>OU342738.1:245790622-247033148 GCA_910589765.1 Avena atlantica | reverse complement strand
GAAAAGGTGGTGGAGTCAACAAGAGAGATGCCCCCACCCAACTTGGGCTTTAACAATTTATTAAGAACCAAATACAATATCAAGAGGCAACTACAATAATCATGCACATGAGATAAGAAGCAAACAAGAAAAGGTTTTATATGATGCTCAAATGCAAAGGACATGATGACATGAGCTTATGTGATGATGATGCAACAATTATATGATGGAAGTGGCCTTTTTATTATTAAAAACATGTAGCATTTACAGGGGTTAGACAACTGGGATGCTACAAACTCTCCCCCACTAAACAGGAATCTCGCCCCGAGATTCTAGGAAGAAGAAGAAGAAGACACAAAGAGAGAAGGGTGGTTGGCACGGAGTTCATCTTCACGCTCCCAGTGGCTTCATCAACAGAATGTGTGACCACTGCACCTTGCAGAACTTGATGGACTTGTTGCGAGTCCTTCTTTCTGCGGTCTCAAGGATTTTGGTGGGGTGTTCTTGATAAGACAGATCTTCTTGGGGTCGATTAGCTCATGATCCACGGTCTTGCCGGGGTCTTTGAAGCACTTCTTGAGCTGAGAGATGTGAAAACATCATGGACTTTGAGTTTTTCGGGAAGCTCTAGTGCATAAGCAACTTCTCCTCTTCTACCACGTATCTGAAAGGACCGATGTATCTAGGAGCCAATTTTCCTTTGATACCGAAGCGGTGGTGTTCCTCTCATGGGAGTGACACGAAGGTAGACCGAGATCACCAGGGGCATATACCATATCTGTGTGCTTCCTGTCGTAGTTGCTCTTCTGACGACTTTGAGCAATCTTCAGGTTCTCCAGAATGATATTTTGCACCTTCTCCTCTGCTTGAGTTACAATGTCAGGGCCAAACCAGATTCTTTCCTCCTGCACCTGACCAACCAATCGGAGTTCTGCACTTGCGACCATAGAGAGCCTCGAATGGTGCCATCTTCAGACTCTTCTGGAAGCTGTTGTTGTAGGAGGAATTCAGCATAGGAAGGCATTCCTCCCACTTTCATGCCAACCGAGATGACGCAAGCTCTAAGCTGTCCTCCAGAATCTGATTGATTCTTTCCACTTGTCCTTGCGACTGAGGGTGGTAAGCAGTGCTGAAGTTCAACTTGGTTCCCAACGCTTTTGGAAACTCTCCCAGAACTTTGAGGTGAAGATGATGCTCCCACGGTCTGAACTGATTTCAAGTGGAACCCCATACAAAGAGACAATCCTGTTGATATAGAGCTCAGCCAACTGAATTCCAGAAATGTTTCTTTGACGGGGAGAGAAATGAGCCACTTTAGAAAGCCTGTCGATGACAACAAAGATTGCATTGTTGCCCTTCTGCGATCTTAGGAAACCCAGTGATGAAGTCCATCTCTACTTTCTCCCATTTCCATTCCGGAGGTTTCATGGCTGTAGAAGACCAAATGGTTTCTGATGGACAGCCTTGACTCTGCGGCAGACATCACATTCTGAGACATACTTGGCGCAATACCTTTTTTAACCCAGGCCACCAGTATTGTGTTTCAAGTCCATGTACATCTTTGTGCTGCCAGGATGGATAGAAAGAACCGAATCATGTGCCGCCTTGAGAACTTGGTCTCTCAGGCCCGGGTAGTTTGGAACCACATCCGGTGGTCGAAGAAGAGCGTGCCTTGACATCAACGTGGAGGACTCATACTCGGAAGACCAATTCTAGAGATGAGCTTTCTGGTGGCGGATCACCACGCTGACGAGAGCGAATCTGTTCTTCCAAGAGAGGAGTAGCCAGAAGATTCAGGAGATGCCCTTGTTCCACAATTTCCAGGTTGAGCTGACGGAATTCCTCGCAAAGAGAGGCTTGCTGCTCTTCTACCATGAGGTTGTGACATAAGCTTTACGGCTAAGCGCATCTGCCATGACGTTTGCTTTGCCTGGAGTGTAGTTGATGGTCACATCGAAGTCATTGATTGCTTCAATCCATCTCCTTTGCCGAAGATTGAGATCCGGTTGAGTGAAGATATACTTCAAACTCTTGTGGTCCGAGAAGATCTCACAACGGTTACCAGCAAATAGTTGCCTCCATAGCTTCAGAGCAAAGACAACTGCTGCTGCTTCGAGTCATGTGTGGGATAGTTGATCTCATGCGTCTTCAACTGACGAGAGGCATAAGCAACCACCTGTTCTCTTGCATCAGGACCGCACCCAATCCTTGCAAAGAGGCGTCGCAGAATATCTGGAAAGGCTTAGATGTATCCGGAGAACAAGACTGGTGTGGAAGTGAGCTTCTCTTTGAGTGTCTCAAAACTTTCTTGACAAGCAGGAGTCCACAGGTACTTCTTGCCTTTCTTGAGGAGATCGTTAAGAGGTTTGCTATCTTCGAGAAATTCTGAAAAGCGACGACAATAGCTAGCCAAACCGAGAAACTCCGCACTTCCTTGACATTAGCAGGAGGAAGCCATTCAACTATTGTTTCACGGTTTCCGGGTTGACTGCCAATGCCTTGGCAGAGATAACATGACCCATATGTTACTTCAGGCAACCAAAACTCACACTTAGAGAACTTTGCATACAGCGGTTCTCACGAAGCTTGTTCAGGACACACCGCAGGTGTTCTTCATGCTCCTCCTTGGACTTGGAATAGACCAGAATGTCATCCAGATATACCACCACAAACTTATCAAGATACTCCATGAAAACGGAGTTCATCAGCCTCGAGAAGGTAGCAGGTGCGTTGGTGAGGCCGAAAGACATGACTGTGTACTCATACAGGCCATAGCGGGTGGTGAAAGCTTTTTGGGCACATCTTCTTTGCGAATTTTGATTTGGTGATAACCACTTCTCAAATCCAGCTTAGAGAACACCACAGCTCCTGCTAGCTGATCAAAAAGATCATTTATCCGTGGAAGAGCTATTTGTTCTTGATGGTTTTAGCATTGAGAGCCCGATAATCAACACATAGCCTATCGGTTCTGTCACGCTTCTTCACAAAGATTGTTGGGCTACCCCAAGAAGAAGTACTGTGTTGAATGAAACCCAATTTCTCTTGTTCATCAAGTTGTCGTTTGAGTTCAGCCAACTCAGAAGGACCCATTTATATGGCCGCTTTGAGATAGGAGCCGTTCCAGGTTCAAGCTCAATCACGATTCAACCTCGCGATCCGGAGGCATACCTGGCAATTCTTCAGGAAGGAAAGACATCTGGAAACTCACAGACCACTGGTACCCCCTGAATAGCTTCCATAGCATCATTATATACAGAGCAGCCAAGGAATAGAGCTGGACAGCAGGAGTCAGACTTGGAGAAAAGACTACATAGCCTCAGGAATCTTCAGAGACACTGAGCGTTCAGCACAATCAATCACAGCTGCATTTGCTGTCAACCAATCCATGCCCAAAATGACATCAATGTCAGAGTTGCCCAGAACAATCAAAGAAGCCAAGAATGAGGAACCACCAATCTCGATCTTATTGCCTGGCTGATAAGCTCAGCCCTCATGTTTGCCCCAGGAGAAAGAACCATCAACCGCTTTTGGAGAGGAACCATAACGAACTCATTTCCATTTGCAAACTTGTGAGAAACAATGAATGCGATGCACCAGAATCAAAGAGAACTCGTGCAGGAACTGAGTTAACTGATAGCATACCCATGACAATCTGGTGCGAGCTCAGCTTGAGAGGCGTTGACGCAGTTTGCACGGACAACCGCAGACCCGGCTTAGTGTTGATGTTGAGAGCCCGAGGCGGTGGTGCACGAACCGAAGGAGAGCTTGTTGCAGATCTTGGCGGGGGTGGAGGGAGAGTTTTGTTCTTCAACGGACAGTTCCAGTGGGGATGTCCAGGATCTCCACACGAGGAACAGGCACCAGCTGGACGTGGAGCAGAGTAGCCAGGGACT
Source organism: Avena atlantica (assembly GCA_910589765.1). Taxonomy (NCBI): domain Eukaryota; kingdom Viridiplantae; phylum Streptophyta; class Magnoliopsida; order Poales; family Poaceae; genus Avena; species Avena atlantica. Next base: position 247,029,276 of record OU342738.1, on the reverse strand, counting down.
CCGCCAGGCGCTCCAGGGTAGTGGTTGTTGTAGCCCCTGGGAGCCGCAGTGGGAAGTTTGATGGCCTTGGCGCGAAACTTGCAGGTCTTGGTGGAGCCGGGAGCGACGGTGGGTGGTTAGGAACCCAGACACGCCGCTTCGAAGGGCTGCCATAACCGAAGAGCTTGATGCATCCCTGTTATGTTTCTTGGACTCCTCAAACATCTGCCTGATTGCCTCCTCTTGCAGTGCTGTGTGCTGTAGTTCCAGGAAGGTGCCGGTCTTGCATGCGTGATTGCATACTTGATCGACGCATTGAGCCCTTGCCTGAACCTTTTCTGCTTCTTCTTGTCATCAGATACCTCATCACCACCATAGCGAGATAGATTCATGAAGTTCCTGATGTAGGTGTTGACGTTATCATTTCCCTGCTTCAGGTTGAGGAAAGCCTCCTTCATCCTTTCCATTACATCTCTGAGAGAAACTGCTCTTTGAACGCTCCAGTGAAACCTTTCCCAAGTTGGCTGAAAACCCGTGCAGCTTGCTTCAAGTAGTTCTCCCACCAAAGAGCTGCATCTCCCTTGAGAAGGTGAGTAGCACACTTTACCCACTCCTGTTCTGGAACATCAGCAGTCTCGAGCAACTTGAGATCTCACGCAGCAATCATCCGCGTCCAGAGGTCGGTCAGACACATCAAACTGACGAGGGTTGAATTTGAGGAAGCTCTTGATGTCTCCACGCCTGGGAGGTGGAGGGAGTGGAGCAAACTCGTTCCTTCTGACGCTCTCCTCAAAGCGCTGCTGGTTCTCTTGCATAGCTGCCAAAGCATTAGCAATGTTCGATAGCGCTGAGCCAGTTCCGGAGGTATGTCCTCATCAGTCCGGCGTGGTGGAGCCATCCTGTCATGATATAAAACTCAAGTCAGTACTATAATGGAGAATGATGATAATCCAAAATAGTACCAAGATGGAATTAACCAAGATTAAAGGATACAATTTACTGAGATGATATTAAAATATCAACAAAGTTCATAGCACCTAAAAGATATTAAGCATATCGCACACGACTGAAAAGGAGTGTGGTACACAATTATATCAAAGAAAAAAATTTCCACAAATTTTCGGCATTAAAATACCATAGATGCGCAAAATTACTTATCGAATCAAGATTAGTGACTCTACCGATCCAATATACAAAAGCCAATGATACAAGTAGTGGTATGGTCGCGACTCCATCCCGCACTCAAATCATTACTCCGCACATGAACAAGTGGAACACATATCCTAACCCTTCTTCTCACGACGAAACCTAAAGATTGGTAACTACAGAAACGAACACCCCAAACAAGATAGCGTCGGATACAAGAGGAAGATAGATTGCGTCGGTTTACAAAAGCCTGTCGGTATGGAATGTACCAACAGTTGATAACCAAAGGCAGAAAGATAAACAAGTTGGATGCAACAGATAGACAAGGGATTACACACACACACACACACACCATCCTATGGTACTACGGAAACCGACACGAACGTGAATCCTAGTTTGAACTTTGAGAAGAGGATTGAAACGTTGCACTTCCTTACCAGAAAAAAGGGTGGGTGGGAGGGTAAGAAGAAAAGTGGAAGCAGTCCTACTCTCGCGTTTTGTTTTTCCCTAATATACATAACTACCAAAATATTTGCTAGACTGACAACGACCGTTTGGCTGAAACCCTGAAGGTCGGGAGGCTCTGATACCAATTGTAACTACCTCGGTGAACTACGCTCCTAGATACAAGCCTGGATGAGTGGTAGTGGGTGAAATAGTACGGCGGGGCCCCAAAAGCCACACACTGGTAGTCCTTTCAGACGCCCCACACCACTACCCTCTCAACGGGACCTGTACGGGCGGCGTAGTCGGCAGGCGAAGGGATCAACTACGTACACAATGGGTATGTACGCAAGCCACCTACAAGAGTACATCAGAGCCATACATCTAGAAAGAAAGGAAATATACCAACGCATACGGCAAGATTCAAATGACCTAGATAGATCTATATTTTAGATAACTCCTCATACAACACACATCAGAGTATCATGCGGAAACGGCAAACAAAATCCGAGTACGGATAAGAAGCAAATCGGCATAAGATGCCAGAGAAACTAAGCACACCCCAACTACAGGTCACGGATCCCCGATCCCGGAATCTCTACACCGAACGATCGTTGCCCACATCATCGGCTTCTTCCACCCAGTATCCGTCCTGTGGAGGTACCTGTCCATTGAATCAAGAATTTATCGTGTGAGACCCTAAGGGTACTCAGCAAGTCTTAATGCCTCTAAAGAGGACACAACCTGGGGTGACGCAATTGCAGCGAAAAAAGGTAAACCCTAGCAATTCTACAGATAAACGCTAACCATCCGCCTAACAATGATAGACGGATGTCCGTGAATTAAGTACAACAGTTATAATGGTAATCTCATCCGATCCATCCTCCTCCCTGCTTACCAACAAGGAAGCGGACGAACACCTCCCATCCGTTGGCAATTTATTAACCATTCCATGAGTATTGCACTATTTACTAGTCAAGTTACTTAGTCAGATTAAGGGCGTTGGGTACTTTAGTTATGCTTGTCTATGATCGAGAAACTGTGCTCCAAGTCGTCCATATCTGCGGACACGGCTTCAGAAAGTTTTACCCGGCCGGGGTGCACCAATAGCACACACACTCGATCAACCTCGGAAAAACCAAATCAAAACCCAACGAGGCCTTCACGAACAGCCATCACAAGATTCAGAAATATTTCAGGGGCCACCCTTAAGTAGATCCCGCAACGGAGTAAGCAAGCTCCGAGACGGCCTCAAGGTCCTGGGTAGACGGCTGTGAACGACTGGGAACCCCAACGGGGCTTGTCGACACCGCGGAATCGTGTCCCGATCCTAAACAGTACAGTGGCAGTACCTCGCACAATCGTAAATAAGCAGTAAAACATGGCATAAGTACAGGATAGTAATAAAGCCCAAACTAGTTTGTGGCCCCAAGAATAAGACGGAATCAAGCTCTGGCTCAGGGGGGTCCCATATACCTCCCGGATGTGGATAGCGCGATAAATCAAGGAACAGGAATCAAGTACTCGGGGTCTTACGGGACACAAGTGAGCAGAAAAAACCAAATAGCAGATGTTGCTCACCGGTGCCACTTTCTTTAGTTATCCCATACTACTCATGTTAAGTTGTTAGGTACCTCATATCCAACAGACTCTCACATACCCTACACATGCTGTTCTACGACTCGCATGGCTCAAACAACTCCTATAGTAGTGGTTCATGGATGGAGGAACAAGCTTGGTGGGGTTTTAAAGGTAAGGGCTATGCATACTTGGGATTCATTTTAATGCAATCGCGACTCGATGATGCAAGAATAAGATAGAGGCAATAGGTACTGTATGTATGCAAGCATGTGGTAGTGCTTGCCTGGTATCTCAGTTGAAGCGAGGGACGGATCTGGGTAGTGCTCCTGGTTCTCTTGATATAACCCCTGCTCAGTTGTCTATCCGAGAAAAACCAAACAAACAAGGCCAACATGAATATAGAGCACAAGCATATGAATAAGATGCGTCAAGCAAAACAATCATGCCATGATGTATGATGCACAATTTACATGGCAAGTAAGGTAGCATGGCATGGTGAGGTGTGGTAGACAAGTAACATCATTTTAATGGGGTTAGGAATCACATTTGTTGTCATAACAGTTGTTGTTCAATATATATTTATATGATGCATGCTGCAATAGAAGTCATGGATAGCATAAACAGAAAGGTCTCGTCGAGCTGATCATTTAGACTCCTTTGCTACATTTGGATTTATAAAACACAAGTTATGAATTATTGAAATCCAGTGGCATTGATGGTAATTTAAAAACTTGGAATTTTACTTGTGCAAATACATAATGGATGGCATATTTGCATTCCTGGCATTTTGCTGATATTCAAACATATATCATTTGTCAAATTTGGATTTACCATTGCCAAAGTTATTTAAATCTGATTTGTATTTTGAATTTTGACATTATTTAAACCATATTTGAATTACCCAGACGCGAACACATGTATACACAACCAGACTTACCCACAGACGCTTACAGGTGGGCCCAGGGGCTTGCGGTCCACGTGCCAGCGGCTGAGGGAAGGCTGGACCGCGGGTTGAGCTCCTAAAAAATACAGGAGCTTTTTGCAAAACGCTACGCAGGCCGACAGGTGGGGTTTGGGGAGCGCGGGTTGATAACCAGGAGCCCCAGGGGCCTAAACGCAAAAGAGCCTGGAGCCGTTAACTGACGAACTGAAATCGACAGCGCGACTCTGCTAGCTGGCTCGAGATGCCAACAACGATGGCGAGCAAACGAAGAAGAATTACGCTGAACTGTAAAAACATAAAACGTAGAGGGATGCACAGCTACAATTTTGTTAAGGGTTCGACGACGGATCTAGGCTACAGCGAGCGGGGCACGTTGGCGAACAGAGGGCAAACTGTTGCTGCTACTGCGCGTTGCCGCTCGCGTTCCAGCGCAGGCGGTGATCGCGGCGCGGCGAGCGTGAGCGCCAGAGCGGCGAGGCGGCACAGCGGCCGGGGAGGATGCTCACCGGTGGACGCGAGGGGAAGGTGAGGCGGGGCAGGCGGGGTCCGATTTCCGGCGACGTGGGAGCGCGAGGTCGTCGGGGAGTGCGCCGGGGAGGGTCGTCTGCGGCCACCACCTGCAGACACCGACGGTCACCGACGAGCCAGAGAAAGGGGCAGATGGGCAGGACCAGAACACAACGGGGGTTTTCGCTTGGCACCTTGGTTACGGGCGGGGACGAGGCCTGGCGCGACACGCTCAGACGGGCGCCAGGGCGGACGTCGAACGGGACATGGCGGCGGAGGGGAAAGCGAGGAAGAAAGGAAAGAATCTAGGGTTCTGAGGGGGGGCTTCGAGCGAGGATAAGAAGGGGAACTGGAGGGTGACGCAGCTGACGGCGGAGACGGCCACCTGCTCCTGGCTGTTTTCCGTCAGCGCGCGTGCAGAGGGGAAAGGCGACGGGGAAGAAAAACAGGGCGACGGCGCCGTGAGAGGAGGGGGGTATCGGCCAGGGGCGAGTTGGGCGGGGGGAACTGCCTGTGGGGGGTTGCTACTGGGCTTGTCGCGGCTGGGTGGGCTGCCAGGCTCCTCTCTTTTATTTCCTTCTCTTTTATTTTTAATTGATTTGTTTGTTTCCATCTAATGCAAATTCAAACCAGCTGCTGTTTTCAAAACTTTGAACTTTGCTACCAGGAAGTTGGAGGGAGAGGCTTCACTAAGAGGAGAGAAAGAGGGGCAACTTGGGTGGGTTGAGGTAGACTAGGTGGGGTTTAGAGTTTTAGCTAGGAAGATTATGGGGCATGGGGGTATGGTTCCATGTAGATGGGTTTAGGGTTGATATCTAGAGTGGAGAGGAAGAGAGGGAGGTTCCTTGATCCATGCATGATCCAACAAAGAATAAGCAAGCTCAAAGAAAGAGGAGGGTTTAAGGGGGGAAAACTAGCTTATGCCTCATATAGACACATGTGTATGCATGGAGCCAGGGGATAGGGGTTTAGCTTAAGAGGGGAAGATGGTAGATGAAAAGCGAAGAACACTACAAGCCAACAAAAGATTTAAACAAAAGAAGATGATCCAACTAGAATTCAAAAAAACCCAAACACTAGGGGAGGTGGCACTTGCATGGCCCATGCAAAACAATTAATGCCAAACTAATCCTTGTGAAAACAATAACATTAAACAGGCATTATTCATATGCATTCCCAAAAAGTGGGCAAGGCCAAGCATAGATTATGTGGTGGAATCCAAACAACCAGTCATGAGCTAGAGATAAATCAACAAAAGCCAAGCTCAGATTAGTTGGGTGGTGGAGTTATAGGGTGGTGAGAGAAAAGTTGGTGGAGTCAACAAGAGAGATGCCCCAACCCCAACTTGGGCATTTAACAATTTATTAAGAACCAATACAATATCAAGAGGCAACTACATTAATCATGCACATGAGATAAGAAGCAAACAGAAACGGTTTTATATGATGCTCAAATGCAAAGGGACATGATGACATGAGCATGATGGATGATGATGCAACAATTATATGATGGAGTGGCCCTTTTATTATTAAAACATGTAGCATTACAGGGGTTAGACAACTGGGATGCTACACGGCAGCCACCTTGGGTGCCCCCCCCTCCTCCTATAAAAGGAGCCCCCCTCCTCACTTGTCTCACACACCTCCTCATGAAGGATCTCTCTCCCCCTCTAGAATTATCCCCCATGGTCTCGGACTAGCGAGATACATGTTCCCGGTGGCTATTCGGCAAGAAAGAGTTGTGCTTGCTGCATCGCTGGAGCGAGAGGCGGAGGTTGATCGGTGCGTCGTACGTGTGTGCGAGCAGATGCGCTGCTGCTGTTTTGCGGCGCTAGGACTTCTCTCGATCTTGAGATCGGCAAGAGATCGTCTCATCAACCACGAGTTGAACTCATTAAGCTTTGTCGGTCTTCAAGGGTATGTTCTCTACGGATATACATACGCCCGTTGTTTGTATCTAGTAGATAGATCTTGGTACGTAGTTCCCATCGTAGGAAAATTTTTGTTTTCTATGCTGCGAACCCTACAGTGGTATAGAGCCGGATCTATGCGTAGATACTTTACACAGGTAGTACACATATGAGTATGTGGGCGATGATGATCATGTTGTTGCTCCTTTGTTGTATTTTGGATATTGGTGGCATAGTGGGATGAAGCGGCCCGGACAAACTTTACATGTCCTCGCACATGAGACCTGTTCCACGCTTGACATGCAAGTAGTTTGCATAAGTGGCTAGCGGGGTCTGTCTCTCCTACTATACTCAATATCTATTTTGCAAGCGAGTTGTCAACAATTTGGTTATCCTCGTTGTGGTTCATGTTCGTAGGTAAGAACGGTTCTATCTCGAAAGCCCTAAGCCACGTAAAACTTGCAATGGATAAATTAGAGGCGTCTTGTTTAGATTGTTGCTGGGCTAGTGTTATGATATGGTAGTGTTGTAAGTAGAAGTATGAGATGATACTCTTACAACACACATAGCGTGTAAACTCCATATACTTTGGATTTACACATATAGGTATGATAGTGATCATACCACGATGCAAATGATAGAGATCATCTACGGGAACCATAACATTTCACTAATAAACATGTGATGTTTGATTGCATCTTATATTGCTTGTTTAGCGCTTTGTTAGCATAATAAGATGATCCCTCATTTAAATATCAAGATAAGAATGTGTTCTTCCTTAGTATGCACCGATTATGTTTTCGTCGCTCCAAGACATCACGTGATGATCGGGTGTTCTTGGATCCACGACCATATTTCGGGTGTAAAACAGTTACACACGCGAATACTAAGGTTCTAACTTGGCGAGCCTAGCATGTACAGACATGGCCTCGGAACACGGACCGAAAGGTTAAGCATGAGTCATATAGTTGATATGATGCCCATTTGATGCTCGCTTTGAAGCTGTACCGACTCATGTGATGATCGGACTTGGTATAGTGGATTTGGTTCATGTAATCACCAAAAAGGCACGAGGGATGTCGTTTTTGAGTGGGAGTTCATTCGTAATATGGATTAGTTGAACTCATCTATCATACACTTAGTCTAAACTTTACAAATTCTGTTGTAGGTGGCACCACCTGCTTTTAATTTCAATGTGTTCATGGAGAAAGAGAAACTAGAACCGAACGGTAGCAACTTTACCGAATGGGCCATGAATTTGAGGATTCTCCTCTCTGCTGCACAAAAGCAATATGTGCTAGAAGCGCGTTAGGCCCCCCACCTTTTGATGTTGCCCCTGACGAGGAGAAGAATGTCTATCAGACTCGTCAGGAGGACCACAACTTAGTTCATTGCGGCATATTGTATGGGCTAGAGCGGAACTTCGAAAGCGTTTCGAAAATGGCAATGCATTTGATACAATGGGTGAGTTGAAAATGATTTTCGACACACATGCTGCTGTAGAGAGCTACAATGCTTCAGAAAAGTTCTTTAGCTGCATGATGGAAGAGCACAGCTCCGTTAGTGAGCATGTACTCAAGATGTCGGGTTACGCCAATAAGCTTGTGTCCTTGGGAATAACGATTCCCATTGACTTAGGCATCCATCGTGTTCTGTATCTCTGCCACCTAGCTATAAGAGCTTCGTGATGAACTATAATATGCAAGGCATGAAGAAGACTCTCCCCGAGCTTCTGTCAATGCTTAAAACTGTAGAAGTGGAGATCAGAAAGGAACATCAAGTGTTGATGATCAATAGGAACACTGGTTTCAAGAAAGACAAGAAGGGAAAACATAAGGGTAGTAAGGGCGGCAAGACTGTTGCCGTGCCTGAAAAGAAACCCCGAGTTGGACTAAGTCTGATACCGAGTGCTACTATTGTAAGGGGACTGGCACTGGAAGCGCAACTGCCCCAAGTATTTGGCAGACAAGAAGGCCGGCAAGGCAAACAAAGGTATATATGATATACATGTTATTGATGTGTACTTGACTAGTGCTCGCAGTAGCACCTGGGTATTTGATACCGGTTCAGTTGCTAATATTTCTAACTCGAATCAGGGGCTGCGGAACAAGCGACCGCTAGCAAGGGGTGAGGTCAAGATGCGTGTCAGCAATGGATCAAGTGTTGATGTGATCGCCGTCGGAACGCTGCCTCTCATTTACCGTCGGGATTAGTTATAAAATTGAATAATTGTTATCTGGTGCCTGCACTGAGCATGAACATTGTATCTGGATCGTGTTTGCTGCGAAGTGGTTATTCATTTAAATCCGAGAACAATGGTTGTTCCTATGATTGAAATCTTTTATGGTCATGCACCGATGATGAATGGTTTATTTCTTTTAAATCTCGATGATAATATTACACATATTCATAATGTTGATGCTAAAAGGATTAAACTAAATGATGATATATCCGCATATATGTGGCACTGCCGTCTAGGTCATATTGGCGTTAAACGCATGAAGAAGCTCCATTCGGATGGACTTTTGGAATCACTTGATTTTGAATCATTTGATACATTTGAACCATGTCTTATGGCAAGATGACTAGAACGTCGTTTTCGGTTCAATGGAACGGGCGACAGATTTATTGGAAATCATACATTCTGATGTATGTGGTCCAATGAGTGTGTCGGCGCGAGGGTGGATATCGTTATTTTGTTACTTTCACAGATGATTTGAGTAGATACGGTTATATCTACTTGATGAAACACAAGTCTGAAACCTTTGAAAAGTTCAAGGAATTTCAGAATGAAGTGGAAAATATCGTAATAGAAAGATCAATTCTACGGTCCGACCGTGGAGGTGAGAATCTAAGTTACGAGTTTAGCACTCACATGAAAGAGTGTGGAATTGTTTCACAACTCACGCCTGCCGGAAACACCACAAGAGAAATGGTGTGTCCGAACGTCGTAATCGTACTTTATTAGATATGGTTCGATCTATGATGTCTCTAACGGACTTGCCGTTGTCATTTTGGGGTTATGCACTAGAAACTGCTGCATTCACTTTAAATCAGGCACCATCTAAATCCGTTGAAAAGACACCGTATGAATTGTGGTTTGGAAACAAACCTAAGCTGTCATTTCTTAAAGTTTGGGGATGCGATGTTTATGTGAATAAACTTCAACCGGATATAAACTCGAACCCAAAGCGGAAAAAATGCGTCTTCTTAGGATACCCTAAGGAAACTATTGGGTATTCCTTCTATCACAGATCCGAGGGCAAGGTTTTTGTTGCCAAGAATGGATCCTTTCTAGAGAAAGAGTTTCTCGCGAAAGGTGTGAGTAGTCGGAAGGTAGAACTCGAAGAGGTTATTGAACCTTCTCGTCAAAGTATGGCGAGTAGTGCAGCGCCGGAAGTTGTTCCGGAGTTGGCTCCACCTGTTGAAGAGGGAACTAATGATAATGATCATGAAACTCCGAAAGAGAGTACTACCGAACCTCGCAGGTCAAGTAGGACGCGTGCAGCTCCCGAGCTGCACGGAAATCCTATCATGAATTTCATGGTTGATGAAAATGATGACCCTGCGACGTATGAAGAAGCGATGATGAGCCCGGATTCCGACAAATGGTTAGAATCCATGAAATCCGAGATGGAATCCAAGTATGAAAATCAAGTTTGGAACTTGGTGGACTTACCTCACGACCGAAAGGCCGTGGAGAACAAATGGATTTTCAAAAGGAAAACTGATGCTGATGGTAGTGTGACCGTCTATAAAGCTTGACTTGTCGCAAAGGGGTTTCGACAAATTCAAGGAGTTGACTACGATGAGACATTCTCTCCCGTAGCGATGCTAAAGTCAGTTAGGATTATGTTAGCAATTGCTGCATATTTCGATTATGAGATATGGCAGATGGATGTCAAAACCGCGTTTCTCAATGGTAATATTGAAGAAGAGTTGTATATGATACAACCAAAGGTTTTGTCGATCCTAAGGATGCTAACAAGGTGTGCAAGCTTCAGCGATCCATCTATGGATTGAAGCAAGCATCACGAAGTTGGAATCTCCGCTTTGATGAGGTGATCAAAGAGTTTGGATTTGTCCAAACTTATGGAGAAGATTGTATTTACAAGAAAGTGAGTGGGAGCAAAGTGGCATTTCTGATATTATATGTGGATGTATTATTGATCGGAAATGATATAGATCTTTTAAACAGTGTTAAAAGTTATCTAAACAGCAAATTTTCAATGAAGGACCTAGGTGAAGCGTCATACATATTAGGCATAAAGATCTATAGAGATAGATCTAGGCGCCTAATAGGGCTATCGCAAAGTACATACCTTGATAAGATTTTAAATAAGTTTAACATGGAAGATAGTAAGAAGGGGTTCTTACCTATGACACAAGTCACGACATTGAGTAAGACTCAAAGTCCGGCTTCGGCAAAAGAAAGAGAGATAATGGACAAAGTCCCCTATGCTTCAGCCATAGGCTCTATAATGTATGCCATGCTATGTACAAGACCGGATGTGGCACATGCTATTAGTTTGACTAGTAGGTACCAATCGGATCCAGGTTCGGAACACTGGATAGCGGTCAAGAATATCCTTAAGTACTTACGAAGAACTAAGGATATGTTTCTTGTATACGGAGGTGAAGAAGGGCTCGTCGCTAAGTGTTATGTTGACACTAGCTTTGACACCGATCCGGATGACTCTAAGTCTCAATCCGGATACGTATTTCTCATGAATGGCGGAGCGGTTAGTTGGAGGAGCTCCAAACAACCTGTGGTAGCGGGATCAACAACGGAGGCCGAATATGTTGCTGCTTCAGAAGCGGCTCAGGAAGCAGTTTGGATGAAGGAGTTCATATCCGAACTAGGAGTGGTGGCAAACGCGTTGGACCCAATGGTGATCTATTGTGACAACAATGGTGCCATTGCCAATGCCAAAGAGCCAAGGTCTCACAAGCATTCCAAGCATATTAAGCGCCGGTTTCACTCCATCCGCGAGCATGTCAAGTATGGAGATATAAAGATTTGTAAAGTACATACGGATCTCAATGTAGCAGATCCGTTGACTAAAACTCTCCCTAGAGCAAAACATGATCAACACCAGAACTCAATGGGTGTTAGATTTATCACTATGTAACTAGATTATTGTCTCTAGTGCAAGTGGGAGACTGAAGGGAATATGCCCTGAGAGGCAATAATAAAGTGTTTATTATGTGTATTCCAAGTATATGATATATGTTTATTTTGCATGCTATAATTGTATTAATACGGAAACGTTAATACATGTGTGTTTAATAAACAAACAGAAAGTTCCTAGCTATGCCTCTCTCATAAACTAGCTCGTTGATTAACAAGATGATCAAGGTTTCCTGATCATGGACATTGGATGTTGTTAATAACGGGATCACAACATTAGTGTAATGGTGTGATGAACATTCATCCGAAGTATAGCATTACGATCAAAGTCATGAGTTTATATTGCTATAACAACTTACGAAGTGATCCTAATCCTTAGACCATGAGATCATGTCAATCACTAACACCGGAAGAGTTTCTTGATAACATCAAACGTCACACCGTAACAGGGTGATTATAAAGATGGATTCAGAACTAATAAAGTGTTATGTTGAGGCTCATGGATCGAGAGTGGAATTTGTTCATCCCGATGACGGATAGATATACTCTGGGCCCTCTCGGTGATATCACATTGATTATCTTGCAAGCAAGTGATTTGATCACTAGAATGTTATATCACGGGAACGAGAAAAGAGTGCATGTTGGTAACGAGATCAAACTAGGTATGGAGATACCGATGATCGAATCTCGGACATGTAATATATCGTGAAACAAAGGGATTAAGTTACTAGCGTAAAAGGTTCCGACGATCACAAGAAAGTCATCGTTGAATGTGTGGGAGTCAGTATGGGTCTCTAGATCCCGCTTCTGATTATTGATCCGAGAGGGGTCTCGATCATGTCCGCATTATTCACGAACCGTAGGGTGACACACTTAAGAGACACCGACATCCAATTGGAGCAAATGTTTCATGCCAAAAGAATGAACAAGCGCAGGAATTTATTTCACTAGATACTGAAACAGGTTTTCGGGTGAAATTGCATAAAGTGGGTATGCATGTGAAATAGAATTCTAGCAAGGGGTTATTTGTGAATGTTTGTCATTAAACTAATTGACAAAATTCTGAATAAAATAAAAGAGTTTTATTTAATGAGAGTTTGCATTAAATTTGGTGGAAATTTAATGGGAATTTGAGTGGACTTTTGAGTGGAGGGAATTTAAAGGGCATTTTGTGAGTGGAGTGTCCACCCACATGAATGAAGGAGGGGAGGGGGCTGCCCCCCATGGCCGGCGGCCACCCCTTGGGTGCCCCCCCTCCTCCTATAAAGGAGCCCCCCTCCTCACTTGTCTCTCACACCTCCTCGTGAAGGATCTCTCTCCCCCTCTAGAATTTATCCCCCATGGTCTCGGACTAGCGAGATACATGTTCCCGGTGGCTATTCGGCAAGAAAGGGTTGTGCTTCCGCTGCATCGCTGGAGCGAGGAGGCGGAGGTTGCTCGGTGCCTCGAACGTGTGTGCGAGCACGGATGCGCTGCTGATTTGCGGCGCTAGGACTTCCTCTCGATCTTGAGATCGGCAAGAGATCGTCTACATCAACCACGAGTTGAACTCGTTAAGCTTTGTCGGTCTTCAAGGGTATGTTCTCTACAGATATACATCCGCCCGTTGTTTGTATCTAATAGATAGATCTTGGTACATAGTTCACATCGTAGGAAATTTTTTGTTTTCTATGCTGCGAACCCTACAGTGGTATCAGAGCAGGTTTATGCGTAGATACTTTACACGGGTAGTACACATATGAGTATGTGGGCGATGATGATCATGTTGTTGCTCCTTTGTTGTAATTTTGGATATTGGTGGCATAGTGGGATGAAGCGGCCCGGACAAACTTTACATGTCCTCGCACGTGAGACCTGTTCCACGCTTGACATGCAACTAGTTTGCATAAGTGGCTAGCGGGTGTCTGTCTCTCCTACTATACTCAATATATATTTTGCAAGCGAGTTGTCAACAATTTGGTTATCCTCGTTGTGGTTCATGTTCGTAGAACGGTTCTATCTCGAAAGCCCTAAGCCACGTAAAAATTGCAATGGATAAATTAGAGGCGTCTAGTTTAGATTGTTGCTGGGCTAGTGTTATGATATGGTAGTGTTGTAAGTAGAAGTATGAGATGATACTCTTACAACACACATAGCGTGTAAACACCATAGACGTTGGATTTACACATATAGGTATGATAGTGATCATACCACGATGCACATGATAGAGATCATATGCGGGAACCATAACATTTCACTAATAAACATGTGATGTTTGATTGCATCTTATATTGCTTGTTTAGCGCTTTGTTAGCATAATAAGATGATCCCTCATTTAAATATCAAGATAAGAATGTGTTCTTCCTTTAGTATGCACCGATTATGTTTTCGTCGCTCCAAGACATCACGTGATGATCGGGTGTTCTTGGATCCACGACCATATTTCGGGTGTAAAACAGTTACACACGCGAATACTAAGGTTCTAACTTGGCGAGCCTAGCATGTACAGACATGGCCTCGGAACACGGACTGAAAGGTTAAGCATGAGTCATATAGTTGATATGATGCCCATTTGATGCTCTCCTTTGAAGCTACACCGACTCACGTGATGATCGGACTTGGTGTAGTGGATTTGGTTCATGTAATCACCAAAAAGGCACGAGGGATGTCGTTTTTGAGTGGGAGTTCATTCGTAATATGGATTAGTTGAACTCAATCTATCATACACTTAGTCTAAACTTTACAAATTCTGTTGTAGATGGCACCACCTGCTTTTAATTTCAATGTGTTCATGGTGAAAGAGAAACTAGCAACGAACGGTAGCAACTTTACCGAATGGGCCATGAATTTGAGGATTCTCCTCTCTGCTGCACAAAAGAAATATGTGCTAGAAGCGCCGTTAGGTCCCCCACCTTTTGATGATGCCCCTGACGAGGAGAAGAATGTCTATCAGACTCGTCAGGAGGACCACAACTTAGTTCATTGCGGCATATTGTATGGGCTAGAGCCGGAACTTCAAAAGCGTTTCGAAAACGGCAATGCATACAATGGGTGAGTTGAAAATGATTTTCGACACACATGCTGCTGTAGAGAGCTACAACGCTTCAGAAAAGTTCTTTAGATGCATGATGGAAGAGCACAGCTCCGTTAGTGAGCATGTACTCAAGATGTCGGGTTACGCCGATAAGCTTGTGGTCTTGGGAATAGAGATTCCCATTGACTTAGGCATCCATCGTGTTCTGCAATCTCTGCCACCTAGCTATAAGAGATTCGTGATGAACTATAATATGCAAGGCATGAAGAAGTCTCTCCCCGAGCTTCTGTCAATGCTTAAAACTGCAGAAGTGGAGATCAAAAAGGAACATCAAGTGTTGATGATCAATAGGAACACTGGTTTCAAGAAAGACAAGAAGGGAAAACGAAAGGGAAGTAAGGGCGGCAAGCCTGTTGCTCTTCCTGAAAAGAAATCCCGAGTTGGACCTAAGTCTGATACCGAGTGCTACTATTGTAAAGGGACTGGCCACTGGAAGCGCAACTGCCCCAAGTATTTGGCAGACAAGAAAGCCGGCAAGGCAAACAAAGGTATATATGATATACATGTTATTGATGTGTACTTGACTAGTGCTCGCAGTAGCACCTGGGTATTTGATACCGGTTCAGTTGCTAATATTTGTAACTCGAATTAGGGGCTGCGGAACAAGCGACCGCTAGCAAGGGGTGAGGTCAAGATGCGTGTCGGCAATGGATCAAGCGTTGATGTGATCGCCGTCGGAACGCTGCCTCTCCACTTGCCGCCGGGATTAGTTATAAACTTGAATAAATGTTATCTGGTGCCTGCACTGAGCATGAACATTGTATCTGGATCGTGTTTGATGCGAAGTGGTTATTCATTTAAATCCGAGAACAATGGTTGTTCCATTTATATGAATGAAATCTTTTATGGACATGCACCGATGATGAATGGTTTATATCTATTAGATCTCGATGATAATGTTACACATATTCATAATGTTGATGCTAAAAGGATTAAACTTAATGATGATATATCCGCATATATGTGGCACTGCTCTCTAGGTCATATTGGTGTTAAACGCATGAAGAAGCTCCATTCGGATGGACTTCTGGAATCACTTGATTATGAATCATTTGATACATGTGAGCCATACCTTATGGGCAAGATGACTAGAACGCCGTTTTCTGGTTCAATGGAACGGGCGACAGATTTATTGGAAATCATACATTCTGATGTATGTGGTCCAATGAGTGTGTCGGCGCGAGGTGGATATCGTTATTTTGTTACTTTCACGGATGATTTGAGTAGATACGGTTATATCTATTTGATGAAACACAAGTCTGAAACCTTTGAAAAGTTCAAGGAATTTCAGAATGAAGTGGAAAATCATCGTAATGGAAAGATCAAATTTCTACGGTCCGACCGTGGAGGTGAGTATCTAAGTTACGAGTTTAGCACTCACATGAAAGAGTGTGGAATTGTTTCACAACTCACACCGGCCGGAACACCACAGCGAAATGGTGTGTCGGAACGTCGTAATCGTACTTTATTAGATATGGTTCGATCTATGATGTCTCTGACGGACTTGCCGTTGTCATTTTGGGGTTATGCACTAGAAACTGCTGCATTCACTTTAAATCGGGCACCATCTAAATCCGTTGAAAAGACACCGTATGAATTGTGGTTTGGAAACAAACCTAAGCTGTCATTTCTTAAAGTTTGGGGATGCGATGTTTATGTGAAGAAACTTCAACCGGATAAACTCAAACCCAAAGCGGAAAAATGCGTCTTCATAGGATACCCTAAGGAAACTATTGGGTATTCCTTCTATCACAGATCCGAGGGCAAGGTTTTTGTTGCCAAGAATGGATCCTTTCTAGAGAAAGAGTTTCTCGCGAAAGGTGTGAGTAGTCAGAAGGTAGAACTCGAAGAGGTTATGGAACCTTCATTTCAAAGTATGGCAAGTAGCGCAGTGCCGGAAGTTGTTCCGGAGTTGGCTCCACCTGTTGAAGAGGGAACTAATGATAATGATCATGAAACTCCGAAAGAGAGTACTACCGAACCTCGCAGGTCAAGTAGGACGCGTGCAGCTCCCGAGCTGTACGGAAATCCTGTCATGAATTTCATGGTTGATGAAAATGATGACCCTGCGACGTATGAAGAAGCAATGATGAGCCCGGATTCCAACAAATGCTTAGAATCCATGAAATCCGAGATGGAATCCATGTATGAAAATCAAGTTTGGAACTTGGTGGACTTACCTCACGACCGAAAGGCCGTGGAGAACAAATGGATTTGCAAAAGGAAAACTGATGCTGATGGTAATGTGACCGTCGATAAAGCTCGACTTGTCGCAAAGGGGTTTCGACAAATTCAAGGAGTTGACTACGATGAGACATTCTCTCCCGTAGCGATGCTAAAGTCAGTTAGGATTATGTTAGCAATTGCTGCATATTTCCATTATGAGATATGGCAGATGGATGTCAAAACCGCGTTTCTCAATGGTAATATTGAAGAAGAGTTGTATATGATACAACCAAAGGGTTTTGTCGATCCTAAGGATGCTAACAAGGTGTGAAGCTTCAACGATCCATCTATGGATTGAAGCAAGCATCACGAAGTTGGAATCTCCGCTTTGATGAGGTGATCAAAGAGTTTGGATTTGTCCAAACTTATGGAGAAGCTTGTATTTACAAGAAAGTGAGTGGGAGCAATGTGGCATTTCTGATATTATATGTGGATGACATATTATTGATCGGAAATGATATAGATCTTTTAAACAGTGTTAAAAGTTATCTAAACAACACATTTTCAATGAAGGACCTAGGTGAAGCGTCATATATATTAGGCATAAAGATCTATAGAGATAGATCTAGGCGCCTAATAGGGCTATCGCAAAGTACATACCTTGATAAGATTTTAAAGAAATTTAAAATGGAAGATAGTAAGAAGGGGTTCTTACCTATGACACAAGGCACGACATTGAGTAAGACTCAAAGTACGGCACGGCGAAAGAAAGAGAGATAATGGACAAAGTCCCCTATGCTTCAGCCATAGGCTCTATAATGTATGTCATGCTATGTACAAGACCGGATGTGGCACATGCTATTAGTTTGACTTGTAGGTACCAATAGGATCTAGGTTCGGAACACTGGATAGCGGTCAAGAATATCCTTAAGTACTTATGAAGAACTAAGGATATGTTTCTTGTATACGGAGGTGAAGAAGAGCTCGTCGCTAAGTGTTATGTTGACGCTAGCTTTGACACCGATCCGAATGACTCTAAGTCTCAATCCGGATACGTATTTCTCATGAATGGCGGAGCGGTTAGTTGGAGGAGCTCCAAACAACCTGTGGTAGCGGGATCAACAACGGAGGCCGAATATGTTGCTGCTTCAGAAGCGGCTCAGGAAGCAGTTTGGATGAAGGAGTTCATATCCGATCTAGGAGTGGTGGCAAACGTGTTGGACCCAATGGTGATCTATTGTGACAACAATGGTGCCATTGCCAATGCCAAAGAGCCAAGGTCTCACAAGCATTCCAAGCATATTAAGCGCCGGTTTCACTCCATCCGCGAGCATGTCAAGGATGGAGATATAAAGATTTGTAAAGTACATACGGATCTCAATGTAGCAGATCCGTTGACTAAAACTCTCCCTAGAGCAAAACATGATCAACACCAGAACTCAATGGGTGTTAGATTTATCACTATGTAACTAGATTATTGTCTCTAGTGCAAGTGGGAGACTGAAGGGAATATGCCCTGAGAGGCAATAATAAAGTGTTTATTATGTGTATTCCAAGTATATGATAGATGTTTATTTTGCATGCTATAATTGTATTAATACGGAAACGTTAATACATGTGTGTTTAATAAACAAACAGAAAGTTCCTAGTTATGCCTCTCTCATAAACTAGCTCGTTGATTAACAAGATGATCAAGGTTTCCTGATCATGGACATTGGATGTTGTTAATAATGGGATCACAACATTAGTGTAATGGTGTGATGAACATTCATCCGAAGTATAGCATTACAATCAAAGTCATTGAGTTTATATTGCTATAACAACTTACGAAGTGATCCTAATCCTTAGACCATGAGATCATGTCAATCACTAACACCGGAAGAGTTTCTTGATAACATCAAACGTCACACCGTAACAGGGTGATTATAAAGATGGATTCAGAACTAATAAAGTGTTATGTTGAGGCTCATGGATCGAGAGTGGAATTTTTTCATCCCGATGACGGATAGATATACTTTGGGCCCTCTCGGTGATATCACATTGATTAGCTTGCAAGGAGGTGATTTGATCACTAGAATGTTATATCACGGGAACGAGAAAAGAGTGCATGTTGGTAACGAGATCAAACTAGGTATGGAGATACCGATGATCGAATCTCGGACATGTAATATATCGTGAAACAAAGGGATTAAGATACTAGCGTAAAAG
Source organism: Avena atlantica (assembly GCA_910589765.1). NCBI lineage: Eukaryota > Viridiplantae > Streptophyta > Magnoliopsida > Poales > Poaceae > Avena > Avena atlantica. Next base: position 247,010,189 of record OU342738.1, on the reverse strand, counting down.
GTTCCGACGATCACAAGAAAGTCATCGTTGAATGTGTGGGAGTCAGTATGGGTCTCCAGATCCTGCTTCTGATTATTGATCCGAGAGGGGTCTCGATCATGTCCGCATTATTCACGAACCGTAGGGTGACACACTTAAGAGACATCGACATCCAATTGGAGCAAATGTTTCATGCCGAAAGAATGAACAAGCGCAGGAATTTATTTCACTAGATACCGAAACAGGTTTTCGGGTGAAATTGCATAAAGTGGTTATGCATGTGAAATAGAATTCTAGCAAGGGGTTATTTGTGAATGTTTGTCATTAAAGTAATTGACAAAATTCTGAATAAAATAAAAGAGTTTTATTTAATGAGAGTTTGCATTAAATTTGGTGGAAATTTAATGGGAATTTGAGTGGACTTTTGAGTGGAGGGAATTTAAATGGCATTTTGTGAGTGGAGTGTCCACCCACATGAATGAAGGAGGGGAGGGGGCTGCCCCCCATGGCCGGCGGCCACCCCTTGGTTGCCCCTCCTCCTATAAAAGGAGCCCCCCTCCTCACTTGTCTCTCACACCTCCTCGTGAAGGATCTCTCTCCTCTCTAGAATTTATCCCCCATGGTCTCGGACTAGCGAGATACATGTTCCCGGTGGCTATTCGGCAAGAAAGGGTTGTGCTTCCGCTGCATCGCTGGAGCGAGGAGGCGGAGGTTGCTCGGTGCCTCGAACGTGTGTGCGAGCACGGATGCGCTGCTGATTTGCGGCGCTAGGACTTCCTCTCGATCTTGAGATCGGCAAGAGATCGTCTACATCAACCACGAGTTGAACTCGTTAAGCTTTGTCGGTCTTCAAGGGTATGTTCTCTACGGATATACATCCGCCCGTTGTTTGTATCTAATAGATAGATCTTGGTACATAGTTCACATCGTAGGAAATTTTTTGTTTTCTATGCTGCGAACCCTACATAAAGATCTATAGAGATAGATCTAGGCGCCTAATAGGGCTATCGCAAAGTACATACCTTGATAAGATTTTAAAGAAGTTTAAAATGGACGGAAGTAAGAAGGGGTTCTTACCTATGTTGCAAGGCAAGACATTGAGTAAGACTCAAAGTCCGGCTTCGGCGGAAGAAAGAGAGATAATGGACAAAGTCCCCTATGCTTCAGCCATAGGCTCTATAATGTACGCCATGCTATGTACAAGACCGGATGTGGCACATGCTATTAGTTTGACTAGTAGGTACCAATCGGATCCAGGTTCAGAACACTGGATAGCGGTCAAGAATATCCTTAAGTACTTGCGAAGAACTAAGGATATGTTTCTTGTATACGGAGGTGAAGAAGAGCTCGTCGCTAAGTGTTATGTAGACGCTAGCTTTGACACCGATCCGGATGACTCTAAGTCTCAATCCAGATACGTATTTCTCATGAATGGCGGAGCGGTTAGTTGGAGGAGTTCCAAACAACCTGTGGTAGCGGGATCAACAACGGGGGCCGAATATGTTGCTGCTTCAGAAGCGGCTCAGGAAGCAGTTTGGATGAAGGAGTTCATATCCGAACTAGGAGTGGTTGCAAACGCGTTGGACCCAATGGTCATCTATTGTGACAACAATGGTGCCATTGCCAATGCTAAAGAGCCAAGGTCTCACAAGCATTCCAAGCATATTAAGCGCCGGTTTCACTCCATCCGCGAGCATGTCAAGGATGGAGATATAAAGATTTGTAAAGTACATACGGATCTCAATGTAGCAGATCCGTTGACTAAAACTCTCCCTAGAGCAAAACATGATCAACACCAGAACTCAATGGGTGTTAGATTTATCACTATGTAACTAGATTATTGTCTCTAGTGCAAGTGGGAGACTGAAGGGAATATGCCCTGAGAGGCAATAATAAAGTGTTTATTATGTGTATTCCAAGTATATGATAGATGTTTATTTTGCATGCTATAATTGTATTAATACGGAAACGTTAATACATGTGTGTTTAATAAACAAACAGAAAGTTCCTAGTTATGCCTCTCTCATAAACTAGCTCGTTGATTAACAAGATGATCAAGGTTTCCTGATCATGGACATTGGATGTTGTTAATAACGGGATCACAACATTAGTGTAATGGTGTGATGAACATTCATCCGAAGTATAGCATTACGATCAAAGTCATTGAGTTTATATTGCTATAAACAACTTACGAAGTAATCCTAATCCTTAGACCATGAGATCATGTCAATCACTAACACTGGACGAGTTTCTTGATAACATCAAATGTCACACCGTAACAGGGTGATTATAAAGGTGGGTTCAGAACTAACAAAGTGTTATGTTGAGGCCCATGGATCGAGAGTGGAATTTGTTCATCCCGATGACAGATAGATATGCTCTGGGCCCTCTCGGTGATATCACATTGATTAGCTTGCAAGCAAGTGATTTGATCACTAGAATGTTATATCACGGGAACGAGAAAAGAGTGCATGTCGGTAACGAGATCAAACTAGGTATGGAGATACCGATGATCGAATCTCGGACATGTAATATATCGTGAAGCAAAGGGATTAAGATACTAGCGTAAAAGGTGTGGGAATCAGTATGGGTCTCCAGATCCCGCTTCTGATTATTGATCCGAGAGGGGTCTCGATCATGTCCGCATTATTCACGAACCGTAGGGTGACACACTTAAGAGACACCGACATCCAATTGGAGCAAAAGTTTCATGCTGAAAGAATAAAAAAGCGCAGGAATTTATTTCACTAGATACCGAAACAGGTTTTCGGGTGAAATTGCATAAAGTGGTTATGCATGTGAAATGGAATTCTAGCAAGGGGTTATTTGTGAATGTTTTGTTGGGCCACGCAGAGATAAAACAAAACTTTTTCCTCTAACGTGGTGATCCCAAGATCTAGCTGAGGTAGAAGGCCCACGAGGTTTACCACTAGACGCGCGGTTGCGGATTACTGATGAAGCGCGTCAGTTGATGCAGTGCAGTCCTCACGATCCGATCGTCTTGGTGCTGATCGCACAGCACCTCTGCTGGTATCCACACGTACAAGGAGGAGCACTGGCGGCGAACTGCTAGGTTCGTTACGGCGGCTGGACTGCTGTGGAGCTAGGGTTTCCAACACATGGAATGACCTAACCGAACAATGATTAACCTTTCTGGGTTACTGTGCTCCACTATATATAGGGAGTGAACGTGGGCTCTGCTCGCGCGACCCATTCACTAAAGCCCATATAAAACTAGTCACCGTGAGTCCAACTCACTAACTCAGTCCTAATCCGGTTTAGGTCCAACCCAACCAGATTATATGTTCAGATCCAATCCGAACTTGCTCCCGCTCTTAAGTGTGTGACCCCGCAGGCTCATGGTTACTTGGACACGATTAGAGTCCGACTCACAATCGATCAATCGGCATCGGCTCCTAGCAGAACTTGCCGATTCCCAAGTACCAAAGAGTCATGACGACTTGCCTTTCCAATGCGACTTACGTCTGAGTCCCTTTTGCCTCACGATATACCTTGTCAGACTATAGGCGAATATATGTCATCCCTTAAATAGTCCGACTCTCTTCTCGATCCGAGATAAGTGATTCACCCGACTAACTCTTAGCCGATCGCCTCGGTTAACACTTAACCGAGTCGTGCATGGCCATGCTTTCCGAATCATATCTCACGAGAGGGCCCAGAGAATATCTCTCCGAGTGGAGGGGCAAAATCCCATCTTGGTTATTCACATCACGCAGCTTGATTCTCAGTCGACCCGAACCCTGCCTTTATAACTGCCCAGTTACGGATCAGCGTTTGACAGAACCTAAGTCGGTGATCCTCAACTCGGACTATGCAACAACCTCAGGTCTAAGGATTACATTGATTGAGATATACAAATGACAGCTTAGTTCGTTGTACCTCAATATGGGTCAATCCGACTCGCTAAACTCTTTAGCCTAGTCTGTGTAAGTTGGAATAGCATCTCCATGCCCATGACAAGTGGAACCGAGTCATCAAGCCAACTTTCACATTGGTCTAAGTTGTGTGTCCAGCACAACCTCAATGACCAAGGATATTTAGTACAAACAACATGAATGCATAATTCCACAACTTAATCACATATTCAATGATACACATCAGATGTTTATACAAGGACTACTTAATAACTTTATGAATACAATGGGAAATATCATCGTACATGATTGCCTCTAGGGCATATTCCCAACAGTCTCCCACTTGCACTAGAGTCAATCTTCCGACATCACATGTCTAAGCATCTAATGCCCATGGCTCTTAAGTGCGCCTCATGCTTCGGCTGGGGTAACGGCTTTGTCAACGGATCCGCAATATTTGCATCCGTGTGTACCTTGCATAACTTGATATCACCCTGATCCACGAACTGGCGAATCAGGTGGTACCGCATGAGTATGTGCTTGTTCTTCTGGTGTTGTCTAGGTTCCTTGGCTTGTGCAATAGCACCATTGTTGTCACAATATACGTCCAACGGATTGGACGAGCCCTGAACCACACCAAGATCCATGAGGAAATTCCTCATCCAAACAGCTTCCTTTGCTGCCTCCGAGGCGGCAATATACTCAGCCTCTGTTGTAGACGCAGACACAGTCTCTTGCTTGGAACTCTTCCAGCTCACAGCACCTCCGTTTATAATAAACACGTATCCAGATTGCGAACGAGAATCATCAGAGTCGGTGAGATAACTCGCATCCGTGTAACCCTTTACACTGAGTTCATCTTCACCACCATAAACCAAGAACATATCCTTAGTCCTTCTCAAGTACTTTAGGATATTTTTAGCCGCTGTCCAGTGGATCTCTCCAGGATCAGCCTGGTATCTGCTCACAACACTTAGAGCATAGGAAACATCCGGCCTAGTACAAATCATGGCGTACATGATGGATCCGACTGCAGAAGCATATGGAATCGCACTCATCCGACTTCGCTCATCAGTTGTCGAAGGACACTGAGTCTTGCAAAGTTTTACACCATGGGACATCGGTAAGAACCCCTTCTTAGACGATTCCATGTTGAACTTTTTCAACACTTTGTCCAAATAAGTACTCTGACTCAATCCAATGAGCCTCCTTGATCTATCTCTATAGATCCGGATTCCGAGGATGTATGTTGCCTCACCCAAGTCTTTCATTGAGAAACTCCTTTCCAATGATTCCTTGGTTTCTTGCAACATCTGGACATCATTTCCAATCAGTAATATGTCATCCACATATAAGATTAGAAAATTTACTTTGTTCCCACTAAACTTCTTGTACAAACAAGAATCATGATCACTCTTGATGAAGCCAAACGATTTGACTACCTCATCAAAGCGAATATTCCAACTCCGAGATGCTTGCTCCAACCCATAAATGGATTTCTGAAGTTTGCATACCTTGTCAGCATTAGCCGGATCGACAAAACCCTCGGGCTGTATCATATACACGTCCTCGGTTAATTTTCCATTAAGGAAAGCCGTTTTTACATCCATCTGCCATATCTCATAGTCGAAATAGGCCGCTATAGCTAACATGATCCGAACTGATTTAAGCATCGCTACGGGCGAGAAAGTCTCATCGTAATCAACTCCTTGAACTTGTCGGAACCCTTTCGCGACAAGGCGTGCTTTATAGATTGAAACATTTCCATCCATATCAGTTTTCTTCTTAAAGACCCATTTGCACTCGACGGGTCTTGCACCGTCTGGCAGATCAACCAAGTTCCAAACTTGATTTTCATCCATGGACTTTATCTCGGATCTCATGGCTCCAAGCCATGACTCGGAATCAGATCCCACCATCGCTTCCGAATAATTTGCCGGCTCATCACTGTCTAACAGTAACACATCACGAACACTTCGTAATCTTGCCGATCTTCGTAGTACAGGTGCTGCTGTCGGCTCAGCTGCCACGATCGGCTCAACCTCCAAGGTTTTTGCCGATTCGCTATTAGCCGATTCGCTATTAGCCGATTCCTCTCGAATTTCTTCGAGTTGCACTGTGCTCCCACTTACTCCCCGACTGAAAAACTCTTTCTCAAGGAAGACACCGTTCCGAGCGACAAACACTTTGCCCTCTTCTCGGTTGTAGAAGTAGTAACCCAAGGTTTCCCTCGGATACCCCACGAAAATACATTTATCTGACTTGGCCGTAAGCTTGTCCGACTGAAGTCGCTTGACAAAAGCTTCACAACCCCAAATCTTAAGAAAAGACAAACTCGGCTTTTTGCCTGTGCACATCTCATGCGGTGTCTTCTCTACCGATTTTGATGGTACTTTGTTTAGTGTGAACGCCGCTGTTTCTAGACAATAACCCCAAAATGATAAAGGCAGATATGTCCGACTCATCATTGATCGTACCATGTCCAACAAGGTCCGATTCCGCCTTTCCGAAACACCATTCCTTTGTGGCGTTACTGGCGGAGTAAGTTGAGGAACTATTCCACAACTTTTCAGATGGTCATCAAACTCATGGCTCATGTACTCGCCTCCTCGGTCCGACCGAAGAAACTTTATTTTCTTGCCGAGTTGATTATGTGCTTCATTCTGGAATTCTTTGAACTTTTCAAAGGCTTCCGACTTATGTTTCATCAAATAGATATATCCATACCTACTCAAATCATCAGTGAAGGTAATGAAGTACTCATAACCACCCCTGGCTGTCGTGCTCATTGGTCCACATACATCACTATGTACTAGTCCCAACAAGTCGGACGCCCTTTCGCAACTCTTTGCAAAAGGTGTCTTGGTCATTTTGCCGAGTAGGCAAGATTCGCATGTCTCGAATGACTCCAAGTCAAACGAAGTTAGGAGTCCATCATCATGGAGCTTCTTCATGCGTTTCCAACTTATATGACCAAGCCGACAGTGCCAAAAGTAAGTCATATTCAGATCATTTGGTTTCAACCTTTTAACATTTATGTTATAAACCGATTCACCATCAAGATTCAAAATAAATAACCCGTCCTGGACGGGTGCAAAGCCGTGAAACATGTCATTCAAATACAAAGAACAACCATTATTCTTGATATTCGACTCATAGCCTTGCCTCATCAAACATGAAGCAGAAATAATGTTTCGACTGAGCACTGGAACATAATAACAATTATTTAGTTCCATAATGAATCCGGAAGGTAAATGAAGTTGCATCGTGCCGACTTCCAACGCAGCAACTCTTGCTTTGTTGCCGACTCGAATATCAACCTTGCCTCTTGCTACGCTCCTAGTTCTTACCAGTCCCTGCAACGAGTTGCAGATGTGAATAACTGATCCGGTATCATATACCCAAGAACTATTAGGTGCATCAGCAAGATATATGTCTATAACATTGCAAACAAGTGTACCTGAGTCGGAAGTCATACCTCCACTCTTGGCTTTGTCGGCCAAGTACTTGCTGCAGTTCCTCTTCCAGTGGCCATCCGCCTTGCAGTAGAAGCAAGTGGATCCGGCTGAAGGAGATGGTTTAGTCCCTGAGGAAGCGCTTGGGACCGGGTCCTGAGCCTGCTTTCCTCCTGACTTAGCCTTCTTCTTAGTCCAAGAACTCTTCTTGAACTTAGCCTTATTCTGCACCATCAACACTTGACTGGTGCCCTTCTTGAGATCTGCCTCTGCCTGCTTGAGCATCCCATGCAATTCAGTGAGCTTCTTATCCATACCATGCATGTGGTAGTTCGAAATGAACTGCCCATATGCACTAGGAAGAGTGTTCAGAATTATATCTGTAGCGAACTCTTCGCTTATGGGGTAGCCAAGCCTCTCCAGAGACTGCACGTAACCAACCATTTTGATCACATGCAGACTCAGTGGATCACCATCCTTAAGCTTGCAACTCAGCAAAGCCTGAGAGACTTGATACCTCTCAGTCTTCGCCTGAGCCTGGAACATACTTTTGAGGCTTTCGATCATATCGTAGGCCTCAACATGCTCGAACTTCTTTTGCAAGTCCGGTTCCATGTGAGCAAGCATAAGACAGCAGATATCCGTGGACTCATCCTTAGCCCGACGGTAGGCATTGGTGGCTGCGACAGTCGCATTCTCATTCGGCTCATCTAGAAGTGGGTTGTCTAGGACATGGTCCTTCTTTTCTTGTTTGAGAACAATTCTCAGATTTTGATACCAGTTGGTAAAATTAGTGTCGTTCAGTTTATCTTTCTCAAGAATGGTTCTCAACGCAAAACCGGATATCTGAGAGTGACTGCTACTTGGTGCCATGATCTACAACAGAAAATATGCAAAACACTTAAGACATGTATTCATAAAAGAGCAAGAATATTAAACATTTTAATATTTTATACTCCCACTAGAACCAACACCCCTCCGATGGTTACTTAGTGATTCAGGATCCTAAATAAGCAAGTCGGCTAGTGAGCTTTAGCATCACCGCTAGCCGCCAAGTGATCTAGGTAGACAACTCCTTGTCAATCGCATCTCATGCGACTCCTGTTGGACGGGTGGCATCACATGCCCCGGCTCCCATCCGACCTTTCCCCGAGTCCCACAACCGTTGTGATAGACCCGTCTAGCTTACCGAGTGTTTCTGCAGTAAGAGTCCGACTCGAACCCACCTAGTCGGAAAGAATTGGCAGCACCTCAATTTTATGAGCCCACTACCAAAAATGTCCAACTTGTGATGGTGCAAACACTGGCGGAAAAACCGACTAGACCTTCTTTGAGGGATTAAATTTTACCGACTATCTAATAGAGGTAAAACTGAGACATAACAATAACACAAAATAAAGCAATTATAATGTGAAATGGTATGGCTCTCTTCATGGCGATCTCCATCTCCACAAAGCCTGTAATCCGACTCGTGCCAACTCTTGTCACTTGCCGTCTTACACCATGTCGCCGACATGTATAACGCCTTGCATGCCTTCCGGGTTCTCAAACAGCTACACTAGCTTAGTAAAGTAAATTACATAGAGAATCCGACACGCAGGTCGTTATACAATAAAATGACAGCACCTAGGCTCCAGCCGGCTGACAAAAACCGTGATTCGCAGATCACGTATGGATTACACACATACATCACATGCACATGAACCATACCATTCACAACTTCCTGCAAAAACAAGTTATGCATAGATACAATATCTACCGGCGTTGTGAAACTCGCAACGACATCTAAGGCGCTACGACAGGGCAAAAACGGCGGTCCCGCTAGCCGGATAGCGGGCGGGGATCAAAGGGGCAGCGCCCCTCGCGGGTGCGGGCAGCGCCCGACGATTTTTCCGAAAACATAGATCTCATCTACGATCCGAACATGGATTCCGACCATCGTTCCGATTCGATCAAACTTTTTGATCTTCGATCACCGCTTCTGGATTTACGTGTCACAGTCTACCCCGATGGCGGAAGCCGACCGGTAGGGGTATGTCGTTCCACGACCTCAGCAGTATGATCACGGAAATCAGATCTACCATTCCCCGAGTACAGTTGATCCAATCAACTTCATACAAAACCGATCTATCTCATAGATCGACCACCAAAACAACACATAGATCTCATCTATAGCCTACCGCATATCTCATATGCGAGATCTCGAGCCTAAAACCAGAAGCTATCGCTCTGATACCACTGTTGGGCCACGCAGAGATAAAACAAAACTTTTTCCTCTAACATGGTGATCCCAAGATCTAGCTGAGGTAGAAGGCCCACGAGGTTTACCACTAGACGCGCGGTTGCGGATTACTGATGAAGCGCGTCAGTTGATGCAGTGCAGTCCTCACGATCCGATCGTCTTGGTGCTGATCGCACAGCACCTCTGCTGGTATCCACACGTACAAGGAGGAGCACCGGCGGTGAACTGCTAGGTTCGTTACGGCGGCTGGACTGCTGTGGAGCTAGGGTTTCCAACACATGGAATGACCTAACCGAACAACGATTAACCTTTCTGGGTTACTGTGCTCCACTATATATAGGGAGTGAACGTGGGCTCTGCTCGCGCGACCCATTCACTAAAGCCCATATAAAACTAGTCACCGTGAGTCCAACTCACTAACTCAGTCCTAATCCGGTTTAGGTCCAACCCAACCAGATTATATGTTCAGATCCAATCCGAACTTGCTCCCGCTCTTAAGTGTGTGACCCCGCAGGCTCATGGTTACTTGGACACGATTAGAGTCCGACTCACAATCGATCAATCGGCATCGGCTCCTAGCAGAACTTGCCGATTCCCAAGTACCAAAGAGTCATGACGACTTGCCTTTCCAATGCGACTTACGTCTGAGTCCCTTTTGCCTCACGATATACCTTGTCAGACTATAGGCGAATATATGTCATCCCTTAAATAGTCCGACTCTCTTCTCGATCCGAGATAAGTGATTCACCCGACTAACTCTTAGCCGATCGCCTCGGTTAACACTTAACCGAGTCGTGCATGGCCATGCTTTCCGAATCATATCTCACGAGAGGGCCCAGAGAATATCTCTCCGAGTGGAGGGGCAAAATCCCATCTTGGTTATTCACATCACGCAGCTTGATTCTCAGTCGACCCGAACCCTGCCTTTATAACTGCCCAGTTACGGATCAACGTTTGACAGAACCTAAGTCGGTGATCCTCAACTCGGACTATGCAACAACCTCAGGTCTAAGGATTACATTGATTGAGATATACAAATGACAGCTTAGTTCGTTGTACCTCAATATGGGTCAATCCGACTCGCTAAACTCTTTAGCCTAGTCTGTGTAAGTTGGAATAGCATCTCCATGCCCATGACAAGTGGAACCGAGTCATCAAGCCAACTTTCACATTGGTCTAAGTTGTGTGTCCAGCACAACCTCAATGACCAAGGATATTTAGTACAAACAACATGAATGCATAGTTCCATAACTGAATCACATATTCAATGATACACATCAGATGTTTATACAAGGACTACTTAATAACTTTATGAATACAATGGGAAATATCATCGTACATGATTGCCTCTAGGGCATATTCCCAACATGTTTGTCATTAAATTAATTGACAAAATTCTGAATAAAATAAAAGAGTTTTATTTAATGAGAGTTTGCATTAAATTTGGTGGAAATTTAATGGGAATTTGAGTGGACTTTTGAGTGGAGGGAATTTAAAGGGCATTTTGTGAGTGGAGTGTCCACCCACATGAATTAAGGAGGGGAGGGGGCAGCCCCCATGGCCGGCGGCCACCCCTTGGGTGCCCCCCTCCTCCTATAAAAGGAGCCCCCTTCCTCACTTGTCTGACACACCTCCTCGTGAAGGATCTCTCTCCCCCTCTAGAATTTATCCCACATGGTCTCGGACTAGCGAGATACATGTTCCCGGTGGCTATTCGGCAAGAAAGAGTTGTGCTTCCGCTGCATCGCTGGAGCGAGGAGGCGGAGGGTGCTCGGTGCCTCGTACGTGTGTGTGTGAGCACGGATGCGCTGCTGTTTTGCGGCGCTAGGACTTCCTCTCGATCTTGAGATCGGCAAGAGATCGTCTACATCAACCACGAGTTGAACTCGTTAAGCTTTGTCGGTCTTCAAGGGTATGTTCTCTACGAATATACATCCGCCCGTTGTTTGTATCTAGTAGATAGATCTTGGTACGTAGTTCCCATCGTAGGAAAATTTTTGTTTCTATGTTGCGAACCCTACAATGCTTGACGATTTTCCGACATCCAACTAGACGGAGCATTCCATGGGAGAGGCAAGACGGCGCAAGATCTCGGAGTTCTCCAGGGGATACTGTTGGGGATATGCTATATGGGTATCCTCATAGCATGTCTCTTATCCGACTAACCCGGGTGGCCCATAGTCGGTAGCATGGCCTATGGCCTGCTGGGCGGCCCAGTTAGGTGGATCCAGAAGGGAGGCCCATGCCGGATAAAGGAAGGCTACGGTGGAGTCACCAGCGTACCCGGAGCCTTGGAGTGCAAGATACACAAGACTAGTAATAGACGGTGTAGGACTTTGTAACCTGTCCGGCTAGGACTTTTCCCTGTAACCTTAGGACCTGACGACTATATAAGCCGGGCCTATGGGAGCCTTTAGGGCACGATAACTTAGACTTTTCTAGTCACCTCGCACAGCGAACCTAATCTCTGTAACTCGGAGTATTGCCATTATAGTGATTTATAGCAGGAGTAGGATTCCGCCACCGTTGTGGGATCTGAACCTGGGTAAGCTGTGTTACCTCGTACCTGTCAACCGTCCACCTTACCCCATGTCTCTAAACACGCACTGTGAGGACTCCTCCATGGCGTACTCGTCGGCAATACCACGACACAATGACCGGATGACAGATGATGACCTGGGAGGAATTCAAAGTCAAGTTCAGCAAAACCCATGTGCCACCGGGTTTAATCAAGAGGATGAGAGACGAATTCAGAGAACTGAAGCAAGGAAGAATGACTGTAGTAGAATACCGTGACAATTTTTTTTCATTAGCTAGGGATGCCCCGGATGAGATCGAGACCGAAGCCAAGAAGAAAGAAAGATTCCTGAATGGTGTGCATGATGATATGCAGACAGTGTTAGTCAATATCCCCTTTGTGGATATTGAAGCCCTTGTCGACTCTGACATCCAGATGGATGGAAAGATCAACCAAGCCAATGAGAACCGCAGGCGTCGCATGATGCATCAACCAGGAACCCATCAGACCCCAAAGTATCGCCCTAACCCATCTCCCGAATTTGCCATGAGAACCAACAGACCCCCGATGAACCGTCCGACCAATCCCAACCGTGGAAACCCTAGAACCGGAGGAAATCACAACATCCCCGGCAACTCTAACAATTTCAATTATGCCCCACCCAAGTTGAACAACAGCAATGCTACCGCCAACACCAACACTGCCCCGAGAATTGGAAGCAATGCTGTGCCTGTAGTAGCTAAGGACAAGTCGCAGGTGACTTGTTATGACTATGGAAATAAAGGCCACTATTCCAACGAGTGCCCCAACAAGAAGAATGCCGCAGCACCCAATACCAATGCCCCAGCTCAGCAGCAACGTCGTGTTCAGCCCAGAAGAAGGTTTGCCCCAGGGAATTCACTCAACCGTAATGGCCGTCTTTTTCTCATGCATGCTGAAGAAGCTCAGGAAGCGCCAGACATCGTGCAGGGTATGTTTTCTTTTAATTCAGTACTTGCACGAGTGTTGTTTGATTTTGGTGCATCGCATTCATTTGTCACCGAAGAATTTGCATGCACTAGTAAAATTCAACCAACCAAACTGAAGCATGTCATGATTGTTCAAATTCCCGGATCAACCACCAAGGCTAGGAAAATTTGCAAAGCCATCCCTATCTGAATCCATGGCATAGATTTTTATGCTAATCTGATAGTTCTCGGAACTAAAGGTATGGAAGTAGTACTAGGAATGGATTGGATGTCCAAACATAGAGGATTGATTGACTGTTCCAAGAAAGCCATAACCATGACCAGTATAGCCGGAATATCAGTCGAGCATATATCTGAAACCTTACCTCGTCAATTCAAGTGAAACAAGAGTATAGCCCAACCTACCATTGACCAAGTCCGGATAGTATGTGAATACCCCAATGTATTTCCAGATGTTTTGCCCGGTATTGCCCCATATCGGGATATCGAGTTTATCATCGAACTGATCCCCGGAACCGGACCCATAGCTCAGAGACCATATAGTATGAACCCGTCGGAGTTAGCAGAACTGAAGAAGCAACTGGATTCCATGTTGGAAATTGGATTGATTCAACCAAGTGCGTCACCATGGAGATCACCAGTCTTATTTGTGGACAAGAAAGATGGAGGTAACCGTTTGTGTACGGATTATCGGAAGTTGAATGATGTCACCATCAAGAACAAATACCCCTTGCCCAAGATAGAAGATTTGTTTGATCAGTTGACCGGTGCCAAAGTGTTTTCTAAGATTGATCTTAGAACTGGCTATCATCAACTCAAAATTCGTGCAGAGGATATTCCCAAGACTGCCTTTACCACCAGATATGGATTGTACGAGTATACATTCATGTATTTTGGATTAACCAATGCCCCTGCTTATTTCATGAATCTCATGAATAAGATCTTTATGGACTTCCTTGATAAGTTTGTCGTTGTTTTCATTGATGACATTCTGATTTATTCCAAATCAGAAGAAGAACATGAGCTACACCTAAGGACCATTCTTGGAACCCTTAGAGAGCATCAGCTGTATGCAAAGTTTAGCAAATGTGAATTCTGGTTACAGGAGGTAGGATTCCTCGGTCACATTGTATCAGCCAGAGGAATTGCCGTTGACCCTGCCAAAGTGAAAGATGTAGAATATTGGCAAGCCCCAACCACTCAAACCCAAGTTCGCGCATTTCTCGGATTGGCGGGATATTACCGCAAATTCGTAGAAGGATTCTCGAGTATCGCCATACCTATGACCCAATTGCTGAAGAAGGAAAAGAAGTTTGAGTGGACCGACAAATGTGAAGCGAGTTTTCAAGAACTCAAGAGAAGATTGATTTCAGCCCCAATCTTGATCATGCCGGATATCACGAAGCCCTTCGATGTATATTGTGATGCATCCAAGATCGGTCTCGGATGTGTGCTAATGCAAGAAGGCAAAGTTATATTTTATCTATCTCGACAATTAAAACAACATGAGAAAAATTACCCAACACATGACCTCGAACTCGCAGCCGTAGTTCTAGCCCTGAAGACATGGAGGCATTACCTGATGGGAAACCGTTGTGAGATTTATTCGGATCACAAGAGTCTGAAGTATATATTCACTCAGAAGGAGCTGAATATGAGACAGAGAAGATGGATTGAGGTAATCAAGGATTACGACCTCGACATTCACTACCACCCTGGTAAAGCCAACGTGGTAGCATATGCCCTTAGCAGATTGCCGTGCCGCTTGAACTCCATGATTATAAAGGAGCAACCAAGCTTGCATAAAGAGATGGAAGATTTTCTAATGGAATTAGTGATTGAAGGATTTTTGGCTAGCATAGAAGTTCAGCCCACTTTGATCAGTCAGATCAAAGAGGCACATAAGGGAAATGCTAGTATTGACGGAATCAAGCGTCGTATTAGTACGGGCAAAGTACCCGGATTCACCGAAGACGAAGAAGGAGTGTTGTGGTACAAAGGACGCCTTTGTGTACCAGCAGACTCAGAGTTGAAAGAAGTTATTTTGAAGGAGGCTCATGATACTCTTTATTCTATCCATCTCGGAGGAACTAAGATGTATCAAGATTTGAAAGAGCAATTTTGGTGGCATAAGATGAAGAGAGAAATCGGAAGTTATATCGCCAAGTGTGACATATGTCAGCGAGTCAAGGCAGGACATCAAAGACCCGCTGGATTGTTGCAACCCTTGTAGATTCCAGAATGGAAATGGGATTCCGTTGGAATGGAATTTATCACCGGATTGCCTACTTCTAGTAGGGGAAATGACTCTATCTGGGTCATAGTGGACAGATTGTCCAAAGTCGCCCATTTCTTGCCCGTCAAGACCACATATCAGAGTTCGAAACTAGCAGAGTTGTACATCGCTAGAATCGTCAGTTTGCATGGAGTCCCCAAGAACATCGTATCGGATCGAGGAAGTCAGTTTACCTCGAGATTCTAGAAGAAAGTCCAAGAAGGTTTAGGAACCCGCCTAGATTTCAGCACCGCGTATCATCATCAGACCGATGGACAAACGGAGCGACTAAACCAAATACTCGAAGATATGCTGAGAGCCTGTGTGCTAGAATATGGATCCAAGTGGGAAGATTGTCTGCTGTTTGCAGAATTTTCATACAACAACAGTTATCAAGCTAGTTTGCAAATGGCCCCATTTGAATTCATGTATGGAAGGAAGTGTCGCACCCCTTTGAACTGGTCGGAAGTAGGAGAGAGTCAGATTTTCAGACCCGACATCCTACGAGAAGCAGAAGAGAAGGTTGACAAGATTCGTGAGCACTTCAAGACAGCCCAGTCCAGACAGAAGAGTTACGCCGACAAGAGACGTCGAGACCTCGCCTTCAACATAGGAGATTTTGTATATCTGAAGGTGTCGCCATTTAAGGGAATGCGGCGCTTCCAACTCAAAGGAAAGTTAGCCCCCAGATATATCGAACCCTTCAAGATTTTGAACCGTCGAGGAGAAGTGTCATATCAATTGGAACTACCCGAAGAGATGTCATCCATGCACAATGTGTTCCATATCCCATTACTTCGCAAGTGCCTCGAAGTTCCAGAGAAGACCGAAGTGTTCAAGAATATCGATCACCGGACCATAGAGATCAACGATGACCTGACCTATCCCGAAGTACCCATCCGTATTTTGGAAGAAGCTTTCAGAACTACCCGAACCCGAAGCATCAAGTTTCTCAAGATTCAGTGGAGCAACCACATGGAATAGGAAGCTACCTGGGAGCGCGAAGATCACATCAGGATGGAGTTTCCCGATCTCTTCAAATCCTAGGTAATCTTTTCGTCCTTTTTCAAATCTCGGGATGAGATTTTGTTTAAGGGGGGAAGGTTTGTAACATCCCAAAAATATTAAACTAGAATCATCAAACTTTAATCTTAAAAATTAGGGTTAACAAAAACTTTTCTAAATAAAAATAGGAGAGCATGCATGAGGGTATGCATTTCATTTTGAATTATTTTGAACCACCTTGTTTGTGTGTTCCTTTGCTTGTAAATGGATGCTTAGGTGAAATAAACATCATCTAAACAATTCCCAAACTTTTCTCAAAGACAGGTAAATCAAAACAAATAAAATAAGGGAATGGTCATTTTGACCAATTTAACTCCCATGCCTACTTTGGCTGTCTCAAACTTTCAGAACCTAACAGAAAATTTTCTGGATCTTTGCACCCCTTGATTGTACTCATAACAAAGTATCAAGGCCCACTTTGTGATCATCCAGAAACTTTCAAATGCATAGTTTAAATGACAATTCAAAATTGAATCTTTATCATATGGGAATATCCCACTTTTTCAAAAACCACTCAAACAAGCTCAACTTTCAAAACCCAAGCATCTGCAGACTCACCAGCACCAACCTAGAACACCCACCAAAAATATTTTCAAAATTCAAAACTTGAATTCTTGCGGCCATTTCATCAAACACTTGGCAGAAACAAATCAAACTGGCCTAACTTCACTGTTTGGAGCAGTAATTTGGCTAAGCAATGTTCACCATTGATCACCCTTGTATCCCCAGTGCCAACCAATGCTTGGACCAACCCTAGCCCCTACCCTTTGCCCCATGCCATGCCAACCCGAGCATCCCCTTGCCAGCCGACAATGGCTAGCTAGCCAGAGCAAGCACCAAGCCTAAACAACATGTCTAGGAGCAAGCCAACACCCCACCGCCACTCCCTGTCCAGCGCTCGAACCCTGCCAGCCACTGGACCACACGCACGAACCATGCCAAGCTCGCTAGCAACCATGCCGAGAGCGCGCCCCATGCGCTACGATCGACCGGCTCCCACAGACCGCGCGCCGCCCTCGCTGCGTGCATACGTGATCACCACCGTCCCAGCAACCCCGCAGACATGCTCGTTCGCCGCCGCACGGACCACGCGCGTTGTGCGCCATTAAATCTTCCGTCGGGAACGCGCACAGCACTGTCGCGTTCCGACCAAACCGCACCGCCCCACGCCTCGCCACCATGTCATTGAGCATCGCCAGGGAGCACCGCACCGCCCCCTACCGTCGCCCACGCCGATAGCCGTCTTTACCGTGGACCACGACGAGCTCACCTTGCGCCCTGTCGGTCCCCTCTCGCCACTATAAATAGAGGCCACCCCCAGCCGAATTGAGCACACCATCTCACTCCCCTCTCTTCACTGATCGTCCCACCCTGTTGCCGGAGCAAGGCGAGCAGCACTTCGCCGGAATTTCACCGGAGCCCGCCGCCTCTGGAGGAGAAGGAAGCCAGCGATTGGAGCCACCCTAGGAGAAGCTGCCGGTACCAGGAGGTTCGCCGTCGTCGACTTCGTCGTTCGCCCGCCTCGCCGACCCTCGCCTGAACCCCGGTGAGCCTCCGACGACCCCCACTGGCCACGCTAGGTTTCTGTCTCGCCGGCGTTGCCCAACATCGACGATGACTCTCAGCCGTTGGATTAGAACCAGATCGAACGCACCACATCGCCCCATACCGCTTCGCACCCCCTCATCTCACTAATTCGTGGGGACAGCCACTTAACCAGCCCGCGTAAGCGCTATGCTTAGCAGGTCGTCCCAGTATCATTTCCCGCGCAGCCTAGTTATTTGAATTTAATCTTTTCCATTTTATTTGAAACACACTTCTATACCTAGTTTCAAAAATCAATTTTGTTAGAAAGATCTTGCAATCCTGAATCCAAACCCGTTGGATTCAATTCATTTGGATCTGTAGATCATCCTTGGTAAAAATAACAAGACATAAGCTTTTCTGCATTCAAACATTTTTCAAATTAAAACCATAATAGCTTTTGAGTTGATTCGAACTCTCAAAGACCGCATTCAACCATACCTTTCAAAATATATAAAAATATATAGGTTTACTTACAGAAATAATGTTCAAGTAATAAAAGAATGCCACATAGGCTTTTCTAGTCACTTTATTTAATTAAAATAAAAGGGTAAAACCTTATTAAATTGTGACACCACTTGAAATCATATTCCCATGGACTACAATATGGGGTGATGACATGTGTCAACATGATCCCTTGTTTAGTTTGGAGAATATTAAATCTTAAGTAGTTTTTCAATGAGTAGAAATTACTTTTCTAAAAATAAAAGGAATTAAACCAAGCTTTAATCTTGTAATGTTAGTGATGATGCTAGATCATCTATAGGACCCTTGTGTGTGATGATTGCAAGTAGTTAAAAATTGTTTGGTGATTGTGTACCTCGTATTTATTTATAGACGCTAGTATCGACCAAGGATACGAGGAGGAAGGAGGATACTACGAAGAAGAATCCGAGGAGAACTTCAACCACTGCTCTGCTCAAGGCAAGCTATTAACCTTGCAAGCTAACACTTGCAATTTAGCAAGCCTTACTAATCAAGTTGACCTATGCAAGCCAATACTTGCTTGTCACCCTGCCAACTATATGCCTTAAGCATAGATGATCCTACTCACTTGATAAACCAATCCTAGTTTTTACTTACAAGCTTTATATTTTATTTCTTTATCAAAGCTATTACTTAGAGTTTACTTAAGTGAATTGTAGATACTAGAAAGATATTTGAAGGTTGCATAAAGAGCATAAAATTTGGCCTAAGCTAGATAATCTTGATATCATCCCAAGGCATAATATTGAACTTAGTTGAAACTATACTAGTTTACCACCCCTCATTAGTACTTACCCCCACTTGTAGATGCTAGTGCTAAGCATAAAACCTGATCAACATTAGATGGGAATACTTGGTAGAAAAATGGTTATGAAAACCTTGGAATGATGGATCATTCTATTAAAATGTTTTGGACATGTGTTTCCGAACACCAGATGATTTATGGTGATGAAAATATGGAGCCATGAGACTTAGACCTTTATAAAACTGATGGTTGTCTGGATGCGATACCATTCCAATTTTATCGTACAACCACAATACCCGAAGATTGGGTAGGGCTTGACTGGAAACTTATATACCTTAGTATTAGTTCCCTCACGGCCAAGGTATGAGCTGAGACTACCTTGTGAAGATTGTCCACCCGTGCAGTACCCAAGATGACAGTTGGTCATGGTTGGGAGGCCAAACTCACAGGAGAGGTGCTTATACTAGGGCGTGTAATTGAAAGGTTAGGATTGATTATCCGCATACTGAGTATGGTGAATTCAGGATTTATTCCTGACGGATGTATCGAATGTTGTGGTGAAAGTGTACAATCTCTGCAGAGTGTCAAGCCATTCGAATAGCCGCGTCCGCGGATATGGACAGTTGGAGTGGCCATACTGTTCCCCCGTCAGACCTTTTCAAAAATACTTGTGAAATGAATTGAGACTTTGACTTGACCACAACAGAGTTGTGACATGAAATACAAGTTCCCACTTAGGAGTTATAAAATTGTGACTAGCTTCTCTTGCTTCTGGACTTAGTAGAAATAAATCTGGCTTCTTGCAAAACAACCCTAGATCTTAGTGTCCTATTACAAAAACCTCCTTCACTTGTTCATATTAGTTTGCGAGTACTTAAAGAGTACTCATGGCTTTGTCCCTGGCTATTCCCATGGCCAGACTAAGAAGAGGAGTACCTGGAGGATGAACCCCAGGAAAGTTACGACAACTAGCATCATCTCCCATCGTCAACATTGCCTGTGATCCCGAAGATGGAGCTTCGCCTACACTACCGTTATTATTACATATTCCGCTGCTTGAAGTTGTATTAAGAACTGGATCATGAGATCCCTATTTGTGTAAGAACTTATGTACGGTTTGTAATGGATGATGTACTATGGTATCCAATTCTGTTATGTCTCGCAAAAATGGTAATCCTGGGATTGCGATGTATGGCATAACAGGCATCTAGGATTAAAAATCCGGGTGTTGACAAAATCCCATCTTGATTGACCATGCATTGCAGCATGCTTCAGAACAAACCCGAAAACTACCTTTATAACTACCCTGTTACGGTGCAGCATTTGATAGCCCCAAAGTAGGCCGATCCACATCTCAAGTACATGCGACAATCTCAGGTCTAAGGACAAAACGTACACGATGTGTAGAGAGAGAGAGAGCTGGAACTAATTGCCAGTCTCAGGTTGGGTCAGTCCAACCCCATGTTCATAACATGTGTCCACATCATTGGTTTGACATCTCCATGTCTATGACTTGCGAAACATAGTCATCAACCAATCGATGTGCTAGTCTAATATTCACGTGTGTCCTCACATGAACTCCGACTAGGGACAACTCTTAAATAACCATACAAGTAAAGAGTTTCACAAACAATTCACATAATTGCCAATTAATACAAGTTGCCTGATATGGATATTCAAGGAACATTACAATAACTCATGGATACATATGAAATATCATCATCTCTATGATTGCCTCTAGGGCATATTTCCTTCAAAAGGAACTACGGAAGAGTCACCGACGTACCCCGAGCCTTGTAGTGAAAGACACGCTAGACTAGTTGTAAGAAGTGTAGGACTCTGTAACCTGTCCGGCTAGGACTTTTCCCTTTATCCCTAGGACCTGGCGACTATATAAGTCGGGCCTATGAGAGCCTTTAGGGCACGATCTCAGACAATAACTTAGACTCTCTAGTCACCTCGCACAGCGAACCAATCCCTGTAACTCGGCGTATTGCCCTAATAGTGTTTTATAGCAGGAGTAGGATTCCGCCACCGTTGTGGGATCTGAACATGGGTAAGCTGTGTTACCTCATACCCGTCAACTGTCCTCCTTCCCCCACGTCTCTAAACACGCACTGTGAGGACCCCTCCATGGCGTACTCGTTGGCAATACCACAATAGTTGGCGCCCACCATGGGGTAAGAGGCGCTTCAGGCTATTCAGTGGGCGAGGACCAAGATCTTTGTGGGAATCGGCGAAACCGTAGCCATCGGACGCGTTCTCTTCTCTGGCAATGTTCCGATCGTCCCACCCGACGAGTTCTGGATCCCGGCGAAGACGAACCCTACGCGGTGCTCGATCGTACCCATCGGAGATATCCACCTCTTCATCGGCGAAACCGACTAGAGCACTAGTTCCCTGGGAGTCGGAGGAGCATCAAGACCCACACGGACCGCCTACGGGAAGGATACGTTCGTGAAGGGATCGATGTCGGATCTCTCCTCGGAGTTTGTTGGCAAAGATCAGAAAAAATCAAGGCCCACCCAAACCGCCCCTGTGCAGGATATAACGGTGGAAGATCGCTGCAAGTCCGCCGGCTTCGTCCGTGCGTCTGGACAACAGAGATCCAAGTTCGTCGGAGTGGTGACCATCTTCGATCTGGCGCGTTGTGTTCAGAAAGAGGGTGAAATCCCCCGCGATTACCTTGCCATGTGGCTCCGTATACGGGCCGATCTGGCACATTACCCCAATGATGATGCCATGTATCACTTTGTGGAAGGACTGGACCAAGGTACGCTTCTCTTGCATTCACTAAGGCGGCAATAGGCTTCAGGACACCTCACCTTCGAAAGCATGGTGCACACCATCAACAACTACGCGGAGGCTGAGGAGGCAGCTCAGACAGCTCTCGCGCTCATTGACGGAGCACCTCCGCCTCAGAGGTGCCACCACCGCCGCCTCCGATTGTCATCGCCGCAGTCGCGCCCCCATCCCCAGTCATCGTCGCTGCTGTTGCACCTCCACCCCCCCGTTATCGAGTAAGCCTCGGCACCCTCCGACTCCGTGATCGACGCACTCTACGCCGACTTCAGCGCAGATTCGAAGGAGATAGATTTCAACCCGGAGGAGGTAGACTCTGCCATGCAGGAGATGGAGGAGGATTAAAAGCGCGACGAGCAAGCCAACAATGCCGTCATGTCCCGAGAGGTGTTCGTCACCATTGGGACGGTGATGGATGAAGATCAACCCGGATGTTGGGGATATGCTATATGGGTATCCTGATAGCATGTATCCTATCCGGATAACCCGGGTGGCCCATAGTTGGTAGCATGGCCCATGGCCTGCTGGGCGGCCCAGTTAGATGTATCCAGAAGGGAGGCCCATGCCGGATAAAGGAAGACTACAGTTGGAGTCACCGACGTACCCGGAGCCTTGGAGTGCAAGATACACAAGACTAGTAATAGACGGTGTAGGACTCTGTAACCTGTCTGACTAGGACTTTTTCCTGTAACCCTAGGACCTGGCGACTATATAAGTCGGGCCTATGGGAGCCTGGCGACTATATACGATCATAGACAACCTCACACAGCGAACCAATCCCTATAACTCGGCGTATTGCCGTTATAGTGATTTATAGCAGGAGTAGGATTCTGCCACCATCGTGGGATCTGAACCTGGATAAGCTGTGTTACGTCATACCCATCAACCGTCCGCCTTCCCTCACGTCTCTAAATACGCACTATGAGGGCCCCTCCATGGCGTACTCATCGGCAATACCACTACAGTTGGCGCCCACCGTGGGGCAAGAGGCGCTTCAGGCTCTTCAGCGGGCGAGGACCAGGATCTTCGCGGGAATCGGCGAAACCGTAGCCATCGGTCGCGCACGAACCACACGGACCGCCTACGTGCAAAGATCGGAAATATTCAAGGCCCACCCAAACCGCCCCTGTGCAGGATATAAAGGTGGAAGATCGCTGCAAGTCCGTCGGCTTCGCCCGTGCGTCTGGACAGCCACTACTAGGAAAACGCCTGTTCGTGGCGCACGTGCCTCGCGCTACGGCTATCTCCTAGAAGTGGCGCACTACCTGGTGCGCCGCGGTTGTGTCGAGATAGGCGTGGCGCACATGTCAGTGCGCCACGGAAAGTAGTCCAGGTGCGCCACGCGTATGAAACGATAACCGTGGCGCACTAGGTGCTGTGCGCCACGGATATAAATTTCAAAATTCGAAAAAAAGCAGCAGATCTGGATCTCGTCGTCAGTGCCGTCGCGCGTCGGTGCAGGTCGCCGTCGTCGCCTCGTCGTCGCGTCCTCGTCGTCACCTAGTCGTCGTCGGAACTACAAGGAGGAGGAGGAGAATAGGAGGAAGAGGAGGAGAAGAAGAGGAGGAAGAGGAGGAAGAGGAGGAAGAGGAGGAGAAGAAGATGCCTCGTCGTCGTCGGAACTACAAGGAGGAGGAGGAAGAGGAGGAGAAGAAGGAGCCCGCCGTCTCATCGTCGTCGGAACTGCCAGGAGGAGGCCGCCGTCACCATCTTTCACTGCAAGGAGGAGGAAGAGGAGGAGAAGGAGAAGGAGAAAGAGAAAGAGAAGGAGAAGGAGGAGAAGAAGAAGGAAATGAGAAGGGAGGAAATGGAAAAGGAGAGAAGGGGAGGGAAAAGACAAGGGGTAGGTGGGCGGGGTGAGGATTCGAAATTTTAATCCCGCCCAAACTTATCCGTGACGCACTAGGTGGTGGTGCGCTACGGGTAATTCGCCCTCTATTTTTTTCTGCAGGAAAAAACGGTCTTTTGACCGTAACTTTTTACTCTTTTCGAATTTTGAAAATCTAAAAAATCACTAAACGACCGGAGGTGGTTGCGAGCGGATGCGAAATCTCGTTCTCGTCATTTTGGTATATTATACGATTTTTTTCGATATCATATGCAAAAGTTACGGCTTTTTACCGTGTGACTTTTTTTGCAGATAAAGTCGAAACTCATGTTTGTTAATTTTACTAGAAGCTATACCACATTACCTACCTAAATATGAAAGGATTTAATTTTTTGAAGTGTTTATCATTTTCTTTTATTTTTTGCAAATCCTAAAAAGGTGATCCACAGGGGGGGTGGAGTTGGTGCAGGATAGTTAGGCGTAGGGCACTAGGGTAAGGTGCCCTACTACTAAGTTTATACATCTGTGGCGCACATTCCATAGTGTGCCACGGATGTGTCTGGCCGTTTCACAGCAGAGAGGGGCATGCGCTTAGGCGTAGCGCACCCCCTCCATGTGCGCCACGGATGACACTAACAACCGTAGCGCACCTAACCTATGTGCGCTACGGATGTTTGGCGTGCGGTCAACAGGGCCCTGGCCCACACATATTTGTGGTGCACTATGGTCATGTGCGCCACGATTGTTCTAGTTACTAGTAGGGCACTGCCCGTAGGTGAGCCACGCCTGTTTTAGCCGTGGGGCACTTCAACCATGTGAGCCACGGATGTGCTGATTACCTATAGCCATTTTCCTAGTAGTGAGCAGAGATCCAAGTTTGTAGGTGTGGTTACCATTTCGATCTGGCGCGTTGCGTTCAGAGAGAGGGTGAAAACCCCCGCGATTACCTGGCTAGGTGGCTCCGCATACGAGCCGATCTAGCCCAATGATGATGCTATGTATCACTTTGTGGAAGGACTGGACCATGGCACGCTTCTCTGACATTCTCTAAGACAGCAGCAGGCGTTAGGACGCCTTACCATTGAAGGCATGGTGAACACCGTCAAAAACTACGCGGAGGCCGAAGCGGCAGCTCAGACAGCGCTTGCACTCATTGACGGAGCCGCTCCGATTCAGCCACCACCACCTCCTCCGGCCGCCATTGTCGCAGCTACGCCGCCACCTCCAGTCGTCGTCGCTGCTGTTGCACCTCCACCACCCGTCATCAAGGAAGTCCTGACACCCTCCGACTCTGTTATTGACGCGCTTTATGCTGACTTCAGTGTAGATCCAGAGGAGATAGATTTCAGTCCAGAGGAACTAGACTCCGCCATGCAGGAGATGGAGGAGGAGTACACGCACGATGAGCAAGCCAACAATGTTGTCATGTCTCGAGAGGTGTTCGTCACCATTGGGACGCCGATCAATGAAGATATACCCGGACGAGCTCCGCCTACAGCACTGGAAAAGGGGAAGGGGCCACTTATTGCCGCTGACGATGATCGCGCAAAGGTCATGCCTCCTCCGCCTAACCTAGTGCAGCAGCCGTAGGAACTCGGCACCGGCCCGAGCAACAACAACACTCCAAACTTGCTGCATCCGGCATCTACGTCTGCAGCTGCCCAAGTTACTCTAGCTGATAGAGTGATGTACAGCAATCTCCTCGTTGAGCCACTAATCGTAGCTCATATCCGGAACGTGACTCAGCTTGACGAGAAGCGCCAGCAGCTGTTGGAGGAAGCGCAGGCCATCACGGAGAAAGGCGCTAAGCTAGATCGAGATCTGGTCAACACGCAGAAGTCCATGGAGAAAGCTAGAGCAATGGAGGCCGAGTACAAGACTCTGCTGCAGCAGCAGAAGGCCAAGAAAGCTCCAGCTCACGTCATCAACGATCCTGGTGTACGGCGAAACCTAGGATGGGCTCTCTCGAATCCGGCACAGGCCAAGCCGTATATTGACAGTGAAGGAAAACATGTGATGCCCACCCCACTCCTTAACCTCGCCATCTCCAAGACCCTTCTGGAGCAGGATAGATCTCCCTAGGCAGTGGAATAGGTCTACGACCTAGTGGCCAAGGCGGTGAAGAAGCAGGAAAAGTCCACCTCTCAGAGGCTTGAGTCTGACCCAGCGCTTTGCCAGTCTAGCCAGCATAAGCCGCCAAGGGACATATCTCCTCTTGATGTCGAGTCCCAGAAGGGTTCATCAGAACAAAGACGGAGGGATGCGCGCAATAGGAAGGATGCTATTCCTATATCCTCCGACCACGGAGAAAAGGCCCGACCTCGTCGCCCATCGCCACCGCCCCGATCCCCCCGACATCGTGAAGATCCCCAGGCTCACCATCGCACGGATATGCCCCTACCAAAGCAGTGCGGCATCGTCATCCATGACAACACGGAGCAGACCCATCATGACGGAGAGCGCAACCAAGGACAAAAGAGCAGGTCACGCCATGACCCTCCGCGTCCGACAAGAAACCGTGACAAACGTGAGGCGTCGCAGGGGGTAACAACAAGAAAGCTAACCCACCGCCACCTCCACCTCCGTCACCACCTAGCAGTCACCATGGCGGAGGAGGCCCGCGTCGTTCACGCAGCCCATCCTCTGTTGATAAGAACAAGAAAAACTCGGAGCCATACGACGCACGTTCGCGGATCGATAAGATCCACGAGGCCCGGGAAGGACCATACCTGGGACCACATTGCTTTGGACCTGAAATATGGTCCGCAACTTACCGCAAAGGTTTCCGGATTGACAAGCCCATCAAACCCTATGATGGCACCGCCAAGCCAGCCACATGGTTGCAGGACTACGGAAACACGGTGGAGATTGCCGGAGGCAACCCCAACGTTGCTGTCAAGTACATCCCGTTAATGTTGGCGGGCACGGCCCGTCAATGGATCGAAGACTTGCCAGAGAAATCCATCTGCAATTGGTTGGACATGCAAGAAGCATTCACCAAGAACTTTGAGGGTACGTACAAGCGTCCCTGCACTATTGGCGATCTACAACGGTGCGTGCAAGAGAAAGACGAGACATCTCGCGCCTACCTTTCCCGCTGGTTGGACATGAAGAATTCCTGCGCAGGAGTGCACGCTTAGACCGCCATGGCCGCCTTCATCGATGGGTTGGAAAGGGGCACGTTGCTCCGACATAAGCTGAAGCGCTTGCAGGACAATCACCAGCTTGACTTGAACCAGATGATTCAGTTGGATAGTGAGTTCGCAGCTGCCGACGATGATGCTCGCGGCTCCTTGCCGGCAATGGCCGTTCCAACTCAAGCTCGAAGGAACAACAGTACAAAGCGGAAAACCGCTCCAGAAGAAAAGCAATCTACCGACATGGTTGCTATGAATTTTCCAGGACGAGGTGATGGCGGACAACGTGGCCGAGGAAGGGGAGCTAGTCGTGGGCAGCAATGAGGAAGCGAAACCACCCCGGCGCCGGTCTATGTTCCCCAAACCTACGAGGAGTACCGTGATATGCCGTGCCTCATACACCTCGATGTCAACGTCAAGGCCACCCATACCAATCGACACTGCAAGTTCGTCAACGACCTCAAGGAAGACCCGGAGTTCGGCTACAAGCGAAGTCAGAAGAACAGACCGCGAGGCAAGGGCAAGGGGAAGAAGAAGGAGGAGGAGTACAAGGATTCAAGTGACATGGACGAGGACGTTGACCCCAAGCACGCCGCCAAGAGCGACGACAAGGGCAAGAACCCCTTCGTAAAGAAGGCGCCAGTCTACCACACTTTCCTTGGCACCCCCACCGTTCGACAACAGAATACCTCTATGAGGATCCTAATGGCTACTCTACCCCCAGTTCCCCAGTACCTACGCTGGTCGGAGGTTCCAATTACTTGGGACAGTACGGACCACCCATACCTTGTTCCTACGGAGAACCAATACGCCATGGTCATCAACCCCTTGATTGACGGCGTGCAGTTCACCAAGTGTATGGTGGATAGTGGAAGAAGCATCAACATCATGTACCTGGATACACTGTAGAAGATGAACTTGATGGAAGCAAACCTAAGGAGGACCAACACCATCTTCCACAGCATAGTTCCTAGTCGGGAGGATCGGTCCCTTGTATGCATTACACTTCAGGTTGCCTTTGGCGATGTTAATAATTACCGCCAAGAGCGCATGACCTTTGAGGTGGTCCCCTTCAAGAGCGTGTACCACGTCATATTCGGCCGCCACATATTCCACACGTTCATGGCCAAGCCATGCTTCATCTACAACAAACTCAAGATACCCGGACCAAACGGTGTCATATCCGGAAGCTTTACCAAGGCAAGGGACTGCGAGATTAATGAAGCAGCCTTTGCGGAAGCTGTCCTCTACGGCGAAGAATTCAAAGAGATCCAGAGCAAGGTCGATGACTCAGAGATGCCTGCGTCGAAGAAGCAGATCTCCTACTCCGATCCTGCATTCAAGGCCACCATCGAGACCAAGCCGGTGGAACTTGTGGTAGGCGATGCCTCCAAGGTCACCGCCATTGGGACGAACCTGGATCCCAAATAGGAAAGCGCACTCATCGAGTTCCTCCGTGAGAATAGGGACATCTTTGCCTGGCAACCTGCTGACATGAAAGGTGTACCTAGGGAACTTGTCGAGCACAACTTAAACATTGATCCAAAATGCAAACCAGTGAAACAACCTCTACGATGCTTCGGAGACGAGAAGAGACGCGTCATTGGCAAAGAGATAGCTAGGTTACTTAAGGCTAGATTTATCCGAGAAGTCCTTCACACCCGATGGGTGGCCAATCATGTACTTGTCCCCAAAAAGGGAACCAAAGAATTAATAATGTGCGTTGATTACACCGGCTTGAACAAAGCATGTCCAAAGATCCATTTGCTTTGCCTAGCATTGACCAAGTCATTGACTCGATGGCTAGATTGGAACTTTGTGTTTTCTCGATGCATACTCAAGATACCACCAGATCAAGATGAGGAAGTCGGACCAATTGGCCACTTTGTTCACTACCCCATATGACACGTTTTGCTATGTTACGATGCCCTTTGGGATGAAAAACGCAGGTGCTACATACCATCGGACAATGCAACATTGCCTTCACGACCATATTGGTCGCAACATTCACGCCTACGTGGACGATATCGCGGTGATGTCGAAAAAGTTAAACGACTTAATCTCCGACTTAAAAGAAACCTTTGATAATCTCCGGAAATACAACATGATGGTCAACCCTAAGAAGTGCGTCGTCGGGGTTCCAGCCGGCAAATTGTTGGGTTTCATCGTTTCCCAGCCTGGAATCGAGGTGAACCCGGAGAAAATCAAGGCCATCTTAAACATAAACCGTCCGAAATGCCTAAAGGACATTCAACGACTAACAGGTTCTGTTGCAGTAGTTAGTCGGTTCGTCAGCGGACTTGGAGAAAAGGCTCTGCCGCTGTACAAGTTGCTGAAGAAGGCGGACAAATTCACGTGGACAGACGAAGCAGATGCAGCATTGAAGCGGCTCAAGGAGATTCTTTCCTTAGCTCCCATCCTTGCAGCACCCGGGCCTGGAGAACCCCTGTTAATCTACATGGCGGCAACCAACCGGGTAATCACCATCGTCGTCGTGGTAGAGAGGAAGGAACCAGGCTACGAGAACGGAGTTCAACGACCAGTTTACTATGTAAGCGAGGTCTTGACGGAGTCCAAGCAGCGTTACCCGCACTACCAGAAGATAGGTTATGGAGTATTCCTTGCTTCTCGAAAGCTGAGGCATTACTTTCAGGAGCACCCAATCACAGTGGTGGGCAAGACTCCACTGTTTGACATTATCAACAACAGCGATGCTACAGGAATGGTCACGAAGTGGGGCATTGAACTTGCCGCCTTCGAGATCACCTAGAAGAGACGCGACGCTATGAAGTCACAAGCCTTGGCGGATTTTGTTGCAGATTGGACGGAGATGCCAGATGCTACTCCGTTGCCGGAACCAGAATACTGGGTGATGCACTTTGACGGATCAAAGTTGCTCAATGGCTCGGGTGCTGGTGTATTGCTACAGTCACCAACAGGAGACAAGCTACACTACGTTCTGCAGATCCACTTCGAGGCTACAAACACATGGCGGAGTATGAAGCACTCATTCACGGACTACGTGTAGCCAAGGATATTGGCATCAAGCGCATAGTTTGCTGTGGATATTCCGACTTGGTTGCCCAGCAGGTGGCTGGCACCTGGAATGCGTGGAACCCTATGATGGCGGCATATCGAGACGAAGTGGACGAGATAGCCAAGAGCTTCTTGGGCTACGAAGTCAAGTATGTACCTAGGGAGCAAAATGAGGCGGCTGATCTGCTATCTAAGCTTGGATCAGGCCGCAAACAAATCCCGCCAGGAGTTCTCCTAGAGCATCTATGCACACCATCCGTGAAGGGAGCCAACATCGACAACCTGGATAGGTTCGACTCTTTCGTCCACATGGTGACAAAGGTCCCTCCGGCTTGGACAAAATTGTTCATGGAATATCTCGAACATGGAACTTTGCCCGATGACGAGGTCGAAAGATGGAAAATAGTACGACGATCAAAGGGTTATACCATCATCAATGACAACTCTACAAAAGGAGCACTACCAGTGTATACCTAAAGTGTGTTTCCCAGTTAGAAGATATGGAAATCCTACGCGAAATCCATCTCGGCGATTGCGGTCATCACGCCGCTCCTCGATCGTTGGTCGCGAAAGCCTTCCGGCAACGATTCTACTGGCTGACCGCGAAGGCGGACGCCGACAAGCTGGTTGACACATGCATGGGATGCCAGTATTATGCCCGACAACCACATGTTCCTGCTGAAGAATTGCGAACAATACCAATAACTTGGCCGTTTGCAATCTAGGAGCTAGACATGGTGGGACCGTTACAGATGGCACCATGTGGATTTACCCATGTGCTAGTAGCAGTTGATAAATTCAATAAATGGATAGAAGCTAAACCCATTAGAAAGCTTGATGGGGCAACTGTCCTCAGGTTTGTCCGGGATCTAGTGGTGAGATTTGGTCTCCCACATAGCATTATCACCGACAACGGCAGCAACTTGTCACTCGGAGAAGTGGAAGCTTATTGTTGGGAGAAGGGCATCCGACTTAACCTTGCATCTATGGCACATCCACAATCCAACGGTCAGGTTGAGCGAGCCAATGGATTAATTCTGCAGGTAATCAAGCCACGTCTTGAGGCACCACTACATAGAGCATCTAGAGCCTGGGCGGAATAATTGCCATATGTGTTGTGGATTTTACGAACTACACCCAATAGATCCACCGGCTACACCCCTTACTTCATGGTATATGGAGCAGAAGCCATCCTGCCTTCCGACATACTTCACGATGCACCAAGAGTTGCCGCCTACGACGAAGATGACACTGAAGAATCCAGGCGCCTACATGTGGACCTTCTCGAGGAGGAGCGCGTTTTGGCATGCCAGAGATCCGCCATCTACCAACAGAAGCTACGCAGCTACCATAGTCGCCGTGCTCGGCATCGCTCGTTTAAAGAGGGGGATTTGGTGGTCCGACTTAAGCAGAAGAAGTCACACAAATTATCCCCGCCATGGGAAGGACCGTTCATCATAAGCAAGGCGCTGCTCAATGGGTCTTACTACCTCGTTGACAATTGTGAACTGAAGAATAGACCCAACGAGGATCATAAGCGTAAGCGACGTGACGCAGATGACGACTACCCGGAGCTTGATCAGCCATGGAACATAGCACAGCTACGTCCTTTTTACACTTAGTATTTTTTATCTAATTGTGTACCTCTTGTATGATCAATGAAATAAATCTCTCTGGTTCACTCATATTTTTGAGTCTTTTACCTCCTTTAGTGTTCATTTTTGGATCATGTAAAACCTTTATGCACATGCTTTGCGATTGCACTTGTGAAAATTCCGCTTACGGGCGTTAGCTTAAGTTTTCTGGTCTACACGTTCTTTGTCGTTTTTATGTGGATTCTGGAGTAGTGAATTTTGGCACTTATTGTCGGCGAGTTTGTGCTTAGGTTATTGACGGTGCCATTGGGAATCATGACCTGAGCGCATGGTTCTGACAACAAGTCTTCCGACTCACGAAAAGTCAAGCATAAGAACCAAAGTAATGGATAAGCCAGCACTTGCTTAAAAAATATATACATGCTGGAAACTGGTTCTTAAGTAGCAGGACATACAACATCGTTTTCCGCCTTAAGTTAAATACATAGTTTTTTCCGCATAAGCATCAAAGGTGAAACAAATATTACAAGTTGATTTTCATTCCTTTGGTGCAGGCGACTTGGAAGCAGCGTCATCAGCAGCAGGAGAACCACCCTCGAAGTCGGCGGTGTGAAGAGACTCGGAGGAGCTTTGGTTGCCGCCATCGATGGTGTTCATTGGCACGAAGACATTGACATCGACCAAGTCGGCAACTCTAGTGTCATAACCCGCGAGTGACGACAAGATAGATTCGTGGTTAATCTCTTTGCCATCATCATTCATAGTGTGCCTTGACCATGGACAGCGCCATCCTTGCGCTAGCCCATGCACATGATACTTTCCAGCTTGTGATACGCTTAGGGGCTCAGCGCAGAATCTCCGAGTACTTCGCCACAGAGTCCGACGCCTTGATATTTATTTGGAGGGGCTTGGCGATCTCTTTGGCTTGCGTGATGGTGGTGTTGATAAAGTTGCCGGCAAGAACCATGCATTCCTTGGCTGGAGGAGGCGGCCGGGTTAAGCCCATAGGAGCTGCACATTCTGACAAGGAACACATGAGTTCAAAAAATTCAGAGTATCTAGACTACAGAAATCCAATACGGAGAATCACTTACTGAAGATGCTGGCCTCAGCCTGCCATAGGGTATCCACCAAGGAGTCCCGTTCTTGTTGGAGGAGTTTGTACGCCTCATGATGGCGTTGATTCTGCTCGTCGGCAGCTTTCTTCTGATCTCTCAAGATCGATATATCCTCCTTCAAGCGGTTGATCTTCTCGGTGGCAGAGTCCTGTGGGACTTTCATGGATTCCTCGTGCATATTCATCATGTCCTTCCTCTCCTGTAGGACTTTCATGGATTCCTCGTGCATCTTCATCATGTCCTTCCTCTCCTGCTTAAGGATCTTGTTCTCGCTATCCAGCTCCTGAATGTGCTTGGATTGATCGACAATATCCTTAGCCTTGGCAATGGTTTCTGCAAGTCGGAGAACACAAAGTACACAGTGGGTACTCGGAGAATATGGGCACAAAACCAAGTCAGAATGCGAAAAAGAAAACAGACGCTTGCTCTTGGTGATCTGTTCCTTCAAGAAGGCAGTTTTACCCTTTTCAGCTTCCAAGTCTGGACGCATATCTTGATACTTATCGTTGGCCATGCCCCTCCGAGCATTCTCGTTCTATAGAAAAAAGGAAAAAGTTAAATGTTGTTTAGTATGCTTGGAGCATCTAGCCAGAAAAATTCCACCTAGACGCTCGGTGGCTACAGCGAGAGTTTTTTAACTTAACAACATGCTTAGCTTTTCTTTAAGCATCTAGTCAGAACTAATTTAGTTCTCGATTAGAAGCTTGGGGGCTACAGTATAATTTTTTTTAACTCGGATATATGCTTAGCTTTTCTTTAAGCATCCAGTCGGAACTAAATTAGTTACAACTAGAGGCTTGGGGGCTACAGTATTGAAATTTATAAACACTGCATATGCTACTCTTAAAACATCTAGTCGGAATAATTCATTCCACCTATATGCTTGGGGGCTACAGTGAGAAGTTTTCTAGCTTAGTCATTCTTAGAGCATCTAGATGCAAAGACCTATGGTTTTTCGTCTACATCCTCGGGGTCTACAGTTGGATACTCATATGAAATGCAAAAGGCAAATAAAACTTACAAGTGCAATTTCCTTGCAAGATCTCT
Source organism: Avena atlantica (assembly GCA_910589765.1). Classification (NCBI taxonomy): domain Eukaryota; kingdom Viridiplantae; phylum Streptophyta; class Magnoliopsida; order Poales; family Poaceae; genus Avena; species Avena atlantica. Next base: position 246,976,434 of record OU342738.1, on the reverse strand, counting down.
GCTTGACGGAGGAGCTCCTCGAGATCGCACATCAGAGATGTCGGCACCGCACCAGGGACCAGAGTAGTGCTACCCGGTGTAAGTACAGGATAGACTATCTTTGGATAAGATATGTCTTTCTTGGGTGCGGGGGCGCCGCCTACGGCAGAAGTACCTGCTTCCACCGCCGCCTTACCACCAACGATGGCATCCTTAGCCGGAGCTTCATCCATTTGGTGGGCGGCACTCTCCTGCGTCTCCTGCTCGCCGACAACAGCGACCTCGGTAGAGGCACCTGAGTCCATTTCCATGGCGGAAGGGCCAGATGCCTCCTTAGCTTGAGAGCTTGTCGGGGCAGACGAGGGCTTGATGGAGGGAGTGACAGGGTCGATGGCGGGAGATGCGTCGCGGTGCAACATGTTCTTAATGGTTCTAGAAGCCCCCAATGTTTTGGAGGTCTTCTTCAAGCTGGTCGTGGCTTTCTTCCTAAAACGTGCAAAATGCATAAGTACAAGAGCAAGACAGATAAATAGACAATGTCGGAGAGAAAGAAGCTTACACAAGTGGGGGTTCTTTGGCAAAGGGGATCCCGGTAACTTTTCTCTTCTCTGCCTCCAGGGCGTCGGTAGTCTTCTTGGAGGCTCCACCCTCTGTCTTCTTCTTCTTGCCTCCGTCGGCAGCGTCAGAGGTGGAGCTCTTCCGCTTTTGTGCCAATGGAGCATCGACGTCGGACACGACGGTGACTTCCTTCATCTTTGGATCATAGATTTGAGGAGCCATGCTGTCCTCATCTATGTCGCTAAGCTGTAAGGTAAAGAACCACCGTGTTAGACAGGATGACATTTGCTAGACGGAAGAACTGGAGTATATGTCATACACGGAAAATAAACAACTACCTTTGGGCACTTGCCATCTACGAACATGTCGTAGGTGATGGTGAAGCCATGCTTCTTGTCCTTCACCTTGACGATGTCCTTGAGGCGGAGCTTGACGGAGTCGCTCGAGAAATTGTCCACGGAGATGCGGAGGTTATCCCTTCTATCGCTGGTATACTCGTGCATGAGCTTCGCGCGGTGCTGCAGAGGTTGGATTTGCCTGATGAACCAGCACATGGCTAGATCCAAACCGGTCAAACCCGTCTCTATAAACCATTCAATCCGCCTTATGGCGCGGGAAGCATCGAGGTCGGAGGGAAGGGAGGCCTAGGATCTCCATGACGAGGCTTCAGCGGCGGCTCCATCGACAAAGTCCGTGTACGTTACTTCTCAGTCGGCCAGAGGGATGTCGGGGCCGTAGAAGTAAGTGCGCTGCCAATTTTTGCAGGACTCGTGGCCGACGATGTCGGGGAACCGCCGGCCAGGACGGATCTTGAAGCTTATGGTGTCACAATTTCTAAGTTCCTCCTTACTGGCTCCGGCTTCACGCAATTTCTAAGAGATCTAGCCTAGGTTTAATCCCTAGGTAACCCTCGCAGAGCGTCGCGTAATTGCTAAGTGCTAAGATGCTATTGGGAGAGAGGTTTTGGGGCTGGACTCTATAGTGATTCAAGACGGAAAGGAACTAGTTAGACATGGGCAGGGAGACGCCATGTACCAATTGGGCTTTGAGGTACACCTTTTCTCCGGTTTGGGGAGAAGGTGTCACCTCGCCGGCCGGCGCCGCCCGCCAGGCGAGCCCCTCCATTGCAGGGAGGTAGCCTTCGGCGATCAGTTCCTATGTCGCGGTCCGTGATATCCGAACCGCGCCAATTGACTTTGTGCGAGTCGAGCTCCTCCTCCAGCGGCTCCAGCGCCGCTGGATTATGGTCACCGCCAAGGCTAGAACAAGCCCTCTTGGGGCCCGACGACGGATCTCGCCGGCTTCGCCGCAGCTTTGCCCGCCGCCGCCATGGAAGGGGTAGAGCTGCTACTGGCCATTGTTCGGGATTGGAGATGGCTGGCGAGGATTGGAGCTAGGGTTTTTCGCAAAGATTGCGCGTAGAGCTCGAGGGGGCGCTCGCTGGAGGAAGAAGACGATGCGAGGATAGAATGAGGTGAAAAGTAAAAAATTCCACTGCAGTTACTATTTATGATCTCCAGCATCAAGATTCGTGCTGCTTGATCGAACGGTTGTCACGTAGAAGACGTGTGAGCGAACGTGCGCGGAAATTTCGCCACGTCCCAACCTTCGCCGCCAACGGTTCGTATCGCTCGCGCGGGAAAATTGGACATGATTGCGTTATCTGCATGTGTGAGTTACGAGGCGTCGCTGACCTATGCCTACGTCGCCCTAGCTGACATAGGCAGATGAGCCGTCACATCGGAAGATTCCAGCATGGAAGGACCTAGTCCGGCTACGGAAAGAGTACGATGGAAGATTCAACATTTCTCCGGCTTACTAATTGAAGACGGAGAAAACCTTGCAGGGTTCTTTGGGAGGACTACAAGATGTTGCTTGAAGATTTGCCGACATCCATCTAGACGGAGCATTCCACGTGAAGAGGCAAGACGACGCAAGATCTCGGAGTTCTCCGGGGGCTACTGTTGGGGATATGCTATATGGGTATCCTCATAGCATGTCTCCTATCCGGATAACCCGGGTGGCCCACAGTTGGTAGCATGGCACATGGCCTGCTGGGCGGCCCAGTTAGATGGATCCAGAAGGGAGGCCCATGCCGGATAAAGGAAGGCTATGGTTGGAGTCACCGACGTACCCGGAGCCTTGGAGTGCAAGATACACAAGACTAGTAATAGACGGTATAGGAATCTGTAACCTGTCCGACTAGGACTTTTCCCTGTAACCCTAGGACCTGGCGACTATATAATTCGGGACTATGGGAGACTTTAGGACACAATCTCAGACGATCATAGACAACCTCGCACAACCAACCAATCCCTATAACTCGGCGTATTACCCTTATAGTGATTTATAGCAGGAGTAGGATTCAGCCACCGTTGTGGGATCTGAACCTGGGTAAGCTGTGTTACCTCGTACCCGTCAACCGTCCGCCTTACCCCACGTCTCTAAACACGCACTGTGAGGACCCCTCCATGGCGTACTCGTTGGCAATACCACGACACCAGACGAGCTCCGCCTATAGCGCTGGACAAAGGGAAGGGGCCACCTGTTACTGCCGACAATGATCGCGCAAAGGTCATGCCCCCTCCCCCTAACCCAGTGCAGCAGCCGTAGGAACTCGGCACCGGTCCGAGAAACAACAACACCGCACTTCTGCCGCCTCCGGCATCTACGTCTGCTGCTGCCCAAGTCACTCAAGCTGATAGAGTGATGTACGGCAATATCCTCGTCGAGCCTATGACCGTGGCTCATATTCGCAATGTTGTCCAACTTCACCAGAAACTCCAGCAGCTGTTGGAGGAAGCGCATGCCATTGTGGAGAAAGGCGCAAAGCTAGATCGAGATCTGGCCAACGCGCATAATTCAATAGAGAAAGCTAGAGCAATGGAGGCCGAGTACAAGACTCTTCTACAGCAGCATAAGGCCAAGAAAGCTCCGGCTCGCGTCATCAACGATCCTGGAGTACGGCCAAACCTAGGATGGACTCCCTCAAAGCCGGCAAAGGCCAAGCCATACATTGACAGTGAAGGTAGGCAGGTGATGCCCACTCCTCTCCTCAACCTCGCCATTGCCAAGACCCTTCTGGAGCAGGGTAGATCACCCGAAGCGGTGAACCAAGTCTATGACCTAGTTGCCAAGGCGGTGAAACAGCAGGAAAAGGCCACCTCTCAGAGGCTTGAGTCTGACCCAGCGTTTTGCCAGTCTAGTCAGCATAAACCGCCAAGGGAAAGATCTCCTCTTGATGTCGGGTCTTAGACGGTCTCGTCAGAGCGAAGACGGAGGGATGCGCGCAATAGGAAGGATGCTATCCCCATATCCTCCGACCATGGAGGCAAGGCCCAAATTCGTCGCCCATCGCCACTGCCCCGTTCACCCCGACATCGTGAAGATACCAAATCTCACCGTCATACGGATATGCCTCCGCCAATGCAGATTGGCATCGTCATCCGCGACAACTCGGAGCAGACCCGTCATGACGGAGAGCGCAACCAAGGACACAAGAGCAGGTCGCGCGACCCTCCGCGTCCGACAAGCAACCGCGACAAGCGTGAGGCATCACAGGAGGGTAACAGCAAGAAGGCTAACCCACCTCCACCTCCTCCTCCGTCGCCACCTAGCAGCCACCATGGCGGAGGGGGGCCGCGTCGTTCACACAGCCCATCCCCTGATGGCAAGAAGAAGAAAAGAAGACCGGAGCCATACAATGCAAGTTCCTGTCTGGATAAGATCCATGAGGACCGGGAAGGACCATAGCTGGCACCACGTTGCTTTGGACCTGTGATACGGTCCGCAACTTACCCCAAAGATTTCCAGATTGACAAGACCATCAAGCCCTATGACGGCACCGCCAAGCCAGCTACATGGTTGCAGGATTACGGCAACGCAATGGAGATCGCCGGGGGTAACCACAACATCACCATCAAATACCTCGCATTGATGTTGGCGGGCACAGCCCGTCAATGTATCGACGACTTGCCATGAAGATCCATCTTCAATTGGATGGACATGCTAGAAGCGTTCACCAAGAACTTAGAGGGTACGTACAAGCGTCCCTCCACTGTTGGTGATCTACAACGATGCGTACAAGAGAAAGACGAGACATCTCGCGCCTACCTCTCTTGATGGCTGGATATGAAGAATTCCTGCACAGGAGTGCACGCTCAGACTGCCATGGCTGCCTTCATCGATGGGTTGGAAAGGGGCACATTACTCCGACATAAGCTGAAGCGCCTGCAGGACAATCACCATCTAGACTTGAACTAGATGATTCAGTTGGCCAGTGAGTTCGCGGCTGTAGACGACGATGCTCGCGGCTCTCTGCCGGCAACGGCCGTTCCAACTCAAGCTTGGAGGAACAACAACACAAAGCAAAAGACCCCGCCTGAAGAAAAGCAAAACTCTGACATGGTTGCTATGACTTTTGCAGGACGAGGTGATGGCAGACAGCGTGGCCGAGGACGGGGAGCTGGTCGTGGATAGTGAAACTACCTCGGCAGCACTCCGTTTCCCCAAAACTACAAGGAGTACCGTGATATGCCATGCCTCGTACACCTCAACGCCAACGATAAAGCCACCCACACCAATCGCCACTTCAAGTTCGTCAACGACCTCAAGGAGGACCCGGAGTCCGGCTACAAGCGAAGTCGGAAGAACAGACCACGAGGCAAGGGCAAGGGCAAGTGACATGGACGAGGACGTGGACCCCAAGCACGCCGCCAAGAGAGACGCCAAGGGCCAGAACCCCTTCGAGAAGAAGGCGGCAGTTTTCCACAATTTCCTTGGCACCCCCACCGTCCGACAACAGAAAAACTCCATGAGGATGCTGATGGATACTCTACCCCCAGTTCCCCAGTTCCTACGCTGGTCGGAAGGATCACCCAGACCTCATCCCTACGAAGAACCAATACGCCATGGTCATTAACCCACTGATTGATGGCAATGAGTTCACCAAATGTATGGTAGATAGTGAAAGCAGCATCAACATCATGTACCTGGACACACTGTAGAAGATCAACTTGACGGAGGCAAACCTAAGGCGGACCAAAACCATCTTCCACGGCATAGTTCCTGGTCGGGAGGCTCGGTCCCTTGGGTGCATCACACTTCAGGCCGCTTTTGGTGATGTCAATAATTACCGCCAAGAACGCATGACCTTTGAGGTGGTCCCCTTCAAGAGCGTGTACCACGTCATACTCATCTGCGACATATTCCACACCTTCATGGCCAAGCCATGCTTCGTCTACAACAAGCTCAAGATACCCGGACCAAACGGTGTCATCATCGTATCTGGAAGCTTTACCAATGCAAGGGACTGCGAGATTGGAGAAGCAGCCTATGCAGAAGCTGTCCTCTACATCGAAGAATTCAAGGAGATCTAGATCAAGGTCGATGCCTCGAAGATGCCCGCGTCGAAGAAACAGATTTCTGACTCCGCCCCAGCATTCAAGGCCACCATCGATACCAAGCCGGTGGAACTTGTGGTAGGCGATGCCTCCAAGACCACCACCATTGGGATGAACCTGGACCCTAAATAGGAAAGCGCGCTCGTCGAGTTCTTCCGTGAGAACAGGGAAATCTTTGCCTGGCAACCTGCCGACATGAAAGGTGTACCTAGGGAACTTGCCGAGGACATCTTAAATATTGATCCAAAATGTAAACCAGTGAAACAACCTCTATGACGCTTCGGAGATAAGAAGAGATGCGTCATAGGAAAAGAGATAGCTAGGTTACTTAAGGCTAGTTTTATCTGAGAAGTCCTTCACACCCAATGGGTGGCTAATCCTGTACTTGTCCCCAAAAAGGGAACCAAGGAATTAAGAATGTGCGTTGATTACACCGGCTTGAACAAAGCATGTCCCAAAGATCTGTTTGCTTTGCCTCGCATTGACCAAGTCATTGACTCGACGGCTGGCTTGGAGCTTTTGTGTTTTCTCGATGCATACGTAGGATACCACCAGATCAAGATGAGGAACTCGGACCAATTGGCCACTTCGTTCACAACACCTTACGACATGTTTTGCTATGTCACGATGCCCTTTGGGCTAAAAAACGCAGGTGCTACATACCAGCGGACAATGCAGCGTTGCCTACATAATCAAATTCGTCAGAACGTTCACTCCTATGTGGACGATACAGCAGTGATGTCTAAAAAATCAGACGACTTAATCTCCGACTTGAAAGAAACCTTTGATAATATCCGGAAATACAACATGATGCTTAACCCTAAGAAGTGGGTCTTTGGGGTTCCAGCCGGCAAATTGTTGGGCTTCATCGTTTCCCAGCGTGGAATCGAGGTCAACCCAGAGAAAATCAAGGCCATCTTAAACATAGACCGTCCGACATGCCTAAAGTACATACAACGGCTAACAGGTTGCATTGCAGCAGTTAGTCCGTTCTTCATCCGACTTGGAGAGAAGGCTCTGCCGCTGTACAAGTTGCTGAAGAAAGCGGACAAATTCACATGGACGGACGAAGCAGATGCAACATTGAAACAGCTCAAGGACATACTCTCCTCAGCGCCTATCCTTGTAGCACCCGAGCCTGGAGAACCCATGTTAATTTACATGGCAGCTCCCAACCGGGTAATCAACATCGTGGTCGTGGTAGAGCAGAAAGAACCAGGCTATGAGTACGGAGTTCAACGTCCAGTTTACTATGTAAGCGAGGTCTTGACGAAGTCCAATCAGCGTTACCCGCACTACCAGAAGATAGCCTATGGAGTGTTCCTTGCTTCTCGGAAGCTGAGGCACTACTTCCAGGAGCACCCTATCATAGTTGTGAACAAAGCTCCACTGTCCAACATCATCAACAACAACGACGCTACAGGAAGGGTCACGAAGTGGGGCATTGAACTTGCCGCATTCGAGATCACCTACAAGAGATGCGACGCTGTCAAGTCAAAAGTCTTGGCAGATTTTATCGCAGATTGGACGGAGATGCCAGATGCTACCCCAATGCCGGAGCCAGAGTACTGGGTGATGCACTTTGACGGATCAAATCTACTCAATGGCTCGGGGGCTGGTGTACTACTACAGTCACCAACCGGGGAAAAGCTACACTACGTTCTGCAGATCCACATCGAGACTACGAATAACATGGCGGAGTATGAAGCACTCATTCACTATTGATGCCGGCATCAAGCGCATAGTTTGCTGTGGAGATTCCAACTTGGTTGCCCAGTAGGTGGCTGGCACCTGGAACGCGCGGAACCCTATGATGCCGGCATATCGAGACGAAGTGGACGAGATAGACAAGAGCTTCTTGGGCTACAAGGTCAAGTATGTACCTAGGGAGCAAAACGAGGCGGCTGATTTGCTGTCTAAGCTCGGATCAGGGCGCAAACGAATTCCGCCTGGATTTTTCCTGGAGCATTTATGGACACCATTCGTGAAGGGAGCAGATATCGACAACTCGGATAGAGTTGACTCTTTTGTCCACATGGTGGCAAAGGTCCCTCCGGCTTGGACAAAACCGTTCATGGAGTATCTCAAACACGGAACTTTTCCCGATGACAAGGTCGAAAGATGGCAAATGATACGTCGAGCAAAGGGCTATACCATAATCAATGGACATCTATAAAAAATAAGCACCACTGGTCTATACCTCAAGTGTGTTTCCCAGCAAGAAGGTATTGAAATCCTCCGTGAAATCCATCTTGGAGATTGCGGGCATCACGCCGCTCCCCGATTGTTGGTTGCTAAAGATTTCTGGCAAGGATTCTACTAGCTGACCGCGAAGGCAGACGCCGATAAACTGGCTGAGACATGCATGGGATGCCAGTATTACGCCCGACAACCGCATGTTCCTGCTGAAGAGTTATGAACAATACCAATAACTTGGCCGTTCGCAGTCTAGGGGCTGGACATGGTTGGTCCGTTGCAGACGTCACCATGTGGGTTTACGCATCTGCTAGTAGCAGTTGATAAATTCACCAAATGGATAGAAGCTAAACCCATTAGAAAGCTCAAAGGGGCAACTTCCCTTAGGTTCGTCCTGGATCTAGTGGTGAGATTTGGTCTCCCACATAGCATTATCACCGACAATGGCAGCAACTTATCACTCGGAGAAGTGGAAGCTTATTGTTGTGAGAAGGGCATCTGACTTGACCTTGCATCTGTGGCACATCCATAGTCCAACGGTCAGGTTGAGCGATCCAATGGATTAATTCTCGAGGGAATCAAGCCACGTCTGGAAGCAGCGCTACATAGAGCAGCTGGATCCTGGGTGGAAGAATTGCCATCTGTGTTGTGGAGTTTACAAACTACACCCAACAGATCCACCGGCTACACCCCTTACTTCATGGTATATGGAGCAGAAGCCATCCTTCCTTCTGACATCCTTCACGATTCACCGAGAGTTGCCGCCTAAGACGAAGATGACGCTGAAGAATCCAGACGCCTAGATGTGGACCTTCTCGAGGAGGAGCGTGCATTGGCATGCCAAAGATCCGCCATCTACCAGCAGAAGCTACGCAGCTACCATAGTCGCGGCGTTCGGCATCGCTCGTTTAAAGAGGGTGACCTGGTGCTCTGACTTAAGCATAAGAAGTCACACAAATTATCCCTGCCATGGGAAGGACCGTTCATCATAATCAAGGCGCTACTCAATGGGTGTTACTAACTCGTTGACAATCGTGAACTGAAGGACAGAGCCAACAAGGATCATCAGCGTAAGCGACGTGATCCGGATGATGACTACCCGGAGCTTGATTGGCCATGGAACATAGCACAGCTATGTCCTTTATACACTTAGCATTTTTATCTATTGTGTACCTCTTATATGATCAATGAAATAAATCTCTCTGGTTCACTCATATTTCTGAGTCTTTCACTCCTTTAGTGTTCATTTTTGGATCGTATAAAACCTTTATGCACAAGCTTTGCGATTGCACTTGTGAAAATTCCTCCTACGGGCGTTAGTTTAAGTTTTCTGGTCTACACGTTATTTGTCGTTTTTATGTGGATTCTGGAGTAGTGACTTTTGGCACTTATTGTCGGCGATTTTGTTCTTAGGTTATTGATGGTGCCATTGGGCATCATCGCTTGAGCGCATAGTTCCGACAACGAGTCTTCCGACTCACGAAAAGTCAAGCATAAAAACCAGAGTAATGGATAAGCCAGTACTTGCTTAAAAAATATATACATGCTGGAACCAGTTCTTGAGTAGCAGGACATAACAACCATTGTTTTCCTCCTTAAGTTAACAAGTAGTTTTTTCCGCATACAAATTCCAGAGGAAACAAATATTACATATTGTCTTTCATTCTTCTGGCACAGGCGACTTGGAGGTAGCATCATCAGCAGCAGGAGAGTCATCCTCCTTGAAGTCGGCGGTGTTGAGGGGCTCGAGGAGCTTTGGCTACCGCCATCAATAGTTTTCATGGGCACGAAGACATTAGGATAGACCAACTTGGCGACTCTGGTGTCAAAACCTGCGAGTGACGCTAAGATAGCCTTGTGATCTATCTTTTGGCCATCGTCGTCCATGTCGGGGATACCGGAGGTCACCGCGTCGATGTCGGCATTTTTGTAGTGCGCCTTGACCATTGACAGCGCCATCCTCGCGCCAACCCGGGTACATGAAGCTTTCCATATTATAATACGCTCGGGGGCTCGGCGCAAGATCTCCGAGAATTTCGCCACGGAATCCCACCGCTTTGATGTTGATCTGGAGGTGCTTGGCTATCTCCTTGGCCTGCATGATGGCGGTCTTGATAAAGTTGCCGGCAAGGACCATGCATTCTTTTGGCAGAGGAGGAGACTGGGTCAACCCAATAGGAGCTGTAAAATTCTGACAAAGGAATGCATGAGTTCAGTCAAAGAAAAGTTCAGAGTACCTAATTTACAAAAGTACAAGATGGAGAATCACTTACTGAAAATGCTAATCTCGGCCTGCTGGAGAGTTTCCACCATAGAATCATGTTCTTGTCGGAGGATCTTGTATGCTTCAAGAGTGCGTTGATTTTGCTCATCGATACCTTTCTTCTGCTCTTTTAGCATCTCGATCTACTCCTTCAAACGGTTCATCTCTATGTTGGCGGACTCTTGCAGGACTTTCATGGAGTCCTCATGCATCTTCAGCATATCCTTCCTCTCCTGCTTAAGGATCTTGTGTTTGCTATCCAGCTGTTGAATATGCTTGGATTTCTCAACAATATCTTTAGCTTTGGAAATGGTTTCTGCAAGTCAGAGAAAGAACAATACACAGTGAGCACTTGGAGTATGTTGGCACAAGACCAAATCGGAATACGAAAAAGAAAGGAAAAACAGACGCTTGCTCTTTGTGATTTGTTCCTTCAAGAAGGCAGCTTTACCCTTTTCGGCTTCCAAGTCTGCGTGCATCTTCTGGTACTTCTCATTGGCCACGCCTCTCTGAGCATTCTCATTCTATGGAAAGAAAATTTAACGCTCCTTAGTCTTTCTTTAAGCATCTAGTCGGAACTGATTCAGTCTTCAACTAGAAGCTTGGGGAATACAGTATCAAAATTTACAAACACTGCGTATGCTACTCTAAAAGCCTCTAGTCGGAATAACTCATTCAAACTATATGCTTGGGGGCTACGGTGAGAAGTTTTCTAGCTTAGTCACTCTTAGAGCATTTAGATGCAAAGAGCCATGTTTTTTCGTCTAAATCCTCGGGGGATATAGTGGGATACTCATATGAAATGCAAAAGGCAAATAAGACTTACAAGTGCGATGATCTTGAGGTTCGTAGCGCTCTCGGCAAGCAACTTGCCGAAGGATAGATTGTTTCCATGCAAGATTTCTGCTTGTCGGAGAAGCTCTTCAAGACCGCATGTTGGAGATGTCGGCGCTGCACCAGGAACCATAGCGGAGCTACTCGGCGTAAGTACCGGGTAGACTATCTTCGAGAATTCTACGGTTTTCCTGGGCGCAGAGGCGCTTCCTTCGGTAGGCGTACCACTCTCCACCACCGCCTTACCACTACCGATGGCCTGAGAGCTTGTCGGAGCAGGCGTAGGCTGGACACTAGGAGTAACAGGGGCGATGGCGGGAGATGCATGGGGAGACACGTCACGATGCAACATATCCTTAATGTTTCTAGAAGCCCCCAAAGTCTTGGAGGTCTTCTTCAAATTGGTAGTGGCCTTTTTCCTGAAACATGCAAATAGTATAAGTACAGGAATAAGACAAGTAGTGGACAATGTCGGAGAGAAAGCGGCTTACACAATAGGGGGTGCTTTGGCAAAGGGGATCCGGGTAACCTTTCTTTTCTCCGCCTCCAGGGCAGCGGTAGTCTTTTTGGAGGATCCACCCTCCGTCTTCTTCTTCTTGCCTCCGTCGATAGCGTCAGAGGTGGAGCTCTTCCGCTTTCGCGCCAGCGGGACATCGTTGTCGGACACGACGGTGACTTCCTTCATCTTCGGGTCATAGATTTGGAAAGCCATGCTATCCTCCTCTAGATTGCTAAGCTGTTAAGTGAAATCCCACAAGTGCCAGATGAAGATGGTAATGGTTAGACGGAAGAACTGGAGTATATGTCATACACGGAAATAAACATCATACCTTTGGGCACAAGCCGTCAACGAACATGTCGTAGGTGATGGTGAAGCCATGCTTCGTGTCCTTCACCTTGACGATGTCCTTGAGTCGGAGCTTGATGGAATCACTCGAGAAATTGTCCTTGGAGATGCGGAGGCTATCCTTCCTATCCTTGGTGTACTCATGCATCAGCTTCAAACGGTGCTACAAAGGCTGGATCCGCCTGACAATCCAGCACATGGCCAGGTCCAATCCGGTCATACCCGTATCTACGAACCACTCTATCCGCCTTATAGCACGAGAAGCGTCGATGTCGGAGGGGAGGGAGGCTTGGGATCTCCATGTTGAGGCTTCGGCGGCAGCTCCATCGACAAAGTCTGAATATGTTTCTTCTTGTCTAGCCGGAGGTATGTCTGGGCCGTAGAAGTACGTCTGTTGCCAGTTCTTGCAGGATTCATGGCCGACGATGTCGGGGAACCGCCGGCCAGGCCGGATCTTAAAACTAATGGTCCCACAGTTCCTGAGCTCGTCCTTGCCGGCTCCGGCTTCCCGCTTGACGGTGAAGAAAAAAATAAAGAGATCTAGCCTAGGCATAATCCCTAAATAACCCTCACAAAGCGTCGCGTAGTTGCTGAGCGCGAGGATGCTATTGGGGGAGAGGTTCTGAGGCTGTACTCGTTAATGGTTGAGGACAGCTAGGAATAAATTGGAGATGGGCAGAGAAACGCCGCGTACTAGTTGGGCTTTGAGGTACACCTTCTCTCCGGCTTGGGGAGCAGGGGTGACCTCGCCGGTCGGCGCCGCCCGCCAGGCAAGCCCCTCCATCGCAGGGAGTTAGCCCTCAATGATCAGCTCCTTGATGTCGTGGTCCGTGATGTCCGAACCATGCCAGTCCCCCTTGTGGGAGTCGTTTTCCTCTTCTAGCAGCTCCAGTGCCGCTAGATTATGGTCACCGCTGGTGGATTTGACCACCGCGGACTTGGGGATCACCAGACCTTCTGGAGGCACGAGGACGGTTGTCACATCCCAAGATTTTCCAAATCTTGTAATGTGAAAAATAAATAAACAAAATAAATAAATGTTGAAAATTAGGGTGAAAAGAAACTTTTGTTTCTAAATGGAAACTTAAAATCCCACCTTGAACAAACTTTGGTTAATTTTTGAACCCAACTAAATTCAAATCAAGTGAAATGCATTCTTCATAAATGCATCTGGAAATTTAAACACTTGGAAAATAAACCAAAACTCTAAAACCCTAATGGAAGAAAATATTTCCAAGCTATCTCTAAACCTATGGATTTGATCCATATAATATTTGTCAAACAAACATTACAAAATGATCAAGAATGAAAAATAGAAATATTATAATACCATATAAATTAGTTTCACTTAATTTGGAGCCATAAATAAAATCTTATAAATTTAATAAGATAAGGAAATTGAATTTCCAAAGCTAATAAAGCACTTATATAAAATCCATACCAAATGGTGAGCAAATAATCCTAAATATATTTAAAAGGATAAATAAATATTAAATAAGATTTTACAAATTGGAATCACCAAGTTTGGATCTATAAATAAGAAGATATGGATTTTATAAGATAAAGATTGAAATATTAAATAAAGAATATTTAAAGGACAAATCAAATCTTGACCTAGTCCATAAGCAAATGGAATGAATATAATCCAAATCCAAATAAAATAAATGAGTAAAGAATTTTCCAAATAAAATAAAATGTCTTTGACCAAATCCTATTCTATTTTAAAATCCCTATTAAAAATGATTAATTAAATCATGGGAAAATAATATTTGGAATTTACCCAAGTGGATTAAAAGTTATTTAATTAACTTAAATAAGATCAAAGAAATCTTCCAAATAGAATCTATGGAATTGAAACTATATTTAATTTCATTGGAATAAAGACAAATACCCAATTCAAATGATTTATAAATCATATTAAATATTTTCCAAATAATTCAAGGTGAAATATTTGACATCCAAATAAACAAATAAAACCTACTGAAAAGATTTGGAAGGATTTAGAATTCAAATGGAGTTTGAAAAAAATTATTTAAATCTTATTTGAATTAATACAAGGGCTTATTTTAATCAACTAGTATCCCCTAAAAAGAATAATTGAATTATTCTAAATTTGACTCTAAAATGAACTATTAAACAATATTTGATTATACTTAAAGTTTGGTTGAAGTTTGAAATCAAATTGTTGTTTAAAAAGTTTAAACAAAATCAAAACAGATTAATAGAAATAGAAAAGGGAAAAGTTTCTGTATAAAAAAAACGAATCGGACCGCAGCCCAGCCCAGCAAGACCCACTGGCCCAGCAGGAGCCCATCTCTCTTCTCCGAACCGTTTCTTTTCTCACTCGCATCTGCACCCGCTCAGTCACTGAACGCGAGGCCCCACTGTACCCCCCACTCACTCGCTGACAATGCAGCCCCACTTCCCCGTCATCGTCGTCGACCCCACGACATATTCATCCCCAAACCTCGCTGCTGTTTCTGCCGTGATTGCGCGCCTTCAATTCGCGTTAATGGCCGATTAATCCCTCGCTGCAACGACGCCCTCTTAATCGCCCACGTCCCCTCTATCTTTTCCCCTCAGACGCCACACACTCTTCGCCCCTAGGCTGCCTGAATTTCTCGTTGCAACCTCGCTGCCCCGACAACCTTTCCCAGATGATTCCGGCGAGCCCAGCTACTCCTCTGCCCCCTGGACCACACAAGCATGTTCCCCAGACCTCTGCGCGTGCTCTGCAACATCGACAACGTCTCCAACAGAGCATCGCCGCCGTCTGCTCCCTTTCCGGTGACTTTCCTGGTAACTTTCTGACTGCCCCTCGTCCTTCCGATGATACGCCTGTGACCAGTGAACTCGTCTGCATCTAATGCCGCCTGTATCGTGTCCTAGCGCGCTTCGTAGCCTCGACCGCGTCAACATCAGAGCGTGCCCGACGTCGCTGCGTACTCCGGCGAAGAATTCCCGTCGACCCCGAGCGCCCCTTCGCCAGCAAGGACCACCTCGAGCATCTCCACGCCGCGACGAACTCGGTGAGCTTCTCCGCTCCTTCCCTTGCTTCCTATATTAGCCGGAGCACCACCGCCTGAACACGCCGCCGCCGCTCGCCGTTGTCAGCGCCACCAATCCATGACCAGATGATTAGAGCCGTTGGATACAGATCCAAAGGACACGATAGAACCTTAACCCGAAGAGGTAAGATCGATCCTGCGCCGCACGATTCACTTTAAATCCTGCGGTCCATGTTGCTGATCCAGACAAACCGGTATGGGCGAATAGAAACGTTCCACGTGGCCCTGTCTGTTTATAAAAACCAGGATTTGTTCTCTTAGATGTTCAAATTTGGAAATTGCATAACTTTTAATCTACACGTCCAAATTTTGCAAATTTTATAGCAATGGAATCAGCAAGACAAGCCCTATCCAACCATGCCCTTTGTTTAGTGAATTGCTTATGATAAAATGATTGTTTTTGCAGAAACTTGTGTAGGCATGTTTTGAATATAGAATTCATTCTAAAATTAATTTTGTGATAAAACCTTTGGCCAATGTTTTGTTTTGAACCTACTGACCTTAGAAACCAACTCATGGATTTTAAAATGTATTTGGTAAAGCTAAGGAGTAAATCATTGATTTAAAGCATTTCTAGTCAAATAAAAGTAATGATTATTTATTAAAAATACTTTTTGAAGGAAAATCTTTGGGAAATGTTTTGATTTAAACTCTATGACCCCAAGCACCAAGTTTTATGATTTAAAAATGTATTTGGTTAATTCTATAAAGATTGTTACTTTGATAAAGGCATTTTCAACCACATAAAATAATGAATTGGTTTAAAAATGGTTTATAAGTAAAATATTTTTGCAAATGATTTTGCCACTTTTATAAAGTGACCAATAGGTGTTTTAGAATGATTATAAACTATTAGAAACCACTTTTCCAAATAAAACAATCTTTAGCATGCTTGCATGCATTGTTTTGTTTCTATCATTTTATGTGATGTTTTGCTTGAATGGTAGATTGAATTATTGCTTGCTTGATTGAATTGTAGTGGAATTTGAAGAGTGTGATTGTTGCAAGATCAAGGAGTGAACTTATACTCTCTACCAAAAAGGCAAGTGATGCTTTATACTTTTGTCCCATTATTTTCACTATGCATTAGTGATATTTCTAAGTAGGACTTGCATGGAATTTTGCTAAGTGTAAACTATGCCATGGGAAATCCTAGTAGATGAAACCTTGGTAGAATTTACTAAGTTAAGATTCCTACTACTATCATGCTTACCTTAGCTAGTAGAAAACAAGGGTGGATTATATTTCATGCTATGGAATATTTCTAGTCATGGACTTGTGTTTTTGTTTAATAAAACAACTAAGTGAATGAATCACCTGGGTGGAATGGAAGGAATGGTTTGTGTTGAGTGGTTCACAAGGACCATTTCTATGGTTTACCTTGTGTATCTCACTTGAGGATGGCCACCCAGGAACAAAGAGATTTGAGATGTCAAATGTTGAGAAGCTTCAAGTGCAGCCACTTGGCATTATGGGCTCTGCCTGGATCATATAGGTTGCAATAACTTAGCCAAATGGACAGTTGGTGGTAGGGGATGATAGGTTGGAACGCGTCCATTTTGGTCTAAGGGAAGGCTTCTGACAGATCTTGTCTTGGTGAAACCAAGTCTTGTGGGGAAAGTGCACCACCTCTGCAGAGTGTAAAATCTAAGTACTTAGCCATGTCCCGGGTAAGGGACAATTTGAGCATCAAGACATGGAAGCTATCAAGAATCTCCTCATCCAAATTTCTAAGTTAAAATCTTGTGGTTGAACAAGGGTTGAAGGATCACCAATTTCTATTGGGAGATGCCTTGGGTGATTTTGTCAAGCAAAAACTTAGTGTTTTCAAATGATAAGGAAAAACTATTTTGAACAAAGCAAGCCTAAGCTCCACTTAGCCAAATGCATATAGATGATAGACTCCACTATACTACCATAGTATCACTTGCCAATACAATTCAAATGTATTGACCTTTGTGGCTGTAACTTATTATGTTGCAGGTTTGTATGATGTTAGTGAGATGTGTTGATTAGGATTACAAGTCTACAACCAACATGTTTTCCTGTGGCACTTTGAGGATGAAGGACGCCATGCTATTGTTATATTTTGCTGCATTGTAAAGAGATATCCAAATGATCTATGTAAGATGTAATAAATTATTTTATTCTTGGTTATAAAGTTGTATTATGACCTTTGTTTCTTGATATTACATCTTGACTGTGGATGCTAGCTATTGATCCAGGGACTAGCATTATAAACACAGGGATCTCTACCTTATTAAAGGTTGGGAACCTTACAGATGGTATCAGAGCATTGTGTTGCTTGTAGGATTGTAAACCTAGGATTGGACAAAACCCCTTAGAAAAATAGGAGTTGAATTTGTTCCAAAACTTATTTACAAACAATCTTGTAAACTCTTTCCTCAACCATTTTGGTTTTGATTCTACATCTCTTCTATTTCAAACTTGATGGACAAAGCCTACTCCATGAACAATGACTTCAACATGAGCAAAGGACTTCACCAACTCAAGTGATTTCAACATAGGCTTCAACCTGGATATCACTAAGGACTACAAGTGAGACAAGAAATATTGCTCAAGACTTGAAGACTAAGGAAACACAACTTAGAATGAATCATCATCACCTTTGGAGTTTTGTGACCAAGACACAAGAATTTTTCCAAAGAAACCATGATCTCATGCAAGAAGAATCAACTAAGAAGGATGGAATGATTTCAATTGAACCATATAGTTGGACCACCATGTTTAGTTTAAGTCAAACCCACCAACTTATGTGGTGTAACAAAATATTTTTTTGCCTATAAGTGTGCTTGAAACATGTTGTTAAGTGGAATGTTTGTTTGTGATTGCTTGCTCATTGCTTGTGTGAATTGAGATATGAGTGTTTAGACTTATTTCCTTAGAAATCTTCTGCCTATTCTAATCCCAATCCAACCCAAACAGATGACTACTCCAAGGAACTCCAACATCAAGGATGGTGACAACAACAACAACAACCAAGAGATCAACATGAGGGAACTCATAGTAACCCAAACCCAGTTGAGCCAAGTGACAGCTCAATTTTTAGCCAACACCAGTGAGTTAGATCCAACCATGCAAAGGTTTTTGGAAACCCAAACCCAATTGTTGCACAAGGTGACAGATGAAATGATCAACATGGAAGACAACTCTTCCCAAGGAGTTTGCGACAACAAGGATGTCAAGGATGATATTCTAGAAGGAACCCAAGATTGCAATATTTGTGGAGACAAGGATCACACTTCCAAAGAGCATGAGGATCAATGCCCCAATTGTGAAGAGAAACATCCAGCTAATCAATGCCCCACAACCCAAGCTACTTGTTTCCTATGTGAAGGAAATAATCATGTCCCTATCCAATGCCCCATCTATTCCATAGTTCAACAAAGGAAACAAGGTGGAGTGCAACAACTGATTGCAGACTACCATGAGAAAACAACTTCTACCAAAAAGGATGAAGACAAAGGAAAATCTCAGCTTGCACCTCCATGCAATATGACTCAATTTAAAGGAACAAAGAGGAGACATATGTATTATCCAAGGAAAAGGTCAAGGAGACCAGGAAACTTTCCCACCTTTGAGATAAGATATGAAGAGCATGAACTAGAAGCACTCTTAGCTTTGGAGAAACCCAAGAAGAAGAAAGACAAAAGTCAAGTGCAGTGTTGCCATTGCAAAGAGATGGGACACTATGCGAATGAATGTCCAGAGAAGAAAAAGAAGTACAAGGAGATTAACCAAGTGTGGTGCAACAACTGCAAAGAACTAGGCCATTATGTGTCAACTTGTCCACAGAAGATACGTGAAGAACTCAATCTTGTCACATGTTACAATTGTGGTAACCAAGGGCATTATGCAAGAAATTGTCCAGAAAAGATGAAGCACAAGATAAAGCCTATGAAGGATCTCAGCCTTGTCACATGTTTCAAGTGTGGAAACAAAGGACACTATGCAGATGTTTCACCAGAGAGATTTCAACAAGATCCCAAGCAAGCCAAGATGTAATCTAGTTGGAAAATTTTTAAGGGTGATAGTACCCTAGTTGTTTTGGAGCCAACTTGTAACCCCTATCCTCCCCAAATCTCGGGACGAGATTTATTTTAAGGGTGGTAGCCTGTCACATCCCAAGATTTTCCAAATCTTGTAATGTGAAAAATAAATAAACAAAATAAATAAATGTTGAAAATTAGGGTGAAAAGAAACTTTTGTTTCTAAATGGAAACTTAAAATCCCACCTTGAACAAACTTTTGTTAATGTTTGAACCCAACTAAATTCAAATCAAGTGAAATGCATTCTTCATAAATGCATCTGGAAATTTAAACACTTGGAAAATAAACCAAAACTCTAAAACCCTAATGGAAGAAAATATTTCCAAGCTATCTCTAAACCTATGGATTTGATCCATATAATATTTGTCAAACAAACATTTAAAAATGATCAATAATGATAAATAGAAATATTATAAGACCATATAAATTAGTTTCACTTAATTTGGAGCCATAAATAAAATCTTATAAATTTAATAAGATAAGGAAATTGAATTTCCAAAGCTAATAAAGCACTTATCTAAAATCCATACCAAATGGTGAGCAAATAATCCTAAATATATTTAAAAGGATAAATATTAAATAAGATTTTACAAATTGGAATCACCAAGTTTGGATCTATAAATAAGAAGATATGGATTTTATAATATAAAGATAGAAATATTAAATAAAGAATATTTAAAGGCCAAATCAAATCTTGACCTAGTCCATAAGCAAATGGAATGAATATAATCCAAATCCAAATAAAATAAATGAGTAAAGAATTTTCCAAATAAAATAAAATGTCTTTGACCAAATCCTATTCTATTTTAAAATCCCTATTAAAAATGATTAAGTAAATCATGGGAAAATAATATTTGGAATTTACCCTAGTGGATTAAAAGTTATTTAATTAACTTAAATAAGATCAAAGAAATCTTCCAAATAGAATCTATGGAATTAAAACTATATTTAATTTCATTGGAATAAAGATAAATACCCAATTCAAATGATTTATAAATCATATTAAATATTTTCCAAATAATTCAAGGTGAATTATTTGACATCCAAATAAACAAATAAAACCTACTGAAAAGATTTGGAAGGATTTAGAATTAAAATGGAGTTTGCAAAACATTATTTAAATCTTATTTGAATTAATACAAGGGCTTATTTTAATCAACTAATATCCCCTAAAAAGAATAATTGAATTATTCTAAATTTGACTCTAAAATGAACTATTAAACAGTATTTGATTATACTTAAAGTTTGGTTGAAGTTTGAAATCATATTGTTGTTTAAAAAGTTTAAACAAAATCAAAACAGATTAATAAAAATAGAAAAGGGAAAAGTTTCTGTATAAAAAAAATGAATCGGACCGCAGCCCAGCCCAGCAAGACCCACTGGCCCAGCAGGAGCCCATATCTCTCCCCCGAACCATTTATTTTCTCACTCGTGTCTGCACCCGCTCAGTCACTGAACGCGAGGCCCCACTGTACCCCCCACTCACTCGCTGACAACGCAGCCCCACTGCCCCGTCATCGTCGTCAACCCCACGACCTATTCATCCCCAAACCACGCTGTTGTTTCTGTTGTTATTGCGAGCCTTCAATTCGCGTTAATGGCCGATTAATCCCTCGCTGCAACGACGCCCTCTTAATCGCCCATGTCCCCTCTCTCTTTTCCCCTCAGACGCCACACACTCTCCGCCCCTAGGCTGCCCGAATTTCTCGTTGCAACCTCGCTGCCCCGACGACCTTTCCCAGACGATTCCGACGAGCCCAGCTACTCCTCTGCCCCCTGGACCACACAAGCATGTTCCCCAGACCGCTGCGCATCTTCCAGTGACCTCAACTCGCCCGCGCGTGCTCTGCAACGTCGACAACGTCTCCAACAGAGCATCGCCGTCGTCTGCTCCCTTTCTGGCGACTTCCCTGGTAACTTTCTGACTGCCCCTCGTCCTTCCGATGATACGCCTTTGACCAGTGAACTCGTCCGCATCTAATGCCGCCTGTATCGTGTCCTAGAGCGCTTCGTAGCCTCGACCCCGTCAACCAGAGCGTGCCCGACGCCGCTGTGTACTCCGGCGAAGAATTCCCGTCGACCCCGAGCGCCCCTTCGCCAGCAAGGACCACCTCGAGCATCTCCACGCCGCGACGAACGCGGTGAGCTTCTCCGCTCCTTCCCTTGCTTCCTATATTAGCCGGAGCACCACCGCCTGAACGCGCCGCCGCCGCTCGCCGTTGTCAGCGCCGCCAATCCATGACCAGATGATTAGAGCCGTTGGATACAGATCCAAAGGACATGATAGAACCTTAACCCGAAGAGGTAAGATCGATCCTACGCCGCACGATTCACTTTAAATCCTGCGGTCCACGTTGCTGATCCAGACGAACCGGTATGGGCGAATAGAAACGTTCCACGTGGCCCTTTCTGTTTATAAAAACCAGGATTTGTTCTATTAGATGTTCAAATTTGTAAATTGCATAACTTTTAATCTACACGTTCAAATTTTGAAAATTTTATATCAATGGAATCAGCAAGACAAGCCCTATCCAACCATGCCCTTTGTTTAGTGAATTGCTTCTGATAAAATGATTGTTTTTGCAGAAACTTGTGTAGGCATGTTTTGAATATAGAATTCATTCTAAAATTAATTTTGTGATAAAACCTTTGGCAAATGGTTTGTGTTGAACCTACTGACCTTAGAAACTAACTCATGGATTTTAAAATGTATTTGGTAAAGCTAAGGAGTAAATCTTTGATTTAAAGCAATTCTAGTCAAATAAAAGTAATGATTATTTATTAAAAATACTTTTTGAAGGAAAATCTTTGGAAAATGTTTTGATTTAAACTCTCTGACCCCAAACACCAAGTTTTATGATTTAAAAATGTATTTGGTGAACCCTATAAAGATTGTTACTTTGATAAAGGCATTTTCAACCACATAAAATAATGAATTGGTTTAAAAATGGTTTATAAGTAAAATATTTTTGCAAATGATTTTGCCAATTTTATAAAGTGACCAATAGGTGTTTTAGAATGATTATAAACTATTAGAAACCACTTTTCCAAATAAAACAATCTTTAGCATGCTTGCATGCATTGTTTTGTTTCTATCATTTTATGTGTTGTTTTGCTTGAATGGTAGATTGAATTATTGCTTGCTTGATTGAATTGTAGTGGAATTTGAAGAGTGTGATTGTTGCAAGATCAAGGAGTGAACTTATACTCTCTACCAGAAAGGCAAGTGATGCTTCATACTTTTGTCCCATTATTTTCACTATGCATTAGTGATATTTCTAAGTAGGACTTGCATGGAATTTTGCTAAGTGTAAACTATGCCATGGGAAATCCTAGTATATGAAACCTTGGTAGAATTTACTAAGTTAAGATTCCTACTACTATCATGCTTACCTTAGCTAGTAGAAAACAAGGGTGGATTATATTTCATGCTATGGAATATTTCTAGTCATGGACTTGTGTTTTTGTTTAATAAAACAACTAAGTGAATGAATCACCTGGGTGGAATGGAAGGAATGGTTTGTGTTGAGTGGTTCACAAGGCCCATTTCTATGGTTTACCTTGTGTATCTCACTTGAGGATGGCCACCCAGGAA
The DNA here is from genome assembly GCA_910589765.1 of Avena atlantica. Taxonomy (NCBI): domain Eukaryota; kingdom Viridiplantae; phylum Streptophyta; class Magnoliopsida; order Poales; family Poaceae; genus Avena; species Avena atlantica. Next base: position 246,953,621 of record OU342738.1, on the reverse strand, counting down.
CAAAGAGATTTGAGATGTCAAATGTTGAGAAGCTTCAAGTGTAGCCACTTGGCATTATGGGCTCTGCCTGGATCATATAGGTTGCAATAACTTAGCCAAATGGACAGTTGGTGGTAGGGGATGATAGGTTGGAACGCATCCATTCTGGTCTAATTGAAGGCTTCTGAAAGATCTTGTCTTGGTGAAACCAAGTCTTGTGGGGAAAGTGCACCACCTCTGCAGAGTGTAAAATCTATGTACTTAGCCATGTCCCTGGTAAAGGACAATTTGAGCATCAAGACATGGAAGCTATCAAGAATCTCCTCATCCAAATTTCTAAGTTAAAATCTTGTGGTTGAACAAGGGTTGAAGGATCACCAATTTCTATTGGGAGATGCCTTGGGTGATTTTGTCAAGCAAAAACTTTGTGTTTTCAAATGATAAGGAAGAACTATTTTGAGCAAAGCAAGACAAAGCTCCACTTAGCCAAATGCATATAGATGATAGACTCCACTATACTACCATAGTATCACTTGGCAATACAATTCAAATGTATTGACCTCTGTGGCTGTAACTTATTATGTTGCAGGTTTGTATGATGTTAGTGAGATGTGTTGATTAGGATTACAAGTCTACAACCAACATGTTTGCCTATGGCACTTTGAGGATGAAGAACCCCATGCTATTGTTATATTCTGCTGCATTGTAAAGAGATAGCCAAATGAGCTATGTAAGATGTAATAAATTATTTTATTCCTGTTTATAAAGTTGTATTATGACCTTTGTTTCTTGATATTACATCTTGACTGTGGATGCTAGCTATTGATCCAGGGACTAGCATTATAAACACAGGGATCTCTACCTTATTAAAGGTTGGGAACCTTACAACGGTGCTCGCCAGCTTTGTCGCAGCATCGCTTGACGCCGCCATGGATGGAGCAGAGCCTCCGCTGTCCATTGGAGAGATTGAGGTGGATTGAGGGGCTAGGGTTTTTCGGAATCGCGCAGAGAGCTCGAGGAGGCGCTCGCTGGAGGAAGAAGACGACGCAGGAAGAGAATGAGGTGAAAGGTAAAATTCCACTGTAGTTACAATTTATAACCTCCGGCATCAAGATTCGTGCAAAGTGATTGACTGGTTGACGCGTGGGCAACGTGTGCGGGTGCGTGCGCGGAAATTTCGCCACATTCCCAACCGTAGCCGCCAACGGTTCGTATCGCTCGCGCGGGAAAAAATGGACATGATTGCGTTCTCTGCATATGGGAGTTACGAGGCGTCGATGACCTATGTCTACGTCGTCATAGGTGTCACTGGCACGTGAACCATCACATCAGAAGATTCCGGCATGGACGGATCCGGTCCGACTACGGAAGAGTACGATAGAAGATTCAGAAATTCTCCTGCTTACAAGTTGAAGACGGAGAAAACCTTGCAGGGTTATTTGGGAGGACTACAAGATATTACTTGACGATTTGCCGACATTCATCTAGACGGAGCATTCAACCTGAAGAGGCAAGACGGTGCAAGATCTCGGAGTTCTCCAGGGGCTACTGTTGGGGATATGCTAATGGGTATCCTCATAGCATGTCTCCTATCCGAATAACCCGGGTGGCCCACAGTTGGTAGCATGGCCCGTGGCCTGCTGGGCGGCCTAGTTAGATGGATCCAGAAGGGAGGCCCATGCCGGATAAAGGAAGAATATGGAGGAGTCACCGACATACCCGGAGCCTTGGAGTGCAAGACACGCTAGACTAGTTATAAGCAGTGTAGGCCTCTATAACTTGTCCGGCTAGGACTTTTCCCTGTAACCCTAGGACCTGGCGAACTCAGACGATAACTTAGACTATGGGAGCCTTTAGGGCACGATCTCAGACGATAACTTAGACTCTCTAGTCACCTCGCACAGCGAACCAATCCTTGTAACTCGGCGTATTTCCCTTATAGTGATTTATAGCAGGAGTAGGATTCCGCCACCGTTGTGGGATCTGAAACTGGGTAAGCTGTGTTACCTCGTACCCGTCAACCGTCCGCCTTCCCCCACGTCTCTAAACATGCACTGTGAGGACCCCTCCATGGCGTACGTTGGCAATACCACGACACCGGGTCATACCAACCTGAGTGTTCGGCCCTCCCAAGAGGCCCCCGGGCGTGGACAATTGGTAAGCCACATCGGACACCACCCGGACACCACCCGGAAACTTTGAAGTTTCCGGCCGGACCAGACTGTCCGGCCCATACAGACCGGAGTGTCCGCCCCACCGGACTATCCGGTTCATACGAACCGAACTGACCGCCCCGACAGAATCCTGATCCGAATCAGGTTGTATCAGTTTGAGTCGTTTGCATCTAGTTTCGGGTTCTGGCCGCCTCAGCCGCCCATATAATCCCTGGGACGTCCCCATAGTTAGGGTTAGACCACGTTAAAACTATTTTGGAGATTTTCTTATTAAGAACCTCTGGAATTACCCTGTGATCGAATTATCTACTGCAATTGAGTGTGATCTGTTGTTCCATTGGGAATTAGTGGATTGCAAACTACTGTTCATGGTCGACGGCAACGTGCGCAAGAGCGTGGTGTTGTGAATATCCCATAGGGTCCATGAGCTGTTGCATTGGCATCAGGGTTCGAGCGGGAGAGTTCATAGCTATAGGCTAGTTATCTATCGTCCACCATCATCATCGACAAGTGCTTGCTGAGAAGATCGGGCCACCCCATATCATCTTGGTATCATATTTCCTCGTTTACTCGGTGAGCATCCACAAATCCATCCATAGATTAGTTTATTTTCAGTCCTATACAGAAAAATGCATACAAAAAGATTTGCCATAGCCTAGATTGCATTGTTTTCACGTTCTACTTGTTGGTTGTGTCTTCTCGTAGATCCGATCTGCAGGTTTTTCTTGTGTTTTTTGTTTGTGTCTAGGTTTAGTTTTTGTTCTTGTTTCTCCGCCGAGTCCACCATCACTGTTTTCCGCAAGTTTTCGATCTACTTTTCCGAGTCCATATAGCGTAGCTTTGTTTTCATACCATAGATACAACCTATCTACAACATCTGTGCCTAGGAACGTACCCATGAGACTAGTTGCTTTTCTCCGACAGGCTGCTCATTAGGGTTTTGAGGTGCAGAAAATTTTGACAGGCAAAACCGGACTATTCGGCTTACATCACCCGGACTATCCGGTACAACCGGAGTATCCGTCCCATATTCACCGGACTATCCACCTAGTTTGTTCAGAAGTTACTGCATTCGTTTTGCTTTGAGTCATATAGTTGAAAAATCAAAAAAAAAGGAAAAGGAAAATAGATTCAGTATCAAAAAAAGGAAGATAAAAGAGCTACAAGCGTGACAAAAAGAGATATCAAAGTGTGCATTATTGGAGGCCTAGTTGATCATAGCACTTGTAGATTGAGCAATCTTGTGCCTGTTTATTTTGAGCTATTACTAGTGTTTCTCTTGTGCATTGCAATATTCATGTTCATAAGTTGTTTTGCCACACTTATCTCCATCGTGTGTGTTTCTTGGGTTATCATAACGATCAGCACTAGGACTTGTTTGCGGTGTAGATAGTATTCCATACCTACCGCTCCCCCATAAATAACCTGTGTGCCCTGTGATCGTTCTCCATACCCTTGATATTCACATCATCACACCAGTGCATTAGTTGTTTGATTTCGAATTGGTACAACATCTCTATTCACTTTGGAATGGTAAGATCTGCTTTCTTATCAGTTGGAGTGAGTTGTGAGTGTTCCACCATATCAATTTTGCTTTTTTGCACTAATCTACTAATCATGTCTACTAGTGATGATGTTGTGTCACCGAAAAAGAAGGACGACGAGCTTGTCAATTGGCAGGAATATGAAGCATTGAAGTCCCATTTGACACGTGTTTTCAACCACCAAACCGATGCCATTGACAAGAATATTTAGGACGTGCAAGTGACTTTGGAGGCAAATGTTCGGGCTGTCGCTACCATACAGACACAAGTAACAGCTATCAACACCAATGTCACAGCTTTGCAACGTTCTCTTGATGCTCTCACAATAGCAATTGGACAAAAGCAACAATATGATGATGCCCATGACGATGAAGAAGCAAGTAATGTCGGGGATGGTCAACAACCACAAGTTGGCCGTGGCCGTGATCCTCAACCTATTCATGGACGTGGCATTGCTCCAATTGGGCGTGCTCAGCGTATACCTCACCAGCCGGTTGATGATGGATTGGCAAAGCCTAAGTTCTCAATTCCCAAGTTTGATGGCTCCATTGATCCTGAAGATTACCTCACATGGGACTTGAAGATTGAGAAGCTCTGGCACTTGTATGAGTACACTGAAGAAAAGAAGGTCAAGCTTGCAGCGTCAGAATTTGATGGTTATGCGTTGCGTTGGTGGGATGCTCTTGTACAGAATAGAAGGGATGGCAATGACCTTCCGGTGATGACTTGGCAAGAGATGAAGCGTATCATGAAGGAACGCTTTGTACCCACCAACTACCTGCGCTCGGTTTTTGATAAGTTGACAAACTTGAGACAAGGAACCATGTCGGTTGATGAGTACCACATGGAGATGGAGATGCTTATGCAGCGTGCTAGAGTTCGAGAATCTCTTGAGATGACCATGCAGCGATTTCTCAATAATTTGAAGCTACCAATCAAGAGTATTGTTCGTCATCATAGGTATGAGACTATGAATGAATTGCTGCATCATGCAAGGGAGGCTGAATCACAGCTTGCTGAAGAGGCCAAGGCGCGTACTAGATACTCGTTCACCAACTATTTTTCAGCAAGGTCTACACCACCACCACATGTTCCTACATCTTATGCGGCTGATGGTCAAGCTACAACACCATCTTCCAAGCCTACACCTCAGTCATCCTTTGGTTCACAAGGAAAGAAGCCCGTAGCTCCTGCTACTAGCTCGGGTTCTAATAAGTCAACGGCTCGTACTCGTGATGTGTAGTGTCGCACTTGCGGAGGTAGAGGTCATTACAAGAGAGATTGTCTAAACCGCAAGGTGATGTTTGTCAATGATCAAGGAGAGTATGAGAGTGGAGATGATATTGATCCTAATAATCATGGTGCTAATTATGAGGAGGAAGTATGGATGCCTTTCATGAACATGCACCTACTATAGTGGTCTCTCCACGTATTCTTAGTGTGCAGACCGTTGTTGACTCTCAGCGCTGCAATTTGTTCCAAACAAAAGCTCTAGTTGGCCCAAACAAAGCTTGCAAAGTGATTATTCATAGAGGTAGCTGCAGAAATCTTGCAAGCAAGGAATTGTGTGCCAAGCTGAATTTGACATATTTACCTCATCCCAAGCCATACTACATATAATGGTTGAGTGACAGTTGTGAGATGAAGGTAAACCATATGGTACGTGTGAACTTTGAAATAGGGACATACAAGGATTCTATTGACTTTGATGTGGTTCCTATGACTATGTGCCATTTACTACTGGGTCATTGTTGGCTTTATGATTGCCATGTGCAACACAATGGCCGAGCCAATACATATCATTTGGAGTTCAAGGGCAAGAAAATCAATTTGCAGCCTATGACACCACAACAGATTGTGAATGAATCTCATCAGAAGATTGAAGTGAAGTTGCAAGATGCACCTAGGCGAGAGAGTGTTGAAACTGTGAGTGTTGTAAATGAGCCCCATAAGAATGATATAACGAAAAGTGAGAGAGTGCCTAATCTTGTCATATTAGCCACCAAAGAGGATATGTGAGAATTTAATGAGGATCCTACATCCATGCCACGTGTGCTCATGTATAAGGGCGAGGTTTTGGTTTCTAACGACATGACCCCTATTTCTCTTGGTGTATCTTCTGTTTTGCAGGATTTTGGTGATGTATTTACAGATGATGTGCCAGTTGGATTGCCTCCATTGCGTGTCATTGAGCACCAGATAGATTTGATCCCTGGCACTACATTACCAAACCGGGCACCATACCAAACCAACCCCGAAGAAACTAAGGAAATACAGAAACAAGTACAAGCATTGCTCGACAAAAGGTACATTCGTGTATCTCTTAGCCCTTGTGTTGTTCCTGTTATTTTAGTACCTACGAAAGATGGTACTTGGCGCATGTGTATAGATTGTAGAGCTATTAATAACATCACTATTCGATATCGTCATCCTATTCCACGCTTATAGGATATGTTAGATGAATTGAGTGCTGCTGCTATTTTCTCTAAAATTGATTTGCGTAGTGGATACCATCAAATTAGGATGAAAGAAGGGGATGCATGGAAAAATGCTTTCAAAACACAATTTGGTTTGCATGAGTGGTTAGTTATGCCTTTTGGTCTTACTAATGCACCTAGTATTAATGAATCATGTTTTAAGAGAATATATTGGTCGCTTTGTGGTTGTTTATTTCGATGATATACTCATATACAGCCGCAATGAAACTGAACATTGTGATCATATTAGACAAGTTTTGCAAGTGTTGCGTGATAATCAATTATATGCTAATTTTGAGAAGTGCACATTTGCAAAAGATAAGGTCATATTTCTTGGATATGTTGTATCTAAGCATGGGGTAGAAGTAGATCAATCTAAAACTGAAGCAATTCAGAATTGGCCTATTCCCATGAATGTTAGTCAAGTGCGTAGTTTCCATGGCTTAGCTGGTTTCTATAGGCGCTTTGTGAAAGATTTTAGCACTATTGCTGCACCATTGAATGAATTGACTAAGAAAGGTGTGCCATTTGTATGGGGCGCAGCCCAAGATATTGCATTTTATACATTGAAACGTTTGCTTACTACTGCACCTTTGCTTGCATTACCTGATTTTTCAAAGAAATTTGAAGTTTAATGTGATGCTAGTGGCATAGGAATTGGTGGCGTTTTGATGCAAGAGGATCGTCCTATAGCATATTTTTCTAAGAAAATTGCTGGTGCTAGACTGAATTATCATGTTTATGATTAAGAACTGTATGCACTTGTTAGAGTTCTTGACGTATGGCAGCATTATTTGTGGCCAAAATAATTTATCATACATTCTGATCATGAAGCATTGAAGTATCTTAAAGCTCAATCAAACTTGCATAGATGCTTAGCTAAATGGGTTGAGTTTATTGAGTCGTTTCCTTACATCATTAAATATAAGAAAGGAAATGAAAATGTGGTTGCTGATGCTTTGTCTAGGAAGAACATGTTATTGACACGTCTTGATGTTCACATTCCTGGATTAGAGAGTATTTATGCGCTTTATGCTACTGATCATGATTTTGCTGAGCCATATCGTTTGTGTGCTTTGAAACATGCCCGGGATAAGTATCATATACATGATGGCTATTTGTTTAGAGCTAACAAACTATGCATTCCAGAATCGTCTTTGCGTTTTTTTAGTGCAGGAATCACATGCTGGAGGTTTGATGGGTCACTTTGGGCGTGAGAAGACATTGCTCATGCTAGCTAATCACTTTTATTGGCCCAAGATGAGGTGTGACGTCTATCGATTTGTGAGTCGCTGCATTACATGCAACAAGTCAAAATCAAAGCTGAAGCCTAATGGTTTGTATACACCTCTCTCTGCACCTACTACACCTTGGGAAGATATTAGCATGGACTTTGTGCTTGGTTTACCCAAAACTCAGAGAGGTCATGATTCTATATTTGTGATAGTGGATAGATTCTCTAAGATGGCTCATTTTATTGCCTGCCACAAAAGAGACGATGCATCGCATATTGCTAACCTGTTTTTTAGGGACATCGTGAGACTACATGGAGTACCAAAGACGATTGTTTCTGACCGTGATGTGAAGTTCATGAGCTACTTTTGGAAGACCTTATCGGGGAAGCTTGGAACGAAGTTGCTTTTCAGCACTACTTGTCATCCCCAAACAGATGGTCAGACGGGAGTGGTGAATAGAACATTGTCACAATTGTTGAGGACTATGATCAAGAAGAATCTACGGGAGTGGGAAGAGTGTTTGCCACATGTTGAGTTTCCATACAACATGGCTATGCATTCAACTACTCAGCTTTGTCCTTTTGAGGTGGTGTATGGGTTCAAGCCATTGACGCCACTTGATTTGTTGCCTCTACCATTACATGACAGAGTTGATATGGAGGCATCAAAACATGCTGAATATGTGAAGAAAATACATGAAAAGACTCGAGAGGCTATTGAGAAGAAAAGCAAGAACATTGCTGCTGCAAGGAATCAAGCAAGAAAGGAGATGTTGTTCAAGCCTGGAGACATGGTATGGGTGCACCTGCGCAAGGATAGGTTCCCCAAGCTTCGAAAATCCAAATTGAATCCCTGTGGTGCGTAATGCCTATTCGATTGATATACCTATTGCTGAGTTTGGTGGCGTTAGCAACAGCTTCAACGTTGCTGATTTGACACCATATGAAGGAGAAGTCCTTGGAGCATCGAGGTCGACACCTTTTGAAGGGGGAGATGATGAGGACATCCCTACAATTACACCTACCCCAACTACTACTAAAGATGTTCCAATTGCTGCAAACAAGGTTAAGTCCAATGAGATTCGAATTGGACCTTTTACAAGAGCTCGTGCTAAGCTACTAGAACAACAGGTGAATTTGTTTCTTAAGGAGCCTGATGTTTTACTTAATGAGAATTTTATATTGCCTAAGTCATTATGATATTGTATGATTAGGTACATTGGAGAAGAAGGCGTAGCACGAAGCGAGGAGCTGACGCACATGGATCACAAAATGATGATCGCCCAAGGATGCACGAAAGAGGAGCAGGAGGAAGGCGCAAGGGAAGATCACCAAGAAAGAGCGCAAAAACATCTGCTAGGACCGAACTGTCCGAGTCATACCAACGGGAGTGTCCGGCCCTCCCAAGAGGCCCCCGGGCGTGGACAATCAGTAAGCCACATCGGACACCACCCGGACACCGCCCGGAAACTTTGAAGTTTCCGGCCGGATCGGACTGTCCGGCCGATACGGACCGGAGTGTCCGCCCCCACCGGACTGTCGGGCTCATACGGAACGGACTGTCCGCCCCGACAGAATCCTGATCCGAATCAGGTTGTATCTGTTTGAGTTGTTTGCGTCTAGTTTTGGGTTCTGGCCGCCCCAGCCGCCCATATAAGCCCTGGGATGTCCCCATAGTTAGGGTTAGACCACGTTAAAACTATTTTGGAGTTGTTTCTTATTAAGAACCTATGAAATTACCTTGTGATCGAATTATTTACTGTAGTTGAGTGTGATCTGTTGTTCCATTGGGAATTAGAGGATTGCAAACTACCGTTCGTGGTCGACGACAACGTGCGCAAGAGCATGGTGTTGTGAATATCCCATAGGGTTCGAGAGCTGTTGCATTGGCATCAGGATTCGGGCGGCAGAGTTTATAGCTACATGCTAGTTATGTATCATCCACCATCATCATCGACAAGTGCTTGATAAGAAGATCGAGCCACCCCATATCATAAATTACACGTCTTAAATAATCCAAAATAGATTACGTACAGATGCTACCATCTCCTCTGTTTACTAAATACAATAGTTTTTCTTAACTATACTTATTTTACGTTTGCTACAAATTCTGATGCATGCACTTCGACTCTTTCTTGTCCTTGAAATATTTCAAAAGCAGCCTTTTAAATTCAACTATGGAAACTAACTATAAATTCTACACCAAAGTAAAAAAAAACATCTTTTTTTTCTAAGCTGGACCAGCCAATGGACACAGCTCCATTTTTTTCCTTGTACATGGCCTCTTCCCAGTACACGCAAGGTGCGTGACCACCGTGCCTCCCCTGTACCGCAGCTGCCTCTTTTCCCCTTAAGTAGTCCAGATCGAAGACAGGTGAACCCAGCCCAACCACTCCGCCTCCACCTTGTTCTTTCCCCTTCTCCAAGCCTAGATCGAGCCAACGTCATGGGTGAGCCCACACCAGCTCTGCCACCTGCGTATGTTGTACCACCACCGTCATCTTCCTCGCCCAGGAGCACACGCCAAGACCTTCGCCGTCATCTGCTACCAGGAGCAAGGAGGAGAAGAACAAGGACATTCAAAATCTATCGTCGGTAGCATGCGTCTGATTCAGTCGCCGCGGCTGAATTCGAGTTCCAGGTCGTCATCTCCGACTCCGAGCATCCATCGTCGTGCCAACAACCCACGGTGAGCCTCTCCTTCTACCTGGCGTCTCTATGTTCCTATCCAGCTCCGGAGCACTGATGCCGCTTCTGGCCATGTGCGTACATCACCATGGCAAGCACCTGCATGAGCCCCTGATGCTCCTGTCCTCTTCTCCATTTTTTTTGACGCACGAGCATAGATCTGATGCGCCACTCTTGATTCAGCAAGGTTTGTTTTGTTTAACATGCTGTTTTGATTCAGCTATTGGACACGGTTAGAAGGAATTGTCTGTATTTTGATCTATCAGTATATAAATCAGCTAGCCCATTTTGCATCCTCTTTTGATTCACTTGTGTGCTTTCTTGCCTAGCTAGCCACACTCGATGTTATATATATCCCTGTGTTTTGATCCCTTCTTCTCTTCAAATTCTGAAGCATGCGCTCAGTTGATTGGTTGATTCTTCAACAACTGGGTTCCTAAATTCAAAAATTTAGAAACCTGTCCCGACATCTTCTGTTGTCAGATAACTGAACCCGCTCATTTTTTTTTCAAAAGAAGTCCACCGCTTTCCAGACACAAACCGTAAGCTGGCCTTTTGGTTAGGTCTTGCAACCTTGCATCCTACCTAATTTGTTTGATGAGCTCTAGTCTTTCTTTAAATCTGAAACATAGACTAAACACTATAATTCAGTTAGCCTGATAACAAGAACATCCTTAGGTTTTTATACTTTAAATATAAAATGTAGTCCTTGGCCATTGGAAAATTGTAGAAAAGCCCCACACTTTTCAAACGACTGTTTCAAAGTTGAAAAAAGCTTTGTTTAAATAATTTGACTATAAATTTAAATTACTGTTTGGATAATCCTATTCGTGCAAACAATTAACCATTTTTACACTAAAATACAACAATCATATCTTTCAACATACAAGTCCAAATTTGACAAATGACATGTCCAACTCGATCAGAAAAATACGAGGTTTCCGAATCTGCCACCCGCTGGTTCTTTTGCTTCTCACATCACGAAACACTAATTGATTATGCAAGCGAACCCCTAAACAAGATGTGGCCGATTTACTTTATTGCTATGCTCTTGTCCTCAGCCACTTAAACTTGAATCATTAAACATATCGCATCATATACTGCCATGATACATTATTGATTGCATCACATCGTTCATGTGTTGATTGCGTTATTTCCTTTCTATGTATGTCATTTGGTTCTTATTGGTAGAAGGCGATCCCGACGAGTACCAGCAGGAGTTTGAGCAGTGTGAGTACCCTCTCGAGTTTGTACCGACTCCTTCCTTTGATCGGTCAGGCGAACACATCACCCCCTTCTATCTATTTTGTATTTATAGTCTTTACTTTCTCTATTGATCTATTGCTATTTTTATTGTCGATGCTTTAGTACCGTACCTTTATTATACATGTTCTACCATATTGTCTTGGTTATCCTATTGCCTTGTTTGTTTAGCTAGCTTTGACCTTGCGAGTCGTAGGCTTGCTTAGCTTTGCTCTCATACAAGCCGAACTTGAATTATGGATAATGTTGTTGTTAAGAATATTACTCTGGTGTTATTGGTAAATGGCTTCACCTAATGATAAGGCCCCGGCAGCGACCACCTTTGGGGACTGCTTGAGTCAATCTAGGAACCGTTTGTTCTACGATACCAGTTCTGAGTTGATCGAGCTAACCAAACGTGGGGGCCTCTGGGATCCCCCCCTTAACTAACAGTGCTATTTGTATATCCAGTGGGTTACAAAATTGGTTTTTCATTTGGTGCATACGCATAATATGTCCTCGGACATGGGTTGAGTTTTGATATGATTTTGGTGGATTGCATGGCTTGCATTGCATAAAATGGGATACCGTGTCGGAGGTGGGATGGAGCTCTACAAGTTATCTTGCGATCGACCGACCATAGACTCAAACGTTGTGCCACCTGGAGAATCAGCTGTATCTCTTGTGTGGGTCAAACTCAGTAGGTGATGCCTCTGGATGTGCGCGTAGTTATGGGACAGTTCTTGTTGTGAGACTTGGACGGCACGCCTATTTGCGTTTTAGTGCTTGAAGGGTTGAACATGTGTTTGGGTACCGTTGTGCACCCCTGTAGGGTAAATATTTTCGAGAAGCCGTGTGTCCACGGTTATGGACGCCTCAGGAGTACAGTGTCATGATCATAGACAATGCCACTAATGCCTTGCATAATAATATGACTAGTAATTAGTCTTATCAATTAAACAACGGCTTAACTAAAATTGCAACGTGTGTGTTCCGCAGGACTACTTCCTCGAATGGCTTTTGAGGGGGGAAGCCTCGGATAGGTTATGCCTGGAGTTATCTTAATGTTATCGTTTAGCGCCCTCTTATCTCTCTCTAATAGACGATGTTGTAGGGTATCTCTATAAGTTAGTAAGTCGCAAGCTCTGCAGCCGCTAAGTACACCTTATACCCCTTGTAGGCGAGGACCGCTGAATTCTAGTCTCGCCGTGTACTGGCCTCAGTTATGACGCTCTTGTTTTCTTTATGTTCTTTCGCTTTGGGTTCATTCCCGCCGAACAGGTACGTGTGATCAGGTGGATGAGTCTGGTTCTGACTACGTCGATTACGCTGATGAGGACTACTACGAGCAGTAGTCGGGATCCTCCCAGGAAGTCCTGAGACGTGTGGGCACGGAGCTCACTTGCTTATTTCTTGGCATCTTATGACTATTTGGATATTATCCGTACTCGGATGTTATATTAAGTTTTCCGTTTGATGTATGATGTATTGTTGGGACCTCTGTCCTCTGTGTGTTACCTACCTATAAACATATAAATTTGGATCTTGTTGCCTATATTTCCTTTCTTTGTACATGGCGTGCTCTGATATGTGCTTGTATGTCGACGGCGTACATACTCACTTGTGTACGCTGAGGCGCCATTACCGGGTCGGCGCGTGCTCACTCTAGAAGCTATAACCTTGTAGTGGCGTTATACCGGCTAGAGGTTTAGGCGCGTCGGATGGCTGGGCTCTACACTCCAAGAGGGGGTATTTATGCTTGATAGTGGGTTCATGCCTCTAGTTTCCAAGGGAAGTGACAGAAATCTCTTCGGTTGTAGATGTGATGTTGCCACTAGGGAGAAAACAACGGTCTCTTGTTCATGGAACAAGTGGGTTGTTTACCTTACACACTTTGCTTAAAGCAGTTGTCTGTTGCTTGCAACTTAATACTGGGAGAGGTTCGGATGATAACCTGAAGGTGGACTTCTAGTCATAGATGCAGTTGGATGGCGGTCTATGTATCTTGTTGTATTGCCCAATTGAATCTCATAGGATCTTTTTTTCTAGTATTTCATTGTTATGCCTTGCTCGGTTCATGTCAATTGCCCTGCTGTAATTTGTTTACCCTTCATGCCATGTTGTTTATCTAAGGAGAGCACCTCTAGTGAACTATGGACCCCGGTCCAATCTTTACCCTTGATACATCTTCCACTGTTTACTTTCTGCAAACCACTCATCACCTTCCACACCATACAGTTAATCCTTTGTTACAGCAAACTGGTGAGCTTGACAACCTCGCTATTCGTTGGGGCAAAGTCTTGAGTTTGTGTTGTGGAGGTTTCCTCGTTGCTTCCAACACCTTTGAGACGTTTCCTTCCTCCTACTGGTTCGATAACCTCGGTTTCTTACTGAAGGAAGACTTGCTGATGTGCTCTTCACACCTTGCTCTTGGGGTTTCCAACAAAGCGTCCCACGACAATACATGGCGCCATCAAGATCATCTGTTGTCCCCCGCCTAAGATCGAAGGGATAGATCTTCCTCGAAGCAATTCAAGTATAGCTGAGTGGGTTATCAAGGCCACCATTCCATCTCATGAGATCGACCTCAAGCCCATCATCTTCACCTTCATTGACCACAAATGGAGATGGAGTCATGCGAGCGATACAACATATCATGGAACGCCTCTGCAAGATCCATGAAGAGGAGCTAAAAGATACCCCTTACCACCTGTTTGGGAAGCGCGACAAGGATGGACTTCCCACTGAATACTTCCTCACTTGTTGCATTGGAAATTAGGTAGAGAATATGGAATACCTACTACAGCGCCATCAAGAAGATCTCGACAAGAGCCGTCGTTAGAACATCCTCATGCGTATGGATCTCGCCATACTTCGTACCCGGGAGAAGAGTCTATAAGCCGCCAACGCTCGTATGGAAAGGAGAGTGGCCTCTCTAGCCTCCTCAACTTCTAAAGCCTCCTCAAACTATCTTCCAGTCAACCCCACCAGAAGACCCACCTGTCGAAGCAACCCTCGAAGACGACACGACCCTCACCCTCACCGCCGAAGAGTTGAATATTCCCCACAACCCCGAGTAATTGCAGTAGACGAATTTAGTGCAGCAGCTCAAGAATGGCAACTAGAGTCAAGCAATACCCATGGAGTAGTTTTCCTCATCCCTCGATTCACCCTTACGGTGAAGTGTAGCACTATGTATCATCCCAGAACCTGCTTTGTAAGAACTCTAGGTGCTTTGTAGCCCTGCGACACAGACCTGTTTTGTAACACCTTAAGTACCTCCGCCACTGACTGGCACAAACCGGCTAAATTTCTGGGTGATATGCAAGTGTGATGTACTTCTTTGCATGTTTTACCCACGACGTTTCTTCAGACCAAACCTGGAATGACCCCATTCCAAAGGACCTCGTTTCCTAGACCACCAAACTCCAATGGCATCCTCCAACCCATCGGACCCCTAACTAGCTCGGAACTAACTACTAGGAAGCTATTTAAATGCCCTTCCCTCTACGACTACTACCCCAAGAAGTGGTATCGACGTCTCTCACGAAGCGGTTTATACAAGGTAGACCGGAGATAATCCCCTCCGGATGAAAGGTGCAGCGTCCTCCCCCAGCATCATCGTAAGACTCCAATCAAGAAGGTCGGCGACTCCACCACAAATCCCTAGTGTCGCTCCAAGGGGGAAAGACTATGTTTTTCCTTCCCAAAACCCGATCGTCCCCTGGAGTCGAACACTAGCTAGCGTTAAGTGATGACCACTCCTCCAAATCCGAAGGACCGACCCTGCAAGAAGGACGACAATCGGCACTTCTCCAGAATCAGAAGGTACTTCAGGAAAGTCCTCCACTCTAGGTCGACCGTCTAGCCAACACCCCGGTGTATCAAGACCTTGAAGTTAGAAAAGCTGACTATCGTGGCAAAGGAATAAAGAAGGCTCAACTAGGCGTCTCGCCGCAAGAAGAAAGGACCCTATCGACACTAAACCTACCTAGACTCGCCCTAAGGGGAAAATACTGCGTCTTTTCCACCCGTTTAATCTAAACCATCCAATCCGAAGCCACTCATCTCCGACCCGTAGCCAACCAAGCCCGTTTGTTGTAAAACCTGCTAACATATAATATTTCCATCGCTGAAATTGTTAAGCGGATGTTATCACCCGACCCTACTCCTCCCTAATCTCGGGACGAGATTATTTTAAGGGGGAAAGGTCTATAACATCCCAATTTTAGCAACCCTAATTTGCTGTCCAAAAGAAAAAATCAGGGGGAACAAAACCTTTTTCTTATTAAGTATTGCAATGCTTGCTTACTGGTTTGCTTGAGTGCAAAGCAATCGATTGTTTATTAGATACTATATTCCTTACCTTAACCCTAGTTGACAAAAACTATCTTCCAAAAGATATGCCTTAGCTTATCTTTCAGATTCTCAAATGTTCCGGCATTTCAAAACCTGAGCCAAGATGACTTTGACACAATAAAATACTTTACGAGTTTTTGTTAACAAAACTATGGAGACCTATATATAATCACCTTATGTTTTCAAGACGGAACTCCCAGCTACTCTTATCCCTAGGTTTTACCCAAAACCCTTATAAAAATATTTTCATTCCAATCTTGGTAGAAATACTGATACGTCGGAAACGTATCTATAATTTTTGATGTTCCATGCTTGTTTAATATATACTTTGCTTTGCATTGTCTACACTTTGAGGTGTTTTTATATGTTTTCTGGTACTAACCTATTAACAAGATGCCATAGTGCCAGTTTCCTATTTTGTTATATTTTTGGTTCTAGAAAGGCAGAAAATCAATATTCTCGGAATTGGACGAGACAAAAGCCAAAGTCAATATTTTACCGTGGGGAACATGGAGCTAGATTATGAGACGGAGGGGAGGAACTAGGGGGCCACACGCCCTGGCGGCACGGACTAGGGTTAGCTGTGCTGGGGGGTGTGACCACCCTGGCCGCCCCCTGCCTCGCCTCTTCGCCTATAAAGACCCCCTGATGCCAAAACCCTAAGTACCCGATCAATATTCCACGAAAGCGTCTGTAGCCGCCGCCACCATCGTCCCTAGATAGGGGGATCTGAAGATCTTCCCGACACCCTGTCAGACGGGGATGATCCCGGAGGCCTTCTTCATCATGCGAGCCTCCAGTATGAAGCGTGAGTAGTTCCACCTTGGACTACGGGTCCATGTAGTAGCTAGATGGTTGTATCTCCTCCTTTTTGCTACCATGTTTAGATCTTGTGAGCTCCGTTCATGATCAAGATCATCTATTTGTAATCATGCATGTTGTGTTTGCAGGGATCCGATGGATATTAATATTACTATGTAAGATTGATTAATGGTTTTGTCTTATTGATTCTATCATGTCTGTGTTGTTTGTGATCTTGCATGCTCTCCATTGTTAGTAGCTATCTTGGCCAAGTAGTTGCTAGTGACTCCAAGAGGGAGTATTTATGCTCGATAGTGGGTTCATGTCTCTAGTTTCCAAGGGAAGTGACAGAAATCTCTTCGGTTGTAGATGTGTTGTGTTGTTTGTGATCTTTCATGATGTAGTACCCCGGGTAAATCCACTACTAGAAAATCTTTATTATTTTTATTATGTGCATCATCATGAATTTGTTTATCAAAAACTATTTGCAAAGGTTTATTTCGTTTTCCCAATTACCCCTTCTTAATTCAAATCAAAACCCCGGGCTTGTCCGGAATATTTTGTTTATCTAAAACTAATCGCAAAATGTTTTCTATAAAATAAATAATAATAATAATAATAATAATAAACAAGGTTGTAAAAGTTTCCGGGGAGTCAGTCCAGCCTTTTGGACCAGGCCACCTACTACCCGCCCAAAAGAAACCCTCGTCTAAACCTATCCAAAACGAAACCCTAACCCTACCCCAACACCCTACCTATTCCCTCTACCCCGCCGCTAGGAAACCACCGCCACGCACCCACTCACGCGAACACCCTGCATAACCCGCTCGACACGGTCCACCCCGGAACCGCCCACCCTTCCCGCGTGGACCCCACCTCGTGGCCACCTTGCAATCCCTGCCCGCAACCCCTCTCTATCACATTGCCAACATCTCCTCCCTCTTCCGCCTCCCCGCCACCAGGCACCAACAGCCCCATCTCGCATCACTGTGCCCGGACGCCTCGAGCATCCCTCCCCGTCGCTATCAGCAACGCCGGGCGCCTCCCTAGTCTCCTCTGGCTCCCGTGCGTGACCGTGATGTCGCGCTCTGCTGCAGCCAGCGCCATCGTGTCAGACGCCGCTGCCTTCTGCTCGACAACCGCCGGCCTCAGGCCTTCTTCTGACAGTGACCCAGGCCCGGCCCCAAGCGCCGCCCGATACTGAACTCTGCCACCCATCTTGCTGCCCCTGCCTTCAACGACCCGCCTCACCATCATTTCTATCATCAGCGCCTGTACCTCGCCGCCTTGCGGCCAGGAGGGACTCTGCGTGACGTTGTCGTGATTTCCTCGATGCCTACTATTCTACGACTGCCACCGTGCTTCACCTCGTCCGAGACGCCCCTCGTGGCCCTGCAACGGCCATCACGCCTTCCCGGCAAGGCGCTCGTCCTTGACCCTATGGATTTGCGCCATTCTCCTCTCCGCAAGCTCCTGTCAAGTTTCAATTCATACCTTGTCTCTGTATGTGCTTATGTGTTTGTGCAACTGTTACCGCAGACCAAATCCCATCTCTATTTCATCTTTTGGTTGTTCCTGCCGCTACCTGGAGCTGTTGATGTGGGTGGTGTTGGGATCCCCACTTCCAAATCAGAGAACGCACGTCCAGGATCTCCATCGCCGCCCGTCCGAAGGACCAAGACCGACAATCGAACATAAGAACCTGAAGACCCCCGTTGCTGGAGTCAAGTTTGTCACCCTTGCTCGAGGTGGAATTCCAAGACCTTCGTCACCGATGCGACAATATCTCTACAAGATCTTCTTCACGGATTCGAAGACCCCCGATCCCCGGATCCGAAGCTCGATCCCTCGAAACCCAAACAACGCTGAATCGCCAAGTGTGACCCTTATTCCGAGACCCCTATTTTTATAAATGATATGAACTTGTTGCATATTAAATTGTTCATGTAGCATGCATATTGTGTGGTTTGGGGGCCTTATGCCAATTCACCTAATAATCACATAAGGAGACCATATGCGGGATTTTCTAGTCTTATATTGGTCCTGTTTAAATTTGTTGTAGCGAACCGATGCCATGTTTTGCCTTGTTAAGCCAACATTTAAATTGCAGGGTATCTAAACAATTAGAACCATATATTTAATTATCGGGACCCGATTCTGCTTAATATTTCCTAATTGCATTGCATCTTTTCCATGTCATACATCATACATGCATCATGCCCAATCTTTTGTTGTAATATTAAATAGTGTATCCGGTGTTTCTTCTAGTGCTTTGCTTCTTCACGGATTAGGATGATGAGTTGATGCGAGTGTCGATCCGATCTTCGGATGATCCTTCGGCAATGTTTTCCAGGCGAGCATTCCCCCCTTTCTACCTATTTGTCTTTTCTAGTATTTACTCCCTCCTGTCGATCTATCGCTATTAGTGTTGCGATGCTTTAGTTTCCGTGCACCATTTATATTCCTTGCAGCCTCTATATTGCCTTGGACACCTCCTATTGCCTATTAATTGATAGACAGTAGGCCTTGCGAGTCGTAGTTGCTTGCTCAGGTGCTGTTTCGCGTTGTCGATGTTCCATTGTTGGGTGGTTGGAACATGCTTAATGGTGGAGATGACCATGACTTTAATTACCGTCTAATAACTAAAATTGAAAGTAGGTAAATAATGTAGAGGCACCAGTAGGAAATCGACAGTATTTGGTTTTTAACCGCTTACTGGTGTCCCGTAGGACCCCGAGTTCTTGACACATGTTCCGAGATCGATCGCGCTAACCATAGGTGGGGTGTGTGGTCACCCCCATCGATTTAGTACCTGATTTCAAAGTACTATACTGGGGGCCACAAACTAGTTTGGGGCTTTATTACTATCATGTACTTATGCCATGCTTTACTTCTTTATTTACGATTGCGCATGGAGCGCCTGTAATGTTTAGGAACCCTGTGATACGTTTTCGCTGTATCGACAAGCCGAGTCACACTTTCGGGTTCCCAGTCGTTTACAGCCGTCAACACAAACCTTGGTTCCGTCTCGGAGACCAGCGTACTTCATTATGGCTAGCTTAGTGGGGTGGCCCCCATGTGCTTTCTTTGTGTCCAGAAAACATCGTGTTTGAATCCCCGTCGAGATACCATTGGGTGTATGTTTTGTGATCTTGTACCTACCTGATCTGACAACATGGGTCTAGGTGCGTGTGGAAACTTTGGTGCACCCCTGCAGGGTTAAATATTTTCGAGAAGCCGTGTCCACGGTTATGGACGACTTGGAGCACAGTTCTCGATCATAGACAACTATAACTAAAGTTTACGGTTATAATATGACTTGTATCCAATATGACTAGTAAGTTGGATAACCACCATGGAATGAATGAATAAAACATGAAAACTATGTGAGTTTCCTCGGATTGACTTCCTCGTTTGGTATCGATGGGGAAATACCAGGATGGGTATGATTGGTGGTAGTATTAGATTGGTTTCGAATAGGTCTTTCTCATCTCTCTCTAATAGCCAACAGTTGTACCGAGTCTGTATAGGTTTTTTAGTGCATGCTGCGCTGCCGCTTCAATCCACCATACCTATGTATGCGAGGACCACCGAATTCTAAGACTCGCCATGTACTGGCCTCAGTACTTACTGCTCTCTTTTTCTTTTGCCCTTTTGCCGGCACCCCTTTTGCTTAAGCAGGTTTTGAGATCGACATCGTTAGTAGGGTTACCCTTTCGGCTTGGCCTAGGAAGGGTTATGGATGCCATTGGTTATTCTTCAGGGCTCTTAGCTCAATTTTCATCTTGTTCGTACTTGGACGCTGTATCAATTTCAAGATGATTTGGATCTGTGTACTGTATATCTATATTCTTGACTCTTGGGGTCGTTATTGTATATATCTGTTATGTGGGTGCCATCATGGACTATTGTGTAATGATATTACTTCGTTTTCCACCCGCACGCAAGTTCCTGGTGGGCACCTTTGAATCATTTCTATGCGGGTTTGGCAGGAATCGCTAAAACTTGCATAGGGCCGATCCGAGGGTGTTACAGAGTGGTATCAGAGCTTAGCAGTTGCCATACCCCACTGGTCCATCCTATAGGATGACCTAGCTAACAGACATTGTAGAGCGTCAAAACTATTTTGGAAAATTCGGTTGGATAGATCTTATTAGGTCTTATTTTATTACTTACGCCTTTGTTGTTCTCCTGTTACTGATGGCGCCCACCACTTGTCGTGGACGCTTCGTTGGAAACCCCAAGAGCAAGGTATGAAGCAGCACAGCAGCAAGTTTCCCTCAGTAAGAAACCGATGTTATCGAACCAGTAGGAGGAAGGAAACATCACACAGGTGTTGTTGGCAACGTGAAGACCTGCATAACATAAACTCAAGACTTTGCCCCAATGAATCAGTGAGGTTTTCAAGCTCACCGGTTTGCTATAACAAAGGATTAAACGTATGGTGTGGAAGGTAATGGTTTGCAACAAGTAAACAAGTAACAGTGGAGGATGTATCAATGGTAAAGATTGGACCGGGTTCCATAGTTCACTAGAGGTGCTCTCCTTAGATAAACAACATGGCATGAAGGGTCAAAAAATTACAGCAGGGCAATTGATAGGAACCGAGCAAGGCATAACAATGCAATTACTAGTCAGAAAGATCCTATGAGATTCGATTGGGCAATACATGTCACATCCCAAAATTTTCCAAATTTTGTAATGTGAAAAAAATAAATAAACAAAATAAATAATTGTTGAAATTTAGGGTGAAAAGAAACTTTGGTTAATATTTGAATCCAACTAAATTCAAATCAAAGTGGAAGGCATTCTTCATAAATGCATCTGGAAATTTAAACACTTGGAAAATAAACCAAAACCCTAAAACCCTAATGGAATAAAATCATTTCCAAGATATCTCTAAGACCATGGTTTTGATCCAAATAAAAATTTGTCAACAAAACATTTATAAATGATCAAGAATGACAAATAGAAATATTATAAAACCATAGAAATTAGTTTCACTCAATTTGGAGCCATAGATAAAATCTTATGAATTTAATAAGATAAGGAAATTGAATTTCCAAAGCTAATAAAGCACTTATCTAAAATCCATACCAAATGGTGAGCAAATAATCCTAAAAAGATTTAAAAGGATAAACAAATATTAAATAAGGTTTTTGAAATTGGAATCACCAAGTTTGGATCTATAAATAAAAAGATATGGATTTTATAAGATAAAGATAGAAATATTAAATGAGGAATATTTAAAGGCCAAATTAAAATCTTGACCTAATCCATAAGCAAATGGAATAAATATAACCCAAATACAAATAAAATAATGGATAAAGAATTTTCAAATTAAATAAAATGGCATTAACCAAATTCCATTTCCATTTGAATAAAGACAAAATCTCTATTAGAAATTATTAATTAAATCATGGGAGAATAATATTTGGAATTTACCCAAGTGGAATAAAGTTTTTTAATTAACTTAAATGGGATCATAGAAAATCAACCAAATAGATTTATGGAATTAAACCCATAATTATTTTCATTAGAATAAAAGACAAGTACCCAAATTAAAAATGATTAATACATCATATTAAAAATATTCCAAATAAATCAAGGTGAATTATTTGACACCCTATTAAATAAATAAACCTACTGAAAAGGTTTTGTGAAAATTCAAATTAAATAAGGGTTTAAAATATATTTGATATTAATTGAATTTAAATGAATGGGCCTATTTTTAAATAATTAAAAGACCCTAAAAGAATAAAAGAAATATTCTGATTTTGACTTTAAAATGTATTAATAAACAGTATTAGAAAATACTCAGAGTTTGGTTGAAGTTTGAATTCAAATAGCTGTTTGAAAAGATTAAACAAAATCAAAACAGAATAATAGGAATGGAAAAAAGAAAAACCATCTGTACAAAAAAAATGAAACAAGCAGACAGCCCAACTAACCTAGCCCAACAGGCCCAGCAGCCCACTCCCTCTCTCCCCGCGGAAAATGATTCGCACCGTTGGTTCGACCCGCCCCCACACTGACTAGCGGGCCCCACTCCCACTCTCTCTCTCTCTCGCTGCCGCCAGACCCCACCTGCCCAGTTAGCGTCTTCAACCCTGCGATGACCTCGCCCCTCACCTCGCCGGCATTGACATAACCATTACCCCCAGCGACCACCCTCCATTAAGCGCCTGTACCTCCTCTCCATTTCCCCTCTCTCGCCCCTCCCTTTTTGCCGTCAGGCCGTCCCAATTCATCTCCACACCGCCTCTGCCTCCGAAGCCTTCCGGCGATGATTCCGGCCAAACCCCGTCGCCCCCCGCCTCCTCGACCACACGAGCACACTCCCCATCGTCAGGCGCATCTCTCGGTACCTCCCTCTCACCCGCGCGTGCCCTGTATCGTTGGCAACATCATCGACTGAGCTCCGCCACCGTCTGCTCGAACTCCGGCGACCATCCCCCGTAAGCCCCAGCTTCCAATCTCCCTCTGTTTGATACGTGTGTGATCCCCAGCATCGCGCGCACCTGACGCAACCCTTTTCTCTTCTTAGCGTGGCCCATAGCGTCGCCTCCATCTCCAACAGAGAGCAACCGACGCCGTCTCGATCTCCGACGAGCAATCATCGTCGACTCTGTACGCCCCTTCGCCAACCGAGCACACGTCGAGCATTACCCTCGCCACGGTGATTCTAGTGAGCTTATCCCCTACTCCTCTCGCCTCCTGTAACTCTGGCAACTTCACCGCCAGAGCGTGCCGCCGCCTGTTGCCGCCGCTAGCGCCCCCGTTTAGGGTTAGCTGCTTAAGGCCTTTAGATCTTGATCCACTGGTTGCGATTGATCATAACTCGAAGGGGTACGAGTGTCTCTGCGCCGCTCGATCTAATTTAAATCCAACGCTTCACAGCGACCGATCCGAGCGAAACGGTATTGGCCAGTGAAATCACGCCACGTGGCCAGAGTTTGTTATAAAAACAGAAATTGATCTATTAGATGTTCAATTTTGTAAAATTCATAACTTTCAAACCACACGTCCAAAATTTCCAAATTTTATATCAATGGAATCAGCAAGACAAGTACTTTCCAACCATACACTTTGTTTAGTAAATTGTTTCTGGTAAAATGGTTGTTTTTGCTGAAACTTGTGTAGGCATATTTTGGATATAAAATTTGTTCTAAAA
This sequence comes from Avena atlantica, assembly GCA_910589765.1. Lineage (NCBI taxonomy): Eukaryota > Viridiplantae > Streptophyta > Magnoliopsida > Poales > Poaceae > Avena > Avena atlantica. Next base: position 246,929,949 of record OU342738.1, on the reverse strand, counting down.
TTATTTTTGTGATAGAAACTTTGGCAAAAGGATTGTTTTGAACCTACTGACCATAGAAATTAATTTGTGGTTTAAAAAACATATTTGGTGAAGCAAAAGAATAAATCTTTGATTTAAAGCATTTGTAGTCAAATAAAAATAATGTTTATTTATTAAAAATGCTTTTGGAGGAAAACCCTTTGGGAAATGTTTTGGTTTAAACTCTCTGACCCTAAACACAAGGTTTTATGATTTAAAAATATATTTTGAAGAACCCTATAGATTATTACTTTGTGAAAGACATTTTCAACCACATAAAATATTGATTTGGTTTAAAATTGTTTATAAGTAAAATCTTTTGCAAATGATTTTGCCACTTATATAAAATGACAAATAGGTGTTTTAGAATGTTTATAACCTATTAGAAACCACTTTTCCAAATAAACCAATCTTTTGCATGCTTGCATGCATTGCTTTGTTCTATTATTTTATGTGATGTTTGCTTGAATGGTAGATTGAAATTGTGCCTTGCTTGATTGAATTGTAGTGATTGGAAGAGTGTGAATATTGCAAGATCAAGGAGTGAACTTTTATTCTCTACCAAAAAGGCAAGTGATGCTTCATACTTTTGTCCCATTATTTTCACTATGCATTATTGATATTTCTAAAGTAGGACTTGCATGGAATTTTTTCTAAGTGTAAACTATGCCATGGGAAATCCTAGTAGATGGAACTTTAGTAGAAATTTCCTAAGTTAAGATTCCTACTACTATCATGCTTAGCTTAGCTAGTAGAAAACAAGGGTGGATTATATTCATGCTATGGAATATTTCTAAGTCAAGGACTTGTGTTTTGTTTAATAAAACAACTAAGTGAATGAATCACCTGGGTGGAAAGGAAGGAATGGTTTGTGTTGAGTGGTTACACAAGGCCCATTTATATGGTTTACCTTGTGTATCACACTTGTGGATGGCCACCCAGGAACAAAGAGATTTGAGATGTCAAATGTTGAGAAGCTTCAAGTGCAGCAACATGGCATTATGGGCTCTGCCTGGATCATATAGGTTGCAATAACTTAGCCAAATGGACAGTTGGTGGTAGGGGATTGATAGGTTGGAGCGCGTCCATTCTGGTCTAAGGGAAGGCTTCTAAAAGATCTTGTCTTGGTGAAACCAAGTCTTGTGGGGAAAGTGCACCACCTCTGTAGAGTGTAAATCTAAGTACTTAGCCATGTCCCTGGCAAAGGACAATTTGAGCATCAAGACATGGAAGCTATCAAGAATCTCCTCATCCAAATTTCTAAGTTAAAAACTTGTGGTTGAACAAGGGTTGAAGGATCACCAATTTCTATTGGGAGATGCCTTGGGTGATTTTTGGCAAACAAAAACCTAGTGTTTTCAAATGATAAGGAAAATCTATTTTGAGCAAAGCAAGCCTAAGATCCACTTAGCCAAATGCATATAGATGATAGACTCCACTATACTACCTTAGTATCACTTGCCAATACAAATCAAATGTATTGACCCTTGTGGTTGTAACTTATTATGTTGCAGGTTTGTTTGATGTTAGTAAAGTGTGTTGATTAGGATTACAAGTCTACAACCAACATGTTTGCCTGTGGCACTTTGAAGATGAAGGACTCCATGCTAAAGTTATTTCTGCTGCATTGTAATGAGATAGCCAAATGATCTATGTAAGATGTAATGAATTATTTTCTTCCTGGTTATAAAGTTGTAATATGACCTTTGTTTCTTGATATTACATCTTAACTGTGGATGCTAGCTATTGATCCAGGGACTAGCATTTTCAACACATGGATCTCTACCTTATTAAAGGTTGGGAACCTTACAGATGGTATCAGAGCACTGTGTTGCCTGTAGTATTTGTAACCCTAGGATTGGACAAAACCCCTTAGAAAAACAGGAGTTAAATTTGTTCCAAAACATATTTACAAACAATATTGTAAACTCTTTCCTCAGCCTTTTTGGTTTTGACTCTATATCTCTTCTATTTCAAACTTTATGGATAAAACCTCCACCATGACCAAAGACTTCAACTTTATTTTCACCAAGGACTTCAAATTTGGATATCACTAAGGACTACAAGTGAGACAAGCAATATTGCTCAAGACTTGAAGACTAAGGAAACACAACTTAGGAGGGATCATCATCTTTGAAGGTTGTGACCAAGATTAAAGAAGTTATCCAAGGATACAAATATCATGTTCATAGCAACCAAGAAGGATGGAATGATCTCAAGTGAACCATATAGTTGGACCACCATGTTTAGTTTAAATTAAACCCACCAACTTATGTGGTGTAGCAAAAATATTTTGTTGCTTAAAAATGTGTTTGGAAACTTGTTGTTTGAGTGGAATGTTTATTTGTGATTGCTTTCACATTGCTTGTGTGAATTGTGATGTGTGTGATTAGAATTATTTCCTTAGAAATCTTTTGCATATTCTAATCCCAATCCAACGCAAACAGATGACTACTCCAAGAAACTCCAACATCAAGGATGGTGATAACAACAACAACCAAGGGATAAACATGAGAGAACTCATAGTAACCCAAACCCAATTGAACCAAGTGACAACTCAGTTTTTAGCCAACACCAGTGAGTTAGATCCAACCATGCAAAGGTTTTTGGAAACCCAAACCCAATTATTGCATAAAGTGACAAATCAAATGATCAACATGGGAGACAACCCTTCCCAAGGAGTTTGTGATAACCATGATGTCAAGGATGATATTCTAGAAGGAACCCAAGCTTGCAATGTTTGTGGAGACCAGGATCACACTTCCAAAGAGCATGAGGATCAATGCCCTAATTGTGAAGAGAAACATCCAACAAATCAATGCCCCACATCTCAAGCTACTTGTTTTCTATGTGAAGGAAATAATCATGTCCCTATCAAATGCCCCATCTATTCCATAGTTCAACAAAGGAAACAAGGTGGAGTGCAACAACTGATTGCAGACTTCCATGAGAGAACAAATTCTACCAATAAGGGTGAAGACAAAGGAAAATCTCAGCTTGCACCTCCATGCAATATGACTCAATTTGATGGACCAAAGAGGAGACATATGTATTATCCAAGGAAAAGATCAAGGAGACCAGGAAATTTTCCCACCTTTGAGATAAGATATGAAGAACATGAACTAGAAGCACTCTTAGATTTGGAGAAACCCAAGAAGAAGAAGGACAAAAGCCAAGTGCAATGTTGCCATTGCAAAGAAATGGGACACTATGCCAATGAATGTCCTGAGAAGAAACAAAAGTATAAGGAAATCAACCAAGTGTGGTGCAACAACTGCAAAGATCTAGGCCATTATGTGTCAACTTGTCCACAGAAGATACGTGAAGAACTCAATCTTGTCACATGTTACAATTGTGGAGATCAAGGACATTATGCAACCAATTGTCCAGAAAAAATGAAGCACAAGATAAAGCCTATGAAGGATCTCAGCCTTGTCACATGTTTCAAGTGTGGAAACAAAGGACACTATGCAGATGTTTGCCCAGATAGGTTTCAACAAGATTCCAAGCAAGCCAAGAAGTAATCTAGTTGGAAATTTTTTAAGGGTGGTAGTATCCTAGTTCCTTTGAGCCAACTTGTAACCCCTATCTTTCCCAAATCTCGGGACGAGATTTATTTTAAGGGTGGTAGCCTGTCACATCCCAAAATTTTCCAAATTTTGTAATGTCAAAAAAATAAATAAACAAAATAAATAATTGTTGAAATTTAGGGTGAAAAGAAACTTTTGTTTCTAAATGGAAACTTAAAATCCCATCTTGAACAAAATTTTGTTAATATTTGAATCCAAATAAATTCAAATCAAAGTGGAAGGCATTCTTCATAAATGCATCTGGAAATTTAAACACTTGGAAAATAAACCAAAACCCTAAAACCCTAATGGAATAAAATAATTTCCAAGATATCTCTAAGACCATGGTTTTGACCCAAATAAAAATTTGTCAACAAAACATTTATAAATGATCAAGAATGACAAATAGAAATATTATAAAACCATAGAAATTAGTTTCACTCAATTTGGAGCCATAGATAAAATTTTATGAATTTAATAAGATAAGGAAATTGAATTTCCAAAGCTAATAAAGCACTTATCTAAAATCCAAACCAAATGGTGGTAAAATAATCCTAAAAAGATTTAAAAGGATAAAAAAATATTAATTAAGGTTTTTCAAATTGGAATCACCAAGTTTGGATCTGTAAATAAAAAGATATGGATTTTATAAGATAAAGATATAAATATTAAATGAGGAATATTTAAAGGCCAAATTAAAATCTTGACCTAATACATAAACAAATGGAATAAATATAATCCAAATCCAAATAAAATAATGGATAAAGAATTTTCAAATTAAATAAAATGGCATTAACCAAATTCCATTTCCATTTGAATAAAGACAAAATCCCTATTAAAAATGATTAATTAAATCATGGGAAAATAATATTTGAAATTTACCCAAGTGGAATAAAGTTCTTTAATTAACTTAAATGGGATCAAAGAAAATCAACCAAATAGATTTATGGAATTAAACCCATAATTATTTTCATTAGAATAAAAGACAAGTACCCAAATTAAAAATGATTAATACATCATATTAAAAATATTCCAAATAGATCAAGGTGAATTATTTGACACCCTATTAAATAAATAAACCTACTGAAAAGGTTTTGTGAAAATTGAAATTAAATAAGGGTTTAAAATATATTTGATATTAATTGAATTTAAATGCATGGGCCTATTTTTAAATAATTAAAAGACCCTAAAAGAATAAAAGAAATATTCTGATTTTGACTTTAAAATGTATTAATAAACAGTATTAGAAAATACTCAGAGTTTGGTTGAAGTTTGAATTCAAATAGATGTTTGAAAAGATTAAACAAAATCAAAACCGAATAGTAGGAATGGTAAAAGAAAAACTATCTGTACAAAAAAAATGAAACAAGCAGACATCCCAACTAACCTAGCCCAACAGGCCCAGAAGCCCACTCCCTCTCTCCCCGCAGAAAATGATTCGCACCGTTGGTTCGACCCGCCCCCACACTGACTAGCGGGCCCCACTCCTACTCTCTCTCTCTAATTTCAGCAACCCTAATTTGCTGTCCAAAAGAAAAAATCAGGGGGAACAAAACATTTTTCTTATTAAGTATTGCAATGCTTGCTTACTGGTTTGCTTGAGTGCAAAGAAACCGATTGTTTATTAGATACTATATTCCTTACCTTAACCCTAGTTGACAAAAACTATCTTCCAAAAGATATGCCTTAGCTTATCTTTGAGATTCTCAAATGTTCCGGCATTTCAAAACCTGAGCCAAGATGACTTTGACACAATAAAATACTTTACGAGTTTTTGTTAACAAAACTATGGAGACCTATATATATAATCTCCTTATGTTTTCAAGACATAACTCCCAGCTACTCTTATCCCTAGGTTTTACCCAAAACCCTTATAAAAATATTTTCATTCCAATCTTGGTAGAAATACTGATACGTCGGAAACGTATCTATAATTTTTGATGTTCCATGCTTGTTTAATATCTACTTTGCTTTGCATTATCTACACTTTGAGGTGTTTTTATATGTTTTCTGGTACTAACCTATTAACAAGATGCCATAGTGCCAGTTTCCTATTTTGTTATATTTTTGGTTCTAGAAAGGCAGAAAATCAATATTCTCGGAATTGGACGAGACAAAAGCCAAAGTCAATATTTTACCATGGGGAACATGGAGCTAGATTATGAGATGGAGGGGAGGAACCAGGGGGCCACACGCCCTGGCGGCACGGACTAGGGTTAGCTATGCCGGGGGTGTGACCACCCTGGCCACCCCCCTGCCTCGCATCTTCGCCTATAAAGACCCCCCGATGCCAAAACCCTAAGTACCTGATCAATATTCCACGAAAGCGTCTGTAGCCGCCGCCACCATCGTCCCTAGATAGGGGGATCTGAAGCTCTTCCCGGCACCCTGTCAGAGGGGGATGATCCCGGAGGCCTTCTTCATCATGCGAGCCTCCAGTATGAAGCGTGAGTAGTTCCACCTTGGACTACGGGTCCATGTAGTAGCTAGATGGTTGTATCTCCTCCTTTTTGCTACCATGTTTAGATCTTGTGAGCTCCGTTCATGATCAAGATCATCTATTTGTAATCATGCATGTTGTGTTTGCAGGGATCCGATGGATATTAATATTACTATGTAAGATTGATTAATGGTTTTGTCTTATTGATTCTATGATGTCTGTGTTGTTTGTGATCTTGCATGCTCTCCGTTGTTAGTAGCTATCTTGGCCAAGTAGTTGCTAGTGACTCCAAGAGGGAGTATTTATGCTCGATAGTGGGTTCATGTCTCTAGTTTCCAAGGGAAGTGACAGAAATCTCTTCGGTTGTAGATGTGTTGTGTTGTTTGTGATCTTGCATGCTATAGTACCCCGGGTAAATCCACTACTAGAAAATCTTTATTATTTTTATTATGTGCATCATCATGCATTTGTTTGTCAAAAACTATTTTGCAAAGGTTTATTTCGTTTTCCCAATTACCCCTTCTTAATTCAAATCAAAACCCCGGGCTTGTCCGGAATATTTTGTTTATCTAAAAATAATCGCAAAATGTTTTCTATAAAATAAATAATAATAATAATAATAATAATAAACAAGGTTGTAAAAGTTTCCGGGGAGTCAGTCCAGCCTTTTGGACCAGGCCACCTACTACCCGCCCAAAAGAAACCCTCGTCTAAACCTATCCAAAACGAAACCCTAACCCTACCCCAACACCCTACCTATTCCCTCTACCCCGCCGCTAGGAAACCACCGCCACGCACCCACTCACGCGAACACCCTGCATAACCCGCTCGACACGGTCCACCCCGGAACCGCCCACCCTGCTCGCGTGGACCCCACCTCGTGGCCACCTTGCAATCCCTGCCCGCAACCCCGCTCTATCACATTGCCAACATCTCCTCCCTCTTCCGCCTCCCCGCCACCAGGCACCAACAGGCCCATCTCGCATCACTGTGCCCGACCGCCTCGAGCATCCCTCCCCGTCGCTATCAGCAACGTCGGGCGCCTCTCTAGTCTCCTCTGGCTCCCGTGCGTGCCCACGATGTCGCGCTCTGCCGCAGCCCGTGCCGTCGTGTCAGACGTCGCTGCCTTCTGCTTGACAACCGCCGGCCTTAGGCCTTCTTCTGACAGTGACCTAGGCCCGGCCCCAAGCGTCGCCCGATACTGAACTCTGCCACCCATCTTGCTGCCACTGCCTTCAACGACCCGCCTCACCATCGTTTCTATCATCAGCGCCTGTACCTCGCCGCCTTGCGACCAGGAGGGACTCTGCGTGACGTTGTCGTGCTTTCCTCGACACCTACTATTCTACGACCGCCACCGTGCTTCACCTCGTCCGAGACGCCCCTCGCGGCCCTGCAACGGCCATCACGCCTTCCCGGCAAGGCGCTCGTCCTTGACCCTATGGATTTGCGCCATTCTCCTCTCCGCAAGCTCCTGTCAAGTTTCAATTCATACCTTGTCTCTGTGTGTGCTTATGTGTTTGTGCAACTGTTACCGCAGACCAAATACCATCTCTATTTCATCTTTTGGTTGTTCCTGCCGCTACCTAGAGCTGTTGATGTGGGTGGTGTTGGGATCCCCACTTCCAAATCAGAGAACGCACGTCCAGGATCTCCATCGCCGCCCGTCCGAAGGACCAAGACCGACAATCGAACATAAGAACCTGAAGACCCCCGTTGCTGGAGTCAAGTCTGTCACCCTTGCTCGAGGTGGAATTCCAAGATCTTCATCACCGATGCGACAATATCTCTACAAGATCACCTTCACGGATCCGAAGACCCCCGATCCCCGGATCCGAAGCCCGATCCCTCGAAACCCAAACAACGCCGAATCGCCAGTTTGACCCTTATTCCGAGACCCCTATTTTTATAAATGATATGAACTTGTTGCATATTAAATTGTTCATGTCACATGCATATTGTGTGGTTTGGGGGCCTTATGCCAATTCCCCTATTAATCACATAAGGAGACCATATGCGGGATTTTCTAGTCTTATATTGGTCCTGTTGAAATTTGTTGTAGCGAACCGATGCCATGTTTTGCCTTGTTAAGCCAACATTTAAATTGCAGGGTATCTAAACAACTAGAACCATATATTTAATTATCGGGACCCAGATTCTGCTTAATATTTCCTAATTGCATTGCATCTTTTCCATGCCATACATCATACATGCATCATGCCCAATCTTTTGTTGTAGTATTAAATAGTGTATCCGGTGTTTCTTCTAGTGCTTTGCTTCTTCACGGATTAGGATGATGAGTTGATGCAAGTGTCGATCCGATCTTCGGATGATCCTTCGGCAATGTTTTCCAGGCGAGCATTCCCCCTTTCTACCTATCTGTCTTTTCTAGTATTTACTCCCTCCTGTTGATCTATCGCTATTAGTGTTGCGATGCTTTAGTTTCCGTGCACCATTTATATTCCTTGTAGCCTCTATATTGCCTTGGACACCTCCTATTGCCTGTTAATTGATAGATAGTCGGCCTTGCGAGTCGTAGTTGCTTGCTCAGGTGCTGTTTCGCGTTGTCGATGTTCCCATTGTTGGGTGGTTGGAACATGCTTAATTGTGGAGATGATCATGACTTTAATTACCGTTTAATAACTAAAATTGAAAGTAGGTAAATAATGCAGAGGCACCGGTAGGAAATAGACAGTATTTGGTTTTTAACTGCTTACTGGTGTCCCGTAGGACCCCGAGTTCTTGACACATGTTCCGAGATCGAGCGTGCTAACCACAGGTGGGGTGTGTGGTCACCCCCATCGATTTAGTACCTGATTTCAAAGTACTATACTGGGGGCCACAAACTAGTTTGGGGCTTTATTACTATCATGTACTTATGCCATGCTTTACTTCTTTATTTACGACTGCGCATGGAGTGCCTGTAATGTTTAGGAACCCTGTGATACCTTTTCGCTGTATCGACAAGCCCAGTCACACTTTCGGGTTCCCAGTCGTTTACAGCCGTCAACACAAACCTTGGTTCCGTCTCGGAGACCCGTGTACTTCATTACGGCTAGCTTAGTGGGGTAGCCCCCATGCGCTTGCTTTGTGTCCAGAAAACATCGTGTTTGAATCCCCGTCGAGATACCATTGGGTGTATGTTTTGTGATCTTGTACCTACCTGATCTGACAACATGGGTCTAGGTGCGTGTGGAAACTTTGGTGCACCCCTGCAGGGTTAAATATTTTCGAGAAGCCGTGTCCACGGTTATGGACGACTTGGAGCACAGTTCTCGATCATAGACAACTATAACTAAATTTTACTGTTATAATATGACTTGTATCCGATATGACTAGTAAGTTGGATAACCACCATGGAATGAATGAATAAAACTTACAAACTATGTGAGTTTCCTCGGATTGACTTCCTCGTTTGGTCTCGATGGGGAAATACCAGGATGGGTATGATTGGTGGTAGTATGAGATTGGTTTCGAATAGGTCTTTCTCATCTCTCTCTAGTAGCCGACAGTTGTACCGAGTCTGTATAGGTTTTTTAGTGCATGTTGCGCTGCCGCTTCAGTCCACCATACCTATGTATGCGAGGACCACCGAATTCTAAGACTCGCCATGTACTGGCCTCAGTACTTACTGCTCTCTTTTTCTTTTGCCCTTTTGCCGACACCCCTTTTGCTTAAGCAGGTTTTGAGATCGACGTCGTTAGTAGGGTTACCCTTTCGGCTTGGCCTAGGAAGGGTTATGGATGACATTGGTTATTCTTCAGGGCTCTTAGCTCAATTTTCATCTTGTTCGTACTTGTACGATGTATCAATTTCAAGGTGATTTGGATCTGTGAACTGTATATCTATATTCTTGTCTCTTGGGGTCGTTATTGTATATATCTGTTATGTGGGTTCCATCATGGACTATTGTGTAATGATATTACTTCGTTTTCCACCCGCACGCAAGTTCCTGGTGGGCACCTTTGAATCGTTTCTATGCGGGTTTGGCAGGAATCGCTAAAACTTGCATAGGGCCGATCTGAGGGTGTTATAGAGTGGTATCAGAGCTCAGCAGTTGCGATACCCCACTGGTCCATCCTATAGGATGACCTAGCTAACAGACATTGTAGAGCGTCAAAACTATTTTGGAAAACTCGGTTGGATAGATCTTATTAGGTCTTATTTTATTACTTACGCCTTTGTTGTTCTCCTGTTACTGATGGCGCCCACCACTTGTCGTGGGACGCTTTGTTGGAAACCCCAAGAGCAAGGTATGAAGCAGCACAGCATCAAGTTTCCCTCAGTAAGAAACTGATGTTATCGAACCAGTAGGACGAAGGAAACATCACACAGGTGTTGTTGGCAACATGAAGACCTACACAACACAAACTCAATACTTTGCCCTAACGAATCAGTGAGGTTTTCAAGCTCACTGGTTTGCTGTAACAAAGGATTAAACGTGTGGTGTGGAAGGTAATGGTTTGCAACAAGTAAACAAGTAACAGTGGAGGATGTATCAATGGTAAAGATTGGACCGGGTTCCATAGTTCACTAGAGGTGCTCTCCTTAGATAAACAACATGGCATGAAGGGTCAAAAAATTACAGCAGGGCAATTGATAGGAACCGAGCAAGGCATAACAATGCAATTACTAGTCAGAAAGATCCTATGAGATTCGATTGGGCAATACATGTCACATCCCAAAATTTTCCAAATTTTGTAATGTGAAAAAAATAAATAAACAAAATAAATAATTGTTGAAATTTGGGGTGAAAAGAAACTTTTGTTTCTAAATGGGAACTTAAAATCCCATATTGAACAAACTTTGGTTAATATTTGAATCCAACTAAATTCAAATCAAAGTGGAAGGCATTCTTCATAAATGCATCTGGAAATTTAAACACTTGGAAAATAAACCAAAACCCTAAAACCCTAATGGAATAAAATCATTTCCAAGATATCTCTAAGACCATGGTTTTGATCCAAATAAAAATTTGTCAACAAAACATTTATAAATGATCAAGAATGACAAATAGAAATATTATAAAACCATAGAAATTAGTTTCACTCAATTTGGAGCCATAGATAAAATCTTATGAATTTAATAAGATAAGGAAATTGAATTTCCAAAGCTAATAAAGCACTTGTCTAAAATCCATACCAAATGGTGAGCAAATAATCCTAAAAAGATTTAAAAGGATAAACAAATATTAAATAAGGTTTTTCAAATTGGAATCACCAAGTTTGGATCTATAAATAAAAAGATATGGATTTTATAAGATTAAGATAGAAATATTAAATGAGGAATATTTAAAGGCCAAATTAAAATCTTGACCTAATCCATAAGAAAATGGAATAAATATAACCCAAATCCAAATAAAATAATGGATAAAGAATTTTCAAATTAACTAAAATGGCATTAACCAAATTCCATTTCCATTTGAATAAAGACAAAATCCCTATTAGAAATGATTAATGAAATCATGGGAGAATAATATTTGGAATTTACCCAAGTGGAATAAATTTGTTTAATTAACTTAAATGGGATCAAAGAAAATCAACCAAATAGATTTATGGAATTAAACCCATAATTATTTTCATTAGAATAAAAGACAAGTACCCAAATTAAAAATGATTAATACATCATATTAAAAATATTCCAAATAAATCAAGGTGAATTATTTGACACCCTATTAAATAAATAAACCTACTGAAAAGGTTTTGTGAAAATTGAAATTAAATAAGGGTTTAAATTATATTTGATATTAATTAAATTTAAATGCATGGGCCTATTTTTAAATAATTAAAAGACCCTAAAATAATAAAAGAAATATTCTGATTTTGACTTTAAAATGTATTAATAAACAGTATTAGAAAATACTCAGAGTTTGGTTGAAGTTTGAATTCAAATAGATGTTTGAAAAGATTAAACAAAATCAAAACAGAATAATAGGAATGGAAAAAGAAAAACTATCTGTACAAAAAAAATGAAACAAGCAGACATCCCAACTAACCTAGCGCAACAGGCCCAGAAGCCCACTCCCTCTCTCCCCGCGGAAAATGATTCGCACCGTTGGTTCGACCCTCCCCCACACTGACTAGCGGGCCCCACTCCCACTCTCTCTCTCTCTCGCTGCCGCCAGACCCCACCTGCCCCGTTAGCATCTTCAACCCCGCGATGAACTCGCCCCTCACCTCGCCGGCCGTTTCAGCCGATTAAAGCCCGATCAAATTCGCGGCATTGACACAGCCATTACCCCCTGCGACCACGCTCCATTAAGCGCCTGTACCTCCTCTCAAATTCCCCTCTCTCGCCCCTCCCTTTTTGCCGTCAGGCCGTCCCAATTCATCTCCACACCGCCACTGCCTCCGACGCCTTCCGGCGATGATTCCGGCCAAACCCTGTCGCCCCTCGCCTCCTCGACCACACGAGCACACTCCCCATCGCCAGGTGCATCTCTCGGTACCTCCCTCTCACCCGCGCGTGCCCTGTATCGTCGGCAACATCATCGACTGAGCTCTGCCACCGTCTGCTCGAACTCCGGCGACCATCCCCCGTAAGCCCCAGCTTCCAATCTCCCTCTGTTTGATACGTGTGTGATCCCCAGCATCGTGCGCACCTAACGCAACCCTTTTCTCTTCTTAGTGTGGCCAATAGCGTCGCCTCCATCTCCAATAGAGAGCAACCTACGCCGTCTCGATCTCTGACGAGCAATCATCGTCGACTATGTACGCCCCTTCGCCAACCGAGTACACGTCAAGCATTACCCTCGCCACGACGATTCTAGTGAGCTTCTCCCCTACTCCTCTCACCTCCTGTAACTCCGGCAACTTCACCGCCAGAGCGCGCCACCGCCTGTTGCCGCCGTTAGCGCCCCCCGTTTAGGGTTAGCTGCTTAAGGCCGTTAGATCTGGATCCACTGGTTGCGATTGATCATAACTCGAAGGGGTACGAGTGTATCTGCGCCGCTCGATCTAATTTAAATCCAACTCTTCGCAGCGACCGATCCGAGAGAAAAGGTATTGGCCAGTGAAATCACGCCACGTGGCCAGAGTTTGTTATAAAAACAGAAATTGATCTATTAGATGTTCAATTGTGTAAAATTCATAACTTTCAAACCACACGTCCAAAATTTCCAAACTTTATATCAATGGAATAAGCAAGACAAGTACTTTCCAACCATACCCTTTGTTTAGTAAATTGTTTCTGATAAAATGGTTGTTTTTGCTGAAACTTGTGTAGGTATATTTTGGATATAAAATTTGTTCTAAAATTATTTTTCTGATAGAACCTTTGGCAAAAGGATTTTTTTGAACCTACTGACCATAGAAATTAATTTTTGGTTTCAAAAACATATTTGGTGAAGCAAAACAATAAATCTTTGATTTAAAGCATTTCTAGTCAAATAAAAATAATGTTTATTTATTAAAAATGCTTTTGGAGGAAAATCCTTTGGGAAATGTTTTGGTTTAAACTCTCTGACCCTAAACACAAGGTTGTATGATTTAAAAATATATTTTGAAGAACCCTATAGATTATTACTTTGTTAAAGACATTTTCAACCACATAAAATATTGATTTGGTTTAAAATGGTTTATAAGTAAAATCTTTTGCAAATGATTTTGCCACTTATATAAAATGACCAATAGGTGTTTTAGAATGTTTATAACCTATTAGAAACCATTTTTACAAATAAAACAATCTTTTTCATGCTTGCATGCATTGCTTTGTTCTATTATTTTATGTGATGTTTGCTTGAATGGTAGATTAAAATTGTGCCTTGCTTGATTGAATTGTAGTGATTTGAAGAGTGTGAATATTGCAAGATCAAGAAGTGAACTTTTATTCTCTACCAAAAAGGCAAGTGATGCTTCATACTTTTGTCCCATTATTTTCAATATGCATTAGTGATATTTCTAAAGTAGGACTTGCATGGAATTTTTGCTAAGTGTAAACTATGCCATGAGAAATCCTAGTAGATGGAACTTTAGTAGAAATTTCCTAAGTTAAGATTCCTACTACTATCATGCTTAGCTTAGCTAGTAGAAAACAAGGGTGGATTATATTCATGCTATGGAATATTTCTAAGTCAAGGACTTGTGTTTTGTTTAATAAAACAACTAAGTGAATGAATCACCTAGGTGGAAAGGAAGGAATGGTTTGTGTTGAGTGGTTACACAAGGCCCATTTCTATGGTTTACCTTGTGTGTCACACTTGTGGATGGCCACCCAGGAACAAAGAGATTTGAGATGTCAAATGTTGAGAAGCTTCAAGTGCAGCCACATGGCATTATGGGCTCTGCCTGGATCATATGGGTTGCAATAACTTAGTCAAATGGACAGTTGGTGGTAGGGGATTGATAGGTTGGAGCGCGTCCATTCTGGTCTAAGGGAAGGCTTCTAAAATATCTTGTCTTGGTGAAACCAAGTCTTGTGGGGAAAGTGCACCACCTCTGGAGAGTGTAAAATCTAAGTACTTAGCCATGTCCCTGGCAAAGGAAAATTTGAGCATCAAGACATGGAAGCTATCAAGAATCTCCTCATCCAAATTTCTAAGTTAAAAACTTGTGGTTGAACACGGGTTGAAGGATCACCAATTTCTATTGGGAGATGCCTTGGGTGATTTTTGGCAAACAAAAACCTAGTGTTTTCAAATGATAAGGAAAATCTATTTTGAGCAAAGCAAGCCTAAGATCCACTTAGCCAAATGCATATAGATGATAGACTCCACTATACTACCTTAGTATCACTTGCCAATACAAATCAAATGTATTGACCCTTGTGGCTGTAACTTATTATGTTGCAGGTTTGTTTGATGTTAGTAAAGTGTGTTGATTAGGATTACAAGTCTACAACCAACATGTTTGCCTGTGGCACTTTGAAGATGAAGGACTCCATGCTAAAGTTATTTCTGCTGCATTGTAATGAGATAGCGAAATGATCTATGTAAGATGTAATGAATTATTTTATTCCTGGTTATAAAGTTGTAATATGACCTTTGTTTCTTGATATTACATCTTAACTGTGGATGCTAGCTATTGATCCAGGGACTAGCATTGTAAACACATGGATCTCTACCTTATTAAAGGTTGGGAACCTTACAGATGGTATCAGAGCACTGTGTTGCCTATAGTATTTGTAACCCTAGGATTGGACAAAACCCCTTAGAAAAACAGGAGTTGAATTTGTTCCAAAACATATTTACAAACAATCTTGTAAACTCTTTCCTCAACCTTTTTGGTTTTGACTCTATATCTCTTCTATTTCAAACTTGATGGATAAAACCTCCACCATGACCAAAGACTTCAACTTTATTTTCACCAAGGACTTCAAATTTGGATATCACTAAGGACTACAAGTGAGGCAAGCAATATTTCTCAAGACTTGAAGACTAAGGAAACACAACTTAGGAGGGATCATCATCTTTGAAGGTTGTGACCAAGATTCAAGAAGTTATCCAAGGATACAAATATCTTGTTCATAGCAACCAAGAAGGATGGAATGATCTCAAGTGAACCATATAGTTGGACCACCATGTTTAGTTTAAATTAAACCCACCAACTTATGTGGTGTAGCAAAAATATTTTGTTGCTTAAAAATGTGTTTGGAAACTTGTTGTTTGAGTGGAATGTTTATTTGTGATTGCTTTCACATTGCTTGTGTGAATTGTGATGTGTGTGATTAGAATTATTTCCTTAGAAATCTTTTGCATATTCTAATCCCAATCCAACGCAAACAGATGACTACTCCAAGAAACTCCAACATCAAGGATGGTGATAACAACAACAACCAAGGGATAAACATGAGAGAACTCATAGTAACCCAAACCCAATTGAACCAAGTGACAACTCAGTTTTTAGCCAACACCAGTGAGTTAGATCCAACCATGCAAAGGTTTTTGGAAACCCAAACCCAATTATTGCATAAAGTGACAAATCAAATGATCAACATGGGAGACAACCCTTCCCAAGGAGTTTGTGATAACCATGATGTCAAGGATGATATTCTAGAAGGAACCCAAGCTTGCAATGTTTGTGGAGACCAGGATCACACTTCCAAAGAGCATGAGGATCAATGCCCTAATTGTGAAGAGAAACATCCAACAAATCAATGCCCCACATCTCAAGCTACTTGTTTTCTATGTGAAGGAAATAATCATGTCCCTATCAAATGCCCCATCTATTCCATAGTTCAACAAAGGAAACAAGGTGGAGTGCAACAACTGATTGCAGACTTCCATGAGAGAACAACTTCTACCAATAAGGGTGAAGACAAAGGAAAATCTCAGCTTGCACCTCCATGCAATATGACTCAATTTGATGGACCAAAGAGGAGACATATGTATTATCCAAGGAAAAGATCAAGGAGACCAGGAAACTTTCCCACCTTTGAGATAAGATATGAAGAACATGAACTAGAAGCACTCTTAGCTTTGGAGAAACCCAAGAAGAAGAAGGACAAAAGCCAAGTGCAATGTTGCCATTGCAAAGAAATGGGACACTATGCCAATGAATGTCCTGAGAAGAAACAAAAGTATAAGGAAATCAACCAAGTGTGGTGCAACAACTGCAAAGATCTAGGCCATTATGTGTCAACTTTTCCACAGAAGATACGTGAAGAACTCAATCTTGTCACATGTTACAATTGTGGAGATCAAGGACATTATGCAAGCAATTGTCCATAAAAAATGAAGCACAAGATAAAGCCTATGAAGGATCTCAGCCTTGTCACATGTTTCAAGTGTGGAAACAAAGGACACTATGCAGATGTTTGCCCAGAGAGGTTTCAACAAGATTCCAAGCAAGCCAAGAAGTAATCTAGTTGGAGTATCCTAGTTCCTTTGAGCCAACTTGTAACCCCTATCTTTCCCAAATCTCGGGACGAGATTTATTTTAAGGGTGGTAGCCTGTCACATCCCAAAATTTTCCAAATTTTGTAATGTCAAAAAAATAAATAAACAAAATAAATAATTGATGAAATTTAGGGTGAAAAGAAACTTTTGTTTCTAAATGGAAACTTAAAATCCCATCTTGAACAAAATTTTGTTAATATTTGAATCCAAATAAATTCAAATCAAAGTGGAAGGCATTCTTCATAAATTCATCTGGAAATTTAAACACTTGGAAAATAAACCAAAACCCTAAAACCCTAATGGAATAAAATAATTTCCAAGATATCTCTAAGACCATGGTTTTGACCAAAATAAAAATTTGTCAACAAAACATTTATAAATGATCAAGAATGACAAATAGAAATATTATAAAACCATAGAAATTAGTTTCACTCAATTTGGAGCCATAGATAAAATCTTATGAATTTAATAAGATAAGGAAATTGAATTTCCAAAGCTAATAAAGCACTTATCTAAAATCCATACCAAATGGTGAGAAAATAATCCTAAAAAGATTTAAAAGGATAAACAAATATTAAATAAGGTTTTTCAAATTGGAATCACCAAGTTTGGATCTATAAATAAAAAGATATGGATTTTATAAGATAAAGATAGAAATATTAAATGAGGAATATTTAAAGGCCAAATTAAAATCTTGACCTAATACATAAGCAAATGGAATAAATATAATCCAAATCCAAATAAAATAATGGATAAAGAATTTTCAAATTAAATAAAATGGCATTAACCAAATTCCATTTCCATTTGAATAAAGACAAAATCCCTACTAGAAATGATTAATTAAATCATGGGAAAATAATATTTGGAATTTACCCAAGTGGAATAAAGTTCTGTAATTAACTTAAATGGTATCAAAGAAAATCAACCAAATAGATTTATGGAATTAAACCCATAATTATTTTCATTAGAATAAAAGACAAGTACCCAAATTAAAAATGATTAATACATCATATTAAAAATATTCCAAATAAATCAAGGTGAATTATTTGACACCCTATTAAATAAATAAACCTACTGAAAAGGTTTTGTGAAAATTGAAATTAAATAAGGGTTTAAAATATATTTGATATTAATTGAATTTAAATGCATGGGCCTATTTTTAAATAAATAAAAGACCCTAAAAGAATAAAAGAAATATTCTGATTTTGACTTTAAAATGTATTAATAAACAGTATTAGAAAATACTCAGAGTTTGGTTGAAGTTTGAATTCAAATAGATGTTTGAAAAGATTAAACAAAATCAAAACAGAATAATAGGAATGGAAAAAGAAAAATTATCTGTACAAAAAAAATGAAACAAGCAGACATCCCAACTAACCTAGCCCAAGAGGCCCAGAAGCCCACTCCCTCTCTCCCCGCGGAAAATGATTCGCACCGTTGGTTCGACCCGCCCCCACACTGACTAGCGGGCCCCACTCCCACTCTCTCTCTCTCGCTGCCGCCAGACCCCACCTGCCCCGTTAGCATCTTCAACCCCGCGATGAACTCGCCCCTCACCTCGCCGACCGTTTCAGCCGATTAAAGCCCGATCAAATTCGCGGCATTGACACAGCCATTACCCCCTGCGACCACGCTCCATTAAGCGCCTGTACCTCCTCTCCATTTCCCCTCTCTAGCCCCTCCCTTTTTGCCGTCAGGCCGTCCCAATTCATCTCCACACCGCCACTGCCTCCGACGCCTTCCGGCGATGATTCCGGCCAAACCCTATCGCCCCTCGCCTCCTCGACCACATGAGCACACTCCCCATCGCCAGGTGCATCTCTCGATACCTCCCTCTCACCCGCGCGTGCCCTGTATCATCGGCGACATCATCGATTGAGCTCCACCACCGTCTGCTCGAACTCCGGCGACCATCCCCCGTAAGCCCCAGCTTCCAATCTCCCTCTGTTTGATACGTGTGTGATCCCCAACATCGTGCGCACCTAACGCAACCCTTTTCTCTTCTTAGTGTGGCCAATAGCGTCGCCTCCATCTCCAATAGAGAGCAACCGACGCTGTCTCGATCTCTGACGAGCAACCGTTTGCCAACCGAGCACACGTCGAGCATCCCCTCGCCACGGTGATTCTAGTGAGCTTCTCCCCTACTCCTCTAGTCTCCTATAACTCCGGCAACTTCACCGCCAGAGCGCTCCGCCGCCTGTCGCCGCTGCTAGCGTCGCCTGTTTAGGGTTAGCTGCTTAAGGCCGTTAGATCTTGATCCACTGGTTGCGATTGATCATAACTCGAAGGGGTACGAGTGTCTCTGCTCCTCTTGATCTAATTTAAATCCAACGCTTCACAGCGACCGATCCGAGCGAAACGGTATCGGCCAGTGAAATCACGCCACGTGGCCAGAGTTTGTTATAAAAACAGAAATTGATCTATTAGATGTTCAATTTTGTAAAATTCATAACTTTCAAACCACACGTCCAAAATTTCCAAACTTTATATCACTGGAATCATCAAGACAATTACTTTCCAACCATACCCTTTGTTTAGTAAATTGTTTCTGGTAAAATGGTTGTTTTTTAGAAACTTGTCTAGGCATATTTTGGATATAAAATTTGTTCTAAAAATATTTTTGTGATAGAACCTTTGGCAAAAGGATTTTTTTGAACCTACTACCATAGAAATTAATTTGTGGTTTCAAAAACATATTTGGTGAAGCAAAAGAATAAATCTTTGATTTAAAGCATTTCTAGTAAAATAAAAATAATGTTTATTTATTAAAAATGCTTTTGGAGGAGAACCCTTTGGGAAATGTTTTGGTTTAAACTCTCTGACCCTAAACACAAGGTTTTATGATTTAAAAATATATTTTGAAGAACCCTATAGATTATTACTTTGTTAAAGACATTTTCAACCACATAAAATATTGATTTGGTTTAAAATGGTTTATAAGTAAAATCTTTTGCAAATGATTTTGCCACTTATATAAAATGACAATAGGTGTTTTAGAATGTTTATAACCTATTAGAAACCACTTTTCCAAATAAAACAATCTTTTGCATGCTTGCATGAATTGCTTTGTTCTATTATTTTATGTGATGTTTGCTTGAATGGTAGATTGAAATTGTGCCTTGCTTGATTGACTTGTAGTGATTTGAAGAGTGTGAATATTGCAAGATCAAGGAGTGAACTTTTATTCTCTACCAAAAAGGCAAGTGATGCTTCATACTTTTGTCCCATTATTTTCACTATGCATTAGTGATATTTCTAAAGTAGGACTTGCATGGAATTTTTGCTAAGTGTAAACTATGCCATGGGAAATCCTAGTAGATGGAACCTTAGTAGAAATTTCCTAAGTTAAGATTCCTACTACTATCATGCTTAGCTTAGCTAGTTGAAAACAAGGGTGGATTGTATTCATGCTATCGAATATTTCTAAGTCAAGGACTTGTGTTTTGTTTAATAAAACAACTAAGTGAATGAATCACCTAGGTAGAAAGGAAGGAATGGTTTGTGTTGAGTGGTTACACAAGGCCCATTTCTATGGTTTACCTTGTGTATCACACTTGTGGATGGCCACCCAGGAACAAAGATATTTGAGATGCCAAATGTTGAGAAGCTTCAAGTGCAGCCACATGGCATTATGGGCTCTGCCTGGATCATATAGGTTGCAATAACTTAGCCAAATGGACATTTGGTGGTAGGGGATTGATAGGTTGGAGCGCGTCCATTCTGGTCTAAGGGAAGGCTTCTGAAAGATCTTGTCTTGGTGAAACCAAGTCTTGTGGGGAAAGTGCACCACCTCTGGAGAGTGTAAAATCTAAGTACTTAGCCATGTCCCTGGCAAAGGAAAATTTGAGCATCAAGACATGGAAGCTATCAAGAATCTCCTCATCCAAATTTCTAAGTTAAAAACTTGTGGTTGAACAAGGGTTGAAGGATCACCAATTTCTATTGGGAGATGCCTTGGGTGATTTTCGGCAAACAAAAACCTAGTGTTTTCAAATGATAAGGAAAATCTATTTTGAGCAAAGCAAGCCTAAGCTCCACTTAGCCAAATGCATATAGATGATAGACTTCACTATACTACCTTAGTATCACTTGCCAATACAAATCTAATGTATTGACCCTTGTGGCTGTAACTTATTATGTTGTAGGTTTATTTGATGTTAGTAAAGTGTGTTGATTAGGATTACAAGTCTACAACCAACATGTTTGTCTGTGGCACTTTGAAGATGAAGGACTCCATGCTAAAATTATTTCTGCTGCATTGTAATGAGATAGCCAAATGAGATATGTAAGATGTAATGAATTATTTTATTCCTGGTTATAAAGTTGTAATATGACCTTTGTTTCTTGATATTACATCTTAACTGTGGATGCTAGCTATTGATCCAGGGACTAGCATTGCAAACACAGGGATCTCTACCTTATTAAAGGTTGGGAACCTTACAATACACCAAGATACATAGACCGCCATCCAACTGCATCTATGTCTAGAAGTCCACCTTCAGGTTATCATCCGAACCCCCTCCAGTATTAAGTTGCAAGCAACAAACAACTGCTTTAAGAAAAGTGTGTAAGGTAAACAGTCCACATGTTCCATGAACAAGAGACCATTGTTTTCTCCCTAGTAGCAACAACACATCTACAACCGAAGAGATTTCTGTCACTTCCCTTGGAAATTAGAGGCATGAACCCACTATCGAGCATAAATATCCCCTCTTGGAGTCACTAGCAACTAATTGGACAAGATAGCTACTAACAACGGAGAGCATGCAAGATCACAAACAACACAGACATGATAGAATCATAAAGACAAAACCATTAATCAAACCAACATAATAATCTCAATATCCATCGGATCCCCGCAAACACAACATGCATGATTACAAATATATTAGATCTTGATCATGAACGGAGCTCACAAGATCTATACATGAAAGCACAAAGGAGGAGATACAACCATCTAGCTACTACATGGACCCACGTCCAAGGTGGAACTACTCACGCATCATACCAGAGAGAAGGCCTCCGGGATGATCTCCCCTCTGGCAGGGTGACGGGACGATGGTGGCAGCGGCTACAGACGGTTTCGTGGAATATTGATCGGGTTTTCAGGGTTTCTGCATTGGTGGCTTCTTATAGGCGAAGAGCGAGGCTGAGGCGGTGGCCAGGGGCCCCTCACCCTAGCCAGGCGCGGGCCCACCTGTGGCCGTGCCTGGGGGGAGGGGGTGGCCCCTCTGGCTCACCTCCCTGTCTCCCCTCTGGTCTTCTTGGTCCCCATGGAAAGTAATTGAATTTGACGTTTGTCCCCTCCAATCCCGAGAATATTTCTTTACTAACTTTTCTGAAACCAAAAACAGCAGAAAACAGGCATCTGGCACTGTTGCAACTTGTTAATAGGTTAGTACCAGAAAACATGTAAAAAGCACCTCAAAGTGTAGACAAGTAAAGCAAAGTAGATACTAAACAAGCATGGAGCATAAAAAATTATAGATACGTTTCCGATGTATCAACATCCCTAAGCTTAACTCCTGCTCGTCCTCGAGTAGGTAAGTGATAAATAGAATAATTTTTTATGTGAACATGCACCCTCACAATAAAGACCCAACCATTTGCAAGCATTGAAAGCTGGGATCAAAGAACTCTAAACATGTGCATGAAAGAATGGAGTTCTAACAATAGGACATAGTAACTATGCAAGCAACATGGCAAGCTACAAACAAAGATCATGAATAACATGCATTGAAAAACATTTGTTTGTTTCACATACAGAAAACATAGCATAGTGGCAATCAGCTTGTCCCTCATAGAGTAGCAATATAGATGCATAGGACACCTTCAAAGTTCACAAGGGTGACTAGAAACAATTAGCACAAGAACAAGTAATATCACAATATGCATCAATTAATAAGCTTTGGAACACTGCACACAGAATGACAACTATGCTCTCTTAATGGTGCCTAAAGGTAGAAGTTGGAGACTCAATAGTGGTGGAAGAAAGGCCTTTTTTATAAAGGAAGCAGGGATTACAAGTTTCAAAAAGAGCTTCCAAAAATTATGGTAATTGTTATCTTTCAGCCCTCATTTCCCCTATCATAAGCATCTTGAAGAGGTTAAGGTTAAAGTGGCACAGATGGAGTATATGCTTGACGAAGTATAAGTTGGCAATCTCAATTCCCTTGAATATGAGGGCCACACCTTATGCATACTCAACTTTGGATCCAGGCAAGTCCTTATCATTGTAAGTATTTGCATATCATTGAGAACCGCCAACGGGGTACCCCTTGCACATGGTACAGGTGTTGGGAATATGCCCTAGAGGCAATCATGTATGATGATATTTCCCATTGTATTCATAAAGTTATTAAGTAGTCCTTGTATAAACATCTGATGTGTATCACTGAATATGTGATTCGGTTGTGGAACTATGCATTCATGTTGTTCATACTAAATATCCTTGGTCATTGAGGTTGTGCTGGACACACAACTTAGACCAATGTGAAAGTTGGCTTGATGACTCGGTTCCACTTGTCATGGGCATGGAGATGCTATTCCAACTTACACAGACTAGGCTAAAGAGTTTAGCGAGTCGGATTGACCCATATTGAGGTACAACGAACTAAGCTGTCATTTGTATATCTCAATCAATGTAATCCTTAGACCTGAGGTTGTTGCATAGTCCGAGTTGAGGATCACCGACTTAGGTTATGTCAAACGCTGATCCGTAACTGGGCAGTTATAAAGGGAGAGTTCGGGTCGACTGAGAATCAAGCTGCGTGGTGTGAATAACCAAGATGGGATTTTGCCCCTCCACTCGGAGAGATATTCTCTGGGCCCTCTCGTGAGATATTATTCGGAAAGCATGGCCATGCACGACTCGGTTAAGTGTTAACCGAGGCGATCGGCTAAGAGTTAGTCGGGTGAATCATTTATCTCGGATCGAGAAGAGAGTCGGACTATTTAAGGGATGACATATATTCGCCTATAGTCTGACAAGGTATATCGTGAGGCAAAAGGGACTCAGACGTAAGTCGCATTGGAAAGGGAAGTCGTCATGACTCTTTGGTACTTGGGAATCGGCACGTTCTGCTAGGAGCCGATGCCGATTGATCGATTGTGAGTCAGACTCTAATCGTGTCCAAGTAACCATGAGCCTGCGGGGTCACACACTTAAGAGCGGGAGCAAGTTCGGATTGGATCCGAATCTGTAATCTGGTTGGGTTGGACCTAAACTAGATTAGGACTAAGTTAGTGAGTTGGACTCACGGTGACTAGTGTTATATGGGCTTTAGTGAATGGGTCGCGCAAGCAGAACCCACGTTCACTCCCTATATATAGTGGAGCACCGTAATCCAAAAGGGTTAATCGTTGTTCGGTTAGGTCATTCCATGTGTTGGAAACCCTAGCTCCACAGCAGTCCAGCCGCCGTAACGAACCTAGCAGTTCGCCGCCGGCGCTCCTCCTTGTACGTGTGGATACCAGCAGAGGTGCTATGCGATCAGCACCAGGACGATCGGATCGTGAGGACTGCACTGCATCAACTGACGCGC
Source organism: Avena atlantica (assembly GCA_910589765.1). Classification (NCBI taxonomy): domain Eukaryota; kingdom Viridiplantae; phylum Streptophyta; class Magnoliopsida; order Poales; family Poaceae; genus Avena; species Avena atlantica. The sequence goes on along the minus strand of OU342738.1, from coordinate 246,905,544 downwards.
TTCATCAGTAATCCGCAACTGCGCGTCTAGTGGTAAACCTCGTGGCCTTCTACCTCAGCTAGGTATTGGGATCACCACGTTAGAGGAAAAAGTTTTGTTTTATCTCTGCGTGGCCCAACAACAGGAGCTTTCCCATAACCAAAATGACAAGGCAAGCAGACAATGAGCATCTCAACAATCTTTTTATTTACCATATGCATTGCTTTTTATTTAGGATGCTTCATAGATAGCTCACTATGGTGATGCTGCAAGTTTCCACCATGATTAGGCATGGCTTAGGCTAGCGGCCCAAGCGTTTCTCTAACACAGAATACAAACTCCATGGACTTACAAGTTCCGTATTTATTTCACACCGGTGACATCCATAGACAAAATAGCATGATATCAACTGAGTATAAAGTACAAGTGCAATGTTGAAAACGTTCCCCGTGACAACACGGTTCTGCTAATTCCAATTTATAAGTGCAAGCATATACAACAAAGTTGTCAGAATGTTTCAAGTTTATTAGGGGCAAAGAATAAATTGTGCCATCAAGTTCGTGAGGGCCTTAATCACTAAGTTTGCACATAACAAAATAGTTTTTAATTGGAAGATAGTTGAAAACAAGAATATACTTGAAATGGTGTAATACACCAAGCATAGGAGTTTATAGTGGACACTTTGTAATAACTTGGTTTCTTGGGGGTTGGAAGCACGAGTAGAACTTACTCATACAAGTGGAGGCTAGCAAAAGACTGGGAGCAACCAACTAAGAGAGCATAATGGCCATAATCATGCAGAGCAACAAAGCATACTAATCAAAGCAAAGAGTGGTACTACAAGTCAAGGACTAAATAATCATAGAGGCTAATGGTGAATCTTCATAGTAATAACATGGTGTAAGCATGTTCCAAGTCAACCCAAGCAAAGCATCAAAGGAGAATACCACAATACTATGCTTTTGCATGCTAAAACAACGCATAATTTCTTCAAGGCACACTAAGCAATCCCAATTGTTTTGAACAAGACATGCTACAGCAATAATCACTAAGCATAATGCTAAAACAACACCTAGCATGTCATGCTAAAGTCTAAGTCATAGTCAATGCAAGCTCCTCTTGCACTTCAAGCAAGAACTTACTACTCCTTTCCAACACCAAGAAACTTATTTGCAAAACAACACAGAAAGAACGGGGGTCCAAACTTACTTTATTCAAGAAAACTAAACAACTAAGCAAAGCAAACGAAAACTAAGATGCTCCAAGACAACACAACTGTGCATGAAACAATAAAAACAAAGTGTCTAGACAGACCTGAGCTTTTTATTGATGAAGAAGGGGATGCCTTGGGCATCCCCAAGCTTTGACGCTTGTAACTCTTGGATATTTCTTGGGGTGACACCAGGGTGGCATCCCCAACTTGAGCTTTTGTCCATTCTTCATCTCATTACATCATTCTCTCTCCACACCTGAAATTTTTTCTTCATACAAAACTTCACACAATCTTCATTAGCAACATTAGTGTATTCAGAAGATATTAGACCATTGGCAAAGCTTTGAAACAGAAAGTATTTTCACTAAAAACACAAGCTACTGTAGCAACTCCTTCAAAAACCTCAATTCACCTAAAAGAACTCAAAAAGGAATCAATAAGAAGCAAATGCAAATAATGGCAGAAATCTGTCAAAACAGACCAGCAGGTAGAAACTGATTTTTTGGAACATCTTTTGTTGCTCAAATCAAAAAGTGTTAAACTAACGAAAGTTAGATAACATACTGGGGGATTTATTCATAAATTTTTAGCACAATCCGAGTTACAGAGACTCCTCACGATTTTTTTTGGTGAAGGACAAATATCTGTTTCGGGACAGCAACTCCCCAAATCTTACTTCCCTCTCATTAGAGGTCATTCTTGGCGCAAAAAGCAAACAAAAAGGATAAGGAGAGGTTATTACTGAACTAATAACTTCCAAGACTCAAGTAAACTCTTGGATTATCTCCTAACAAGTACTTTTATTTAACGCCTTTAAGTTAGGCACAAGAAGCAAGAAGAATAAAGTATTTTCAAATAATGAAGCAACCTTCTTGTTCTTTCCTTTCTTACCTTTCTTCTTTTCCTTAGGGAAGATATGATTGCTTACCGGAGGAGCAAAATGCATGATACCTTTTACCACATCTATCACCGCCCCAAGGTGTTTCAGTAGAGACCTTCCAAGTGTGATCTGTCCCTTGCCTACACATTCAATAACAAGATAATCAGTAGTCACCATTTTTCCTGAGATTTTTGTAAACACACCTTCAGCTATTCCAATGGGTAATATAGTGGTATTTTTGGTAAGAGATATTTCATCTCCTCCTTCAATAAGCCCACAAAGACTCAAGGAATCATAAATATCTTTAGGCATGAGACAAAATTCAGACATGATATCACAGCAAGCATCTAAAAGTGTAGTGTTTATTGAGACTTTGATTGTGGGAAACCACTTTGAAGGCTTAGAATTTATGGGAACATAATCATGGTAAGCCCTAAGAGTGTGATAGCAACTATTCATAGCAGCAATACCGGTCTCAAGAGTGTTCAACCTAGCAAAAATATTTGTGAAAGAGGAGCCAGACTTGCCAGGTGTACCATAAATCATGATTAATTTTTGTATGGCATCATAAGCTTCATCCTCAGTACATAGCAAAAAATCTTTCTTAGCCACGACATCCAAAGCATATCTATAACGAAGAGCAATACCGTGGTAGAAACTATCAATGACCAAGCTAAGGCTCACCTTAGGCTCAGTTTCCCTCTGAAAAGCAGAGATTCTAGACCAAGATTCTTTGAAACTTTCTTCACTTTTTTTGCTTTAAAGTGGAGATTTCTACCATAGGAGAAATAAAGGTTGGTCCAAAACCAGACAAGGTAGCAACTAGAGTAGGAACTAATTTTTTTGTTTTTTTGAAGAAAGGAAGCAAACCAAACTAGAATAATTTTTTTGAGTTTTTTGGAAAGAAGCAAATGAAACCAAGAAAGAGAAACAAAGAAAACTAAAAACAAAGTAAAGAGAAAGGACGTGAAGGACTCCCCTTGTGAAGACGTCCTTGGCCTCCCGGCAACGGCGCTAGAAAATAGCTTGATGGCACCCACCACTTGTCGTGGGATGCTTCGTTGGAAACCCCAAGAGCAAGGTATGAAGCATCACAACAGCAAGTTTCCCTCAGTAAGAAACTGAGGTTATCGAACCAGTAGGAGGAAGGAAACGTCACAAAGGTGTTGCTGGCAACGTGGAGACCTGCACAACACAAACTCAAGACTTTGCCCCAACGAATCAGTGAGGTTGTCAAGCTTACCGGTTTGCTGTAACAAAGGATTAAATGTATGGTGTGGAAGGTAATGGTTTGCAGCAAGTAAACAAGTTAGTGGAGGATGTATCAATGGTAAAGATTAGACCGGGGTCCATAGTTCACTAGAGGTTCTCTCCTTAGATAAACAACATGGCATGAAGGGTAAACAAATTACAATAGGGCAATTGATAGGAACTGAGCAAGGCATAACAATGCAATTACTAGTCAGAAAGATCCAATGAGATTCGATTGGGCAATACAACAAGAGACATAGACCGCCATCCAACTGCATCTATGACTAGAAGTCCACCTTCAGGTTATCATCCGAACCCCCTCTAGTATTAAGTTGCAAGCAACAGACAACTGCTTTAAGCAAAGTGTGTAAGGTAAACAGTCCACATATTCCATGAACAAGAGACCGTTGTTTTATCCCTAGTAGCAACAACACATCTACAACCGAAGAGATTTCTGTCACTTCCCTTGGAAACTAGAGGCATGAACCCACTAGTGATCATAAATACCCCCTCTTGGAGTCACTAGCAACTACTTGGCCAAGATAGCTACTAACAATGGAGAGCATGCAAGATCACAAACAACATAGACATGATAGAATCATAAAGACAAAACCATTAATCAAACCAACATAATAATCTCAATATCCATCGGATCCCCGCAAACACAACATGCATGATTACAAATAGATTAGATCTTGATCATGAACGGAGCTCACAAGATCTATACATGAAAGCAAAAAGGAGGAGATACAACCATCTAGCTACTACATGGACCCATAGTCCAAGGTGGAACTGCTCACGCATCATACCGGAGAGAAGGCCTCCGGGATGATCTCCCCTCCGGCAGGGTACCGGGAAGAACTTCAGATCCCCCCGATCTAGGGACGATGGTGGCAGCAGCTACAGACGGTTTTGTGGAAAATTGATCGGGTTTTTAGGGTTTCTACATCGGGGGCTTCTTATAGGAGAAGGGGGAGGCTGAGGTGGTGGCCAAGGGCCCCACACCCTAGCCAGGCGTAGGCTCACCTATGGCCGCGTCTTGGGGGGGTGTGGCCCCTCTTGCTCACCTCCCTGGCTCCCCTCTGGTCTTCTTGTTCCCACGGAAAGTTATTTACTTTGACGTTTGTCCCGTCCAATTCCGAGAATATTTCTTTACTAACTTTTCTAAAACCAAAAACAGTAGAAAACAGGCATCTGGCACTGTTGCAACTTGTTAATAAGTTAGTACTAGAAAACATGTAAAAAACACCTCAAAGTGTAGACAAGTAAAGCAAAGTAGATACTAAACAAGCATGGAGCATAAAAAATTATAGATACGTTTCCGACGTATCAGTTACCTTTGCATGTTTTGAATCTACCTCTTATCTTTTCTTCGAGTCCAGGATTTCTCGTTGTTGGGTTTCTGTCGTACCTTCAGGGTTTCGCTTCCTTCCTCTTGTAATGGTGCTTCTACTTCCGGTCTTCATGTTATCTGTGGAATCTTCCTCTGTTGTACCTTTCAGTTGACCGAAAATTCACTAATTTTTTTTATATCTTCCGGTGTTTCCTTCACGTCGACATCATCTGTACCAGATCTGATGAAGAGCCTGCATCAGCCCTCTACTTCTGAACATTGTTGGTCGAGATCTGCACTGTGAATTCTGAGAGTTGGTTACATAATTCTCCTATTCTTGTGCAGAGTAATGCTTTGGGTGCGCGATGGACTGATCACCATCCGACTACTCTTATCATTCACTCTTGTACTTTGAATAAGTGGATCAAGCAATTTTACTCCGTCTGCGGAAGTAGAGGTTGCCTTATCTTTTGAGACCTCGACCTTCATCTTTGTTTCTCCGAAGTGTTCTCTCGATGAACGGGATCATCAACCCTTGTTGGTGGTGTCGCCAATTTCAAGATGGAGAAAGAGCCCTTGTTAGTGGTGTCGCGAAGATCTACACAAAGCGCGAAGGATCAGATCGTCGGCCTTCTTCCCCGTACCATGAGGCGGATCTCGAGGGCGAGATCCATTGTTAGTGGTGTGGAATTGTAGCACCCCTGGTAATCCACTACTAGAAAATATTTATTATTTTTATTATGTGCATCATCATGCATTTGTTTGTCAAAAACTATTTTACAAAGGTTTATTTCGTTTTCCCAAATACCCTTCTTAATTCAAATCAAAACCCCGGCTTGTCCGAAATATTTTGTTTATCTAAAACTAATCGCAAAATGTTTTGTCTAAAATAAATAATAATAATAAACAAGTTTATAAAAATTTCCGGGAAGGCAGTCCAGCCTTTTGAACCAGGCCACCTACCACCCGCCCAAAAGAAACCCTCAACTAAACCTGTCCAAAACGAAACCCTAACCCTACCCAAACACCCTACATATTCCCTCCACCCTACCGCCAGGAAACCACCGCCACGCACCCACTCACGCGAACGCCCTGCACAGCCCGCTCGACACGGTCCACCCCGGAACCGCCCACCCTGCCCGCGTGGACCCCACCTCGTGGCCACCTCGCAATCCCCGCCCGCAACCCCGCTCTTTCACGTGGCCAACGTCTCCTCCCTCTTCCTCCTTCCCGCCACCAGGCACCAACGGCCCCATCTCGCATCGCTGCTCCCAACCGCCTCGATCTTCCCTCCTCGCCGTTGCATCCTCCATCGCCATCAGCAACGCCGAGCGCCTCCCAAGCATCCTCTAGCTCCCGTGTGTGCCCGTGATGCCGCGCTCTGCCATAGCCCGCGCCATCGTGTCGGACGCCGCTGCCTTCTGCTAGACAACCGCCAGCCTCAGGCCTTCTACTGCCAGTGACCCGGGCACGGCCCCAAGCGCCGCCTGATCCCGAACTCTGCCGCCCATCTTGCTGCCCCTGCCTTTGACGACCCGCCTCCCCACCGTATTTGTTGTCATTGCCTATACCTCGCTGCCTTGCGGCCAGGAGGAACCCATCGTGATGTCGCCGTGCTCTCCCTGGCGCCTCCTGTTCTATGGCCGCCGCTGTGCTTCACCCCGTCCGAGCCGCCCCTCGCGGCCCTGCCACGTCTGTCATGCCTTCTCGCAAGGCGCTTGTCCTTGACCCTATGGCCCTGCGCGAGTCTCCTCTCCGCAAGCACCTGTCAAGTTTCAATTCGTACCTTGTCTATGTGTGTGCTTATGTGTTTGTGCAACTGTTATCGCAGACCAAATCCCATCTCTGTTTCATCTTTTGGTTGTTCCTGTCGCTACCTGGAGTTGTTGATGTGGGTGGTGTTGGGATCCCCAATTCCAAATCAGAGAACGCGCGTCTAGGATCTCCATCGTCGCCCATGCGAAGGATCAAGACCGACAATCGAAGAATGAGAACATGAAGACCCCCGTTGCGCAAATCAAGTCCGTCACCCTCGCTCGAGGCAGAATTCCAAGATCTCGTCACTGATGCGACAAGATCTCCTTCACGGATTCGAAGCCCCCGATCCCCGGATCCGAAGCCCGATCCCTCAAAACTCCAAGAATGCCGAATCACCAAGTGTGACCCTTATCCCGAGACCCCTATTTTTATAAATGATATGAATTTGTTGCATATTAAATTGTTCCTGTCACATGCATATTGTGTGGTTTGGGGGCCTTATTCCAATTCACCTAATAATCACATATGGAGACTATATGCAAGATTTTCTAGTTTATATTCGCCCCATTTAAATTGGTGTAGCGAATTGATGCCATGTTTTTGCCTTGTTAAGCCAACATTTTAATTGCATCGTATCTAAACAACTAGAACCATATATTTAATTGCTGGGTCCCCGGTTCCGCTTAATATTGCCTAATTGTATTGCATCTTTGCCATGTCATACATCATACATGCATCATGCCCGATCTTTTGCCATAGTATTAAATAGTTTATCCGGTGTTTCTTCTAGTGCTTTTCTTCTTCATGGATTAGGACGATGAGTTGATGCGAGTGTCGATCCGATATTCGGATGAACCTTCGGAAATGTTTTCTAGGCGAGCATTCCCCCTTTCTACCTATTTGCTTGTCTTTTATAGTATTTACTCCCTCCTATTGATCTATCGCTATCAGTGTTGCGATGCTTTAGTTTCCGTGCACCATTTATATTCCTTGGAGCCTCTATATTACCTTGGACACCTCCTATTGCCTGTTGATTGATAGACAGTCGGCCTTGCGAGTCGTAGTTGTTTGCTCAGGTGTTGTTTCGCGTCGTCGATGTTCCCGTTGTTGGGTGGTTGGCACATGCTTAATGGTGGAGATGATCATGACTTTAATTACCGTTTAACAACTAAAATTGAAAGTAGGTAAATAATGCAGAGGCGCCAGTAGGTAATAAAAAATATTTGGTTTTTAACCGCTCACTGGTGTCCCGTAGGACCCCGAGTTCTTAACACCTGTTCCGAGATCGAGCACGCTAACCACAGGTGGGGTGTGTGGGCACCCCCATTGATTTAGTACCTGATTTCAAATTACTATACTAGGGGCAACAAACTAGTTTGGGGCTTTATTACTATCATGTACTAATGCCATGCTTTACTGCTTTATTTACGATTGCGCGTGTAGCGCCTGTACTGTTTAGGAACCCCATGATACGTTTTCTCTGTATTGACAAGCTCAGTCACACTTTCGGGTTCCCAGTCATTTACAGCCGTCGAAAAAACCCTGGGTCCGTCTCGTAGACCGTCCGACTTCGTTACGGGTAGCTTAGTGGGGTGGGCTCCATGTGCTTGCTTTGGGTCTGGAAAACGTCGTGTCCGAAACCCCGTCGACATATTGTTGGGTGTATGTTTTGTGATCTTGTACCTACCTGATATGACAACAAGGGTGTAGGTGCGTGTGGAAACTTTAGTGCACCCCTGCAGGGTTAAATCTTTTGGAGAAGCCGTGTCCATGGTTATGGACGACTTGGAGCATAGTTCTTGATCATAGACAACTATAACTAAAGTTTACTGTTATAAAATGACTTGTATCCGATATGACTAGTAAGTTGGATAACCCGATGGAATGAATGAATAAAACTTGCCAATTGTGTGAGTTTCCTCGGATTGATTTCCTTGTTTGGTCTCGAGGGGGAAATACCAGGATGGGTATGATTGGTGGTAGTATCAAGTTGGTTTCGAATAGCTCTTTCTCATCTCTCTCTAATAGCCGACAGTTGTACCAAGTCTCTATAGGTTGTTTAGTGCATGCTGCGCTGCCGCTTTAGTCCACCATACCTATGTAGGCGAGGACCGCCAAATTTTAAGACTCGCCGTGTACTGGCCTCAGTACTGACCGCTCTCTTTTTCTTTTTCCCTTTGCCGGCACCCCTTTTTAAGCAGGTTTTGAGATCGACGTCGTTAGCAGGGTTACCCTTTCGGCTTGGCCTGGGAAGGGTTATGGACACCAATGGTTATTCTTCAGGGCTCTTAGCTCAATTTACATCTTGTCCGTATTCGGACGTTGTATCGATTTTAAGGTGATTTGGATCTTTGTACTGTATATCTATATTCTTGACTCCTGGAGTCATTATTGTATATATCTGTTATGTGGGTTCCATCGTGGAATATTGTGTAATGATATTACTTCGTTTTCCACACGGACGCAAGTGCTTGGTGGGCACCTTTGAATCGTTTCTATGCGGGTTTGGCAGGAATCGCTAAAACTTGCATTGGGCCGATCCGAGGGTGTTACTGAGTGGTGTCAGAGCTTAGTAGTTGTGATACCCCACTGGTCCAGCCTGTAGGATGACCTAGCTAACGAACGTTGTAGAGCATCAAAATTATTTTGGAAAGTTCGGTTGGATAGATCTGATTAGGTCCTCTTTTATCCCTTACCCCTCTGTTGTTCTCCTCTTACCTTTGCGTGTTTTGAATCTACCCCTTATATTTTCTTCGAGTCTAGGATTTCTTGTTGTTGGGTTTCCATCGAACCTTTAGGGTTTCGCTTCCTTCCTCTTGTAACGGTGCTTCTACTTCCGGTCTTCATGTTATCTGAGGAATCTTTCTCTGTTGAACCTTTCACTGGACCGAAAATTCACTAAATTTTTTCTTTATATCTTCCCGTGTTTCCTTCATGTCGACATCATCTGTACCAGATCTGATGAAGAGCCTGCATCACTCCTCTATTTTCGAACATCGTTGGTCAAGATCTTCTGTCTGAATTCTGAGAGTTGGTTGCATAATTCTCCTATTCATGTGCAGAGTAATGCTTTGGGTGCACGATGGAATGATCACCATCCGACTACTCTTATCATTCACTCTTGTACATTGAATCAGTGGATCAAGCAATTTTACTCCATCCGCGGAAGTAGAGGTGGCCTTATATTTTGAGACCTCGACCTTCATCTTTGTTTCTCCGTAGTGTTCTCTCGACGAACGGGAACATCAACCCTTGTTGGTGGTGTCACCGATTTAAAGATGGAGAAAGAACCCTTGTTAGTGGTGTCACGAAGATCTACACAAAGCGCGAAGGATCAGATCGTCGGCCTTCTTCCCCGTACCCTGAGGCGGATCTCGAGGGAGAGATCCATTGTTAGTGGTGTCGAATTGTAGCACCCCGGGTAATCCACTACTAGAAAATCTTTATTATTTTTATTATGTGCATCATCATGACATCATCATGCATTTGTTTGTCAAAAACTATTTTACAAAGGTTTATTTCGTTTTCCCAAATACCCCTTCTTAATTCAAATCAAAACTTCGGGCTTGTCCAAAATATTTTGTTAATCTAAAACTAATCGCAAAATGTTTTGTCTAAATTAAATAATAATAATAGTAATAACCAAGTTTATAAAAGTTTTCGGGGAGGCAGTCCAGCCTTTCGGACCAGGCCACCTACTACCTGGACCAAAAGAAACCCTTGTCTAAACCTATCCAAAACGAAACCCTAACCCTACCCCAACACCCTACCTATTACCTGCACCCCGCCGCCAGGAAACCACTGCCACGCACCCACTCACGCGAACGCCCTTCACAGCCCGCTTGACATGGTCCACCCCGGAACTGCCCACCCTGCCCGCATGGACCCCACCTTGTGGCCACCTCGCAATCCCTGCCTGCAACCCCGCTCTCTCACATTGCCAACATATCCTCCCTCTTCCGCCTCCCCGCCTCTAGGCACCAACGGCCCCATCTCGTATCACTATGACCGGCCGCCTCGAGCTTCCCTCCCTGTCGTTGCATCCTCCGTCGCCATCAACAACGTCGAGCGCCTCCCTAGCCTCCTCTGGCTCCCGTGCGTGCCCGCGACGCCGTGCTCTGCCGCAGCCCGAGCAGTCGTGTCAGACGCCGCTGCCTTCTTCTCGACAACCGTCGGCCTTAGGCCTTCTTCTGACAGTGACTTAGGCCTGGCCCCAAGCGCCGCTCGATCCCGAACTCTGCCGCCCATCTTGCTGCCCCTGCCTTCGATGACCCGCCTCACCACCGTTTCTGTCCTCAGCGCCTGTACCTCGCCGCCTTGCGGCCAGGAGGGACCCCACGTGACTTCGCCGTGCACTCCCTAGCGCCTCCTGTTCTACGGTCGCCGCCGTGCTTCACCCCGTCCGAGCCGCCCCTCGTGGTGTTGGGCCACGCAGAGATAAAACAAAACTTTTCCCTCTAACGTGGTGATCCCAAGATCTAGCTAAGGTAGAAGGCCACGAGGTTTACCACTAGACGCGCAGTTGCAGATTACTGATGAAGCGCGTCAGTTGATGCAGTGCAGTCCTTTGCGATCCGATCGTCCTGGTGCTGATCGTACAACACCTCTGCTGGTATCCACACGTACAAGGAGGAGCACCGGCAGAGAACTGCTAGGTTCGTAACGACGGTAGGACTGCTGTGGAGCTAGGTTTCCAACACATGGAATGACCTAACCGAACAATGATTAACCTTTCTGGGTTACGATGCTCCACTATATATAGGGAGTGAACGTTGGCTCCACTCTCGTGGCCCATTCACTAAAGCCCATATAACACTTACTCATCGTGAGTCCAACTCGCTAACTCGGTCCTAATCCGGCTTAGGTCCAACCCAACCAGATTATCGGTTCAGATCCAATCCGAACTTGCTCCCGCTCTTAAGTGTGTGACCCCGCAGGCTCATGGATACTTGGACACGATAGGAGTCCGACTCTCAATCGATCAGTCGGTAGCGGCTCCTAGCAGAACGTGCCGACTCCCAAGTACAAAAGAGTCAAGACGACTTGCCTTTCCAATGTGACTTGCGTCCGAGTCCCTTTTGCCTCATGATATACCTTGTCAGACTATAGGCGAATATTTGTCATCCCTTGAATAGTTAGACTCTCTTCTTGATCCGAGATAAGTGATTCACCCGACTAACTCTTAGTCGATCGCCTCGGTTAACACTTAACCGAGTCGTGCATGGCCATGCTTTCCGAATCATATCTCACGAAAGGGTCCAGAGAATATCTCTCCAAGTGGAGGGGCAAAATCCCATCTTGTTTATTCACATCACGTAGCTTGATACTCAGTCGACCCGAACTCTACCTTTATAACTGTCCAGTTACGGATCAGCGTTTGATAGAACCTGTCGGTGATCCTCAACTCGGATTATGCAATAACCTCAGGTCTAAGGTTTACATTGATTGAGATATATAAATGACAACTTGTTCGTTGTACCTCTTTAGCCGAGTTGGAATAACATTGCTAAACTCTTTAGCCGAATCTGAGTAAGTTGGAATAACATCTTCATGCCCATGACAAGCGGAACCGAGTCATCAAGACAACTTTCACATTGATCTAAGTTGTGTGTCCAGCACAACCTCAATGACCAAGGATATTTAGTACAAACAACATGAATGCATAGTTCCACAACTGAATCACATATTCAATGATACACATCAGATGTTTATACAAGGACTACTTAATATCTTTATGAATACAATGGGAAATATCATCATACATGATTGCCTCTAGGGCATATTCCCAACAGTCTCCCACTTGCAGTAGAGTCAATCTTCCAACATCACATGTCTAATCATCTAATGCCCATGGCTCTCAGGTGCGCCTCATGCTTCGGCTGTGGTAACGGCTTTGTCAATGGATCCGCAATATTTGCATCCGTGTGTACCTTGCATAACTTGATATCACCCTGATCCACGAATTGGCGAATCAGGTGGTACCGCATGAGTATGTGCTTGTTTTTATGGTGTTGTCTAGGTTCCTTGGCTTGTGCAATAGCACCATTGTTGTCACAATACACGTCCAACGGATTGGACGAGCCCTGAACCACACCAAGATCCATGAGGAAATTCCTCATCCAAACAGCCTCCTTTGCTGCCTCTGAGGCGGCAATATACTCAGCCTCTGTTATAGATGCAGACACAGTCTCTTGCTTGGAACTCTTCCAGCTCACATCACCTCCATTTATAATAAACACGTATTCGGATTGCGAACGAGAATCATCAGATTCGATAAGATAACTCGCATCCGTGTAACCCTTTACACTGAGTTCATCTTCACCACCATAAACCAAGAACATATTCGTAGTCCTTCTCAAGTACTTTAGGATATTTTTAGCCGTTATCCAGTAGATTTCTCCAGGATCAGCCTAGTATCTGCTCACAACACTTAGAGCATAGGAAACATCCGGCCTAGTGCAAATCATGGCATACATGATGGATCCGACTGCAGAAGCATACGGAATCGCACTCATCCGACTTCGCTCATCAGTTGTAGAAGGACACTGAGTCTTGCTAAGTTTTACACCATGGGACATAGGTAAGAACCCCTTCTTAGACGATTCCATGTTGAACTTCTTCAACACTTTGTCCAAATAAGTACTCTGACTCAATCCAATGAGCCGTCTTGATCTATCTCTATAGATCCGGATTCTGAGAATATATGTTGCCTCACCCAAGTCTTTCATTGATAAACTCCTTTCCAATGATTCCTCGGTTTCTTGCAACATCTGGACATCATTTCCAATAAATAATATGTCATCCACATATAAGATTAGAAAGTTTACTTTGCTCCCACTAAACTTCTTGTATAAACAAGAATCATGATCACTCTTGATGAAGCCAAATGATTTGACTACCACATCAAAGTGAATATTCCAACTCCGAGATGCTTGCTTCAACCCATAAATGGATTTCTGAAGTTTGCACACCTTTTCAGCATTAGCCGGATCAACAAAAACCTCGGGCTGTATCATATGCACGTCCTCGGTTAAATTTCCGTCAAGGAAAGCCGTTTTGACATCCATCTGCCATATCTCATAGTCGAAATAGGCTGCTACAGCTAACATGATCCGAACTGATTTAAGCATCGCTACGGGCGAGAAAGTCTCGTCGTAATCAACTCCTTAAACTTGTTAGAACCCCATTGCGACAGGGCGTGCTTTATAGATTGAAACATTTCCATCCATATCAGTTTTCATCTTAAAGAACCATTTGCACTCGATGGGTCTTGCACCGTCTGGCAAATCAACCAAGTTCCAAACTTGATTTTCATCCATGGACTTTAACTCGTATCTCATGGCTCCAATCCATGACTCGGAATCAGATCCAACCATCGCTTCCGAATAATTTGCCGGCTCATCACTGTCTAACAGCAACACATCACGATCTTCGTAGTACAGGTGCTGCTGCCGGCTCAGCTACCACGACCGGCTCAACCTCCAAGGTTTTTGCCGACTCGCTACTAGCCGGTTCCTCTCGAATTTCTTTGAGCTGCATCGTGCTCCCACTTACTCCTCGACTGAGAAACTCTTTCTCAAGGAAGACACCGTTCTGAGCGACAAACACTTTGCCCTCTTCTTGGTTGTAGAAGTAGTAACCCAAGGTTTCCCTCAGATACCCCATGAAAATACACTTATCCGACTTGGCTGTAAGCTTGTCTGACTGAAGTCGCTTGACAAATGCCTCACAACCCCAAATCTTAAGAAAAGACAAACTCAGCTTTTTGCCTGTCCACATCTCATGCGGTGTCTTCTCTACGGATTTTGATGGTACTCTGTTTAGTGTGAACGCCGCTGTTTCTAGACAATAGCCCCAAAATGATAAAGGCAGATCTGTCCGACTCATCATTGATCGTACCATGTCCAACAAGGTCCGATTCTGCCTTTCTGAAACACCATTCCTTTATGGCATTCCTGGCGGAGTAAGTTGAGGAACTATTCCACAACTTTTCAGATGTTCATCAAACTCATGGCTCATGTACTCGCCTCCTCGGTCCGACCGAAGAAACTTTATTTTCTTGCCGAGTTGATTCTGTGCTTCATTCTGGAATTCTATGAACTTTTCAAAGGCTTCCGACTTATGTTTCATCAAGTAGATATATCCATACCTACTCAAATCATCAGTGAAGGTAATGAAGTACTCATAACCACCCCTGGATGTCGTGCTCATTGGTCCACATACATCACTATGTACTAGTCCCAACAAGTCGGATGCCCTTTCACAACTCTTTGCAAAAGGTGTCTTGGTCATTTTGCCGAGTAGGCAAGATTCGCATGTCTCGAATGACTCCAAGTCGAACGAAGTTAGGAGTCCATCATCATGGAGCTTCTTCATGCGTTTCCAACTTATATGACCAAGCTGACAGTGCCAAAAGTAAGTCATATTCAGATCATTTGGTTTCAACCTTTTAACATTTATGTTATAAACTGACTCACCATCAAGATTCAAAATAAATAACCCGTCCTGGACGGGTGAAAAACCGTGAAACATATCATTCAAATACAAAGAACAACCATTATTCTTGATATTCGACTCATAGCCTTGCCTCATCAAACATGAAGCAGAAATAATGTTTCGACTGAGCACTAGAACATAATAACAATTATTTAGTTCCATAATGAATCCGGAAGGTAAATGAAGTTGCATCGTGCCGACTTCCAACGCAGCAACTCTTGCTTTGTTGCTGACTCGAATATTAACCTCGCCTCTTGCTATGCTCCTAGTTCTTACCAGTCCCTGCAATGAGTTGCAGATGTGAATAACTGACCCGGTATCATATACCCAAGAACTATTAGGTGCATCAGCAAGATATATGTCTATAACATTGCAAACAAGTGTACCCGAGTCGGAAGTCATACCTCCACTCTTGGCTTTGTCGGCCAAGTACTTGCTGTAGTTCCTCTTCTAGTGGCCATCCGCCTTGCAGTAGAAGCAAGTGGATCCGGCTGAAGGATATGGCTTAGTCCCTGAGGAAGTGCTTGGGACCGGGTCCTGAGCCTTCTTTCCTCCCGACTTAGCCTTCTTCTTAGTCCAAGAACTCTTCTTGAACTTAGCCTTATTCTGCACCATCAACACTTGACTGGCGCCCTTTGAGATCCGCCTCTGCCTGCTTGAGCATCCCATGTAATTCAGTGAGCTTCTTATCCATACCATGCATGTGGTAGTTCAAAATGAACTACCCATATGCACTAGGAAGAGAGTTCAGAATTATATCCGTAGCGAACTCTTCGCTAATGGGGTAGCCAAGCCTCTCCAAAGACTACACGTAACCAACCATTTTGATCACATGCGGACTCAGTGGATCACCATCCTTAAGCTTGCAACTCAGAAAATCCTGAGAGACTTGATACCTCTCAGTCTCGCCTGAGCCTGGAACATACTTTTGAGGCTTTCGATCATATCGTAGGCCTCAACATGCTCGAACTGCTTTTGCAAGTCCGATTCCATGTGAGTAAGCATAAGACAGCTAATATCCGTGGACTCATCCTTAGCCCGACGGTAGGTATTGGTGGCAGCGACAGTCGCATTCTCATTCGGCTCATCTGGAAGTGGGTTGTCTAGGACATGGTCCTTCTTTTCTTGTTTGAGAACAATTCTCAGATTTCGATACCAGTTGGTAAAATTAGTGTCATTCAGTTTATCTTTCTCAAGGATAGTTCTCAACGCAAAACCGGATATCTGAGAGTGACTGCTACTTGGTGCCATGATCTACAACAGAAAATATGCAAAACACTTAAGACATGTATTCATAAAAGATCAAGCATATTAAACATTTTAATATTTTATGCTCCCACTAGAACCAACACCCCTCCGATGGTTACTTAGTGATTCAGGATCCTAAATAAGCAAGTCGGCTAGTGAGCTTTAGCATCACCGCTAGCCGCCAAGTGATCTAGGTAGACAACTCCTTGTCAATCGTATCTCATACGACTCCTGTTGGACGGGTGGCATCACATGCCCCGGCTCCCATCCGACTTTTCCCCGAGCCCCACAACCGTTGTGATAGACCCTTCTAGCTTACCGAGTGTTTCCACAGTAAGAGTCTGACTTGAACCCACCTAGTCAGAAAGAATTGGCAGCACCTCAATTTTATGAGCCCACTACCAAAAATGTCTGACTTGTGATGGTGCAAACACTGGCGGGAAAACCGACTAGACCTTCTTTGAGGAATTAAATTTTACCGACTATCTAATAGAGGTAAAACAGAGACATAACAATAACACAAAATAAAGCAATTATAATGTGAAATGGTATGGCTCTCTTCATGGCGATCTCCATCTCCACAAATCCTGTAATCCGACTTGTGCCAACTCGTATTACTCCATGTCGCCAACAAGTACAACTCCTTTCATGCCTTCCGGGTTCTCCAAACAGCTACACTATCTTAGTAAAGTAAATTACATAGAGAATCCGACACGCAGTTCGTTATACAATAAAATGACAGCACCTAGGCTCCAGCCGACTGACAAAAACCGTGATTCGCAGATCACGTATGGATTAGACACATACATCACATGCACATGAACCATACCATTCACAACTTCCTGCAAAAAAAAGTTATGCATGGATACAATATCTATCGGCGTTGTGAAACTCGCAACGAGATCTAATTAAGGCGATAGGGCGAAGCCGGCAGTCCCGCTAGCCGGATAGCGGGCAGGGATCGAAGAGGCAGCGCCCCTCGAGGGTGCGGGAAGCGCCCGACGATTTTTCCGAAAACATAGATCTCATCTACGATCCGGACATGGATTCCGACCATTGTTCCGATTTGATCAAACTTTTTGATCTTCGATCACCGCATCTGGATTTACATGTAACAGCCTACCCCGATGGCGGAAGCCGACCGGTAGGGGTATGTCATTCCATGAACTCAGCAGTATGATCGCGTAAATCAGATCTACCATTTCCCGAGTACAGTTGATCCAGTCAACCTCGTACAAAACCAATCTATCTCATAGATCGACCACCAAAACAGCATATAGATCTCATCTACAGCCTACCGCATATAACATATGCGAGATCTTGAGCCTAAAACCAGAATCTATCGCTCTGATAAGGTAGAAGGCCATGAGGTTTACCACTAACATGGTGATCCCAAGATCCAGCTAAGGTAGAAGGCCACGAGGTTTACCACTGGAGGCGTAGTTGCGGATTACTGATGAAGCGCGTTAGTTGATGCAGTGCAGTCCTTTGTGATCCGATCGTCCTGGTGCTGATCGTACAACACCTCTGCTGGTATCCACACGCACAAGGAGGAGCACCAGCGGAGAACTGCTAGGTTCGTAATGACGGTAGGACTGCTGTGGAGCTAGGGTTTCCAACACATGGAATGACCTAACCGAACAACGATTAACCTTTCTGGGTTACAGTGCTCCACTATATATAGGGAGTGAACGTGAGCTCCACTCTCGTGGCCCATTCACTAAAGCCCATATAACACTTACTCACCGTGAGTCCAACTCACTAACTCGGTCCTAATCCGGCTTAGGTCCAACCCAACCAGATTATCGGTTCAGATCCAATCCGAACTTGCTCCCGCTCTTAAGTGTGTGACCCCGCAGGCTCATGGATACTTGGACACGATAGGAGTCCGACTCTCAATCGATCAGTCGGTAGCGACTCCCAAGTACCAAAGAGTCATGACGACTTGCCTTTCCAATGTGACTTGCGTTCGAGTCCCTTTTGCCTGATGATATACCTTGTCAGACTATAGGCGAATATTTGTCATCCCTTGAATAGTCCGACTCTCTTCTCGATCCGAGATAAGTGATTCACCCGACTAACTCTTAGTCGATCGCCTCGGTTCGAGTCGTGCATGGCCATGCTTTCCGAATCATATCTCACGAGAGGGCCCAGAGAATATCTCTACAAGTGGAGGGGCAAAATCCAATCTTGGTTATTCACATCACACAGCTTGATACTCAGTCGACCCGAGCTCTGCCTTTATAACTGACCAGTTACGGATCAGCGTTTGATAGAACCTAAGTCGGTGATCCTCAACTCGGATTATGCAATAACCTCAGGTCTAAGGTTTACATTGATTGAGATATACAAATGACAACTTGTTTGTTGTACCTCAATATGGGTCAATCCGACTCGCTAAACTCTTTAGCCGAATCTGTGTAAGTTGGAATAGCATCTTCACGCCCATGACAAGTGGAACCAAGTCATCAAGCCAACTTTCACATTGGTCTAAGTTGCGTGTCCAGCACAACCTCAATGACCAAGGATATTTAGTACAAACAACATGAATGCATAGTTCCACAACCGAATCACATATTCAATGATACACATCAGATGTTTATACAAGGACTACTTAATATCTTTATGAATACAATGGGAAATATAATCATACATGATTGCCTCTAGGGCATATTCCCAACACGTGGCCCTGCGACGGTCGTCACGCCTTACCAGCAAGGCGCTCATCCTTGACCCTATGGCTCTGCGCCAGTCTCCTCTCCGCAAGCTCTTGTCAAGTTTCCATTCGTACCTTGTCTCTGTTTATGCTTATGTGTTTGTGCAACTATTACCGTAGACAAAATCCCATCTCTGTTTCATCTTTTGGTTGTTCCTGCCACTACCTGGAGTTGTTGATGTGGGTGGTGTTGGGATCCCCAATTCCAAATCACAGAACGCACATCCAGGATCTCCATCGCCGCCCGTCCGAAGGACCAAGACCGACAATCGAACATGAGAACCTGAAGACTCCTGTTGCTGGAATCAAGTCTGTCACCCTCGCTCGAGGTGGAATTCCAAGACCTTCGTGACCGATGCGACAATATCTCTACAATATCTCCTTCACAGATTCGAAGACCCCCGATCCCCGGATCCGAAGCCCGATCCCTTGAAACCCCAAGAATGCTGAATCGCCAAGTGTGACCCTTATTCCGAGACCCCTATTTTTATAAATGATATGAACTTGTTGCATATTAAATTTTTCATGTCGCATGCATATTGTGTGGTTTGGGGGCCTTATGCCAATTCACCTAATAATCACATATGGAGACCATATGCGTGCTTTTCTAGTCTTATATTGGCCCCATTTAAATTTGTTGTAGCGAACCGATGCCATGTTTTGCCTTGTTAAGGCAACATTTAAATTGCAGGGTATCTAAACAACTAGAACCATATATTTAATTGCTGGTACCCCGGTTCCGCTTAATATTTCCTAATTGCATTGCATCTTTGCCATGTCATACATCATACATGCATCATGCCCGATCTTTTGCTGTAGTATTAAATAGTGTATCCGGTGTTTCTTCTAGTGCTTTGCTTCTTCACGGATTGGGACGATGATTTGATGCGAGTGTTGACCCGATCTTTGGATGAACCTTTGGCAATGTTTTCTAGGCGAGCATTCCCCCCTTTCTACCTATTAGTCTTTTATAGTATTTACTCCCTCATGTTGATCTATCTCTATTAGTGTTGCGATTCATTAGTTTCCGTGCAGCATTTATATTCCTTGCAGCCTCTATATTGCCTTGGACACCTGCTATTGCCTGTTGATTGATACACAGTCGGCCTTGCGAGTCATAGTTGCTTGCTCAGGTGATGTTTTGCGTCATCGATGTTTCCGTTGTTGGGTGGTTGGCACATGCTTAATGGTGGAGATAATCATGGATTTAATTACCGTTTAATAACTAAAATTGAAAGTAGGTAAATAATGCATAGGCACTGGTGGGTAATAGACAATATTTGGTTTTTAACGTCTCACTGGTGTCCCATAGGACCCCAAGTTCTTGACACCTGTTCCAAGATCGAGTGCGCTAACCACAGGTGGGGTGTGTGGGCACCCCCATCGATTTAGTACCTGATTTCAAAGTACTGTACTGGGAGCCACAAACTAGTTTGGGGATTTATTACTATCATGTACTTATGCCATGCTTTACTGCTTTATTGACGATTGCGCGTGGAGCGCCTGTACTGTTTAGGAACCCCGTGATATGTTTTCGCTATATCGACAAGCCCAGTCACACTTTCGGGTTCCCAGTCGTTTATAGCTGTCGACACAAACCCTGGGTCCGTCTCGGAGACTGGCCGACTTTGTTACGGGTATCCTAGGGGGTGTCCCCCATGTGCTTGCTTTGGGTCTAGGACACATCGTGTTCGAAACCCCGTCGACATACTGTTGGGTGTATGTTTTGTGATCTTGTACCTACCTGATCTGAAAACAAGGGTGTAGGTGCGTGTGGAAACTTTGGTGCATCCCTGCAGGGTTAATACTTTTCGAGAAGCCGTGTCCGCGGTTATTGATGACTTGGAGCATAGTTCTCGATCATAGACAACTATAACTAAAGTTTACTGTTATAATATGACTTGTATCCGATATGACTAGTAAGTTGGATAACCACCATGGAATGAATAAATAAAACTTGCCAACTATGTGAGTTTCCTCGGATTGACTTCCTCGTTTGGTCTCGAGGGGGAAATAACAGGATGGGTATGAGTGGTGGTAGTATCAGGTTGGTTCCGAATAGGTATTTCTCATCTCTCTCTAATAGTCAACAGTTGTACTGAGTCTCTATAGGTTGTTTAGTGCATGCTGCGCTTCCGCTTCAGTCCACCATACCTATGTAGGCGAGGACCACGAATTCTAAGACTCGCCGTGTACTGGCCTCAGTACTGACCGCTCTCTTTTTCTTTTGCCCTTTGCTGGTACCCCTTTTGTTTAAGCAGTTTTTGAGATCGACGTTGTTAGCAGGGTTACCCTTTCGGCTTGGCCTGGGCAGGGTTATGGACGCCATTGGTTATTCTTCAGGGCTCTTAGCTCAATTTGCATCTTGTCCGTACTCGGACGCTGTATTGATTTCAAGGTGATTCAGATCTTTGTATTGTATATCTATATTCTTGACTCCTAGAGTCGTTATTGTATATATCTATTCTGTGGGTTCCATCATGGACTATTGTGTAATGTTATTACTTTGTTTTCCACCCGCACACAAGTGCCTGGTGGGCACCTTTGAATCGTTTCTATGCAGGTTTGGCGGGAATCGCTAAAACTTGCATAGGGACAATCCGAGAGTGTTACACATGCTCTCCGTTACTAGTAGCTATCTTGGCCAAGTAGATGCTAGTGACTCCAAGAGGGGGTATTTATGCTAGCTAGTGGGTTCGTGCCTCTATTTAATCTAAGGGAAGTGACATAAATATCTAAGGTTGTAGATGTGTTGTTGCCACTAGGGAGAAAACAACGGTCTCTTGTTCATGGAACAAGTGGATTGTTTACCTTACACACTTTGCTTAAAGCAGTTGTCTATTGCTTGCAACTTAATACTGGAGGGGGTTCGGATGATAACCTGAGGGTGGATTTCTAGTAATAGATGCAATTGGATGGCGGTCTATGTATCATTTTGTATTGCCCAATCGAATCTCATAGGATCATGAATGTCTAGTATTGCATTGTTATGCCTTTCTCTGTCATGTCAATTGCCCTGATGTAATTTGTGTAGCCAGCATGCCATGTTTGTTTATCTTAAGGAGAACACCTCTAGTAACTATGGACCCCGGTCCAATCTTTAACATTGATACATCTTCCACTGTTACTGTTTACTTGCTGCAAACCACTATTACCTTTCACACCATATAGTTAATCATTGGCTACAACAACCGATGAGATTTACAACCTCACTGTTCGTTGGGGCAAAGTCTTGAGTTTGTTTTGTGCAGTTCTACAAGTTGCTAGCAACACCTTTGAGTCATTTCCTTCCTCCTACTGGTTCGATAACCTCAGTTTCTTACTGAGGGAAGACTTGCTGATGTGCTCATCACACCTTGCTCTTGGGGTCTCCCAATGAAGCGCTACCACGCGCCATCAACAAGTTTTCTGGCGCCGTTGCCGGGGAGTGTGAGGACGTCTTCACAAGGGGAGTCCTTCACAATCTTTCTCTTTACTTAGTTTTTGTTTTGCTTAGTTTCTTTTGCTTGGTTTTGGTTGCCTCTTTTTATCAAAAAGTCCAAAAAAAATAGTTTAGTTTGGTTTGCTTTCTCTTATCAAAAACACAAATAAAATTAGTTCTTGCTCTAGTTGTTGCTGCTATTGGCCTGCTCCACTTTTGCCAAAATGAACTCTGCCGAGAACACCAAGTTGTGTGACTTCACTAGCACAAACAACAATGATTTCCTAAGTACTCCTATTGATCCACCTACTCCTAATGTTACCTTTTATGAAATTAAGCCTGCTTTGTAGAATCTTGTGATGAGAGAGCAATTTTCAGTGCTAGTTCTGATGATGTTGTTGCCCACCACAATAACTTTGTTGAACATTGTGAGATGCAAAAATATAAGGATGTAAATGGAGATATTATTAAGCTCGAGTTGTTTCATTTCTCCTTTAGAGGAAAATCTAAAGAATGGTTGTTATCCTTGCCTAGAAATAGTATTGATTCTTGGATTAAGTGCAAAGATGCTTTTATTGGAAAGTACTACCCTCCTGCTAAGATTATATCTATGAGAAGTGATATTATGAAATTTAAACAACTTGATAATGAACATGTTGCTCATGCTTGGGAAAGAATGAAATCTTTGGTTAAGAATTGTCCCACTCATGGACTTACTGCTTAGATGATTATCCAGACTTTTTATGCAGGTTTGAACTTCTGTTCAAGAAACCTATTGGATTCAGCTGCTGGAGGTACCTTTATGACCATCACCTTCGGTGCTGCAACAAAACTCCTTGATAATATGATGGTTAATTATTCTGAATGGCATACTGAGAGAGCTCCACATGGTAAGAAGGTAAATTCTTTTGAAGAAACCTCCTCTTTGAGTGATAAGATTGATGTTATCATGGCTATGCTTGTTAATGGGAAATCATCTTTAGATCCTAATAATGTTCCCTTAGCCTCTTTGGTTGCTCAACAAGAGCAAGTTGATGTGAACTTCATTAGGAATAATAATTTTGGCAACAATACTTATGGCAACAATTATAGGCCTTATCCTACTAATAATGGCAATACCTATGGAAACTCCTACAACAATACTAGAAGTGCCCCTCTGAACTTGAAGTCATGCTCAGAGACTTTATTAGTAAACAAACCACTTTCAACAAAACTGTGGAGGAAAATATTTTGGATGTTGACAAAAATATATCCTCTTTTTCTAAAGCACAATCCTCTTTGATTAATAAAATGGCTGCTAAACCTGAAACCATGGAAAGTACCTTTGCTGCTACTCATGCCATACAAGTTACTATTGATGAAAATGTTAGACTATTATCCCAACTTCATGCTAAGTGGGAAAGAGAAGCTGAAATTACTAGAAACAATAGTGTGTGCACTATCACCACAACCAATATGGATGGCACTAAACCACAAGAAGTCCCTATTCCTCCTACCACAATGCCTAAAACCAATGAGTCTACTACTAGTGATGATAAGTTTGATTTTGATCTTGATGGTTGTAATATTTCTAAAGTGATTATGTTCCTGCAAAAGCTTGCTAGAAGTCCTGATGCTAGTGATACGAATGTGGCTTTCACCAAACACATTACTGATGGTCTTATTAAAATTAAGGAAGAGAAGTTGAAACACAAAGCCTCTATTCCTAGGAAAGTAGAAGCTAGTTGGGAATCCATTATTATTATGCAAGTGAATGACTTTGATCTCAAATCTTCATGTGACCTTGGTTCTAGTGTCTCTATTATGCCTAGAAAGATTTATGAAATGCTTGATTTGCCACCTTTGGAAGATTGTTATTTGGATGTCCCACTTAATGATAATGCTAAAAATAAACTCATGGGGAGTGTTAATGATGTTCTTACTATGGTTAACAATTCTTATGTCCCTGTTGATTTCTATGTTTTGGATTTGGAATACAATGCTTCTTTTCCTATTACTTTGGGAAGACCTTTTCTTAGAACTATTGGTGCCATCATTGATATGAAAGAAGGCACCATTAAATATCAATTTTGATTCAAGAAAGGTATTGAACACTTACCTATGAGGAGAGAGAAGTTGCTTTTTGCTCCTCCTTTGAAAGCAAGGTTTGATGTTAATGCTTCTTCATTTGAAAATACTTGATTCTTGCTTCTTGTGCCTAACTTAAAGACGTTAAAGAAAAGTACTTATTGGGAGATAACCCAAAAGTTTTCTTGGGTATTCTAAGTTATTACTTAAGTAATGACCTCTACTTATCCTTTTATTTGCTTTTTGTGCCAAGAATGACATCTAATGAGAGGGAAGTAAGATTTGGGGAGTTGCTGTCCCGAAACAGATTTTTGTGCTCCACCGTAAAAAATCGCGAGGAATCTCTGTATGTTGGATTAAGCTGACATTTTCTGAATAAATCCCCCATTATGTTTTATAACTTTCGTTAGTTCAACACATTTTTATTTGAGCAATAGAAGGTCTTCGAAAAAATCGGGGTCTACCTGCTGGTCTGTTTTGACAGATTTCTGCCATTATTTGTATTTGCTTCTTATTGATTCCTTTTTGGTTATTTTTCAGAAATTGAGCTTTTTGAGGGAATTGCTACAGTATATTGTGGTTTTAGTGAAAGTTTTGCTGTTCTAAATCTAAACCCAAAGGTCTATTATCTTTTGAATACACTAATGTTGCTAATGAAGATTGTGTGAAGTTTTGTATGAAGGAAAATTTTCAGGTGTAGAGAGAGAACGATGTATTGAGATGAAGAATGGACAAAAGATCAATCTTGGGATGCCACCCCATGTCACCCCAAGAAATATTGAAGAGGTACATGCGTCAAAGCTTGGGGAGGACCAAGGCATCCCCTTCTTCATGAATAAAAAGCTTAGGTCTTTCTAGACACTTCGTTTTTATTGTTTCATGCACTGTTGTGTTGTTCTTCGAGTGTCTTAGTTTTCGTTTAGTTTGCTTGAATAAAGTAGTTTGGACCCCCATTCTCGCTGTGTTGTTCCAAATAAGTTGATTGGTGTTGGAGAGGAGTAGAAAGTTCTTGCTTGAGTAGTACAAGAGGAGCTTGCTTTGACTGTGACTTAGACTTTAGCATGTCATGCTAGGTGTTGTCTTGACCTTATGCTTAGTGATTATTTCTGTAGCATGACTTGTTGCAAACAATTGGGATTGCTTAGTGTGCCTTGAAAGAATCATGCGTTGTTTTAGCACACAAAAGCATAGTATTGTGGTATTCTCCTTTGAGGCTTTGTTTGGGTTGACTTGGCACATGCTCACACCATGTTAGGACTATGAACAAGTCACCATAGCCTCTATGATCATTTAGTCCTTGACTTGTAGTACCACTTTATGCTTTGATTAGTAATGTTTTGTCGCTCTACATGATTATGGCCATTATTGCTCTCTTAGTTGGTCGCTCCCAGTCTTTTGCTAGCCTCCACTTGTATGAGTAAGCTCTACTCATGCATCCAACTCCCAAGAAACCAAGTTATTCCAAAGTGTCCACTATAAATTACTATGCATGGTGTGTTACACCATTCCAAGTATATTCTTGTTTTCATCTATCTTCCCATTAAAAAGTATTTTGTTATGTGAAAACTTAGTGATTAAAGCTCTCACGAACTTGATGACACACTTTATTTTCCATGCCCCTAATAAACTTGAACCATTGTGTCATCTATATTATATATGCTTGCACTTATACGTTGGAATTAGCAGAACCATGCTGTCATGGGGAACGCTTTCAACATTGCACTTGTACTTTGTACACTGTTGATATCATGCTCTTTTGTCTATGGATGTCGTCGGTGTGAATGAAAGGGGAGCTTGTAAGTCCATGGAGTTATGTATGTGTGTTAGAGAAATGCCCTGGACCGCTAGCCTAAGACATGCCTAATCATGGTGGAAACTTGTAGCATCACCATAGTGACATCTATGAAGCATTCTTCTTATAAAAAAGAGAGAAAAAACAGATACATATGGTAAATAAGAAGATTGTACAGATGCTCATTGTCTGCTTGCCTTGTCATTTTGATTATTGTATAGCTCATGTATCATGTGCAAGGGGTACCCCGTTGGCGGTTCTCTATGATACACATGTACTTACTATGACAAGAACTTGCCAGTAACTAAGCTTGAGTAGCATGAGGAGCGGCCCTCGTATTCAAGGGACATGAGATTGCCAACTTATACTTTGTCAAGCATATACTCCATAGTTTGTTCACTTTAACCTTAATCACTTCACGATTCTTATGATAGGGGCAATGAGAGCTGAAAGCTAACAAGTACCATAATTTTGGTAGCTCTTTTTGAAACTTGAAATCCCTGCTTCCCTTATGAAGGGCCTTTATTCCACCATTATATTGAGTCTCCACCTTCTATCCATAGGCACTAGTTAAGAGAGCATAGTTTCCATTCTTAGTTCTATGTGCATTGTCCCAAAACTTATTGATCGATGCATATTGTTCATATTACTTGTTCTTGTGCTATTTGTATCTAGTCACTCTTATGAACTTTGAAGGTGTCCTATGCATCTATTTTCTACTCCATGAGGGGCAAGCTGAATGCCACTATGCTATGTTTTATGTATGTGAAACAAACAAACGTTTTTTAATGCATGTTATTCATGATATTTGTTTGTAACCTTTCATGTTGCATGCATAGTTACTTTGTCTTACTGTTAGAACTCCATATTTCATGCTCATGTTTAGAGTTCTTTGATCCCAGCTTTCAATGCTTGCAAATGGTTTGATCTTGATTTTGATGGTGCATGTCACCTCAAAAATTATTCTTTTTATCACTTACCTACTCGAGGACGAGAAGGAGTTAATCTTGGGGATGCTTGATACGTCGGAAATGTATCTATAATTTTTGATGTTCCATGCTTGTTTAGTATCTACTTTTCTTTGCTTTTTCTACACTTTGAGGTGTTTTTATATGTTTTTTGGTACTAACCTATTAACAAGATGCCATAGTGCCAGTTGCCTGTTTTCTTCTGTGTTTGGTTCCAGAAAGGCATAAAATCAATATTCTCGGAATTGGACGAGACAAAAGCCAAAGTCAATATTTTACCGTGGGGAACACGGAGCCAGAGTATGAGACGGAGGGGAGGCACCAGGGGGCCACACCCCCTGGCGGCGCGGGCTAGGGTTAGCCGCGCCTAGGGGGGTGTGAACACCCTGGCCGCCCTCCTACCTCGCCTCTTCGCCTATAAAGACCCCCCGATGCCAAAACCCTAAGTACCCGATCAATATTCCACGAAACGTCTGTAGCCGCTGCCACCATCGTCCCTAGATTGGGGGATCTAAAGCTCTTCCCGGCACCCTGCCGGAGGGGAGATCATCCCGGAGGCCTTCTTCTTCATCATGCCAGCCTTCAGTATGAAGCATGAGTAGTTCCACCTTGGACTACGGGTCCATGTAGTATCTATTTGGTTGTATCTCCTCCTTTGTGCTACCAAGTTTAGATCTTGTGAGCTCCGTTCATGATCAAGATCATCTATTTGTAATCATGCATGTTGTGTTTGCGGGGATCCGATGGATATTTATATTACTATGTAAGATTGATTAATAGTTTTGTATTATTGATTCTATCATGTCTGCGTTGTTTGTGATCTTGCATGCTCCCCGTTTCTAGTAGCTATCTTGGCCAAGTAGATGCTAGTGACTCCAAGAGGGGTATTTATGCTAGTTAGTGGGTTGATGCCTCTATTTAATCTGTAGAGGTCCTAACCTTTAATAAGGTAGAGATCCCTGTGTTTACAATGCTAGTCCCTGGATCAATAGCTAGAACCCACAGTTAAGATGTAATATCAAGAAACAAAGGTCATAATACAACTTTATAACCAGGAATAAAATAATTTATTACATCTTACATAGCTCATTTGGCTATCTCATTACAATGCAGCATAATGTAACAAAAGTATGGGGTCCTTCATCTTCAAAGTGCCACAAGCAAACATGTTGGTTGTAGACTTGTTATCCTAATCAACACACTTCACTAACATCAAACAAACCTGCAACATAATAAGTTACAGCCACAAGGGTCAATACATTTGAATTGTATTGGCAAGTGATACTATGGTAGTATAGTGGAGTCTATCATCTATATGCATTTGGCTAAGTGGAGATATTTGGAAATATCACTAATGCATAGTGAAAATAATGGTACAAAGTATGAAGCATCACTAGCCTTTTTGGTAGAGAATATAAGTTCACTCCTTGATCTTGCAATATTCACACTCTTCAAATGTCACTACAATTTAATCAAGCAAGGCACAATTTCAATCTACCATTCAAGCAAACATCACATAAAAGAATAGAAACAAAGCAATGCATGCAAGCATGCCAAAGATTGTTTTATTTGGAAAAGTGGTTTCTAATAGGTTATAAACATTCTAAAGCACCTATTGGTCATTTTATAAAAGTGGCAAAACCATTTGCAAAATATTTCACCTATAAACCAATTTTAAACCAAATCAATATTTTATGTGGTTGAAAATGGCTTTAGCAAAGAAACAATTTTTATAGGGTTCACCAAATACATTTTTAATTCCAAAACTTGCTGTTTGGGGTCAGAGAGTTTAATCCAAACCATTTCTCAAAGGTTTTACTCAAAAATCATTTTTAAACCAAAACAATAATTTTTATTTAGCTAGAAATGCCTTAATTCAAAGATTTATTCTTTAGCTTTACAAAATATGTTTTTGAATCTATAAGTTGGTTTCTATGGTCAGTCGGTTCAACACAAACCATTTTCCAAAGATTTTATCACAAAAATAATTTTAGAAAGAATTTTATATTCAAAACATGCCTACACAAGTTTCTGCAAAAACAATCATTTTCCAGAAGCAATTTACTAAACAAAGAGCATGGTTGGAAAGTGCTTGTCTTGCTGATTCCATTGATATAAAATTTGCAAAATTTGGACGTGTGGTTTGAAAGTTATGAATTTTGCAAGTTTGAGTAACTAACAGAACATTTTCTGGTTTTTGTAAAACAGTCTGGCCACGCGTCCTATTCTGATTGGTTGAAAATGTTTCACGCGGATCAAGCGATGCAGGCCGTAGGATCTAATGCAAATCGTGTGGCACAGATCATCATACCTCTTCGCTTTAAGTGGATCTATCGTATCCACTGGATCACCATCCTACGGTTCACAGCACACCAGCCACTAACTGGCGGCGCTCGACGGTGGCGCGCGGCGGCGACGCTCTGGCGGCGAGGTTGCCGACGATGCAGGATGCGAGGAAGAGAG
Source organism: Avena atlantica (assembly GCA_910589765.1). Lineage (NCBI taxonomy): Eukaryota > Viridiplantae > Streptophyta > Magnoliopsida > Poales > Poaceae > Avena > Avena atlantica. The sequence continues at coordinate 246,875,959 of OU342738.1, read as the reverse complement.
AGAGGGGGCTCACCGGGTCCGCAGCTTGCTGCTGATGCTCAACGTGCTTGCTGTTTGTCGAGGGGCGCACGGGGTTGACCGTAATTGCTCACCGGAGTCCGCACGGCGTCGGGCACGCTCTGGTCATCATCGGGGACATTGCTACAGGGCACAGGAGGGCGAACGGAGGATGCGGTTAGCTTCGTACGCAAGTCACAGACATGTGTGCATCAAAAGGAGGGCAAGAGGGGGTCTGTGCTTACCAGGAGGACTCGCCGGAGTCGAGGCAGACAGCGGCGATGCTCAGTTGTCGTCGTTTCCCAAGTTCTGGGGCGCGCGCTAGTGAGATGAGAGTGCTGGCAGGTGCGCACGGGAGAGGGGAGCAGGATCGAGTGGTAGAGGGGGCAAGGCTCGGTGACAAGTGGCCGGAATTTGTCGGGGAGGCTTGTCGAAGCAGAGGGTGTTCGAGGTCAAAATTAGCGCGGCTTGGAGGCAGAGGGTGTGCGACGTCTGGGGGAAAAGGTAGAGGAGGCGCGGGCGAGTTATCGTGCATGGTCAGGGGCAGTTTCATGGCGTAGTTAACGCGAATTTACACCGGCAATCAAACGCCTGTAATGGCCAGAGAGGGGGCGCGGTCAGCGGTGGTGAGGAAGAAGACGCTCGCGTGGCAGTGGGGCCTGGCGTCATCGAGAGAGGGAAAAGGGGAGGTGGGGTCTGCTAGCCAGCGACTGGGTGGGTGTCTTTCTGAGTGAAAACGGTTCACTGCGGGGAGTGAGAGAGTGGGCTGGACTGGGCTAGCTGGGCTGGGTTAGTTTTGTTTCATGTTTTTATACTGATTGTTTTTCTTTTTCCTTTTCTATTTATCTATTTTGATTTTGTTTATTCATTTCAAACAACAATTTGAATTTAAACTTCAACTAAACTTTGTGTAGATTAAGATACTGATTAAATAATACATTTTAAAGTCAAATTTAGAATATTTCTTTTATTCTTTTTAGGGTCTTTTAATTATTTAAAATAGGTTCTTGCATTTATTCAAATAAGGTTTAATAATGTTTTCAAACTCCATTTGAAATCTAAATATTTCGAAATCTTTTCAGTAGGTTTTATTTATTTATTAGGGTGTCAAATAATTCACCTTGAATTATTTGGAATATTTTAATATGATTTATAAATCATTTAAATTGGGTATTTGTCTTTATTCCAATGAAATCAATTATAGTTTTAATTCCATTTTATTTAGGTGATTTCCTTGACTCCATTTAAGTTAATTAAATGATTTTTAACCACTTGGGTATATTCCAAATATTATTTTCTCATGATTTAATTAATCATTTATAAAAGGGATTTCATCTTTTATCAAAATAGAAATAGAATTTGGTTAATGCCACTTTATTTAATTTGGAGAATTCTTTATCCTTTTATTTTATTTGTATTTGGATTATATTTATTCCATTTGCTTATGGATTAGGTCAAGATTTAATTTGGCCTTTAAATATTCCTCATTTAATAATTCCATCTTTATCTTATAAAATCCATATCTTTTTATTTAGAGATCCAAACTTGGTGATTCCAATTTGTATAATTTTATTTAATATTTATTTATCCCTTTTAAATATCTTTAAGATTATTTGATCACCATTTGGTATGGATTTTAGATAAGTGCTTTATTAACTTTGGAAATTCAATTCCCTTATCTTATTAAATTCATAAGATTTTATTTATGGCTCCAAATTGAATGAAATCAATTTCTATGGTTTCATAAATTTTCTATTTGTCATTCTTGATCATTTATAAATGTTTGTTGACAAATTTTTATATGGGTCAAATCCATGGTCTTAGTGATATCTTGGAAATGATTTTATTCCATTAGGGTTTTAGGGTTTTGGTTTATTTCTCAAGTGTTTAAATTTCCAGATGCACTTATGAAGAATGCATTTCACTTGATTTGAATTTAGTTGGATTCAAACTTTACTCAAGTTTGTTCAAGATGGGATTTTAAGTTTACATTTAGAATCAAAAAGTTTCTTTTCACCCTAAATTTCAACAATTATTTATTTTGTTTATTTATTTTTCACATTACAAAATTTGGAAAATTTTGGGATGTGACAGGCTACCACCCTTGAAATAAATCTCGTCCCGAGATTTGGGAAAGATAGGGGTTACAAGTTGGCTCAAAGCACTAGGGTACTACCACCCTTAAAAAAATTTCCAACTAGATTACTTCTTGGCTTGCTTGGCATCTTGTTGAAACCTCTCTAGGCAAACATCTGCATAGTGTCCTTTGTTTCCACAATTGAAACATGTGACAAGGCTGAGATTCTTCATAGGCTTTATCTTGTGCTTCATATTTTCTAGACAATTGCTTGCATAATGTCCTTGATTACCACAATTGTAACATGTGACAAGATTGAGTTCTTCACGTATCTTCTGTGGACAAGTTGACACATAATGGCCTAGATCTTTGAAGTTGTTGCACCACACTTGGTTAATCTCCTTATATTTCTGTTTCTTCTCAGGACATTCATTGGCATAGTGTCCCATCTCTTTGCAATGGCAACATTGCACTTGGCTTTTGTCCTTCTTCTTCTTGGGTTTTTCCAAATCTAGGAGTGCTTCTATTTTCATGTTCTTCATATCTTATCTCAAAGGTGGGAAAGTTTCCTGGTCTCCTTGATCTTTTCCTTGGGTAATACATATGTCTCCTCTTTGGTCCATCAAATTGAGTCATATAGCATGGAGGTGCAAGCTGAGATTTTCCTTTGTCTTCATGGGGGTTTACAATCTGTTGATGCACTCCACCTTGTTTCCTTTGTTGAACTATGGAATAGATTGGGCACTGGATAGGGACATGATTATTTCCTTCACATAGGAAACAAGTAGCTTGAGATGTGGGGCATTGATTATTTGGATGTTTCTCTTCACAATTGGGGCATTGATCTTCATGCTCTTTGGAAGTGTGATCCTTGTCTCCACAAACATTGCAAGCTTGAGTTCCTTCTATATTATCATCCTTGACATCCTTGTTGTCATAAACTTCAAGGGTTGTCTCCCATGTTGATTATTTGACTTGTCATCCTATGCAACAGTTGGGTTTGGGTTTCCAAAAACCTTTGCATGGTTGGGTCTAAATCATTGTTGTTGACCCAAAATTGAGTTGTCACTTGGTTCAACTAGGTTTGGGTTACTATGAGTTCTCTCCTGTTGACCTCTTGGTTGTTCTTGTTGTCACCATCCTTGATGTTGGAGTTTCTTGGAGTAGTCATCTGTTTGGGTTGGATTGGGATTAGAATAGGCAAAATATTTCTAAGGAATCAATTCTAATCACACATATCACAATTCACTCAAGCAATGTGCAAGCAATCACAAAAAAACACTCCACTCAAACAACAAGTTCAAGCACATCTTTAGGCAATAAATTATTTTTGTTACATCACATAAGTTGGTGTGTTTGATTTAATCTAAATATGGTGGTCCAACTATATGGTTCACTTGAGATCCTTCCATTATTCTTTGTTGTTTCTCCTTGAATGAGATCATGGTTTCCTTGGAAAAATTCTTGTGTCTTGGTCACAAAACTCCAAAGGTGATGATGATTCCTTCTAAGTTGTGTTTCCTTAGTCTTCAATTCTTGAGTAACATTTCTTGTCTCACTTGTAGTCCTCAGTGATATCCAAAGTTGAAGTCCTTGGTGAAAATATAGTTGAAGTCTTGGTCATGGTGGAGGCTTTATCCATCAAGTTGAAATAGACAAGATGTAGAATCAAAAACAAACATGGTTGAGGAAAGAGTTTACAAGATTGTTTATAAATAAGTTTTGGAACAAATACAACTCCTATTTTTCTAAGGGGTTTTGTCCAATCCTAGGGTTACAATCCTACAGGCAACACAATGCTCTGATACCATTTGTAGAGGTCCCAACCTTTAATAAGGTAGAGATCCATGTGTTTACAATGCTAGTCCCTGGATCAATAGCTAGCATCCACAGTTAAGATGTAATAGCAAGAAACAAAGGTCATAATACAACTTTATAACCAGGAATAAAATGATTTATTACATCTTACACAGCTCATTTGGCTATCTCATATAATGCAGCAGAATATAACAACAGCATGGGGTCCTTCATCTTCAAAGTGCCACAGGCAAATATGTTGGTTGTAGACTTGTAATCCTAATCAACACACTTCACTAACATCAAACAAACCTGCAACATAATAAGTTACAGCCACAAGGGTCAATACATTTGAATTGTATTGGCAAGTGATACTATGGTAGTATAGTGGAGTATATCATCTATATGCATTTGGCTAAGTGGAGCTTAGGCTTTCTTTGCTTAAAATAGATTTTCCTTATCATTTGAAAATACTAAGTTTTTTCTTGACAAAATCACCCAAGGCATCTCCCAATAGAAATTGGTGATCCTTCAACCCTTGTTCAACCACAAAGTTTTAACTTAGAAATTGGGATGAGGAGATTCTTGATAGCTTCCATGTCTTGATGCTCAAATTGTCCTTTGCCAGGGACATGGCTAAGTACTTAGATTTTACACTCTGCAGAGGTGGTGCACATTCCCCACAAGACTTGGTTTCACCAAGACAAGATCTTTTAGAAGCCTTCCCTTAGACCATAATGGACGCGCTCCAACCTATCGTCCCCTACCACCAACTATCCATTTGGCTAAGTTATTGCAACCTATATGATCCAGGAAGAGCCCATAATGCCAAGTGGCTGCACTTGAAGCTTCTCAACATTTCACATCTCAAATCTCTTTGTTCCTGGGTGGCCATCCACAAGTGTGATACACAAGGTAAACCATTGAAATGGGCCTTGTGTAACCACTCAACACAAACCATTCCTTCCATTCCACCCAGGTGATTCATTCACTTAATTGTTTTATTAAACAAAACACAAGTCCTTGACTTAGAAATATTCCATAGCATGAATATAATCCACCCTTGTTTTCTACTAGCTAAGCTAAGCATGATAGTAGAAGGAACCTTATCTTAGGAAATTTCCACTAACGTTTCATCTACTAGGATTTCCCATGGCATAGTTTACACTTAGCAAAAATTCCATGCAAGTCCTATTTGGAAATATCACTAATGCATAGTGAAAATAACGGGACAAAGTATGAAGCATCACTTGCCTTTTTGGTAGAGAATATAAGTTCACTCCTTGATCTTAAAATATTCACACTATTCAAATGTCACTACAATTTAATCAAGCAAGGCACAATTTCAATCTACCATTCAAGCAAACATCACATAAAATAATAGAAACAAAGCAATGCATGCAAGCATGCCAAAGATTGTTTTATTTGGAAAAGTGGTTTCTAATAGGTTATAAACATTCTTTAACACCTATTGGTCATTTTATAAAAGTGGCAAAACCATTTGCAAAAGATTTCACCTATAAACCAATTTTAAACCAAATCAATATTTTATGTGGTTGAAATGGCTTTAGCAAAGCAACAATCTTTATAGGGTTCACCAAATACATTTTTAATTCCAAAACTTGGTGTTTTGAGTCAGAGAGTTTAATCCAAACCATTTCTCAAAGGTTTTACTCAAAAATCATTTTTAAACCAAAACAATAATTTTTATTTAGCTAGAAATGCCTTCATTCAAAGATTTATTCTTTAGCTTTACAAAATATGTTTTTGAATCTATAAGTTGGTTTATATGGTCAGTAGGTTCAACACAAACCATTTGCCAAAGATTTTATCACAAAAATAATTTTAGAAAGAATTTTATATTCAAAACATGCCTACACAAGTTTCTGCAAAAACAATCATTTTTTCAGAAGCAATTTACTAAAAAAGTGCATGGTTGGAAAGTACTTGTCTATCGCGTCCTATTCTGATTGGTTGAAAACGTTTCGCGCGGATCAAGCGATGCATGCCGTAGGATCTAATGCAAATCGTGCGGCACAGATCATCATACCTCTTCGCTTTAAGTGGATCTATCGTATCCACTGGATCACCATCCTACGGTTCACAGCACACCAGCCACTAACTGGCGGCGCTCGACGGTGGCGCGCGGCGGCGACGCTCTGGTGGCGAGGTTGACGACGATGCAGGATGCGAGGAAGAGAGAGAGGGGTCTCACCGGGTTCGCAGCTTGCTGCTGATGCTCAACGTGCTTGTTGTTTGTCGAGGGGCGCACGGGGTTGACTGTAATTGCTCACCGGAGTCCGCACGGCGTCAGACACGCTCTGGTCGTCGTCGGGGACGTTGCTACAGGGCACGGGAGGGCGAAAAGAGGATGCGGTTAGCTTCGTACGCGATTCACAAACATGTGTGCATCAAAAGGAGGGCAAGAGGGGGTCTGTGCTTACCAGGAGGACTCGTCGGAGTCGAGGCAGACGGCAGCGATGCTCAGCTGTCGTCATTGCCGAAGTTCTGGGGCGCGCGCGAGTGAGATGAGAGTGCTGGCAGGTGCGCACGAGAGAGGGGAGCACGATCGAGTGGTAGAGGGGGAAAGGCTCGGTGAGGAGTGACCGGAATTTGTCGGGGAGGATCGTCGGAGCAGATGGTGTTCGAGGTCAAAATTTGCGCGGCTTGGAGGTAGAGGGTGTGCGGTGTCTGGGGGAAAAGGTAGAGGAGGTGCGGGCGAGTTATCATGCATGGTCAGGGGCGGTTTCATGGCGTAGTTAACGCGAATTTACGCCGGCATTCAAACGGCTGTAATGGCCAGAGAGGGGGCGCGGTCAGCAGTGGTGAGGAAGAAGACGCTCGCGTGGCAGTGGGGCCTGGCGTCAGCGAGAGAGGGAAAAGGGGAGGTGGGGTTTGCTAGCCAGCGACTGGGTGCGTGTCTTTCTGAGTGAAAACGGTTCACTGCGGGGAGTGAGAGAGTGGGCTGGACTGGGATAGCTGGGCCTGGCTGGGCTGGGTTGGTTTTGTTTCATTTTTTTTACTGATTGTTTTTCTTTTTTCCTTTTCTATTTATCTATTTTGATTTTGTTTATTCATTTCAAACAACAATTTGAATTTAAACTTCAAGTAAACTTTGTGTAGATTCAGATACTGATTAAATAATACATTTTAAAGTCAAATTTAGAATATTTCTTTTATTCTTTTTAGGGTCTTTTAATTATTTAAAATAGGCTCTTGCATTTATGCAAATAAGGTTTAATAATGTTTTCAAACTCCATTTTAAATCTAAATCTTTCCAAATCTTTTCAGTAGGTTTTATTTATTTATTAGGGTGTCAAATAATTCACCTTGAATTATTTGGAATATTTTTAATATGATTTATAAATCATTTAAATTGGGTATTTGTCTTTATTCCAATGAAATCAATTATAGTTTTAATTCCATTTTATTTAGGTGATTTCCTTGACTCCATTTAAGTTAATTAAATGATTTTTAATCCACTGGGTATATTCCAAATATTATTTTCTCATGATTTAATTAATCATTTCTAAAAGGGATTTTATCTTTTATCAAAATAGAAATAGAATTTGGTTAATGCCACTTTATTTTATTTGGAGAATTATTTATCCTTTTATTTTATTTGGATTTGGATTATATTTATTCCATTTTCTTATGGATTAGGTCAAGATTTATTTTGGCCTTTAAATATTCCTCATTTAATAATTCCATCTTTATCTTATAAAATCCATATCTTTTTATTTAGAGATCCAAACTTGGTGATTCCAATTTGTATAATTTTATTTAATATTTATTTATCCCTTTTAAGTATCTTTAAGATTATTTGCTCACCATTTGGTATGGATTTTAGATAAGTGCTTTATTAACTTTGGAAATTCAATTCCCTTATCTTATTAAATTCATAAGATTTTATTTATGGCTCCAAATTGAATGAAATCAATTTCTATGGTTTTATAATATTTCTATTTGTCATTCTTGATCATTTATAAATGTTTTTTGACAAATTTTTATATGGGTCAAATCCATGGTCTTAGAAATATATTGGAAATGATTTTATTCCATTAGGGTTTTAGGGTTTTGGTTTATTTCTCAAGTGTTTAAATTTCTAGATGCACTTATGAAGAATGCATTTCACTTGATTTGAATTTAGTTGGAGTCAAACTTTACTCAAGTTTTTTCAAGATGGGATTTTAAGTTTGCATTTAGAATCAAAAAGTTTCTTTTCACCCTAAATTTCAACAATTATTTATTTTGTTTATTTATTTGTCACATTACAAAATTTGGAAAATTTTGGGATGTGACATAATCTAAGGGAAGTGACAGAAATCTCTAAGGTTGTAGATATGATGTTGCCACTAGGGACAAAAACAACGGTCTCTTGTTCATGGAACAAGTGGATTGTTTATCTTGCACACTTTGCTTAAAGCAGTAATCTGTTGCTTGCAACTTAATACTTGAGGGGGTTTGGATGATAACCTGAAGGTGGATTTCTAGTCATAGATGCAGGTGGATGGCGGTCTATGTATCTTGTTTTATTGCCCAATCGAATCTCATAGGATCGTGAATGTCTAGTATTGCCTTGTTATGCCTTGCTTAGTCCTGTCAATTGCCCTGCTATAATTTGTTTACCCAACATGCCATGTATCTTAAGGAGAACACCTCTAGTGAACTATGGACCCCGGTCCAATCTTTACCATTGATATATCTTCCACTATTATTGTTTACTTGCTACAAACCACTATTACCTTCCACACTATACCGTTAATCCTTTGTTACAGCAACCGGTGAGATTGACAACCTCACTGTTCGTTGGGGCAAAGTCTTGAGTTTGTGTTGTGCAGTTCTCCAAGTTGCTAGCAACACGTTTGAGTCGTTTCCTTCCTCCTATTTGTTCGATAACCTCGGTTTCTTACTAAGGGAAGACTTGCTGCTGTGCTCATCACACCTTGCTCTTAGGGTCTCCCAACGAAGCGCTACCACGCGCCATCAACAAATACCAAGATGATCCTTATCTTACCTCAAAGCATAACCAATCCGAAAACACCCATCCTTACCTCAGGATAGGCTTGATGGTAACCCTAGTAGTTGGATAAGATGAATTGCCTTGATCTACTGTCTGATGAATGTGACACCCCCGGGATCAGGGCTAAACAAATCCCAGACCTCTGCCTGACATAAGCTTAACCTTGAGCTCGAGGATATCCAGTGAAGAATCGATAACACAACAGTGACCCTACGACACAAAAAATTATTACAGCAAGCTCATAACTAAGCAGAGAACCAAAATATTAAAAGCAGAGGTCACTGACCACAATCATCAAACAATGGAAACTTAACGAGGCCTCAGAGGCCTGAAGCATAACGAGGATGTCCCAGCCCATAGATTACAGGCTGCCGGCCGGGAACCCCAAGCTACTCGTCGGTGTCGATGTAGTACCAAACTGTTCTTTAGGGAACACTTACTCTGCCAAAATTATCAACAAAGCAAGGATGAGTACAGGGTTTACTCCACAAGACTTATGGATGGTGGTGTTGTTTTGCATAAATCCATATCTGTTTATAAAATTAGAGGGAGAAGAAGCTCGTCTAATCAGAATATTTTAATAGGGGATAAGAGAGCGACATCTCCGAAGTATTGATCATCATCTTTTGATATCCACCAAGTCATCATCATCCCCTCGTACCCATTAGGAAGCATCCTTAAGCACACGTTGATATGCGAAGTTTTACGATTAGGTTCAAGTTCTCTATGATCATCACATATGTTCCCAAGTCGTTCATAACTGTGAACACGACTTTTCAAAAATATTATTACCCTGTAGGGGTGTACAACTTTATCCACACATACTAACCTTCTCTTAATGCCACATGATTAGCCCTCTTCCTTGGAAGGCCGACAGAGGGTGGTTAGACATGACCTTTACCTTTCTTTCGCCGAGACCATGATTCACGCCCTAAGGATGGTTCCGCCGTAATGGGTCAAATCCCAAACCGGTCCCTAGAGATGTGAGGCGAGATTGGTTTACCATGGATGCTATCTACCCCAAGCAACCTCGGCCACGCTTATCTACCTGTTATGAATGCACCTCCTTCACCGCCTTCGAGAAGATCCAGAATGCATGTCGAATGGAAGGCCCGAACTATGTGACTCATGGAATCTACTAGGCAAGTTAGTCATGAGGTTGTCTAGGCCCCGTGTGGTTCTACGCTCGTCTTGGTTCAAGAGGCAAGAACATCGGTTCCTAGGGGTGGCGGGCATGGAACTAGAAAAACCACATCCCACCGTGGCCTCCCATACAATTCTTAGCATGTTTTAATCTCATATCACTGATCTCATCTCATCACGTTCTCCTTTCATACTAGATTATCAGCCTCTGATACATCATATGGATGAACCAGAACTGAGAGAACAAAAATATTAAAAGCAGAGGTCACTGACCATAATCATTAAACAACGGAAGGAGAATTATGATATTAAGTATAGCAAACTTAACAAATGGCCTAAGAGGCCTGAAGCATAACGAGGACGTCCCAGCCCATAGATTCCAGACTGCCGGCCGGGAACCCCAAGCTACTCGTCGGAGTCGATGTAGTACCAAACTGATCTCTGGGGAACACTTACTCTGCCAAAAGTATCAACAAAGCAAGGATGAGTACAAGGTGTACTCCGCAAGACTTATGGCTGGTGGAGTTGTTTTGCATAAAGCCATATCTGTTTATAAAATCAGAGGGAGAAGAAGCTCGTCTAATCAGAATATTTTAAAAGGGGATAAGAGAGCGACATCTCCAAAGTATTGATCACCATCTTTTGATATCCACCAAGTCATCATCATCTCCTCGTACCCATTAGGAAGCATCCTTGAGCACACGTTGATATGCGAAGTTTTACGATTAGGTTCAAGTTCTCTATGATCATCACGTCTGTTCCCAAGTCGTTCATAACCGTGAACACGACTTTTCGAAAAGATTATTACCATGTAGGGGTGTACAACTTTACCCACACATACTAACCTTCTCTTAATGCCACATGATTAGCCCTCTTCCTTGGAAGGCCGATAGAGGGTGGTTAGACACGACCTTTACCTTTCTTTCACCGAGACCATGATTCACGCCCTAAGGATGGTTCCGCCGTAACAGGTCAAATCCCGAAGCCGGTCCCTAGAGATGTGAGGCGAGGTTGGTTTACCAGCGGCGCTATCTACCCCAAGCAACCTCGGCCATGCTTACCTACCTGTTATGAATGCACCTCCTTCACCGCCTTCGAGAAGATCCAGAATGCATGTCGAATGGAACGCCCGAACTATGTGACTCATGGAATCTACTAGGAAAGTTAGTTAGTCATGAGGTTGTCTAGGCCCCGTGTGGTTGTACGCTCGTCTTGGTTCAAGAGGCAAGAACATCGGTTCCTAGGGGTGGCGAGCATGGAACTAGCAAAACCACATCCCACCGTGGCCTCCCATACAAGCCTTAGCATGTTTTAATCTCATATCACTGACCTCATCTCATCACGTTAGATTATCTGCATCTGATACATCATATGGATGAACCAGAACTGATAGGTATGCATGGCTAAGCAAGACACAGATATAAGCTTTAGCAGTGCACACAAGCCAAACCTAGTTTTGCTAGGAGTAGTGGATCAATTAATATAAGCTAAACGGTAGTATGCAACGGATAGGATACTCTATCTATCGATAAAAGACAATAGTAGAATCATATGCAACATGACAGGAATTGAAATGCTTTTGGAATCATAGGATTATATCATGATGGGGCTATGCTTGCCTTTGCCTGTTGATAACCAGAAAGCAGATCTTCCGACATCTTAAACATGACTTGGCTATAGTTTGTCAAGTATTCTTCTTCGATCTTCGATGGTGTTTATCTCGGTATTCGATCTCGATCTCGATTTCGTATTCTACAGAGAAGAAGCAAAAACCAGAAATAAAGGGGAAACAATCAACACATGGCATCGATGAAATTCTCTGTTGGGCCACGCAGAGATAAAACAAAACTTTTTCCTCTAACGTGGTGATCCCAAGATCTAGCCGAGGTAGAAGGCCACGAGGTTTACCACTAGACGCGCAGTTGCGGATTACTGATGTAGCGCGTCAGTTGATGCAGTGCAGTTCTTTGCAATCCGATCGTCCTGGTGCTGATCGTACAACACCTCTGTTGGTATCCACACGTACAAGGAGGAGCGCTGACGGCGAACTGCTAGGTTCGTAACGACGGCAAGACTGCTGTGGAGCTAGGGTTTCCAACACATGGAATGACCTAACTGATCAACGATTAACCTTTTTGGGTTACGGTGCTCCACTATATATAGGGAGTGAACGTGGGCTCCACTCACGTGGCCCATTCACTAAAGCCCATATAACACTAGTCACCATTAGTCCGACTCACTGACTTAGTCCTGATCCGGCTTAGGTCCGACCCAACCAGATTTCTGGTTCAGATCCAATCCGAACTTGCTCCTGCTCTTAAGTGTGTGACCCGGTAGGCACATGGCTACTCGGACACGATTGGGTTCCGACTCTCAATCGATCAATCGACAGCGGCTCCTAGAAGAACGTGCCGACTCCCAAGTACCAATGAGTCATGACGACTTGTCTTTCCAATGCGACTTACGTCCGAGTCCCTTTTTCCTCACGACATACCTTGTCATACTATAGGCAAATATTCGTCATCGCTTAAATAGTTCGACTCTCTTCTCGATCCGAGATAAGTGTTTCACCCGACAAACTCTTAGTCGACCGCCTCGGTTAACACTTAACTGAGTCGTGCATGGCCATGCTTTCCGAATCATATCATTAAAGAGGGCCTAGAGAATATCTCTCTGAGTGGAGGGGAAAAATCCCATCTTGGTTATTCACATCACGCAGCTTGATTCTCTGCCTTTATAACTGCCCAGTTACAGATCAGTGTTTGACAGAACCTAAGTCGGTGATCCTCAACTCGGACTATGGAACAACCTTAGGTCTAAGGATTACATTGATTGTATATACAAATGACTACTTGTTTGTTGTACCTCAATATGGGTCAATCCGACTCGCTAAACTCTTTAGCCGAATCTGTGTAAGTCGGAATGGCATCACCATGCCCATGACAAGTGGAACCGAGTCATCAAGCCGTCCAGCACAACCTCAATGACCAAGGACATTTAGTACGAACAACATGAATGCATAGTTCCACAACCGAATCACATATTCAATGATACAAATCAGATGTTTATACAAGGACAACTTTATATCTTTATGAATACAATGGGAAATATCATCATACATGATTGCCTCTAGGGCATCTTCCCAACAGTATCAAACAAGAATTATGATATGACAATTTAAATTTCAGTGAAATGAAACCCTAATACAAGCTCGGCGGTTTAATCGGGGTTCCGAGGGGTATAAACCCTAATTTGGAAGAACTCCGGAATCACCTATGAGGGTTACTATGTTCTTCCAATTAAACTTGTCATAAAAGTTGTTGAACAATGCATGATTGTAGCTTAAAAAGATAGATCTCATTTTTTCTGAACATTTTGATATATTATTTGTATTTTTCTGACTTAAAATGAATTAGTTATTGAATTTACAATGTTTAATCAATTTCTGAAAATATTAAAAGGAATTACTACGTCACTGTGACATACGCACAAGGGTGGGGTTGTTTTACACCGGGGCAAAGCCTACCCCCGGTGGCTGATAGAGGGGCCCTAGGCCACCTCAGCTGCCACGCGGGCGACTGGGACTAGCAGCTGGTTGACCGGGTCTGACCCGTGCCCGATGACAAAAGGACAATGTCACGATAACGTTAGCTGGCGGGGCTCTCCCTAGATGGACGGCGGTGGCGGCCTTTTGTGCCGAGCGGGGACGCGCTGTTGCTATGGATCGAAGCAGAGCATCACGGAAAGACTAACTACGGTGGCGCCACCGGTTTTTGGTCACCGGAGCAAGGTCCACGCCGACGACTGGAGGCGCACGACGACGATGACCGACGAGGGAGCGAACCAAGGAGGGAGAGGGGCGACGAGATGGCCCAGGAGGACTGGAAGATTACCCTTGACACGTGTCTGCCCTCTGGGAAGATTGAGGAGGACGGTGGCAACGTTAATGGCGATGATAAACAACGTCGGTGTCAAAGAAGAAGGGATTGATTCCGGCGACTATGACTTCTACGGTGTTCGTTGGTTGGGGTAATCGAACAAGCCAAGCAAGGTGGTCACCGTGGTGTGGCCAAAGGCGCTCGGGGTGGTCCAGAACGGTGGGGCACCTGAGCTCCTGAGCTAGGGTTCTGCGGCTAGGGAAGGAACAAGAGAGGGAGCGAGCCTAGGGGGAAGTGAGAGGATAGGCATGAGAGGGATATGTGCAGGGGTGGCCTTATCCTTCCTCCAAGCAGCGGAGGGGATCACAGCGCAGGGCACGCATCACAGCGACGGCGGACGGCACCGACGTTGACACACACCTGCTTGCCGTGTGCAAGGAAGACGACGAAAGGAGGGTCAAAACGGTATTAGGATGGTATTGGGCCGCGCTGGGCTGGTGTTGGGTGCTGCGCGCTGGGCAACAGAGAGAAGAGGGGAAAGCTGGGTTTGGCCAAGCTAGGGTTAGCAGTAGGTTTTTTTTATTTTGCAAAATCTTTTCTTTTTCAGTTTTCCATTTCTATTTTGTAGATTCAAATAATTTTCTGTTTTTGGTTATTCCAAAATTACTAGAGGGTTTGTAAAATATGGAAATACAATAGGGACCCCTTATAACAATTTGGCTTCCATGTATTTTGTAATTTTCGAAATTCAAACCATTTGAATGTGTTTCAAAGAGAGGGGAGAAAACTAGGGTTTAGGGTTTGATTTATTTTCTTTAATGCACAACTTAAGACATGATGCTCATGAATGCACAAACACACCCTAAATAATGATTAACTAAAAACTGGGGTGTTATAGCTCTATCCCCCTTACGAGAATCTCGACCCGAGATTCCAAAGGTTGGAAGAGAAACAGAGAGAGAAAGAGAACATGTTCACTGTAACATCCCAAATTTCATCAAAAGAAAAATCATGTATTTCATTCATATCATCATAGAATTATGACCTTGCATAAAAAATTTCAAAGTTAGAAACCAAATAGAACCATTTTGATGCCCTTTTTACTATATACATATGGGGCTTGGTTTTATTTTATTTTACAACCTCAAAATGTTTTTGAGTGAATATATGTGTTTAGCATACTTTTTGACACTAGGATCACAGTGTAAAAATTTGGTGAAGGTTTGAATTCTAATAGATTTGAATTGGGGTTTCAAAATCATTTCAGAAAATCAAAACAGAAAATAAAAAGGAGAAAGAAAAAATAAAAACAAGCGCTGCCTATCTAGCCCAGCCCCACATGCGGCCTAGTAAGCCCACCCGAGAATTCCCCCTCCCCGTCTCTCTCTCACCCGTGCGCGCACCCCCTCGCTCACTGCCACTAGGCCCTGCTCCACATCGACACGGTCGTCTTCAATCTCGCACCCGCAGACCACGTCGTCGCTGCCCGTTTCTTCCCCTTCACTGCCGCGATTCAATCTGATTAAATTGCCTTGATTCGCCGCGTGATTGCTGCCCCTACTCCAGGTACTTATTCGACACCTTGTTGCGGCCATTTCCCCTCACCAAGCTCACACTAAGCGCCCCCAGGCTGCCAGTAATTGAGCTCGCACCGCCGCAGACCCGAGCAGCTCCGGCGATGCATTCCATTGAGCCACGTGTTCGCCTCTGTATCTCGTTCACGCAAGCGTGTTCCTCTTACTCTTGCGTGTCTAACCATGCCCCTAGTTTGTCCTCTATCGCCCCAGGTCGCCGTCCCTGTCAACCTCCGCGAACACCCGACGCGCCAATCAACTCCGGCGAGTAATTCCGGTAAAGTCCGCACGCCCCTTGCCCTCTGGTTCAAACCATTGTGTGCGCCGCCACCTTGTGCACATACTAATGCCCTTTGTTTGCCTTCTAGTGACCTAGGTCGTCGCCTTCGTCTCCGCCAGCAACAACCCGACACCGGTGAGGTCTCTGACAAGCTCCTGCGCCCGCGTCAGTAGGCCCTGTCCAAACCAAGCACATGTCAAGCTTCACCGCGTCTTCGCGACTCTGGTAAGCACTAGCGCCCTTACAACTAACCCCCTAGTCTCGCTGGCGAGTCACCGGCAGTAGTGCCTCCGCCAGTGCCATGTGCGCCGCTAGATTTTGGTCAGTCAGATCTGGTCCATTGGATCTGTATCTGAGGGGTGAGATTTGATCTAGCGCGAAGGGGTACGAGTTGATCTGAGCCGCAGGATTTAGTTAGATCTAACGGCCCATGAGCACGATCTGGCCAAAGCGGTATCAGTGAATCAGACACTACCACGCGTTTGTGAATTCGATTTAAAATCTGTTTTTAATCTATTAGATGAATTAACTTGTAAAATTCATAACTTTTGATCTATTTGTCCAAAAATTGCAAATAATATATCAATGGATTCAAAAACTTAAGCCCTACAAACCTACGGCCTTGAATTGGTCTTTTTATTCTGGAAAAATAGGATTATTTGCAGAATCTTTTGTAGGCTTATTTTGGCTATATAAAATGTTTAGAAAATTGTTTTAGAGTAAATATTGTTTTATTTGATCCTTAGAAAGTTTACTTTGTATTTAGTACTGTTTGGTTTGACTTGTTTAGTGTAGAAAAATCATTCCATTGCATTTGCATGCATTCATATGTATTTTTGTTTGAATATTGAAATGTGAAATTAGTGTTATGATTTTATGTGTAGATTTTGGTGATTTTGGTGATTGTGATTATGAGGATTGTTGCTACTCTCCTAGCTACCAAGGCAAGTGATGATTCATATTTTTCCTACTATTTTAACTATGCTCTAGTGATATTTTGAGTAGGATTGCATGGAGAATTTTTCTAAGTATATGCTATGCCTTGGGAAATCCTAGTAGTTGTTGTCTTAATAGATTTTCCCTAAGTTAATTAACTTGCTACTAGTATGCTTAGCCTAGCTAGTAGAATACAAGGGTGGATTATTCATGCTATGAAATATTGCTAAGTCTATGACTTGTGTTTTTGATTAATAAAACAACTAAGTGAATGAATAACCTGGGTGGAATGGTTTATGTTGAGTGGTTACACAAGGCCCATGTCTATCGTTTACCTTGTGTATCACACTTGTGGATTTCCACCCAGGAACAAAGGGATTTGAGATGTTTAGTGTTGAGAAGCTTCTAGTGCAACCACATGGCATATGGGCTCTGCCTTGACCAAATAGGTTGCAAGAACTTAGCCAGATGGACAATTGGTGGTAGGGTTGATAGGATGGAAGGCATCCATGGTGGTCTAAGGGAATGCTTTTGAAAAGTCTCGTCTCGATGCATGTCAAGTCTTATGGGGAAAGTGCACCACCTCTCGAGAGGGTAAAACCTAAGTACTTAGTCGTGTCCCCGGCAACAGACAATTTGAGCATCAAAGACATTGAAGCAATCAAGGATCTCCTCATCCCTCAAGGGTTGAACAAGGGTAAAGGTTCACCAATGTCTATTGGTGGTTCCTTGGGTATTTTTTTTGACAAACAAATACTTAGTGTTTTCAACTAATAAGAAAAAATCTATTTTGAGCAAAGCAAGCCTAAGCTACACTTAGCCAAATTCATATAGATGTTAGACACTACTATTCTACTATGGTATCACTTGCCAATACAATTCCAAATGTATTGACCCTCTAGGGCTGTAACTTATGATGTTGCAGGTTATTCTGATGAAGACTAGGGTTATGAGTCTACACTCAACATGTTTGCCTGTGGCACATGAAGATGAAGACTTCTGTTTATATACTTTATGTTATGAACTCGATGTATTAGCCTTGGGCTAATGAGTTTTAAAGACTATGTTATCTCTGTAATGACGATGTAATAATGACATTTTTATCTGTGTACTTCATATTAAACTGTGGATC
Source organism: Avena atlantica (assembly GCA_910589765.1). Classification (NCBI taxonomy): domain Eukaryota; kingdom Viridiplantae; phylum Streptophyta; class Magnoliopsida; order Poales; family Poaceae; genus Avena; species Avena atlantica. The sequence continues at coordinate 246,858,122 of OU342738.1, read as the reverse complement.
CTACATTTCGGTCCAGGGACTAGCATTCCAATCATAGGGATCTCTACCTTATTTGGTGAGATCTTACATTCACTCTAAGGATACGAGGGAAACACACTCAACAACACACAGAGTATCTCATGGTCAAATCATGGATGGAGTGTTTAGGAACAACTCTGAGATGAAAAACATGAAACACGTAAAGGTAACGGAGGAAACAAAAGGAGAAGGTGTCAAGTTGTTAGATAGATGGTCTTCATTAGGGTTGAGACCATGGAGCCTCATAAGAGTTAATTTTCTGGAATGGGAAGGGTTCTAACAGAAAGAATAGAACACAGACTTTGAGAAAAAAACCTCTTCTAAACAGCTTAAACTTGTGGTTGAACAAGGTTAAAGGTTCACCAATGTCTATTGGTGGTTCCTTGGGTATTTTTTTTGACAAACAAAAACTTAGTGTTTTGAACTAATAAGAAAAACTCTATTTTGAGCAAAGCAAGCCTAAGCTACACTTAGCCAAATTCATATAGATGTTAGACACTACTATTATACTATGGTATCACTTGCCAATACAATTCCAAATGTATTGACCCTCTAGGGCTGTAACTTATGATGTTGCAGGGTATTCTGATGAAGACTAGGGTTATGAGTCTACACTCAACATGTTTGCCTGTGGCACATGAAGATGAAGACTTTTGTTTATATACTTTATGTTATGAACTCTATGTATTAGCCTTGGGCTAATGAGTTGTAAAGACTATGTTATCTCTGGAATGTAATAATGACATTTGTATCTGTGTACTTCATATTAAACTGTGGATCCTAGCATTTCGGTCCAGGGACTAGCATTGCAATCATAGGGATCTCTACCTTATTTGGTGAGATCTTACATTCACTCTAAGGATACGAGGGAAACACACTCAACAACACATAGAGTATCTCATGCTCAAATCATGGATGGAGTGTTTAGGAACAACTCTGAGATGAAAAACATGAAACACGTAAAGGTAACGGAGGAAACAAAAGGAGAAGGTGTCAAGTTGTTAGATAGATGGTCTTTATTAGGGTTGAGACCATGGAGCCTCATAAGAGTTAATTTTCTGGAAAGGGAAGGGTTCTAACAGAAATAATAGAACACAGACTTTGAGAAAAAAACCTCTTCTAAACAGCTTAAACTTGTGGTTGAACAAGGTTAAAGGTTCACCAATGTCTATTGGTGGTTCCTTGGGTATTTTTTTTGACAAACAAAAACTTAGTGTTTTCAACTAATAAGAAAAACTCTATTTTGAGCAAAGCAAGCCTAAGCTACACTTAGCCAAATTCATATAGATGTTAGACACTACTATTCTACTATGGTATCACTTGCCAATACAATTCCAAAATTGACCCTCTGGGGCTGTAACTTATGATGTTGCAGGTTACTCTGATGAAGACTAGGGTTATGAGTCTACACTCAACATGTTTGCCTGTGGCACATGAAGATGAAGACTTCTGTTTATTTACTTTATGTTATGAATTCTATGTATTAGCCTTGGGCTAATGAGTTGTAAAGACTATGTTATCTCTGGAATGACGATGTAATAATGACATTTGTATCTGTGTACTTCATCTTAAACTGTGGATCCTAGCATTTCGGTCCAGGGACTAGAATTGCAATCACAAGGATCTCTACCTTATTTGGTGAGATCTTACATTCACTCTAAGGATACGAGGGAAACACACTCAACAACACAGAGTATCTCATGGTCAAATCATGGATGGAGTGTTTAGGAACAACTCTGAGATGACAAACATGAAACACGTCAAGGTAACATAGGAAACAAAAGGAGAAGGTGTCAAGTTGTTAGATATATGGTCTTCATAGGGGTTGAGACCATGGAGCCTCAGAAGAGTTAATTTTCTGGAAAGGGAAGGGTTCCAACAGAAAGAACAGAACACAAACTTTGAGAAAAAAACATCTTCTAAACAGCTTAAACTTGTGGTTGAACAAGGTTAAAGGTTCACCAATGTCTATTGGTGGTTCCTTGGGTATTTTTTTTGACAAACAAAACTTAATGTTTTTAAACTAATACGAAAAACTCTATTTTGAGCAAAGCAAGCCTAAGCTACACTTAGCCAAATTCATATAGATGTTAGACACTACTATTCTACTATGGTATCACTTGCCAATACAATTCCAAATGTATTGACCCTCTAGGGCTATAACTTATGATGTTGCAGGTTACTCTGATGAAGACTAGGGTTATGAGTCTACACTCAACATGTTTACCTGTGGCACATGAAGATGAAGACTTTTGTTTATATACTTTATGTTATGAACTCCATGTATTAGCCTTGGGCTAATGAGTTTTAAAGACTATGTTATCTCTGGAATGACGATGTAATAATGACATTTGTATCTGTGTACTTCATATTAAACTGTGGATCCTAGCATTTCGGTCCAGGGACTAGCATTGCAATCATAGGGATCTCTACCTTATTTGGTGAGATCTTACATTCACTCTAAGGATACGAGGGAAACACACTCAACAACACACAGAGTATCTCATGGTCAAATCATGGATGGAGTGTTTAGGAACAACTCTGAGATGAAAAACATGAAACACGTAAAGGTAACGGAGGAAACAAAAGGAGAAGGTGTCAAGTTGTTAGATAGATGGTCTTCATTAGGGTTGAGACCATGGAGCCTCATAAGAGTTAATTTTCTGGAATGGGAAGGGTTCTAACAGAAAGAATAGAACACAGACTTTGAGAAAAAAAACCTCTTCTAAACATCTTAAACTTGTGGTTGAACAAGGTTAAAGGTTCACCAATGTCTATTGGTGGTTCCTTGGGTATTTTTTTTGACAAACAAAAACTTAGTGTTTTGAACTAATAAGAAAAACTCTATTTTGAGCAAAGCAAGCCTAAGCTACACTTAGCCAAATTCATATAGATGTTAGACACTACTATTATACTATGGTATCACTTGCCAATACAATTCCAAATGTATTGACCCTCTAGGGCTGTAACTTATGATGTTGCAGGGTATTCTGATGAAGACTAGGGTTATGAGTCTACACTCAACATGTTTGCCTGTGGCACATGAAGATGAAGACTTTTGTTTATATACTTTATGTTATGAACTCTATGTATTAGCCTTGGGCTAATGAGTTGTAAAGACTATGTTATCTCTGGAATGTAATAATGACATTTGTATCTGTGTACTTCATATTAAACTGTGGATCCTAGCATTTCGGTCCAGGGACTAGCATTGCAATCATAGGGATCTCTACCTTATTTGGTGAGATCTTACATTCACTCTAAGGATACGAGGGAAACACACTCAACAACACATAGAGTATCTCATGCTCAAATCATGGATGGAGTGTTTAGGAACAACTCTGAGATGAAAAACATGAAACACGTAAAGGTAACGGAGGAAACAAAAGGAGAAGGTGTCAAGTTGTTAGATAGATGGTCTTTATTAGGGTTGAGACCATGGAGCCTCATAAGAGTTAATTTTCTGGAAAGGGAAGGGTTCTAACAGAAATAATAGAACACAGACTTTGAGAAAAAAACCTCTTCTAAACAGCTTAAACTTGTGGTTGAACAAGGTTAAAGGTTCACCAATGTCTATTGGTGGTTCCTTGGGTATTTTTTTTGACAAACAAAAACTTAGTGTTTTCAACTAATAAGAAAAACTCTATTTTGAGCAAAGCAAGCCTAAGCTACACTTAGCCAAATTCATATAGATGTTAGACACTACTATTCTACTATGGTATCACTTGCCAATACAATTCCAAAATTGACCCTCTGGGGCTGTAACTTATGATGTTGCAGGTTACTCTGATGAAGACTAGGGTTATGAGTCTACACTCAACATGTTTGCCTGTGGCACATGAAGATGAAGACTTCTGTTTATTTACTTTATGTTATGAATTCTATGTATTAGCCTTGGGCTAATGAGTTGTAAAGACTATGTTATCTCTGGAATGACGATGTAATAATGACATTTGTATCTGTGTACTTCATCTTAAACTGTGGATCCTAGCATTTCGGTCCAGGGACTAGAATTGCAATCACAAGGATCTCTACCTTATTTGGTGAGATCTTACATTCACTCTAAGGATACGAGGGAAACACACTCAACAACACACAGAGTATCTCATGGTCAAATTATGGATGGAGTGTTTAGGAACAACTCTGAGATGAAAAACATGAAACACGTAAAGGTAACGGAGGAAACAAAAGGAGAAGGTGTCAAGTTGTTAGATAGATGGTCTTCATTAGGGTTGAGACCATGGAGCCTCATAAGAGTTAATTTTCTGGAATGGGAAGGGTTCTAACAGAAAGAATAGAACACAGACTTTGAGAAAAAAAACCTCTTCTAAACATCTTAAACTTGTGGTTGAACAAGGTTAAAGGTTCACCAATGTCTATTGGTGGTTCCTTGGGTATTTTTTTTGACAAACAAAAACTTAGTGTTTTGAACTAATAAGAAAAACTCTATTTTGAGCAAAGCAAGCCTAAGCTACACTTAGCCAAATTCATATAGATGTTAGACACTACTATTATACTATGGTATCACTTGCCAATACAATTCCAAATGTATTGACCCTCTAGGGCTGTAACTTATGATGTTGCAGGGTATTCTGATGAAGACTAGGGTTATGAGTCTACACTCAACATGTTTGCCTGTGGCACATGAAGATGAAGACTTTTGTTTATATACTTTATGTTATGAACTCTATGTATTAGCCTTGGGCTAATGAGTTGTAAAGACTATGTTATCTCTGGAATGTAATAATGACATTTGTATCTGTGTACTTCATATTAAACTGTGGATCCTAGCATTTCGGTCCAGGGACTAGCATTGCAATCATAGGGATCTCTACCTTATTTGGTGAGATCTTACATTCACTCTAAGGATACGAGGGAAACACACTCAACAACACATAGAGTATCTCATGCTCAAATCATGGATGGAGTGTTTAGGAACAACTCTGAGATGAAAAACATGAAACACGTAAAGGTAACGGAGGAAACAAAAGGAGAAGGTGTCAAGTTGTTAGATAGATGGTCTTTATTAGGGTTGAGACCATGGAGCCTCATAAGAGTTAATTTTCTGGAAAGGGAAGGGTTCTAACAGAAATAATAGAACAAAGACTTTGAGAAAAAAACCTCTTCTAAACAGCTTAAACTTGTGGTTGAACAAGGTTAAAGGTTCACCAATGTCTATTGGTGGTTCCTTGGGTATTTTTTTTGACAAACAAAAACTTAGTGTTTTCAACTAATAAGAAAAACTCTATTTTGAGCAAAGCAAGCCTAAGCTACACTTAGCCAAATTCATATAGATGTTAGACACTACTATTCTACTATGGTATCACTTGCCAATACAATTCCAAAATTGACCCTCTGGGGCTGTAACTTATGATGTTGCAGGTTACTCTGATGAAGACTAGGGTTATGAGTCTACACTCAACATGTTTGCCTGTGGCACATGAAGATGAAGACTTCTGTTTATTTACTTTATGTTATGAATTCTATGTATTAGCCTTGGGCTAATGAGTTGTAAAGACTATGTTATCTCTGGAATGACGATGTAATAATGACATTTGTATCTGTGTACTTCATCTTAAACTGTGGATCCTAGCATTTCGGTCCAGGGACTAGAATTGCAATCACAAGGATCTCTACCTTATTTGGTGAGATCTTACATTCACTCTAAGGATACGAGGGAAACACACTCAACAACACAGAGTATCTCATGGTCAAATCATGGATGGAGTGTTTAGGAACAACTCTGAGATGACAAACATGAAACACGTCAAGGTAACATAGGAAACAAAAGGAGAAGGTGTCAAGTTGTTAGATATATGGTCTTCATAGGGGTTGAGACCATGGAGCCTCAGAAGAGTTAATTTTCTGGAAAGGGAAGGGTTCCAACAGAAAGAACAGAACACAAACTTTGAGAAAAAAACATCTTCTAAACAGCTTAAACTTGTGGTTGAACAAGGTTAAAGGTTCACCAATGTCTATTGGTGGTTCCTTGGGTATTTTTTTTGACAAACAAAACTTAATGTTTTTAAACTAATACGAAAAACTCTATTTTGAGCAAAGCAAGCCTAAGCTACACTTAGCCAAATTCATATAGATGTTAGACACTACTATTCTACTATGGTATCACTTGCCAATACAATTCCAAATGTATTGACCCTCTAGGGCTATAACTTATGATGTTGCAGGTTACTCTGATGAAGACTAGGGTTATGAGTCTACACTCAACATGTTTACCTGTGGCACATGAAGATGAAGACTTTTGTTTATATACTTTATGTTATGAACTCCATGTATTAGCCTTGGGCTAATGAGTTTTAAAGACTATGTTATCTCTGGAATGACGATGTAATAATGACATTTGTATCTGTGTACTTCATATTAAACTGTGGATCCTAGCATTTCGGTCCAGGGACTAGCATTGCAATCATAGGGATCTCTACCTTATTTGGTGAGATCTTACATTCACTCTAAGGATACGAGGGAAACACACTCAACAACACACAGAGTATCTCATGGTCAAATCATGGATGGAGTGTTTAGGAACAACTCTGAGATGAAAAACATGAAACACGTAAAGGTAACGGAGGAAACAAAAGGAGAAGGTGTCAAGTTGTTAGATAGATGGTCTTCATTAGGGTTGAGACCATGGAGCCTCATAAGAGTTAATTTTCTGGAATGGGAAGGGTTCTAACAGAAAGAATAGAACACAGACTTTGAGAAAAAAAACCTCTTCTAAACATCTTAAACTTGTGGTTGAACAAGGTTAAAGGTTCACCAATGTCTATTGGTGGTTCCTTGGGTATTTTTTTTGACAAACAAAAACTTAGTGTTTTGAACTAATAAGAAAAACTCTATTTTGAGCAAAGCAAGCCTAAGCTACACTTAGCCAAATTCATATAGATGTTAGACACTACTATTATACTATGGTATCACTTGCCAATACAATTCCAAATGTATTGACCCTCTAGGGCTGTAACTTATGATGTTGCAGGGTATTCTGATGAAGACTAGGGTTATGAGTCTACACTCAACATGTTTGCCTGTGGCACATGAAGATGAAGACTTTTGTTTATATACTTTATGTTATGAACTCTATGTATTAGCCTTGGGCTAATGAGTTGTAAAGACTATGTTATCTCTGGAATGTAATAATGACATTTGTATCTGTGTACTTCATATTAAACTGTGGATCCTAGCATTTCGGTCCAGGGACTAGCATTGCAATCATAGGGATCTCTACCTTATTTGGTGAGATCTTACATTCACTCTAAGGATACGAGGGAAACACACTCAACAACACATAGAGTATCTCATGCTCAAATCATGGATGGAGTGTTTAGGAACAACTCTGAGATGAAAAACATGAAACACGTAAAGGTAACGGAGGAAACAAAAGGAGAAGGTGTCAAGTTGTTAGATAGATGGTCTTTATTAGGGTTGAGACCATGGAGCCTCATAAGAGTTAATTTTCTGGAAAGGGAAGGGTTCTAACAGAAATAATAGAACACAGACTTTGAGAAAAAAAACCTCTTCTAAACAGCTTAAACTTGTGGTTGAACAAGGTTAAAGGTTCACCAATGTGTATTGGTGGTTCCTTGGGTATTTTTATTGACAAACAAAAACTTAGTGTTTTCAACTAATAAGAAAAACTCTATTTTGAGCAAAGCAAGCCTAAGCTACACTTAGCCAAATTCATATAGATGTTAGACACTACTATTCTACTATGGTATCACTTGCCAATACAATTCCAAATGTATTGACCCTCTAGGGTTGTAACTTATGATGTTGCAGGTTACTCTGATGAAGACTAGGGTTATGAGTCTACACTCAACATGTTTGCCTGTGGCACCTGAAGATGAAGACTTCTGTTTATTTAATTTATGTTATGAACTCTATGTATTAGCCTTGGGGTAATGAGTTGTAAAGACTATGTTATCTCTGGAATGTAATAATGACATTTGTATATGTGTACTTCATATTAAACTGTGGATCCTAGCATTTCGGTCCAGGGACTAGCATTGCAATCATAGGGATCTCTACCTTATTTGGTGAGATCTTACATTCACTCTAAGGATACGAGGGAAACACACTCAACAACACATAGAGTATCTCATGCTCAAATAATGGATGGAGTGTTTAGGAACAACTCTGAGATGAAAAACATGAAACACGTAAAGGTAACGGAGGAAACAAAAGGAGAAGGTGTCAAGTTGTTAGATAGATGGTCTTTATTAGGGTTGAGACCATGGAGCCTCATAAGAGTTAATTTTCTGGAAAGGGAAGGGTTCTAACAGAAATAATAGAACACATACTTTGAGAAAAAAACCTCTTCTAAACAGCTTAAACTTGTGGTTGAACAAGGTTAAAGGTTCACCAATGTGTATTGGTGGTTCCTTGGGTATTTTTTTGACAAACAAAAACTTAGTGTTTTCAACTAATAAGAAAAACTCTATTTTGAGCAAAGCAAGCCTAAGCTACACTTAGCCAAATTCATATAGATGTTAGACACTACTATTATACTATGGTATCACTTGCCAATACAATTCCAAATGTATTGACCCTCTAGGGCTGTAACTTATGATGTTGCAGGGTACTCCGATGAAGACTAGGGTTATGAGTCTACACTCAACATGTTTGCCTGTGGCACATGAAGATGAAGACTTTTGTTTATATACTTTATGTTATGAACTCTATGTATTAGCCTTGGGCTAATGAGTTGTAAAGACTATGTTATCTCTGGAATGTAATAATGACATTTGTATCTGTGTACTTCATATTAAACTGTGGATCCTAGCATTTCGGTCTAGGGACTAGCATTGCAATCATAAGGATCTCTACCTTATTTGGTGAGATCTTACATTCACTCTAAGGATACGAGGGAAACACACTCAACAACACATAGAGTATCTCATGGTCAAATCATGGATGGAGTGTTTAGGAACAACTCTCAGATGAAAAACATGAAACACGTAAAGGTAACGGAGGAAACAAAAGGAGAAGGTGTCAAGTTGTTAGATAGATGGTCTTTATTAGGGTTGAGACCATGGAGCCTCATAAGAGTTAATTTTCTGGAAAGGGAAGGGTTCTAACAGAAATAATAGAACACAGACTTTGAGAAAAAAACCTCTTCTAAACAGCTTAAACTTGTGGTTGAACAAGGTTAAAGGTTCACCAATGTGTATTGGTGGTTCTTTGGGTATTTTTTTGACAAACAAAAACTTAGTGTTTTCAACTAATAAGAAAAACTCTATTTTGAGCAAAGCAAGCCTAAGCTACACTTAGCCAAATTCATATAGATGTTAGACACTACTATTCTACTATGGTATCACTTGCCAATACAATTCCAAATGTATTGACCCTCTAGGGCTGTAACTTATGATGTTGCAGGTTACTCTGATGAAGACTAGGGTTATGAGTCTACACTCAACATGTTTGCCTGTGGCACCTGAAGATGAAGACTTCTGTTTATTTAATTTATGTTATGAACTCTATGTATTAGCCTTGGGCTAATGAGTTGTAAAGACTATGTTATCTCTGGAATGTAATAATGACATTTGTATATGTGTACTTCATATTAAACTGTGGATCCTAGCATTTCGGTCCAGGGACTAGCATTGCAATCATAGGGATCTCTACCTTATTTGGTGAGATCTTACATTCACTCTAAGGATACGAGGGAAACACACTCAACAACACATAGAGTATCTCATGCTCAAATCATGGATGGAGTGTTTAGGAACAACTCTGAGATGCAAAACATGAAACACGTAAAGGTAACGGAGGAAACAAAAGGAGAAGGTGTCAAGTTGTTAGATAGATGGTATTTATTAGGGTTGAGACCATGGAGCCTCATAAGAGTTAATTTTCTGGAAAGGGAAGGGTTCTAACAGAAATAATAGAACACAGACTTTGAGAAAAAAACCTCTTCTAAACAGCTTAAACTTGTGGCTGAACAAGGTTAAAGGTTCACCAATGTGTATTGGTGGTTCCTTGGGTATTTTTTTGACAAAAAAAAACTTAGTGTTTTCAACTAATAAGAAAAACTCTATTTTGAGCAAAGCAAGCCTAAGCTACACTTAGCCAAATTCATATAGATGTTAGACACTACTATTCTACTATGGTATCACTTGCCAATACAATTCCAAATGTATTGACCCTCTAGGGCTGTAACTTATGATGTTGCAGGTTACTCTGATGAAGACTAGGGTTATGAGTCTACACTCAACATGTTTGCCTGTGGCACCTGAAGATGAAGACTTCTGTTTATTTAATTTATGTTATGAACTCTATGTATTCGCCTTGGGCTAATGAGTTGTAAAGACTATGTTATCTCTGGAATGTAATAATGACATTTGTATATGTGTACTTCGTATTAAACTGTGGATCCTAGCATTTCGGTCCAGGGACTAGCATTGCAATCATAGGGATCTCTACCTTATTTGGTGAGATCTTACATTCACTCTAAGGATACGAGGGAAACACACTCAACAACACATAGAGTATCTCATGCTCAAATCATGGATGGAGTGTTTAGGAACAACTCTGAGATGAAAAACATGAAACACGTAAAGGTAACGGAGGAAACAAAAGGAGAAGGTGTCAAGTTGTTAGATAGATGGTCTTTATTAGGGTTGAGACCATGGAGCCTCATAAGAGTTAATTTTCTGGAAAGGGAAGGGTTCTAACAGAAATAATAGAACACAGACTTTGAGAAAAAAACCTCTTCTAAACAGCTTAAACTTGTGGTTGAACAAGGTTAAAGGTTCACCAATGTGTATTGGTGGTTCCTTGGGTATTTTTTTGACAAACAAAAACTTAGTGTTTTCAACTAATAAGAAAAACTCTATTTTGAGCAAAGCAAGCCTATGCTACACTTAGCCAAATTCATATAGATGTTAGACACTACTATTCTACTATGGTATCACTTGCCAATACAATTCCAAATGTATTGACCCTCTAGGGCTGTAACTTATGATGTTGCAGGTTACTCTGATGAAGACTAGGGTTATGAGTCTACACTCAACATGTTTGCCTGTGGCACCTGAATATGAAGACTTCTGTTTATTTAATTTATGTTATGAACTCTATGTATTCGCCTTGGGCTAATGAGTTGTAAAGACTATGTTATCTCTGGAATGTAATAATGACATTTGTATATGTGTACTTCATATTAAACTGTGGATCCTAGCATTTCGGTCCAGGGACTAGCATTGCAATCATAGGGATCTCTACCTTATTTGGTGAGATCTTACATTCACTCTAAGGATACGAGGGAAACACACTCAACAACACATAGAGTATCTCATGCTCAAATCATGGATGGAGTGTTTAGGAACAACTCTGAGATGAAAAACATGAAACACGTAAAGGTCACGGAGGAAACAAAAGGAGAAGGTGTTAAGTTGTTAGATAGATGGTCTTTATTAGGGTTGAGACCATAGAGCCTCATAAGAGTTAATTTTCTGGAAAGGGAAGGGTTCCAACAGAAAGAATAGAACACAGACTTTGAGAAAAAACCTCTTCTAAACAGCTTAAACTTGTGGTTGAACAAGGTTAAAGGTTCACCAATGTCTATTGGTGGTTCCTTGGGTATTTTTTTTGACAAACAAAAACTTAGTGTTTTCAACTAATAAGAAAAACTCTATTTTGAGCAAAGCAAGCCTAAGCTACACTTAGCCAAATTCATATAGATGTTTGACACTACTATTCTACTATGGTATCACTTGCCAATACAATTCCAAATGTACTGACCCTCTAGGGCTGTAACTTATGATGTTGCAGGTTACTCTGATGAAGACTAGGGTTATGAACTACACTCAACATGTTTGCCTGTGGCACAAGAAGATGAAGACTTCTATTTATTTACTTTATGTTATGAAGTCTATGTATTAGCCTTGGGCTAATGAGTTGTAAAGACTATGTTATCTATGGAATGACGATGTAATAATGACATTTGTATCTGTGTACTTTATCTTAAACTGTGGATCCTAGCATTTCGGGCCAGGGACTAGCATTGCAATCACAAGGATCTCTACCTTATTTGGTGAGATCTTACATTCACTCTAAGGATACGAGGGAAACACACTCAACAACACACAGAATATCTCATGGTCAAATCATGGATGGAGTGTTGAGGAACAACTCTGAGATGACAAACATGAAAAAGGTCAAGGTAACGGAGGAAACAAAAGAAGAAGGGGTCAAGTTGTTAGATAGATGGTCTTCATTAGGGTTGAGACCATGGAGCCTCAGAAGAGTTAATTTTCTGGAAAGGGAAGGGTTCCAACAGAAAGAACAGAACACAGACTTCGAGAAAAAAAACCTCCTCTAAACAGCTTAAACTTGTGGTTGAACAAGGTTAAAGGTTCACCAATGTCTATTGGTGGTTCCTTGGGTATTTTTTTTGACAAACAAAAACTTAGTGTTTTCAACTAATACGAAAAACTCTATTTTGAGCAAAGCAAGCCTAATCTACACTTAGCCAAATTCATATAGATGTTAGACACTACTATTCTACCATGGTAACACTTGCCAATACAATTCCAAATGTATTGACCCTCTGGGGCTGTAACTTATGATGTTGCAGGTTACTCTGATGAAGACTAGGGTTACGAGTCTACACTCAACATGTTTGCCTGTGGCACATGAAGATGAAGACTTCTGTTTATTTACTTTATGTTATGAACTCTATGTATTAGCCTTGGGCTAATGAGTTGTAAAGACTATGTTATCTCTGGAATGACGATGTAATAATGACATTTGTATCTGTGTACTTCATCTTAAACTGTGGACCCTAGCATTTCGGTCCAGGGACTAGCATTGCAATCACAAGGATCTCTACCTTATTTGGTGAGATCTTACATTCACTCCAAGGATACGAGGGAAACACACTCAACAACACACAGAATATCTCATGGTCAAATCATGGATGGAGTATTGAGGAACAACTCTGAGATGACTAACATGAAAAAGGTCAAGGTAACGGAGGAAACAAAAGGAGAAGGGGTCAAGTTGTTAGATATATGGTCTTCATTAGGGTTGAGACCATGGAGCCTCAGAAGAGTTAATTTTCTAGAAAGGGAAGGGTTCCAACAGAAAGAACAGAACACAGACTTCGAGAAAAAAAACCTCCTCTAAACAGCTTAAACTTGTGGTTGAACAAGGTTAAAGGTTCACCAATGTCTATTGGTGGTTCCTTGGGTATTTTTTTTGACAAACAAAAACTTAGTGTTTTGAACTAATAAGAAAAACTCTATTTTGAGCAAAGCAAGCCTAAGCTACACTTAGCCAAATTCATATAGATGTTAGACACTACTATTATACTATGGTATCACTTGCCAATACAATTCCAAATGTATTGACCCTCTAGGGTTGTAACTTATGATGTTGCAGGGTACTCTGATGAAGACTAGGGTTATGAGTCTACACTCAACATGTTTGCCTGTGGCACATGAAGATGAAGACTTTTGTTTATATACTTTATGTTATGAACTCTATGTATTAGCCTTGGGCTAATGAGTTGTAAAGACTATGTTATCTCTAGAATGTAATAATGACATTTGTATCTGTGTACTTCATATTAAACTGTGGATCCTAGCATTTCGGTCCAGGGACTAGGATTGCAATCATAGGGATCTCTACCTTATTTGGTGAGATCTTACATTCACTCTAAGGATACGAGGGAAACACACTCAACAACACATAGAGTATCTCATGGTCAAATCATGGATGGAGTGTTTAGGAACAACTCTCAGATGAAAAACATGAAACACGTAAAGGTAACGGAGGAAACAAAAGGAGAAGGTGTCAAGTTGTTAGATAGATGGTCTTTATTAGGGTTGAGACCATGGAGCCTCATAAGAGTTAATTTTCTGGAAAGGGAAGGGTTCTAACAGAAATAATAGAACACAGACTTTGAGAAAAAAAACCTCTTCTAAACAGCTTAAACTTGTGGTTGAACAAGGTTAAAGGTTGACCAATGTGTATTGGTGGTTCCTTGGGTATTTTTTTTGACAAACAAAAACTTAGTGTTTTCAACTAATAAGAAAAACTCTATTTTGAGCAAAGCAAGCCTAAGCTACACTTAGCCAAATTCATATAGATGTTAGACACTACTATTCTACTATGGTATCACTTGCCAATACAATTCCAAATGTATTGACCCTCTAGGGCTGTAACTTATGATGTTGCAGGTTACTCTGATGAAGACTAGGGTTATGAGTCTACACTCAACATGTTCGCCTGTGGCACCTGAAGATGAAGACTTCTGTTTATTTAATTTATGTTATGAACTCTATGTATTAGCCTTGGGCTAATGAGTTGTAAAGACTATGTTATCTCTGGAATGTAATAATGACATTTGTATATGTTTACTTCATATTAAACTGTGGATCCTATCATTTCGGTCCAGGGACTAGCATTGCAATCATAGGGATATCTACCTTATTTGGTGAGATCTTACATTCACTCTAAGGATATGAGGGAAACACACTCAACAACACATAGAGTATCTCATGCTCAAATCATGGATGGAGTGTTTAGGAACAACTCTGAGATGAAAAACATGAAACACGTAAAGGTAACGGAGGAAACAAAAGGAGAAGGTGTCAAGTTGTTAGATAGATGGTCTTTATTAGGGTTGAGACCATGGAGCCTCATAAGAGTTAATTTTCTGGAAAGGGAAGGGTTCTAACAGAAATAATAGAACACAGACTTTGAGAAAAAAACCTCTTCTAAACAGCTTAAACTTGTGGTTGAACAAGGTTAAAGGTTCACCAATGTGTATTGGTGGTTCCTTGGGTATTTTTTTGACAAACAAAAACTTAGTGTTTTCAACTAATAAGAAAAACTCTATTTTGAGCAAAGCAAGCCTAAGCTACACTTAGCCAAATTCATATAGATGTTAGACACTACTATTATACTATGGTATCACTTGCCAATACAATTCCAAATGTATTGACCCTCTAGGGCTGTAACTTATGATGTTGCAGGGTACTCTGATGAAGACTAGGGTTATGAGTCTACACTCAACATGTTTGCCTGTGGCACATGAAGATGAAGACTTCTGTTTATTTAATTTATGTTATGAACTCTATGTATTCGCCTTGGGCTAATGAGTTGTAAAGACTATGTTATCTCTGGAATGTAATAATGACATTTGTATCTGTGTACTTCGTATTAAACTGTGGATCCTAGCATTTCGGTCCAGGGACTAGCATTGCAATCATAGGGATCTCTACCTTATTTGGTGAGATCTTACATTCACTCTAAGGATACGAGGGAAACACACTCAACAACACATAGAGTATCTCATGGTCAAATCATGGATGGAGTGTTTAGGAACAACTCTCAGATGAAAA
The DNA here is from genome assembly GCA_910589765.1 of Avena atlantica. NCBI lineage: Eukaryota > Viridiplantae > Streptophyta > Magnoliopsida > Poales > Poaceae > Avena > Avena atlantica. The sequence continues at coordinate 246,842,745 of OU342738.1, read as the reverse complement.
ACATGAAACACGTAAAGGTAACGGAGGAAACAAAAGGAGAAGGTGTCAAGTTGTTAGATAGATGGTCTTTATTAGGGTTGAGACCATGGAGCCTCATAAGAGTTAATTTTCTGGAAAGGGAAGGGTTCTAACAGAAATAATAGAACACAGACTTTGAGAAAAAAAACCTCTTCTAAACAGCTTAAACTTGTGGTTGAACAAGGTTAAAGGTTCACCAATGTGTATTGGTGGTTCCTTGGGTATTTTTTTTGACAAACAAAAACTTAGTGTTTTCAACTAATAAGAAAAACTCTATTTTGAGCAAAGCAAGCCTAAGCTACACTTAGCCAAATTCATATAGATGTTAGACACTACTATTCTACTATGGTATCACTTGCCAATACAATTCCAAATGTATTGACCCTCTAGGGCTGTAACTTATGATGTTGCAGGTTACTCTGATGAAGACTAGGGTTATGAGTCTACACTCAACATGTTTGCCTGTGGCACCTGAAGATGAAGACTTCTGTTTATTTAATTTATGTTATAAACTCTATGTATTAGCCTTGGGCTAATGAGTTGTAAAGACTATGTTATCTCTGGAATGTAATAATGACATTTGTATATGTGTACTTCATATTAAACTGTGGATCCTAGCATTTCGGTCCAGGGACTAGCATTGCAATCATAGGGATCTCTACCTTATTTGGTGAGATCTTACATTCACTCTAAGGATACGAGGGAAACACACTCAACAACACATAGAGTATCTCATGCTCAAATCATGGATGGAGTGTTTAGGAACAACTCTGAGATGAAAAACATGAAACACGTAAAGGTAACGGAGGAAACAAAAGGAGAAGGTGTAGAGGTCCCAACCTAATATGGTAGAGTCCTCCTGTGTTTTACAATGCTAGTCCCTGGATCAATAGCTAGCATCCACAGTTAAGATGTAATATCAAGAAACAAAGGTCATAATATAACTTTATAACCAGGAATAACATAAGTTTATTACATCAAACATAGCTCATTAGGCTATTTCATTACATTGCAGCGGAATAACTATGGTCAAGTGGTCCTTCATCTTCAAAGTGCCACAGGCAGATGTTGGTTGTAGACTATGTAATCCTAATCAAACAATCTTCACTAAAATCAATCAAACCTGCAACATACAAGTTACAGCCACAAAGGGTCAATACATTTGAATTGTATTGGCAAGTGATACTATGGTAGTATAGTGGAGTCTATCATCTATATGCATTTGGCTAAGTGGAGTTGAGGCTTGCATTGCTCAAAATAGATTTTTCTTATCATTTTGAAAATACTAAGTTTTTGCTTGACAAAATCATTTTCCTCAATCAAAGATTTCAAGATCCTTGTACCAAGCCATCTCTCCATCAATGATTGAAGAATTCAAACAACCCTTGTTCAAACCACAAGTTTTAACTTTAGAAATTTGAATGATGAGATTCTTGATTGCTTCCATGTCTTGATGCTCAAATTGTCCTTTACCAGGGACATGGCTAAGTACTTAGATTTTACACTCTGCAGAGGTGGTGCACTTTACCCACAAGACTTGGTTTCCCAAGACAAGATCTTTCAGAAGCTTTCCCTTAGACCAAAATGGACGCGCTCCAACCTATCAAACACTACCACCCACTGTCCATTTGGCTAAGTTCTTGCAACCTATATGATCATGGCAGAGCCCATATTGCCAAGTGGTTGCACTTGAAGCTTCTCAACATTTGACATCTCAAATCCCTTTGTTTCCTGGGTGGCATTCCACAAGTGAGATACACAATCCAAGCCATGGCATTGTGAACCACTCAACCATTCTCCACCAAGCAAGCCCATTCCACCCAGGGGATTCATTAACTTAGTTGTTTTATTAAACAAAAACATAAGTCCTCAGACTTAGAATATTTTTCCATAGTGTGAATATATATTCCACCCATGTTTTCTATTAGCTAGGCTAAGCTTGGTAGTATTAGGAAACTTTAACTTAGGAAAATCCTACTAAGGATTCATCTACTAGGATTTCCTATAGCAAGATCTATACTTAGCAAAATCCATGCAAGTTTTACTTAACAAAATCACTAATGCATAGTGAAAGTAATAGGACAAAAAGTATGAAGCATCACTTGCCTTTTTGGTAGGGAATGGTGGTTCACTCCTTGATCTTGCTAGTCTCACACTTCACTACAAGTCAATCAAGCAAACACTAATTCACTTTACATTCCAAACCAATAATCACTCAAACAAATTCACACACACAAAACAATGGAAACCAATTCATGCATGGGAGCATGCACAAGATAGTTTTATTTTGCAAAGGGGTCTTTATGGGGTTTCTAAACTTTGCAAGATCAAAATTGGTCATTTACCAAAGTGGCAAAGTCATTAGCAAGAGGGTTTTGTCCAAAAACTATTTTAAATCCATTTATCATTTCATGTGGTGAAAAATGTTTTTATTAAGGCAAAACTTTTAAGTTGTTCACCAAATGAGTTGCTAATTTGCAAAACTTGGTGTTTTTAGGTCAGTAGGTTTGGTCCAAATCATTTCCTTAAAGTTTTCTTTTCATAAACATTTTTATAACAAAAACTATTCTTTTTATTGGGCTAGAAAATGACTAAGTCAAGTAATCTAACCTAAATTTCACAAAAATCAATTCTAACACCAAGGGTTGGTTCCTAGGGTCAGTAGGGTCACATTAATCCAATTGGCAAAGGTTTGATCTCAAAATTCATTTTTAAATGATTTTTCTAATGTTAGCAAGCACACAAAAGAATCTGCAAAATCAAACAATTTATCAAATACTATTTGCTAAAATAAGGGTAGGGTTGGCTAGGGCTTGCTCTCCTGAATTCATTGATATAAAGTTTGTCAAATTTGGACGTGTGGTTTGAAAGTTACAATGGTTTGAAAATTGCATATCAATCTGATTTCAAAAATCTGTTTTAACTAAACTACTGACACGCGTCGCACCGTGATTGGACAATACCGGTTCGTCTGGATCACGCAATGAAAGCCGTTGGATTAAGTTACATCGCACGGGCCAGATTGCATACCCTTTTGCGTATAAGTGATTCTATCCAAGCCTCAGGATCAAGATCCAATGGTCCGAATCTGTTGACCTAGAACTGGCGGCGGTGGATTCCGTCGCGCGGCGGCGGCGGCTTGGCTGTGGCATCGCCGGCGTTACCAGAAGCGAGAAAGAGAGAGGGGGCTCACCTGATTCGCGGGATGATGCTGATGCTCAACGTGCTCTTGGGGAGGCAGGGGGCGCACGGACGTGTTGATAATCTCTCGCCGGAGTTGCGCTTCACCTCGGGCGCGGCCAGATGTCGTCGGAGGCGAGTGTCTGGGGCGCAAGCGAGATATGCGACGCATCAGGAAGATACACATGAGTTCCAGGTTCGCGAAAACACTCACCAGTGAGCCAGGGGCGCACGAAGTCGTCGGCTATGGCTCACCGGAGTTGAGCTTATCGTCGGTGGCGCTCAGGCGTGGACAGAGTCGAGGTTGTAGGTCAGGTGCGGGCAAGCTGGTGCTATGGGAAGGTTCGCCTGGAGGTGGGGAGAAAGTTTGGGTGTGCCAGAGAGCAAGGGGGGGGGGGCGTGTAGCAGCCGGAATCGGTAGTGGAAGTCGTCGGAGACAGAGGAAGCTCTTGGGTCGAATTGTGGCAGCCTCGGGGCGGAGAAGGAGTGGTGACAGAGGGGAATGGAGGAGAGGGCATGGGCGATTAAGACAGTGTGACTGCAGCGAGGGATTAATGCTGCAATAAGGCGCATTCAACCGAGGAAGCAACGGCAGCAACGATGGCGAGGGAAGGAAGAAGCAGTCGTGGGGTGGGTGAGAAAGATGAACAGTGGAAGGGGTCCACTGGTCAGTGGGGAAAAAGAATCGAGGGGAGGTCCACCTGCCAGTGAGGATGTGGGTTGCTTCTGGGGTGAGAAAAGTAACGTTTCGGGGGAGGAAGAGCTGGGCTCGGTGGGCTGTTTGGGCCGGGGTAGTGGGTTGGGTCTGTTTTCTTATTTTTTTTCTGTCTGATTCCTTTTTCTTTTTCTGATTCTATTTCCTGATTTGTTATTTCAAACAATCATTCAATCAATCCAAATGAATTCATACAAACACCTCATTTCAACTCTTTGAACTTGGTTCTGTTTATCATAATCCATCATTCCAAAAATAATATTTTTATTCTTTTTAGGATCTATTTAATATAAAATAGACCATAGTTATTTAATCAAATATGGTATGATTTATTTAATAAATCTCCATTTAAAGTCTAAAATATTTCTCCAAATAAAATCAGTAGGTATTATTTGGAATTTAAGAATACTTGAAATACTTGTTTAAAATAAAATAGCATTTTATTATAGGGTCCATTAATAATTAAATAAAATGGTCTTAGTTATTAAATCAAATAAGATTTGATTTTATTAATAAAATCTTCATTTAAAATCCAAATATTTTCAACATCAATTTAGTAGGTTAAATTTGGGAAATATATAATATTTGGAAATTTATTTTAAAACAAAATAACCCTTTATTTTTAGTGTCCATCATTAATTAATATAATAGGCTTTCATTACTAATTCAAATAGGATTTATTTTATTTGTGGTATTTATTTTAAAAATCTAAAATAAAGTCAAAACACTTTAGTGGGTTTTATTAGAAAATATAAATTACTTGGAAAACCTATTTTAAACAATTCTAATAATTTTGATGTTTTAATTAAAATGGTAAAACCCTTTTTATCAAATAAAATTGGATATTAAATCCTTATTATTTTATTTAAATAATCCTTTATTATTTTTAGATAAACCTTTATTATTCTGTTTAAAATAAAATGTTTTATTTTCCAAAGCTTGTCCAAGTTTTATTTTGGTTTTATAAAATAACCTTATTTGTAAATCCATCTTTTCTTTTGAATATCAAATCCTTTTATTAAAAGATCCAAAATAGTAATTCCAAAACATTTTAATTTCCTTTATTAAATGTTTATCCTTAAGAATCCCTTTATGATTTTATTTAATTCAAATGGGTTTGAAGTTCCAATTGAGTTCAAAAAGTTTCTTCTGGCTCTGAAAATCAAACAAAGTTTTATTTTATTAATTTATTTTCACATTACAAGATTTGGAAAATCTTGGGATGTGACAGGCTACCACCCTTAAAATAAATCTCGTCCCGAGATTTGGGAAGGCTGGGGTACAAGCAAGTTCAAAACAACTAGGGTACTACCACCCTTAAAAATTTTCAAACAAAAATTACACATTGTCCTTCTTGGGATCATGGGAAATATTTTCTCTAAGCAACAGTTGCATGTGTCCTTGGTTTCTTTACTTGACTCATGGGCCAAGGTTGAGATCCTTCATAGACTTGTTTAACTTGTTCTCCATCCTTTCTGGACAATTGTTTGCATAGTGGCCTAGTTCCTTGCATTTGAAACATGTGACAAGGCTGATATCTCTCAAAGGCTGGTTTATCTTATGCTTCATCTTTTCTGGACAGTAGTTTGCATAATGTCCTAACTCTTTGCAGTGTTTGCACATAACTTGGCTAATATCTTTCCTTATCTTGGGTTTCACTAGCTTTTGTTTGTCTTCTTGTCTCTTCTTCTTTTCTGGGCATTCACTGGCATAGTGTCCCATCTCTTTGCAATTGTAACACTGCAATTGGCTTATGTCCTTTTTCTTCTTGGGTTTCTCCAAAGCTAGGAGTTCTTCTAGTTCATGTTCTTCATAGGTGGGAGATCTTTCTCTCTTCTTGAAGCATTGATCTTCATGTTCCTTGGATGCATGATCTTTGTCTCTAAAAACATTGCTAGCTTGGGTTCCTTCTAGAATAACATCTTTGTCATCCTTGTTGTCATTAGCTCCTTGGAAAAAGTTTTCTCTCATGTTGATCATTTGAGTAACTAATCCTTGCAACAATTGGGATTGAAGTTTCAAAATCCTTTGTATGGCTGGGTCTAATCCATTGTTGTTGGCTAAAAGCTGAGTTGTCTCTTGGCTCAACTGGTTTTGGGTTGCTATAAGTTCTCTCATGTTGTCCTCTTGGTTGTTGTTGATGTCATCTACCTTGGAGTCTTTTGGGGTAGTCATCTGTTTGGGTTGGATTGGGATTAGAATAGAAAAGATAATTCTAAGGAAATATTTCTAATCACACACATCACAATTCACACAAACAATGTGCATGCAATCACAAACAATCATTTCACTCAAACAATAAAGTTCAAGCACATACTTAGGCAACAAAAATATTTTTGTTACACCACATAAGTTGGTGGTTTGACTTAACTAAATTATGGTGGTCCATCTATATGGTTCACTTGTGATCTTTCCATCCTTCTTTGGTTGATTCTTCTTGTATGAGATCTTGGTTTCTTTGAGAAAAACTCTTGGTCACAATACTTCAAAGTTGTTGATGGCTCCTTCTTATTTTGCATTCCCTTAGTCTCTAAATCTTAAGTAAGATTTCCTTGTCTCACTTGTAGTCCTTAGTGGTATCCAAGTTGGAAGTCCTTGGTGATCATGCTGAAGATGTTGAAGTCATTAGAGTTGAAGATGTTGAAGTCATTAGAGTTGAAGAAGTTGAAGAAGTCCTTTGCATATCGTGTAGTCTTTGGTCATGGGGTAGGTTTTTCCATCAAGTTTGAAATAGAAGAGAGGTAGAGTTGAAACCAAAATGGTTAAGGAAAGAGTTTACAAGTGTTTTGTAAATAAGTTTTTGGAACAAAACAACTCCTATTTTTCTAAGGGTTTTTGTCCAATCCTAGGGTTTACAAATTCTACAGGCAACACAATGCTCTGATACCATCTGTAGAGGTCCCAACCTAATATGGTAGAGTCCTCCTGTGTTTTACAATGCTAGTCCCTGGATCAATAGCTAGCATCCACAGTTAAGATGTAATATCAAGAAACAAAGGTCATAATATAACTTTATAACCAGGAATAACATAAGTTTATTACATCAAACATAGCTCATTAGGCTATTTCATTACATTGCAGCGGAATAACTATGGTCAAGTGGTCCTTCATCTTCAAAGTGCCACAGGCAGATGTTGGTTGTAGACTTTGTAATCCTAATCAAACAATCTTCACTAAAATCAATCAAACCTACAACATACAAGTTACAGCCACAAAGGGTCAATACATTTGAATTGTATTGGCAAGTGATACTATGGTAGTATAGTGGAGTCTATCATCTATATGCATTTGGCTAAGTGGAGTTGAGGCTTGCATTGCTCAAAATAGATTTTTCTTATCATTTTGAAAATACTAAGTTTTTGCTTGACAAAATCATTTTCCTCAATCAAAGATTTCAAGATCCTTGTACCAAGCCATCTCTCCATCAATGATTGAAGAATTCAAACAACCCTTGTTCAAACCACAAGTTTTAACTTTAGAAATTTGAATGATGAGATTCTTGATTGCTTCCATGTCTTGATGCTCAAATTGTCCTTTACCAGGGACATGGCTAAGTACTTAGATTTTACACTCTGCAGAGGTGGTGCACTTTACCCACAAGACTTGGTTTCCCAAGACAAGATCTTTCAGAAGCTTTCCCTTAGACCAAAATGGACGCGCTCCAACCTATCAAACACTACCACCCACTGTCCATTTGGCTAAGTTCTTGCAACCTATATGATCATGGCAGAGCCCATATTGCCAAGTGGTTGCACTTGAAGCTTCTCAACATTTGACATCTCAAATCCCTTTGTTTCCTGGGTGGCATTCCACAAGTGAGATACACAATCCAAGCCATGGCATTGTGAACCACTCAACCATTCTCCACCAAGCAAGCCCATTCCACCCAGGGGATTCATTAACTTAGTTGTTTTATTAAACAAAAACATAAGTCCTCAGACTTAGAATATTTTTCCATAGTGTGAATATATATTCCACCCATGTTTTCTATTAGCTAGGCTAAGCTTGGTAGTATTAGGAAACTTTAACTTAGGAAAATCCTACTAAGGATTCATCTACTAGGATTTCCTATAGCAAGATCTATACTTAGCAAAATCCATGCAAGTTTTACTTAACAAAATCACTAATGCATAGTGAAAGTAATAGGACAAAAAGTATGAAGCATCACTTGCCTTTTTGGTAGGGAATGGTGGTTCACTCCTTGATCTTGCTAGTCTCACACTTCACTACAAGTCAATCAAGCAAACACTAATTCACTTTACATTCCAAACCAATAATCACTCAAACAAATTCACACACACAAAACAATGGAAACCAATTCATGCATGGGAGCATGCACAAGATAGTTTTATTTTGCAAAGGGGTCTTTATGGGGTTTCTAAACTTTGCAAGATCAAAATTGGTCATTTACCAAAGTGGCAAAGTCATTAGCAAGAGGGTTTTGTCCAAAAACTATTTTAAATCCATTTATCATTTCATGTGGTGAAAAATGTTTTTATTAAGGCAAAACTTTTAAGTTGTTCACCAAATGAGTTGCTAATTTGCAAAACTTGGTGTTTTTAGGTCAGTAGGTTTGGTCCAAATCATTTCCTTAAAGTTTTCTTTTCATAAACATTTTTATAACAAAAACTATTCTTTTTATTGGGCTAGAAAATGACTAAGTCAAGTAATCTAACCTAAATTTCACAAAAATCAATTCTAACACCAAGGGTTGGTTCCTAGGGTCAGTAGGGTCACATTAATCCAATTGGCAAAGGTTTGATCTCAAAATTCATTTTTAAATGATTTTTCTAATGTTAGCAAGCACACAAAAGAATCTGCAAAATCAAACAATTTATCAAATACTATTTGCTAAAATAAGGGTAGGGTTGGCTAGGGCTTGCTCTCCTGAATTCATTGATATAAAGTTTGTCAAATTTGGACGTGTGGTTTGAAAGTTACAATGGTTTGAAAATTGCATATCAATCTGATTTCAAAAATCTGTTTTAACTAAACTACTGACACGCGTCGCACCGTGATTGGACAATACCGGTTCGTCTGGATCACGCAATGAAAGCCGTTGGATTAAGTTACATCGCACGGGCCAGATTGCATACCCTTTTGCGTATAAGTGATTCTATCCAAGCCTCAGGATCAAGATCCAACGGTCCGAATCTGTTGACCTAGAACTGGCGGCGGTGGATTCCGTCGCGCGGCGGCGGCGGCTTGGCTGTGGCATCGCCGGCGTTACCAGAAGCGAGAAAGAGAGAGAGGGGGCTCACCTGATTCGCGGGATGATGCTGATGCTCAACGTGCTCTTGGGGAGGCAGGGGGCGCACGGACGTGTTGATAATCTCTCGCCGGAGTTGCGCTTCACCTCGGGCGCGGCCAGATGTCGTCGGAGGCGAGTGTCTGGGGCGCAAGCGAGATATGCGACGCATCAGGAAGATACACATGAGTTCCAGGTTCGCGAAAACACTCACCAGTGAGCCAGGGGCGCACGAAGTCGTCGGCTATGGCTCACCGGAGTTGAGCTTATCGTCGGTGGCGCTCAGGCGTGGACAGAGTCGAGGTTGTAGGTCAGGTGCGGGCAAGCTGGTGCTATGGGAAGGTTCGCCTGGAGGTGGGGAGAAAGTTTGGGTGTGCCAGAGAGCAAGGGGTGGCGTGTAGCAGCCGGAATCGGTAGTGGAAGTCGTCGGAGACAAAGGAAGCTCTTGGGTCGAATTGTGGCAGCCTCGGGGCGGAGAAGGAGTGGTGACAGAGGGGAATGGAGGAGAGGGCGTGGGCGATTAAGACAGTGTGACTGCAGCGAGGGATTAATGATGCAATAAGGCGCATTCAACCGAGGAAGCAACGGCAGCAACGGTGGCGAGGGAAGGAAGAAGCAGTCGTGGGGTGGGTGAGAAAGATGAACAGTGGAAGGGGTCCACTGGTCAGTGGGGAAAAAGAATCGAGGGGAGGTCCACCTGCCAGTGAGGATGTGGGTTGCTTCTGGGGTGAGAAAAGTAACGTTTCGGGGGAGGAAGAGCTGGGCTCGGTGGGCTGTTTGGGCCGGGGTAGTGGGTTGGGTCTGTTTTCTTATTTTTTTTCTGTCTGATTCCTTTTTCTTTTTCTGATTCTATTTCCTGATTTGTTATTTCAAACAATCATTCAATCAATCCAAATGAATTCATACAAACACCTCATTTCAACTCTTTGAACTTGGTTCTGTTTATCATAATCCATCATTCCAAAAATAATATTTTTATTCTTTTTAGGATCTATTTAATATAAAATAGACCATAGTTATTTAATCAAATATGGTATGATTTATTTAATAAATCTCCATTTAAAGTCTAAAATATATCTCCAAATCAAATCAGTAGGTATTATTTGGAATTTAAGAATACTTGAAATACTTGTTTAAAATAAAATAGCATTTTATTATAGGGTCCATTAATAATTAAATAAAATGGTCTTAGTTATTAAATCAAATAAGATTTGATTTTATTAATAAAATCTTCATTTAAAATCCAAATATTTTCAAAATCAATTTAGTAGGTTAAATTTGGGAAATATATAATATTTGGAAATTTATTTTAAAACAAAATAACCCTTTATTTTTAGTGTCCATCATTAATTAATATAATAGGCTTTCATTACTAATTCAAATAGGATTTATTTTATTTGTGGTATTTATTTTAAAAATCTAAAATAAAGTCAAAACACTTTAGTGGGTTTTATTAGAAAATATAAATTACTTGGAAAACCTATTTTAAACAATTCTAATAAGTTTTGATGTTTTAATTAAAATGGTAAAACCCTTTTTATCAAATAAAATTGGATATTAAATCCTTATTATTTTATTTAAATAATCCTTTATTATTTTTAGATAAACCTTTATTATTCTGTTTAAAATAAAATGTTTTATTTTCCAAAGCTTGTCCAAGTTTTATTTTGGTTTTATAAAATAACCTTATTTGTAAATCCATCTTTTCTTTTGAATATCAAATCCTTTTATTAAAAGATCCAAAATAGTAATTCCAAAACATTTTAATTTCCTTTATTAAATGTTTATCCTTAAGAATCCCTTTATGATTTTATTTAATTCAAATGGGTTTGAAGTTCCAATTGAGTTCAAAAAGTTTCTTCTGGCTCTGAAAATCAAACAAAGTTTTATTTTATTAATTTATTTTCACATTACAAGATTTGGAAAATCTTGGGATGTGACAGAAGGTGTCAAGTTGTTAGATAGATGGTCTTTATTAGGGTTGAGACCATGGAGCCTCATAAGAGTTAATTTTCTTGAAAGGGAAGGGTTCTACCAGAAATAATAGAACACAGACTTTGAGAAAAAAAACTCTTCTAAACAGCTTAAACTTGTGGTTAAACAAGGTTAAAGGTTCACCAATGTCTATTGGTGGTTCCTTGGGTATTTTTTTTTGACAAACAAAAACTTAGTGTTTTCAACTAATAAGAAAAACTCTATTTTGAGCAAAGCAAGCCTAAGCTACACTTAGCCAAATTCATATAGATGTTAGACACTACTATTATACTATGGTATCACTTGCCAATACAATTCCAAATGTATTGACCCTCTAGGGCTGTAACTTATGATGTTGCAGGTTACTCTGATGAAGACTAGGGTTATGAGTCTACACTCAACATATTTGCCTGTGGCACATCAAGATGAAGACTTCTGTTTATTTAATTTATGTTATGAACTCTATGTATTAGCCTTGGGCTAATGAGTTGTAAAGACTATGTTATCTCTGGAATGTAATAATGACATTTGTATATGTGTACTTCATATTAAACTGTGGATCCTAGCATTTCGGTCCAGGGACTAGCATTGCAATCATAGGGATCTCTACCTTATTTTGTGAGATCTTACATTCACTCTAAGGATACGAGGGAAACACACTCAACAACACATAGAGTATCTCATGCTCAAATCATGGATGGAGTGTTTAGGAACAACTCTGAGATGAAAAACATGAAACACGTAAAGGATACGGAGGAAACAAAAGGAGAAGGTGTCAAGTTGTTAGATAGATGGTCTTTATTAGGGTTGAGACCATAGAGCCTCATAAGAGTTAATTTTCTGGAAAGGGAAGGGTTCCAACAGAGAGAATAGAACACAGACTTTGAGAAAAAAACCTCTTCTAAACAGCTTAAACTTGTGGTTGAACAAGGTTAAAGGTTCACCAATGTCTATTGGTGGTTCCTTGGGTATTTTTTTTGACAAACAAAAACTTAGTGTTTTCAACTAATAAGAAAAACTCTATTTTGAGCAAAGCAAGCCTAAGCTACACTTAGCCAAATTCATATAGATGTTAGACACTACTATTCTACTATGGTATCACTTGCCAATACAATTCCAAATGTATTGACCCTCTAGGGCTGTAACTTATGATGTTGCAGGTTACTCTGATGAAGACTAGGGTTATGAGTCTACACTCAACATGTTTGCCTGTGGCACATGAAGATGAAGACTTCTGTTTATTTCATTTATGTTATGAACTCTATGTATTAGCCTTGGGCTAATGAGTTGTAAAGACTATGTTATCTCTAGAATGTAATAATGACATTTGTATATGTGTACTTCATCTTAAACTGTGGATCCTAGCATTTCGGTCCAGGGACTAGCATTGCAATCATAGGGATCTCTATCTTATTTGGTGAGATCTTACATTCATTCTAAGGATACGAGGGAAACACACTCAACAACACATAGAGTATCTCATGGTCAAATCATGGATGGAGTGTTTAGGAACAACTCTGAGATGAAAAACATGAAAAAGGTCAAGGTAACGGAGGAAACAAAAGGAGAAGGTGTCAAGTTGTTAGATAGATGGTCTTTATTAGGGTTGAGACCATGGAGCCTCATAAGAGTTAATTTTCTGGAAAGGGAAGGGTTCTAACAGAAATAATAGAACACAGACTTTGAGAAAAAAACCTCTTCTAAACAGCTTAAACTTGTGGTTAAACAAGGTTAAAGGTTCACCAATGTCTATTGGTGGTTCCTTGGGTATTTTTTTTGACAAACAAAAACTTAGTGTTTTCAACTAATAAGAAAAACTCTATTTTGAGCAAAGCAAGCCTAAGCTACACTTAGCCAAATTCATATAGATGTTAGACACTACTATTATACTATGGTATCACTTGCCAATACAATTCCAAATGTATTGACCCTCTAGGGTTGTAACTTATGATGTTGCAGGTTACTCTGATGAAGACTAGGGTTATGAGTCTACACTCAACATGTTTGCCTGTGGCACATCAAGATGAAGACTTCTGTTTATTTAATTTATGTTATGAACTCTATGTATTAGCCTTGGGCTAATGAGTTGTAAAGACTATGTTATCTCTAGAATGTAATAATGACATTTGTATATGTGTACTTCATATTAAACTGTGGATCCTAGCATTTCGGTCCAGGGACTAGCATTGCAATCATAGGGATCTCTACCTTATTTGGTGAGATCTTACATTCACTCTAAGGATACGAGGGAAACACACTCAACAACACATAGAGTATCTCATGGTCAAATCATGGATGGAGTGTTTAGGAACAACTCTGAGATGAAAAACATGAAACACATAAAGGTCACGGAGGAAACAAAAGGAGAAAGTGTCAAGTTGTTAGATAGATGGTCTTTATTAGGGTTGAGACCATAGAGCCTCATAAGAGTTAATTTTCTGGAAAGGGAAGGGTTCCAAAAGAAAGAATAGAACACAGACTTTGAGAAAAAAACCTCTTCTAAACAGCTTAAACTTGTGGTTGAACAAGGTTAAAGGTTCACCAATGTCTATTGGTGGTTCCTTGGGTATTTTTTTTGACAAACAAAAACTTAGTGTTTTCAACTAATAAGAAAAACTCTATTTTGAGCAAAGCAAGCCTAAGCTACACTTAGCCAAATTCATATAGATGTTTGACACTACTATTCTACTATGGTATCACTTGCCAATACAATTCCAAATGTACTGACCCTCTAGGGCTGTAACTTATGATGTTGCAGGTTACTCTGATGAAGACTTGGGTTATGAACTACACTCAACATGTTTGCCTGTGGCACAAGAAGATGAAGACTTCTATTTATTTACCTTATGTTATGAACTCTATGTATTAGCCTTGGGCTAATGAGTTGTAAAGACTATGTTATCTCTGGAATGACGATGTAATAATGACATTTGTATCTGTGTACTTTATCTTAAACTGTGGATCCTAGCATTTCGGTCCAGGTACTAGCATTGCAATCACAAGGATCTCTACCTTATTTGGTGAGATCTTACATTCACTCTAAGGATACGAGGGAAACACACTCAACAACACACATAAATCTCATGGTCAAATCATGGATGGAGTGTTGAGGAACAACTCTGAGATGACAAACATGAAAAAGGTCAAGGTAACGGAGGAAACAAAAGAAGAAGGGGTCAAGTTGTTAGATAGATGGTCTTCATTAGGGTTGAGACCATGGAGCCTCAGAAGAGTTAATTTTCTGGAAAGGGAAGGGTTCCAACAGAAATAACAGAACACAGACTTCGAGAAAAAAAACCTCCTCTAAACAGCTTAAACTTGTGGTTGAACAAGGTTAAAGGTTCACCAATGTCTATTGGTGGTTCCTTGGGTATTTTTTTTGACAAACAAAAACTTAGTGTTTTCAACTAATAAGAAAAACTCTATTTTGAGCAAAGCAAGCCTAATCTACACTTAGCCAAATTCATATAGATGTTAGACACTACTATTCTACCATGGTATCACTTGCCAATACAATTCCAAATGTATTGACCCTCTAGGGCTGTAACTTATGATGTTGCAGGTTACTCTGATGAAGACTAGAGTTATGAGTCTACACTCAACATGTTTGCCTGTGGCACATGAAGATGAAGACTTCTGTTTATTTACTTTATGTTATGAACTCTATGTATTAGCCTTGGGCTAATGAGTTGTAAAGACTATGTTATCTCTGGAATGACGATGTAATAATGACATTTGTATCTGTGTACTTCTTCTTAAACAGTGGACCCTAGCATTTCGGTCCAGGGACTAGCATTGCAATCACAAGGATCTCTACCTTATTTGGTGAGATCTTACATTCACTCTAAGGATACGAGGGAAACACACTCAACAACACACAGAATATCTCATGGTCAAATCATGGATGGAGTGTTGAGGAACAACTCTGAGATGACTAACATGAAAAAGGTCAAGGTAACGGAGGAAACAAAAGGAGAAGGGGTCAAGTTGTTAGATATATGGTCTTCATTAGGGTTGAGACCATGGAGCCTCAGAAGAGTTAATTTTCTAGAAAGGGAAGGGTTCCAACAGAAAGAACAGAACACAGACTTCGAGAAAAAAAACCTCCTCTAAACAGCTTAAACTTGTGGTTGAACAAGGTTAAAGGTTCACCAATGTCTATTGGTGGTTCCTTGGGTATTTTTTTTGACAAACAAAAACTTAGTGTTTTCAACTAATAAGAAAAACTCTATTTTGAGCAAAGAAAGCCTAATCTAAACTTAGCCAAATTCATATAAATGTTAGACACTACTATTCTACCATGGTATCACTTGCCAATACAATTCCAAATGTATTGACCCTCTGGGGCTGTAACTTATGATGTTGTAGGTTACTCTGATGAAGACTAGGGTTATGAGTCTACACTCAACATGTTTGCCTGTGGCACATGAAGATGAAGACTTCTGTTTATTTACTTTATGTTATGAACTCTATGTATTAGCCTTGGGCTAATGAGTTGTAAAGACTATGTTATCTCTGGAATGACGATGTAATAATGACATTTGTATCTGTGTACTTCATCTTAAACTGTGGATCCTAGCATTTCGGTCCAGGGACTAGCATTGCAATCACAAGGATCTCTACCTTATTTGGTGAGATCTTACATTCACTCTAAGGATACGAGGGAAACACACTCAACAACACACAGAATATCTCATGGTCAAATCATGGATAGAGTGTTGAGGAACAACTCTGAGATGACAAACATGAAAAAGGTCAAGGTAACGGAGGAAACAAAAGGAGAAGGGGTCAAGTTGTTAGATAGATGGTCTTCATTAGGGTTGAGACCATGGAGCCTCAGAAGAGTTAATTTTCTGGAAAGGGAAGGGTTCCAACAGAAAGAACAGAACACAGACTTCGAGAAAAAAAACCTTTTCTAAACAGCTTAAACTTGTGGTTGAACAAGGTTAAAGGTTCACCAATGTCTATTGGTGGTTCCTTGGGTATTTTTTTTGACAAAAAAAAACTTAGTGTTTTCAACTAATAAGAAAAACTCTATTTTGAGCAAAGCAAGCCTAATCTAAACTTAGCCAAATTCATATAGATGTTAGACACTACTATTCTACCATGGTATCACTTGCCAATACAATTCCAAATGTATTGACCCTCTAGGGTTGTAACTTATGATGTTGCAGGTTACTCTGATGAAGACTAGGGTTATGAGTCTACACTCAACATGTTTGCCTGTGGCACATGAAGATGAAGACTTCTGTTTATTTACTTAATGTTATGAACTCTATGTATTAGCCTTGGGCTAATGCGTTGTAAAGACTATGTTATCTCTGGAATGACGATGTAATAATGACATTTGTATCTGTGTACTTCATATTAAACTGTGGATCCTAGCATTTCGGTCCAGGGACTAGCATTGCAATCATAGTGATCTCTACCTTATTTGGTGAGATCTTACATTCACTCTAATGATACGAGGGAAACACACTCAACAACACACAGAGTATCTCATGGTCAAATCATGGATGGAGTGTTTAGGAACAACTCTGAGATGAAAAACATGAAACACGTCAAGGTAACGGAGGAAACAAAAGGAGAAGGTGTCAAGTTGTTAGATAGATGTTCTTCATTAGGGTTGAGACCATGGAGCCTCATAAGAGTTAATTTTCTGGAAAGGGAAGGGTTCCAATAGAAAGAACAGAACACAGACTTTGAGAAAAAAAACCTCTTCTAAACAGCTTAAACTCGTGGTTGAACAAGGTTAAAGGTTCACCAATGTCTATTGGTGGTTCCTTGGGTATATTTTTTGACAAACAAAAACTTAATGTTTTCAACTAATAAGAAAAACTCTATTTTGAGCAAAGCAAGCCTAAGCTACACTTATCCAAATTCATATAGATGTTAGACACTACTATTCTGCTATGGTATCACTTGCCAATACAATTCCAAATGTATTGACCCTCTGGACTGTAACTTATGATGTTGCAGGTTACTCTGATGAAGACTAGGGTTATGAGTCTACACTCAACATGTTTGCCTGTGGCACATGAAGATGAAGACTTCTGTTTATTTACTTTATGTTATGAACTCTATGTATTAGCCTTGGGCTAATGAGTTGTAAAGACTATGTTATCTCTGGAATGACGATGTAATAATGACATTTGTATCTGTGTACTTCATCTTAAACTGTGGATCCTAGCATTTCGGTCCAGGGACTAGCATTGCAATCACAAGGATCTCTACCTTATTTGGTGAGATCTTACATTCACTCTAAGGATACGAGGGAAACACACTCAACAACACACAGAATATCTCATGGTCAAATCATGGATGGAGTGTTGAGGAACAACTCTGAGATGACAAACATGAAAATGGTCAAGGTAACGGAGGAAACAAAAGGAGAAGGGGTCAAGTTGTTAGATAGATGGTCTTCATTAGGGTTGAGACCATGGAGCCTCAGAAGAGTTAATTTTCTAGAAAGGGAAGGGTTCCAACAGAAAGAACAGAACACAGACTTCGAGAAAAAAAACCTTTTCTAAACAGCTTAAACTTGTGGTTGAACAAGGTTAAAGGTTCACCAATGTCTATTGGTGGTTCCTTGGGTATTTTTTTTGACAAACAAAAACTTAGTGTTTTCAACTAATAAGAAAAACTCTATTTTGAGCAAAGCAAGCCTAATCTAAACTTAGCCAAATTCATATAGATGTTAGACACTACTATTCTACCATGGTATCACTTGCCAATACAATTCCAAATGTATTGACCCTCTGGGGCTGTAACTTATGATGTTGCAGGTTACTCTGATGAAGACTAGGGTTATGAGTCTACACTCAACATGTTTTCCTGTGGCACATGAAGATGAAGACTTCTGTTTATTTACTTAATGTTATGAACTCTATGTATTAGCCTTGGGCTAATGCGTTGTAAAGACTATGTTATCTCTGGAATGACGATGTAATAATGACATTTGTATCTATGTACTTCATATTAAACTGTGGATCCTAGCATTTCGGTCCAGGGACTAGCATTGCAATCATAGGGATCTCTACCTTATTTGGTGAGATCTTACATTCACTCTAATGATACGAGGGAAACACACTCAACAACACACAGAGTATCTCATGGTCAAATCATGGATGGAGTGTTTACGAACAACTCTGAGATGAAAAACATGAAACACGTCAAGGTAATGGAGGAAACAAAAGGAGAAGGTGTCAAGTTGTTAGATAGATGGTCTTCATTAGGGTTGAGACCATGGAGCCTCATCGAAGTTAATTTTCTGGAAAGGGAAGGGTTCCAACAGAAAGAACAGAACACAGACTTTGAGAAAAAAAACCTCTTCTAAACAGCTTAAACTTGTGGTTGAACAAGGTTAAAGGTTCACCAATGTCTATTGGTGGTTCCTTGCGTATTTTTTTTGACAAACAAAAACTTAGTGTTTTCAACTAATAAGAAAAACTGTATTTTGAGAAAAGCAAGCCTAAGCTACACTTAGCCAAATTCATATAGATGTTAGACACTAATATTCTACTATGGTATCACTTGCCAATACAATTCCAAATGTATTGACCCTCTGGGGCTGTAACTTATGATGTTGCAGGTTACTCTGATGAAGACTAGGGTTATGAGTCTACACTCAACATGTTTGCCTGTGGCACATGAAGATGAAGACTTCTGTTTATTTACTTTATGTTATGAACTCTATGTATTAGCCTTGGGCTAATGAGTTGTAAAGACTATGTTATCTCTGTAATGACGATGTAATAATGACATTTGTATCTGTGTACTTCATCTTAAACTGTGGATCCTAGCATTTCGGTCCAGGGATTAGCATTGCAATCACAAGGATCTCTACCTTATTTGGTGAGATCTTACATTCACTCTAAGGATACGAGGGAAACACACTCAACAACACACAGAGTATCTCATGGTCAAATCATGGATGGAGTGTTTAGGAACAACTCTGAGATGACAAACATGAAACACGTCAAGGTAACGGAGGAAACAAAAGGAGAAGGTCTCAAGTTGTTAGATAGATGGTCTTCATAGGGGTTGAGACCATGGAGCCTCAGAAGAGTTAATTTTCTGGAAAGGGAAGGGTTCCAACAGAAAGAACATAACACAGACTTTGAGAAAAAAAACCTCTTCTAAACAGCTTAAACTTGTGGTTAAACAAGGTTAAAGGTTCACCAATGTCTATTGGTGGTTCCTTGGGTATTTTTTTTGACAAACAAAACTTAATGTTTTCAACTAATAAGAAAAACTCTATTTTGAGCAAAGCAAGCCTAAGCTACACTTAGCCAAATTCATATAGATGTTAGACACTACTATTCTACTATGGTATCACTTGCCAATACAATTCCAAATGTATTGATCCTCTGGGGCTGTAACTTATGATGTTGCGGGTTACTCTGATGAAGACTAGGGTTATGAGTCTACACTCAACATGTTTGCCTGTGGCACATGAAGATGAACACTTCTGTTTATTTACTTAATGTTATGAACTTTATGTATTAGCCTTGGGCTAATGAGTTGTAAAGACTATGTTATCTCTAGAATGTAATAATGACATTTGTATATGTGTACTTCATATTAAACTGTGGATCCTAGCATTTCGGTCCAGGGACTAGCATTGCAATCATAGGGATCTCTACCTTATTTGGTGAGATCTTACATTCACTCTAATGATACAAGGGAAACACACTCAACAACACACAGAGTATCTCATGGTCAAATCATGGATGGAGTGTTCAGGAACAACTCTGAGATGAAAAACATGAAACACGTCAAGGTAACGGAGGAAACAAAAGGAGAAGGTGTCAAGTTGTTAGATAGATGGTCTTCATTAGGGTTGAGACCATGGAGCCTCATAAGAGTTAATTTTCTGGAAAGGGAAGGGTTCCAACAGAAAGAACAGAACACAGACTTTGAGAAAAAAAACCTCTTCTAAACAGCTTAAACTTGTGGTTGAACAAGGTTAAAGGTTCACCAATGTCTATTGGTGGTTCCTTGGGTATATTTTTTGACAAACAAAAACTTAATGTTTTCAACTAATAAGAAAAACTCTATTTTGAGCAAAGAAAGCCTAAGCTACACTTAGCCAAATTCATATAGATGTTAGACACTACTATTCTACTATGGTATCACTTGCCAATACAATTCCAAATGTATTGACCCTCTGGGGCTGTAACTTATGATGTTGCAGGTTACTCTGATGAAGACTAGGGTTATGAGTCTACACTCAACATGTTTGCCTGTGGCACATGAAGATGAAGACTTCTGTTTAATTACTTTATGTTATGAACTCTATGTATTAGCCTTGGGCTAATGAGTTGTAAAGACTATGTTATCTCTGGAATGACGATGTAATAATGACATTTGTATCTGTGTACTTCATATTAAACTGTGGATCCTAGCATTTCGGTCCAGGGACTAGCATTGCAATCATAGGGATCTCTACCTTATTTGGTGAGATCTTACATTCACTCTAATGATACGAGGGAAACACACTCAACAACACACAGAGTATCTCATGGTCAAATCATGGATGGAGTGTTTAGGAACAACTCTGAGATGAAAAACATGAAACACGTCAAGGTAACGGAGGAAACAAAAGGAGAAGGTGTCAAGTTGTTAGATAGATGGTCTTCATTAGGGTTGAGACCATGGAGCCTCATAAGAGTTAATTTTCTGGAAAGGGAAGGGTTCCAATAGAAAGAACAGAACACAGACTTTGAAAAAAAACCTCTTCTAAACAGCTTAAACTTGTGGTTGAACAAGGTTAAAGGTTCACCAATGTCTATTGGTGGTTCCTTGGGTATATTTTTTGACAAACAAAAACTTAATGTTTTCAACTAATAAGAAAAACTCTATTTTGAGCAAAGCAAGCCTAAGCTACACTTAGCCAAATTCATATAGATGTTAGACACTAATATTTTACTATGGTATCACTTGCCAATACAATTCCAAATGTATTGACCCTCTCGGGCTGTAACTTATGATGTTGCAGGTTACTCTGATGAAGACTAGGGTTATGAGTCTACACTCAACATGTTTGCCTGTGGCACATGAAGATGAAGACTTCTGTTTATTTACTTTATGTTATGAACTCTATGTATTAGCCTTGGGCTAATGAGTTGTAAAGACTGTTATCTCTGGAATGACGATGTAATAATGACATTTGTATCTGTGTACTTCTTCTTAAACTGTGGATCCTAGCATTTCGGTCCAGGGACTAGCATTGCAATCACAAGGATCTCTACCTTATTTGGTGAGATCTTACATTCACTCTAAGGATACGAGGGAAACACACTCAACAACACACAGAGTATCTCATGGTCAAATCATGGATGGAGTGTTTAGGAACAACTCTGAGATGACAAACATGAAACACGTCAAGGTAACGGAGGAAACAAAAGGAGAAGGTCTCAAGTTGTTAGATAGATGGTCTTCATAGGGGTTGAGACCATGGAGCCTCAGAAGAGTTAATTTTCTAGAAAGGGAAGGGTTCCAACAGAAAGAACAGAACACAGACTTTGAGAAAAAAAACCTCTTCTAAACATCTTAAACTTGTGGTTAAACAAGGTTAAAGGTTCACCAATGTCTATTGGTGGTTCCTTGGGTATTTTGTTTGACAAACAAAACTTATTGTTTTTAACTAATAAGAAAAACTCTATTTTGAGCAATGCAAGCCTAAGCTACACTTGGCCAAATTCATATAGATGTTAGACACTACTATTCTACTATGGTATCACTTGCCAATACAATTCCAAATGTATTGACCCTCTGGGGCTGTAACTTATGATGTTGCAGGTTACTCTAATGAAGACTAGGGTTATGAGTCTACACTCAACATGTTTGCCTGTGGCACATGAAGATGAACACTTATGTTTATTTACTTAATGTTATGAACTTTATGTATTAGCCTTGGGCTAATGAGTTGTAAAGACTATGTTATCTCTGGAATGACGATGTAATAATGACATTTGTATCTGTGTACTTCATCTTAAACTGTGGATCCTAGCATTTCGGTCCAGGGACTAATATTGCAATCATAGGGATCTCTACCTTATTTGGTAAGATCTTACATTCAGTCTAAGGATACGAGGGAAACACACTCAAGAACACACAGAGTATCTCATGGTTAAATCATGGATGGAGTGTTTAGGAACAACTCTGAGATGACAAACATGAAACACGTCAAGGTAACGGAGGAAACAAAAGGAGAAGGTGTCAAGTTGTTAGATAGATGGTCTTCATAAGGGTTGAGACTATGGAGCCTCAGAAGAGTTAATTTTCTGGAAAGGGAAGGGTTCCAACAGAAAGAACAGAACACAGACTTTGAGAAAAAAACCTCTTCTAAACAGCTTAAGTAGAGATTTCAGGTTGTAGAGATATGAATCAACAAAACCAAGTTGTTGAACTACTTTCAAAATAGAAGGTTCATTGTTTCATTCAACAGAAGGCTAAGACATAAAGGTGTTTTGGTGGAAAGGACTCGTAAGAGTCACAAGGAACATGTACCTTAAGAAACTATTGATTACCAAAATCATAGTCACTCTTAAAACATGGCTGAGAAAACGAGGGAAAATTCTTTATTCATCCAGGAATACCAAAATCTTTTCCAAAGATTATGATATCACTTTACACCACCAAGATGATTAAGTAGGAAGATTCCTGATGACACTAGAAAAAGAAACTTCATTCTCAGACTTTATTTACTTGGCACCACAAGACACTTGCCAACATAATGGGTCTGGAGGATCGACCGAGAGACATTTAGCAGCACTACTTTAAATGTTCTCCTTGATGTTCGAGACACGATATATCAAGTAAAGTTCAAACTTCGGATACAAAGGAAACCATAAGCACAACTCCTATAATAAAATATAGAAGAAGCCTCAGGAAGAGTGGTTGTTATTGCTGAATCAAGGAATATGACAAAGGGTCTTTCCGGCTAAGTATATCAATAATTACATCAATCTTGCCAGATTACAAAGAGACCTATGTCAAAACCTTGAGGAACACCAACCATCATTGTTGCTTGGTATTCAACTTTGGTTAAGTGAACTGATGCTTCAGACTCAGCATGTCCGAATAGAAAGTTTGCAACATTTACACAGAGGTAAAGTCACTATATTCTCAAGATATGGACTACAGTGTCAAGCTCTAAAAGAATGAGCTAGATTGCTATACCCATGCATTTAACAACTTTTCGAGAGACAACTACACATACATAAAGTATTAACAATAAAACACACATGTGTCCTTAAGGAAAGAAGGATAACTCTTCTTGAATCCACGACCACATATTTCAACAGTTGCACGTGAACCAGAGAAGGTTACTTCTAACATACAGAACACATACTTCGAGATGACTCAAAGATGGTTCTCGAATTTTTCCAATATTAATGCCAATTGTTCCATATAAATCTAGTCTAACATGGAAAGGATAAGGATATTATTGATGGGCTCAACAACAAACTTATCAATACACTCCAAGAAGATATGACTCATATGTCGTATGAACAAGGCGAGAATATTGGTCAGACCAAAGAACATGAAGATGTACTCAAGTGAAACATCACAAGTAGCGAGACCATCAAGATAGTCCTTGGAACTGAGTTTGATGTGATGATAACCCAACTTAAATCAAAGGTCAGGGAAGATAATATATCCACAAAGAAAATATTATCATTCTTCAACATGAACAAAAATAGACATCCCTTTTAATAAGGAACAAAGTCGGATAGAACTTTTGTCTTACAGCTCTCCAAATTGTTGTCTAAGCTCAACCAACTAGTTCAGGGGTATCCGGTACGGATCCTGAGAGAAAAGAGCAGTTCAGAGAACTTGGTTGCTCAAGAACTTGATAACACGGTCATGTGCCAACAAGGCTATACTTCTAGAAAGACATCCAAAATATCATGAACCAACGATATGTCATGTGTTCAAGAGGGAACTTGATTGGTAAGGCAAGAATACGTAGTCTCAGAGTTTTGGCACACGCCTAACTCTTTGACTGAAGAGAGTGCACCAAAATAACAGACTTGGTAGCATTACCATTCTTCACTTAGTGATAGGGTTAACCAATCATGCTAAGAATGACACAAATGTCCTTGGAGATCAAAACAATAATAATTGCTAAGAATCTCAGACGGTAACATTATTACGCACACACATCATTCACGAGCGCAAAAGGTCAAGGAAGGGTGGTAAAGATGTGTGGGAGTATCACTTCATTAAGGGGTCATGAAAATCAGCACGACCTCTTAGTATAAAAGAGTCTGAAACTTTAAGGTGGAACAAATAGAAGCTATCAATGCCTCTTAATCTACAGACTATAACACTTTGACCTGGTCCTAGATATGACGAGGTACTGGAGTTTTTTTCTCCTGACATCCCAAAATGGTTTATCATGACGGACCAAAAGAGCATCTTGCATCGGAAGACACCAATGGATATTTAATACTTGGCTACCAACTAGTAGACAAAGGTCGGAAACAACAAGGAAAAAGGAGCATGCTCAGGATGGAATCCCGATATGTAGAGGCATATATTATCACTCCTCCGAAAACCAATGCAGAGAAGGTAAAGGTGTGGCAGAATCACAAGTATAGATGTGAGACTCTCGAGGAGTACTCTTATCGTGATTTATTTGGTTCCATTAAAGAACATCTGCCATAGCATGTGGTAGGGGAAGTCCTTAATTTTCACAATTCAATAACGACTATAACCACAAACTTGAAGGCTAAAATTGTAGTACCAGCCATCCTGAGGTAATACGTGAACATTAACAACAGGGGTCAAAGAATTGGATCTTGGGTTAAAGATCAGCTTCATGTAAAAGATTCACAACACTATAATCCAGCACAATCCGGAATCTTCGGTTCAAGTCCGAGGGTTAAAACCCAATGAAAGGAGTAACTACTAACTGAGTGACCAAGGTTACACTGCAAGATAGTATTCATGAGGTAGCTTCCAAAAGAAGAAACAATTTCTAAAGTACCCAAACAATAAAGAGGAGGCACACGAGGCGAAAGGAAACCTCGAATCCTAGAGCAGAACACTGGGATCATTATATTGTAGGATCCATAAAACAGAGAGATCATGACGGGAAGGAATCTCTCATGTGAACAAGAGCAAAGGGAACAAGGAATTCACAACACACACCACTCTAGAGAACTCAACACTAGGTCAACTGGCTAAGAAATGACATGCCTAGAAGGCACCTAAGTTTTGAAAGACAAAAAGAGATATCAAAACTTTTCAAAAATCAACACTAGATAAGATGACCCAGAGTTGGAGTGAAACTAGATAAGGAGTAAAAGAAGCATACTAGAGTTTTCGCAAATACTTTTCAGCTTTTAAAAATAGTTTTCACAAACACTAGACTCCACATTGACTAATAGCAAGGTTTTCCTACGGTCGGTACTACTCTGATACCAAAACCTGCGACACCCCTGGGATCAGGGCTAAACAAATCCCAGACCTGTGTCTGACATAAGCTTAACCTTGAGCTCGAGGATACCCAGTGAAGAATCGATAA
Organism: Avena atlantica; assembly: GCA_910589765.1. Classification (NCBI taxonomy): domain Eukaryota; kingdom Viridiplantae; phylum Streptophyta; class Magnoliopsida; order Poales; family Poaceae; genus Avena; species Avena atlantica. The sequence continues at coordinate 246,817,071 of OU342738.1, read as the reverse complement.
CACAACAGTGACCCTACAACACAAAAATTAGTACAGCAAGCTCATAACTGAGTAGAGAACCAAAATACTACAAGCAGAGGTCACTGACCACAAACATCAAACAATAGAAGGCAAATTATGATATTAAGTATAGAAAATATAACAAATGGTCTAAGAGGCCTGAAGCATAATGATGACGTCCCAGCCCATAGATTCCAGGATGCCGGCCGGGAACCCCAAGCTACTCGTCGGTATCGATGTAGTACCAAACTGATGTTCAGGGAACACTTACTCTGCCAAAAGTATCAACAAAGCAAGGATGAGTACAGGGTGTACTCCGCAAGACTTACTGTTGGTGGAGTTGTTTTTTATAAAGCCATCTCTGTTTATAAAATCAGAGGGAGAAGAAGCTCGTCTAATAAGAATATTTTAAAAGGGGATAAGAGAGCGACATCTCCAAAGTATTGATCGTCATCTTTTGATATCTACCAAGTCATCATCATCACCTAAACTAGGATCACCCCTTGTACCCATGAGGAAGCATCCTTAAGCACACGTTGACATGCCAAGTTTTATGATTAGGTTCAAGTTCTCTACGATCATCACGTTCGTTCCCAATTCGTTCATAACCATGAACACAGCTTTTGAAAAATATTATTACCTTGCACGGGTGTACAACTTTACCCACACGTACTAACCTTCTCTTAATGCCACATGATTAGCCCTCTTGCTTGGAAGGCCGGCAGAGGGTGGTTAGATGCCTTGCTTTCGACGAGACCATGAGTCACGCCCTAAGGATGGTTCCGCCGTAACGGGTCAAATCCCAAAGCTGGTCCCTAGAGATGTGAGGAGAGGTTGGTTTGCCAGGGGCGCTATGTCCCCCAAGCAACCTTGGCCACGCTTACCTACCTGTTATAAATGCACCTCCTTCACTTCCTTTGACAAGATCAAGAATGCATGTAGAATGGAACGCCCAAACTATGTGACTCATGGAATATACTAGGCAAGTTAGTTAGTAATGAGTTTGTCTAGGCCCCGTGTGGTTGTACGCTCATCTTGGTTCAAGATGCAAGAACATCGGTTCCTAGGGGTGGCGAACATGGAATTAGAAAAACCAGATCCCACCGTGGCCTCCCATACAAGCCTTAGCATGTTTTAATCTCATATCACTGATCTCGTCTGATCATGTTCTCCTATCATACTAGATTCTCCGCATCTGATACATCATATGGATGAACCATAACTGACAGCGCTATGCATGGCTAAGCAAGACACAGATATAAGCTTTAGTAGTGCACACAAGCCCAACCTAGTTTTGCTAGGAGCAGTGGATCAGGTAATATAAGCTCAAAGGGAGTATGCAATAGATAGGATACTCTATCTATCGATAAAAGACCATAGTAGAATCGTACGCAACATGGCAGGGATTGAAAGTATTTTGGAATCATAGAATTATATCATGGTGGGGCTATGCTTGCCTTTGCCTGTTGATAACCAGAAAGCAGATCTTCAGACATCTTGAACATGACTTGGTTATAGTTGGTCAAGTATTCTTCGTCGATCTTCGATCTTTGATGGTGTTGATCTCGGTATTCGATCTCGATTTCGTATTCTACCAAGAAGAAGCAAACATCAGAAATAAAGGGGAAACAATAAACACATGGCTTCTATGCAATTATCAAACAATAATGATGATATAGAAGTTAAATTGCATTGAAATGAAACACTAAGACATGCTCGGCGGTTTAATCGGGGTTCTGGGGGGTATAAACCCTAATTCGGAAGTACTCGGGAATCACCTATGATGGTTACTATGTTCTTCTAATTAAAATTATCATAAAAGTTGTTGAACAATGCATGATAATAGCTTAAAAATATGGATCTCATTTTTCTGAACATTTTGATATATATTATTTGTATTTTTCTGACTTAAAATAAATTAGTTATTGAATTTACAATGTTTAATCAATTTTTTGAAAATATTATAAGAAATTACTGCGTCACTGTGACATCGGCACAGGGGTGGGGTTGTTTTACACTGGGGCAAAGCCTACCCACGGTGGATGACAGAGGGGCCCTAGGCCACCTTAGCTGCCACGTGGGCGAGTGGGACTAGCAGCCGGTTGACCGGGCCTGACCTGCGCCCGATGACATCAGGACGATGTCACGATAATGTCAGTCGGCAGGGCTCTCCCCAGATGGACGGTGGTGGTGGTGTTTTGTGGCGAGCTGGGATGCGCTGTTGCTATGGATCGAAGTAGAGTGTCACAGGGAAACTAACTACGGTGGCGCCACCTGTTTTTGGTCACCGGAGCAAGGTCCACGATGACGACTAGAGGCGCACGACGATGATGACCAACGAGGGAGCGAACTGAGGAGGGAGAGGGGCAACGAGATGACCCATGAGAACCGACAGATTACCCTTGACGCGTGTCTGGCTTCTGGAAAGACTGAGGAGGACGATGGTAGCATCAATGGCGACGACAAGCGGCGTCGGTGTCGAAGAATAAGAGCTTGATTCCGGCGACTGGGACTTCTACGATGTTCGTTGGTTGCGGCAATCGAACAAGCCGAGCAAGGCGGTCACCGTGGTATGGCCAAAGATGCTCGGGGTGATCCAGAATGGCGGGCACCGGAGCTCCTGAGCTAGGGTTCTACGGCCAGGGAAGGAACAAGATAGGGAGCGAGCCTAGGGGTAAGTGAGAGGATATGTATGAGAGGGAGACGTGCACGTGCGGCCTTATCCTTCCTCTAGGCGGCGGCAGGGATCATGGCGCAGGGCGCGCATCACAACGGCTGTTGACGGCACCAGCGTTGACACGCACCTGCTTGCCGTGTACGAGGAAGACGACGAAAGGAGGGTCCAAACGGTATTGGGCTGGCATTGGGCCGCGCTGGGCTGGTGTTGGGCTGCTAGGTTCTGCGCGCTGGGCAACAGAGAGAAGAGGGGAAAGCTGGGTTCGGCCCAGATAGGGTAATAGCAGGTTTTATTTTATTTTGCAAAACCTTTTCTTTTTTTGTTTTCCATTTATGTTTTGTAGATTCAAATAATTTTCTGTTTTTGGTTATTCCAAAATTACTAGAGGGTTTGTAAAATATGGAAATACAATAGGGACCCCTTATAACAATTTGGGTTCCATGTATTTTGTAATTTTCGAAATTCTAACCATTTGAATGTGTTTCAAAGAGAAGGAAGAAAACTAGGGTTTAGGGTTTGATTTATTTTCTTTAATGCAAAACTTAAGACATGATGCTCATGAATGCATAAACGCACCCTAAATAATGATTAACTGAAAACTGGGGTGTTACAATGAATTGCCTTGATCTGATGATTGCCTTGTTTGCTTAGGAACTAGAGAGAGCTAATCTAGTAGCTCATCCCTTAGGACCCAATCTATGTTTGTAATCATCAATCTCAGACCAAGCCTCCCAATTCTGGATCTATCCTAAGCCACTAAAGTGACCATCTCATCTCCTAATAAGATCCATCCAGGGATAATCCCTTCTGATAGTTTCCTACTCAGTGAAGACCCCATACAAGCATGGATCCCCTCTATTTAATCTGTACCTCAACATCAACCACTTGATGGGAAGGATAAACCATTGCCGCTCTCTCAATTTTTTCCCACTTGTAATCTAGTCTAAACCCTAAATCTGCCAAAATGGCTAAGTCTGGATTTCTTATCTAGATTCAATCTTTGGAGCTCTACCTTTTCCAACCTATGTGCATTTTTGATAATGTAATTGAACCATCTTGTAGTACATCATTAGTACTACCAAATCCCACTCTTTCCCTTGTCTAAGCCATTCTAGTCCCCACTCATCTATGATGGTTTTGTAGTCAAGATAATAACCTTTTCTGCAAATCTTATCATCTTGCCTACTTTGGCAGATGATCACATCTATATGCTACCTCCCCTTGAACAACTCTTTGCATGGTTATGATCTATTAATTATGGCCTATAAATAACCAGTTCACTTGTTTCCATTGGAGCTTTGTGCTTCCTAAATCCCCATGGTTTATGAGACATCATGACAACTCTCCTATGACAGCCTTATTTTCAACAAAGTTTGCCATCACCCCTAAACCACATCAGATAGAACCAAGCCCAAATATTGCCTCCATGATCATATATATAACTTTTTCTATCCATCCATATATCCCTTTCATCAAGGTGAGCTCTAAGCTCACAAATCCCACCTTGTTTAGGTGGCATGAAAATATCCAAACCCTAGATTCTCCCAAATTTAGTTTTCTTCCCTTCTCACCATATTTATTCAACAACCCAAGTTGTAAATGATGTATAACTAAAGTTTACATCATCTACCTTGGCTATGATAAATCCCCAAATAATTCCCATATATTTGGAGCCTAAAACTATTTGAAGCCTTTTTCTGGCAAAATCCTCCAAACCTTGTCCTTAAAGACAAGTTTGTTTTTCTCCAAATCACCTTGCCAACTCAAGGCACATATAATGACTATATATCATATCCCATCTTTACAACTCAAAAATAAATATTTTTGAGATTCTTTATTATTTATTTTTCCCCTTTTTCTTAAAAGGCAGAAATAATAAATAATTCCTTAAAAATACTTTTCCATCTCAATAAATCCCAATAAAATTCTCCCATGTGTAATATGATATTTAGGACCATATCACATCAAAAACCAACCTTGCCCAATGTGAAAATATCACATGACCCTCTAGAAACATCTTCTGCATTTTTTTGAATAAATGCCTTTAAATGGGCTTAAACTCATCTGAAAATCCCTAATAAATCTTGAAGTGATGAATTGACCTCCTCTATCTACCAGTACCATTTCCCCACTTTCCTCAATACAAATTGTCAAACTTCATTCACAACCCTTGTTTGGATCACTTTTGCCAATCAATTTTTTGCTCAAATCAAAACCATCCAAACCCATATCAACTTGTTCAAGCCAAGCTTGAACAGCACCACCCACTCCCTCCTGCTCGTGCACTGTAGCGAAACTACAGTAGCACACCTCGCCCTTGTCATTAGTGCTTGGATGAGAGAGAGAGAGGACTTGTTAGTACAAACTTGGAAAATATCTCCATCCAGCCCTCCCTTGTCCTCTATGGTCGTATGAAGGCCCCACCACTCCCCTCTCCACCACCCCTGCTGCCCAATGGCTGGCCCTCACCTCCTCTCTCCTTCCCTCCTACACCTAGTCCACCATGAGCCTCTTCCTTCGGTTTAAAGGCAAGAGGATACCCCCAGCACGCCTCTGCCTCTCATTTGACCCCTCCTCTACTCACTCACCTCCCCTCCACTCCCCCTGCTCTGCCCAGCACGAAGGAAGAAGAAGGGAGAGCTTTGGTGTCTCCCAAAGAAACCGATCAAGGCCCCTTCCCCTCTGGTTCTCTCCTCCTGCATGTCACCTACCTGAGATCCCCTTATCCTTCTGATGCAAATGGTACCCCTTTTATTGACATGTAGCAGCCCCTGGAGCCACTCCGACGAGCTCCGGCGAGCTTCCTTCCGCCATCATCGCGTCAGACCCTCCCCTACGACTAACCACTATGTGCCGCCCATCACTAGGGCCACCGTAGAGCGCCGCGTCTCCCCCGCCGCCTCCCAGCCTCTCTCGAGCGCCTAGTGAGCTCCCCTACCTCCTTCTGCCCCGCCCTAGGTTTTTCTCGCCGCCATCAGACTCCCACGAGGATGACGACTGGGGGGCTGTCGATTCCCACTAGATCGGACGACCCCGGTCCCCCATACCCCTTCGCGGTCCCCGGGTCGCTGATCGACGTGAACCGCTGCCGGTACGTGACCCCGCCCCAGGTGGGCCGAATTCACCCTCCCCCCACGCGGCTCATCTTCCTTATAGATCTGACCTGAAACCCTTATCCTTTTTATTCTTTTGCCCAGATCCAGAATCATGGCCTTCTGGTTTAAATCATTTTGGAAATGAAAAGTGCCTAAATAATTTTAGATAGTATTTTTCACAAATACCTAAGTCTCCACTCTAACAAAAAAACTTGGTTCTGGACCAAATTATTGCATAGATAAATCCTAGAAAATAAAATAGCCAAGTTTGTTCCTTGCACTAACAAATGGTTTCAGAGAGTTTGGTGAATCCAAATGGAGTAAATCCAATTGGTACATAAATGTACTAGCCATACATTGCATGTCCCACTAGCCCCACCTAAAATGGCTTCCTAGTTTTCCATTAGTATAAATAGCAAAATCAGGGAATTTATACCTTTATAAATTTCTCTAGGACAAACCAAATGCGGTAATGACCTAATTCCAATCCTCTGTACACGTAAATACCCATATATATCAAACCCTAGAAGCCAAAAATTTATTAAGATACTAATGAATTTTGATGAATTAAACTATTCTATGCATGGTGTATTCATTAATAAAATCACTATAGTATGTCTGCTAATCCAAAAGGGTTGATTCCAATTTTACATAAAGGTAGTCTAAATGCCTAACATGAGTCCTTGGAATCACATCAGAAGCTTCTGTAGATCAATTATGATGAAAAGACAAATCTCATCCAGAACTGCCTTTGGGATTTTCCTGAGGGAATTCTGTAATTATTTTAAGTTGATTCCAACTCCTTTTGAATCATTCCACTAAATACTACCTAATCACCCAAGGAAATAATTTTTGGACCTCCATAATTTGTCTGGTGAATTATTTCCTAAAACTAGAGTTTTATCCACTATAAAGATTATTATAAATCAATGGAAATTGATAAAATAGTGAAACAACTTTTGTTGGCTTCATTTTATCAATACCTATCTGATGGCACCATTTTTATATAGTGGTATCATACAAAGCAATCCCTTGTTCAACCCTCTCTTAGATAGTCCCTAGATTATAAATCCAACCGGATCTTCTCCCAACGCCTCCAGATCTTCTATCAATCTCATCAAACCAATCATCCAGCATCTTACTGCCTATTACATTGTAATTACATGATGCTTGCTGTATGTATTGATGCTTGTATGCAATGTATTTATTGTGGTGTTGTTTGTTTTCATGTATGCTCACTAACGACGATAGTTGCGATTGTGTGACGTCGAGAAGAAAAAACATCGTTTTTCTCTTATTATTATAGTATTTGGTATTATGGTATTATAAAGAAGTCACGGGACGTCTCGCTGGTCACATGCAAGCCACCATTCCTGAACTCCTATGTTGACCTACTCCTTTTTACCAATTGTTTTATATCTCGTTTATGAATTTCATGATTAAATGCATGGTTTGTTTCAAATAAAAGGCGTGAGTAACTTGGCTCCTCCGAGTTATGATGGAGTGTCCATTAGGAAACTTACCCTCATTGACACCCAGTTTTACCCTTTAGATTGAGGCTAAGATGCTTAGGATCTTCCCTCTTGTAAACTATAGGTTTTCGACAATAAAACTATTTTGGGTTTTACCCTACTATAAAGTTTTCAAAATAAAACCCTTGGAAAGATGCATCGTTTCCAAGTGGAGGTTTTACTAAGGAAGGTATGAGGAGGATAATGAGAAAGTTGAGCAAGAGAAAAAGAAGGGATGTTCTACACCTTTACCGGAACAATTTATCCGTGCAACCACACTACCCCAGTCACTGGGTCTTAACTCGTAGTTTGTGGTCTTTAACCGGGGCTACACGTACTCGCTAAAGGGGAGAAATCCCCTGAAATCCGTACTATCGTGGACAAGGTACCAGTGCAACAATTGGGTCTCTCGCAGACGGTATGACTTATTGTATGTACGGAAGGAAGTGGAGTCAAATTAATATATGCCAAACTATGGTTTGGGGAATAGGCTTGTACGAAAGGGAGGACTATGGCCGTCGTGCCACATACTCGTGTCGGAGAGAACAACCCAAAAGGAAAAGCCGCCTTTGCTAGAGATGGACAAATGAAAAGTTGGGTTTGATTATCCGAACCCCTGTCTACCATGTGTAGCGGGCCGTGGTTGTATCCCGGTGGATGTATTGATTCTTGTGGGTAAAGTGCAGAAACTCTACAGAGTCTAATCTATTCGAATAGCTGTGTCCACGGTCAAGGACGGTTTGGAAAGGTGATTGCTACGAGTACCTTTAGGATATGTTTGTGAGGAATAAAAAAGATGCGACTTGGTCACAAGGAAAGATAAGAACAAGATTGGTTTTGACCAGAGATGGTCGAAGATGTTTTAAAAAGGGTTTTACTATAAAACTATTTCAGCAAAGTTTTTAACAAGGATTTGGGGATATCCGGACTTTCTAAAATGAGGCATATTTTCTGAAAGCTCTTTTTCAACAAAGATATAGAGATGCCAATGCTAGGCTTTTTAGAAACAACTATAGTGTAGAGCTATCTCGCCACATGTCAATATGCATTCTATTGTTACCTTGTCTTGGTGGTTTGCGAGTACATTCAAAGTACTCACCGGCATTGTCCCTGGCTATTTACTTGGCCAGATTGCAGATGTTATGAAGTGACGAAGGTGCTGATGTCTATGCGAGCTAGGTCGTCTTCCCAGTCAGTCTCCTATAGGCTAAGGCATGACATGGGCTCTACGCTTGAAGACTTCCGCTACTTGTGTTGTATTTGCCATAATGGCCACTTTGCATGTTTTGTTATCATTACTTTCTGGATGATGTAATGATACTGGTCGGTTATGCTCATGGATGACTGATCATGGGAACGTGAACTATATGCATAACGGGTATTCTCGGACCGTAAATTCGGGGTGCCACAGACTTGCTTTCAGAGCCATCCTGACTGTAGGAGACCTTAGTTAGCATGGACGTTACACAGGACAACCACTATTTTGGAAAACACCCGTCATTTAATTTGAAGGACTTCTTATCGCATCTTCTCTGACTTAGACTATTTGAAAATGGATTTCTCTATATCTCATCTACTTCAAAGGTTCCGTTCTCAAAAACAACGTCCGAATTGGAGACTATGAGATGGATATCCCGAGATGAAGAGACACCGAGACAAGCAAAACAAAGAAGCTACCAACGACGAAAGACACTACAAGATCGCCCTACCAATGGAGCCCTTCATCGCCCCTAAATCAATCAAGTATGGCACCGACGACAACAAATGGCAAGACAGAAGTCAAGACCCCCGTAACATCCATACCTAGGATAAGCATCCTGAATATAGGATTCCCCTTATGGCATGTAGTCACCCCTTAGTGCCTAGGGTACGCCTTGTTTACTTTTCATGTGCATGTATGCTGCTTGGAATGTGTTGCTTGTCTACCTAGAATTATCTGATACTAACGACATTATCGCCTTACTGGCGTATCCCGACGCTGACCCCTGCAAAACCCATAGCCGGAAACCTCTGTTAGGATGGCCATATAAGAAAGCCTTGACAAACTCAAGTAAACCTCTAAGGTGGAAAGACCGCGTCTTTCCACTCAACTCCAATAAACCACCCCACATTTCATCATGAGAGTCATCAGAGGGAATCGAAACCCTACCTGCGCCTACTACTACATGTATATCTTGATGAATCTGCATCTATATACCTACCCTCACGTCTAATGCCGAAACTCTGCAGATGGCTTCTTCCCGCTTAGAAAGCATCATCATAGGAGAAAGCTTCTGGCCCTTTGAAGAGCAACTGCATGATCTACTGAAGATCATTCGTCGCCCCCGCCTAAGATCGAAGGGACAGAGCTTCCTCGCAACAATTCAAGCATAGTAAGTGGGTCATCAAGGCCACCGTTCCAGCTCGTGAGATCGACCCCGAGCCCATCATCTTCACCTTCATTGAACACAACTAGGTAGATGGAGTCGTGCGAGCGATACAACATATCATGGCACGCCTCTGCAAGATCCATGAAGAGGAGCTGAAAGATACCCCTTACCACCTGTTTGGGAAGCGCGACAAGGATGTACTTCCCACCGAATCCTTCCTCACTTGTGTAAGACCCCACCTTTTAAGGTAAAGGTCCATGTGATTGCAATGCTAGTCGCTGGATGAAATGCTAGCATCCACAGTTTAAGATGAAGTACACAGATACAAAGGTCGTTATTACATTGTCATTCCAGAGATAACATAGTCTTTACAACTCAATAGCCCAAGGCTAATACATAGAGTTCATAACATAAAGTAAATAACTATAAGTCTTCATCTTCATGCCACAGCCAAGCATGTTGAGTGTAGACTCACAAACCTAATCTCCATTAGAGTAACCTACAACATCATAAGTTACAGCCACAGTGGGTCAATACACTTGGAATTGTATTGGCAAGTGATACCATAGCAGAATATTAGTATCTATCATCTAAAAGAATTTGGCTAAGTGTAGCTTAGGCTTGCTTTGCTCAAAATAAGGTTTTCCTTATTAGTTGAAACCACTAAGTTTTTTTGTCAAAAACATCCAAGGAACGACCAATAGACATTGGTGAACCTTTACCCTTGTTCAACCACAAGTTTTTAACTTAGAAATTGGGATGAGGAGATCCTTGATAGCTTCAATGTATTTGATGCTCAAATTGCCCGTTGCCGGGGACACGGGTAAGTACTTAGGTTTTACCCTCTCGAGAGGTGGTTCACTTTCCCCACAAGACTCGGCATGCATCGAGATGAGAACTTTCAGAAGCATTCCCTTAGACCACCACGGAAACGTTCCATCCTATCACCCTACCACCAACTGTCCATCTGGCTAAGTTCTTGTAACCTATGTGGTCAACGCAGAGCCCATATGCCATGTGGTTGCACTAGAAGCTTCTCAACACTAAACATCTCAAATCCCTTTGTTCCTGGGTGGCTTTCCACAAGTGTGATACACAAGGTAAAACATAGACATGGGCCTTGTGTAACCACTCAACATAAACCAACATGCCATTCCACCCAGGTGATTCATTGACATAGTTGTTTTATTCATCAAAACACAAGTCATAGACTTAGCAAATTTCATAGCATGAATATTCCACCCTTGTTTCTACTAGCTTGGCTAAGCATGATAACATTACAAGTTTTCTGAACTTAGGGAAAAATCTACTATGACTACAACTACTAGGATTTCCCAAGGAATAGCATAGCATAGATACTTAGAAAAACTCCATGCAAGTCCTACTCAAAATATCACTAATGCATAGTCAAAATAGTAGGACAAAATATATGAAGCACCACTTGCCTTGGTAGTTGGGAGAGTAGCAAAAGTCCTGTAACATCCCTAAATTCATGATTTCAAAGATTGCATATCATTCATGCATGCATATAATTTAGAGGTCATTTTCAAACCATTTTCAAGAAAAACAGAAGCAAATGGTGCTATCATTTTATGTGAGCAAACTTAAATCAAAATGACCATTCCCCTTTGAGAGCTTAAGTGTTTTAAACCAAGTTTGTTTGCTTCCTTGTTGATTGGTTTGAGTATGGAGTTTGAACAAAAATTTACAAAATAAATATGGTTCCAAAACCATTTTCAAAACATTTGCAAATTAAGTGCTATAGCACTGTTTATTTTGTTTATTCAAAAGAACCAAGCTTGAACTGAGAGACCACTTGGTTTTATGCCCAGAAATATGAAAGTTGCACCCTGGAAAAAATCCTGAAAAAGTTTGAATTCAAATAGAGTTTGAATTCATTTGAAAATCATTCTAGAAAATCAAATTAGAAATAGAAAAGGAATAAAGAAAATGAAAAGGGCCGCCGCTACTAATTAAGCCCATCAGCAGATCCAGCCCAGCTAGCCCACCCGGGTTCCCCTCCCTCTCTCTCTCACGCGCAGAAGCACTCCCAAAGTCGCTGACACTCGGACCCCACCCCCACTCTGTTTCTTTCGCAGACAACTGGGCCCTCTCCACGTCGACTCCTTCTTCCCCAAATCTCGCGCGCAGACGCCGTCGCCGCTGGTCGTTGCTGCGTTGATTCCACGGCGTAATTGCCATTGATTGGCCGGGCGTTTCTTGTTGAGCCTCTGCCTACTTAAGCCCCTCCCTCTCGCGGCCATTTTCCCCCACCCAAATTCCTCTACACGCCACCAGGCTGCTCGCAACTCGCCAGACACTGCCGCTTCTCCGACGACCTCGCCGACGAATTCCGGTGAGCACCGTGCCCCCCTCTGTCCATGGTTCATACTAGCATGCTCTGCAGCTCCGTGCGCATCCACTGACACCTTCCTTTTGCTCGCGCATGGTCTGTAGCCTCGGCAGCGACAACAACTGAGCGCCGCCGCTCTCTGCTCGAACTCCGGCGACCACTCCCCGTAAGTACCAGCCGCCCCTTGCCCTCTGTTTGATACGCCTAAGATCCCCAGCGTCTTGCGCGTCTAACGGTGCCCTCCTCTTGTCTTAGCGCGACACAGAACCTCGCCAACGTCGACGAGCAGCTGTACCCGACGCGTTCGCGAACTCCGGCGAGGAATCCCCGACGACTCCGAGCGCTCCTTCGCCAACCAGAGACACGTTGAGCTTCACCTCGACACGGCGGTTCTGGTGAGCACCTTCTTCCCTCCCCGGGCGACCTAGAATGCCGGCACCACCACAGACAGAGCGCTCCGCCGCTCGCCGCCGCGCTAGCGCCGCCAGACCTTGGTCGTTTGATCAAGAGCCGTTGGATCTAGATCCAACGCGTGTAATAGAATCACTTAAACGAAGCGGTACGTTAGATCTGAGCCATGCACGTTCACTTAAATCCAACGATCTGCGTCGATCGATCCGCCCGAACCTTTACGGGCCAATAGGATAGCGCCGCGTGGCAGTAGTTTAGATTTAAAACAGATTTTGAATTAGATTATAGTTAAAATTTGTTTTGTTTATAACTTTTGATTTCCACGTTAGATTTTGACAAATTTTATACCGTTGGAATCAAGAGAACAAGCTCTTTCAGAATCTGAAATGTGTTTAATGTTTTGCATCTGTTAAAATGGTTTCTTTTGCAAAAACATGTGTAGAGCTTATTTGAGTATATGATTTGTTTAGGAATTGTTTTTAGTGTCAAATAAATTTGGTTTGGCAAGTTTTTAACCTGTTTAAGATTATGTACTATGCACTTGCTTGGTTGGGATTAAAAAAATCATCACTTAGCATTTTGCATGCAAGCATGTATAATTTTGTTTGTTTGTATATGTTGTGTGTAAATTGTTGCTACCCTTCTTTGTGTAGACTTGGTGCTAGTGATTGTGATTGTGAAGAGTGCTATTCTCCCAACTACCAAGGCAAGTGGTACTTCATGAATATTTCTATCCCATGTTTTATACTAAGCATTAGAAATATTTTGCTAAGTCTTGCATGATATTATTTTGCTTATGCCATGTTGGGAAATCCTAGTAGTTGTAGAAATGCTAGGGAATTTCTAAGTTAAGTTACTTTCTATGCCAAGCTTAGCCTAGCTAGTAGCAAACAAGGGTTGGTGAAATATACATGCTATGATGAAAATATTTCTAAGTCTTTGGACTTGTGTTTTACCTAATAAAACAACTAAGTTAATGAAACACCTGGGTGGAATGGAAGGTTTGGTTTATGTTGAGTGGTTACACAAGGCCCATTTCTATGGTTTACCTTGTGTATCACACTTGTGGTAAGCCACCCAGGAACAAAGAGATTTTAGAGGCCAAGTGTTGAGAAGCTTCTAGTGCAGCCACTTGGCAATATGGGCTCTGCCTAGATCAAATAAGTTGCTAGAACTTAGCCATTTGGACAGTTGGTGGTACTGGGAATGATAGGTTGGAGCACGTCCATTTGGTCTAAGGGAAGGCTTCTGAAAGGTCCTGTCTTGGTGAAACCAAGTCTGGTGGGGAAAGTGCACAACCTCTGCAGATGGAAAAATCTAAGTACTTAGCCAAGTCCATGGCAATGGACAATTTGAGCATCAAGCCATGGAAGCTATCAAGAATTTCCTCATCCCAATTTCTAAGTAAAAATTTGTGGGTGAACAAGGGTGAAGGACCTCAATGTCTATTGATGGTTCCTGGGAAAAGTTTTGACAAAGAAAAACTTAGTGATTTCAACTAATAGGAAAACCTATTTTGAGCAAAGCAAGCCAAGCTACACTTAGCCAAATTTGCATGTAGTATCTAGTCCACTTAAAATATATTAAGGTATCACTTGCCAATACTATTCCAAAAGTATTGACCCACTGTGGCTGTAACTTGTGATGTTGCAGGTTACTCTGATGAAGATTAGGTGTCATGAGTCTACACTCAACATGTTTGCCTGTGGCACATGAAGATGAAGACTTATATTTATTTACCTATTCAAGCATTTGTATTAGGCCTATGGCCTTGAGTTGTAAAGGCTCTGTTTATCTCTGGAATGGATGTAATAAAAGACCTTTGTTTTTGTGTACTTCATCTTAAACTATGGATTCTTGCAATGATCCAGGGACTAGCATTGCAATCACAGGGATCCTTTACCTTTACCAAGTATGGATCTTACAGATGGTATCAGAGCACTATGTTGCCTGTAGGATTATGACCCTAGGATTGGAAACCACTAAGGAAAAAGTTTTCAGCAACTTCTACACTTGTCTATTCTTCTCGTAAAACTTTTCTAATCTTCTCTCTCATCTCTATTTGTAGATGAACTCCATCAACGAAGCCGTGAGGAAAGGACCACTCATGACAATGACTTTGGAGTGTGAGACAGAATTCCCCAAGGCTCTCAAGGACCTCATGGATGCATTAGAAATACAAGGTGCAGCTGTGTACAAATGTTTTCCTGTGATGGATGAAGGAGTGGAATACTGGTGGGTGCAACTTCACTTGTATAAAAACAAGGAAGACAACCATCAGTAAAAAGGATTCTGCATGTTCACCAATTCAGTGGTACACCCTACATTCTTTGAATCAGCAAGGGATGCAGCTTGGAAGACCATCAAAGAACTTGGTGATAAAGTCAAGTGCAGAATGCTCAACCTCCAAAATGATCTAAAGAAAGAGAAGGAACATATCCAAGAGTTGGAAGCCACCAACCAAACCTTAAGAGGAGACATTATAGATTTAGTGATGGAGTCATGTGAGCAAGATAGGCTGATTGCTTCTAGAAATATTGTGTTAACCAACAGATCCAGTGAGATAGGATTGTAAGCGTATTTCATTAGTTGGACCACCACCTATCACCTTATTTTCCAAAATGTTGCTTTAAATTAAGATTGAACCTTGGTTGTTGTAATGGTTTCATGTATGCATGACTTGTGTGTTTTGCTTCCCAAGGATATATATGTGATGTTTTGTCTTTTGTTTTATCTTGATTGTGTTGTTCTAACTTTTCTATCTTATAAATAGATGCCTATTACCATCAGCACTGTTGAGGAGTTTCAGGTTACTCGCTTTGGTCCTCGTATTGTTGAGCTTACTACTTTGCTCAATATTCCTCTTCCTACCATCATGGTGCTTCCCCTCACCAAGTTTGAGAGGAAAGACCTTTGGGGATTCAAGGTCAACCAGCCCGGACGCCAGACAGAGCCTATCACGGAGGCCATTGTCTTCAAGCTCATGCACGATGACAGGGAGAGAGGCCTTGAGGTAGTTATGTAGGATCTGATAGGACGTCTGCTAGGGAGACACTCCCGACAGGTTAGAGGTACTCACTTCCACGCCTTCGGTAGACGGGATGAGGATGGAGAGTCCATCGACTTCGAGGAAACTGCGAGGGATACAGCAGAGCCGATTCGTCTATATCTCCAGGACTTAGAGTCGCTCATTAGGCACGTGGACACTGATAGGACCAACGTCATGCTTAGCAATGACGAACTCCAGGTGCAGCTTCGTGAGAAGGACAAGCTCTTCGCGGAGCAAGATGAGATTGTCAAGGAGATGGAGGCAAAGTTCGAGAGCCAAGACAAAAAGTTCAAGAGTCAGGAGAAGAGAATCCAGGATAGGAACAAGAGGATTCGGGACATGACTGAAGAACTGCAGGCCAAGGACTTCGAGCTCGAGCATCAGCAGACGGTGATTGAGAGGCTTCGTTCCCAGAAGAGGGCTCTCAAAGCCAAAGTAGAGACCTTGACCACTAGTGTTGAGGAATACAAGACCGCGATGGAGAACGCAGGTCTTACCATTGTCGAGGAGGAGATTGATGCCGAGGAGTAGATTTGACTACTCATTTATCTTTTACTATCGTACTTGTTATTTGAGAACTTGTTATTGGACCATCCGACATGTGGATGGCTTGCTACTTGTGTGTTTTACTTTGTGAATTTGTTATCTTGTTGTGGAACTTTATCTTTGTGTTGCATGCTTTGTGTTTGCTTATGTGATGTAATGTGCATAAAAGCATCTATGGGTATCTCATTCTTATCTCTATTGAACCAACCTCAGATGCCTCCCCGTCGTGCCAACCCCAACCCCAACAACAACAACATCACTCCTGAGATGCAACAAATGATGACTGCTCAAACACAGCTGATGCAGATGATGACGACGTTCATCCAGAACCAAAACAACAACAATAACAACAACAACAATAACAACAACAACATCAACCCTCCGGGTTTTGATATGCTTACCAGGTTCTTGAGATTGAGGCCAGCTAAGTTCTCAGGGACGACTGATCCCATGGTGGCCAATGATTGGCTACGCTCAGTGAACAAAGACTTGTTAACCGTGGGTTGTACTAATGCTGAAAAGGTCAGATTCGCAGCACATCTGCTGGAAGGACCAGCCGCCACTTGGTGGGATAACTTCCAGATCACCACTCCCATAGATGATGTGACATGGGCTATCTTTGAGGATGGATTTCGTACTGCTCATATCTCATCAGGAGTGATGAGTCTGAAAAAGAAAGAGTTCCATAATCTGAGGCAGCGCCACCGCAGCGTGGCTGAATACATTGAGGAGTTCAACAATCTGGCACGTTACGCACCGGATGAAGTTGACACCGATGCTAAGAGGAAGGAAAAGTTCCTTGAATGCCTGAATGATGAACTGAACTTGCAGCTATCAGTGGCCTATGTCCCCACTTATCAGTCTCTCTGTGATAAGGCTGCTATTTTGGAGAACAAAATGAAGCAAGTTGAAAGCAGGAAGAGAAAACACTCGGACAAGCACAGCTCGGGATCGTCTCACAAACGATCTCATTATGATGATAGTGGAAGCTCAGGATCCCACAAGCATGGGAAATTCAACAAGCACCACAACCACAACCGTCATGACAACAAGCATCACCGTAGTCATGACAATGACAAGTACAAGAACCACAAGAGTGGACATTAGAGCCACCACGGTGGCAATGGAAGTGGAAGTGGAAGTCAGCCTGTTAAGAGATACATAAGTCAGGTTGAATGCTTCAAATGCAAGAAGATGGGGCATTATGCAAATGACTGCCCAGAAAAGAAAGTTGAAGGACCCATCAAGCCCAACCCTTTTTAGAAGGGACAGGTGAACCACATTAATGTGGAGGAAATCTATGAGGAGCCAGATGCTGTTGCGGGTAAGTTCAGACTCAATTCTATTCCAGCATTTGTTCTTTTTGATACTGGAGCATCTCATTCATTCATATCAAAAGCATTTGTGGATAGAAATGGGTTTCCAACTGAAAACATTGGGTGTCCAATAAAAGTTAGTTCTCCGGGTGGAGATATGATAGTAAGTCTTGGATGCCGGGATCTAGTAATAGAGTTGGGAAAGCATAAATTTCCAGTGAGTCTGATAATCCTAGATTCCCAAGGACTGGACGTAATATTGGGAATGGATTGGATGGCTAAGTATGAAGGAGTACTAGATTGTGCTAATCGTACTATTGCACTCACAACCCCGGAAAGAAAACGGATTAAATTCAAGTCCAACTTTGAATCTAAAGGAAGTAAGCTAAATTCTCTTAAGGGGGTTAGCATGGACAGTGTGCCAATTGTGAGTGAATATCCGGATGTGTTTCCGGAAGAATTGCCAGGAATGCCACCAGATAGAGATGTGGAGTTCCTTATTGATTTGCTACTAGGATCTGGACCAATAGCAAAGAGACCATATAAGATGTCAGTTGATGAACTGAAAGAACTCAAGAAACAACTTGGAGAACAGCTACAGAAAGGATTTATTCAACCAAGTTCTTCATCTTGGGGAGCCCCAGTTTTATTCGTGGAGAGGAAAGATAGAAGTCAAAGGTTATGCATAGATTACCGTTCACTTAATGAGGTGACTATTAAGAACAAATATCCTTTGCCTAGAATCAATGACTTGTTTGATCAGCTAGAAGGAGCTTGTGTGTTCTCAAAGATTGATCTCCGGTCAGGTTATTTTCAACTCAAGATAAGGGAACAAGACATACCTAAGACATCTTTCACCACAAGGTATGGATTGTATGAGTATACCGTAATGCCTTTTGGTTTGACCAATGCTCCAGCATACTTCATGAATATGATGAACAAGGTGTTCATGGAATTCCTTGACAAATTTGTTGTCGTTTTCATCGAGGACATTTTAGTCTACTCCAAGAGCAAAGAAGAGCATGAAGGACATTTGCGTTTGATACTTGAGAAGTTAAGAGAGCATAAACTTTATGCCAAATTCAGCAAGTGTGAGTTCTGGTTGAATAAAGTTGGATTTCTTGGTCATGTGATGACAAAGGATGGTGTAGCAGTTGATCCTGCCAAAGTTTCAGCCGTAACTGAATGGGAATCTCCCAAGTTCGTGAAAGAAGTTCGTAGTTTCCTAGGCTTAGCAGGTTACTACAGAAGGTTCATTGAGAATTTCTCCAAAGTTGCTAAGCCTATGACAGAGCTGTTAAAGAAAGACAAGAAGTTTGCTTGGTCTAAAGGTTGTGAACTCAGCTTTCAGGAGTTGAAGAAGAGGCTTGTGACAGCACCAGTCTTGTGTCTGCCAGATTTGGAGAAAGATTTCCAAGTATATTATGATGCATCTCATCTAGGTTTGGGTGCAGTACTTATGCAAGACGGTAAAGTTGTGGCTTATGCCTCGAGACAACTCAAAACTCATGAAGTGAACTATCCTACTCATGATTTAGAGTTAGCCTCTGTTGTCCATGCACTCAAGACATGGAGACACTATCTTTTGGGAAAGCGTTGTGAAGTATTCACAGATCACAAAAGTTTGAAGTATATCTTCACCCAGAAAGAAATTAATATGAGACAAAGAAGATGGCTAGAACTTATCAAGGACTATGACTTAAGTTTGCAATACCACCCCGGTAAAGCAAATGTTGTGGCGGATGCTCTAAGTCGTAAGGTTTTTGTGAATGGCCTTACCAAGGGAGAATTGCCAGATGATCTGTGTACCCAATTTAGAAAGCTCAGATTGGAGATTGTGCCCGAAGGGCATCTTATGTCTTTGGATGTTCAACCTACTTTGTTGGATAAGATCAAAGAATCCCAGAAGATTGATAAAGAAATCGAAGAGATTAAAGAAAAGATTGGCAAAGGAAAAGCCAAAGGGTTCCATGAAGACGAACAGGGTACTTTATGGCATGGGAAACGTATCTGTGTTCCACAAGATCTGGAGCTTCGGAAACTGATTTTGCAAGAAGCACACAACTCACCATATTCCATCCATCCGGGAAATACCAAAATGTACATGGACATGAAAGAAAGATTTTGGTGGAATAATCTCAAGAAGGACATCGCCGAACACATTGCTTTGTGTGATGTATGTAGTAGAGTGAAGGCGGAACATCAAAAACCAGCAGGTTTGCTTCAACCACTACCTATTCCTGATTGGAAGTGGGACAAGACTGGTATGGATTTTATTACCGGATTACCAAGGACCAGGTCAGGTTATGACTCTATTTGGGTAGTAGTGGATCGCCTAACTAAAGTGGCTCATTTCATACCCGTGAAGACAACCTATACAAGTGCTAAGTTAGCCAGAATCTACATGAGTAGAATATTATGTCTACATGGAGTGCCCAAGAGTATTATGTGTGATAGGGGAACTCAATTCACTTCTCATTTTTGGAGACAGCTACATGAGTCATTGGGAACGAGGTTGGAATTCAGTACTGCTTTTCATCCTCAAACTGATGGACAAACAGAAAGGACTAATCAGATTCTTGAAGACATGTTGAGGGCATGTGCCCTAGACTATGGAGCCAGTTGGGATGAAAGTCTGCCTTACACGGAATTTTCTTATAACAACAGCTATCAAGCCAGCATTGAGATGGCACCATTTGAGTTTCTATACGGAAGAAAGTGTACCACCCCATTGCTATGGAATGGTGTGGGAGAAAGAAGTTTATTCGGGCCAGATCTTATCAAAGAAGCCGAAGAGAAGGTAAAATTGGTTAAGGACAGGTTGAAGATAGCACAGTCCCGACAGAAAAGCTACGCAGATCCTAAGCGTAGGGAAGTCACCTACGAAGTTGGTGATAGAGCTTATCTTAGATTGTCACCACTCCATGGAGTGAAGAGATTTGGAGTCAAAGGAAAATTGGCACCGAGATATGTTGGACCATTCAAGATTCTGAGTCGTAAAGGAGAAGTCGCCTATGAAATAGAACTGCCAGAATCTCTGTCAGCTGTCCATAATATGTTTCATGTGAGTCAACTTAAGAAATGTCATCCAGAAATGGAAGAAACTTCTTTGAAGGATACTATACCTTTGTAGGAGGTTCAATTGGAAAGTGATCTCACTTATGAAGAGAAACCTATCAAGATTCTTGAGACTGCATAAAGAGTCACAAGGACTAAGACTATCAAGTTCTGCAAAGTGCAGTGGAATCATCATTCCGAAGAGGAAGCAACATGAGAAAGAGAAGATGATCTTCGGAAAGACCACCCTCACCTATTTGCTATCCAATCCGAATCTCGAGGGCAAGATTCACCTTAAGGGGGTTAGATTTATAACATCCCTAAATTCATGATTTCAAAGATTGCATATCATTCATGCATGCATATAATTTAGAGGTCATTTTCAAACCATTTTCAAGAAAAACAGAAGCACATGGTGCTATCATTTTATGTGAGCAAACTTAAATCAAGATGACCATTCCCCTTTGAGAGCTTAAGTGTTTTAAACCAAGTTTGTTTGCTTCCTTGTTGATTGGTTTGAGTATGGAGTTTGAACAAAAATTTACAAAATAAATATGGTTCCAAAACCATTTTCAAAACATTTGCAAATTAAGTGCTATAGCACTGTTTATTTTGTTTATTCAAAAGAACCAAGCTTGAACAGAGAGAACACTTGGTTTTATGCCCAGAAATATGAAAGTTGCACCCTGCAAAAAAATCCTGAAAAAGTTTGAATTCAAATAGAGTTTGAATTCATTTGAAAATCATTCCAGAAAATCAAATTAGAAATAGAAAAGGAATAAAGAAAAGGAAAAGGGCCGGCGCTACTAATTAAGCTCATCAGCAGATCCAGCCCAGCTAGCCCACCCGGGTTCCCTCCCTCTCTCACGCGCAGAAGCACTCCCAAAGTCGCTGACACTCGAACCCCACCCCCACTCTGTTTCTCTCGCAGACAACTGGGCCCTCTCCACGTCGACTCCTTCTTCCCCAAATCTCGCGCGCAGACGCCATCGCCGCTGGCCGTTGCTGCGTTGATTCCGCGGCGTAATTGCCATTGATTCGCCGGGCGTTTCTTGTTGAGCCTCTGCCTACTTAAGCCCCTCCCTCTCGCGGCCATTTTCCCCCACCCAAATTCCTCTACACGCCACCAGGCTGCTCGCAACTCGCCAGACACTGCCGCTGCTCCGACGACCTCGCCTACGAATTCCGGTGAGCACCGTGCCCCCCTCTGTCCATGGTTCATACTAGCATGCTCTGCAGCTCCGTGCGCATCCACTGACACCTTCCTTTTGCTCGTGCATGGTCTGTAGCCTCAGCAGCGACAACAACTGAGCGCCGCCGCTCTCTGCTCGAACTCCGGCGACCGCTCCCCGTAAGTACTAGTCGCCCCTTGCCCTCTGTTTGATTCGCCTAAGATCCCCAGCGTCTTGCGCGTCTAACGCTGCCCTCCTCTTGTCTTAGCGCGACACAGAAACTCGCCAACGTGGACCAGCAGCCGTACCCGACGCGTTCGCGAACTCCGGCGAGGAATCCCCGACGACTCCGAGCGCTCCTTCGCCAACCAGAGACACGTTGAGCTTCACCTCGACACGACGGTTCTGGTGAGCACCTTCTTCCCTCCCCGGGCGACCTAGAACGCCGGCACCGCCACAGACAGAGCGCTCCGCCGCTCGCCGCCACGCTAGTGCCGCCAGACCTTGGTCGTTTGATCAAGAGCCGTTGGCTCTATATCCAACGCATGTAATAGAATCACTTAAACGAAGCGGTACGTTAGATCTGAGCCGTGCACGTTCACTTAAATCCAACGATCTGCGTCAATCGATCCGCCCGAACCGGTACGGGCCAATAGGATAGCTTCGCGTAGCAGTAGTTTAGATTTAAAACAGATTTTGAATCAGATTATAGTTCAAATTTGTTTTGTTTATAACTTTTGATTTCCACGTTAGATTTTGACAAATTTTATACCGTTGGAATCAGGAGAACAAGCTCTTTCAGAATATGAAATGTGTTTAATGTTTTGCATATGTTAAAATGGTTTCTTTTGCAAAAACATGTGTAGGGCTTATTTGAGTATATGATTTGTTTAGGAATTGTTTTTAGTGTCAAATAAATTTGGTTTGGCAAGTTTTTAACTTGTTTAAGATTCTGTACTATGCACTTGCTTGGTTGGGATTAAAAAAAATCATCACTTAGCATTTTGCATGCAAGCATGTATAATTTTGTTTGTTTGTATATGTTGTGTGTAAATTGTTGCTACCCTTCTTTGTGTAGACTTTGGTGCTAGTGATTGTGATTGTGAAGAGTGCTATTCTCCCAACTACCAAGGCAAGTGGTACTTCATGACTATTTCTATCCCATGTTTTATACTAAGCATTAGAAATATTTTGGTAAGTTTTGCCTGATATTATTTTGCTTATGCCATGTTGGGAAATCCTAGTAGTTGTAGAAATTCTAGGGAATTTCTAAGTTAAGTTACTATCTATGCCAAGCTTAGCCTAGCTAGTAGCAAACAAGGGTTGGTGAAATATACATGCTATGATGAAAATATTTCTAAGTCTTTGGACTTGTGTTTTACCTAATAAAACAACTAAGCTAATGAAACACCTGGGTGGAATGGAAGGTTTGGTTTATGTTGAGTGGTTACACAAGGCCCATTTCTATGGTTTACCTTGTGTATCACACTTGTGGTAAGCCACCCAGGAACAAAGAGATTTTAGAGGCCAAGTGTTGAGAAGCTTCTAGTGCAGCCACTTGGCAATATGGGCTCTGCCTGGATCAAATAAGTTGCTAGAACTTAGCCATTTGGACAGTTGGTGGTAGTGGGAATGATAGGTTGGAGCACGTCCATTTGGTCTAAGGGAAGGCTTCTGAAAGGTCCTGCCTTGGTGAAACCAAGTCTGGTGGGGAAAGTGCGCAACCTCTGTAGATGGAAAAATCTAAGTACTTAGCCCACTCCATGGCAATGGACAATTTGAGCATCAATCCATGGAAGCTATCAAGAATCTCCTCATCCCAATTTCTAAGTAAAATTTTTTGGGTGAACAAGGGTGAAGGACCTCAATGTCTATTGATGGTTCCTGGGAAAAGTTTTGACAAAGAAAAACTTAGTGATTTCAACTAATAGGAAAAACCTATTTTGAGCAAAGCAAGCCAAGCTACACTTAGCCAAATTTGCATGTAGTATCTAATCCACTTAAAATATATTAAGGTATCACTTGCAAATACTATTCCAAAAGTATTGACCCACTGTGGCTGTAACTTGTGATGTTGCGGGTTACTCTGATGAAGATTAGGTGTCATGAGTCTACACTCAACATGTTTGCCTGTGGCACATGAAGATGAAGAGTTATATTTATTTACTTATTCAAGCATTTGTATTAGGCATGTGGCCTTGAGTTGTAAAGACTGTTTATCTCTGGAATGGATGTAATAAAAGACCTTTGTTTCTGTGTACTTCATCTTAAACTGTGGATGCTAGCAATGATCCAGGGACTAGCATTGCAATCACAGGGATCCTTTACCTTTACCAAGGAGGGATCTTACAAGTCCTCACAATCACAATCACCACTATCACCAAAATCTACACATAAAATTATAACACCAAACTCACATTTAAATATTCAAACAAAAATATATGTGAATGCATGCAAATGCAATGAAATGATTTTTCTATACTAAACAAGACAAACCAAATAGTACTGAACACAAAGTAATCTATCTAAAGTCTAAAAAAACTCAAATTTGCTTCAAAACAATTTTATAAACATTTTATATAGCCAAAATAAGCCCATAACTGGTTCTGCAAATAATCCTCTTTTTTACAGAAGCAAAATATTAATTCAAGACCACATAAGTGTAGGACTTAATTTTCTGAATCCAATGATATATTATTTGCATTTTTTGGACAAACAGAACAAAAGATATGAATTTTACAAGTTTAAATTCCTAATAGATTCAAAAATAGATTTTAAATCAAACAGCCAGACACGTGGACGCATATGATTGGTTGATACCGTTTCGCTCAGGATCACCCTTCCGCGCCGTTGGATCAAGTCAGATCCAACACGCAAGATCAAAATGTACCCCTTCGATCTAAATGTAATCTTTACCGCCAGACCTAAATCTAATGGCTCTAGAGCATGCGACCATACGCGAGCGGCACTGATGGCGCTGGCGGCAGCGGTACTACTGCCGGCGATGTTCCGGCGAACCTAGAGGGGGCTAGGGGTAGTGCTGTGGATTACCAACGTCGCGTGGATGCGAGGAAGCTCAAGGTGTAGCTGGCTTGGATAGGGGCGCGTTGTAGTGGCCGTGAGAACTCGTCGGAAACCTTACTTGCGTTGGGCTCAGGTTGGCGGAGACGGCGGCGACGACCTAGGTCACCATAGGGAAAACAAAGGGCATCGGGACGTGCACAAAGTCATGACGCACAAGTTAGTTTGATCTAGAAGGCAGGAGGCGTGCAGACCTGAACGGAATTACTCGCCGGAGTCGTGGATGGCGTCGGGTGCTTGTAGGGGTTGTCGGGGTCGATGACCTGGGGCGAATTGGGTCAAACCAGAAGCACGGTTAGATGTGCAAGAACATGTGGAACGCACTCATGTGATCGAGTGGGGGAGGGGTGTGCTATACTCACCGGAATAGCTCGCCGGAGTGCGTCGGGCAGCGGCGGTGCAAGCTCGATTGTGGGCAGCCTGGTGGCACTAAGTGGGGGTTAGGTGCTTAAGTAGCCGGAGCAGGTGCGACCATCATGTTGTGAATCAATGCCAATTGAAGCGAATTCATCGTGGCAGTGATGGAGAGGAAACGGGCGATGGCGGTGTCGTCTGCGCGCGGGGTTTGGGGACGACGGTGAGGTGGCACTAGGCCTAGTAGTGTCCACCATACCTATCTATTAGCATCATTTGCTATATCAGTGCATATTCTATATGCCGTGTTTTCTTCCAAAATAAAATGTTTGTCTGTGTTGAGAAAGTTAGTTAGTAAAGCTCTCACGAACTTGATGACACACTTTATTCTGTGCACTTAATAATTCTGAACCATTGTGACTAGTACAAGCAATTTATATGCTTGCAAATTATATGCTGGGAGTCAACAGAACCGTGCTATCATGGGGAACGCTTTCAACACCTTTTAGATATATTCATATCTAGTTGATACTTTGCTCTTTTGTTTGCGGATGTCAACGATGCGAAATGAAAGAGGGACTTGTGAGTCCATGGAGTTTGTATTATGTGTTAGAGAAACGCCTAGGCCGCTAGCCTAAGCCATGCCTAATCATGGTGGACACTTGCAGCATCACCATAGTGAGTCATCTATGAAGCATCCTCAATAAAAAACTATGCATATAGTAAATAAAAAGATTGCTGAGATGCTCATTGTCTGTTTGCCTTGTCATTTTGGTTATGGGAAATCTCCTGTACCATGTGCAACGGGTACCCCATTGGCGGTTCTCGATGATATGCAAATACTTACAATGACAAGAACTTGCCTGGACCCAAAGTTGAGTAGTATGCGGAGTGGCCCTCGCACTCAAGGGACTTGGGATTTCCAGTTTATGGTCTATCAAGCATATAATTCAGAGTGGACCTCACTTTCACCTTAACCACATAAAGATGCTTATGATAGGGGCAATGAGAGCTCAAAGATAATGAGTACCTTCCTTTTAGCATTTGGAATCCTTTCAAACTTTCAAAAACCATTTTCACAACCTTGTTGAGTCACCACCTATTCTATGAGCACCTTCTTGAGAGCATAGTTGTCATTCTTGTGTTTGTTTCAAAACTTGGTTAATTATGTCATGACTTTGATGCTTGTATCTCTGATATCTTTATCTCTAGTATTCATGTGAACTTCAGAGGTGCCTTGATGTTTATATTGTGCTCTTCAAACAAAGGTAAGCGATATACCACTCTATCATACCTTATTATGAGCATTGCAATGTTGCTTATGTTTATGTTTCATGCTACTTATTATTCTTGAGTTGGTTTCTCTTCATATCTTGCAATTACTTTTGAGTAGACTTAGTTGCATACTTCATATTATGAATTGTCTAAGCATCTACTCCTGTGCTGAGAATATTTACATCATATGAAGCAATGTGTTCATGAAAGTTCTTTTATCGCACTCAGTTTTCAACTGAATTGCTCGAGGACAAGCCATAAGCTAAGCTTAGGGGGAGTTGTTACGTCCAAAACGTATCTACTTTCTCGAACACTTTGCTATTGTTTTTTCCTCTAAACTTATGTGATTTGGATACAACTCACACGGACTGACGCTATTTTCAGCAGAATTACTTTGGTGTCTTGTTTTTGTGCAGAAAAAGAACTATTAGGAAAAATACCGGAAAATATGCCAAAAACTATATTTCACTAGAAGATCCATGGAGCTAGAAGGAGAGATGGAGAGGGGGCCTGAGACCCACCCCAGGCGCGGGCCCACCACTGGTCGTGCCTGGAGGGGGTGCAGCATCCCCAGGCAGCCCCTCGGCCTCCCTCTGCGCCTATAAGTTGCCTTTCGACATAATAACCGAGGGGGGGGGGGGGTCGATAGTTTTCTAGAAAGAGTTCTGCTTCACCACCGCCACCAGAAACCAAGATTCGGATCCAGAAACTCCGTTCTGGCACCTTGCCGGGACGGGGAATTTGGAGAGGATCATCGCCATCGTCATCACCAACGCATCTCCATCAACCACCGATGTTTCCCTCATCCATGAGTGAGTAATCCCCCGCTGTAGGCTTGGGGATGGTAGGGATTGGATGAGTTCTATCATGTAATCGAATATGATTGTTAGGGCATAGTGCCTAGTATCTCTTGTACTATTTGACTTTTTTGCAACTTGTTGTGCTTAATGCTTGTCACTAGGGCCTGAGTGCCATGATATCAGATCTGAACTTATTATTGAATCATTATGATAGTATTGTTTGTGATCGTATCTGCAAGTTCTGTACACATATCATTGTCCGGATCCAAAGGCCCCAAAGTGACAATAATTGGGACAACCGGAGGGGATGGCTGTGGTGTGAGGATCACATGTGTTCATGGAGTGTTCATGCTTTGCTCCGGTGCTCTATTAAAAGGAGCACCTTAATTGCCAGTAGTTCCCTAGAGGCCCCGCTGCCACGGGCCGGCTGGACAAAAGATGTTGTGCAAGTTCTCATTGCGAGCACGTATGACTATATTTGGACCACATTCCTAGGATTGTTTAGTACTTGGATGCTTGTTATTATTTATCTGCAATGCCCTAGATCTTGAAGTTACATGTTTAGACTCGTCCATGCAACGCCCGTCCATCCATCCCTATGCCTACTGCACTCGAATCCCACTATTACCGTTACTGATACTATTGCTCTTGTTTCAATGTTGTTTTTACTGCTGTTGTTGCTCTGTTGTTGCTACTACCAAACTATTGCTACTGATAAACTTCTGTGAGCAAGAACTATTTCCAGGTACAGCTGAACTGACAACTCAGTTGTTAAGGCTTGCAAGTATTCTTTGGCTCCCCTTGTGTCGAATCAATAAATTGGGTAATACTGCCCGCCAAGACTGTTGCGATCCCCTACACTTGTGGGTCATCACCTGGATGAATAGAATATGGTGAATTGTGTGCTTCCTCCAGAATCAATTTCCGAAGCTCCGGATCTTGTGGAATGCAGATACGCTTTCCATACCATAAAGTACATTGTTCATCTTCATGGAATTCTTTAGCCTTCCCTTTACTAATTTTACCTTTAATCTCTTCAATTTCCTTGTATAACTTTTGGGCTTCTTTGATCTTGTCCAACAATGTGGGTTGAACATCCAATGACATGAGATATCCTTCAGGCACTATCTCCAATCTTAGTTCTTTGAATTTTGCACACAAATCATCTGGCAACTCTCCCTTAGTAAGGCCATTCACATATACCTTATGGCATAAAGCATCTGCTACAACATTTGCTTTACCAGGATGGTATTGCAAACTCAAGTCATAGTCCTTGATGAGTTCTAGCCATCTTCTTTGTCTCATATTGAGTTCCTTCTGGGTGAAGATATATTTCAAACTCTTGTGATCTATGAACACTTCACAACGCTTTCCCAAAAGATAGTGTCTCCATGTTTTGAGTGCATGGACAATAGAGGCTTACTCTAAATCATGAGTAGGATAGTTTACTTCATGAGTTTTCAGTTGTCTCGAGGCATAAGCCACAACTTTCCCTTCTTGCATCAAAACTCCTCCCAATCCTTGGTGAGATGCATCACAATAGACATGGAAATCCTTCTCCAAATCTAGTAGACATAAGACTTGTGCTGATACTAGTCTCTTCTTCAATTCTTCGAAACTGACTTCACATCCTTCAGTCCAATCAAACTTCTTTTCCTTTTTAAGTAACTCTGTCATTGGCTTAGCTACCTTTGAGAAATTCTCAATGAACCTTCTATAGTATCATTCCAAGCCTAGGAAACCACAAACTTCCTTAACTGACTTGGGAGATTCCCACTCAGTTACAGCTGACACCTTTGCGGGATCGACAACTATACCATCTCTAGACACAATGTGTCCAAGAAATCCAACTTCACTCAACCAAAATTCACACTTGCCGAACTTGGCATACAGCTTGTTCTCCCTGAGCTTCTTAAGTATCAAACGCAAATGTTCTTCATGCTCTTGGAATATATCAAAATGTCATCGATGAATACGACTACAAATTTGTCAAGAAACTCCATGAACACCTTGTTCATCATGTTCATGAAATAGGCTGGTGAATTTTTAAATACAAATGGCATCACGGTATACTAATAAAATCCATACCTGGTGGTAAATGCAGTCTTAGGTATGTCTTGCTCTCAAATCTTTAGCTGAAAGTAGCCTGATCAGAGATCAATTTTTGAGAACACTCGGGCTCCTTCTAGCTGATCAAATAGATCATTGATTCTGGGCAAAGGGTACTTGTTCTTTATAGTCACCTCATTGAGTGAACGGCAATCTATGCATAGCCTTTGACTTCTACCCTTCTTTTCAACAAACAGAACTAGTGCACCCCAAGACGAAGAACTTGGTTGGATAAATCCTTTCTGCAACTGTTCTCCAAGTTGTTTCTTGAGTTCTTTCAACTCATCAACTAACATCTTGTATGGTCTCTTTGATATTAGTTCAGATCCTGGCAGTAAGTCAATCTGAAAATCCACATCTCTATCTGGTGGCATTCCTGGTAAGTCCTCCGGAAACACATCCTTCACAACTGGTACACTTTCTATGCTAACCCCCTTAATAGAATTTATCTTACTCCCTTTAGATTCAAAGTTAGACTTGAACCTAATATGTTTCTTGTTCGAGGTTGTGAGTGTAAAAGTACGATTGGCACAATATAATACTCCTTCATACTTAGTCATCCAATCCATGCACAAAATTACATTGAATCCTTGGGAATCTAGGATTATCAGACTAATTGGAAACTTATACTTTCCAAATTCTATCACTAGATCATGACATCCGTCGGGAGAGCTCACTTTAATAGGACACCCAATAGTTTCAGTTGGAAGTCCATTTTTATCAACAAATTCTCTTGATATGAATGAATGCGATGCACCGGTATCAAAAAGAACAAGTGCTAGAAAAGAATTAAGCTTGAACTTACCAACCACAGCATCAGATTCCTCATAGATTTCCTCCACATTGATGTGGTTCACTTGACCCTTCTGAAATGGGTTGGGCTTGTTGGCTCCATCAACCTTCTTTTATGGGCATTCATTTGCATAGTGCCCAGTTTTCTTGCACTTTAAGCACTCAACCTGACTAATGTCTCTTTTAGCAGGATGACTTCCATTGCCATTCCCACTGTGGTGGCTCTTGTATCCACTCTTGTGGTTCTTATATCTATCATTGTCATGACTTTGGTGGACCTTGTTGTC
Source organism: Avena atlantica (assembly GCA_910589765.1). Lineage (NCBI taxonomy): Eukaryota > Viridiplantae > Streptophyta > Magnoliopsida > Poales > Poaceae > Avena > Avena atlantica. The sequence continues at coordinate 246,786,817 of OU342738.1, read as the reverse complement.
ATGGTGACGGTTACTGTTGTGGTGGCTGTTATACTTCCCATGCTTGTGGGACCCAGAACCTCCACTGTCATCACCATGGGAACGCTTGTGAGACGATCCCGAACTGTGCTTGTCAAAGTGATGCTTCCTCCTCCTATTCTCCACCTATTTCATCTTGCTTTCCAAGATGGTAGCTTTGTCACACGGTTATTGATAAGTTGGAACATATGCAACAGATAGTTGCAGGTTCATCTCATCATTCAGCCCTTTCAGGAATTTTTCCTTCCTCTTAGCATCAGTGTCAACTTCATCCAGTGCATAGCGTGCCAGATTATTGAACTCGTCTATATATTCTACCACACTGCGGTGACGTTGCTTAAGATTGTGGAACTCTTTCTTCTTCAAATTCGTCACTCCTGATGAGATATGAGCAGTGCGGAAACCATCCTCAAGTATTGCCCAAGTCACATCCTCAATAGGTGTCACATCCCAAGATTTTCCAAATCTTGTAATGTGAAAATAAATTAATAAAATAAAACTTTGTTTGATTTTTAGAGCCAGAAGAAACTTTTTGAATTCAATTAGGACTTCAAACCCATTAGAATTAAATAAAATCATAAAGGGATTCTTAAAGATAAACATTTAATAAAGGAAATTAAAATGTTTTGGAATTACTAATTTGGATCTTTTAATAAAAGGATTTGATATTCAAAAGAAAAGATGGATTTACAAATAAGGGTTATTTTATAAAACCAAAATAAAACTTGGCCAAGCTTTTGAATTAAAACAATTTATTTTAAATAAAATAGCAAAGGCTTAATTAAAAATAATAAAGGATTTCTTAAATAAAATAATTAATATCCAAACTCTTTTAATAAAAGGTCTTACCAATTTAATTGAAACATCAAAACTTATTAATTTATTTAAAATAAGTTTTCTAAGTATTTTATATTCTCTAATAAAACCTACTAAAGTGTTTTGGCTTTATTTTTCAAAATAAATATCTCAAATAAAATAAATCCTATTTGAAATAATAATGAAAGTCTATTATATTAATTAATAATGAACCCTAAAATAAAATGTTATTCTATTTTAAAACAAATCTCCAAGTATTCTATATTTCCCAAATAAAACCCACTAATTTGGTTTTGAAGATATTTAGTTTCAAATAAAGATTTTATTAATAAAATCAAACTCTATTTGATTTCATAACTAAGACCCATTTGATTTAATTGTTAATGGACCCTAAAGTAAAAGGATTATATTATTACAAGTTTTCAAAATATTCTTTATTAACAAATAAAACCTACTGATTTGGATTTCAAATGGAAATTTTATTTAAATAAATCAAACCCTATTTTTAACTAAAGATCCATTTTATTTAATTGTTAAATGGATCCTAAATTAAATATAAAAATATTATTTTATTTTTGGATTTGGTTTATGTTGCTAAACAGAACCAAAATTCAAAGTTCAAAGTTTGCTGAAAGTTTGATTTGATTTGAGTGTGAATTGTTTGTTTGGAAATTCAAAACAGAAATTGAAATTAGAAAAGGAAAAAGAAAACATACAGGAAATAAAAAAATAGAACAGCCCAACAAATCTGGCCCAACAGCCCAACTCGCAGCCCACCCCCTCTCCACCCCGAACCGTTTTCCTCACTCAGTCTTTCACCCGCATAGCCTATGACCAGTGGACCCCTTCCTTTCTCCCTTTCTCTCACTGCCACCAGACCCCACCACAGGCCCCCTTCTTCTCCACCCGCAGCGACCCGTTCCTCGCCGTTTACTGCCGTTGAATGCCGGCGTAAATCCTCTTTACTGGCCGAGTAACACATACCAGCGACCACTCCCTCTTAATCGCCTCTTTCCCCTCTTCTATTTTCCCTCAGACGCCATCCTCTATCCGCCACCAGGCTGTTGCCATTTCCATCTGCACCTCCTCTGTCTCCGGCGACCATTCTTGTCGATTCCGGCCAGCACACTCTCCTTCCGCCTCCCTGAGCACACGAGCATGCTCACCATGCACTAGCGCATCCTTCTGTGGCAATCACTCGACCGCGGGCGCCCAGAGCACCGACCTCGACAACATCTGGCCGCGCCGCCGCGACTGCCTCACTCCGGTGAGTACCCCAGATGGTTTCCGTCCGCCCTTTCCACTCTCGTTCACGCGCACAGTGTTGCCTTGACCTCACGCATCTGACCGCGCCTCCGTTTTGCCTTAGGGTGGTCTCCAGTGACGTCCTCGACCTCGACCAGAGCCGCCCGTCGCCAGTAGCAACTCCGGCGAGGGATTCTGCTCGTCCCCGTGCGCCCCTTCATCAACCAGTGGCAAGTTGAGCATCCCCGTGCCACGACGAACACAGTGAGCCCCCTCTCCTCCTTCCTCGTTTACAGTTTCGCTAGCGCCGCCGCCAACTGACCGCTCCGCCGCTCGCCGTCGACCTTACGCCGCCAGAGTATGGTCAATGCATTTTTAGCCGTTGGATGAAGATCTAAGCGACACGAAAGAATCACTTAATAGCGAAGGGGTATGCGCTCAGTACCGCACGATCTAACTTGATCCAACGCGCCAGAACAGTCGATCCACGCGAAACGTTTTCGACGAATAGGAGCCCGACGCGTGTCAGTAGTTTGAGTTAAAACAGATTTTTGAATCAGATTTAATTGCAAACTTGTAATTGCTATAACTTTCAAACCACACGTCCAAATTTGGCAAATTTTATATCAATGGATTCAGGAGAACAAGCCCTAGCCAACCCTACCCTTAGTTTAGCAAATAGTATTTGATAGATAGTTTGATTTTGCAGATTCTTTTGTGTGCTTGCTAACATTAGAAAAATCATTTAAAAATGAATTTTGAGATCAAACCTTTGCCAATTGGTTTGTTGTGACCATACTGACCCTAGGAATCAACCCTTGGTGTTAAAAATAATTTTTGTAAGATTTAGGTTGGATTACTTGATTTAATCATTTTCTAGCCAAATAAAAAGAATAGTTTTTATTTATGAAAATGTGTATGGAAAGAAAACTTTGAGAAAATAGTTTGGACCAAACCTACTGACCCAAGAACACCAAGTTTTGCAATAGAAACTCATTTGGTGAACCCTATAGACTAATGCCTTAATAAAAATATTTCTACACCACATAAAATAACACTTTGTTTTGAAAATGGTTTTTAAGTGAAACCTTTTGCAAATGACTTAGCCACTTTAGGAAATGACCATTAGATGTACCCAATGACTATGACCCACTAGGAACCACTTTTTCAAACAAAACAAAGCTTGGCATGCTTGCATGCATTTCTTTGACTTTGTTATTTATGTGTGTTGTTTTGCTTGATTGGTAGATTGAGTTTGTGCCTTGCTTGATTGATTTGTAGTGACTTGAAGAGTGTGATTGTTGCAAAGATCAAGAAGTGAACCTATACTCTACCAAAAAGGCAAGTGATGCTTCATACTTTTTGTCCTATTACTTTCACTATACATTAGTGATTTTGTTAAGTAAAACTTGCATGGATTTTGCTAAGTATAGATCTTGCTATAGGAAAACATAGTAATGAATCCTTAGTAGGATTTTCCTAAGTTAAAGATTCCTACTACTATCAAGCTTAGCCTAGCTAATAGAAAACATGGGTGGAAAATATATTCACACTATGGAAAAATATTCTAAGTCTGAGGACTTATGTTTTTTGTTTAATAAAACAACTAAGTTAATGAATCCCCTGGGTGGAATGGGCTTGCTTGGTGGAGAATGGTTGAGTGGTTCACAATGCCATGGGCTTGGATTGTGTATCTCACTTGTGGATGGCCACCCAGGAAACAAAGGGATTTGAGAGGTCAAAGGTTGAGAAGCTTCAAGTGCAACCACTTGGCAATATGGGCTCTGCCATGATCATATAGGTTGCAAGAACTTAGCCAAATGGACAGTGGGTGGTAGTGTTTGATAGGTTGGAGCGCGTCCATTTTGGTCTAAGGGAAGGCTTCTGAAAGATCTTGTCTTGGGAAACCAAGTCTTGTGGGGAAAGTGCACCACCTCTGCAGAGTGTAAAATCTAAGTACTTAGCCATGTCCCTGGTAAAGGACAATTTGAGCATCAAGACATGGAAGCAATCAAGAATCTCATCATTCCAATTTCTAAATTAAAATCTTGTGGTTTGAACAAGGGTTGTTTGAATTCTTCAATCATTGATGGAGAGATGGCTTGGTACAAGGATCTTGAAATCTTTGATTGAGGAAAATGATTTTGTCAAGCAAAAACTTAGTATTTTCAAAATGATAGGAAAAATCTATTTTGAGCAATGCAAGCCTCAACTCCACTTAGCCAAATGCATTTAGATGATAGACTCCACTATACCACCATAGTATCACTTGCCAATACAATTCAAATGTATTGACCCTTTGTGGCTGTAACTTGTATGTTGCAGGTTTGATTGATTTTAGTGAAGATTGTTTGATTAGGATTACAAAGTCTACAACCAACATCTGCCTGTGGCACTTTGAAGATGAAGGACCACTTGACCATAGTTATTCCGCTGCCATGTAATGAAATAGCCTAATGAGCTATGTTTGATGTAATAAACTTATGTTATTCCTGGTTATAAAGTTATATTATGACCTTTGTTTCTTGATATTACATCTTAACTGTGGATGCTAGCTATTGATCCAGGGACTAGCATTGTAAAACACAGGAGTGATCAACCTTATCAGGTTGGGACCCCTACAGATGGTATCAGAGCAATGTGTTGCCTGTAGGATTTGTAAACCCTAGGATTGGACAAAAACCCTTAGAAAAATAGGAGTTGTATTTTGTTCCAAAAACTTATTTACAAAAACACTTGTAAACTCTTTCCTCAACCATTTTGGTTTCAACTCTACCTCTCTTCTATTTCAAACTTGATGGAAAAACCTACCCATGGCCAAAGACTATACCATATGCAAGAACTTCTTCAACATCTTCAACATATTCACCAAGGACTTCCAACATGGAAACCACTAAGGACTACAAGTGAAACAAGGAAATCCTACTCAAGATTTAGAGACTAAGGAAATGCAAAATAAGAAGGAGCCATCAACAACTTTGAAGTATTGTGACCAAGAGTTTTTCTCAAAGAAACCAAGATCTCATACAAGAAGAATCAAGAAGGAAGGAAAGATCACAAGTAAACCATATAGATGGACCACCATAATTTAGTTAAGTCAAACCACCAACTTATGTGGTGTAACAAAAATATTTTGTTGCCTAAGTATGTGCTTGAACTTTATTGTTTGAGTGAAATGATTGTTTGTGATTGCATGCACATTGTTTGTGTGAATTGTGATGTGTGTGATTAGAAATATTTCCTTAGAATTATCTTTTCTATTCTAATCCCAATCCAACCCAAACAGATGACTACCCCAAAAGACTCCAAGGTTGATGACACCAACAACAACCAAGAGGACAACATGAGAGAACTTATAGCAACCCAAAACCAGTTGAGCCAAGAGACAACTCAGCTTTTAGCCCACAACAATGGATTAGACCCTGCCATACAAAGGATTTTGAAACTTCAATCCCAATTGTTGCAAGGATTGGTTAATCAAATGACCAACATGAGAGTAAACTCTTCCCAAAGAGCTAATGACAACAAGGAAGACAAAGATGTTATTCTAGGAGGAACCCAAGCTAACAATGTTTCTAGATACAAGGATCATGCATCCAAGGAACATGAAGATCAATGCTTTAAGAAGAGAGAAAGATCTCCCACCTATGAAGAACATGAACTAGAAGAACTCCTAGCTATGGAGAGACCCAAAAAGAAGAAGAAGAAATGCCCCAACCCTAAAAAGAAAGATATTACTCAAGAGCAATGTTACAATTGCAAAGAGATGGGACACTATGCTAATGAATGCCCAGAAAAGAAGAAGAACCAAAGAAACAAACAAAAGGCAATGATACCAAAGGAAAAGAAAGATATCAGCCAAGTGATGTGTTTCAAATGCAAGGAACTAGGCCACTATGCAAGCAATTGTCCAGAAAAGATGAAGAACAAGTTAAATCAGTCTATGAAGTATCTCAACCTTGGCCCATGAGTCAAGAATGGAAACCAAGGACACCTTGCAAAAATTTGCTTAGAGAAATTTTCCCCAGGATCCCAAGAAGGACAATGTGTAATTCTTGTTTGAAAATTTTTAAGGGTGGTAGTACCCTAGTTGTTTGAACATGCTTGTAACCCTAACCTTCCCAAATCTCGGGACGAGATTTATTTTAAGGGTGGTAGCCTGTCACATCCCAAGATTTTCCAAATCTTGTAATGTGAAAATAAATTAATAAAATAAAACTTTGTTTGATTTTTAGAGCCAGAAGAAACTTTTTGAATTCAATTAGGACTTCAAACCCATTAGAATTAAATAAAATCATAAAGGGATTCTTAAAGATAAACATTTAATAAAGGAAATTAAAATGTTTTGGAATTACTAATTTGGATCTTTTAATAAAAGGATTTGATATTCAAAAGAAAAGATGGATTTACAAATAAGGGTTATTTTATAAAACCAAAATAAAACTTGGCCAAGCTTTTGAATTAAAACAATTTATTTTAAATAAAATAGCAAAGGCTTAATTAAAAATAATAAAGGATTTCTTAAATAAAATAATTAATATCCAAACTCTTTTAATAAAAGGTCTTACCAATTTAATTGAAACATCAAAACTTATTAATTTATTTAAAATAAGTTTTCTAAGTATTTTATATTCTCTAATAAAACCTACTAAAGTGTTTTGGCTTTATTTTTCAAAATAAATATCTCAAATAAAATAAATCCTATTTGAAATAATAATGAAAGTCTATTATATTAATTAATAATGAACCGTAAAATAAAATGTTATTCTATTTTAAAACAAATCTCCAAGTATTCTATATTTCCCAAATAAAACCCACTAATTTGGTTTTGAAGATATTTAGTTTCAAATAAAGATTTTATTAATAAAATCAAACTCTATTTGATTTCATAACTAAGACCCATTTGATTTAATTGTTAATGGACCCTAAAGTAAAAGGATTATATTATTACAAGTTTTCAAAATATTCTTTATTAACAAATAAAACCTACTGATTTGGATTTCAAATGGAAATTTTATTTAAATAAATCAAACCCTATTTTTAACTAAAGATCCATTTTATTTAATTGTTAAATGGATCCTAAATTAAATATAAAAATATTATTTTATTTTTGGATTTGGTTTATGTTGCTAAACAGAACCAAAATTCAAAGTTCAAAGTTTGCTGAAAGTTTGATTTGATTTGAGTGTGAATTGTTTGTTTGGAAATTCAAAACAGAAATTGAAATTAGAAAAGGAAAAAGAAAACATACAGGAAATAAAAAAATAGAACAGCCCAACAAATCTGGCCCAACAGCCCAACTCGCAGCCCACCCCCTCTCCACCCCGAACCGTTTTCCTCACTCAGTCTTTCACCCGCATAGCCTATGACCAGTGGACCCCTTCCTTTCTCCCTTTCTCTCACTGCCACCAGACCCCACCACAGGCCCCCTTCTTCTCCACCCACAGCGACCCGTTCCTCGCCGTTTACTGCCGTTGAATGCCGGTGTAAATCCTCTTTACTGGACGAGTAACACATACCAGCGACCACTCCCTCTTAATCGCCTCTTTCCCCTCTTCTATTTTCCCTCAGACGCCATCCTCTATCCGCCACCAGGCTGTTGCCATTTCCATCTGCACCTCCTCTGTCTCCGGCGACCATTCTTGTCGATTCCGGCCAGCACACTCTCCTTCCGCCTCCCTGAGCACACGAGCACGCTCACCATGCACTAGCGCATCCTTCTGTGGCAATCACTCGACCGCGGGCGCCCAGAGCACCGACCTCGACAACATCTGGCCGCGCCGCCGCGTCTGCCTCACTCCTGTGAGTACCCCAGATGGTTTCCGTCCTCCCTTTCCACTCTCGTTCACGCGCACAGTGTTGCCTTGACCTCACGCATCTGACCGCGCCTCCGTTTTGCCTTAGGGTGGTCTCCAGTGACGTCCTCGACCTCGACCAGAGCCGCCCGTCGCCAGTAGCAACTCCGGCGAGGGATTCTGCTCGTCCCCGTGCGCCCCTTCATCAACCAGTGGCAAGTTGAGCATCCCCGTGCCACGACGAACACAGTGAGCCCCCTCTCCTCCTTCCTCGTTTACAGTTTCGCTAGCGCCGCCGCCAACTGACCGCTCCGCCGCTCGCCGTCGACCTTACGCCGCCAGAGTATGGTCAATGCATTTTTAGCCGTTGGATGAAGATCTAAGCGACACGAAAGAATCACTTAATAGCGAAGGGGTATGCGCTCAGTACCGCACGATCTAACTTGATCCAACGCGCCAGAACAGTCGATCCACGCGAAACGTTTTCGACGAATAGGAGCCCGACGCGTGTCAGTAGTTTGAGTTAAAACAGATTTTTGTATCAGATTTAATTGCAAACTTGTAATTGCTATAACTTTCAAACCACACGTCCAAATTTGGCAAATTTTATATCAATGGATTCAGGAGAACAAGCCCTAGCCAACCCTACCCTTAGTTTAGCAAATAGTATTTGATAGATAGTTTGATTTTGCAGATTCTTTTGTGTGCTTGCTAACATTAGAAAAATCATTTAAAAATGAATTTTGAGATCAAACCTTTGCCAATTGGTTTGTTGTGACCATACTGACCCTAGGAATCAACCCTTGGTGTTAAAAATAATTTTTGTAAGATTTAGGTTGGATTACTTGATTTAATCATTTTCTAGCCAAATAAAAAGAATAGTTTTTATTTATGAAAATGTGTATGGAAAGAAAAATTTGAGAAAATAGTTTGGACCAAACCTACTGACCCAAGAACACCAAGTTTTGCAATAGAAACTCATTTGGTGAACCCTATAGACTAATGCCTTAATAAAAATATTTCTACACCACATAAAATAACACTTTGTTTTGAAAATGGTTTTTAAGTGAAACCTTTTGCAAATGACTTAGCCACTTTAGGAAATGACCATTAGATGTACCCAATGACTATGACCCACTAGGAACCACTTTTTCAAACAAAACAAAGCTTGGCATGCTTGCATGCATTTCTTTGACTTTGTTATTTATGTGTGTTGTTTTGCTTGATTGGTAGATTGAGTTTGTGCCTTGCTTGATTGATTTGTAGTGACTTGAAGAGTGTGATTGTTGCAAAGATCAAGAAGTGAACCTATACTCTACCAAAAAGGCAAGTGATGCTTCATACTTTTTGTCCTATTACTTTCACTATACATTAGTGATTTTGTTAAGTAAAACTTGCATGGATTTTGCTAAGTATAGATCTTGCTATAGGAAAACATAGTAATGAATCCTTAGTAGGATTTTCCTAAGTTAAAGATTCCTACTACTATCAAGCTTAGCCTAGCTAATAGAAAACATGGGTGGAAAATATATTCACACTATGGAAAAATATTCTAAGTCTGAGGACTTACGTTTTTTGTTTAATAAAACAACTAAGTTAATGAATCCCCTGGGTGGAATGGGCTTGCTTGGTGGAGAATGGTTGAGTGGTTCACAATGCCATGGGCTTGGATTGTGTATCTCACTTGTGGATGGCCACCCAGGAAACAAAGGGATTTGAGATGTCAAAGGTTGAGAAGCTTCAAGTGCAACCACTTGGCAATATGGGCTCTGCCATGATCATATAGGTTGCAAGAACTTAGCCAAATGGACAGTGGGTGGTAGTGTTTGATAGGTTGGAGCGCGTCCATTTTGGTCTAAGGGAAGGCTTCTGAAAGATCTTGTCTTGGGAAACCAAGTCTTGTGGGGAAAGTGCACCACCTCTGCAGAGTGTAAAATCTAAGTACTTAGCCATGTCCCTGGTAAAGGACAATTTGAGCATCAAGACATGGAAGCAATCAAGAATCTCATCATTCCAATTTCTAAATTAAAATCTTGTGGTTTGAACAAGGGTTGTTTGAATTCTTCAATCATTGATGGAGAGATGGCTTGGTACAAGGATCTTGAAATCTTTGATTGAGGAAAATGATTTTGTCAAGCAAAAACTTAGTATTTTCAAAATGATAGGAAAAATCTATTTTGAGCAATGCAAGCCTCAACTCCACTTAGCCAAATGCATTTAGATGATAGACTCCACTATACCACCATAGTATCACTTGCCAATACAATTCAAATGTATTGACCCTTTGTGGCTGTAACTTGTATGTTGCAGGTTTGATTGATTTTAGTGAAGATTGTTTGATTAGGATTACAAAGTCTACAACCAACATCTGCCTGTGGCACTTTGAAGATGAAGGACCACTTGACCATAGTTATTCCGCTGCCATGTAATGAAATAGCCTAATGAGCTATGTTTGATGTAATAAACTTATGTTATTCATGGTTATAAAGTTATATTATGACCTTTGTTTCTTGATATTACATCTTAACTGTGGATGCTAGCTATTGATCCAGGGACTAGCATTGTAAAACACAGGAGGGATCAACCTTATCAGGTTGGGACCCCTACAATAGGAGTGGTGATCTGGAAGTTATCCCACCATGTAGCTGTTGGTCCTTCAAGTAGATGTGCTACAAATCTGACCTTTTCCTTATCGGTGCAGCCAACGGTGACCAAGTCCTTGTTCACAGAGCGTAGCTAGTCATTGGCTACCATAGGACCAGTGGTTCCCGAGAACTTGGCAGGCCTCAACCTCAAAAACCTTGTAAGCATATCAAAGGCTGGTGGGTTGTTTTGATTGTTGTTGTTGTTATTGTTGTGGTTGTTGTTGTTGTTTTGATTCTGATTTGCCATGAACTGGGTCATCATCTGCATCAGTTGAGTTTGAGCTGTCATCAGCTGCTGCATCTCATTGCCATTGTTGTTATTTTTGTTTTGGTTGGGATTAGCACGACGGGGAGGCATCTGTGGTTTCATTAAGGATAAGTAATGATATATGACCCATAGATGCTAACCTGAACAATACATCACATATAAACAATCACAAATAAACAATCATACGATAAACTTAGAGTTTAAATAACGTGAACAACAAGTTTTAGAAAAATAAACACACTAGCAGGCCATCCACATGTTGGATGATCATTGCGTCTCGATAAATCAAAGGATGATAGATAAATAGATAGTCGAGTAGTCAACACTACTCCTCCATGTCGACCTCCACGTCCACAAGAGTTAGCCCGGTTGTATCCATGGCTATCTTGTACTCCTCCACGCTGGTGGTCAAAGCCTCGACCTTCGCCCGGAGGGCTCTCTTCCGCGAGCGCAGTCTCTCTATCACTCCCTGCTGGGTCTCTAGCTCAAGGTCCTTGATCTCTATCTCGGCCCTCATTTCCTTGATCTTCTTGTTTCTGTCCTGCACTCTCTTCTCTTGATTCTTGAACCTCTTGTCTTGGCTCTCGAATCTAGCTTCCATCTCCTGGACGATCTCGTCCTGCTCCATGAAGATCTTGTCATTCTCCCTCAACTGAACCTGAAGCTCGTCATTGCTAAGCATGACGTTTGTCCTATCTGTGTCGAGGTGTCTAACAAGGCCCTCTAGGTCCTGGAGATATAGACGAACTGGCTCAATCATCTCTCTAGTAGCGCCCTCATACACTAATGCCTCTCCCTCCTCGTCACGTCTCCCGAATGGGTGGAAGTAGAGTCCCCTAAGCTCGGTGGAGTGACGTTCGCAGAGGCATCCAAGTAGCTCCTGCATGACTACATCTAGTCCCTTCTCCTTGTCATCATACATCAGCTTGAAGGTAATCTCCTCCGTGAGTGGCTCCGTCTGGCGTCCAAGCTGTGATAATCTAAAGCCCCAAATATCCTTCCTCTCGAACTTGGTGAGCTGAAGTGCCTTAATACTGGGGAGTGGGAGATTGAGCACACTAGTGAGCTCCACAAGATGAGAACCAAAACGAGTTCCCTTGAACTCCTCGGCATTGCTGACAACAAAGCTAGGCATCTATTGCATAAGATAGAGTAAAATTAGAAACAATATAAGTAGAGAGAAAAACACAATATAGTGAAACAAAATCTAAAAGCATACATTCAACAATAAAAACATACAAGTCATGGCATAAAAAAATCTACCACAAGCACTCAGGTTCATACATAACTTAGATAAATTTTTGTGACAAAACGCCAAGTGTGGTGGTCGAACTATTGGAATACGTCCCAATTCTCACTCATATGCTAAGTATACGATATCTTCCCTTAGACGTTTTATGGTGGTCTCTAAGTCTTGGGTATACTTCTTCTCCTCACTAAGGTCATTTTGAGTGTTGAGCATTCTACACTTGAGTCTTTCACCAAGCTCCTTGATAGCATTCCAAGCTGCATTTCTTACAGAGTCAAAGAATGACATAAACATTTCTGAGTTGGTCACCATGCAGAATCCCGACTCTTTGTGGTTGTCTCCCTTGTTTTTGTACAAGTGGAGTTGCACCCACCAATATTCTTCTTCTTCATCCATCACTGGAAATCCCTTGTACACGGCTTCACCATGTATTCCCAGGCTAACCATGAGGTTTTTGAGTGCTTTGGGAAACTCCGTCTCACATTCTAAAGTCATGGTCATGAGTGGTCCCATCTTGACGGCTTTGTTGATGGTGGCCATCTACAAATAGAGATGAGAAAGAAGATTAGAAGAGGTTTACGAGAAGAAAAAGACAAGTTTGGAATTTTTGCAAAGAGTTGCTTTTCTTCCTAGTGGTTTCCTTAGTCTAATCCAACTTAGGGTCATAATCCTACAGGCAACACAGTGCTCTGATACCATCTGTAAGACCCCACCTTTTAAGGTAAAGGTCCTTGTGATTGCAATGTTAGTCGCTGGATCAAATGCTAGCATCCACAGTTTAAGATGAAGTACATAGATACAAAGGTCGTTATTACATCGTCATTCCAGAGATAACATAGTCTTTACAACTCAATAGCCCAAGGCTAATACATAGAGTTCATAACATAAAGTAAATAACTATCAGTCTTCATCTTCATGTGCCACAGGCAAGCATGTTGAGTGTAGACTCACAACCCTAATCTCCGTCAGAGTAATCTGCAACATCATAAGTTACAGCCACAGTGGGTCAATACATTTGGAATTGTATTGGCAAGTGATACCATAGTAGAATATTAGTATCTATCATCTATATGAATTTGGCTAAGTGTAGCTTAGGCTTGCTTTGCTCAAAATAAGGTTTTCCTTATTAGTTGAAAACACTAATTTTTTTTGTCAAAAACACCCAAGGAACCACCAATAGACATTGGTGAACCTTTACCCTTGTTCAACCACAAGTTTTAACTTAGAAATTGGGATGAGGAGATCCTTGATAGCTTCAATGTATTTGATGCTCAAATTGTCTATTGTCGGGGACACGGCTAAGTACTTAGGTTTTACCCTCTCGATAGGTGGTGCACTTTCCCCACAAGACTCGACATGCATCGAGCCGAGAACTTTCAGAAGCATTTCCTTAGACCACTATGGACGCATTCCATCCTATCACCCTACCACCAACTGTCCATCTGGCTAAGTTCTTGCAACCTATGTTGCAAGGCAGAGCCCATATGCCATGTGGTTGCACTAGAAGCTTGTCAACACTAAACATCTCAAATACCTTTGTTCCTGGGTGGCTTTCCACAAGTGTGATACACAAGGTAAACCATAGACATGGGCCTTGTGTAACCACTCAACATAAACGAACATGCCATTCCACCCAGGTGATTCATTCACATAGTTGTTTTATTAATCAAAACATAAGTCATAGACTTTGCAAATTTCATAGCATGAATATTCCACCCTTGTTTCTACTAGCTAGGCTAAGCATGATAACATAACAAGTTTTCTTAACTTAGGGAAAAATCTACTAAGACTACAACTACTAGGATTTCCCAAGGCATAACATAGCATAGATACTTAGAAAAACTCCATGCAAATCCTACTCAAAATATCACTAATGCATAGTCAAAATAATATGACAAAATATATGAAGCACCACTTGCCTTGGTAGTTGGGAGAGTAGCAACAGTCCTCACAATCACAATCACCACTATCACCAAAATCTACACATAAAATTATAACACCAAATTCAAACAAAAATATATGTGAATGCATGCAAATGCAATGAAATGATTTTTCTATACTAAACAAGATAACCCAAATAGTACTGAACACAAAGTAATCTATCTAAAGTCTAAACAAACTCAAATTTGCTTCAAAACAATTTTATAAACATTTTATATAGCCAAAATAAGCCCATAATTGGTTCTGCAAATAATCCTATTTTTCCAGAAGAAAAATATTAATTCAAGACCACAGAAGTGTAGGGCTTAATTTTATGAATCCAATGATATATTAGTTGCATCTTTTGGACAAACAGAACAAAAGATATGAATTTTACAAGTTTAAATTCCTAATAGATTCAAAAACAGATTTTAAATCAAACAGCCAGACACGTGGACGCATCTGATTGGTTGATACCGTTTCGCTCAGGATCACCCTTCTGCGCCGTTGGATCAAGTCAGATCCAACGCGCCATATCAAAACGTACCCCTTCGATCTAAATCTAATCTTAACCACCAGATCTAAATCCAATCTTAACCGCCATATCTAAATCTAACGGCTCTGGAGCATGCGACCATACGCGAGCGGCGGCGGCGCTACTGCCGGCGATGTTCCGGCGAACCTAGAGGGGGCTGGGGGTAGTGTCGTGGCTTACCAGCGTCGCGTGGATGCGAGGAAGCTCAAGGTGTAGCTGGCTTGGACAGGGGCGCACTGTAGTGGCCGTGAGAACTCGTCGGAAACCTTACTGGCGTTGGGCATGGGTTGGCGGCGAAGGCCTAGTTCACCATGGGGAAAACAAAGGGCATCAGGACATGCACAAAGTCACGGCGCACAAGTTAGTTTGATCTAGAAGGCAGGAGGCGTGCAGACCTCAACGGAATTACTCGCCGGAGTCGTGGACGGTGTCGGGGTGCTTGCAGGGGTTGTCGGGGTCGAAGACCTGGGGTGAATTGGGTCAAACCAGAAGCATGGTTAGCTGCGCAAGAACATGAGGAATGCACTCGTGTGATCGAGAGGCAGAGGGCGTGCTATACTCACCAGAATAGCTTGTCGGAGTGCGTCGGGCAGCGGCGGTGCGAGCTCGATTGTGGGCAGCCTTATGGCGCTAAGTGGGGGGTAGGTGAGTGGAAATGATCGCGGTGAGGTGGTGCTTAAGTAGGCCAAGCAGGGGCGTCCATCACGCTATGAATCAATGCCAATTGAAGCGAATTCATCGCGACAGTAATGGGGAGGAAACGGGCAGCGACGACATCGTCTACGCGTGGGGTTTGGGGACGACAGTGAGGTGGCACTGGGCCCAGTAGTCAGTGCGTGCGGGGTAAGGCTCGCGCGGGTGAGAGAGAGAGAGAGGGGGGACGGGGAACCCGGGTCGGATAGATGGGCCGGTCTGGTGTTGGGCTGAATAGGTAGCGCCAGTTTTTTTTCTTTGCTCTTTTCTTTTTCTAATTTGATTTTCAGGAATGAATTTGAAACCCTAATTCAAACCTTTTCTAGATTTTTGTACTATGATCCTAGCAATCAAAAGTGTGTCAAACACACCTGTTCACTCAAAAACCTTCTCTTCTGTTTTTGGTTCCAGAAAGGCAGAAAATCAATATTCTCGGAATTGGACGGGACAAAAGCCAAAGTCAATATTTTAGAGTGGGGAACACGGAGCCAGAGTACGAGACAAAGGGGAGGCACCAGGGGGGCCCACCCCCTGGCGGCTCGGGCTAGGGTTAGCCACGCCTGGGGGGGGTGTGACCATCCTGGCCGCCCCCTGCCTCGCCTCTTCGCCTATAAAGACCCCCCGATGCCAAAACCCTAAGTACCCGATCAATTCCACGAAATCATCTTTATCCACCGCCACCATCGTCCCTAGATCAGGGGATCTGAAGCTCTTCCTGGCACCCTTCCGGAGGGGATATTATCCTGGAGGCTTTCTTCTTCGTCATGCCAGCCTCCGGTATGAAGCATGAGTAGTTCCACCTTGGACTACGGGTCCATGTAGTAGCTAGATGGTTGTATCTCCTCCTTTGTGCTACCATGTTTAGATCTTGTGAGCTTCGTTCATGATCAAGATCATCTATTTGTAATCATGCATGTTGTGTTTGCGGGGATACCATGGATACTGAGATTACTATGTCAGATTGATTAATGGTTTTTTCTTATTGATTCTATCATGTCTGTGTTGTTTGTGATCTTACATGCTCTTCATTTCTAGTAGCTATCTTGGCCAAGTAGATTCTAGTGACTCCAAGAGGGGGTATTTATGCTAGATAGTGGGTTCATGCCTCTATTTAATCTAAGGTAAGTGACAGAAATCTCTAAGGTCGTAGATGTGTTGTTGCCACTAGGGAGAAAGCAACAGTCTCTTGTTCATGGAACAAGTGGATTATTTACCTTACACACTTTGCTTAAAGTAGTTATCTGTTGCTTGCAACTTAATACTGGAGGGGGTTCAGATGATAACCTGAAGGTGGATTTCTAGTCATAGATGCAGTTGGATGGCGGTCTATGTATCTTATTGTATTGCCCAATCGAATCTCATAGGATCATGAATGTCTAGTATTGAATTGTGATGCCTTGCTCAGTCCTGTCAATTGCCCTGATATAATTTGTTTACCCACCATGACATGTTTGTTTATCTTAAGGAGAACACCTCTAGTGAACTATGGACCCCGGTCCAATATTTACCATTGATACATCTTCCACTGTTACTGTTTACTTGCTGCAAATTACTAATACCTTCCACACCATACCGTTAATCCTTTGTTACAACAACCGGTGAGATTGACAACCTCACTGTTTGTTGGGGAAAAGTCTTGAGTTTGTGTTGTGCAGGTCTCCAAGTTGCTAGCAACACCTTTGAGTCGTTTCCTTCCTCCTACTGGTTCGATAACCTCGGTTTCTTACTGAGGGAATACTTGCTGCTGTTCTCATCACACCTTGCTCTTGGGGTCTCCCAAAGAAGCGCTACCATGCTCCATCAACAAATTTTCTAGCACCGTTGCCGGGGAGTGTGAGGACGTCTTCACAAGGGGAGTCCTTCACAACCTTTCTCTTTGCTTTGTTTTCTGCTTTTCTTAGTTTCTTTTGCTTGGTTCTGTTTGCCTATTTTTATCAAAAACTCGAAAAATATTTGTTTAGTTTGGTTTTCTTTCTCTTATCAAAAACACAAAAAAATAGTTCATGCTCTAGTTGCTGCTGCTGTTGACCTGATCCACTTTTGCCAAAATGAAATCTCCTGAGAACACCAAGTTGTGTGACTTCACTAGCACAAACAACAATGATTTCCTAAGTACTCATATTGCTACACCTGCTCCTGATGCTACCTTTTATGAAATTTAGCCTGCTTTGTTGAATCTTGTGATGACAGAGCAATTTTCTAGTGCTAGTTCTGATGATGCTGCTGCCCACCTTAATAACTTTGTTGTATTTTGTGAGATGCAAAAATATAAGGATGTAAATGGAGATATTATTAAGCTCAAGTTGTTTCCTTGATCCTTGAGAGGAGAAGCTAAAGAATGGTTGCTATCCTTGCCTAAAAATAGTATTGATTCTTGGATTAAGTGCAAAGATTCTTTTATTGGAAAGTACTACCCTCCTGCTAAGATTATATCTATGATAAGTGATATTATGAAATTTAAACAACTTGATAATGAACATGTTGCTCAACCTTGGGAAAGAATGGAATCTTTGGTTAAGAATTGTCCCACTCATGGACTTACTGCTTGGATGTTATCCAGACTTTTTATATAGGTTTGAACTTCTCTTCAAGAAACCTGTTGGATTTAGCTGCTAGAGGTACCTTTATGACCATCGCCTTGGGTGCTACAACAAAAATCCTTGATAATATGATGGTTAATTATTCTGAATGGCACACTGAGAGAGCTCCACCACATGGTAAGAAGGTAAATTCTGTTGAAGAAACCTCCTCTTTGAGTGATAAGATTGATGTTATCATGGCTATGCTTTTTAATGGGAAAGCTTCTTTAGATCCTAAAAATGTTCCCTTAGCCTCTTTGGTTGCTCAAGAAGAGCAAGTTGATGTGAACTTCATTAGGAATAATAATTTTGGAAAAAAAATACTTATGGCAACAATTATAGGCCTTATCCTACTAATAATGACAATATCTATGGAAACTCCTACAACAATACTAGAAGTGCCCCCTCTTAACTTGAAGTCATGCTCAAAGACTTCATTAGTAAACAAACCACTTTCAACAAAACTGTGGAGGAAAAACTTTTGAATGTTAAGAAAAATATTTCCTCTTTGTCTGAAGCACAGTCCTCTTTGATTAATAAAATGGCTGCTAAACCTGAAACCATGGAAAGTACCTTTGGTGCTACTCATGCCATACAAGTTACTATTGATGAAAATGTTAGACTGTTAGCCCAACTTCATGCTAAGTGGGAAAGAGAAGCTGAAATTGCTAGAAAAAATAGTGTGTGCACTATCACCACAACCAATATGGATGCGACTAAACCACAAGAAGTCCCTATTTCTCCTACCACAATGCCTAAACCCAATGAGTCTACTACTAGTGATGCTAAATTTGATTTTGATCTTGATGGTTGCAATATTTCTAAAGTGATTATGTTCCTGCAAAAGCTTGCTAGAAGTCCTGATGCTAGGGATATGAATCTGGCTTCCACCAAACACATTACTGATGCTCTTATTAAAATTAAGGAAGAGAATTCGAAACACAAAGCCTCTATTCCTATGAAAGTAGAAGATAGTTGGGAACCCATTCTAAATATGCAAGTGAATGACTTTGATCTCAAAGCTTCATGTGACCTTGGTTCTAGTGTCTCTATTATGCCTAGAAAGATTTATGAAATGCTTGATTTGCCACCTTTGGAAGATTGTTATTTGGATGTCCCACTTAATGATAATGCTAAAAAGAAACTCATGGGGGTGTTAATGATGTTCTTACTATGGTTAACAATGCTTATGTCCCTGTTGATTTCTATGTTTTGGATGTTGAATACAATGCTTCTTGTCCTATTACTTTGGGAAGACCTTTTCTTAGAATTGCTGGTGACATCATTGATATGAAAGAAGGAACCATTAAATATGAATTTCCATTCAAGAAAGGTATTGAACACTTCCCTATGTGGAGAGAGAAGTTGCTTTTTGCTCCTCCTTTGAAATCAAGGTTTGTTGTTAATGCTTCTTCATTTGAAAATACTTAATTCTTGCTTCTTGTGCCTAACTTAAAGGCGTTAAAGAAAAGTACTTATTGGGAGATAACCCAAAATTTTCTTGAGTCTTGGAAGTTATTACTTCAGTAATGACCTCTCCTTATCCTTTTTATTTTCTTTTTGTGCCAAGAATTACCTCTAATGAGAGGGAAGTAAGATTTGGGG
The DNA here is from genome assembly GCA_910589765.1 of Avena atlantica. NCBI lineage: Eukaryota > Viridiplantae > Streptophyta > Magnoliopsida > Poales > Poaceae > Avena > Avena atlantica. The sequence goes on along the minus strand of OU342738.1, from coordinate 246,767,449 downwards.
AGTTGCTGTCCTGAAAAAGATTTATGTGCTCCACCGTAAAAATTCGTGAGGAATGTCTGTAAGTCGGAGTCACTACTAGGAAAATGGCCATTCGTGTGGCACCTGAAAAGGGCATTAGTGGCGCACTAGTTGTACGCCACTAGCCTCATGTTGCGGCTATCTCTTACCCGTAGCGCACTTCCTAGTGCGCTACGGTTATCTCGAGATAGGCGTGGCGCACTACCAGGTGCGCCACGGGTAGGGGTACAGGGTACGCCACGGATGTGTTTTTCAAAAAACAAAAAAAATGCAAAAAAGACCCTCGTTTTGAATTTCAAAAGCAATCGGGTCCGTGCATCGCCGCCGTCGGGTCACCTCGCCGGAGCATGGCCGTGGCCACGACCTACCACCGCAGGGAGGTGCGGGAGGCCGTGGCTGCTCTAGTCCTCTTCGGCGTCGAGGTGGTAGGAAGGGTGTGGTTGGAGAAAGGAAGGTAGGAAGAGAGGGAGGTAGGAAGAGATGGATGAAGAGAGGAAGGAAGGGAGGTCGGTGAGGAGAAGGATGCCGCCGTCTCCCATTGTCACTACGAGGAGGAGGAGAAGGCCGCCGTCACGCCGCCGTCACTGCAAAGGAGAGGAGGAGGCCGCCGTTGCGCCGCCGCCATGCCACCGTCACTGCAAGGAGAGGAGGTGGCCGTCGTCGCGCCGTCACTGCAAGGAGAGGAGAAGGGGAAGGAGGAGAAGGAAATGGAGAAGGAAGAAGGAGAAGGGAGAAGGGAGAAGGAAGAAGGGGAAGGGAAAGAAAAAAGGGAGAGGGAAAAGGGGGAGGGAAAAGGGGGAAGGAAAAGGTAGGAGGGCGGGGTGGGGATTCAAATTTTGAATCCCGCCCAACTTACTCGTAGCGCACTAGGTGGTGGTGCGCTACGGTTAAGTTGCCCTCTATTTTTTTTCTGCAGGAAAACACAGTCTTTTGACTATAACTTTTTACTCTTCTCGAATTTTGAAAATCTAAATATTCGCTAAACGACAGGTGGTAATTGCGAACGGATGCGAAATCTCGTTCTCGTCATTTTGGTATATTATACGATTTTTTTCGACATCGTATGCAAAAGTTACGGCCATTTTACCGTGGCATGACTTTTTTTGCAGAAATAGTGGAAACTCATGTTTGTTAATTTTCCTAGAAACTATACCACATTACCTACCTAAAGATGAAAGGATTTTATTTTTTGAAGTGTTTATTATTTTCTTTTATTTTTTGCAAAACCTAAAAAGGCGATCCAAGGGGGGGGGGTGGAGTTGGTGCAGGCCACTTAGCCGTAGGGCACTAGGGCAAAGTGCCCTCCGGCTAAGTTGACCCAGTTGCTGCAGCACACATGCCCATAGCACACTAGGTCAAGGTGCACTACGGCTAAGTGACACATCCGTACTGCACCTTGACCTAGTGCGCTACGGGTATGTGTGTTGTGGCCACATGTGCCCTGGCCCACACATAGCCGTGGCGCACCACCCCCATGTGCGCCACACTTACGACAGTTAGCCGTAGGGCACCTGTGGGCAGTGCGCCACGCCTATTTTACCCGTGGGGAACCACTAGCAAGTGCGCCACAGAAGTGTGGATTACCTATAGCCGTTTTCCTAGTAGTGAGTGAGCTGATATTTTCTAAATAAATCCCCTAGAATGTTATATAACTTTCATTTGTTCAATACGTTTTGATTTGAGTAACAGAAGGTCTTCGAAAAAATCGGTTTCTACCTGCTGGTCTGCTTTGACAAATTTCTGCCCTTATTTGCATTTGCTTCTTATTGATTCCTTTTTGGGTTATTTTTGGGAAATTGAGCTTTTTGAGGGAATTGCTACAGTACCTTGTGTTTTTAGTGAAAGTTTTTCTGTTCTAAAGCTAAACCCAAAGGTCTATTATCTTTTGAATACACTAATGTTGCTAATGAAGATTGTGTGAAATTTTGTATGAAGGAAATTTCTCAGGTGTAGAGATAGAATGATGTAATGAGATGAAGAATGGACAAAATATCAAGATTGGGGATGCCACCCCGTGTCACCCCAAGAAATATTCAAGAGGTACAAGCGTCAAAGCTTGGGGATGCCCAAGGCATCCCCTTCTTCATCAATAAAAAGATCATGTCTTTCTAGACACTTCGTTTTTATTATTTCATGCACTATTGTGTTGTTCTTGGAGCGTCTTATTTTTCATCTAGTTTGCTTAGTTATCTTGAATAAAGTAGTTTGGACCCCTGTTCTCGCTGTGTTGTTTCAAATAAGTTGATTGGTGTTGGAGAGGAGTAGAAAGTTCTTGCTTGAGTAGTACAAGAGGAGCTTGCTTTGACTGTGACTTAGAGTTTAGCATTTCATGCTAGGTGTTGTTTTGACCTTATTCTTAGTGATTATTGCTGTAGCATGCTTATTCCAAACAATTGTGATTGTTTAGTGTGCCTTGAAAGAATCATGTGTTGTTTTAGCATACAAAATCATAGTATTGTCGTATTCTCCTTTGATGCTTTGTTTGGGTTGACTTGGCACATGCTCACACCATTTTATGACTATGAACAAGTCACCATAGCCTTTATGATAATTTAGTCCTTGACTTGTAGTACCACTTTATGGTTTGATTAGTAATGTTTTGTCGCTCTGCATGATTATGGCCATTATTGCTCTCTTAGTTGGTCGCCCAGTCTTTTGGTAGCCTCCACTTGTATGAGTAAGCTCTACTCATGCATCCAACTCCCAAGAAACCAAGTTATTCCAAAGTTTCCACTATAAATTCCTATGCATGTTGTGTTATACCATTCCAAGTATATTCTTGTTTTCATCTATCTTCCAATTAAAAAGTATTTTGTTATGTGAAAACTTAGTGATTAAAGCTCTCACGAACTTGATGGCACACTTTATTTTTCATGCCCCTAATAAACTTGAACCATTGTGTCATCTATGTTGTATATGCTTGCACTTATACGTTGGAATTAGCAGAACCATGTTGTCATGGGGAACGCATTCAACATTGCACTTGTACTTTGTACACAGTTGATATCATGCTCTTTTGTCTACGGATGTCGTCGGTGTGAAATGAAAGGGGGGCATGTAAGTCCATGGATTCATGTATGTGTGTTAGAGAAATGCCTGGGCCGCTAGCCTAAGACATGCCTAATCATGGTGGAAACTTGCAGCATCACCATAGTGACATCTATGAAGCATTCTTCTTATAAAAAAATAGAGAAAAAAAGAGATTGAAGAAAATATGAGAAAAGAGGAAAGAGAGAGAAAAGAACCATATTCCCATGGTAAATAAGAAGATTGTTGAGATTCTCATTGTCTGCTTGCCTTGTCATTTGTATTACGGGATAGCTCCTTTATCATGTGCAAGGGGCACCTGAAAGGATACGGATGTCACCTAGGGGGGGGGGTGAATAGGCGATTAAAATTTTTCCTAGAGTGGCTCAACAAAGGTGGAATAAAACTAGTGTTTACTTTGTTATGCACAACCTAGAACAACTAAGGTTCATCTATGTGCACCAACAACTTATGCTAAGCAATACAAGCAACAAAGTGATAGCAAGATATATATTACTTCAAGCACAAAGGCTATCACAATGTAAAGTGCATAAGTAAAGAGCTCGGGTATAGAGATAACCGAGGCACACGGGGACACTGATATTTACCGAGTTCCTCCCAACATGGAGTAAGTCTCGTTTGGAGAGGGGGTGGTATCAAACCACCAACGCCACACAAGGCCTCCCTTATTCTCCGGTGAATCTCACCACAATGGGATCGATCCACACTTCCACTATCAGTGCACTTGTCGGTGGCAACCGGAACCTCTCACAAGGTTGGGGCACTTGTCCACAACTTAATTGGAGGCTCCCAACAAATGCCACAAAAGTCCTCAACAAATGCCACGAAGGCCACAATGCCACCAAGGCCACAAAACCGTCTAGGGTTCCAAGAACCCAAGAGGGACAAGCTCCAATGAGCAACTCAAACCAAATCCTCCGAGGATAACTCAAACCGATGCACCAAATGCAAATGGCAAGAACACCACAAAGATTCTCAAATCCCTCACTCTCAAGTTCCAACAAAGCTATTAAAGCTATTGAGGGAACAAGAGAGGAGGAATCAAAGAGAGACACAAAATCCCCCAAAATCTAGATCCCCAAAGATGCACTCACAAAGAGATGAATCGGTTAGGTCAAAACGTGGGTCTAGATCTCCTCTCTCTTCCACTCAAATATGGGCAAGAATCATCGGAGGGAAAAGATTAGGCAAGCTTTAAGATCTAGAGCAAGTGTGGACAAAGTTTAGCCTAATAGATAAGAGAGGAGCGGTCTAAACTGAAAATGGGCAAGATGGTTAAAGAGTAGCCCCAGAAAATCTAGCCGTTGGGGCACTATTTCGGTCAGGACCGGTAGTATCGGAATGGACCGGTACTACCGGACCGAAAAACCACACAGCAAGCGAGCGAGCGCGGAAATCGGAACAAGCTAGCAGCGGCCTGCAGCAGCAGCGCGCATGCAGGTGAAGCAGCAGCAGTGCAGCGCAGCGTAGCGGCAGCAGCTAGCGCGTGTGCGGGTGGGGCCAGCGCGGGCAGCAGTGCGCACAGCAAGCGGGCGAGCCAGACGCGGTTCAACGCGCGCGCGTGTGCGGGAGCCTCGCGAGGCAGCAACGCGAGCGAGCGGGCCAGGCGGGGGGAGCAGCTAGCGGCGGCGGCGCGCGCAACAGCTAAGGAGAAAAACGGGCCAGGACAAACACAACTAGCAGATCTGGCAAGGGAGTGGGCTGGGAGGCAGGGCTGACCTACCTGGGCCGGCTGGTAGTACCGGCCCACCCGGGCGGTACTACCGGGCCGGTCCGGTAGGACCGGATGAAGGTACCGGGCCACATAGGAATGGGCTGCGCGCAGCCAAGCACGAGCGGTACTGGGCTACGGTAGTACCGCTCGGCCCAGACAAGATATTTTTCTTTTTCTTTTTCCATTTAAATAAAGCAAATATACAAACGGTCATAACTTTTGATTGGAGACTCCGATTGACCCGATTCCAATTGCGTTGGATAGAGGACAACAAGGGCTTTCCAATAAAATGTGAGATACCTCACTTGGTGAGAAACCGAAAACCGCATAAATCAAAATTGCAACAAGATACATATGGGAGATTCGATTTTGATGAACAAGAGCTTGTTATGGAGATTACCACAAGCTCTATATCCTCACATGGATAAGACCAAATAACAACCAAATACTATGATGCAAGTATGCAAAGGTTTGAGCTCTCTCCGAACAATGTGACCGAATTACTCATACGAGAGCCCCTCTTGATAGTACAGTTATCTATCTTGATAGTACACACACAACGTGAGACCGGCAAAAGGGAAAACCTATCAAGATTATACCTTTGCCTTGAGCATTCCACTTGATCTCGATGTAGACGGTCTTTCCCTTCTCAAGATGGAATGCCTTTCTTAATTCCTCATCATCGACCTCGCATATTGAGCTTGCACAACATATCTTCTTTGCATTTCATCGACCTTGAAGCCAACACATGCTCCAAGTGATGCCAATGGACAAATCCTACAAGTATAACTTAATACACACATTAGTCCATAAAGATTGTCATTAATTACCAAAACCACACATGGGGGCCCAACATGTTCTTTCAGTACCCCGTTGGCAGTTCTCTATGATACACATGTACTTAGTATGATAAGAACTTGCAAGTAACTAAACTTGAGTAGCATGAGGAGCGGCCCTCGTATTCAAGGGACATGAAATCTCTGCTTCCCTTATGAAGGTCCTTTCTTCCACCATTATATTGAGTCTCCACCTTCTATCCTTAGGCACCAGTTAAGAGAGCATAGTTGCAATTCTTAGTTCTATGTGCACTGTCCCAAAACTTATTGATTGATGCATATTGTTGATATTACTTGTTCTTGTGCTATTTGTATCTAGTCACTCTTATGAACTTTGAAGGTGTCCTATGCATCTATTTGCTACTCCATGAGGGACAAGATGAATGCCACTATTCTATGTTTTCTATATGTGAAACAAAAAAAACGTTTTTCAATGCATGTTATTCATGATCTTTGTTTGTAACCTTTCATGTTGCCTGCATAGTTACTTTGTCTTACTGTTAGAACTCCATCTTTCATGCTCATGTTTAGAGTTCTTTGATCCCATCTATCAGTTCTTGCAAATGGTTTGATCGTGATTTTGATGGTGCATGTCACCTCAAAAATTATTCGTTTTATCACTTACATACTCGAGGACGAGCAGGACTTAAGCTTGGGGATCCTTGATACGTCGGAAACGTATCTATAATTTTTTATGTTCCCTGCTTGTTTAGTATCTACTTTGCTTTGCTTTGTCGACACTTTGAGGTGTTTTTATATGTTTTCTGGTACTAACCTATTAACAAGATGCCACAGTGCCAGTTGCCTGTTTTCTTCTGTTTTTGGTTCCAGAAAGGCAGAAAATCAATATTCTCTGAATTGGATGTGACAAAAGCCAAAATCAATATTTTACCATGGGGAACACAGAGCCATAGTACGAGACGGAATGGAGAAACCAGGGGGCCGCACCCCCTGGTGGCACGGTCTTGGGTTAGCCGTGATTGAGGGGGTGTGACTACCCTGGCCGCCCCCTCCCTCGCCTCTTCGTCTATAAAGACCTCCCGATGCCAAAACCCTAAGTACCCGATCAATATTCCACGAAACCGTTTGTATCCGCCACCACCATCGTCCCTAGATCGGGGGTATCTGAAGCTCTTAGCGCACCCTATCAGAGGGGAGATCATCCCGGAGGCCTTCTTCGTCATCATGTCAGCCTCCAGTATGAAGTCTGAGTAGTTCCACCTTGGACTACGGGTCCATGTAGTATCTAGATGGTTGTATCTACTCCTTTGTGCTACCATGTTTAGATCTTGTGAGCTCCATGCATGATCAAGATCATCTATTTGTAATCATGCATGTTGTGTTTGCAGGGATCCGATGGATATTGAGATTACTATGTGAAATTGATTAATGGTTTTGTCTTATTGATTCTATCATGTATGTGTTGTTTGTGATCTTGCATGCTCTCCGTTTCTAGTAGTTATCTTGGCCAAGTAGATGCTAGTGACTCCAAGAGGGGGTATTTATGCTAGATAGTGGGTTCATGCCTCTATTTAATCTAAGGGAAGTGACAGAAATCTCTAAGGTTGTAGATGTGCTGTTTCCACTAGGGAGGAAACAACGATCTCTTGTTCAAGGAACAAGTGGATTGTTTACCTTACACACTTTGCTTAAAGCAGTATTCTTGTAAGATCCCACCTTTATAAAGGTAAAGATCCCTGTGATTGCAATGCTAGTCCCTGGATCAATGCTAGCATCCACAGTTTAAGATGAAGTACACAGATACAAAGGTCATTATTACATAACATTCCAGAGACAAACATAGTCTTTTACAACTCCATGGCCACATGCCTAATACAAGAGTTCAAATATATAATAATATAAATAAGTCTTCATCTTCATGTGCCATAGGCAAGCCTGTTGAGTGTAGACTCATTACCCCTAATCATCATCAGAGTAACCTGCAACATCACAAGTTACAGCCACAATGGGTCAATACATTTGGAATAGTATTGGCAAGTGATACCTTAGTAGAATATTAACATCTAGTCACTACATGAATTTAGCTAAGTGTAGCTTAGGCTTTCTTTGCTCAAAATAGGTTTTACCTATTAGTTGAAAACACTAAGTTTTTCTTTGACAAAACTTTCCCAAGGAACCACCAATAGAAATTGGTGAACCTTCACCCTTGTTCAACCACAAGTTTTAACTTAGAAAATTTGGGATGAGGAGATTCTTGATAGTTTCCATGTCTTGATGCTCAAGTTTTCCAATAACAGGGACATGGCTAAGTACTTAGATTCTTCCATCTGCAGAGGTTGTGCACTTTCCCCACAAGACTTGATTTTCACCAAGACAGGACCTTTCAGAAGCCTTCCCTTAGACCAAATGGACGCGTTCCAACCTATCATCCCACTACCACAAACTATCCAAATGGTTAAGTTATTGCAACCTATATAATCCAGGCAGAGCCCATAATGCCATGTGGCTGCACTAGAAGCTTCTTAACATTTGGCATCTCAAATCCCTTTGTTCCTGAGTGGCTTTCCACAAGTGAGATACACAAGGTAAAACATAGAAATGGGCCTTGTGTAACCACTCAACACAAACCATTCTTTCCATTCCACCCAGGTGTTTCATTCACTTAGTTGTTTTATTAAGCAAAAACACAAGTCAATGACTTAGAAATATTTCTCATAGCATGAATATATAATCCACCCTTGGTTGCTACTAGCTAGGCTAAGCATGGCAATGGCATGTATCTTACTTAGAGGAAATTCTAACATTTCTACAACTAATAGGATTTCCCAAGCATAACATATAGATACTTAGAAAAATAACTATGCAAATCCTATACAAAATATTTCTAATGCATAGGTAGAAATATAGGAATAAAAACATGAAGCACCACTTGCCTTGGTGGTTTGGGGAGTAGCAACAATCTTCACAACCAAAATCACTATTAGCACCAAAATCTACACATAAAATAATGGCACCAAAATCACATAACAAAATATACAAGCAAAAATATGTGAATGCATGTAAAAATGCCATGTGATGATTTTCTACACCAAACAAGACAAGTAAATAGTACTGAATCATAAACAAGACCAAGATACTCAAAATAAACTTTATTTGATCTTTAAATCATTTTTGAAATAATTTCTATACTCATATTAAACCTAAAAATGTTTCTGCAAAAATAACCAATTTTATAGAAACGAAACATTAAACACATTGCATAAAAAGATAGAATTCTTTCTCTTGATTCCAATGATATAAAATTTAAAAAATTTGAACATGTGGATCAAAAGTTATGAATTTTACAAGTTTGAATCACTAATAGATCTAATTCAGATTTTTAAAACAAAGAACTGGCCACGCGGCAGCGTCTGATTGGCCGATACCATTTCGCACCGGATCACACTCGCGGGCCGTTAGATCTAACTTACTACTCATGGCTCAGATCAACACATACCTCTTCGTTACAGATCTAATCCTAAGCGCTGGATCTAGATCCTACGGTTGCTAAGCATGCGACCATGGATGGGAGGCGCCAGCGACGGTGGCGCAGCGGCGGCGCTCTGTCAGTGATGCTCTGGCAGCTATAGAGGGGGCTAGGGTCAACGGAGGGGCTTACCGAACTCGCAAGGTCGCGCTGATGCTCAACCACTTGCTAGCGTGGACGGGGGCGCGCTGTTGAGGTCACTGGGGCTCGTCGGAGTCGCGGGCGGCGTCGGGTTCTTGCAGTCGACGACATTGCCGACGATGTGGACCGCCCTAACACAAACCGAAGGCGTCAGGGTGTGCACAACAAACTGGCGAACAAGGTAGGGTCAGAGAGAAAACAAGGGGCGGCCTGGTATTACCTAAATCGTTCACCGGAGTTAGACGGCAGTTCTGTCGTTTGCTGAGGTGGTCGGGGACGGTGACCTGGGTCATGCGCGGGCAAAACAAAAGCATCAGGAGAAGAACAGAGACACGGCGAACTCAATAGGGTCAAGCAGAAAATGAGGGGCGCTCGGTACTCACCGGAATTAGTCGCTGTAGCTCGTTGGAACAACAGCGGAGTTTGATGAAATATGGGAAGCCTGGTGGCGAGGAGAGGGTGTTGTGTGGGGGAAATGGCCGTCGTGAAGAGGGGATTAAGTAGCCAGGAGCGGGGCGGGGATTACTCTCTGTATCAATGGGAATTAAGCGGGGTTTAACTGCGGCGAGGTAACGGCGGAGCAGTGACTGCGCGCATGATTCTGGGGAAGAAGAAGGTGACGTGGAGAGGGGCCACTAGTCAGCGACTGGGTGGGTTGGTTCGGTGCGGGTGAGAGAAGAAGCAGAGGGGAAATGGCCCGGGTGGGCTTTTGGGCTGGATCTGGTTCTGGGCTAGTTTAGTAGCGCTGGCCCTTTTCTAATTTTTTCTCTTTTTCCAATTCTGTTTGATTTTCCAAGAATCAAATTCAAATGTTTTCAAATGTGTTTGATTTCAAACTTGTTCTAGATTTTTGTAAAAATGAAACCTGCACATTTTTTACTATAAAACCATGCTGTCTCACTAGACCTGCTTGGGTCCTTTGAATTTTTTTAAAAAAATAGTGTCTTAACGCAAGATTTAATAAAGATATGAAAATGGTTTTAAAACCATATTTTGTTTTGGAATTTTTTGTCCAAGCCTTGGAACACAACCAAACTAACTCATGAACAAACTATCATGGTTTAAAACAATTAATCTCTCACTAGAGAGTAGCATTGGATCAATGCCTGTTTACATAAAATAATAAGCACCCAAATGCTTCTGTTTTTTAATTGACTTTGAAAATGATCCCTAAATGATTATGAATGCATGGATGATATGCAATATTTGAAAACATGATTTTAGGGATGTTACAAATCTAACCCCCTTAAGGTGAATATCGCCCTCGAGATTCGGATTGGCTAGAAAATAGGTGAGGGTGGTCTTTCCGAAGATCATCTTATCTTTCCCATGTTGCTTCTTCTTCGGAGTGATGGTTCCATTGAACTTTGCAGAATTTGATAGTCTTAGTCCGAGTAACTCTTTCTGCAGTCTCAAGAATCTTGATAGGTTTTTCCTCATAAGTGAGATCACTTTCCAATTGAACTTCCTCCAACAAGGTATAATATCCTTCAAAGAAGTCTCTTCCATCTCTGGATGGCATTTCTTTAGCTGACTCACATGAAACACATTGTGACCGACAGACAATGATTCTGGAAATTCAATCTCATAAGCTACTTCTCCTTTACGACTCAGAATTTTGAATGGCCCAACATATCTTGGGGCCAATTTTCCTTTGACTCCAAATCTCTTCACTCCACGTAGTGGTGACACGCTAAGGTAAGCTCTATCACCCACTTCATAGGTGACTTCTCTACGCTTAGGATATGCGTAGCTCTTCCGTCGGGACTGTGCTATCTTCAATCTGTCCTTAACTAGCTTGACTTTCTCTTCAGCCTCTTTGATTAGTTCTGGTCCGAACAAATTTCTTTCTCCCACACCATCCCATAGTAATGGGGTGGTACATTTTCTCCCATAGAGAAACTCAAATGGTGCCATCTCAATACTGGCTTGATAGCTATTATTGTAAGAGAATTCTACGTAAGGCAGACTTTCATCCCAACTGGCTCCATAGTCTAGGGCACATGCCCTCAACATATCTTCAAGAATCTGGTTGGTCCTTTCTGTCTGTCCATCAGTCTAAGGATGAAAAGCAGTGCTGAATTCCAACCTCGTTCCCAATGACTCATGTAGTTGCCTCCAGAAATGAGAAGTGAACTGAGTTCCCTTATCAGACACAATACTCTTGGGTACTCCATGTAGACATGCAATCATATTCATATAAATCTTAGCTAACTTAGCACTTGTATAGGTGGTCTTCACGGGTATGAAATGAGCCACTTTAGTTAGGCGATCCACTACTACCCAAATAGAATCATATCCTGACCTGGTCCTTGGCAATCCAGTGATGAAATCCATGCCAATCTTGTCCCACTTCCAATCAGGAATAGGTAGTGGTTGTAGCAATCCTGCTGGTTTCTGATGTTCCGCTTTCACTCTAATACATACATCACACAAAGCAATATGTTTGACGATGTCTTTCTTGAGATTATTCCACCAAAATCTTTCCTTCATATCCATGTACATTTTGGTGTTACCTGGATGAATGGAATAGGGTGAGTTGTGTGCTTCTTGTAGAATCAGTTTCCGGAGTTCCGGATCTTGCGGAACGCAGATACGTTTTCCATACCATAAAGTACCCTATTCGTCTTCATGGAATCCATTGGCTTTTCCTTTGGCAATATTTTCTTTAATCTCTTCAATTTCCTTGTCTGTCTTTTGTGCTTCTTTGATCTTGTCCAACAATGTGGGTTGAACATCCAATGACCTGAGATGTCCTTCAGGCACAATCTCCAATCTGAGGTCTCTAAATTGGGCACACAGATCATCTGGCTACTCTCCCTTAGTAAGGCCATTCACAAATACTTTACGACTTAGTGCATCGGCTACAACATTTGCTTTACCGGGGTGGTATTGCAAACTCAAGTCATAGTCCTTGATGAGTTCTAGCCATCTTCTTTGTCTCATGTTGATTTCTTTCTGGGTGAAGATATACTTCAAACTTTTGTGATCTGTGAACACTTCACATCGTTTTCCCAAAAGATAATGTCTCCATGTTTTCAGTGCATGGACAACATAGGATAACTCCAAATCATGCGTAGGGTAATTTACCTCATGATTTTTTAGTTGTCTCGAGGCATAAGCCACAACTTTCCCTTCCTGCATTAGAACTGCACCTAATCCATGATGAGATGCATCACAATACACTTGGATATCCTTCTCCAAATCTGGCAGACATAAGACTGGTGCTGTCACTAGTCTCTTCTTTAATTCTTGGAAACTGAGTTCACATCCTTCAGACCAAGCAAATATCTTGTCTTTCTTTAGTAACTTCGTCATTGGCTTAGCTACTTTGGAGAAATTCTCAATGAATTTTCTGTAGTATCCTGCCAAGCCAAGGAAACTATGAACCTCTTTTACTGACTTAGGAGATTCCCACACGGTTACAGCTGACACTTTTGCGGGATCAACTGCTACACCATATCCTGACACAACGTGTCCAAGAAATCCAACTTCATTTAGCTAGAATTCACACTTGCTGAATTTGGCATACAACTTATGCTCTCTAAGTTTCTCAAGTATCAAACACAAAAGTCCTTCATGCTCTTCTTTGCTCTTAGAGTAGATCAAAATGTCATCGATGAAAATGACAACAAACTTGTCAAGGAACTCCATGAACACCTTGTTCATCATATTCATGAAGTAAGCTGGTGCATTGGTCAAACCAAATGGCATCACGGTGTACTCATACAATCCATACCTAGTGGTGAAAGCTGTCTTAGGTATGTCTTGTTCTCTTATCTTAAGCTGAAAATAGCCTGACCGGAGGTCAATCTTTGAGAACACACAAGCTCCTTCTAACTGATCAAACAAGTCATTAATTCTAGGCAAAGGATATTTGTTCTTGATAGTCACCTCATTGAGTGAACGGTAATCTATGCATAACCTTTGACTTCTATCTTTCTTTTCCACAAATAAGACTGGTGCTCCCCAAGATGAAGAACTTGGTTGAATAAATCCTTTCTGCAACTGTTCTCCAAGTTGTTTCTTGAGTTCTTTCAACTCATCAACTAACATCTTGTAAAGTCTCTTTGCTATTGGTCCTGATCCTGGTAGCAAATCAATCAGAAATTCCACATCTCTATCTGGTGGCATTCCCGGCAATTCTTCTGGAAACACATCCGGATATTCTATCTCAATTGGCACAATGTCTATGCTAACCCCCTTAAGAGAATTTAGCTTACTCCCTTTCGATTCAAAGTTAGTCTTGAATCTAATCCTTTTATTTTCTGGGGTTGTGAGTGTGACGGTATGGTTGGCACAATCTAGCACTCCCTTGTGCTTAGTCATCCAGTCCATTCCCAAAATGACATCCAATCCTTGGGAATTTAGGATTATCAGATTAACAGGAAACTTATACTTCCCAAAATCTATGACTAGATCATGACATCCTGAGTTCACTATCATTTTTGCGCCAGGAGAACTTACTTTTATAGGACACCCAATAGTTTCTACCGGAAGTTCATTTCTTTCAAAAAATGCTCTCGATATGAATGAATGTGATGCTCCAGTATCAAAGAGAACAAATGCTGGAACATAATTGAGTTTGAACTTACCAGCAACAGCATCAGGTTCCTCATAGATCTCTTCCACATTGATGTGGTTCACCTGTCCCCTTCTGGAAAGGGTTGGGCTTGTTGGGTCCTTCAACTTTCTTTTCTGGGCATTCATTTGCCTAATGCCCCATCTTCTTGCACTTGAAGCATTCAACCTGACTGAGATCCTTCTTGACAGGCTGGCTTCCACTACCACTTCCACTTCCATTGTGGTGGCTCTTATATCCACCTTGTGATTCTTGTACTTGTCATTATCATGACTACGGTGATGCTTGTTGTCATAATGGCGGTTGTGGTTGTGGTGGTTGTTGTACTTTCCATTCTTGTGGGATCAAGAACTCCCACTATCATCATAATGGGAACGCTTGTGAGACGATCCCGAGCTGTGCTTGTCAGAGTTGTGTTTCCTCTTTCTGCTTTCAACCTGCTTCATCTTGCTCACCAAAATGGCAGCCTTGTCACAAAGGGATTGGTAGGTGGGGACATAGGCCACAGATAATTGCAGATTCAGTTCATCATTCAGTCCTTCGAGGAACTTCTCTTTCCTCTTGGCATCAGTATCAACTTCATCCGGTGCATAACGCGCCAGATCGTTGATCTCCTCAATATATTCAGCCACGCTGCGGTGGCGTTGTTTCAGATTGTGAAATTCCTTCCTTTTCAAGCTCATCACTCCGGATGAGATGTGAGCTGTATGAAAACCATCTTCAAAGATAGCCCATGTCACATCCTCAATGGGAGTGGTGATCTGGAAGTTATCCCACCAAGTAGCAGCTGGTCCTTCCAACAAGTGTGCTACAAATCTGACTTTCTCCTCGTCGGTGCAGCCGACAGTTACCAAATCCTTGTTCACTAAGCGTAGCCAATCATTGGCCACCATGGGATCAGTAGTTCATGAGAACTTTGCAGGCCTCAGTCTTAGGAATCTGGTGAGCATGTCAAAACCTGGTGGATTGTTCTGATTGTTGTTGTTATTGTTGTTGTTGTTGTTATTGTTGTTGTTGTTGTTGTTCTGATTCTGCATGAAAGTGGTCATCATCTGCATCAGCTGTGCCTGTGCTGTCATCAGCTGCTGCATCTCGGGGGTGACATTATTGTTGTTCGGGTTAGGGTTGGCACGTCGGGGAGGCATCTGTGGTTTTCATAAGGATAAGAATGAGATACCCATAGATGCTAAACATGCACACTACATCACATAGACAATCACCAAACAAGCATCAAAATAAAAAAAGTTCAACAACATAGACAACAAGTTTGAAAAGTAAACACACCAATAGCAAGCCATCCACATGTTGGATGGTCATTGCGACTCAATAATCATAAGCATGGTAAATGATAAATAAATGAGTAGTCATCACTACTCCTCCGCATCAACCTCCTCATCAACACGTGTAAGACCTGCATTCACCATAGCGGTCTTGTACTCCTCGACATTGGTGGTCAAGGTCTCTATCTTGGCTTTGAGAGCCCTCTTCTGTGAACGAAGTCTCTCAATCACCACCTGCTGATGCTCGAGCTCAAATTCCTTGGCTTCTAGTTCTGCAGTCATGTCTCGAATCCTCTTGTTCCTATCTTGGACTCTCTTCTCTTGACTCTTGAACTTTCTATCCTGACTCTCAAACTTGGCCTCCATTTCTCTGACTATCTCATCTTGCTCCGTGAAGAGCTTGTCCTTCTCACGAAGCTGCACCTGGAGTTCGTCATTGCTGAGCATGACGTTGGTCCTATCAGTATCTAGGTGCCTAAGAAGAACCTCTAAGTCCTGGAGGTATAGACGAATCGGCTCTGCCGTCTCTCTCGAAGTATCCTCGAAGTCAATGGCCTCACCATCCTCCTCACGTCTACCGAAGGCGTGGAAGTGAGTACCTCTAATCTCCCGAGAGTGTCTCCCTAACAAGCATCCAAGCAAATCCTGCATGACTACCTCTAGGCCTCTCTCCTTGTCATCGTGCATGAGCTTGAAGGTGATGGCCTCCGTGGCTGGCTCAGTCTGGCGTCCTGGCTGAGTAACCTTGAAGCCCCAAAGGTCCTTCCTCTCAAACTTGGTGAGGGGAGGCATCATGATGCTAGGAAGCGGAAGATTGAGCACACTAGTGAGCTCAATAAGACGAGTGCCAAAACGAGTTCCCTTGAACTCTTCAGCCGTACTGATAGTAACATTAGGCATCTATTTTATAAGATAGAGAGAAGTTAGAAACAACATTAATATAAATACACAAGACAAGGTAGCACAAGAATATCATTGGCAAACAAACACACAAGTCATGGCGTACATAAATCCATTACAAGCATCCAAGGTTCAACATAACTTAGACAAAATTTTGGAAATAAAATGATAAGTGTGGTGGTCCAACTAACGAAGTACGTTACAACTCTCACTCACTAGACAAAATGGCTATCAAAGCATCCTTAGTAGCCATCTGCCTATCTTGTTCACAAGATTCCCAAATCAAGTTTATAATGTCTTCCCTTAGTTGTTGGTTGGTAGTTTCCAACTCTTGGGTATGCTTATTTTCTTCCCTAAGGTCATTTTGGGTGTTGAGCATTCTGCACTTGAGTCTATCACCGAGTTCTTTGATGGCCTTCCAAGCTGCTTCCCTTGCAGAATCAAAGAATCTGGTGTGCATCACTGAGTTGGTGACCATACAGAATCATGATTTTTTGTGGTTGTCTTCCTTTTTTTTGTACAAGTGAAGTTGCACCCACCAATATTCTTCTCCTTCATCCATCATAGGGAAACCTTTGTACACAGCTGCACCATGTATCCCCATGGTAACCATAAGGTTCTTGAGGGCCTTTGGAAATTCAGTATCACACTCTAGGGTCATGGTCAGGAGTGGTCCCTTCCTTACTGCTTCGTTTATGGAGTTCATCTACCAATAGAGATGAGAAAGAAGAATTAGAAAAGTTTATGAGAAGAAAAGACAAGTGTGGAAATTGTTGAATTTTTTTCCTTAGTGGTTTCTAATCCAATCCTAGGGTCATAATCCTACAGGCAACACAATGCTCTGATACCATCTGTAAGATCCCACCTTTATAAAGGTAAAGATCCCTGTGATTGCAATGCTAGTGTAAGATCCCTACTTTGTAAAAGAGAAGGATCCCTGTGATTGCAATGCTAGTCCCTGGATCATTGCTAGCATCCACAGTTAAAGATGAAGTACACAGATACAAAGGTCATTTATTACATCCATTCCAGAGATAAACATAGTCTTTACAACTCAAGGCCATAGGCCTAATACAAGAGTTTAAACTAAGTAAATAAATGTAAGTCTTCATCTTCATGTGCCACAGGCAAACATGTTGAGTGTAGACTCATGACACCTAATCCTCATCAGAGTAACCTGCAACATCACAAGTTACAGCCACAGTGGGTCAATACTTTGGAATAGTATTGGCAAGTGATACCTTGGTAAATTTTAAGTGGACTAGATACTATATGCAATTTGGCTAAGTGTATCTTGGCTTGCTTTGCTCAAAATAGGTTTTACCTATTAGTTGAAAACACTAAGTTTTTCTTTGTCAAAACTTTTCCCAAGGAACCATCAATAGACATTGAGGACCTTCACCCTTGTTCACCCACAAGTTTTACTTAGAAGTTGGAATGATGAGATTCTTGATAGATTCCATGTCTTGATGCTCAAGTTGTCCATTACCATGGACTTGGATAAGTACTTAGATTTTTCCATCTGCAGAGGTTGTGCACTTTCCCCACAAGCCTTGATTTTCACCAAGACAGGACCTTTCAGAAGCCTTCCCTTAGACCAAATGGACGCACTCCAACCTATCATTCCCACTACCACCAACTGTCCAAATGGCTAAGTTCTAGCAACCTATGTGATCCTGGCAGAGCCCATATTGCCAAGTGGCTGCACTAGAAACTTCTCAACACTTGGCCTCTAAAATCTCTTTGTTCCTGGGTGGATTTCCACAAGTGAGATACACAAGGTAAACCATAGCCATGGGCCTTGTGTAACCACTCAACCAAAAACCACCATTCAAGTCCCTTTCCACCCAGGTGATTCATTGACTTAGTTGTTTCATTAAGCAAACAAAGTCCAAGGACTTGGAAATATTTTCATCATAGCATGTATATTTCACCAACCCTTGTTTGCTACTAGCTAGGCTAAGCATGGCATGGATAGTAATTTACCTTAGAAATTCCCTATCAATTCTATAACTAGTTAGGATTTCCCATCATGGCATATAGGCAAAAAGAACATGCAAGACTTAGCAAAATATTTCTAATGCTTAGTATAAAATATAGGGATAGAAACATTCATGAAGTACCACTTGCCTTGGTAGTGGGGAGAGTAGCACTCTTCACAATCACAATCACTAGCACCAAAGTCTACACAAAGAATGGTAGCAACAAATTACACACAAAATATATACAAACAAACAAAAATTTATGCATGTATGCAAAATGCTAAGTGATGATTTTTAAAACTCAACCAAGCAAGTGCATAGTACTGAATTCTAAACAAGTCAAAATCTTGCCAAAACAAATTTATTTGACATTAAAAACAATTCCTAAACAATTCCTATACTCAAATAAGCCCTACACATGTTTATGCAAATAAAACCTTTTTAACAGAGACTAAAAATTAAACACATTGCATATTTGGAAAGGGATTGTCTTCCTGATTCCAAGGGTATAAAATTTGTCAAATTCTAACGTGGGGATCAAAAGTTATAGCTAAATCAAATTCAAACAATAATCTGATTCAAATTCTGTTTTTAAACCTAACTCACTGCCACGCGTCTTAATATTACAGGCCGATACCGCTTCGCATCGGATCGAGCTTCCGCGCCGTCGGATCAAGTTAGATCCAACGCGCCAGATCTAAAGAAAATGATTCGTCCTCGTTCTAATCTAATCCCTACGATGCAGATCTAACGGCTGCTGTTGCTTTGACCATAGCCTAGCGGCGCTAGCGGCGGCGACTGGCGGCGGCGCGTCTGTCAGTGGCGGCGCTGGCGTTCTAGGTCGCCCGGGGAGGGGATAGGATGCTCACCAGAACTGCTGTGTCGAGGTTAAGCTCAACGTGTCTCTGGTTGGCGAAGGGGCGCTCAGAGTCGTCGGGGATTCCTCGCCGGAGTTCGCGAACGCGTCGGGTACGGTTGATGGTCGACGTTGGCGAGGTTCTGCGTCGCGCTAAGGAAAAAAGAGGACACTGTTAGACGCGCAAGACGCTGGGGATCTTAGGCGTATCAAGCAGGGGGCAAGGGGCGGGTGGTACTTACGGGGAGAGGTCGCCGGAGTTCGAGCAGCGAGCGGCGACGCTCGATTGATATCGCTGCCGAGGCTACAGACCATGCGAGAACAAACGGGGTGTGTCAATAGACGCGCAAGGAGCTGCAGAACTTGATAGCATGAATCATGGACAGAGGGGGGCACGGTGCTCACCGGAATTCGTCGGCGAGGTCGTCGGAACAGCGGCAGTGTTGGGCGAGTTGCGAGCAGCCTGGTGGCGTGGAGCGGAAACTGGGTGAGGGGAAATGGCCGCGAGAGGGAGGGGCTTAAGTAGGCAGAGGCTCGACAAGAAACGCTCAACGAATCAATGGCAATTACGCCGCAGAATCAACGCAGCAACGGCCAGCGGCGACATGCTCCTCGCGAAATTTGGGGGAAGACGACGATGACGTGGACAGGGCCCGCTTGTCAGCGAATAGAACAGAGAGGGAGTGGGGTCCGAGTGTCAGCGACTCTGGGAGTGCTTCTGCGCGTGAGAGGGAGAGGGAGGGGACCCGGGTGGGCTAGTTGGGCTGGATCTGCTGATGGGCTCAAAGTCTGGCGCCGACCCTTTTCTATTTCCTTTCTCTTTTTTCTTTTTCTGTTTTGATTTTCTGGATTGATTTTTAAATGAATTCAAACTCTATTTGAATTAAAATCTTTTTGGGATTTTTGCAGTGTGCAATAGTCACAATTTTGGACATAAACCCAAGTGGTCACTCTGTTCAAGCTTGGTTCTTTTGAATAAACAAAAATAAACAGTGCTATAGCACTTAATTTGCAAATGTTTTGAAAAAGGTTTTGGAACCATACTTATTTTGTATATTTTTGTTCAAACTCCACACTCAAACCAATCATCAAGGAAGCAAACAAACTTGGTCTAAAACACTTAAGCTCTCAAAGGGGAATGGTCATTTTGATTTAAGTTTGCTCACATAAAATGATAGCACCATGTGCTTCTGTTTTTCTTGAAAATGGTTTGAAATTGATCTCAAAACTATGTGCATGCATGAATGATATGCAATCTTTGAAATCATGATTTTACGGATGTTACAAATCTAACCCCCTTAAGGTGAATCTCACCCTCGAGATTCGGATTGGCTAGCAAATAGGTGAGGGTGGTCTTTCCGAAGATCATCTTCTCTTTCCCAAGTTGATTCCTCTTAGGAATTGTTAGACCCCTCCTTTATAAAGGATAGGATCCCTGTGATTGCAATGCTAGTCCCTGGATCAATGCTAGCATCCACAGTTTAAGATGAAGTACACAGATACAAAGGTCGTTTATTACATTCATTCCAGAGATAAAACATAGTCTTTTACAACTCAGGGCCATAGGCCTAATACAAGAGTTTTAAGGAATAAGTAAATAACACAAGTCTTCATCTTCATGTGCCACAGGAAAGCATGTTGAGTGTAGACTCATGACTCCTAATCATCATCGGAGTAACCTGCAACATCACAAGTTACAACCACAGAGGGTCAATACTTTGGAATAGTATTGGCAAGTGATACCTTAGTATATTTAAGTGGACTATAAAGCTATATGCATTTTGGCTAGGTGTAGCTTGGCTTGCTTTGCTTGAAAATAAGTTTTTCCTATTAGTTGAAATCACTAAGTTTTTCTTTGTCAAATCATTCCCAAGGAAACCACCAATAGACATTGGGGTCCTTCACCCTTGTTCACCCATAAATTTTTTACTTAGAAGTTGGAGTGATGAGATTCTTGTAGCTTCCATGTCTTGATGCTCAAAGTGTCCATTTCCTTGGACAAGGATAAGTACTTAGGTTTTCCATCTGCAGAGGTTGTGCACTTTCCCCACCAGACTTGGTTTCCCAAGACAGGACCTTTCAGAAGCCTTTCCTTAGTCAAATGGACGCGTTCCATCCTATTATCCCATCTACCACCAACTGTCCAAATGACTAAGTTCTAGCATTCTATATGATCATGGCAGAGCCCATTTTGCCAAGTGGTTGCACTGTAAGCTTTCTCCACACTTGGCCTCCAAATCCCTTTTTGCCTGGGTGGCATTCCACAAGTGAGATACACAACCCAAGTCCATGGCCTTGTGTAACCACTCAACATAACCCAATCTTCCCATTCCACCCAGGAGTTCATTTGTCTTAGTTGTTTTATTAAGAAAAATATAAGTCTCTTGACTTAGTATATTTTTATCCTATAATATATAGTTGTTCACCACCCTTGTTTGCTATGAGCTAGGCTAGGCAAAAATATGGTAACCTAACTTAGGAATATTTCCCTAACAATTCTACTATTTCACTCTACTTAGGATTTCCCAATATAGCACTTAGCAAAATATCATGCAACACTTTAGCAAAATAACTAATGCTAACATAAAACTTAGGATAGGAATATTCATGAAAATATCACTTGCCTTGGTAGTGTGGAGAGTAGCACTCTTCACAATCACAATCACTAGCAAAATCTACACAAGAAATCAAAGCATACAATTACACTCAATTTAAATACAACCAAAAATAATATGAATGCATGCATGCAAGAATATACCAAGTGTTAAATTTTGAAAATTCTACCAAGTGTGTGATCATGACTACAGAAGCATAACATGTCACAAGTTTGTCCAATAAACTTATTTGGCCATAATAAAATTTTATAAAGATAATTCTATATCTAAAATAGCCCTAAACTTGTTCCACAAATAAAACCATTTTAACTGTTACTATATTCTAAACAAATTGGATATTCAGAAAGGCCTTGTTTCACTGAATCCAACGGTATAAAGTTTGCAAAAATCAAACGTGGCATTTGAAAGTTATGAGCATTTGAAGTTTGAATCTAAATCAGGTTTTAAATTCTGTTTTTAATCCAAACCTTGCCACGCGTCGCGTTATTACTGGCGCGTACCGGTTCGCACCGGATCACCCTTCTGTACCGTTGGATCTAACTAACACTGCGCGGCTCAGATTCGTCCATACCCCTTCGTTAAGTGAAGTGTTTCTACGCGTAGGATTCAGATCTAACGGCTAAAATTCTCCTAACCAAAAACGAGCGGCGCTGCCGGCGGTGACAGGCGGCGGCGCGTTAGTCAGTGGCGGTTTCGGCGTTTTAGGTCGCCCGGAGAAGGGAGGAGATGCTTACCAGAACCGCAGAAGGCTGCTGATGCTCAAGGTGGCAGTGGTTTGGGAAGGGGCGCACGGGTTCGTCGGAGATTTCTCGCCGGAGTTCGCGAAAGCGTCAGCCACGGTCAGTTGTCGACGTTGGCGAGGTTCCTCGTCGTGCTAAGCCAAAACAGGGGTACTGTCAGACGTGCAAGACGATGGGGACTCTAGGCGTATTAGTCAGAGGGCAAGGGGCGGTGGCTACTTACGGAGGGAGGTCGCCGGAGTTCTTGTAGGAGACGGTGGCGGCCAGTCGTCGATGTTGCCGAAGCTAGGGGTCATGCGAAGGCAAACGGAGAGTGTCAGAAGATGCACAGAGATCCTCTGAACAAGATAAAGTAAACGCGAGAGCGAGGGGAGCTCGAGACTCACCGGAATTCGCCGGCGCAGTCGTCGGAGACGGCGGGGTTGCAGAGAGAAATGCGCGCAGCCTGGGGGCGTTCTGTGCTCGGGGTTTGGGGAAAAAGAGAGAGGGGACAGAGGGGTTTCTTATAGCCTAGTCGCGAGCGAGAATCACTCTGCCAATAACTCGAATTGACGCCGCGAATTAAAACCAGAAACGCCCACGTTGATTTGGGGATGAACGAGTCGTGCGGGTGGAGACGACGCTGGCGTGGAGTTGGCCCGCTTGTCAGCGAAACGCGCAGGATTTCGGTGGGGTCGGGCTGTCAGCGTCTGTTTGCGTGCGCTCGCGCGTGAGAGAAGAAACGGTGATCCCCGGGTGGGCTTGCTGGGCTCGTTCTTTTGCTAGGCCAGATCCTAGCCGCGTGGCCCTTTTCTATTCAGATGCTCTTTTCTTTTTCTATTTCCATTTTCTGGTACGGATTTTTGATATGAATTCAAATTCTTTTGAAATCAAACTGCCTTGAAATTTTTGCAGGGTTTTGTGGATTCACAAACAGTCATAAAACTAGGTGGTTACATTGCAAGGCTTGGTCCAGCTTGGTTTCTATTATAATTGAGATTTGTTCCTGTTTGCAAATATTTGAAATGGACTTTGGAATCTACTTCTAAAATTTGAAATCTTTGGGGTTTAAAAGTTTCACCTAAACTTTCCATCAATGAAGGCAAGCATTTAAGTATTTAAACATTCAAACTTCAAAAAGGATGATGTTTATTTGGGACAATTTGACCACATGAAATCATAACTCATATTCCATCACTAGTGATTTTTGAGAAAACCCTAAATGAATGAATGATGCAAAGTGATATGAATGAGTTTTTGAAACTATGATTTTTGGGATGTTACAAATCTAACCCCCTTAAGATGAATCTCGCCCTCGAGATTCGGATTGGCTAGCAAATAGGTGAGGGTGGTCTTTTCGAAGATCATCTTCTCTTTCCCATGTTGCTTCCTCTTCGGAGTGATGGCTCCATTGTACTTTACAAAATTTGATAGTCTTGGTCCTGGTGACTCTCTCTGCGGTCTCTAAAATCTTGACAGGCTTTTCTTCATAAGTGAGATCACTTTCTAGTTGAACCTCTTCCAAAGGTATGGTATCCTTCAAAGAAGACTCTTCCATTTCTGGGTGACATTTCTTAAGCTGACTTACATGAAATACGTTATGGACTGCTGATAGAGATTCTGGCAATTCAACTTCATATGCAACTTCTCCTTTGCGGCTCAGAATTTTGAATGGCCCAACATATCTTGGGGCCAACTTTCCTTTGACTCCAAATCTTTTCACTCCACGAAGTGGTGATACTCTGAGATAAGCTCTATCCCCAACTTCGTAGGTGACTTCTCTACGCTTAGAATCCGCGTAGCTTTTCTGTCGAGACTGTGCTATTTTCAACCTGTCTTTAACCACTTTGACTTTTTTCTTCGGCATCTTTGATAAGATCAGGTCCGAATAGGATTCTTTCTCCCACACCGTTCCATAACAATGGGGTGGTACACTTTCTTCCGTAGAGTAACTCAAACGGTGCCATTCCAATACTAGATTGATGACTATTGTTGTAAGAGAACTCTGCGTAAGGCAAACTTTCATCCCAACTTGCTCCATAGTCTAAAGCACATGCTCTCAACATATCTTCCAGAATTTGGTTGGTCCTTTCTGTTTGTCCATCTGTTTGAGGATGGAAGGCAGTACTGAATTCCAATCTCGTTCCTAAGGATTCATGAAGTTGTCTCCAAAAGTGAGAAGTGAACTGAGTTCCTCTATCTGACACAATACTTTTGGGCACTCCGTGAAGGCATACGATTCTGTTCATGTATATTTTTGCTAACTTGGCACTTGTATAAGTGGTCTTCACAGGTATAAAATGAGCCACCTTAGTTAGGCGATCCACTACTACCCATATGGAATCATACCCTGACCTGGTCCTTGGTAATCCGGTAATGAAATCCACACCAATATTTTCCCACTTCCATTCAGGAATAGGTAGTGGTTGAAGCAAACCTGCTGGTTTTTGATGCTCTGCTTTGACTCTGCTACACACATCACACAAAGCAATATGTTCGGCGATGTCTCTTTTGAGATTTTTCCACCAAAACCTTTCCTTCATGTCCATGTACATCTTGGTATTTCCCGGGTGAATAGAATATGGAGAGTTGTGACCTTCCTGTAAGATCAGTTTCCGCAAATCTGGGTCTTGTGGAACACATATACGTTTCCCGTGCCATAAAGTACCCTGTTCGTCAACATGAAAACTCTTAGCTTTCCCTAGACCAATATTTACTTTAATCTTTTCAATTTCCTCATCAGTCTTTTGGCCTTCTCGGATCTTGTCCAACAGAGTGGGTTGAACATCTAAGGACATGAGATGCCCTTCTGGTACAATCTCCAATCTGAGTTCTTTGAATTGCTTACACAAGTCATCTGGCAATTCCCCTTTTGAAAGGCCATTTACAAATATCTTACGACTTAGAGCATCCGCTACTACATTTGCTTTACCGGGGTGGTATTGCAAACTTAAGTCGTAATCCTTAATAAGTTCTAGCCATCTTCTTTGTCTCATGTTGATTTCCTTCTGGGTGAAAATATACTTCAAGCTCTTATGATCGGTGAATACTTCACACCGCTTACCTAAAAGGTAATGTCTCCATGTTTTGAGTGCATGGACGACAGAGGCTAACTCCAAATCATGAGTATGATAGTTTACTTCATGAGTTTTGAGTTGTCTCGAAGCATAAGCTATGACTCTACCATCTTGCATAAGTACAGCACCTAAGCCTTGATGAGAAGCATCACAATACACTTGGAAATCTTTTTCCAAATCTGGCAGACATAGAACTGGTGCTGTCACAAGTCTCTTCTTCAACTCTTGGAAGCTGACTTCGCAACCTTCAGTCCAAACAAATTTCTTGTCCTTCTTTAGCAATTCTGTCATCGGCTTAGCAACTTTCGAGAAATTTTCAATGAACCTTCTGTAGTAACCTGCTAAGCCAAGGAAACTACGAACTTCCTTCACATTCTTGGGTGATTCCCAATCTGTCACAGCTGAAACTTTGGCAGGATCAACTGCCACACCATCCTTTGTCATAACATGACCAAGAAATCCAACTTTCTCTAACCAGAACTCACACTTGCTGAATTTGGCATAAAGTTTATGCTCTCTTAACTTTTCAGGTATCAGGCGCAAGTGTCTTTCATGTTCTTCCTTGCTCTTGGAGTAGACTAGGATATCGTCGATGAAAACGACCACAAACTTGTCAAGAAATTCCATGAACACTTTGTTCATCATATTCATGAAGTATGCTGGAGCGTTGGTTAAACCAAAAGGCATCACAGTGTACTCATACAATCCATACCTTGTGGTGAATGTTGTCTTAGGTATGTCTTGCTCTCTTATCTTAAGTTGAAAATAGCCTGACCGAAGATCAATCTTCGAGAATACACATGCTCCTTCTAACTGATCGAACAAGTCGTTGATTCTTGGCAAAGGATATTTGTTTTTGATGGTAACCTCGTTGAGAGAACGATAATCAATACATAATCTTTGGGTTCTATCCTTCTTCTCTACGAACAACACTGGGGCTCCCCAAGACGAAGAACTTGGTTGAATAAACCCTTTCTGTAATTGTTCTCCTAGTTGTTTCTTGAGCTCTTTCAATTCATCAACTGACATTTTGTACGGTCTCTTAGCTATTGGTCCTGATCCTGGCACCAAATCTATCAGAAACTCCACATCTCTATCTGGAGGCATTCCTGGTAACTCTTCCGGAAACACATCCGGATACTCACATACTATTGGTACACTGTCCATGCTAACCCCCTTAAGAGAATTCAGCTTACTTCCCTTGGTTTCAAAGCTTGACTTGAATTTTATTCTTTTTCCTTCTGGAGTTGTGAGTGTAACTGTACGATTTGCGCAATCCAATACTCCTTCATACTTAGCCATCCAATCCATTCCCAATATTACATCCAATCCTTGGGAATTCAGGATTATTAGGTTCACTGGAAACTTATGTTTTCCAAACTCTATGACTAAGTCATGACATCCTGAGTTTACTATCATTTCTCCCCCTGGAGAACTTACCCTTATAGGACACCCAATGGTTTCTACCGGTAGTTCATTTCTTTCAACAAATGCTCTTGATATGAATGAATGAGATGCACCAGTATCAAAGAGTACAAATGCTGAAATTGAATTGAGTCTGAACTTACCAGCAACAGCATCAGGTTCCTCATAGGCCTCCTCCACATTGATGTGGTTAACCTGTCCTTTCTGGAAAGGATTTGGCTTGTTAGGTCCTTCAACTTTCTTTTGAGGGCATTCATTTGCATAATGCCCTAGCTTCTTGCATTTGAAGCACTCAACCTGACTGATGTCCTTTTTAGGAGGTTGGCCTCCACTTCCACTACCATTTCCACCATAGTGGCTCTTATGTCCACCCTTGTGGTTCTTGTACTTGTCCTTGTCATGACTGCGGTGATGCTTGTTGTCATGACGGTTGTGGTTGTGCTTGTTGAATTTCCCATGTTTATGGGATCCCGAGCTGCCACTGTCATCATAGTGAGATCGTTTGTGAGACGATCCCGAGCTGTGCTTGTCGGAATGTTTCCTCTTCCTATTCTCGACTTGTTTCATTTTATTTTCCAAAATAGCAGCCTTGTCACACAATGACTGATAAGTTGGAACATATGCCACAGACAGCTGTAGGTTCAGCTCATCATTCCAACCTTCCAAGAATTTTTCCTTTCTCTTGGCATCTGTATCAACCTCATCCGATGCGTAGCGCGCCAGATTGTTAAACTCTTCTATGTATTCTGCCACGCTGCGGTGGCGCTGTTTCAGGTTGTGAAACTCCTTCTTTTTCAGACTCATCATTCCTGATGAGATATGAGCGGTGCGAAAGCCATCTTCAAAGATAGCCCAAGTCACCTCATCAATAGGAGTGGTGATTTGGAAGTTGTCCCACCATGTGGCGGCTGGTCCTTCCAACAGATGTGCTGCAAACCTGACCTTTTCAGCATCCGTGCAGCCCACGGTCACTAAGTCTTTGTTCACAGAACGTAACCAGTCATTGGCTACCATGGGATCAGTTGTTCCCGAAAACTTTGCTGGCCTCAAACGTAGAAATCTGGTGAGCATATCGAAACCCGGAGGGTTGTTGTTGTTGTTGTTGTTGTTGTTGTTGGGGTCGTTGTTGTTGTTGTTGTTGTTATTCTGGTTTTGGATGAACGTTGTCATCATTTGCATAAGCTGGGTTTGCGCATTCATCATTTGTTGCATTTCCGGGGTGATGTTGTTGGGGTTGGGGTTTGCGCGACGGGGAGGCATCTGTGGTTTGTTCAAATAGATAAGAATGAGATACCCATAGATGTTTCATGCACAATACAACATAAGCAAACACACAACAAGTAACATAAGTATAAAAGTTCAACAACCACATAAGAATCTCATGAAGTAATACACACAAGTGGCAAGCCATCCACATGTCGGATGGTCCAATAATAAGTTCGCAACAACAAGTATGAGTATGAAAGGTAACGTGTAATCAAGTCTACTCGTCAGCATCTATCTCCTCCTCGACGAAGGTAAGACCTGCGTTCTCCATCGCGGTCTTGTTCTCCTCAATCGTAGTGGTCAAAGAATCCACTTTGGTCTTGAGAGCCCTCTTCTGGGAGCGAAGCCTCTCAATAACCATCTGCTGCTGCTCAAGCTCGAAGTCCTTGGACTTCAGTTCCTCGGTCATGTCCCGGATCCTCTTGTTCCTATCCTGGACGCGTTTCTCTTGACTCTTGAACTTGCGGTCCTGGGCCTCGAACTTTGTCTCCATTTCCTTGATCATCTCATCCTGCTGCGCAAAAAGCTTGTCCTTCTCGCGAAGCTGCACCTGAAGCTCGTCATTACCTAGCATGACGTTCGTCCTGTCCGTATCTACGTGCCTGAGAAGAGTCTCTAAGTCCTGAAGATAAAGGCGTATCGGCTCCGCGGTGCTCCTCGAGTCGTCCTCGAAGTCGATGGACTCTCCGTCAACATCACGCCTTCCAAAGACGTGGAAGTGAGTGCCTCTAACCTGTCGGGAATGACGGCCTAACAGTCGTCCTATCAGATCCTGCATGACTACCTCCATGCCTCTCTCCCTGTCGTTGTGCATCAGCTTGAAGACGATGGCCTCCGTAGTAGGCTCAGTCTGGCGTCCGGGCTGATTCACTTTGAAGCCCCAAAGGTCCTTCCTCTCGAACTTGGTGAGTGGGTACACCGTAATGGTAGGAAGAGGGAGATCAAGCAGAGTGGTAAGCTCAATGATACGGGAACCAAAACGAGTAACCCGAAACTCCTCAACGGTGCTGATGGCAATAGGCATCTATTTATAAGAATGAAAAAGTTAGAACAACACAAATCAAGGTAATTCGAGACAAACATTCATACATATCCATGGAATACAATCATCACACAAATCATGCATACATAAGTCTATTACATTAATCAAAGGTCCAACACTTAATTAGAATATATTTTGGAAATAAGGTGATAGGTGGTGGTCCAACTAACGAAGTTTCTTACAGTCCAATCTCACGGGATCTATTATTAAACACAATGTTCCTAGAGGCAATCCACCAATCTTGCTCTCTTGACTCAATTACTAAGTCAATGACATCTCCCCTTATTTCTTGGTTGTTGTCTTCCAACTCTTGAGTAAGCTCCTTCTCTTTCTCTAAGTCCTTTTGGAGGTTGAGTATTCTGCATTTGACTCTAGCACTTAGTTCCTTGATAGTCCTCCAAGCTGCATCCCTGGCTGACTCAAAGAATGTGGTGTGCATTGTTGTGTTGGTGTACATGCAGAATCCCCTTTCTTTGTGGTTGTCTTCCTTGTTTTTGTACAAGTGAAGTTGCACCCACCAATACTCCACTTCTCCATCCATCACTGGAAAGCCTTTGTACACGGCTTCACCATGTGCATCCATTGCCTCCATGAGGTCCTTGAGAATGTTGGGAAACTTAGTCTCACACTCCAAGGTCATGGTCATGAGTGGTCCCTTCTTCACGGCTTCGTTGATGGAGTTCATCTACAAAGGATGTTGAAAGAGATTAGAAAAGTTTTACGAGAAGAATAGACAAGTGTAGAAGTAGTTGAAAAACTTTTTCCTTAGTGGTTTTCCAATCCTAGGGTCATAATCCTACAGGCAACACAGTGCTCTGATACCATCTGTTAGACCCCTCCTTTATAAAGGATAGGATCCCTGTGATTGCAATGCTAGTCCCTGGATCAATGCTAGCATCCACAGTTTAAGATGAAGTACACAGATACAAAGGTCGTTTATTACATTCATTCCAGAGATAAAACATAGTCTTTTACAACTCAGGGCCATAGGCCTAATACAAGAGTTTTAAGGAATAAGTAAATAACACAAGTCTTCATCTTCATGTGCCACAGGCAAGCATGTTGAGTGTAGACTCATGACTCCTAATCATCATCGGAGTAACCTGCAACATCACAAGTTACAGCCACAGAGGGTCAATACTTTGGAATAGTATTGGCAAGTGATACCTTAGTATATTTAAGTGGACTATAAAGCTATATGCATTTTGGCTAGGTGTAGCTTGGCTTGCTTTGCTTGAAAATAAGTTTTTCCTATTAGTTGAAATCACTAAGTTTTTCTTTGTCAAATCATTCCCAAGGAAACCACCAATAGACATTGGGGTCCTTCACCCTTGTTCACCCATAAATTTTTTACTTAGAAGTTGGAGTGATGAGATTCTTGTAGCTTCCATGTCTTGATGCTCAAAGTGTCCACTTCCTTGGACAAGGCTAAGTACTTAGGTTTTCCATCTGCAGAGGTTGTGCACTTTCCCCACCAGACTTGGTTTCCCAAGACAGGACCTTTCAGAAGCCTTTCCTTAGTCAAATGGACGCGTTCCATCCTATTATCCCATCTACCACCAACTGTCCAAATGACTAAGTTCTAGCATCCTATATGATCATGGCAGAGCCCATTTTGCCAAGTGGTTGCACTGTAAGCTTTCTCCACACTTGGCCTCCAAATCCCTTTTTGCCTGGGTGGCATTCCACAAGTGAGATACACAACCCAAGTCCATGGCCTTGTGTAACCACTTAACATAACCCAATCTTCCCATTCCACCTAGGAGTTCATTTGTCTTAGTTGTTTTATTAAGAAAAATATAAGTCTCTTGACTTAGTATATTTTTATCCTATAATATATAGTTGTTCACCACCCTTGTTTGCTATGAGCTAGGCTAGGCAAAAATATGGTAACCTAACTTAGGAATATTTCCCTAACAATTCTACTATTTCACTCTACTTAGGATTTCCCAATATAGCACTTAGCAAAATATCATGCAACACTTTAGCAAAATAACTAATGCTAGCATAAAACTTAGGATAGGAATATTCATGAAAATATCACTTGCCTTGGTAGTGTGGAGAGTAGCACTCTTCACAATCACAATCACTAGCAAAATCTACACAAGAAATCAAAGCATACAATTACACTCAATTTAAATACAACCAAAAATAATATGAATGCATGCATGCAAGAATATACCAAGTGTTAAATTTTGAAAATTCTACCAAGTGTGTGATCATGACTACAGAAGCATAACATGTCACAAGTTTGTCTAATAAACTTATTTGGCCATAATAAAATTTTATAAAGATAATTCTATATCTAAAATAGCCCTAAACTTGTTCCACAAATAAAACCATTTTAACTGTTACTATATGCTAAACAAATTGGATATTCAGAAAGGCCTTGTTTCACTGAATCCAACGGTATAAAGTTTGCAAAAATCAAACGTGGCATTTGAAAGTTATGAGCATTTGAAGTTTGAATCTAAATCAGGTTTTAAATTCTGTTTTTAATCCAAACCTTGCCACGCGTCGCGTTATTACTGGCGCGTACCGGTTCGCACCGGATCACCCTTCTGTACCGTTGGATCTAACTAACACTGCGCGGCTCAGATTCGTCCATACCCCTTCGTTAAGTGAAGTGTTTCTACGCGTAGGATTCAGATCTAACGGCTAAAATTCTCCTAACCAAAAACGAGCGGCGCTGCCGGCGGTGACAGGCGGCGGCGCGTCAGTCAGTGGCGGTGCCGGCGTTTTAGGTCGCCCGGAGAAGGGAGGAGATGCTTACCAGAACCGCAGAAGGCTGCTGATGCTCAAGGTGGCAGTGGTTTGGGAAGGGGCGCACGGGTTCGTCGGAGATTTCTCGCCGGAGTTCGCGAAAGCATCAGCCACGGTCAGTTGTCGACGTTGGCGAGGTTACTCGTCGTGCTAAGCCAAAACATGGGTACTGTCAGACATGCAAGACGATGGGGACTCTAGGCGTATTAGTCAGAGGGCAAGGGGCGGTGGCTACTTACGGAGGGAGGTCGCCAGAGTTCTTGCAGGAGACGGTGGCGGCCAGTCGTCGATGTTGCCGAAGCTAGGGGTCATGCGAAGGCAAACGGAGAGTGTCAGAAGATGCACAGAGATCCTCTGAACAAGATAAAGTAAACGCGAGAGCGAGGGGAGCTCGAGACTCACCGGAATTCGCCGGCGCAGTCGTCGGAGACGGCGGGGTTGCAGAGAGAAATGCGCGCAGCCTGGGGGCGTTCTGTGCTTGGGGTTTGGGGAAAAAGAGAGAGGGGACAGAGGGGTTTCTTATAGCCTAGTCGCGAGCGAGAATCACTCTGCCAATAACTCGAATTGACGCCGCGAATTAAAACCAGAAACGCCCGCGTTGATTTGGGGATGAACGAGTCGTGCGGGTGGACACGACGCTGGCGTGGAGTTGGCCTGCTTGTCAGCGAAACGCGCAGGATTTCGGTGGGGTCGGGCTGTCAGCGTCTGTTTGCGTGCGCTCGCGCGTGAGAGAAGAAACGGTGATCCCCGGGTGGGCTTGCTGGGCTCGTTCTTTTGCTGGGCCAGATCCTAGCCGCGTGGCCCTTTTCTATTCAGATGCTCTTTTCTTTTTCTATTTCCATTTTCTGGTACGAATTTTTGATATGAATTCAAATTCTTTTGAAATCAAACTGCCTTGAAATTTTTGCAGGGTTTTGTGGATTCACAAACAGTCATAAAACTAGGTGGTTACATTGCAAGGCTTGGTCCAGCTTGGTTTCTATAATAATTGAGATTTGTTCCTGTTTGCAAATATTTGAAATGGACTTTGGAATCTACTTCTAAAATTTGAAATCTTTGGGGTTTAAAAGTTTCACCTAAACTTTCCATCAATGAAGGCAAGCATTTAAGTATTTAAACATTCAAACTTCAAAAAGGATGATGTTTATTTGGGACAATTTGACCACATGAAATCATAACTCATATTCCATCACTAGTGATTTTTGAGAAAACCCTAATGAATGAATGATGCAAAGTGATATGAATGAGTTTTTGAAACTATGATTTTTGGGATGTTACAGGAATGATGACCCCACTGCACTTTGTAGAACTTGATAGTCTTAGTACGTCTGACCCTTTCTGCAGTCTCAAGAATCTTGATAGGTTTCTCTTCATAGGTGAGATCACTCTCCAACTGAACCTCCTCCAAAGGTATAGTATCCTTCAAAGAAGTTTCTTCCATTTCTGGATGACATTTCTTAAGCTGACTCACATGAAACACATTATGAACAGCTGAAAAAGACTCTGGCAATTCAACCTCATAAGCTACTTCTCCATTGCGACTCAGAATCTTGAATGGTCCAACATATCTTGGTGCCAATTTTCCTTTGACTCCGAACCTCTTCACTCCACGAAGTGGTGACACTCTAAGATAGGCTCTATCACCAACTTCGTAGGTGACTTCTCTACGCTTAGGATCTGCGTAGCTTTTCTGTCGGGACTGTGCTATCTTCAATCTGTCCTTAACCAACTTGACTTTCTCTTCGGCTTCTTTGATAAGATCTGGTCCGAATAAACTTCTTTCTCCCACACCATTCCATAACAATGGGGTGGTACACTTTCTTCCGTAGAGAAACTCAAATGGTGACATCTCAATGCTGGCTTGATAGCTGTTGTTATAAGAAAATTCTGCGTAAGGAAAACTTTCATCCCAACTGGCTCCATAGTCTAGGGCACATGCCCTCAACATGTCTTCAAGAATCTGATTAGTCCTTTCTGTTTTTCCATCGGTTTGAGGATGAAAAGCGGTACTGAATTCCAACCTTGTTCCCAATGACTCATGTAACTGTCTCCAAAAATGGGAAGTGAATTGAGTTCCCCTATCAGACAAAATACTCTTGGGTACTCCATGTAGACATACAATTCTACTCATGTAGATTCTGGCTAACTTAGCACTTGTATAGGTTGTCTTCACGGGTATGAAATGAGCCACTTTAGTTAGGCGATCTACTACCACACAAATAGAGTCGTATCCTGACCTGGTTCTTGGTAATCCGGTGATAAAATCCATACCAATCTTGTCCCACTTCCAATCAGGAATAGGTAGTGGTTGAAGCAAACCTGCTGGTTTTTGATGTTCCGCCTTCACTCTACTACATACATCACACAAAGCAATGTGTTCGGCGATGTCCTTCTTGAGATTATTCCACCAAAATATTTCCTTCATGTCCATGTACATTTTGGTGTTACCTGGATGAATGGAATATGGAGAGTTATGTGCTTCTTGCAAAATCAGTTTCCGCAGTTCCGGGTCTTGTGGCACACAGATACGTTTCCCATACCATAAAGTACCCTGTTCGTCTTCATGGAACCCTTTGGCTTTTCCTTTTCCAATCTTTTCTTTAATCTCTTCGATTTCTTTATCAATCTTCTGGGCTTCTTTGATCTTATCCAACAAAGTATGTTGAACATCCAAAGACATAAGGTGTCCTTCGGGCACAATCTCCAATCTGAGCTTTCTAAATTGGGTACACAGATCATCTGGCAGTTCTCCCTTGGTAAGGCCATTCACAAAAACCTTACGACTTAGAGCATCCGCCACCACATTTTCTTTACCGGGGTGGTATTGCAAACTTAAGTCATAGTCCTTGATGAGCTCTAGCCATATCCTTTGTCTCATGTTAATCTCTTTCTGGGTGAAGATATACTTCAAACTTTTGTGATCTGTGAACACTTCACAACGCTTTCCCAAAAGATAGTGCCTCCATGTTTTTAGTGCATGGACGACAGAGGCTAACTCTAAATCATGAGTAGGATAGTTCACTTCATGAGTTTTGAGTTGTCTCGAGGCATAAACTACAACTTTACCGTCTTGCATAAGTACTGCACCCAAACCCTGATAAGATGCATCACAATATACTTGGAAATCTTTTTCCAAAACTGGCAGACACAAGACTGGTGCTGTCACAAGTCTCTTATTCAATTCCCGAAAGCTGAGTTCACAACCTTCAGACCAAGCAAATTTCTTGTCTTTCTTTAGCAATTCTGTCATAGGCTTAGCAACCTTAGAGAAATTATCAATGAATCTTCTGTAGTAACCTGCTAAGCCAAGGAAACTACGAACTTATTTCACGGTCTTGGGAGATTCCCATTCAGTTACAGCTGAAACTTTAGCAGGGTCAACTGCTACACCATCCTTTGTCATCACATGACCAAGAAAACCAACTTCATTCAGCCAGAATTCACACTTGCTGAATTTGGCATAAATTTTATGCTCTCTTAATTTCTCAAGTATCAATCGCAAATGTCCTTCATGCTCTTCTTTGCTCTTGGAATAGACTAAGATGTCATCGATGAAAACGACAACAAATTTGTCGAGGAATTCCATGAACACCTTGTTCATCATATTCATGAAGTATGCTGGTGCATTGGTCAAACCAAAAGGCATTACGGTATACTCATACAATCCATACCTTGTAGTGAACGCTGTCTTAGGTATGTCTTGTTCTCTTATCTTGAGTTGAAAATAGCCTGACCTGAGATCGATCTTTGAGAACACACAGGCTCCTTCTAGTTGATCAAAAAAGTCATTGATTCTAGGAAAAGGGTATTTGTTCTTGATAGTCACCTCGTTGAGTGAACGGTAATCTATGCATAACCTTTGACTTCTATCTTTCTTCTCCACGAACAAAACTGGGGCTCCCCAAGATGAAGAACTTGGTTGAATAAATCCTTTCTGCAACTGTTCTCCAAGTTGTTTCTTGAGCTCTTTCAGTTCGTCAACTGACATCTTGTATCGTCTCTTTGCTATTGGTCCAGACCCTGGTATCAAATCTATCAGAAACTCCACATCTCTATCTGGTGGCATTCCCGGCAATTCTTCCGGAAACACATCCGGATATTCACTCACAATTGGCACACTGTCCATGCTAACCCCCTTAAGGGAACTTAGCTTACTTCCTTTTGATTCAAAGTTGGACTTGAATTTAATCCGTTTTCTTTCCGGGGTTGTGAGTGCAACAGTACGATTTGCGCAATCTAGTACTCCTTCGTACTTAGCCATCCAATCCATTCCCAATATTATGTCCAGTCCTTGGGAATCTAAGATTATCAGACTCACTGGAAATTTATGCTTCCCAAACTCTATTACTAGAACCCGGCATCCAAGACTTACTATCATTTCTCCGCCCGGAGAACTATCTTTTATTCGACACCCAATGTTTTCAGTTGGAAACCCATTTCTATCAACAAATGCTTTTGATATGAATGAATGCGATGCTCCAGTGTCAAAAAGAACAAATGCTGGAATAGAATTGAGTCTGAACTTACCAGCAACAGCATCAGGCTCCTCATAGACCTCCTCCACACTGATGTGGTTCACCTGTCCCTTTTTGAAAGGATTGGGCTTGTTGGGTCCTTCAACTTTCTTTTCTGGGCAGTCATTTGCATAATGCCCCATCTTCTTGCATTTGAAGCATTCAACCTGACTGATGTCTCTTTTAACAGGCTGACTTCCACTTCCATTACCACTGTGGTGGCTCTTATGTCCACTCTTGTGGTTCTTGTACTTGTCATTGTCATAACTTCGGTGATGCTTGTTGTCATGACGGTTATGGTTGTGGTGCTTGTTGAACTTCCCATGCTTGTGGGATCCTGAGCTTCCACTGTCATCAAAATGGGAACGTTTGTGAGACGATCCCGAGCTGTGCTTGTCTGAGTGCTTTCTCTTCCTGCCTTCAACTTGCTTCATTTTGTTCTCCAAAATAGCAACCTTGTCACAAAGAGACTGATAAGTGGGAACATAGGCCACTAATAGCTGCAAGGTCAGTTCATCATTCATGCCTTCAAGGAACTTTTCCTTCCTCTTAGCATCGGTGTCAACTTCATCCGGTGCGTAACGCGCCATATTGTTGAACTCCTCAATGTATTCAGCCACGCTGCGGTGGCGCTGTCTCAGATTATGGAACTCCTTCTTTTTCAAACTCATCACTCCAGATGAGATATGAGCAGTACGAAAGCCATCCTCAAAGATAGCCCATGTTACATCATCTATGGGAGTGGTGATCTGGAAGTTATCCCACCAAGTGACGGCTGGTCCTTCCAGCAAATGTGCTGCAAATCTGACCTTTTCTGCATCAGTACAGCCCACGGTTACCAAGGCCTTGTTCACCGAGCATAGCCAATCATTGGCCACCATGGGATCAGTTGTTCCTGAGAACTTTGCTGGCCTCAATATCAAGAACCTGGTAAGCATGTCAAAACCTGGTGGGTTGTTGTTGTTGTTGTTATTGTTGTTATTGTTGTTGTTGTTGTTGTTGTTGTTGTTGTTGTTGTTGTTGTTGTTGTTGTTGTTGTTGTTGTTGTTGTTGTTGTTGTTGTTGTTGTTGTTGTTGTTGTTGTTGTTGTTGTTGTTGTTGTTTTGGTTCTGAATGAACGTCATCATCATTTGCATCAGCTGAGTTTGAGCGGTCATCATTTGCTGCATCTCAGGAGTGATGTTGTTGTTGGGGTTGGGATTGGCGCGACGGAGAGGCATCTGTGGTTGGTTCAATAGAGGTAAGAATGAGATACCCATATATGCATTCATGCACAACACATCACATAAACAATCACAAGCGTGCATCAATAAGGATAAAGGTTAAACAACAAGATAACAAGTTCTCAAAGTAAAACACACAAGTAGCAAGCCATCCACATGTCGGATGGTCCAATAACAAGTTCTCAAGGAACAAGTACGATAATAAATGATAAATGAGTAGTTAAATCTACTCCTCGGCATCAACCTCCTCCTCGACAAAGGTAAGACCTGCGTTCTCCATCGCGGTCTTGTATTCCTCGACACTAGTGGTCAAGGTCTCTACTTTGGCTTTGAGAGCCCTCTTCTGGGAACGAAGCCTCTCAATCACCGTCTGCTGATGCTCGAGCTCTAAGTCCTTGTTCTGCAGTTCTTCAGTCATGTATCGAATCCTCTTATTACTATCCTGGACTCGCTTCTCCTGACTCTTGAACTTTTTATCTTGACTCTCAAACTTTGCCTCCATCTCCTTGACAATCTCATCTTGCTCCGCGAAGAGCTTGTCCCTCTCACGAAGCTGCACCTGGAGTTCGTCATTGCTAAGCATGACGTTGGTCCTATCAGTGTCCACGTGCCTAAGGAGAACCTCTAAGTCCTGGAGGTATAGACGAATCGGCTCCGCTGTCTCCCTCGAAGTGTCCTCGAAGTCGATGGCCTCTCCATCCTCATCACGTCTACCGAAGACGTGGAAGTGAGTACCTCTAATCTGTCGAGAGTGTCTCCCTAGCAATCGTCCAATCAGATCCTGCATGACTACCTCAAGGCCTCTCTCCTTGTCATCATGCATGAGCTTGAAGACGATGGCCTCCGTGGTAGGCTCTGTCTGGCGTCCGGGCTGGTTGACCTTGAAGCCCCAAAGGTCTTTCCTCTCAAACTTGGTGAGGGGAAGCACCATGATGGTAGGAAGAGGGAGATTGAGCAGGGTAGTGAGCTCAATAATACGAGGACCAAAACGAGTTCCTTGGAACTCCTCAATAGTGCTGATGGTAACATTAGGCATCTATTTATAATATAGAAAAAGTTAGAACAACACAATTTAAGGCAAAACACAAGGCAAATCATCACATGCATAACTTTTGAAAACCAAACACACAAGTCTTGGCATACATGTATCCATTACACACAACCAAGGTTCAACTTATTTTAAACCATATCTTGGAAAATAAAATAATAAGTGTGGTGGTCCAACTAACGAGGTACGCTTACAATTCCATCTCACTTGCCAAGTTGGCTAAAAGGACATCTCTAGAGGCAATCTGTTTGTCTTGATCACCCATTGCTAAGTCTATGATGTCCTTCCTTAGGCTTTGGTTGGTAGCCTCTAGCTCTTGAGTATGTTTCCTTTCTTCCCTAAGGTCATTCTGGGTGTTAAGCATCCTGCACTTGATTCTATCACCAAGTTCTCTGATGGCCCTCCAAGCTGCATGGCTTGCTGAATCAAAGAATCCTGAGGTTGGTGACCATGCAGAATCCTGAGTCCTTGTGGTTGTCTCCCTTGTTTTTATACAAGTGAAGTTGCACCCACCAGTACTCAACTCCTTCGTCCATCACAGGAAAACCTTTGTACATAGCTGCACCATGTATTCCCATTGCAACCATGAGGTCCTTGAGAGCCTTGGGGAATTCTGTCTCACACTCCAAAGTCATTGTCATGAGTGGTCCTTTCCTTACGGCTTCGTTGATGGAGTTCATCTACAAATAGCGATGAGAGAGAGATTAGAAAAGTTTATGATAAGAATAGACACGTGTAGAAGTTGAAATTTTTTCCTTAGTGGTTTCCAATCCTAGGGTCATAATCCTACAGGCAACACAGTGCTCTGATACCATCTGTAAGATCCCTCCTTTGTAAAGGAGAAGGATCCCTGTGATTGCAATGCTAGTCCCTGGATCATTGCTAGCATCCACAGTTAAAGATGAAGTACACAGATACAAAGGTCATTTATTACATCCATTCCAGAGATAAACATATTCTTTACAACTCAAGGCCACAGGCCTAATACAAGAGTTTAAACTAAGTAAATAAATGTAAGTCTTCATCTTCATGTGCCACAGGCAAACATGTTGAGTGTAGACTCATGACACCTAATCCTCATCAGAGTAGCCTGCAACATCACAAGTTACAGCCACAGTGGGTCAATACTTTGGAATAGTATTGGCAAGTGATACCTTGGTAAATTTTAAGTGGACTAGATACTATATGCAATTTGGCTAAGTGTAGCTTGGCTTGCTTTGCTCAAAATAGGTTTTACCTATTAGTTGAAAACACTAAGTTTTTCTTTGTCAAAACTTTTCCCAAGGAACCATCAATAGACATTGAGGACCTTCACCCTTGTTCACCCACAAGTTTTACTTAGAAGTTGGAATGATGAGATTCTTGATAGCTTCCATGTCTTGATGCTCAAGTTGTCCATTGCCAGGGACTTGGCTAAGTACTTAGATTTTTCCATCTGCAGAGGTTGTGCACTTTCCCCACAAGCCTTGATTTTCACCAAGACAGGACCTTTCAGAAGCCTTCCCTTAGACCAAATGGACGCGCTCCAACCTATCATTCCCACTACCACCAACTGTCCAAATGGCTAAGTTCTAGCAACCTATGTGATCCTGGTAGAGCCCATATTGCCAAGTGGCTGCACTAGAAACTTCTCAACACTTGGCCTCTAAAATATCTTTGTTCCTGGGTGGCTTTCCACGAGTGAGATACACAAGGTAAACCATAGCCATGGGCCTTGTGTAACCACTCAACCAAAAACCACCATTCAAGTCCCTTTCCACCCAGGTGATTCATTGACTTAGTTGTTTTATTAAGCAAACAAAGTCCAAGGACTTGGAAATATTTTCATCATAGCATGTATATTTCACCAACCCTTGTTTGCTACTAGATAGGCTAAGCATGGCATGGATAGTAATTTACCTTAGAAATTCCCTAGCAATTCTATAACTACTTAGGATTTCCCATCATGGCATATAGGAAAAAAGAACATGCAAGACTTAGCAAAATATTTCTAATGCTTAGTATAAAATATAGGGATAGAAACATTCATGAAGTACCACTTGCCTTGGTAGTGGGGAGAGTAGCACTCTTCACAATCACAATCACTAGCACCAAAGTCTACACAAAGAATGGTAGCAACAAATTACACACAAAATATATACAAACAAACAAAAATATATGCATGTATGCAAAATGCTAAGTGATGATTTTTAAAACTCAACCAAGCAAGTGCATAGTACCGAATTCTAAACAAGTCAAAATCTTGCCAAAACAAATTTATTTGACATTAAAAACAATTCCAAAACAATTCCTATACTCAAATAAGCCCTACACATGTTTCTACAAATAAAACCTTTTTAACAGAGTTTAAACATTAAACACATTGCATATTTGGAAAGGTCTTGTCTTCCTGATTCCAACGGTATAAAATTTGTCAAATTCTAACGTGGGGATCAAAAGTTATAGCTAAATCAAATTCAAACAATAATCTGATTCAAATTCTATTTTTAAACCTAACTCACTGCCACGCGTCTTAATCTTACTGGCCGATACCGCTTCGCGTCGGATCGAGCTTCCGCGCCGTCGGATCAAGTTAGATCCAACGCGCCAGATCTAAAGAAAACAATCCGTCCTCGTTCTAATCTAATCCCTACGATGCAGATCTAACGACTGTTGTGGCTTTGACCATAGCCTAGCGGCTCTAGCGGCGGCGACTGGCGGCGGCGCGTCTGTCAGTGGCGGCGCTGGCGTTCTAGGTCGCCCGGGGAGGGGAGTGGATGCTCACCAGAACCGTCGTGTCGAGGTGAAGCTCAACGTGTCTCTGGTTGGCAAAGGGGCGCTCGGAGTCGTCGAGGATTCCTCGCCGGAGTTCGCGAACGCGTCGGGTACGGTTGCTGGTCGACGTTGGCGAGGTTCTGCATCACGCTAAGGAAAAAAGAGGACACCGTTAGACGCGCAAGACGCTGGGGATCTTAGGCGTATCAAGCAGGGGACAAGGGGCGGCTGGTACTTACGGGGAGAGGTCGCCGGAGTTCGATCAGCGAGCGGCGGCGCTCGGTTGATGTCGCTGCCGAGGCTACAGACCATGCGAGAACAAACGGGATGTGTCAGTAGACGCGCAAGGAGCTGCAGAACTTGATAGCATGAATCATGGACAGAGGGGGGCACGGTGCTCACCGGAATTCGTCGGCGAGGTCGTCAGAACAGCGGCAGTGTTGGGCGAGTAGCGAGCAGCCTGGTGGCGTGGAGCGGAAAGTGGGTGAGGGGAAATGGCCGCGAGAGGGAGGGGCTTAAGCAGGCAGAGGCTCGACAAGAAACGCTCAGCGAATCAATGGCAATTACGCCGCGGAATCAACGCAGCAACGGCCAGCGGCGACGTGCTCCTCGTGAAATTTGGGGGAAGACAACGATGACGTGCACAGGGCCCGCTTGTCAGCGAATAGAACAGAGAGGGAGTGGGGTCCGAGTGTCAGCGACTCTGGGAGTGCTTCTACGCGTGAGAGGGAGAGGGAGGGGACCCGGGTGGGCTAGTTGGGCTGGATCTGCTGATGGGCTCAAAGTCTGGCGCCGGCCCTTTTCTATTTCCTTTCTCTTTTATCTTTTTCTGTTTTGATTTTCTGGATTGATTTTTAAATGAATTCAAACTCTATTTGAATTCAAATCTTTTTGGGATTTTTGCAGTGTGCAATAGTCACAATTTTGTACATAAACCCAAGTGGTCACTCTGTTGAAGCTTGGTTCTTTTGAATAAACAAAAATAAACAGTGCTATAGCACTTAATTTGCAAATGTTTTGAAAAAGGTTTTGGAACCATGCTTTTTTTGTATATTTTTGTTCAAACTCCATACTCAAACCAATCATCAAGGAAGCAAACAAAATTGGTCTAAAACACTTAAGCTCTCAAAGGGGAATGGTCATTTTGATTTAAGTTTGCTCACATAAAATGATAGCACCATGTGCTTCTGTTTTTCTTGAAAATGGTTTGAAATTGATCTCAAAACTATGTGCATGCATGAATGATATGCAATCTTTGAAATCATGATTTTAGGGATGTTACAGCTAGTCCTTGGATCAATGCTAGCATCCATAGTTTAAGATGAAGTACACAGATACAAAGATCATTATTACATATCATTCCAGAGACAAACATAGTCTTTTACAACTCCATGGCCACAGGCCTAATACAAGAGTTTAAATATAGAATAATATAAATAAGTCTTCATCTTCATGTGCCATAGGCAAGCATGTTGAGTGTAGACTCATAACCCCTAATCATCATCTGAGTAACCCGCCACATCACAAGTTACATCCACAGTGGGTCAATACATTTGGAATAGTATTGGCAAGTGATACCTTAGTAGAATATTAACATCTAGTTACTACATGAATTTGGCTAAGTGTATCTTAGGCTTGCTTTGCTCAAAATAGGTTTTACCTATTAGTTGAAAACACTAAGTTTTTCTTTGACAAAACTTTCCCAAGGAACCACCAATAGAAATTGGTGAACCTTCACCCTTGTTTAACCACAAGTTTTAACTTAGAAAATTTGGGATGAGGAGATTCTTGATAGATTCCATGTCTTGATGCTCAAGTGTCCAATACTGGGGACATGGCTAAGTACTTAGATTCTTCCATCTGCAGAGGTTGTGCACTTTCCCCAGAAGACTTGTTTTTCACCAATATAGGACCTTTTAGAAGCCTTCCCTTAGACCAAATGGACGCGTTCCAACCTATCATCCCACTACCACCAACTGTCCAAATGGTTAAGTTATTGCAACCTATATGATCCAGGCAGAGCCCATAATGCCATGTGGCTGCA
Organism: Avena atlantica; assembly: GCA_910589765.1. Taxonomy (NCBI): domain Eukaryota; kingdom Viridiplantae; phylum Streptophyta; class Magnoliopsida; order Poales; family Poaceae; genus Avena; species Avena atlantica. Next base: position 246,724,115 of record OU342738.1, on the reverse strand, counting down.
CTAGAAGCTTCTTAACATTTGGCATCTCAAATCCCTTTGTTCCTGGGTGGATTTCCACAAGTGATATACACAAGGTAAACCATAGAAATGGGCCTTGTGTAACCACTCAACACAAACCATTCTTTCCATTCCACCCAGGTGTTTCATTCACTTAGTTGTTTTATTAAGCAAAAACGCAAGTCAATGACTTAGAAATATTTATCATAGCATGAATATATAATCCACCCTTGGTTGCTACTATCTAGGCTAAGCATGGCAATGGCATGTATGTTACTTAGAGGAAATTCTAACATTTCTACAACTACTAGGATTTCCAAAGCATAACATATAGATACTTAGCAAAATAACCATGCAAATCCTATACAAAATATTTCTAATGCATAGGTAGAAATATAGGAATAAAAACATGAAACACCACTTGCCTTGGTGGTTTGGGGACTAGCAACAATCTTCACAACAATAATCACTATTAGCACCAAAATCTACACATAAAATAATGGAACCAAAATCACATAACAAAATATACAAGCAAAAATATGTGAATGCATGTAAAAACGCCATGTGATGATTTTCTACACCAAACAATACAAGTAAACAGTACTGAATCATAAACAAGACCAAGATACTCAAAATAAACTTTATTTGATCTTTAAATAATTTTTCAAATAATTTCTATACTCATATTAAGCCTAAAAATGTTTATGCAAAATAACCAATTTTACATAAACAAAACATTAAACACATTGCATAAACAGATAGAATTCTTTCTCCTGATTCCAATGATACAAAATTTACAAAATTTGAACGTGTGGATCAAAAGTTATGAATTTTACAAGTTTGAATCACTAATAGATCTAATTCAGATTTTTAAAACAAAGAACTGGCCACACGGCAGTGTCTGGTTGGCCGATACCGTTTCGCACCGGATCACACTCACGGGCCATTAGATCTAACTTACTACGCACGGCTCAGATCAACACATACCGCTTTGCTACAAATCTAATCCTAAGGGCTGGATCTAGATCCTACAACTGCTAAGCATGCGACCATGGATGGGCGGCGCCAGCGACGGTGGCGGGAGATCCTACAACTGCTAAGCATGCGACCATGGATGGGCGGCGCCAGCGACGGTGGCGCGACGGCGGCGCTCTGTCAGTGATGCTCCGGCGGCAACATAGGGGGCTGGGGTCAACGGAGGGGCTTACCGAACTCGCAAGGTCGCGCTGATGCTCAGCCACTTGCTGGCGTGGACGGGGGCGCGCTGTGGAGGTCACTGGGGCTCGTCGGAGTCGCGGGCGGCGTCGGGTTCTTGCAGTCGATGACGTTGCCGACGATGTGGACCTCCCTAACACAAACCAAAGGTGTCAGGGTGTGCACAACAAACTGGCGAACAAGGTAGGGCCAGAGAGAAAACAAGGGGCGGCCTGGGTCATGCGCGGGCAAAACAAAAGCATCAGGAGAAGCACAGAGACACGACGAACTTGATAGGGTCAAGCAGAAAACGAGGGGCGCTCGGTACTCACCGGAATCAGTCGCTGTAGCTCGTCGGAACTGCGGCGGAGTTTGATGAAATCTGGGCAGCCTGGTGGCGAGGAGAGGGTGCTGTGTGGGGGGAAATGGCCGTGGTGAAGAGGGGATTAAGTAGCCAGGAGCGGGGCGGGGATTACTCTCTGTATCAATGGGAATTAAGCGGGGTTTAACTGCGGCGAGGTAAGTGACTGCACGCGTGATTCTGGGGAAGAAGAAGGTGACGTAGAGAGGGGCCACTAGTCAGCGACTGGGTGGGTTGGTTCGGTGCGGGTGAGAGAGGAAGCAGATGGGAAATGGCCCGAGTGGGATTTTGGGCTGGATCTGGTTCTGGGCTAGTTTAGTAGCGCCGGTCCTTTTCTAATTTTTTCTCTTTTTCCAATTCTGTTTGATTTTCCAAGAATCAAATTCAAATGTTTTCAAATGTGTTTGATTTCAAACTTGTTCTGGATTTTTGTAAAAATGAAACCTGCACATTTTTTAGTATAAAACCATGATGTCTCACTAGACCTGCTTGGGTCCTTTGAAATTAAAAAAACAGTGACTTAACACAAGATTTAATAAAGATATGAAAATGGTTTTAAAACCATATTTTGTTTTGGAAATTTTTGTCCAAGCCTTGGAACATAACCAAACTAACTCATGAACAAACTATCATGGTTTAAAACAATTAATCTCTCACTAGAGAGTAGCATTGGATCAATGCATGTTTACATAAAATAATAAGCACCCAAATGCTTCTGTTTTTGAAATGACTTTGAAAATGATCCATAAATGATTATGAATGCATGGATGATATGCAATCTTTGAAAACATGATTTTAGGGATGTTACAATTCTGTTGCTTGCAACTTAATACTAGAGAGGGTTCGGATGATAACCTAAAGGTGGATTTATAGTCATAGATGCAGTTGGATGGCGGTCTATGTGTATTGTTGTATTGCCAAATCGAATCTCATAGGATCATGAATGCCTAGTATTGCATTGTTATGCCTTGCTTAGTCCTGTCAATTGCCCTGCTTTAATTTGTTTACCTAGCATGGCATGTTTGTTTATCTTAAGGAGAACACCTCTAGTGAACTATGGACCCCGGTCCAATCTTTACTATTGATACATCTTCCACTGTTACTGTTTACTTGCTGCAAACCACTATTACCTTCCACACCATATAGTTAATCCTTTGTTATAGCAACCGGTGAGATTGACAACCTCACTGTTCGTTGGGAAAAAGTCTTGAGTTTGTGTTGTGCAGGTCTCCAGGTTGCTAGCAACACCTTTGAGTCGTTTCCTTCCTCCTAGTTGTTCGATAACCTCGGTTTCTTACTAAGGGAAGACTTGTTGCTGTGCTCATCACACCTTGCTCTTAGGGTCTCCCAACAAAGCATTACAACACCCCATCGACAAATAGAAAAATGATCCTTATATTACCTCAAACCATAACCAATCCCAAAACACCCATCCTTACCTCAGGCTAGGCTTGATGGTAACCCTAGTAGTTGGATAAGTTTTATAAGATGAATTTCCTTGATCTGCTATCTGATGAATGTGAAACCCCCAGGATCAGGGCTAAACAAATCCCAGACCTCTGTTTGACATAAGATTAACCTTGAGATCGAGGATATATAGTGAAGAATCAATAACACAGTAGTGACCCTACGACACAAAAATTATTATAGCAAGCTCATAACTGAGCAGAGAACCAAAATATTACAAGCAGAGGTCACTGACCACAAACATCAAACAACAGAAGGCAAATTATTCTATTAAGTATAGCAAACTTAACAAATGTCCTAAGAGGCCTGAAGCATAACGATGATGTCCCAGCCCATAGATTCCAGGCTGCCGGCCGGGATCCCCAAGATACTCGTTGGTGTCGATATAGTACCAAACTGATCTTCAGGGAACACTTACTCTGCCAAAAGTATCAGCAAAGCAAGGATGAGTACAGGGTGTACTCCGCAAGACTTATGGCTGGTGGAGTTGTTTTGATAAAGCCATCTCTGTTTATAAAATCAGAGGGAGAAGAAGCTCGTCTAATCAAAATATTTTAAAAGGGGATAAGAGAGCGACATCTCCAAAGTATTGATCATCATCTTTTGATATCCACCAAGTCGTCATCATCACCTAAACTAGGATCACCCCCTCGTACCCACGAGGAAGCATCCTTAAGAACAAATTGATATGCCAAGGTTTACGATTAGGTTCAAGTTCTATGTGATCATCATGTTCGTTCCCAAGTCGTTCATAAACGTGAACACGGCTTTTCGAATAGTTTACTATGCTGTAGGGGTGTACAAATTTACCCACACGTACTAAACTTCTCTTAATGCCACATGATTAGCCCTCTTCCTTGGAAGGCCGATAGAGGGTGGTTAGACACGACCTTTACCTTGCTTTCGTCGAGACCATGAGTCACGCCCTAAGGATGGTTCCGCCGTAACGGGTCAAATCCCAAAGCCGGTCCCTAGAGATGTGAGGCGAGGTTGGTTTACCAGGGGAGCTATCTACCCAAGCAACCTCGGCCATGCTTACCTACCTGTTATGAATGCACCTCCTTCACCGCCTTCGAGAAGATCCAGAACGCATGTCGAATGGAACGCCCGAACTATGTGACTCATGGAATCTACTAGGCAAGTTAGTTAGTCATGAGGTTGTCCAGGCCCTGTGTTGTTGTATGCTCGTCTTGGTTCAAGAGGAAAGAACATCGATTCCTAGGGCTGGAGAGCATGGAACTAGAAAAACGACATTCCACCGTGGCCTCCCATACAAGCCTTAGCATGTTTTAATCTCATATCACTAATCTCATCTCATCATGTTCTACTGTCATAATAGATTATCTGCATCTGATACATCATATGGATGAACCAGAACTGACAGCTATGCATGGCTAAGCAAGACACATATATAAGCTTTAGCAGTGCACATAAGCCAAACCTAGTTTTGCTAGGAGCAGCGGATCAGGTAATATAATCTCAAAGGGAGTATTCAACAAATAGGATACTCTATCTATCGATAAAATACCACCGTAGAATCATATGCAACATGGCCGGAATTGAAATGCTTTTGGAATCATAGGATTATATCATTTGTTGGGCTATCCTTGCCTTTGACTGTTGATAACCAAAAATCAGATCTTCGGACATCTTGAACATGACTTGGTTATAGTTGGTCAAGTATTATTCGCCGATCTTCGATGGTGTTGATCTCGGTATTCGATCTCGATCTTGATTTCGCATTCTACCGAGAAATAAAGGGGAAACAATAACCACATGGCATCGATGCAATTCTCAAACAAGAATGATGATATGAAAAGTTAAATTGCATTGAAATGAAACCCTAATACATGCTCGGAAGTTTAATTGGGGTTCCGAGGGGTATAAACCATAATTCGGAAGAACTCCGAAATCACCTATGAGGGTTACTATGTTCTTCTAATTAAACTTGTTATAAAATTTGTTGAAAAATGCATGATTATAGCTTAAAAAGATAGATCTCATTTTTCTAAACATTTTGATATATTATTTGTATTTTTATGGCTTAAAATGAATTAGTTATTGAATTTACAATGTTTAATCAATTTCTAAAAATATTAAAAGGAATTACTGCGTCACTGTGACATCAGCACAGGGGTGGGGTTGTTTTACACCGGGGCAAAGCTTATCCATGGTGGCTAACAGAGGGTCCCTAGGCAACCTCACTGCCACGCGGGCGAGTGGGACTAGTAGCCGGTTAACCGGGTCTGACCCACGCCCGATGATGTCAGGACGACATCACGATAACGTCAGCTGATAGGGCTCTCCCCAGATGGACGGCGGTGGCGGTGTTTTGTGGCGAGCGAGGACGCGCTGTTTCTATGGATCGAAGCAAAGCGTCATGGGGAGACTAACTATGGTGGCGCCACCGGCTTTTGGACACCGGATCTAGGTCCACGACGACGACTGGTGGCGCACGACAACAATGACCGAGGAGGGAGCGAACCGAGGAGGGATAGAGGCAACGAGATGGCCCAGGAGGACCGGCGAATTACCCTTGACGCGTGTCTGGCCTCTGGGAAGACTGATGAGGACGGTGGCAACGTCAATGGCAACGACGAGCGGCGTCGGTGTCAAAGAAGAAGGGCTTGATTCTGGCTACTGGGACTTCTATGATGTTTGTTGGTTGGGGAAATCGAACAAGCCGAGTGACGCGGTCACCGTGGTGTGGCCAGAGGCGCTCAGAGTGGTCCAGAATGGCGGGGCAGCGGAGCTCCTGAGCTAGGATTCTGCGGCCAGGGAAGGAACAAGAGAGGGAGCAAGCCCAGGGGAAGTGAGAGGATAGGTATGGGAGGGAGACGTGCACGGGTGACCTTATACTTCCTCCGGGCGGCGTTAGGGATCGAGGCACAGGGCGCGCATCGCAGCAGCGACGGACGACACCGGCGTTGACACGAACCTGCTTGCCGTGTGCGAGGGAGACGACGAAAGGAGGGTTGAAAAGGTATTGGGCTGGCATTGGGCCACGCTGGGATGGTGCTGGGCAGCTGGGTGCTGCACGCTGGGCAAGAGAGAGAAGAGGGGAAAGCTGGGTTCGGCCTAGCTAGGGTTAGCAGTAGTTTTTTATTTTTCAAACCTTTTCTTTTTCTGTTTTCCAGCTCTGTTTTGTAGATTGAAATAATTTTCTGTTTTTGGTTATTCCAAAATTACTATAGGGTTTGTAAAATATGGAAATACAATAGAGACCCCATGTATTTTGTAATTTTCAAAATTCAAACCATTTGAATGTGTTTCAAAGAGAGGGGAGAAAACTAGGGTTTAGGGTTTGATTTATTTTCTTTAATGCACAACTTAAGACATGATGCTCATGAATGCACAAACACGCCCTAAATAATGATTAACTAAAAACTGGGGTGTTATAGCTCTATCCCGCTTACAAGAATCTTGACCCGAGATTCCAAAGGTAGGAAGAGAAACAAAGAGAGAAAGGGAACATGTTCACTCTTAGGATACGAGGGAAACACACTCAACAACACACAGAGTATCTCATGGTCAAATCATGGATGGACTGTTTAGAAACAACTCTGAGATGACAAACATGAAACATGTCAAGGTAACAGAGGAAACAAAAGGAGAAGGTTTTAAGTTGTTAGATAGATGGTCTTCATAAGGGTTGAGACCATGGAGCCTCAGAAGAGTTAATCTTATGGAAAGGGAAGGGTTCCAACAGAAAGAACATAACACAAACTTCGAGAAAAAAACCTCTTCTAAATAGCTTCAGTAGAGATTTCAGGTTGTAGAGATATGGATCAACAAAACCAAGTTGTTGAACTACTTTCGAAATAGAATGGTCATTGTTTCATTCAACAGAAAGTTAAGACAGAAAGGTGTTTTGGTGGAAAGGACTCGTAAGATTCACAAGGAACATGTACCATAAGAAACTATTGATTACCAAAATCATAGTCACTCTTAAAACATGGCTGAGAAAACAAGGGAAAAATCTTTATTCATCCAGGTATACCAGAATCTTTGCCAAAGATCATGATATCACTTTGCACCACCAAGATGATTAATTACGAATATTCCCGATGACACGAGAAAAAGAAACTGCATTCTCAAACTTTATCTACTTGGCACCACAAGACGCTTGCCAACATAATGGGTCTAGAGGATCGACCGAGAGACATTTATCAACACTACTTTGAATGTTCTTCTTGATGTTCGAGACACAAGACATCAAGTAAAGGTTGAACTTCGGATACAAAGGAAACCATAATCACAACTCCTATAATAAAATATAGAAGAAGCCTCATGAAGAGTGGTTGTTATTGCTGAATCAAGGAATATGACAAAGGGTCTTTCCGGCTAAGTATGTCAACAATTACTCATTTATCAAGATTATCAAACAAGTTCCAAACCAACATAGTCTCAAACAACCTCGAACTACTACTTTCTAGCATGGTGAAAAGGACAACAAGAGCAACTACTTTCTAGCACGCTTGCTCTTGCCTCCTCTCCTCGGAGCAATCTTCTTCTAGCACGGCTCGTCCTCGGGATTGGACTCAACAATAGGATGATTTCTTGGCCTTATCTTGATTGTGGATCGTACCTTTCGTTGATACTTCTCCAATGACATGTCGTCCGGCACGGCCTCGCCTTCGTCTTCGGCCTTTACAATAAGAGCAATAATCTCATTAGAGTGGTACATGGTAATTCAAGAAAGATGTCATCGCTGCAGGTTTATCTCTTACAGTGGAAGATTACTCATCTTCGGGGCTGCTTTCCTCTCATGAAGTGGACTTTGCGGATTGCTTGGACGACGTTGCAACAACCTCGGAATCCAGACAACCTAGCAAGTTCGCGAAGCGTCATAGCTTTTGCGCGTGCTTCCTAATGAAATCCCTTAACATACTATTGCCCTGCTCGTCCCTCGGGAACTCCAAAGTGCCCTCCAACTCATATGCCTGCTTCTGGACCTCTGTGCGCTGCATGGCAAGCAAATGAATGAAACATATTACACAATTTGGCATATCACAAATCCAACAAAGATAGTAACGGGAACATGAACTACCGACTTACCACAAAGTTCATCACGGGAGCAAAAGAGGTTTGCCGCCTTTCAATAACATCTTGGTTGTCCTCAAGGTTCCTCAGCTCATCCCACCCAGGCAGCGGCTCTTCCAATATATCTTCCGGATATGCATCCGGTAGGAGCTTCATACGAGTATTATCTAGAAACCAATGGAGGTACTCGCTGATAGCGTCCTCACAATGGGGTTTTGCAACCATTCTTTTTGATTTCTAAGCTTCTCTCACACATAAAAGAAATCTAGCCACGTGTTTCTGGTGAATCTTGCCCTAGTCGGTTTTCTTGCTCTTGAGCCTGTCCAACCTGTATGTGAACAAAGCGCAACTTTTTTAGCACACACAACTATCATACATTGTCTTCAAAAACATGTATATAACCAATTCTTACCGATGAAGATCTTTGTCGGTGTCCTACCAATCCGGAGAGGTAGCCTGATAGAGACCAAACTGTCTTATAAACCGCTACGGCATATAATGCTCAACAACCCACATGCAAATCATGGGGCACTCCATATACCATAGATTGCATTCCGCGTCGCACTGCGGGTTAAGAAGGAAATCCTCGCAACCAAAATTGTCCCTAGGACCATATACCTCCCATACAACCTTAATCGCAAACAACATAGTTCAATGAGATGAGCACTTGAAAGGAATGCTAAACGGTGTATGTTCAGAAATTCTTACTTGCTCCAGGAGAAGGTTGTCAAACTCATTGGTGTACCTCAGGTACGCATTTTGTAGGTCGGTTGGAGGCTTTGAGACCACGTCCCAATTGTAAGCCCATGCGGGCCACCTCAACCTTTCCCCGCCATCGCAATAGGGTTTGGAAGGCATATGTTTTGGCCTACGAACTGGAAAGCGTTCCCACATCCACACCGAGAGGGGTAGCAACGGACCACCGATATAAGCCTCAGCCCCAGTCCTTCGACAAGCCTCGTCCAGCTACGCAAGAAAGCAAAGAAATTTAGTCATGCATAAGTTGAAAGAGCATATGTAAAGAGAGGAACAATAGAAACACCCCATTACCTACCGATACAAGAAGGCTAATGCCGCCGAACCCGAGATCCATTTTTTATCCATCACAGTTAAGGCCTTCAACAAGTGCCAGTGAGCCATGTTGCCCTTACCATCAGCAAATATAGTCTTCGTCATGACATACCACACATACACACGGGCATATATAATAATCTCATCCGCACTAGCATTCTCAGGACATGTACTAAAGTTTTGTGCTATCCACTTGAAAGTAGCCTTGGCCATGACTCTCAATTTATCCCCCTTTGAGTTTATAGTGTCACCAGGACACTTACCACCGGTAAGGGCACACATCCTCTCATGCCAGTTGTCGGAGCCTGTGTTAATGAAATGAGGATCCCCCTGGATAGGGAGTGCAAGGATCATGGACATGGCCTGCAGAGTAACGGTCATCTCACCGGCACAGATCTGAAAACTCGACGAGCGTGGTGATGGCAGCAGGGTTCATGTGCGGTGAACCACGATTGACCATGTGGATGAATGGGAGCAATCCTAGCGTTGTGATGTGCACCATGTACCAATCATCATACCGCATCATCCCTTGGAAATGCCCGTGATACCTCAGTCGTAGGGGAACAAGAGGCTGCACACATAGAAGCTCGATTATAACATGTCCATCCAACTTGAGAAACATATAATGATTTGGAGGATTTATTTTTCTTACCTTGATCCCCTCGGCGAGAATGTAGCCACAGTGACACTTATCATACGCCGGCTCAAGAAGCGACATGCCTTCGATGAACCTAGTTTGTACATGGGGTGGTGTACGGGTTTCTTCCTCTTCCGAGTCCGACATTCTAGATAATTAAAAAAATTACAAGTAAATATGTGCGCATATTATAAACCAACTACTAATATGAATAAATTGCTATGTGAGAAAAATTATGTGGGCATCTCTAAGTGAGCAAAATTATAAACCATTGTTTCTATGTGGGCATCTCTTTGTGAGCTAATTTTATAAACCCTAGTTTCTATGTAGGCATCTCTATGGGACCAAGGTTCCAATAGCTATGAACAAAAAATAACAAATAACATGTATATGAAGAATTACTATACAAACATGACATTGCTCCATAGAATCTTAATGGGATTTAGGGTTTCACCATGTCTGTCAGGTTCCCAACCTTTAATAAGGTAGAGATCCCTGTGTTTATAATGCTAGTACCTGGATCAATAGCTAGCATCCACAATTAAGATGTAATATCAAGAAACAAAGGTCATAATACAACTTTATAACCAGTAATAAAATAATTTATTACATCTTACATAGCTCATTTGGCTATCTCATTACAATACAGCAGAATATAACAATAGCAGGGGGTCCTTCGTCTTCAAAGTGCCACAGGCAGACATGTTGGTTGTAGACTTGTAATCCTACTCAATAAACTTCACTAATATCAAACAAACCTGCAACATAACAAGTTACAGCCACAAGGGTCAATACATTGGAATTGTATTGGCAAATGATACTATGGTAATATAGTGGAGTCTATCATCTATATGCATTTGGCTAAGTGGAGCTTAGCCTTGATTTGCTCAAAATAGATTTTCCTTATCATTTGAAAACACTAAGTTTTTGCTTGACAAAATCTTTCCCAAGGCATCTTCCAATAGAAATTGGTGATCCTTTAACCCTTGTTCACCCACAAGATTTTAACTTAGAAATTGGGATGAGGAGATTCTTGATAGCTTCCATGTCTTGATGCTCAAATTGTCCTTTGCCAGGGACATGGCTAAGTACTTAGATTTTACACTCTACAGAGGTGGTGCACTTTCCCCACAAGACTTGGTTTCACCAAGACAAGATATTTCAGAAGCCTTCCCTTAGACCAGAATGGACGCGCTCCAACCTATCAAACCCCTACCACCAACTGTCCATTTGGCTAAGTTATTGCAACCTATATGATCCAGGCAGAGCCCATAATGCCAAGTGGCTGCACTTGAAGCTTCTCAACATTTGACATCTCAAATCTCTTTGTTCCTAGGTGGCCATCCACAAGTGAGATACACAAGGTAAACCATAGAAATGGGCCTTGTGAGCCACTCAACACAAACCATTCCTTCCATTCCACCCAGGTGGTTCATTCACTTAGTTGTTTTATTAAACAAAACATAAGTCCTCATACTTAGAAATTTTTCATAGCATGAATATATATTCCACCCTTGTTTTCTAATAGGTAAGCTAAGCATGATAGTAGTAGGAATCTTAACTTAGGAAATTTTCTACTAAGGTTTTATCTACTAGGATTTCCCATGGCATAGTTTACACTTAGCAAAATTTCATGCAAGTCATACTTAGAAATATCACTAATGCATAGTGAAAATAATGGGACAAAAGTATGAAGCATCACTTGCCTTTTTGGTAGAGGGTATAAGTTCACTCCTTGATCTTTGCAATGTTTACACACTTCAAGTCACTACAATTCAATCGAGCAAAAAGTATTTCAATCTACCATTCAAGCAATTCATCACATAGAATGATAAAGACAAGGCAATGCATGCAAGCAGGCCAAAATTTGTTTTATTTACAAAAGTGGTTTATAACAGGTTATAAACATTTGAAAACACCAAATGGTCATTTTATAAAGTGGCAAAATCATTTGTATAAGATTTTACTTCATAAACCATTTTTAGATCAAGTCATTATTTTATGTGGTGAAGAAATGCTTTTAATAAGGAAATATTTTATAGGTTTCACAAAATATGTTTTGAAACCATAAAACCTTGTGTTTAGGGTCATAGAGTCTATTTCCAAAACATTTCTCAAAGGTTTTCCTCAAAAATCATTTTTTAAGAATTAAACCATATTTTTATTTGACTAGAAATGGTTTCAATCAAAGATTCATTATTTTGTTTCACCAAATACATTTTTGAAACTACAAAGTGATTCCTATGGTCAGTAGGTTCAAAAAAAACCATTTGCTAAAGATTTTATCCCCAAAATCATTTTAGAACAAATTTTATATCCTAAACATGCATACACAAGTTTCTGCAAAAACAAACATTTTAACAGAAGCTTTTTACTAAACAAAGTGAATGGTTGGCTAGGGCTTGTCTTGCTGAATCCATTGATATAAAGTTTGCAAAATTTGGACGTGTGGTTTGAAAGTTATGAATTTTACAAAATTGGATCACAAATAGATCAAATCTGGTTTTAATCAAACAGTCAGGCCACGTGTCTTAATTCTATTCGCCCATACCGGTTCGTGTAGATCAGCAACGTGAGGCGTTGGATCAAGTTACATTGCACGGCACAGATTGCGTACCCCTTCGGCGTTAAGTGATTCTATCGCATCCATTAGATCATCATCTAACGGCCATCGTCACCCTGACCATGCTCTGGCGGCACTCGGCGGCTGCGCGCGGCGGCGGTGCTCGGCTAGCGGCGGAGCTGGCGCTAGAGGAAGCAAGGAAGAGTAAGGAGATGCTCACCAGGTTCAGGAGATCACGGCGAAGCTCAAGGTACTCGTGGAAGGGCAAGGGGCGCACGAGGTTGCTGCCAATCTCTCGCCGGAGTTCTCTCTGGCAACAGTTGCTCTCGGTTGAAGACGAAGGCAACACTACGGCACACGCCAGAGCAAGCAAAGAATACAGTCAGATGCGCAAGATCGCGGTGAGCACGCGTGTGTGAAAGAGAAAGAGAGTCGCGGTTGGATTTTACCTCGAATGCTCGTCGGAGTTATGGCAGACCACGGCGGCGCTCAGACATGGACGGAGTCGAGGTTCTAGGGCACGCGCGGTCAGACGGGCGGTACTGGCAGATGCAGTGAACAAGGGGGAGCACGCCCGTGTGCGTCAAGAAGTAAGGGGAGGCGTGGGCTAACCGGAATTGCCGCTGGATGGCGTCGGAAGCAGCGGCGGTGTAGGTGTAAATGGGGACGGCCTGGGGGCAGTGAGTGGGTGGTTCCTGAGGGGAATCGGAGAGGAGGAGCAGGGGTTTAAGTGTGCGTGATCGGGGCGGGGTTTACTCCAGAATTTAGAGCGAATTTAACGGATTTGATTCCCGGCCAGAAACGACAGCGAGGAGAGGGGCGAGGTCATCGGCGGGTGAAGACGATGGTGAAGTGGTTGTGGGGCCTGGCGTCAGTGAGAGAGGAAGAGGGTCAGTGGGGTCCATCTGTCATTCGCTGTGTGGGTTTCTTTTGCGGTGAAAAACGGTTCGCTGCGGGTGGGGTGGGGAGATGGGCTTGCTGGGCCTTGTTGGGCTGGGTCGACCTTTTCATTTTTTTTGTTCTGTTTGTTTTTCTTTTTCCATTTCCTTTATTCTGTTTTGGTTTTGTTTATTTAATTCAAACACTCATTTGGAATCAAACCTTTGCCAAATTTTGTGAATAATCAAGTACTGATTAATAAAACATTCTGAAATAATTTTAGAATAGTTTATTCATTCTTTTTAAGGTCTTTTACTATTCAAAATAGGCTCTAGTTTTAAATCAAATAAGATTTAATAATAATTTCAAACGCCATTTAAATTTATAAATCCTTCTAAATCCTTTCAGTAGGTTTTTACTTGTTTAATAGGGTGTCAAATAATTCATCTTGAATTATTTGGAAAGTATTTAATTTGATTCATAAATCATTTGAATAGGGTTTCGTTTTAATTCCAATGGAATTAAATATAGTTTTAATTCCCTAAAGTTTATTTGGAGGATTTCTTTAATCTTAACTAAGTTGAATTAAACAACTTTTATTTCACTTGGGTAAATTCCAAAGTACTATTTCCTCATGAATTATATAATTATTCTTATTGGAGATTTGTCCTTATTCTAATAGGATTTGTTTTATGGCATTTTATTTTATTTTTGGAAATTCTTTGTCCTTTTATTTTATTTGGATTTGTATTATAATCATTCCATTTGATTATGGACTAGGCCAAGGTTTAATTTGGTCTTTAAATATTCTTTATTTAATATTTCTTTCTTCATCTTATAAAATCCATATCTTTTTATTTAGAGATCAAAACTTGGTGATTCCAATTTGTAAAATCTTATTTGAGATTTATTTATCCTTTTAAATATCTTTAAGATTATTTGCTCTCCATTTGGTATGGATTTTTAGATAAGGCCTTTATTATCTTTGGAAATTAAATATCCTTATCTTATTAAATTCATAAGATTTTATCTATAGCTCCAAATTGAATGATATCAATTTCTATGGTTTTATATTATTTCTATTTGTCATTCTTTATCATTTGTAAACGTTTGTTGACAAATTTTTATATGGATCAAATCCATAGGCTTGGTGATAACTTGGAAATGATTTTTATTCCATTAGGGTTTTGGGTTTGGATTTATTTTCCAAATGTTTAAATTTTCCACAGGCATTTAATGAGGAATGCATTTCTCTTGATTTGAATTTAGTTGGATTCAAACTTTAATTAAAGTTTGTTCAAGATGGGATTTTAATTTCCATTTAATAACAAAAGTTTCTTTTCACCCTAAAATTCAACAATAATTTATTTTGTTTATTTATTTTTCACATTACAAGATTTGGAAAATCTTGGGATGTGACAATGTCATTGCCATTGCTAACTCTAGACATCAAAAAAACATGACTAGACATCAACTAATCCTATGGGATTTAGGGTTTGGACGAATTTTCCAATTAGAAACAAATAAGAAGAAATTTTCGGATGAACTAGAGGGATGTGAGGGAGAGTACTTTTGACAATGTATTGGGGGTAAAATCCCCTAAGAAACCTCTTGAGATCTTGTTGTTTTGGAGAAGATTGGAGAGAGGGAGTGAGTGAAGCCGCCGCCGCCTCTGCTAGGTCGGGCTGGGACTTGGGAAGAATGAGGCAAGGCTAGGGTTGGGGGAGACGGAGGCCGCACGCGCTTAAGGGTTCCAGGCATGCGGCGCCATACACTATGGCGTGGCATAGGGGGTGCGGCGTCTCCCCGACTGGCGCCGCACTTAAGGTGTCGTGACCGCAGATCCAGCATGGCAAGGAGCATTGCGCCAGTCCGAGAGGCGTAGCAAAGGTGCATGCGGCGCCAGGCTTGACGGTGCTGCACATGTGAGCCAGCGTGGCAGGTGTGCGGCGCCGCGCCCCAGCAAAACATCGTGGCAGGGGTGCGGCGCCATCCTATACGGCGCGGCATCACTGCTTGCGGCGTCGCGTGGGTGGGAGTGGCAGAAAAGGTTCTTTAGTTTGAATTTCTTTGCAAATAGAATTAATCTTTGGAATTTTTACGACTTTGGGTTATTTTTATTTAATTGGCCGCTCCCTTTGGCCATTGTCGCGCGAGACCCTCCCCTACGACGAACCCCTCCGTGCCGCCCATCACCAGGGCCGTGGTAGAGCGCCATGTCGCCCCCACCGCCTCCCAACCTCCCTCGAGCCCCTAGTGAGCTCTCCTGCCTCCTTCAGCCCCTCCCTTGGGTTTGCTCGCCGTCGCCGGACTCCCGCGAGGACGACAACCGAGGGGTCGTCGATCCCCACTAGATCGGACGGCCCTGGTCCCCCATACCCCTTCGTGGTCCCCGGGTCGCTGACCGCCGGGCCCTGCTTTCCAAGTTCGAAGGGGCGCTGCCCGCGCGCGACCTGGACCCGGGTGGGCCGAATCCCCCCCCCCCCCCGCCCACGCGGCCCATCTTCCTTATAGATCTGGCCTGAACCCTTATCCTTTTTATTCTTTTGCCCAGATCCAGAATTATGGCCTTCTAGTTTAAATCATTTTTAAAATTAAATGGCCTAATTTTAGATAGGATTTTTCACAAATGCCTAAGTCTCCAATCTAACATAAAAACTTGGTTCTGGACCAAATTACTGCATAGATAAATCCTACAAAATAAAATAGCCAAGTGTGTTCCTTCCACTAACAAATGCTTTCAAAGAGTTTGGTGAATACAAATGGAGTAAATCCAATTGGTACTGAAAGGTACTAGCCATACCTTGCATGTACCACTGGCCCCACCTAAAATGTCTTCTAGTTTTCATTTAGTAAAAATAACAAAATCAGGTCATTTATGCCTTTAGAAATTACTCTAGGACAAAAAAAATTAGGTAATGACCTAATTACAATCCTCTGTACACCTAAATACCCATATATATGAAACCCCAGGAGCCCAAAATTTATTAAGCATCTAATGAATTTCGATGAATTGAACTATTCTGTTCATGGTGTATTAACTAATAAAATCACTATAGTACGTTTGCTAATCCAAAATGGTTGATTCAAATTTTACGGAAAGGTAATATAAATACCTAACATGATTCCTTGGAATCACATCAAAATCTTTTGTAGATCAATTATGATGAAAAAGAGAAATATCATCCAAAACTGCCTTTGGGATTTTCCTGAGGGCATTCTGCTAATTATTTTAAGTTCATTCCAACTCCTCTTGAATCAGTCCACTAAATACTACCAAATCACCCAAGGAAATTAGTTTTGGAGCTCCATAATTTGTCTGGTGAATTATTTCCTAAAACTAGAGTTTTATCCACTATAAAACTCATTATAAATCAATGGAAATTGATAAAATAGTGAAACCACTTTTGTTGGCTTCAGTTTATCAATACCTATATGATGGTATCATTTTTATAGTGGTATCATACAGAGCAAGCCCTTGGTCAACCATCTCTTAGATAGTCCCTAGATTATAAATCCAACCGGATCTTCTCCAAACGCCTCCAAATCTTCTATCAATTTCATCAAACCAATCATCCAGCATCTTACTGCATATTACATTGTAATTACATGTTGCTTTCTATATGTATTGATGCTTGTATGCAATGTATTGATTGTGGTGTTGTTTGTTTGCATGTATGCTCACTAACGGCGATAGTTGCGATTTTGTGACGCCGAGAAGAAGGAAGCATAGGTTTTCTCTTATTATTATATTACTCGGTATTCTAGTATTATAAAGAAGTCACGGGACGTCTCGCTGGTCACAGGAAAGCCACCATTCCTGAACTCCTATGTTGACCTACTCTTTTTTACCAATTGTTTTATATCTCGTTTATGAATTACATGATTACATGCATGGTTTATTTCAAATAAAAGGCGTGAGTAACTTGGATCCTCCGAGTTATGATGGAGTATCCATTAGGAAATTTACCCTTGTTGACACCCACTTTTACCCTTTAGATTCAGGCTAAGATGCTTAGCATCTTCGCTCTTCTAAACTACAGGTTTTCGATGATAAACTATTTTGGGTTTTACCCTACTACGAAGTTTTCAAAATAAAACCCTTGGAAAGAAGCATCATTTCCGAGTGGAGGTTTTACTAAGGAAGGTATGAGGAGGATAATGAGAAAGTTGAGCAAGATAAAGAGAAGGGATGTTCTACGTCTTTATCAGAACAATTTATCTATGCAACCACACTACCCTAGTCGTTTGTGGTATTTAGCCGGGGATGCTCGTACTCGCTAAAGGGGAGAAATTCCCTGAAATCCGGACTATCTTGGACAAGGTACCAGTGCAACAGGTGGGTCTCTCGCGGCCGGTATGACTTATTGTATATATGGAAGGAAGTGGAGTCAAATTACTATGATGCCAAACTACGGTTTGGGGAATAGGCTTGTACCGAAGGGAGGACTATGGTCGTCGTGCCAGATACTCGTGTCGGAGAGAAGAACCCAAAAGGAAAAGCCTCCTTTTCTAGAGATGGACAAATGAAAAGTTAGGTTTCATTATTCAAACCCCCGGCTACCGTGTGTAGCAGGCCGTGGTTCTATCCCGGCGGATGTATTGATCGTTGTGGGTAAAGTGCACAAACTCTGCCGAGTCTAATCTATTCGAATAGTCGTGTCCACGGTCAAGCACGATTAGAAAGGTGATTGCTAGGAGTACCCTTGGGATATGTTTGTGAGGAATAAAAAGGATGTGACTTGGTCACAAGGAAACATAAGAATGAGATTGGTTTTGACCAGATATGGTCGAAGATGTTTTAGAAAGGGTTTTACTATAAAATTGTTTTCAACAAAGTTTTTAACAAGGATTTGGGGATATTCAGACTTTATTAAAGGAGGCATATTTTCTGAAAGCTCCTTTTCAACAAAGATATAGAGATGCCAATGTTAGGCTTTTCAGAAACAACTAGAGTTTAGAGCTATCTCACCATAGGCCAATATGCATTCTAATGTTACCTTGTCTTGGTGGTTTGAGAGTACATTCAAAGTACTCACCGGCATTGTCCCTGGCTATTTACTTGGCCAGATTGTAGATGTTATGAAGTGACGAAGGTGCTGACGTCTATGCAAGATAGGTCGTCTTCCCAGCCAGTCGCCTGTAGGTAAAGGCATGGCATGGGATCTGCGCTTGAAGACTTCCACTACTTGTGTTGTATTTGCCATAATGGCCACTTTGCATGTTTTGTAATCGTTACTTTCTGGATGATGTAATGATACCGGCCAGTTATGCTCACGACTCACTGATCATGGGAACGTGAATTGTATGCATAACGGGTAATCTCGGACCATAAATCTGGGGTGCCACAGACTTGGTATCAAAGCCATCCTGATAGTAGGAGACCTTAGTTAGCATGGACGTTAGACAGGACAACCACTATTTTGGAAAACACCCGTCTTTTGAAAAGTTTCTGAAGGACTTCTTATCTCATCTTCTCTGACTTAGACAATTTGAAAATGGATTTCGCTATATCTCATCTACTTCAAAGGTTCCATTCTCAAAAACAAAGTCTGACTTGGAGACTATGAGACGGAGATCCCGAGATGAAGAGACACCGAGACAAGCAAAACACAGAAACTACCAACAACGAAAGACACTACAAGATCGCCCTACAAACAGAGCCCTTCATCGCCCATAAATCAATCAGGTACGACACCGATGACAACAAATGGCAAGACAGAAGTCAAGACCCCCATAACGTCCATACCTAGGATAAGCATCCTAAATATAGGATTCCCCTTATGGCGTGTAGTCACCCCTTATTGCCTAGGGTACGCCTTGTTTGCTTGTCATGTGCGTGTATGCTTCTTGGAATGTGTTGCTTGTCTACCTGGAATCATAAGATACTAAAGACTTTATCGCTTTACTGGCGTATCCCTCTGCTGACCCTCGCAAAACCCATAGCCGGAAACCTCTCCTTAGCAGGATGGACATATAAGAAAGCCTCGACAACCTCAAGTAAAGCTCTAAGGTGGAAAGACTGCATTTTTGCACTCAACTCCAATAAACCACCCCACATTTCATCACAAGAGTCATCAGAGGGAATCGAAACCCTACCTGCGCCTACTACTACATGTATATAGTGATGAATCTGCATCTATATACCTACCCTCATGTCTAAAACCGAAACTCTGCAGATGGCTCCTTCCCGCTCAGAAAGCATCATCGTCAGAGAAAGCTTCTGGCCCTTTGAAGATCAACTGCATGATCTACTGAAGATCATCCGTTGTCCCCCACCTAAGATCGAAGGGACAGAGCTTCCTCACAGCAATTCAAGCATAGCTCAGTGGGTCAACAAGGCCACCATTCCAGCTCTTGAGATCGACCCCGAGCCCATCATCTTCACCTTCATTGACCACAACTGGGTTGATGGAGTCGTGCGAGCGATACAACATATCATGGCACGCCTCTGCAAGATCCATGAATAGGAGCTGAAAGATACCCCTTACCGCCTGTTTGGGAAGCGTGATAAGGATGGACTTCCCACCGAATCCTTCCTCACTTTCTGTATTGGAAATCAGCTAGAGAATATGGCATACCTACTGCAGCGCCATCAAGAAGATCTCAACAAGACCCGTCGTCAGAACATGCTCATGCGTATGGATCTCGCCATACTTCGTACCCGAGAGAAGAGTCTACAAGCCTCCAACGCTCGTATGGAAAGGAGAGTGGCCTCTCTAGCCTCCTCAACTTCTGAAGCTATTAACTCCGAGACTGAAAATGAAGAGCTGCCCTTCTATGAGTATCAACCTATATTCTGGTCAACCCCACCAGAAGACCCACCTGTCGAAGCAACCCTCGAAGACGGCACGACCCTCACCCTCACTGCCAAAGAGTTGAATATTCCCCACACCCCCGAGTAATTGCAGTAGCCGAAGTAAGTGTAGCAACTCAAGAATGGCAACTAGAGTCAAGCAGTACCCATGGAGTAGTTTTCCTCATCCCTCGATTCACCCTTACGGTGAAGTGTAGCACTATGTATCATCCCAGAACCTGCTTTGTAAGAACTCTAGGTGATTTTTTCGCCCTGCGGCACAGACCTGTTTTGTAACACCTTAAGTACCTCCGCCACCGACTGGCACGAACCGGCTAAATTTCTGGGTGATATGCAAGTGTGATTTCCTTCTTTGCTTGTTTCACCCAAGACACTGCTTCAGACCAAACCTGGAACGACCCCATTCCAAAGGACCTCGTTTCCTAGACCAGAAAACTCCAATGGCATCCTCCAACCCATCGGACCCCTAACTAGCTCGGAACTAACTACTAGGAAGCTAGTTAAATGCCCTTTCCTCTACGACTACTACCCCGAGAAGTGGTATCGACGTCTCTCACGAAGCGGTTTATACAAGCTCGACCAGAGATAATCCCCTCCGGTCGAAAGGTGCAGCGCCCTCCCCCAGCATCAGCATGATACTCTAATCAAGAAGGCCGGCGACTCCACCACAAATCCCTAGTGTCGCTCTAAGGGGGGATGACTGCGTCTTTCCCACCCAAAACCCGATCGACCCCTAGAGTTGAACACTAGCTAGCGTTAAGTGATGACCACCCCTCCAAATCCGAAGCATCGACCCTACAAGAAGGACGATAATCGGCACTTCTCCAGAATCAGAAGGTACTTCAGGAAAGTCCCCCACTCCAAGGTCGACCGTCCAGCCAAAACACCGGTGTATCAAGATGTTGAAGATAGAAAAACTGACCACCGTGGCGAAGGAATAAAGAAGGCTCAACTAGGCGTCTCGCCACAAGAAGAAATGACCCTATCGACGCTAAACCTACCAAGACTCGTCCTAAGGGGAAAAGACTGTGTCTTTTCCACTCGTTTAATCTAAACCACCAAATCCGAAGCCACTCAGCTCCGACCCATAGCCGACCAAGCCCATTTGTTGGAAAACCTGCTAGCATATAATATTTGCATCGCTGAAATTGTTAAGCGGATGTTATCACCTGACCCTACTCCTACCTAATCTCGGGACGAGATTATTTTAAGGGGGAAAGGTTTGTAACATCCAAATTTCAGCAACCTTGATTTGCTGTCCGAAAGGCAAAAATCAGGGGGAACAAAAACTTTTTATTATTAAGTATTGCAATGCTTGCTTGCTGGTTTGCTTGAGTGCATGCAACTTATTGTGTATTAGATACTATATTCCTTACCTTAACCCTAGTTGACAAAAACTATCTTCCAAAAGATATGCCTTGGCTCATCTTTCATATTCTCAAATGTTCTGGCATTTCAAAACCTAAGCCAAGACGACTTTGACACTATAAAATACTTTATGAGTTTCTATTAACAAAACTATGAAGACCTATATATAATCTCCGTATGTTTTCAAGACAGAACTCCTAGCTACTCTTATCCCTAGGTTTTTCCAAAAACCCTCATAAAAATATTTTCATTCCAATCTTGGTAGAAATACCAAGATGATACTTATCTTACCTGAAAGAATAACCAATCCCAAAACACCCATCCTTACCTCAGGCTAGTCTTGATGGTAACCCTAGTAGGTGGATAAGTTTGATAAGATGAATTGCCTTCATCTGCTGTCTGATGAATTGCCTTGATCTGCTGATTGCCTTCTTTTCTTAGGAACTAGAGAGAGATAATCTATTAAATCATCCCTTAGGACCCAATCTATGTTTGTAATCATCAATCTTATACCAAGCCTCCCAATTCTGGATCTATCTAAAGCCACTAAACTGACTATCTCATCTCCTAATCAGATCCATCCAGGGATAATCCCTTGTGATAGTTTCCTACTCACTGAAGACCCCATCCAACCATGGATCCCCTCTATTCAATCTGTACCTCAACATCAACCACTTGATGGGAAGGATAAACCATTGTCACTCTCTCAATTTGTTTCCCACTTGTAATCTAGTCAAAAACCCTAAATGTACCAAAATGGCTAAGTCTAGATTTCTTATCTAGATTCAATCTTTGGAGCTCTACCTTTTCCCACCTATGTGCATTTTTGATAATGTACTTGAACCATCTTGTAGTACATCATTAATACTACCAAAGCCCACTCTTTCCCTTTTCTAAGCCATTCTATTTCCCACTCATCCATGATGGTTTTGTAGTCAAGATAATAACCTTTTCTGCAAATCCTATCATCTTGCCTACTTTGGCAGATGATCACATCTATATGCTACCTCCGCTTGACCAAATCTTTGCATGGATATGATCTACTAATCATGGCCTATCAATCCCCACTTCACTTGTTTACATTGGATCTTTGTGCTTCCTAAACCCCCATGGTTTATGAGGCATCATGACAACTCTCTATGACAGCCTTATTTTCAACAAAGTTTGCCATCACCCCTAAATCACCTCAGATAGAACCAAGCCCAACTCTTGCCTCCATAATAATCTATATAACTTTTTATATCCATCCATATATCCCTTGCATCAAGGTGAGCTCTGAGCTCACAAATCCCATAATGTTTAGGTGGCATGAAAATATCCAAACCCTAGATTCTCCCAAATCTAATTTTCTTCCCTTCTCACCATATTTCTTCAACAACCCAAGTTTTAAATGATGTGTAACTCAAGTTTACATCATCTACCTTGGAGATGATAAATCCCCAAATAATTGCTATAATTATTTGAAGCCTAAAACTATTTAAATTCTTTTTTTTTCAAAATCCTCCAAACCTTGTCCTTAAAGACAAGTTTGTTTTTCTCCAAATCACATTGCCAACTCAAGGCACATATGATGCCTATATATCATATCCCATCTTTCCAACTCAAAAATAAATATTTTTGAGATTCTTTATTATTTCTTTTTGCCCCTTTTTTCTTAAAAGTCAGAAACAAGAAATAATTCCTTAAAAATACTTTTCCATCTCAATAAATCCCAATAAAATTATCCCATGTGTAATATGGTATTTAGGACCATATCACATCAAAAACAACCTTGCCCAATGTAAAAATATAACATGACCCTCTAGAAACAACTTCTGCACTTTTTTTGAATAAATGCCTTTAAATGGGCTTAAACTCATCTGAAAAATCCCTAATAAATCTTGAAGTGATGAATTGACCTACTCTATCTACCATTACCAATTCCCCACTTTCCTCAATACAAATTGTCAAACTTCATTCACAACACTTGTTTGGATCACTTTTGCCAATCAAGTTTTTCCTCAAATCAAAACCATCCAAACCCATATCAACTTGTTCAAGCCAAGCTTGCACAACACCACCCTACTCCCTTCGGGTCGTGCACTGTAACCAAAATACTATAGCACGCCTCTCCCTTGCCATTAGTGCTTGGATGAGAGAGAGAGGACTTGTTAGTACAAACTTGGAAAATATCTCCATCTAGCCCTCCCATGTCCTCTCTGATCGTATGAAGGCCCCACCACTCCCCTCTCCACCACCCCTACTACCCAATGGCTGGCCCTCACCTCCTCTCTCCTTCCCTCCTACACCTAGTCCACCATGAGCCTCTCCCTACAGTTTAAAGGAAAGAGGCCACCCCCAGCACGCCTCTGCCCCTCATTTTCCCCTTCCTCTACTCACTCACCTCCCCTCCACTCCCCTGCTCTGCCCAGCCCAAAGGAAGAAGAAGGGAGAGCTTTGGTCTCTCCCAAAGAAACCGAGCAAGGTCACCTCCTGCATGTTCTATCCTCCTGCATGTCACCTACCTGAGATCCCCTTCTCCTTCTGATGCTAACGGTACCCCTTTTATTGACATGCAGCAGCCCCTGGAGCCAGTCTGACGAGCTCCGACGAGCTCCGTTCGGCCATCGTCGCGCGAGACCCTTCCCTATGATGAACCCCTCTATGCCGCCCATCACCAGGGTCGCCGTAGAGTGCCCCGTCGCCCCCGCCGCCTCCCAGCCTCCCTCGAGCCCCAAGTGAGCACCCCTGCCTCCTTCCACTCCGTCCTAGGGTTTGCTTGCTGCCGCCGGACTCCCGCGAGGACGACGACTGGGGGGTCATCGATCGCCACTAGATCGGACGGCCCCGGTCACCCCATACCCCTTCGCGGTCCCCGGGTCGCTGACCGCCGGGCCCCGCTTTCCAGGTTCGAATGGGCGCTGACCGTGCCCCAACCCGCCCCGGGTGGGCCGTTCCCCCCAACACGCGGCCCATCTTCCTTTTAGATCTGGCCCGAAACCCTTATCCTTTTTATTCTTTTGCCCAGATCCAGAATTATGGCCTTCTGTTTTAAATCATTTTCAAAAAGAAAAGGGCCTAAATAATTTCAGATAGGATTTTTCACAATAAGTCTCTACTCTAACAAAAAGAACTTGGTTCTGGACCAAATTATTACATAGATAAATCCTAGAAAATAAAATAGCCAAGTATGTTCCTTCCGCTAACAAATGCTTTCAGGGAGTTTGGTGATCCAAATGGAGTAAATCCAATTGGTACTGAGAGGTACTAGCAATACCTTGTATGTATCACTAGACCCACCTAAAAATGGTTTCCTAGTTTTCCTTTGGAAAAAATAACAAAATCAGGTTATTTCTGCCTTTAGAAATTTCTCTAGGACAAAACAAATGAGGTAATGACCTAATTACAATCCTCTGTACACCTAAATACCCATATATATCAAACCACAGGAGCCCAAAAAATTTTATGTATCTAATGAATTTTGATGAATTAAACTATTCTGTGCATGGTGTATTCACTAATAAAATCACTACAGTATGTCTGCTAATCCAAAATGGTTGATTCCAATTTTTATAGAAAGGTAGTCTAAATACCTAACATGAGTCATCGGAATCACATCAAAATCTTATGCAAATCAATTATGATGAAAAAGACAAATCTCATCCGG
The DNA here is from genome assembly GCA_910589765.1 of Avena atlantica. Taxonomy (NCBI): domain Eukaryota; kingdom Viridiplantae; phylum Streptophyta; class Magnoliopsida; order Poales; family Poaceae; genus Avena; species Avena atlantica. The sequence continues at coordinate 246,699,072 of OU342738.1, read as the reverse complement.
AACTGCCTTTGGGTTTTTTCTGAGGGCATTCTATTAATTATTTTAAGTTATTTCCAACTCCTCTTGAATCAGTCCACTAAATACTACGTAATAACCCAAGGAAATAATTTTGGGAGCTCAAGAATTTGTCTAGTGAATTATTGACTAAAACTAGAGTTTTATCCACTATAAAAATCATTATGAATCAATGGAAATTTATAAAATAGTGAAACCACTTTTGTTGGCTTCAGTTTATCAATACCTATATGATGGTACCATTTTTATAGTGGTATCATACAGAGCAATCCCTTGGTCAACCATCTCTTAGATAGTCCCTAGATTATAAATCCAACCAGATCTTCTCCAAACGCCTCCAAATCTCCTATCAGTTCCATCAAACCAATCATCCAGCATCTTACTACATATTAAATTGTAATTACATGTTGCTTGCTATATGTATTGATGCTTGTATGCAATGTATTGATTGTGGTGTTGTTTGTTTGCATGTATGCTCACTAACGACGATAGTTGCGACAGTGTGATGTCGAGAAGAAGGAAGCATCGGTTTTCTCTTATTATTATAGTATTCGGTATTCCGGTATTATAAAGAAGTCACAGGAAGTCTTGCTGGTCATAGGCAAGCCACCATTCCTTAACTCCTATGTTGACCTACTCCTTTTTACCAATTGTTTTATATCTCGTTTATGAATTTCATTATTAAATGCATGGTTTGTTTCAAGTAAAAGGCGTGAGTAACTGGGCTCCTCCGAGTTATGATGGAGTGTCCATTAGGAAACTTACCCTCGTAGGCACCCACTTTTACCCTTTAGATTGAGTCTAAGATGCTTAGCATCTTCCCTCTTGTAAACTATAGGTTTTTGACGGTAAAACTATTTTGGGTTTTACCCTACTACAAAGTTTTCAAAATAAAACCCTTGGAAAGAGGCATCGTTTCTGAGTGGAGGTTTTACTAAGGAAGGTATGAGGAGGATAATGAGAAAGTTGAGAAAGAGAAAGAGAAGGTATGTTCTACGCCTTTACCGGAACAATTTATCCGTGCAACAACACTACCCCAGTCGCTGGGGCTTAACTCGTAGTTTGTGGTCTTTAGCCGGGGCTGCTCGTACTCGCTAAAGGGGAGAAATCCCCTGAAATCCATACTGTCGTGGACAAGGTACCGGTGCAACAATTGGGTCTCTCGCAGACGATATGACTTAATGTATGTACGTAAGGAAGTGGAGTCAAATTACTATATGCCAAACTACGGTTTGGGGATTAGGTTTGTACGGAAGGGAGGACTATGGCCGTCGTGCCACATACTCATGTCGGAGAGGAGAATCCAAAAGGAAAAGACTCCTTTGCTAGAGATGGACAGATGAAAAGTTTGGTTTGAATATCCGAACCCCCATCTACCGTGTGTAGCGGGCCGTGGTTGTATCCCGGCGGATGTATTGATTCTTGTGGGTAAAGTGCACAAACTCTGCAGAGTCTAATCTATTCGAATAGTCGTGTCCACGGTCAAGCACGGTTTGAAATGTGATTGCTAGGAGTACCCTCGGGATATGTTTGTGAGGAATAAAAAGGATGTGACTTGGTCACAAGGAAAGATAAGAACGAGATTGGTTATGACCAGAGATGGTCAAAGATGTTTTAAAAAGGGTTTTACTAGAAAACTGTTTTCAATAAAGTTTTTAACAAGGATTTGGGGATATCCGGAGTTTCTAAAAGGAGACATATTTTCTAAAAGCTATTTTTCAACAAATATATAGAGATGCCAATGTTAGGCTTTTCAGAAACAACTATAGTGTTGAGCTATCTCGCCACAGGCCAATATGCATTCTATTGTTACCTTGTCTTGTACTACTAGGAAAACGGCTATAGGTAATCAGCACATCCGTGGCTCACATGGTTGAAGTGCCCCACGGCTAAAACAGGCGTGGCTCACCTGTGGGCAGTGCCCTACTAGTAACTAGAACAACCGTGACGCACATGACTATAGTGCGCCACAGATATGTGTGGGCCAAGGCCCTGTTGGCCGCACGCCAAACATCTGTAGCACACTGTAGTCATGTGCGCCACGGTTGTTAGTGTCAATCGTGGCGCACATGGGGGGTGTGCTACGCCTAAGCGCATGCCCCCCTCTGCTGTGAAAGGGCCACAAACATCTGTGGCGCACTCTGCCTAGTGCGCCACATGGAGTAGGAACATCTGTGGCGCACTAGGGCCGTGTGCGCCACGGATGTGTCGATTTTTTTAGGACAGCACTTTATGTGCACATGTGTGACCACATCCACCACCCACAGTTCACTTCCCCCTTCTTCTTCCTCCTTAGATCTAGTCGGGATCTTCTCCTTCCCACCTCAATTTCTCCACCCATTCACCATTTTTAGCATGTAAAACTTGCTTTGGATGTTACATAAGTAATAGAGGAAGGTCTCCGGTCTCTCATCTCCTTCTCCGGTCGACGCGTGCACCTCTCCTTTCCATCTTTCTCGCGATCGGTCTCTCATCTCGGTAAGTTGTCCATGTAAGGATGTGTTCATGTGTATATGGATGATGTGCTCATATGTATGTAGATGATCGATGCTCATGATGTGTGTATGGAGAGGATCGATGGTCATATGTGTGTGTATATGGAGAGGATCATGGAGGAGGCGGAAGCTAGATACACGCGCTATCTAGCGGGAGTTAGGACGACAAGGAACCGGATGAAGACCTACACCTTCGTCGCGGGGGTGATCATGCTTATCTTCTTTGGTTGTTTATCCCGCGTTTGTGTCTAGCTAGTTTAGATGTCTAGGCGAGCTTCCGAGCTCTAACTTGTTAGATTGACACATGTATTCGCATGTCACCGACTACTACTTTGTAACATGATCGAAACAATGTAACTTATACTATGTATTCATGTATGAGACTTATCTATATGTATTTGTTTCAATCTTGTTTTTCATATTGTGTATTTATATATATAATTGTATATCTTGTATATGTGTGTGTATATCTGCTGTAATATTGTATATAATGTGTATTGTATATAATCCGGCTCGGAAATTAAAAAAACAAAAAATACATCTGTGACGCACATGGTCTACCTTCTGTGGCGCACTACACCTAAAGCGCACTGTAGAGCTTAGTGGCGCACTTGATAGTGCGCCACAGAAGATCCTAGGGGTAGCGCACCTGCTCAAACATCTGTGGCGCACTAGCAGGTGCGCTACGCCTGTCTCTACACAACCGTGGCGCACTAGGCAGTGCGCCACGGCTGAGAGATAGCCGTAGCGCAAGGGACGTGGCGCACTGCAGGTGCGCCACAGATGATGTTTTCAGGTGCGCCACTAAAGGCCGTTTTCCTAGTAGTGTTGGTGGTTTGCGAGTACATTCAAAGTACGCATCGGCATTGTCCCTGGCTATTTACTTGGCCAGATTGCAGATGTTATGAAGTGATGAAGGTGCTAATGTCTATGCGAGCTAGGTCGTCTTCCTAGTCAGTCGCTTGTATGTTCAGGCATGACATGGGCTCTACGCTTGAAGACTTCCACTACTTGTGTTGTATTTGCCATAATGTCCACTTTGCAAGTTTTGTAATCGTTACTTTCTGGATGATGTAATGATACTGGTCGGTTATGCTCACAGCTCACTGATCATGGGAACTTGAATTGTACGCAAAACGGGTATTCTTGGACCATAAATCCGGGGTGCCACAGCACTGGCGGGCCCGTTTGTGTTGCACGTGTGGAGAAGAGTTGGGGGCTCGGGAAGGAGCGCTAGAAATCCCCTCACCATCAAAAGTGTCATCGTGACTCATGACTATGTTATCGTGACTCGTGCACCATTGTATCCGCTCCGAAGTTCCATTATTAATAAAATAAATTGTACGACTAACTTTGTGATCCGATGCATGACTATGTCATCATGACGCGTGAAGGCCGGACGCATGCACCATTGTATCAGTGCTGAAGTGTCATTGAATTGAGCATCCAATCGGTCACATCGTTTAAGTTCTCTGTTTATTCTCTGCCACGCATGCGCAACACTTCTCTTATAAGGCACATCACAAGGTGGATACAGCTAGAGGTAGTAGGGGAGACGATGGTGGTGTGCCTAGACTTTTGACTATCTACCTCCACTCGACACTAGGCTCCCTCCTCCCTTTCTTCTTCCACATGCTCATCCCGCTCCTTCTTCCATCCCTCTACGCAGCCATGGCTCCCTCCCGGAAGCGTTTAGCAGCGACAATACGCGAGGAAAGAAAAGAAAGATCTCGCCGTGATGGTTTACACACTGCAGAGTCAAAATATATGATCATGAAGGCTGTTGTAACACCCTAAGATTGACCCTATGCAAGTTTTAGCGATTCCGGCCAAAACCGCATAGAAACGATTCAAAGGTACCCACTAGGCACTTGCGTGCGGGTGGAATTGAAGTAATATCATTACAGAATAGTCCATGATAGAACCCACAAAACAGATATTTACAACAATGACTCCAAGAATCAAGAATAAAGATATACAGTAGAAATATCCAAATCACCTTGAAAGCGATACAACATCCGACTACGGACAAGATGAAAATGGGGCTAACAGCCCTGGAGAATAACCAAATGGCGTGCATAACCCCGCCCAGGCCAAGCCAGAAGGGTAACCCTGCTAACGACGTCGATCTCAAAACCTACTCAAACAAAAGGGGTGCCGACAAAGGGTAAAGGAGAGGAGAGAGCGGTCAGTACTGAGGCCAGTACATGGCGAGCCTTAGAATTCGGCGATCCTCACCTACATAGATATGGTGGGCTGAAGCGGCAACGTAGCATGCACTAAATAACCTATAGAGACTCAATACAACATCCGACTATTAGAGAGGGATAAGAAAGACCTATTCAGATTCATCCTGATACTAACACCAATCATACCCATCCTGGTGTTTCCCCCTCGAGACCCAACGAGGAAGTTGTACCAAGGAAACTCACACAGTTGGCAATTTTATTCATTCCATTGTAGTTGTAGCACTTACTAGTCAGATATAGATAGCATGAGTCATCTTGATATAATAAGCAGTGGGCACTTTTAGTTAACCATTCCGTTGTAGTTGCGATACTTAATAGTCAGATACATATAGCATGAGGCATCCCAATTCTAGCAGTTGTTGGTACTTTTATTTGGCCATTCCGTTATAGTGAAGCTGATTACTAGTCATTACAAAGTTAAATTTATAGCACTACTTTAGTTATAGTTCTCTATGATCGAGATACTGTGCTCCAAGTCGTCCATAACCACAGACATGGTTTTCAGAAAGTTTTACCCTACAGGGGGCACAAATAGCAACACACGCACGATGGACCTCAGAAAAACCAAATGAAAACACAACGAGGCATCATGAAAAAGCAATCACGAGATTCAAATAATATTTCATGGGGCCACCCCACCAAGCTACCCACGACGAAGTTTGCTAGCTCCGAGACGGACCCAATGGTTTGTGTCAATGGTTGTAAACCACTGGGAACTCGAAAGTGTGACTGGGCTTGTCGAAACCACGAAAACATTCCACTTACCTCAACAGTACAGTAGTAAACGCTCTCCACGAGCAACAATAGTAAATAAAGCAGTAAACATGGCATAAGTACATGATAGTAATAAAACCCCAAACTAGTTTGTGGACCCAAGAAATAATATATAATTCAAGCTCTCGCTAAGGGGATTCATGGTCTCACATGCGGATAGTGCGAATAGTCAAGGAACAGGTATCAAGTACTTAGGGTCCTCCGGGACACCAGTGAGCGGTTAAAAACCAAATAACATATATTTCCCACCAGTGTCTTTGCAATAGTTATATCTAGTCCCATTATTTTTATATCAGTTGTAATTTAATTCATGATCATCTCTAACATAAAACATATGGCAACCTTCCAACAACGGTGGTACTTGACGACACACAGCAGCACCTGAGCAAGCGACTACGACATGCAAGGCCGACTATGTACCAAACAATAGGTAATATGAGGTGTCCAAGGCTATATTGTGGCTGCAAGCGATATTAGAGGTACGAAAACTAGAGCATCGCAACACAGATAGCAATAGATCAACAAGAGAAAATAAAGACTACAAAAGTAAGATATGTAGAAAGGGGGAGAAAGCTTGCCTGGAAAACACTACCGAAGGTTCATCCGAAGATCGGGTCGACTCTCACATCAACTGATCGGCTTAATCCATGAAGAAGCAAAGCACTAGAGAAAACACCGGATGCACTATTTAATACTACGACAAAAGATCGGGCATGATGCATGTATGATCTTTGACATGGAAAAGGTGCAATGCAATTGGGTATTAAGCGGAACCAAGTTCCCGACAATTAATTAATAGGTTCATGTTTTTTAGATACTCCACAATTTGAGTGTTGTATTAACAAGGAAAAATATGTCATCGGTTCAATACACAATTTTAAATGGGACCAATATAAGACTAGAAAAGCCTGCATATGGTCTTCATATTAATTATTAGGTGAGTTGACAAAATACCCTCAAACAAATGAATATGTATGCGAGAATGAGCAATTTATATGCAACAATTGCAAGGATGGAAATTTATAAAATAGGGGCTCAGATCGGGATCACACATGTCGGATCGACGATCTTGGGTTCGGGGTTCGGGTTTAGTCTCGGCGGGATCGGTCTTCGGGGCTTCGGCCATAGGATCCTTGAAGGAGGTCATGGAGTTCCAGAAAGGAGACCTTGACGTGTCGAAGGTTCGAGTCGAAGAGCTTCAAGTATGGCGACATCATCTTAGGGTTCCCTATCGAAGTACTTGAGGTTTCCAGTTTTATGATGACGACGGACTTGAATGGGTCAGGCATCGGTGATCTTCGGATGGTCTTGTCGACGCCACCCGATGACCTTGTCCAAATTCTCATTCTCGCCCGCCAAGAGGTTGTTCCAAGGTCGCGGTACCCTTCAACATCACGATTTGAACCACACCACATCATAACGGGGCTGATACACCAAGTTGAGCTTGAGCACAACCATACGGGCATGAGTTGTCTTGTAACAACACCGAAGATGTAGTGGCCGGTTCCTGCAATTTGAGGCCACCGAGGACATCAAGTCTATAGCAACAAAAACACAGAAGAGGAGGTTGTACCGGTGACGGCCTTACTGCAGCAGGACGAACGCGATGGAGACGGCGATGGCGAAGCGCGCCGGCAGAAGACGCGAGTGGTGGAGATCGCGCGAGAGGGAGGCGGAGGAGGGTGCTGGACAGGGCCAAGCGAGGAGAGGGAGGCTCAGGCCGGTGGCGGAAGGCTTGAGTCAGGGCCGACGCGGAGCTCCGGGTACTAGAGAGGCGAGCAAGGTCACGGCCGGCGCGACGGCGGCTGGAGCAGGGCGCAGCGGCAGGGGCCCTCGAGGGTGACGACGAGCCGAAGCATAGGAGTCGGAGGAAGCTTGGGAAGGATGGCCGGAGAGGGGTGGGGAGGACGGGGACAGCCTAGGGAGGAGAGTGATGGAGCCGCCACACGCAGCTCCTGATCTTCTTCTATCTCTCTCTCACAATATCTCTTGTTTCTCAAGAACACACACGCACACATGCAAGAAAGAAGACCAAATGGCTTTGCCAACACTTTCTTCCCTGGAACCCCGTGGCTACATCTTTCTCTCTGCCCACACTGGCCTCTCTTTCTCATTTCTTTGCTCACCTTAAATAGGTAGTACAAGATAAGACTCCACTATGTCCGGATCCTAAACTCATGCCACAACTAGGTGCATGCATGTACACGTTTCAGCACTTGCATAGCCCATCAACGGCCACACGACCAGGCCAAAGACGTATGCATGCATCCTAACAGAACTGACCACTAAACTCTTAGACTAACAATACTTGCGACTAACACTCTAGCTTTGCGTGTGTGTACATGGTCACATATCTGAATGTGCCCACCGCGACACAGCTACTACTACATGCACTCCCTGTGTCTACTTTATCTAAAAACAACACTAATTACAAGATTAGTTCTAACAGAGAGAGCCCGCTGGTGACGACAGGACCCGAGGCCGGAAGCAGGGCTCGCGGGCTGAGCCGACGAAGGGGCAAGACGGTGGTGGTGTTATGTGCTCGACGGTGGAACGTGATGGGGAGACGATGCGGCGCCTGGCCGGCAGCGGAGGTGAGGCAGAGAGGGTCCAAGGGAAGCTTGCAGGCGGTGGCAGAAGGTTGGAGGAGAAAGGCGTCGGGGGAGATATGGGTGCGTGATGCATGCCGCGAGGTGGGGTCGGGTGCGAGGGACTAGGGCCAGGTTGTGTCAGCAGGGATCAGGGTGAGCGAGAGGCTCGCGAGGGAAACAAGGCTGGCGGGGTCGGTCGATCGGGAGTGGGTCCACGCGGGTCGGGTTTGACCGCGTGATGCGGATCGAGAGCGGGCAGCGCCAGGGGAGCGTTCGCGGGGTAGGTCAAGTGGCGACGGGGAGAAGAACATTAGTGGAAACGAGCGCTTTTGTTGATCCTGAAAATGGGCTTTAACACCGGTTCTTCTACGAACCGGTGTTAAAGGGGGGGGCGTACCAGCGTGGCCTCTGCGGCATTAAAGGAGCCCCCCCTTTAACACCGGTTCGTGGCACGAACCGGTGTTAAAGGTCCCTCCACCAGTGGCCCGTGCACCCCCCCTTTAACACCGGTTCGTGGCACGAACCGGTGTTAAAGGGGTGGGGGCTATATAAGACACCACCCCAGCCCACACACACCCCACTCTTCCATTCTTTCACATTTTGGAGCCTAGCAAGAGGGTGTGAAGAGTGCTAGTTTGTGTTTTTTTCATATGCACTAGAGGTGTTCGGTGAAATGCCCGAGAGCTCAAAATAAGCTTTCTTGTTGCTCTTTCCGTCTCGGTCGAGGTCGGCAACTATAGTTTCATGTGTCATTGATGTACTATATATATAAATGGTCGTCTCCCTATTATTTTTTGATATATACTACATATTAATGCAGATGAATCGGCAATGGATGTACGGTGACCGCCGCACTTCCGAGTACATTACGGGCCTCCAAAATTTCATCGTTGTGGCTAATGCAAACCGTGGTCACAATGGTTTTATGTGCTGTCCGTGTGTTCACTATGAGAACAAGAAAGGCTACTCAAATACCAGAACCATTCACGCCCACCTGCTTCGATCTGGTTTCATGCCCAGCTATAATTGTTGGACCAAGCACGGAGAAAAAGGGGTTATGATGGAAGACAACGAAGAAGAAGAGGATGATGAAAACTATCATAATATGTATCCTGAATATGATGATAATGCAACAGAGGTAGATAATGAAGATCAAGAGGGAGCAGATGGGCCCGCTGATGACGATCTTGGTCGGGCCATTACTGATGCAAAGGAAGAATGTGAAACTGAAAAGGAGAAGGAGAAGCTTTCGCAGATGTTAAAGGATCACAAAACATTGTTGTATCCAACTTGCGAAGATGGCCACAAAAAGCTAGGTGCCACACTGGATTTGCTGCAATGGAAGGCAGAGAATGGTGTGACTGACAGCGCATTTTCAAAGTTGTTGGTAAAAATGAAGAATCTTCTTCCAAGAAATAATGAGTTGCCTGACAGTACATACCAAGCAAAGAAGGTTGTCTGCCCTCTAGGATTAGACGTGCAGAAGATACATGCCTGCATTAATGACTGCATCCTCTACCGCGGTGAGAAGTACGAGAATTTGGATGCATGCCCGGTATGCACTGCACTGCGGTATAAGATCAGACGAGACAATCCTGGCGATGTTGAGGGAGAGGCCCCTAGGAAGAAGGTTCCCGCCAAGGTTATGTGGTATGCTCCTATAATACCACGGTTAAAACGTCTCTTCAGAAATAAAGAGCATGCCAAGTTGTTGCGATGGCACATGGAAGACCGTAAGAAAGACGCGATGTTGAGACACCCCGCTGATGGGTCACAGTGGAGAAAAGTCGAGCGAGAGTACCCGGACTTTGCACGTGACGCAAGGAACTTAAGGTTTGGTCTAAGTACAGACGGCATGAATCCTTTTGGTGAGCAGAGCTGCAGTCACAGCACCTGGCCTGTGACCCTATGTATCTATAACCTTCCTCCTTGGTTGTGTATGAAGAGGAAGTTCATTATGATGCCAGTGCTCATCCAAGGCCCGAGGCAACCCGGCAACGACATTGATGTGTACCTAAGGCCATTAGTTGAAGAACTTTTACAGCTGTGGGCCAAACCAGGTGTACGTATGTGGGATGAGCACAAAGGGGAGCCATTTGACCTACGAGCATTGCTTTTCGTAACCATCAATGATTGGCCTGCTCTTAGTAACATTTCAGGGCAGACAAACAAGGGATACAATGCATGCACACACTGTTTAGATGATACTGAAAGTGTATATTTGGATAAATGTAAGAAGGTTATGTACCTAGGGTATCGCCGATTTCTTCCGAACCTGCATCCAGTAAGAAAGAAAGGCAAGCATTTCAAACGTCTGGCAGAACCCCGGAGGAAGCCTGTCCTCCGTACCGGTGAGGAGGTATTTGGTATGGTCAAGGACCTAGAAGTAATCTTTGGAAAAGGTCCTGGCAGTCTATCTGTTCCGAATGACGATGCCGGACACGCGCCCATGTGGAAGAAGCAATCTATATTTTAGGACCTACCCTATTGGAAAGTCTTAGAGGTCCGCTCTTCAATCGACGTGATGCACGTGACGAAGAATGTTTGCGTGAACCTGCTAGGCTTTCTAGGAGTGTATGGGAAGACAAAAGATACACCGGAAGCACGACAGGACCAGCAACGTCTGAAGGCCCCTGAAGAGCCTATGCATCCTGAGAACGAGAAGGGTAAACGATGCCACTTAACTCCTGCCAGCTACACTCTTACCAAAGCAGAGAAGGAAATCTTTTTTGAATGTCTGAGCAGTATCAAGGTCCCGTCTGGCTTCTCGTCGAATATAAAGGGAATAATAAATATGGCAGAGAAAAAATTCCAAAACCTGAAGTCTCATGACTGCCACGTGATTATGACACAATTGCTTCCGATTGCATTGAGGGGGCTTCTACCTGAAAATGTTCGAGTACCCATTGTGAAGCTATGTGCATTCCTCAATGCAATATCTCAGAAGGTAATCGATCCAGAAAGCCTACCAGGGTTACAAACAGATGTGGCCCAATGTCTTGTCAGCTTTGAGTTGGTGTTCCCACCATCCTTCTTCAATATTATGACGCATCTCCTGGTTCACCTAGTAGAAGAGATTGCCATTCTCGGTCCTGTATTTCTACACAATATGTTCCCCTTTGAGAGGTACATGGGAGTCTTAAAGAAATATGTTCATAACCGTGCTAGGCCAGAAGGAAGCATCTCCAAGGGCTATGTAACAGAGGAGGTCATTGAGTTCTGTGTTGATTTTATTCCTGACCTTAAGGCGATTGGTGTTCCAGAATCACGACATGAGGGGAGACTGCGTGGAAAAGGAACCCTAGGATGTAAAGCAATGATATGTAGGGACGGGCATTCTCTCAATCAAGCACACTACATGGTTTTAGAAAGATCTATCTTGGTTGCCCCGTATATCAATGAACAAAAGAATTTAATATGCCTCAAACACCCGGGGCAGTCTGATGAATGGATTATAAGTGAACACATGGCGAGTTTTGGCGGCTGGCTGCAAAGACTTCTCACGAATAACACCACTGTTGGGGATCAGCTGTACTTGTTGGCCAGGACACCGTCTTCGACTGTATGTACTTTCCAAGGGTACGAGATAAATGGGAATACATTTTACACGATAGGCCAAGATAAAAAGAGCACCAACCAAAACAGTGGTGTCCGCTTCGATGCAGCAGAATACAATGGGCAAAAGACCACGTATTATGGGTTCATAGAGGAGATATGGGAACTTGACTATGGACCTAATTTTAAGGTCCCCTTGTTTCGATGCAAATGGGTCAAGCTAACAGGAGGAGGGGTTGAGGTAGACAAGAAGTACGGAATGACAATGGTGGATCTCAACAATCTTATGAAGAACTTAGACGAACCATTCGTCCTAGCCAATGATGTGGCTCAGGTTTTCTATGTGAAGGACATGTCCTCCAGACCAAAAAAAAGAAAAAATATGCAAACGAATACATCATATGATGAGCCAAAGCGTCACATAGTTCTTTCAGGGAAAAGAAACATTGTGGGAATCGAGGACAAGACAGACATGTCAGAAGATTATAATAAGTTTGATGAAATTCCGCCCTTCACAGTGAAAACTGACCCAAGCATTCCATTAAGTAAAGAAGATGCTCCATGGTTACGACTGCAGCGATCATAAGGAAGGGCATATGCCAAGAAGTTCATGCTCATATTATGTAACTCTAGTTCATGTTTTTAATATTAATACATGTCTTGAGTGTTAGTCATGTTTTGTGGATGGACCGGGAGTATGAGAAGAAGTTGTCCCGATTCGTACTTACCATTAAGATCTGATCTCCAAACGCGCGCGGTCACATATTAGGGAGTGCCTCTATGACCAGTTTCTTGGAGATGCCGGAGGACTAGGCTCCGTCGGCATCTCCCTGAAACTGGCCGTAGTGGTGTCCCTGCTCTCGAAAACCATCTTGCAGCTTTGTAACTTGTCTAACTAGATCAATACACCAGGGAGCTAACTAATTTCACATATTAGGGAGTGCCTCTATGACCAGTTTCTCGGAGATGCCGGAGGACTGGGCTCCGTCGGCATCTCCCTGAAACTGGCCGTAGTGGTGTCCCTGCCTCAAACTGGCTGGAGGACTGGACTCACAAGGATGCCTATTTATAGTACAAGCAGCTCGACATAGTGTTGACACTTACAAAATAATGTCGACACTCACCCCTATTATTAGTCCCGGTTGGTGTCTCCAACCGGGACTAAAGGTTCATCTTTAGTCCCGGTTGGTGACACCATCCGGGACAAGGTACACGCCGCACGACATAATGTCGACATGCACTCACCTCTATTATTAGTGCTGACTCGTGTTTTGTCCCGGTTGGTGTCTCCAACCGGGACTAAAGGTTCATCTTTAGTCCCGGTTGGTGTATCCGGGACTAAAGGTTCATCTTTAGTCCCGGTTGGTGTCTCCAACCGGGACTAAAGGTTCATCCCGCCATTTTTTCCCGCCATTTTTCTTCCCGCCATTTTTCTTCCCGCCAGTTCTTCCCGCCATTTTTCTTCCCGCCATTTTTCTTCCCGCCAGTTCTTCCCGCCATTTTTCTTCCCGCCATTTTTCTTCCCGCCAGTTCTTCCCTCCAGTTCTTCCCGCTAGTTCACTATATATATATGTAGGGGGTTGGCCTCCATTGTCATTGCACATCTCTAGACTCATATCTGCAACCTCATCACTCTTTCCCATGGCTTCCACCGTAGCACTAACCCCCAGGGAGGCGGAGGCGCTTTGCGCCTCGAACTACCCCTGCCCGCCGGGCTACTGTGTCCCCGTCGGCTGGATGCTGAGCGTCGGAGGTGTGCCGGTTCCTCCTGTCCCTCTAGGTGTGGCGCGCCGGATGGCCATCACGAACCACTACTACTTCGAGCCGCAGCGTCAGCAGTCTGAGCCGCTTCAGCCATCTCCTGCGCGGCAGCCATCTCCGGCCCGTCAGCCATCTCCTGCGCGGCAGCCATCTCCGGCCCGTCAGCCATCTCCTGCGCGGCAGCCATCTCCGGCCCGTCAGCCATCTCCTGCGCGGCAGCCATATCCGGCCCGTCAGCCATCTCCGGTGCTTCAGCCATCTCCTCAGCGTAAGCGGAAGAGCACTGCCACGAGGAGCATCAGTAGCACTGCCACAAAGAAATCCGCAGGAAACCGTACGCCAAAGAGTTCAAAAAACTACGTCCCGCAACCTTCCGCCAAGCCATTGCCGGTTTTACCGTGGAATCGCAGCGACGAGGAGACCAATAGGATCTCGGGAGAACAGGTCAAGAAATTCTTTGCACCTAGACGGGCCGAGCCAAAGGAGAAAATAGATCCGGCGGTGCTGGAGAAGTTTTACAAAAATCTTTTGAAACCTGAAACCCCACTTGTGCCGGACTACGAGCGCCAGATTTTGAAGGCGGATGCAAGGCGCCGTAGGGAGACTGAAAGTAGCAGTCGTGAGGCACCCCAGAAAACAGTTCCCATGCTCGGAGAGCAGGAAAACCAATCATGCGCCCCGCTCCAAATGTTTGACAAACGGGACGCTCCTCTCGTAGATGATTACGAGGCAGAGCTACAAAGAAAGGCCAATGAGATGGGGATGACTTACATTGCATACTTGAACGTCATGGGAGACAACTTGCCCAAATGTGATGTCAACCCCATACAGCCATGGAAGTATGGGAAGAATCTAGTCAAGAAAGAGGAGCTCAAGAATCTACCAACAAAGATGCAAAAATTGCACAAGTGGTACCTTCATTTCTGCAAGACGAGAAAAGAAGAATGGATCACGGCGCATATAAGAGATCAGATTTTCTTGTGCGGAGACGACGCGATCGACTTCAACATTCAAGACTTGCATTTTCTATTCAATCAGAAGGAACTCGACAAATCTGCCATCAGCCTTTATTGTGTGTAAGTACTATTTCTGTAATTTTTATCTCAACTCATTCACTTCATTAATTGCATGTATATATATATGCTCACCATATATGTATATACTATTATGCAGGAAAAAGGTTATGGAATGCATGAAAGGAGGCCCTTTTGACATTGGGTTCGTTGACCCAAATAGAGTTCATGAAGAAGTGGTAAGAGACAAACCCGGGCAAACAGAAGATTACTTGCTAAAGTCTTTACTGAGACAACAAACCAAAAGGGAAATACTATTGCCTTACAACTTCTCGTGAGTACTGTTACCCTCTCTCTTGTACACATTCTGTTTCGGCTTACTCGATGTTAAGTGTAACTGATGATGAGTTATGCGTGCGTAGGTTCCACTTTATTCTGCTAGTCATTCAACCCGACTCAGGAAAAGTCCTTGTCATGGACTCGTTACGAAAAGAAAAAGAGCTATGGGCAGACTTTAGAGAGATGCTCCAGAGGTAATTTCAATCATATTATCGCACTAGATCGGCAACTTTCGTGACAATAAGTAATTAATTACTCCTTTATCCATTTTCTTTGTCGGACAGGGTTTGGAAAATGTTCACGGGCAGGGCCGTGGGTGAATGGTCAGAAGAACTAAAATTTGTAGACCAAAATGTAAGTAATACTAGCTAGCTTCCAATTCCATTATATCATGCTTTATTGATTATTATTTTGATTGAACTCTCTATTCTCGTAAAGTGCACGCATCAAGGACACGGCAATAACTTATGTGGGTACTATGTTTGCGAATTCATTCGCAACACGATATGTGCGACAGGCCAAGCCGCACTAGAACAACTTAGAGTAAGTAAACAAAGTCCACAACATTATTTTATTACCATCAATTGTGTTGAGTTTTATTCTTATATATATATTGACGGCCCATTCTTCATATATATTCAGATCGAACGGATGCGGGACCAACTCCTACCATTTGAACGCATACGAGCCATTCAAGAGGAATTGGCGGGGTTCATACTTGATGAGGTCGTCACGCCTGGTGGAGAACTCTATAGATATCCACCAAAATGAGCGATGACGATGTATGTGCCGATGGCGATGTATGTGCCGATGACGATGTTTGTGTCTAATAATAGTTGCTTAATTATTCATGTACTCGTATGTACCGATGACGATTTATAAGTATACCGCTCCCGATCGATTTCCCCTCGCTCCCCCCCCCTCCCGCTGAAATACGCCCAGAACGGGGCAGAGGCAGAAGTCTGCCGCGGCAGGAAAACGGCCTAACTCTCTGCCGCGGCAGAAGAACCTTTAACACCGGTTCCAGATACGAACCGGTGTTAAAGGGGGGGCCTGAGGCATGCGGCATCCCCACGTGCGCCACCCTTTAACACCGGTTCGTATAGGAACCGGTGTTAAAGGGCCCCCCCTCTAACACCGAACCCTCAACAGCAGTTGGGGAACCGCTGTTAGAGGGCCCTCCCAACCGGAGTTAAAGGGGGGCTCTGCACTAGTGGAAGTAAGGGCTGGTTTGTAGGGGATTGGGGATAAGTAAAGATGGCAAAGAGCATGGTATGGTCAGGGTAGAGAAATATCATATCTATATCTATAACCGTGTAATCAATGGGTACAAAATCTTAATCATACCCATACCCGCGGTTATAAAATTTTACCCATACCTATACCTGGCTGGTACCCATACCCATTGGGTACCCGGCGGGTATATCCAATAATATATAAGTTATTCAAAATTTTACTTTCATCAATAGAATATTTGAAAAAACACAATAATCTCTACGTACTAATCGTAGACGAGTACATACAAGTATCAAATTAAAGTTTAGAAGTCGCAATCTCATACTCGTTTCTAGGCTTCTCGGCCACATAGGTACAACTCTATAGGTAAGTTTGACATGTCAATTTAAACGTACAGGGTATGGGTATATCCATGGGTACAAGTCTATACCCACTCCTGTACCCTTGACTTAACGGGTAGGGTATGGGTATTAACCTTTGGTATAAAAGTGTGCACGTACCCTACCCATGCGGGTACGGTACCCACGGGTACTCCTACCCATGGGTAAAATTGCCATCCTTAGGGTTAATGTTTGGACAAACTAGTCTAGGGTTTAGGGGTAGGATTAGGGTTTGCTGGGATCTGGGTGGTAGCTATGCTCTCAGCCGGGCTGGGCTTGACCTGGCCGGCTAGGAGGTCTGCCTCCCTTTTTATTTTTATTTTTATAAACCTTTTACAAATAGTTTGTAGATATATAAAATATCCGTAAAAACCATGTTTAGTTTGAATAAAGAAGGGGAATAATGTAGAAAACAAAATAGTCTTTTGGCAAACTTTTTAGACAAAAATATGCATGATGACATGATGATGCACAGAGTAAAAACACATGCGATTTTCTAGTAGTGGTTTTACCCAGGGTGCTACAACTGTGCCCATAGGCGAGGGGTACTCCGGGTAGGTCTTGTACTTCTTCTCCTTAATCGTGTTCTACAACATTTTCTTCTCCTTCATCATCATCTTCTTCTCCTTGTTCAGAGCCGATGGTTCACCAGTAGACCTGTTCGCCCCAGTTCCCTGGGTCAGCGAGGTAAGCACTATACACTGGGGTTTTTGCGACTAGGAATCGGGCTTTCCTAGATCTTTCCACACTGCCTAGTCTTGCATAAAGCTTGGTGCTATAACTTCAAATATTGTTTTCCCCGTTCCATGATAGGGATGAAACCACGTTTTCTTTGTCCCAGAAAAAGAAGCCAAAACTCAAGACTTAGGTGGATGCTTGGCATAATGCATAGATAAGCAGCCACATGGAGAAAATGCACACCGAAGAACTTGAATTAGAACGGCTCAAATCATCTATGAAGACCCTTACTGAGGAGCGCGACCAGCTGAAAAGGGACAACGCTGCCTGGGAAAAACTGCATAAGAAGAAACAAGCCTCGACCCGATGGAATACGACCATCATCGAGGGGCTCTCGAAGGATAATGCAAGGCTAACAAATGCTAATGTTGATCTCTATGTCAACAACATGAACCTGCTTCGGAAGCTCCAGGATTCGCTCGGTGAGAAGGTCAAGATCAGGCAGGACATGCTCGTAAGTCGCCTACTACTTGAAGAGATTGAGGAGGAAAACGAGCAGCTCCTCGCCAGGATTTCCTCCGTGCTGCTCTGTTGAACTAAACTACTATGTGTTTCTATTTTGCAACTATAAACTAAACTATTCGAACTATATGAGTTGCAACAGGAGACACCTTTTATGCTGTCCGAAACCTATCTGCCTTCCTATTGTTTCTATCTATTTATTCAGAGTTATAGATGCTCAACAAAGCTTCAGAGTTATAGTGTGAGAACTCTGCTCCGGATGACCAGATATTACTAGTGCCATCCCCTGAATCAAACATAATGGTGTGGACTACGTTCCCCTATTACATCCCGTTTGATTCAGTTCGTAATTCCATCGCAAGAATGGTTCAAACGATAACCTAAACAAATGTTGTATGAAACTGAGAGAAACAGGTGCAGAGCTTTTAGGTGCTAACTAAAACTAAAAGAAATCTAGAGATTGTCGACAATAGCCTGACTACAGCAGTAACTTGATGAAACTAAACATTAGATGATGCATAAGATTTATTCAATATAGCATAAAATCCAACATTAACTAAAGGTTCACCTCTTAAAAAAATTCTTATGATGTTCCTAATGCTCAAACCAACTGTAGTGTATGCACTGTATAAATTAACAGTGCATTCAGGCAACATAATCTTCAAAACAACAAGAACCCACCAATAGTCTACATCTACTATCATTATATGTTTAAGTAGATGAACCATCACAATATTGGAATATAGAATCATGCTAATTTTAGGAAGTATCTATAGCAGATCAAACAAAGTAATAGACTCACCATCACAAAAGCTACATCACCTGCAGATGAGCATCTGCTGATGCTCAACCATGGAGTGTAGAGAAAGTGAGTGGAATATCCTACATGACTTTTAAAGCCTACTAGGTGGGATCATGTTGGCCAAGTGTTTACTCAAACAACCAATAGTTGATGATGGTGTTTCTAGCCAACCCAGAGAGGTCTATAGACCATGCAATGTTGACATGGGCCCACATCTACCAAAAGTGTCTCATGTCTTGGCATAGCAAAATTATACTTAGATCTATCAAGTAGGTAGGATCATGTTGTCCAAGTGATCCTGACATCTTCCTATGTTGCTCGGAAGGGTTGATGGCACAGGACCTGCTCCTATTCGTGATAGTGGCCACAAATTCTATGGCTCAATGGGTCGGTCTGGGTGTCTGATTCTGCATAATTTTAGATAAGGCATTTGGTACTGAATCTGCTCTGGTGTGTATGTGAAATGAACAAGCCAATTGGCGCCGTTTGTGGGAACTGGGGACGCTGATTGTGCGGTCGTGACGGTCCCATCCGGAGCGATCTACAACTCATCGGCGATGGAGAGTCACCTCCTCTTTGGCGCCTTTGACTTCACCACCCACTCACCGGTCACCCTGAGGGATTTCGAGTCCGTCGGCGACGGGCTGGAGATGCTGTTTGGGAGATTTTGCTTCCAAGTGGGGCAGAATGGCACCCTCCGCCTGCTAGAGCGGGTGCCACCACCATCCATCAGGCCCGCTTCGTGGGTCCCACCTATCGGTGCGCTACACCCGTCAACACTGACAGACGAATCAGATGACAGAAGCAGCTGCAACTCAGATCTGTGTGGCCCTCCCTCAGATGAAGGAACCTACGGTTCCGAATCTGAAAGCTATGATAGCAGCGATCCAATCCACGGGCGCTACCTATGCTCCGTCGTCATCAACAACATGATGGACCCGCCGCCAGGTTCGAGTGAGCAGCAAACACCCAACCCTCCTCTCAACCCGCAAGCTAGGAACAGAGGAAACGGGGGAGATCCTCCTATCAGGCCCAACGAAGGCAACGCTCACGCCTTCCACAAGATCAACCTCAACGAGGAAGGCTGGCGCCAAGCACGCGAAGCCGTGGTAGGCAACATCATCCTACCTATGAATGCTTCACGGGATCTACTGATGGCCTACCACCTCCTCCTCATCAACGAGCATAACCGGCAGGTGAAGCTGATGGAGGAACTTGGGAAGCATAAGAAGGCAGCTTTCGAGTCTAGCACGCAGCAAGTTGCGCTCTCCTCCACTGGTGGCTCCAGTTCGCACGGCAACCATGCCAACAAGCACCGCTCCTGCACGGAGCACATGCACCCTGCCACGCGACGCGAGGTCACTAGGGCTCTCAACACGTCCTTCATGATGATGGACGCAAATGAAAAAGTCATGCCGAAGACACCGCAGGCTGCGATCATGGCAGCCACCACCTATCTCGCATCCCACCCACCTCCAGCGGGCGACCCGAAGAGTGCCATGCACAAGTCTGCGCTAGCAGGCCTCGGACTCGTCGGAGCTGCGCTCCACAATGAAGCTCCTGCGGAGCCAACGAAAAAATCTGCGGTCAGGTTCACCCGTAGCCTTAGTCCCTCATCCGAGGAGGACGAGCATGACCTGCCCCAACATCGCAAGAGACCACGGTGCCGCAGCAGCGACTACGACGCTCGAAACCATCACACCTAGCGCAAGGTCGACAAGGCACGTGCTAAGCACGCGTGTTCAACTAAATCTGATGAGGAGGACGATGGAGAACTATCCGGTGCCATTTGCTTCAGCAGATCCGTCTAGCGGATGCGGATGCCAGAAAATTTCAAGATCGCTTCGGACACTCCGAAGTTCGATGGTATGCAGGACCCAAAGGCCTGGCTCAGTGACCACCTTTCATCCGTCAAGCTGCACGGTGGAAACAGGAACACTTCCTTACAATGCCTTCAGCTGCAGCTGACAGGGGCAACTAGGATCTGGCTCAGCAGCCTGTCCTCCGGATCCATCCGAAGCTGGGAGGAGCTGGCATACAACTTCATCCGCAACTTCAAGGGCACCAGCAAGAGGCTAGTCTTGATCGAGGAGCCTGCACCCAACATACCAGCGAGTCCATCCACTCGTACAGACTACGCTGGTCCCATATCAAAAATTCTAGCGCACATATCTCCTAAGAAAGGACAATCGACGCCTTCAAGGATGGTGTCAAATGCCCAGATTTCAAGGAAGAACTTGGGCGCTTCAAGCCCAAGACGCTCGACCACCTCATGGACATCGCCAACTGATGGGAAGACTTCGCGAGGATTCTGTCCACCGAACTCATTCGGATGACGAGGATGACTACGACTGCAGGCGAGGACGCCGGAGCAAAATAAGATCGCGCGTCTACGATGATCGCGAAGGCATTGACATGGTTGCGGCTGGATATGTCGACCGACGCAACGACGGCAACCACAGCAGCAGATACCGTGGAGGCAACTACCGCGACGGAGGACGACCCACAAAGACGTGGCAACGTGGCGGCTACAACGACGAGCCTTCGGCAAACGACAAGTTGTCTCGTCCTTGCACCATCCACTTCTGTATCGACAAGCAGGATGGCAAGTAGATGTCCATCCACATGCTCAAGGACTTCCGCAAGTTCTAGAAGCTCAGCAAAGGTCTCACCCAAATGCGGCGCCAGATCGTGAACCCTGGATTTGGGCATGCACCCGTGCTAGGTGTTATCGCCCATGGAGCTCCCCCACCACCACCCGTCAGACCATCGCAGCCGACGATAGAAGCCGCACCAAAATAACGATGCGGGAGGATACCCGCTGCCAAAATGGTCCCTAATGATCCAGAAGGGGCGCCCAACCAACAGAGTGCAAAAGAAGATCACCCGCCAAGTCAGCCTGGCCCTGACCGCTCCACCAGCCATCCATGAGTACCTCAGTGGCTCGGAGTCCTACATCACGTTCGATCATTCGGATAACCCAGGTCAGATCCCTCGCACAGGTCATGCTGCCCTGGTGCTCGAGGTGCAGATCGGGGGTTCGAGATGAGCCGCGTCTTCATGGACGGCGGCAGCGGCATCAATCTGATGTTCGCCAGCACACTCGCAGCAATGCGGATCCCGCTATGTAGCCTGGAACAATTGGACACAACGTTCCATGGCATAGTCCCAGGAAAGGGCATATACTCTCAGGCAAGATATGGCTCGACGTCATCTTCGGCTAGCCCAAAAACTTCAGGCACGAGCGGCTAGAGTTTGAAGTGGTGGACTTGCTATCACAGTACACGCCATCCTCAGGTGCATGGCATTCGCACGATTCCTGCTAGTAGCGCACTACGCGTACCTGCTACTGAAGATGCCAGGACCCAGGGGCTTCATCATCGTCTAGGGAAGTTTCACCCAATCGACCACTGCGAGAGAGACTTCAACAGAATCTCCTAGTCATTTGGCATGCAGGAGGAGCTCACGAGGCTCAGAGAGGTGACAGACAACGGGGCACCCCCAGTCACTAGGCAAAACTCACCTGTTATGTCATTCGACACCACGGTCAACACAAAGAAGGTGCAGGTCCACCCGACGAACACCTCCAAGACGGCATTGATTGCCAACGACCTTACTCCCGCATAGGAAAGCATGCTCATCGAATTCCTCCGTGAGCACTGGAAAATTTTCTCCTGGTGTCCTGCGCACATGCTAGGAGTTAGCCGGGCACACACTCAATGTGTTCCCTGACGCAAAGCCAGTCAAGAAGTCGATCTGATGACAGTCTGAAACGAGAGCTGAAGCGGTTTAAATCGACGTCAACAGACTGCTCGATGCCAACTTCATCCAGGAAATCAAGGAGAGCGAGTGGCTAGCCAACACTGTGCTGGTCCCAAAAAAATACACAGACATCCTGCGGATGTGCGTGCACTTCACATCGCTCAACAAGCACTGTCCCAAGGACCACTTCTCTTTACCGCGGATCGATCAAATCATTGATTCGACTGCAGGATGCGAGAAACTCTCCTTCCTTGACGCCTACTCAGGCTACAACCAGATTCGGCTGAAGGTCGAAGATCAAGAGAAAACAACGTTCATTACGCTGTTCGGAGTATTCTGCTACAACACCATGCCCTTCGGGCTGAAGAATGCATGTTCCACGTATCTGTAGTGCATGCAGGCATGCCTGAAAAACCACATCGGTCGCAACATCCAAGTCTATGTCGACGACATAGTAATCAAGACCAGGGAGGCCAAGATGTCGATCGACGACCTCCATGAGATGTTCAATAACCTTGATCACTACAAGATCAAGCTAAACCCAGAAAAGTGCGCCTTCAGCGTCCCATCTGGCCAGCTACTCGAGTACTTCATATCCCAGTGGGGGATTGAGGCGAATCCGAAGAAAATTAGGGCCATACTAGCCATGGAGAAGCCCAAGAACCTCAAAGGTGTCCAACAGCTAGCTGGGCGGATTAGGCACTGAGCAGATTCATCAGCCTCATGGGCGAGAAGGCCCTACCCTATTACCAGCTGAAATGCAAGGCGGACAAGTTAGAGTGGATTCCCGAAGCAGACGACGCATTCGAGGACCTATAGCGGCTGCTCTCCACCTCTCCTATCCTGGTCACGCCTAATGAAAAAGAGCCTTTTCTGCTATACATTGCAGCTACGCACTAGGTGGTAAGAACCGTACTCATGGTCGAATGACCCGAAGATGGCAAGACCCACGGGTCCAACGCTTAATCTACTACCTCAGCAAGGTACTAACTCCAACAAAGCATAGGTACCCTCACTACCAGAAGCTCGCCTATGGCATATTCATGACGGCTCGTCGGCTGAGCCACTACTTCCAGGAGCAGCAGATCTTGGTCATCAACGACGCCCCACTGTCCAACATCCTGAACAACCACGAATCTATGGGATGCGTAGCCTTGTGGGGCATCGAGCTGTCTCCTCTAGACATAGTCTACGAGCAGCGCAAGGCCATCAAATATCAGGTCCTCCCTGACTTTCTCGTCTACTGGATGGAACTCCAGCTGCTGAACACTCCGGACATGTCGCAATCATGGACGATGCACTTCGATGGCTCCAAGCGCGAGGCTGGAGCAGGGGACGGTGTCGTACTGACGTCCCCTCAAGGCGACAAGATGTAATACGTCCTTCGGATGAAAGTTCGTGCCTCCAACAACGAGGCCGAATACGAGGCCCTCATCCACGGCATGAAGATGACCAAGATCTGCGTGCAACGCGCCTGGTCATATATGGTGACTCGAATCTTGTCGTCCAGCAGATGATGAACGAGTGCGACGCTCACAGCGCCAACATGATCGTGTATCGCGCGCTCTACAACTCACTCGAAGGATACTTTGATGGCTGCGAGCTTCGGCTGGGAAAGCAATGAAGAAGCTATTAGGCTCGCCAACATTGGCTTCACCTGTGCACGTATGCCACCAGGCGTGTTCCTTGAACAAATCTGCGTACCCTCTATCAAGAGAAAATTCCCGAAAGGATCAGCCGAAGAAGTAGAGCACTCAGGGGATGCGCCACCCGAAGGACAGGAGGGACCCGAAAATCTCGACACCGAGGCCGAGCTGGTCATCCTGATGTAGGTCATGGCGATTGAAGAGACATGGACACAGCCGTACCTTCGGTACCTGATAAACAATGAACTGCCCGATGACCCGACAGATGCTCGACACATATCTTGCCGATCAAAAGCCTTCACCATAATCAACAGCGAGTTGTACAAGCGCAGCATTTCGGGCGTGCTTCAACAATGCGTCACCATCGGTGATGGCAAAAGCATCCTCCAGGACATCCACAAGAGTATCTGCGGCCACCACGCAGGCATCCGCGCCCTAGTCTCCAAATCTCTACGATCTGGGTTCTACTGGCCAACTGCCATGAATGATGCCAAGGACATCATCCAGAGGTGCAACGTCTGTCAAAGATACGTGGACAAGCCACACGCACCAGGATCCGAGCTGAGGCCCATACCGTTGGCCTAGTCCTTCGCCCAATGGGGCCTCGACATGATCGGAAAACTGCCAAAGTCCTCGCCAGGAGGCCATGCTTCCTCCTAGTCGCAGTCGACAAATTCAACAAGTGGATCGACGCCATTCCAGTCACCAACCAAAGCGACAAAACTGCCATCAAGTTCTTCGAATCCATTGTGTACAGATTTGGCGTGCCTCACAGCATCATCAAGGACAACGGCTCGAACTTCATCTCGAAGGAATTCCAAGCCTTCTGTGAAAACCCCGGCATCAACATATCCTACACCTCAGTGGCGCACCCTCAGACCAACGTACAGGTCGAGAAAGCCAACAACCTCATAGGGAGCGGCATCAAGAGGCGCCTGTTGTGCCCACTCGAAAGGCTTGCGGGAGCCTGGGAAGATGAGCTACCCTCCGTTCTCTGGAGCCTGCGTACAACGCCAAACAGCTCGACCGGCTACACTCCCTTCTTCATGGTACACGGAGCCAAAGCCTTGCTGCCTGCCGAGGTATGCCACAAGGCCCCACGGGTCGTCGCCTACAACAAAGCCAAATCATCGGCCACACTCGATGACGTCATCGACACACTCGACGAGGCATGTGACATCGTTACGGCTCCCTCAGCGGTCTACCAACAGAGCCTCTACAACTACCACAGCCGTCGGCTGCGCCCAAGGTCCTTCGTCAAAGGAGACGTCGTCCTATGACTCAAGCAAGAACGGCCCAAAAAGCTCGAGTCACCCTGGGAAGGACCCTACATTGTCACCGAAGTCATCCCACATGGACCCTATCGCGTCATGGACGTCGCATCAGGAGTCGAATACTCCAACCCCTGGAACGTCGCACAATTGCGATGCTTCTACCCCTAGTTACCCTTTACTTTCAATAAGGCTACTCAGCCAAAGCTAGTCAGCCGAACAATGTACCTCCTCGTTTGCTATGAATAAAAGATAAGTTCCTTGGCTTAAATATCTTTTTTATTTACATTACTTATCGGTAAACACGCTTGGGGGCCACGCCTCACCCGACGACTACGTCAACTGAAAACAAACGCATCCAACCCGATTAGCTAACCACGTCAGGCTAACGAAAGGGAGATTCAAACTACAGAGAACCACGTGCCAATATACACATAACACTTTACAAAGGGAACTACGAGCCCATTCGAATAAATACAAATTTTACATTAAAGTTTTTCTGGAGCATTACGTTCGCTCAGCATGCTCACCCATAGACTGCCCATGTTCACGAATTTTACAATGTTTTTCTGGAGCATTACGTTCGCTTAGCATTAAAGTTTTTCTGGAGCATTAAAGTTTTTCTCGAACCGATCTACAATCTCCTCAACATGCTGCGTCACAGCCGCATAATGTGGGCGCATGTCCCATAGACTGCCATCTGGTCGAAGGGGTGGCCCAGTCGCCACCTCCACAAGATTGACATCACAATGATGGAACCGAATGAGCGACAAGGAAGCATTCACCCCAGCAATCAGCCGCACCAACTCTTTGGCGTAGCCCACGTTCTGAAATTTCGCAGGAAGGCCCCAAAAGCTGGAAGGTGCCACATCCAAGGGGAACATGACAGACCAAATGGCCGCCAGAGAAGTCCTCGCCTGCCTAATCACCCGATGAACCTGGTGCACGCGATCTTGCACCGTCGCAAGGACGATGGCTCGATCGCGGTCCATCCAGAAGAAGCCACCAGCCTCTAGGTCCTGTTGCGTCAGGCAGTTCATCCGAATCATGACACACTCCTTCTCTTCCCTCAGAACGAGATTGACATCAACACCAAACATGGAATAAGATGGCATACAAATAGGTTGCACCCGAAAGAACATCGGCTATCAAAAAAACTTGCATTGAAGTTGTTCACCCATCTGCTGCAACTCTCCAAGCAAGAACTCGTCCCTGACCGTGGCTCGCCAGCCTTGGACTTCCACACATCTGCATGACCTCAAATGCTAAGGATCTCCTTCTCCAAGCTTCGGACACGATCGCGAATAAAATCCAACTGCGACGCATCATCCAAAGATGCTCGTGGCTCAGGAGCGGTCGGAGTGACAACCGGAGCCTCACCTAAAGGACCCTAAAGGAAAATAAATCAAGCATAAACATCACAAACATTTTTGGCAGCAGCTCGAAAGATAAACATATATACATCAATAAAGCCACCTTGTGACATAATTGGGCTTGTTCATAAGCAAAAGGTTACAGAAGGAAGCAAAAAAGAAACTACATCATCTACATTACAAAGGCCTAAGCCGCCGCATCTGGGTGGCCTCGCAGCCAGACTGCCTGCTCTTGACCTCCTGCTGCTTCTTCGCCGCGTAGTTAGCCAGGAGATCGATGAGCTTAGGACCATAGCGCTTACAGCGAGAAGCAAGGATGGTGAAAGCTACCTCAAAGCCATCTGCAGCCGTCGGCATCCGGGACGTGATTTGCAGCAAGTCCAGCTCCGCTCCGGACGCCATCACCATGGCCAGCCCCATGAAAGTGCCAAGGCCCTTCTGCTTGCGCTTGTATTCTTCCGAGGCCTCCTCTGACAGAGCATCCGCCAGGGCATCGACGTCGTCAAGGACAACGCCCTTGGGGGCGACCTCCTTGTAGAAGTGTGCAAGCACTTTCCTGGCCTTCTCCATGGAGCTAGCGGTGGTGGCGCAGTGATCTTCGACCACAGCGGCAACATCACCCAACGCATCTCCATGCTCCAGTGCATCACGATCAAACGTGATGCCTGAAGCATCTGAGATAAATAAGGAGAAAGACTCGAATGAGAAAAGACAAGACGCAGTCGAAAGACCACAACACTCAAACGAGGGAAGGGAAACTCACTAGAAACAGCTTTGGCTCCAGCCATAAGCTTATCCTCCATCTCCTTCTTGTGGGCGGCTGCTACGTCCATGATCTGTTCTTCGCGATCAGCAGCCTCCTTCTGCAGACGCTCTTTGGCTTCAGCAGCATCAGCTTCCCTCTTCTCCGCCTTGCCGAGGCTCTTTTCAAGAGCGTTCTGCCTACGGAGTGCATAATTGTTTTCATCTGCAACATGAAGCAACACAGGATCAATACAAGAAAAAACCCTGGAGCAGATGAAAGAAAACCAGGGTAAAAATTTACGTACCCTGAAGCTGCTGCAGGTTAGCCTCCAACTCCAGGTGCTGCTGAATAAGGAGATTGGCGCCATGCACAAATGGCTACAGAAGAAACATCACACTTACAGCACAAAGTCAGTAAATAAAGGGCTCGCGGGCTCCCCCTCAAATCGAAAAGATTAAAAAGTCAATAATAAAAAGGGCTCGGGGCTCCCCCCATGGAGCACGCAACATAACACTTACGTGTTTAGGTGTGGGCTCCGAAGGTTTTGCAAGTTGCCTTCTGAGTCACGACCGCCCAAGCTTCTCGCTTAGAGGAGTTCGGGCTATCATCCTTCGAGTCGACCACCACCTGGGGAATAGAAGCCATTGGCTTTGATTCTGCCATAACTTCTTGAGTTTCCCCGCCAGGGGACTCCTCCAAAGAGTTGCTGCAAGCAAAAATCAGATTAGCAACACATCACGACCACAAAGACAAACAATAAGAAAAAGGCTAAGATGAAGCAACTTACGACTCGATGTACGATAAGTTGAAGACGAGAGCTGCCTTCTGCTTTTTCTTCTTGGCTGGCGGATGCGGATCCACTGACCGGAGAGGCACAGCAGGATAAGGTGCAGACGATGCACCATCATCCTCACCATGCTGCTCGAGGAACGACGGACCCCTTGGAGTTGGAGGGGTAGACGCATCCAAAGACTCGCTGTCGTGGGAATGGCCACGGCAGATGCTGCAATCGGGAGCGAGTAGTAGAACGAGGGGAAAGGGCGGCCAACCATCTGCAGTGAGATATGAGGGCAACGACACAGGGTTTTACCCAGGTTCGGCCCCCCGGAGGGTAAAGACCTACTCCTGCTAGATTGTATTGATGAGAGAGTATAAGGGCAAGCTTGGCGACTAGGCAGCAAGTCGCAGGGGGTGTATGATGGAAAGTAAGTTCTATGCATGCCCTAGGGAGGTTTATATAGAGTCACCTTGCTAGGGTTTACAGATCTAAAACCGAGTTGGATAAGGACTCAGAGGGAGCTTGACCTAATCCGACTGGGCCTAACAACGCTTCTGGGCCTCCACCTTCCAATCGCCTAGCTTCTTCTTGGGTCGTGATCCAGTCGCCATCCTGCAGGCCCACTCGCTGGCAGTATGGGCCAGTAGGAAACGTCCTGCTGGTTATACCCCACTCGGCATATCCCCATCAGTAGTCCTCGAGGCCGTCGTTGATTCTTCGCAGGTGTTCTTTGGTAGTCGGAGTATTCGGGTCCAATTTGGATGCCCAGTTGAATTGGCGGTGGACTCCTTCAATGAAAGAGAGAATCTTTAGCATGTTTCCTCAATGGAAATAACTGCGACCAGTCGAATCGCCAATCTCGCAAATAGGTTGGCGAGAAGTCGAATTGCAACTATGGCGAATAGGTCGGCGAGTAATCGAATAGATGCGGCCGGCGAGTCGAGTAGACGAAGTTGGGCCTTCAATCTTGGTCAAACTATCCGTTGGATAATCCAACGGTAATATCGGCGTAATCACCGCGTAGTAACGGCTCTTCGAAAATGGAGGGTACCAACCACTATATAAGGAGTGAAGGGTGAAGAGCGATCATTCCCCACATTTCCTCTGACCTCGGGCGTCTCCTAATCTTCCATCTCTTCCAGAGCAAGCCAGAGCAATCCAGTGATTCCGTCGTGAGCCTGCAATCTCAGATCCTCCGATCGATGGCGCCACCGAAAGATCTGTGGGGGAGATCCAAGTGCACAAAAGTTCTTCTAAAATACTTCGAGGATGCGGGAATTCTTTACGCCGAGAGATGGCAAATGCCCGCAGCCGGAGAAGTGGAGCCGATCCACGCGCTAGGGAGTTCATATGCTTCACCATCCATCTCGAGAGGGGGCTCGGCTTTGTCACATACCAAAATTTTCCAAATTTTGAAATGTGAAAAATAAATAAACAAAATAAATAATTGTTGAAATTTAGGGTGAAAAGAAACTTTTTGATTCCAAATGGAAACATTAAGACCCATCTTGAACAAACTTTGAATAAAATTTGAATCCAACTAAATTCAAATCAAGTGAAATGCATTCTTCAAAAATGCATCTTGAAATTTAAACACTTGGAAAATAAACCAAATCCCTAAAACCCTAATGGTAGAAAAACATTTCCAAGTTATCTCAAAGACTAAGGATTTAATCCATATAAAAATTTGTCAAAAATCATTATTAATTGATCAAGAATGATAAATAAAAATACTACAAAACCATATAAATTATTTCTATTCTATTTGGAACCATAGATAAAAACTTATAAATTTAATAAGTTAAAAGGAATTAATTTTCAAAGCTAATAAAGCTCCTACCTGAAATCCATACCCAATTATGATCAAATTAATCCTAAAGAGATATAAAAGGATAAACAAATATCAAATAAGATTTTTCAAATTGGAATCACCAAGTTTGGATCTTTAAATAAAAATATATGGATTTTATAAGGTAAAGAAAGAAATAAATAAATAAAGGATATTTAAAAGACAAAATTAAATCTTGGCCAAATCCATAAGCAAATGAAAATAAAGATAATCCAAATAAAATAATAGGATAACGATTATTCCAATAAAATTATATAGCATTAAACCATATTCTAAATATATATGGATAAAGATAAAATCCTTAATAGAAATGATTAATTATATCATGGGAAAATAATAATTGGAATTTACCCAAGTGGAATAAAAGTTATTTAATTAACTTAAATGGAATCAAAGAAATCATTTAAATAAAATTTATGGAATTAAAACCATATTTGATTTCATTAGAATAAAGACATTTTCCCAAATTAAATGATTAATAATCATATTAAAATACTTTAAATAATTCAAAGTGAATTATTTAACACCTTATTAAGTAAATAAAACCTACTGAAAAGGTTTAGTGAAAATTGAATTCAAATAAGAGAAGGAATTATATTTAAAATTTTATTTGAATAAAGGAAAGTGCCTATTTTAAATAAAATATAAACCATAAATGAATAAAAGAATTATTCCTAAAATGGTGTTTAAAATTCATGTTTTAACAGTATTAAAACTTATTGAAAGTTTGGCAAAGTTTTGAAATCAAATGATTGATTAAAATGTTTAAACAAAATTCAAAACAGAAATCAAATTGGAAAAAGAAAAAGGTTTCAGAATAAAAAAAGGGAACAACCCAACCCAACAGAACCCAGCCCATATGGCCAGCAGCGCAGCCCATTCCCTCTCTCCCCGAATCGTTTTTCTCTCATTCACTAACGAACCCGCAGAGACACTGACCGCTGGACCCCACTCTTCCTTTCTCTCTCACGCTGACGAAGCAGCCCCACCTGCCAGTCTCCTCGCTGTTACCAGCCGTGGCAGAATCGAATCAATTTGAGTTATTGCCGCACTGATTCCGCCCTACGACCATGCTCGTTAAAGCGTCGAGACGCCCTCTCTCTTTCCCCTCCATCGCCACACCCTCCCCGCCACCAGGATGCACGAATTACTCGCCCGAATCTCACTGCCCCAACACACTCCGGCGACAATTCCGGTGAGTACACGCCGCCCCTCCCCTCTGGTTCACGCTCACTTGATCTCCATCACTTTGCGCATCCACTGACCCCAGTCACACGTTTTCTGGTGACACAGAGTATCGACAACCACCCCGACTGAGCGCTGCCACGGTCTGCCTCAACTCCGGCGAGAAGTAGCCGACAAGCCAGCGCGCCCCTTTCCCTCTGGTGAGTTCTTTCACAACCTAGGCAACCTTGCGCACCCTCCTAACGCGTTTACTTGATCAATTGTGACCTAGACACTCGCCTTCGACCACGGCCATGCGTGCCCGTGCCAGTGATCTACTCCGGCGAGGAATTCCAGTCGACTCCGTGCGCCCCTCGACAAACAACGACAACCTTGAGCTTCAGCACGACGCGGCAAACCCAGTGAGGATTATCTCCCTCTCTTGCGCTTCCTATTTTGCCGGTACCTCCATCGTTTGAGCGCGCCGCTGCCACTCGCTGCCGCCAGCGCCGCCCGTTCCTGGTCATTCAATTTAGGCCGTAGGATTTTGATCACGTGGATACGATAGAACATAACCCGAAGGGGTACGATTGATCATGTGCCGCACGATCTGTTTTAGATCCAACGCACCGTGTAGGCCGATCCGAGCGAACCGGTATGAGCCAATGAAAACATTCCACGTGGCCTGGAGTTGTTTTAAAACTAGAAACTTTTATATCAGATATGTGAATTTGTAAATTGCATAACTTTAAATCTACACGTCCAA
This sequence comes from Avena atlantica, assembly GCA_910589765.1. Lineage (NCBI taxonomy): Eukaryota > Viridiplantae > Streptophyta > Magnoliopsida > Poales > Poaceae > Avena > Avena atlantica. The sequence continues at coordinate 246,667,308 of OU342738.1, read as the reverse complement.
ATTTTACAAATTTTATATCAATGGAATGAGAAAAACAAGTACTTTCCAACCTTGTACTTTGTTTAGTAAATTGCTTCTGTTAAATTGGTTGTTTTTGCAGAAACTTATGTAGACATATTTTGAATATAAAAATTGTTCTAGAATTTTTTTTTAGGGTAAAATCTTTGGTAAATGGTTTGTTTTGAACCTACTGACCATAAAAAACAATTTATGGATTTAAAAATGTATTTTGTGAAGTTAAAGAGTAAATCTTTGAATTAAAGCATTTCTAGTTAAATAAAAATATTGATTATGGTTTAAAAATGATTATTGAGTAAAACCTTTGGAAAATGATTTGATTTAAACTCTCTGACCCTAAACACCAAGTTTTGAGATTTAAAATATATTTGGTGAACCCTATAAAAATTATTACTTGTTTAAAGGCATTTCTAACAAATAAAACATTGCTTTGGTATAAAAATGGTTTATAAGTAAAACCTTTTGAAAATGGTTTTAATAATAAACACTTGATAATAAAAAACTAACATTTGTGTTTAAAAATATATTTGTCAAACACTAGAAAGTATTGCTTTGATTTAAATCATTTCTAACAAAACAAAAAATGATTTAAAGTGGCCATTTTTCACTAACTTAATATCAAATGGTTTTACCACTTTTATAAATGACCAATAGGTGTTTTCAAATGTTTATAACCTATTAGAAACCACTTTTCCAAATAAAACAATCTTTGGCATGTTTGCATGCATTGCTTTGTTTTTATTATTCTATGTGATGATTGCTTGAATCGTAGATTGAATATTTGCTTGCTTGATTGAATTGTAGTGGAATTTGAAGAGTGTGACTATTGCAAGACCAAGGAGTGAACTTATATTATCTACCAAAAAGGAAAGTGATGCTTCATACTTTTGTCCCATTATTTTCACTATGCATTAGTGATATTTCTAAGAAAGACTTGCATGGAATTTTTGCTAAGTATAAACCATGCCATGGGAAATCCTAGTAGATGAAACCTTAGTAGAATTTTCCTAAGTCAAGATTCCTACTACTATCATGCTTAGCCTAGCTAGCAGAAAACAAGGGTGGATTATATTCATGATATGGAATATTTATAAGTCAAGGACTTATTGTTTTCGTTTAATAAAACAACTAAGTGAATGAAACACCTGGGTGGATTGGTAATTGCTTGGTGGTTTTTGATTGAGTGGTTACATAAGGCCCAATTCTATGGTTTACCTTGTGTATCTCACTTGTGGAATGCCACCCAGGAACAAAGGGATTTGAGATGTCAAAGGTTGAGAAACTTCAAGTGCAGCCACTTGGCATTATGGGCTCTGCCTGGATCATATAGGTTGCAATAACTTAGCCAAATGGACAGTTGGTGGTAGGGGATGATAGGTTGGAGCGCGTCCATTCTGGTGTAAGGGAAGGCTTCTAAAAGATCTTGTCTCGATGCATGTCGAGTCTTGTGGGGAAAGTGCACCACCTCTGCAGAGTGTAAAATCTTAGTACTTAGCCGCGTCCCCGGCAATGGACAAACTTGCAGGTTTGTTTGATGCTAGTGAAGTATGTTGATTAGGATTACAAATCTACGATCAACATGATTGCCTGTGGCACTTTGAAGATGAAGGACTCCATGCTATAGTTATTTCTGCTGCATTGTAATGAGATAGCTAAATGAGCTATGTAAGATGTAATGAATTATTTTATTCCTGGTTATAAAATTGTATTATGACCTTTGTTTATTCCTGGTTATAAAATTGTAATGAGATATTACATCTTAACTGTGGATACTAGCTATTAATCCAGGGACTAGCATTGTAATCACAGGGATCTCTACCTTATTAAAGGTTGGAACCTCTACAGGCTTCCCCACCTCAATATTCTTCCACCGCTTCTACTCATATTACGACATCCAACCATCGAGCAACTCGCCATTTTCGTGGCATTTTGCAAGTGCTATCTGGGCTGCCGCCCGTATTTCCCCCAGTGGCAGGAGTTTTTCCACGGGCGAGGCGGACGTGAAGGGGCAGGCGGCCCGATGTTGGCTACGGGCGGCCTCACCTTCCAACTGAAGTCCGAGGCCTCCTTCCTCGACCTCATCCTGCCGAAGAAGGCGGTGAACGATTGGAAGAAGCATTGGTTCTACGTCAGCGAATCGACACCGGATGACGAGGTGGCGCTTCCGATGTACTCCGTCGACTGGCCCGAGCCTCACTAGCTTCAAGTCGCCAAGCTTCCGCTCGACCAGCAGATGGTGGTCGACGATATGTTGACGATGATCCGTCAACTGAAGAAGAATAGCCTTCAAACCATCAACCTATACAATTGCTGGCTCGGGCGGCGGCTGGTCCCTCTGGCCAGCCGCGCCCATTGGATGTATGAGTACATGGACAATGAAGACGCGACCAAGTCCTGGACCGCCGAGTGGAGGGTTGACGATTACGCCCTTGCACTAAAGAAGTTCACTAATGCGGAATATCTTGACGATAATGATGATGGCGACGAGGCTGTTGAAGTTGCTTCACCCGTGGTTCGGAAGACCCGCGGGCAATGGAAGCGTGAGCTTAAGGCTAGCAAGAGCCTCGAGGATCATTACAGGGGTGAAGACGAGGCCCTCGAACACACTTCATGGTGCGTGGCCACGCCGTCGAAGAAGAATTCGCCGCAGAAGAAGAAGGGGGCAGCCAAAGCGGTGTCGCCGCCTCGGTCTGCGACTAGCTCCGAAGCGACCAACGCGGCTGACGAGGTCGGGGCCAGCGCGCCGGCGTAGGGGACTGCGGCGGGCGGCACGGCCGTGGTGGAAGACGAGGTGCCATTGGCATCGCTCCCACCGCCCTTCTCCGCAGTCACCGGGCTCGGGGCTGCTCCACACGCGAGGGCATCACCACTGAGGGAGGCACCCGCGTCGACCGCTGGGGATGTTCCTACCGCGGCTTCATCCTCGAAGAAGGCCTCCGTGTCGTGGTCTCCGATCCTGCTTGAGACAGGCCTTAGCCGGAAACTGGGCCTAGAGTTGGAGAAGACGGCGCATATCTGCACCGGCCTGCGCTTCATCCGAGTTGCCAAGTACGTGTTTTTAAGTATTCCTTTGAGCTACTGGCTTGCACTTGTCTGGCGAGATTGCTGATGATGTCATTTTGGAGGACTGGCATGAAGAAGATTCGTCACCCACTACTAGGAAAACGGCTATAGGTAATCTACACTTCTGTGGCGCACTTGCTAGTGGTGCCCCACGGGTATAATAGGCGTGGCGCACTTCCCAGAGGTGCCCTACGGCTAACTGTCATAAGCGTGGCGCACATGGGGGTGGTGCGCCACGGCTATATGTGGTCCAGGGCACATGGGGCCACATCACACATACCGGTAGCGCACTAGGTCAAGGTGCGCTACGGATGTGTCACTTATCCGTAGGTCACCTTGACCTAGTGAGCTACGGGCATGTTTGCTGCTGCAGCTGGGTCAACTTAGCCGCAGGTCACTCTGCCCTAGTGCCCTACGGCTAAGTGGCATGCACCAACTCCACCCCCCCTGTGGATCGCCTTTTTAGGCTTTGCAAAAAATAAAAGAAAATGATAAACACTTCAAAAAATTAAATCCTTTCATATTTAGGTAGGTAATATGGTATAGCTTCTAGTAAAATTAACAAACATGAGTTTCGACTTTATTTGCAAAAAAAAAGTCATGCCACAGTAAAAAGGCTATAACATTTGCATACGATATCGAAAAAAATCGTATAATATAACAAAATGACGAGAACGAGATTTCGTATCTGCTCACAACCACCTCCGGTCGTTTAGCTATTTTTTAGATTTTAAAAATTCGAAAAGAGTAAAAAGTTACGGTCAAAAGACCGTTTTTTCCTGCAGAAAAATAAATAGAGGGCGACTTACCCGTAGCGCACCACCACCTAGTGCGCCACGGATAAGCTTGGGCGGGATTCAAATTTCGAATCCTCACCCCGCCCACCTACCTTTCCCTCCCCCTTTTCCCTATTCCTTTTCCTTTCCCTTCTCCTTCTTCCTTCTCCTTCTCCTTCTTCCTTCTTCCTTCTCCTCCTTCCCCTTCTCATATCCTTGTAGTGACGGCGCGACGACGACCTCCTCCTCTCCTTGCAGCGACGGCGGCGCGGCGGCGGCGCAACGGCGGCCTCCTCCTCTCCTTGCAGTGACGGCGGAGTCCGACCTCCCTTCCTCCCTCTCATCCTCCATCTCTTCCTTCCTCCCTCTCTTCCTCCCTCTCTTCCTTCCTCCCTCTTTTCCTCCATCTCTTCCTTCCTCCCTCTATTCCTCCCTCTATTCCTCCATCTCTTCCTTCCTCCCTCTCTTCCAACCTTCCTTTCTCCAACCACACCCTTCCTACCACCTCGACGCCGGCGAGGACTAGAGCGCCACGACCCCTCCCGCACCTCCCTGCCACGGCCATGCTCCGGCGAGGTGACACGACTGCGGCAGCGATGCATGGACCCGATTGCTTTTGCAATTCAAAATGAGGGTGTTTTTTGCATTTTTTTATTTTTTGAAAAACACATATGTGGCGCACCCTGTACCCCTTCCTGTGGCGCACCTTGTAGTGCGCCACGCCTATCTCGATATAACCGTGGTGCACCATGCAGTGCGCCACGGCTACGAGATAGCTGTAGCGCGAGGCCCGTGGCGCACTGCTAGTGCGCCACGGAAGGCCTTTTCAGGTGCGCCACGAATAGGCGTTTTTCTAGTAGTGACCCCTCGGTGGCCAAAGTTCCAGTAGGTACCGCAGGGACAGAAACGATGAGGAAGGGCAACGACGCCGAGGTGCCTGCTGAAGTCGCGAAGAAGATGAAGGGCGACGAGGTCATCACAATCTCGGACGAGCCGATCTACACCCCTAGTGAGGCTCCGACTTGAGCGTATGCGGCCGTGAAGGCTGTAGTGGACGCTGGGTCGCAGCGGGTGGAACCTGAAGCATTGGTCGGGGTGGCAGGCACGTCGACGAGTGCTGCGGGAGCGGCGGTGGTGACCTTCCCTCGCTTTATGGCGAAGGCCTCTACTGTGAGTGCTTCGGCGCAGTCGGCCCAGGTGCCTGAAGTTTTGGGCTCGTAGGTCGAGCAGCGTCGCGGGCGCACACCTCTTGTGCTCCCGTCAGTGGACGCAGTCGAGCTACACCTATGCTGGGTGCAGCTATCCAGGTATGTCCAGTCCCCGAGGATCTGGTCGCTGAATTTCAGCGGGTAGATTCTTACCGTATTTCACTATCCAGTTCCCGAGTGGCTAGTCGCTGAATTTCAGCGGCTAGGCACTTAGGAATTTCTTCGACGTTTGGTGATATGTGGCCGTGTCTATGCAGGGCCTTCAACGCGAGTCAGCAGAGTGATTGGCCACCAAGGAGCGTCTAGAGAAAGATCTCCGCTCCGTGCAGGGGTGATACGTCCAAAACGTATCTACTTTCTCGAACACTTTGCTATTGTTTCTCCTCTAAACTTATGTGATTTGGATACAACTAACACAGACTGACGCTGTTTTTAGCAGAATTACCTTGGTGTCTAGTTTTTGTGCAGAAAATCAACTATTAGGAAAAATCCTGGAAAATATGCCAAAAATTATATTCACTAGAAGATCCACGGAGCTAGAACACGAGACGGAGAAGGGGCCTGGTGGTCCCACACCCATGCCAGGCGCGGGCCCACCACTGGCCATTCCTGGGGGAGGTGCAGGCACCCTAGGCACCCCCTCGGCCTGCCTCTACGCCTATAAGTTGCCTTTCGACCTAAAAACCGAGGGGGTTCGATAGTTTTCTAGAAAGGGTTCCGCTACGCCGCTGCCACCAGAAACCAAGATTCGGATCCAGAAACTCCGTTCTGGCACCTTGCCAGGACGGGGAATTTGGAGACGATCATCGCCATCGTCATCACCAACCAATCTCCTTCAACCATCGATGTTTCCCCCATCCATGAGTGAGTAATCCACCGTTGTAGGCTTTGGGATGGTAGGGGTTGGATGGGTTCTATCATGTAATCGAATATGATTGTTAGAGCATAGTGCCTAGTATCTCTGTTAGTGCTATATGACTTTGTTGCAACTTGTTGTGCTTAATGCTTGTCACTAGGGCCCGAGTGCCATGATCTCAGATCTAAACTTATTATTGAATCATTATGATAGTATTGTTTGTGATTTTATCTGCAAGTTGTGTACAGATATCATTGTCCAGATCCAAAGGCCCCAAAGTGACAATAATTGGAACAACAGGATGGGATGGCTGTGGTGTGAGGATCACATGTGTTCATGGAGTGTTAATGCTTTGCTCCGGTCCTCTATTAGAAGGAGAACCTTAATTGCCAGTAGTTCCCTAGAGGCCCCGCTGCCATGGGCTGGCTAGACAGAAGATGTTGTGCAAGTTCTCATTGCGAGCATGTATGACTATATTTGGAGCACATGCCTAGGATTGTTTAGTACTTGGATGCTTGTTATTATTTATTTGCAATGCCCTAGATCTTGAAGTTACATGTTTAGACTCATGCATGCAACGCCCGTCCATCCATCCCTATGCCTACCGCACTCGAATCCAATTGTTTACCATTATTGTTACTATTGATCATGTTCCACTATTGTTGTTGCTTTGTTGTTGCTACTGATAAACTTTTGTGAGCAAGAACTATTTCCAGGTGCAGCCGAACTGACAACTCAGTTGTTAAGGATTGCAAGTATTCTTTGGATCCGCTTGTGTCGAATCAATAAATTGGGTAATACTACCCGCGAAGAATGTTGCGATCCCCTACACTTGTGGGTCATCAAGACTATTTCTGGCGCCATTGCTAGGGAGCATAGCTTTATTTGTAAGTTCACTGGATCTATTATTGTTCACTGCTACTCCTTGCATCATGGGGAAGACTCATGATGGATAGTTCCCTATTTTACCATCCACTACAAGAAGAGGTATAGTCTTAAACACCTATGTTGCTCTTCATTCACCGTCTGTTATAAGTAAGCTTGTTACACCACCACCACATACTCTTGCTACACACACTACTACTACTGCTGAATCTGAAACTGCTTTTGATACTCATGATGTTACTTCTACTGTGCTTGATGCGTGTGGTTCATTAGATCCTTTCTAGATGCTACTATGGCTAGTCTAGAAAAATACCGAAACTCCTAGTGAAGACACTGTTACACCTGTTAGCTCACCTGAGTCTAGAGAGAGTTATGATATTAATGATGGTTACATTGAGTTTACTGATGAATTTGTTGAAGAGTGCCGAAACACACATGGTACTAGTGCTATTAAGAGTCTCCTTTCTAGACGCACCATTATTCCTAAGTTGTCCTCTGATCCTAAGTTTGCCACCTCTCCCATAGATATTAAAGATAAATATTATGATTTCTCTCTTGATTTATCCTACTTGGATATTGTTGAGAAATAACCTTTTTGTGGGACTAGAAATGAGAGTGTTGTGGCTCATATGAATGAGCTGTCTACTATGAGTGCTTTATACTCTGATGATTTTAAGATGCGCAAGTACTTTGTTACTAAGATCTTCCCTTTTTTCACTAAAAGGAGAAGCTAGGGCTTGGTTTAATAGATTACCTCCTGGTTCCATTGATAGCCCTGATTGTTTGATTGCTTCTTTCTTCCAGAAATATTTTCCTTCTAGTGCTAGACATGCTACTTTGCAGAGACATTTTGATTTTAAACAGTAAGAAGAAGAGAAATTGCCTGAGTCATGGAGAAGGTTCTGTGCCTTGATTCATGCACATCCTGGATGTCCATTACCTAAGAATGAGCTTCTTGGTATTTATTATAATGGACTAGCTGATGATTCTAGGACCTACCTAGATAGCTTTGTTGATTGTGTTTTCAGGAAAAGAACTCCTACAGATGCTGAAGAATTAATGGCTAAGATAAGCAAGAATTATGATGATTGGTCTTCAGCTGAGCTAATTACACCTGAGCCTATTACTCCTGAACCAGATGTTCCTGAACTAGTTCCAATACCAACACCAAAGAAGAGGGGAGTTATTGCATTAAATGATAAAGCAATGAAGGAAGCTAAGAAGTGTCTAAAGGATAAAGGTATTAGAGATGAAGATGTGAAGAATCTACCTCCTATAGAAGAATTATGTAAGCAAATTCCCCACTCATCTACTATTGATATATACTCTCTCCAACACTTTGATGAAGGTGATATTCCTTATGGTAAGCCTCCTGATCAATGCTTAGAGGAACTTGACATTTTTATTATTAAGCAAGGTAATTTTAATAAACAAGTTCAAAATCATTTATTAGAAAACTCTAGAGAAATTAAAGAGTTGAAAGATATTGTGGAAAGAACTTCAAATGATATTAAAATGTTTTGTAAACACTTTAAAATGGTCCAAACCCAACTTGATCAACTTGCTAAGGTACAAAAGGATATGCTAGTTAATGCCTCAGGAGATAAACATGCTTATGGAATTAGTTCAAGATAGTGGTAGCCCCCGTAAGAGAAAGAAAAAGAAACATAAAATAGTTGAGGAAGCACTTGAACCTGCTGTCTCTAATGCTGAAACTGAAAGTGGTAATGATAAAAATGATGCTCCTGAGGGAGAAGTTGAGGAAGAACCTGAGAAGCACACTAAGAACACTAGGTACACTAAGGAATATTTTATTGCTAATAAACATGGTAAAGAAAGAGAACCTTGGGTGCAGAAACCTATGCCTTTTCTAGGTAAGAAACACAAGTCAAAGGAGGAAGAACACTACAACAAGTTTTGTGAGTGGATGAAGCCTTTATTTTTGGAAATTCCTTTGACTGATGCTATTAAGTTTCCTCCTTATTCAAAGTATATGAAGGATATTGTCTCTAATAAAAGGAAGATTCCTAATGAGGAGATTTCTACTTTGCTTGCTAATTACTCCTTCAATGGTAAGGTTCCAAAGAAACTTGGTGATCCAGGTATACCAACTATTCCTTGCTCTATTAAGAATAATTATGTTAGAAATGCTTTATGTGGCTTGGGAGCTGGAGTTAGTGTTATGCCTTTTTCTCTCTATAAGCGACTCCGGCTAGAAAAGTTGATACCAACTGATATATCTTTGAAAATGGCTGATAAGTCAACTACTATTCCTATTGGTATATGTGAGGATGTTCCTGTTCAAGTTTCTCATAATTGCTTGGTTTTAACTGATTTTGTTGTGCTTGAAATGCCTGAAGATGATAATATGTTTATTATTTTTGGGAGATCTTTTCTTAATACTGCAGGTGCTGTCATCAATTGTAATCAAGGGAATGTAACATTCAATATTAATGACAAAGAGCACACTATCTATTTCCCCAAGAAGGTTGCCAAAACCTATTTCCTAAACTCCATTGAAAATATTGAGAGCATCAAGGTTAGAGAAATATATTGTCCCATTCCACAAGAAAATTTTGAAACTATTATGATTGGGACTATTGATATCAAGCTTGAGGTAACATAATCACTAGGTGGAATACAAAGTTTTGTCTCATATAAGATTGTTTTGGTAACAAGACTTGATCAACCTTGTTAACAAAAGGATTTTAATGAACAAAATAATGTTTTCACTGTGGTGATTCTTGTTTTCTTTTATTTTTCTCCTTCCTAGTCTTTGCTTTAGCTTTAGTTTTGCTAGTTGTTTGCTAGTTTGAGTGTCTTAAAGCTACTGTAGTTCTTGTTTTGGTTTGCTTTTGCTTCTTCTGGAAAACTGTTTCTGCGAGAAAATCAATTTTCATACCCTGAAAACTGGCCAAAAATAAAGTTTCCCTAAAAATCCCAGAAAATTCAAAATAATTTTTTCCTCAAAAAAGGGGCAGAGAGGCACCTAAAGTGACCCAGGGGGCCACCCCAGGCCACCACACCCATCGTAGGCGCGGCCTACCTAGGGGGGGGGGGTAAGGCCCACCTGGGCCCCTCCAGGTTGCCTCCTCAAAGCCACCTTCTTTCTCTCTCCCCAAAAACACCGGAAAACTTTCTCAAGCTCGAGTTCTTGCTGTTCTTGATCGCGATTTTCGATCTCCTTGTTCATCCCATCTCAAGTGCTGATTTTTGGAGCGTTTGCTCCTTGGTATGTGCCTCCTCCACTTGTCCAATTAGATTTGTGATTGGTAGATTGTATCTTGAGTATTTTGCTGCTATAGGTGTTAGGGTGTTTGAGCTTGCATGCTTGTTCTATGCTTAGAAATTTAATTTTGATGCATGTGTAGTCCTCTAGCAAGTTCCTATAGTAGTTTCTCATCATTTATCAACTTGGAAATCACTTGGTTTGATGTTTGTCTAAAAATTTTAGAATTAAAGAAAGGTCATGGACAACCACACATTTGGTGAAATATTTGAGAGTGATGCACCTAGAAGGGAAAGGATTCCACGGTCATCCACCAGTACTAGACCCTCATACAATGAGGATCTCATTACTCTGCGACTTGGTGACGAGGGAGATGAAGGGGATGCGCACCCCTCCACCTTTCATTGCCAAACTTTCTTGCGGGCTACTGGGATTCTTGATGATTTTATGACCTTGGTTCGGAGGGCTGGACTAACGAGTCTTATGCAGGATGAGAGCGTGGAATATGGCATGCTCACTAAAACATTTGTGGAGAGTTTCTCCTTTACTAACAATGTGTTCCATCCAGATGTTTCTTTCAAAGTTTATGGCAGGTCTTACCATATGACATTGAAGAAATTTTGTGGATCTCTTGGACTTGGTACAACTGGGTCAGCAAAGAAGATTTCAGCTCAACCCGCTGATTTGTTGGAGCTTTACCGAGGAATAACCAATGATGATAGCCGTAGAGCTCAACGGGGAAAGATAGGAAACATTCAGCTTCCAGCCATCAGGTACTTCGCTTACTATGTGGCCACTAGTGTTCTTGGTAGGGAGAACACTAGTAATATTTCCAGCTATCATTTGGCTTTCTTAGCTGCTGCGCTCAACAATGAAACCAAGTACAATATTGGTTCCCTCATTGCTCGTCGCTTAACTGCAAAGGGACCCATTTATGGGGGAATTATTGCTACGCGTGTTGCTACTGCCTTGGACATTGTTGTTGATCCAAATGATACAATCTTGGCTCCTGAGAGGCTTGATCTTGCTGCCATGAAGGTGCACCACTTTGTCACCACTAGCTATACCCTTTGATAACTTGGTTTATAGAATGTTGTTTATTGACAGGGAAGAGAGAGAGAGATCCCTCTCCCCCAAAACACTTTGTTTAGTATTTCCCAGGGATCTTGGTCACGCTCAAAGGAGGAGATGGATGACAAGCTGCGTTTCCTTAACTTCCATGGGCACTATCAGGAGGAAGCACCCTCATATGACCCTATTGTACACTATACAGGGGAGTCCTCGAGCTCGTACCAAGACGAGGGAGCCTCCTCGTCATACTACGGAGGTGCATCTACTTGGGCACCATGCGGTTGAACACCACTTAGGCCAAAAGCCTAAGCTTGGGGGGAGGTATACCTACATCACACTCATATATATATATCCTATTGGTCGGTTCTTTGCATATCCATTGTTTCGCTTTCTTTTTGGTTCTTGTTGCTTCTTTCTCAAAAACACAAAAATACCAAAAATATTTTCGTTGTTTCTCTTGGTTTGTTTCTTTGCTTTTGGGTTTTGGTTTTCCTTAGAAGAAAAAATCCAAAAAGATTTTGCTTCGTTTGTTTCTTTTGCTTTGTTTGCCTCTTGCTTGGTTTTTCTTTGTTTGCTTGTTTCTAAAAAATTGAAAACACCAAAAATATTTGTGTTCTTCTTTAGTTTTGTGAGTTCTTTGCATGGTTCAACCGTCCTTAGTGGATTTTGGTTTCATGTTATCATTCAAGTCACACAAGTGAAGAGCAATAATGAAGATTAAGACAACTCGAGGGGTGGTAAGAGGCTGGTAACGAACTCTATTTGTTTTCATTTTTGTACATATACTCATCATTGTGAGCATTCTTAGCCTGTTTGTGTAAGGTGTATGTCATTATGGATGCTTAGTAGTTCTTTCTTGCTTGTGATTAGCTCCAGCTTGGTAATAGTTTGTAGCATGTCATATGAATGTTTGCTTGCATTGTTTTATTCATACTTTGGTATGATATTGGGGTATCCTCCTCTGACTGTTCATGTGAATCGACTTGCCACATGCTCATGCATGCATATGACTAAACAATAGTAAGTAAGCCTCGCTCATTTATTTTGCCTCAGAGTTCTTGTATCATTTTCATGTCATAATTAGTCCTGTTTTGTTGCAAGCATGATTATGACAGTTATTGATCTCAAGTTTGTCGCTCCCTTTCTATTGCTAGCCTTCACTTGCACTGAGTATGAGCTCTACGAATGTTTCCAAGTCCCTAAAACCATTATTTCCAGCTATGTCCACCTTACCTACCTATTAGCATCATTTGCTACTTCAGTGCATATTCTATATGCCGTGTTTTCTTCCAAAATAAAATATTTGTCTGTTTTGAGAAAGTTAGTTAGTAAAGCTCTCACGAACTTGCTGGCACACTTTATTCCGTGCACTTAATAAATATGAACCACTGTGACCTGTCCATGAAAGTTATATGCTTGCAAATTATATGCTGGGAGTCAGCAGAACCATGCTGTCACGGGGAATGCTTTCAACACTTTTTGGATATTTATATCCAATTGATACCTTGCTCTTTGGTTTGCGGATGTCGTCGATGTGAAAAAAAGGGGACTTGTGAGTCCATGGAGTTTATACATTGTGTGAAACGCCTGGGCTGCTAGCCTAAGCCATGCCTAATCATGTTGGAAACTTGCAGCATCAACATAATGAGCATTTATGAAGCATCCTAAATAAAAAGCTATACACATAGTAAATAAAAAGATCGCTGAGATGCTCATTGTCTACTTGCCTTGTCATTTTGATCAAGGGATAGCTCCTGTATCATGTGCAAGGGGTACCCCGTTTGTCGGGGGGATAACCCCCGGGTGGGGAAAGCCAGGCATAAGTAGGCCAGATCTAGAAGATGCAGGACGCCTGGCCTCCAGGGAAGACAACTCTAGCCGACTGACAAGCGAGCCCGGCTGGGCTTATAACTTTCCTGGCTGGCCCGTCTAGCCGGTGGCCAGAAGAACCGGCCGGGTGGCCATTCCCACCCGGCTCACCTCGGATTCAATGGAGAGCACGGAAGGGCTGACGCTCCATGCGGGGTACGCTTCTGGCTCTCCCTCGTCATCAAGGAAGCTGGCATGCCGTCATGACCAGCGCTACCCGACGAACATAAAGCGAGACGGTTGGCTGGACTGGCGAAAGCAGTCCGGGAGACCATTAAAGCAGGGGCGACGCCCCAAAGGAAGACCGGGTGACCGCTAAATAGAAGGATGACACTAAAAGAAGGGCGGACTGGGTCCTGGCCCACCGGCTGGGCCCTGCAGCCGGCCCTGCCCTGTAAACTCATATCCAAACAGTAAACCCTAGGACCTGATCTGTAATCTGCCCCCCAGATCAGTATATAAGGGAGGGGAGAGCCAGGGTTCTAGCTAGGCAATGATAGAAGGATAGAAGTGTTAGCATCAAGTTCCCATCTTCCTCTAGCCTTCGATAGTAGCTAGGGAAATAGCTCAAGGAGCATCTGTACCGAGCGCCAAGCTCCCATACATAGTTCATCTTGCAGGAGTAGGGGTGTTACCTCGCCAAGAGGGCCCCAAACCTGGGTACGTCCCTGTGTTTGGAGTGCACCGTGCCCAACCCGTTGCGTGAGCCACCGAATGCATCCGTGTGTCCCTTGTTTGCCATCCCTAATGGCTCTGCCGTGTTCCACACCACGACAGTTGGCACCCACCGTGGGGCACAGCGCTTCGGCTGGGATCATGTTCCACACGGGACTTCCGCTCGTCGCCGGCGAATGCGTGGCCTCGTTCTCACGCTCGGTGCCTTCGACTACGTCATCGACAACGTAGCATGTTTTGTTGGGAACACCTTCCCCGCCGACGGCTCCATCATGCATTTTGGAGACGTCCGTGTCTACGTCGCCACTATCGCTGAGGGTTTTCCCAGCGTGGTCACCCCCGTCGTCGACGTGCCCCTTTCCCGCGTCCCGGCCGTAGGGAGGGGACGCGTCGAAGTCATGATGGTAAACACTCGCGAAAACCATCGGCGACCTCAAGAACGTCGGGCAGGAGGAGAAAACTCCACGCTCGAGCAAGAGAAAGACCCACTCACCGCGTCCATCCAGCACCTGCGCGCTCCGGTCGTCGTCGAGACGGATCCAGCGGCTGCGGCGGCAGCACTCGAAGCTACACGCAAAAAAATCCTAGAGGAGACCACCAAGGTGGCGACTAACCAGCGTCGGCTGAACGCCACCGTGCACGAGTACAACGTAGCTCATGGCTTCATCAGGAAGATTCAGCACCGAGGGCGCGACCTGGCGTCAGAACTGGACCCCGCCGCCGACTCACATGCAGGTGTGGCACGGCCCGTCTACAACACTCCCACGAAGAACATGAGGGCAACCGAGGCAGCTTCCGCGGAGCTAAAGCACCTAGAGGGCGAGGAACTTCATTGCCAACAAGAGCGTGTGTAGCTCCTCATGGCCACCTCTAACAAGCAATAGGCCGAGGGCGTCCCCAGCCAGGTGGGCAACTCCCGCGAAATCTTCGTCCGCAAAGGCGCAGACCAGACGGCGCATGGAGGAAGCAAGCATCAACAAGCCTCTTCTCTAGGAGGGGTTGGGCAAAACAGCCGCCCGCGTGGCGAATCTGGCAACCGCGGTCGCCACAACCGGGACGCCGCTACCTCTAGCATTAGTCGCGCAGTCGGAGCCTCCCAGGGGAAAAATACGCGAGCACCGGAGGAGGAAGCAGATGCAAACAAGGACCCGCCTGTGTCACGTTTGAAGGGCCGGCTCGGTCCCCGAGAACCGGCCGATGTGCGGGAGTGCATCGACCTCCTGGTGCAGTCACGCACCTTGGAGGAGGAAAGTCCGGCTGGCCCAAAGTGTTTCGGGCCGCGCATCCGGAACGAGCCGTTTCCGAAAGGATTTTCGCTCCCAAGGGACACGCCAAAGTACAACGGAACCATCAAGCCCGAGGATTGGTTTGTCGATTACACCACCGCGGTGGGAATCGCCAACGGCAACCTCCGCCTGGCCGTCCTCTACGTCCCCCTCATGCTCGTCGACTCGGCGAGGACGTGGCTCAACAACCTCCCCGACAACAGCATCAACGCGTGGTTGGACTTCAAAGAGGCGTTCATCCGTAACTTCACCGGAACATACAAGCGGCCGGGTCGGCCTCGCGAGTTCTCCCTCTGTGTACAAGGCAAGGACGAGTCGGATCGCGCCTACCTCACCCGGTGGACCAACATGCACAATTCGTGTGAAGGGCTGCGTGAGCACCAGGCGGTAGACTTCTTCACCAACGGCTACCGAGACGGCACCATGCTGAAGCATAAACTCAGCCGGGCAGACCCGCAAACCATGGCTCAGGTCATGGCCATCGCGGACAAGTTCGCCACCGCGGACGCAACAATGAATAAGCCCATCGTGTTGGATGACCAAGGCCAAATCATCACGGAAGAGCAGGCAGAGCGACGCCAACCGGGCGACCATCATCCCAGGCGGCACGATCAAGACAACCGCCATGGCAAGAGGAAAGACGACCAGCCGGATATCTGGTATGGTACCAAACAAGTAGTCGCGGTGCATGAGGATCCGGCTGCAGGGGGAAGTCGGAGGCAGAGGCCAGACGACAGGCTACCTCGGCCTAAGTACACCATGGAGTACATGCTCGACGAGCCGTGCAAGTTTCATAGCGGCGGCCAATTACCACATATTCCTGGCGGAGCCAGAAACAAAGCACGCCAAGTGGAGACATGAGGCGGAGGTGAACGCAATCGTCTCACCCGTCCCCCAGTACATACACTGGTCCGATCAGGCGATTACCTGGAGTAAGGAGGATCAGCCGGTCGTGTTACCAAGCCCTGGCAGCTACGCGTTGGTCTTGGACCCCATCATCATCTCCAAGAAGCATTCGTGCCGCTTCTCTCGGGTACTGATCGACGGAGGGAGTAGCATCAACCTCCTTTACCGGAGCAGCCTCGAGAGGCTGGGCATCAGCGAGTCCCAGCTGGAACTCTCAAGCACTTCATTCCACGGAGCAGTACCAGGGCCATCGCACTCCCCAATCGGCAAGATCCGGCTAGACGTCATCTTTGGCAGCGAGAACAAGTTCCGCCGCGAGCCAATTTGGTTTGAGGTCGTGAATCTCTCCAGTGCCTACCACGCCATACTAGGGCGCCCAACTATGACCAAGTTCATGGGAGTACCGCACTATGCATACCTCAATATGAAGCTGTCGGGCCCAAAGGGAGTGATCACTATCCATGGATGCTATAAGCATTCAATCGAATGCGCTTCAGACGACTCTAAGCTGGCCGAAGCAATGATCATCGCTGAAGGGAAGCGCGTCAAAATTTAGAACGTGGCGGCTCTACAGAAGGACATGCCGGCTGGAGAGCCAAAACCGGCTAGAGAATCACAGTTCAAGCCCTCGCAGGGGACAAGGAAGATCCTGCTGAATAAGGAGGACCCAAGCAAGTTCGTCCTGGTCGGAGACGGCCTGGACAACAATTAGGAAAGCGTGCTCGTCGATTTCCTCCGTGAGAATCGGGACATTTTCACATGGTGCCCCAAAGACATGCCAGGTGTCCCGAGGGAACTCTTCGAGCACTCCCTTCATGTTCGACCGGATGCGAAGCCGGTCAAACAATCTTTACGCCGCTTCGCAGAAGAAAAAAGAAGAAACATTGGTGAGGAGATCACACGGCTGCTCGCGGCCGGCTTCATCATGGAAGTTTTCCACCCGGAATGGCTAGCCAACCAGGTGCTGGTGCTGAAGAAGAACAAGACATGGCGCATGTGCGTCGACTATACCAGTCTCAACAAGGCTTGCCCCAAAGATCCTTTCGCCCTGCCGCGAATTGATCAGGTCATCGTTTCCACCGCCGGGTGCGATTTGTTATCTTTTCTAGACGCTGACTCGGGCTATCACCAGATCAAGCTCAATGTAACCGATCAAATAAAGACATCGTTCATAACCCCGTATGGAGCATACTGCTACACCACCATGCCCTTCGGGTTAAAGAACGCAGGCGCAACCTATCAGCGCTGCATGCAGAAATGCCTGCAGACGCAGATTGGAAAGAACGTACACGCCTACGTCGACGACGTCGTCATCAAGACCAAGGAACGGCGCACGCTCCTTGAGGATCTGAAGGAAACATTCGACAACCTCCGCCGTTTCCAAATCAAGCTTAACCCGGGGAAGTGTGTGTTTGGCGTCCCAGCCGACAAGCTCCTGGGCTTTCTCATCTCCGAGCGTGGAATCGAGGCGAACCCGGAGAAGATCAGAGCCATCGAGCGCATGGAGCTGCCACAGAACCTGCGCGACGTACAAAAGTTCACCGGGTGCCTCGCTTCACTCAGCCGGTTCGTTAGCCGGCTGGGAGAGAAGGCTCTTCCCCTGTACCAGCTGATGAAGAAGACAGACAAATTTTTCTGGACATCTCAGGTGGATGAAGCTTTTCGAGACCTCAAGCGCATGCTCACCTCGCCACCCGTCCTGGCGGTGCCAGCCCCAAAGGAGCCCATACTGATGTACATCGCTGCCACAAATAGAGTGGTCAGCGTGGTACTGGTCGTGGAACGACAAGAGGAAGAAAAGGCTCAGATGGTCCAGCGCCCCTTATACTGTTTGAGTGAGGTGCTCTCACTATCCAAGCAGAACTACCCTCACTACCAGAAGCTGGTGTATGACATGTACATGGCCACCAAGAAACTCAAGCACTACTTCCAGGAGCATTCCATCCGGGTGGTGGCATTGGCCCCACTCGCGGATATCATCGGAAACAAAGACGCCACTGGCCGCGTGGCAAAATGGGCCATGGAGCTCGCTGCGCATAACATCCAGTACGATCCACACACAGCAATCAAGTCGCAAGCATTAGCTGATTTCATCGTCGATTGGGCGGAGACACAATACATTCCCCTAGTGCCGGATTCAACTTACTGGAAGCTACACTTCGATGGATCAAAAATGAGAGGAGGAATCGGAGTCAGAATCGTGATAACCTCTCCCAAAGGCGACCGGTTGGAGTACGTTCTCCAGATCCACTTCAAAGCTTCCAACAACATCGCCGAGTACGAAGCACTCATCCACGGGCTCAAGATGGCCAAGTAGATAGGTATTCAGAGGGTGTTGTGCTTCGGAGATTCGGACTTGGTGGTGCAACAAGTATCTGGCGAATGGGACGCCAGGGACGTGAACATGGCCCTTTGACGCTTCTTCGTCCAGCAGCTGTGCACCTGCTTCGAAGGATGCGAGTTTCACCATGTACCCATAGTCAACAATGAAGTTGCTGACGCTTTGGCCAGGGTCGGGTCAACAGGACAAGCCATACCGCACGGAGTCTCCCTCAAGCACCTGCACAAACCCTCCATCACTCCCTCACCAGAGTCCGACTCCATCGTACTCAGCACGGACCCAGGAATAGCCGGTGCCGTGGCACACCCGGGGACTGCCGCGTCGCACCGGGGACAGCTGCTTCGCACTCGGGGACTGCTACGCAGCACCCGGGGACTGCCGCGTCGCACCCGGGGACTGCTGCATCGCACCCGGGGACTGCCTTGCCGCATCCGGAAACTAGCACGACGCAGCCCGCGGTCGACATCAACACCCTCCCACCCGGCAGG
This sequence comes from Avena atlantica, assembly GCA_910589765.1. Lineage (NCBI taxonomy): Eukaryota > Viridiplantae > Streptophyta > Magnoliopsida > Poales > Poaceae > Avena > Avena atlantica. Next base: position 246,648,637 of record OU342738.1, on the reverse strand, counting down.
CCTCCCGACGCTCTGGAGCCGGTCATCCGCGAGGAGATCAAGCTCATCATAGAGACGGTCCACACCATACGGGAGGCGCCCGACTGGGCAAAGCCATACATGGATTTCCTGGCCAAGGGTGAACTACTAACAGAAGAGGTGGCATCACGACAAATGCGACGAAGGGCAAGCGCCTACACCATCATCAACAACGAGCTGTACAAGCACAGTATCGGAGTCATCTACCAACGATGCGTTAGTCAGGAGGAAGGAGCCAAGCTTCTAACAGACATACACCAGGGTGAGTGTGGCCACCATGCCTCGTCAAGGGCAATAGCAGCCAAGGCCCTTCAGCATGGTTTGTATTGGCCAACGACACTGAAGGACGCCGAAGAAATAGTCAAGACATGCAACGGCTGCCAGCGATTCAGCCAGCTGAAGCACACGCCGTCTACGGTGCTCAAGACAATACCGATCACCTGGCCGTTCACGGTCTGGGGCCTAGACATGATCTGGCCATTCAAGACAGCTCGATCCGGCATGACGCACCTACTCGTAGCCGTGGACAAGTTCACCAAGTGGATTGAGGCGAGGCCAATCAAGAAGCTGGATGGAGCGACGGTGGTCAAGTTCTTCACAGACATCATCATCCGGTTCGGCTACCCGCACATCATCATTACTGACAATGGAACCAACTTTGTGAAAGGAGTCTTCGCTCGTTTCTGCGGGGGAAAAGGGATTCGCCTGGATCTGGCATCGGTCGCACACCAACAGTCCAACGGACAATGCGAGCGCGCTAATGGTTTGGTGCTAGCCGGCATCAAGCCAAGGCTCATCGAACCACTCGTCAGGTCACCCGGATGCTGGATAGAGGAGTTGCCAGTAGTGCTCTGGAGCCTACGCACCACACATAATCTCTCAAACGGCTTCACGTCGTTCTTCCTCGTCTATGGGACAGAAGCCATTCTCACCACAAATATCCAGTTTGACACACCCCGCAAAAAGCTCTACATGGAGCAGGAAGCCAAGGAGGCAAGGGAGGACAGCGTGGACTTGTTCGAGGAGGCACGCGAGTTGGCTCTGTCCAGATCAGCAATTTACCAGCAAGACTAGCGCCGATACCACGCCAGCCGGATCCGGCCCACCTCTTTCTGCGAGGGAGACCTGGTGATGCGCCTGGTCCAGAGCACCAAAGGAATGCACAAGCTGTCCCCGCCATGGGAGGGACCATTCATCGTCAGTCGAGCGCTCCACAACAATTCATACTATCTGATCGACGTGCAACAGCCGACAAAGAACAAGGCAGATCGCTCAGACGAGGAGACGGAGCGCCCATGGAATGCCAACCTACTCCGCCCATTTTACACTTAGAAAAGTGTATGTATCTTCCTTTTTATGTCACAAGTGAACAAGATTGAGAGCCTTGGCACAGCGCTAAGGACTTTGTCCCAATTCGGCACACCAACTGCATTTTTTCTTATCGGCTGGCCTAGGCCCCACGATTTCTATAGACGGCATAATATTGCACGCGGCGTCTAGAGTAACCTCTTCGGCTCCGGCTTCAGTACGCATGTCGGCTGTTGACCCGGCAAGAGCAAAAACTCAAAGCGCATGTGACAGGAAGATGTCAGCATAGAAAGCAACGACGTCCAGGCGAACCGGTCATGCCCTACAAGAGTTAAGGCAACAACAGCGAACCGAAGTATCGCGAGGCACGCCAACATAGCCAGTCCTTCGGTTCTGGCTGCAGACCGCAACCCGGCTGATAGCCAGCAAGGAAAAATGCTCGAAGGGCCAATACTCGCTGAGAAAAGGGGTTTTGCTAGCGGCCTAACTAGAAGGGGCGCATATCTATTTTTCTTCTACGATAATTACCAACTAACGCATGAGCATATGCACAAGAAAACTAACCCAAAGCAACGCTTTGTCTTGCGCGACCCGAGTCAAAAGTTGGCAGGAAACAAGGTGGCCAAAGAGCTTTGCCCGGCTGGCTAGCCCAGCCGGCCCGAACCTCGAGGACTACACCCAGTGGACGCGCTCCCGCGCACACACAAACTCAAGTCAAGGTAGCCAAAAGAGCTTCGCCCCGGCAGGCTACCCTAGCCGGCCCGAACCTCGAGGACTACACCCAGTGGACGTGCTCCCGCGCACCCACAAACTCAAGTCAAGGTAGCCAAAAGAGCTTCGCCCCGGCTGGCTACCCCAGCCGGCCCGAACCTCGGGGACTACACCTAGTGGACGCGCTCCCGCGCACCCACAAACTCAAGTCAAGGTAGCCAAAAGAGCTTCGCCCTGGCTGGCTACCCCAGCCGGCCTAAACCTCGGGGACTACACCCAGTGGACGCGCTCCCGCACACCCACAAACTCAAGTCAAGGTAGCCAAAAGAGCTTCTCCCCGGCTGGCTACCCCAGCCGGCCCGAACCTCGGGGACTACACCCAGTGGATGCGCTCCCGCGCACCCACAAACTCAAGTCAAGGTAGCCAAAAGAGCTTCACCCCAGCTGGCTACCCCAGCCTGCCCGAACCTTGGGGACTACACCCAGTGGACGCGCTCCCGCGCACCCACAAAATCAAGTCAGAACGGCAAAAGAGCTCCAACCTGGCTGGCTATCCTAGCCAGCGCGAGCATAAAAGACCACAAATGACGGAGACATAAACAAAGATAAGCAAAATGCACCAAGCCATAAAGCGAAGCTAACAAAGTCGGCGACAGAAGTCAGCCGAAGTGTAGCACAGCAAAGTAACAACTTTCACAAATACACCCGACATCCCGGGGATCAAGAGTCCGGAGCTAATGAAGTAGAAGGAGCAGGAGCAGGGGCTGGATCAACAGGGGCGACACCGGTGTCAGTGGAAGGAGGGTGGCTGCTGGAGGCGACGTCAAGGGGATTCCAAGGCGCCGGGACCCAGTGGAATGGCCGTGGCTCTCCCGGGGAGCTAAAGTCACGCTCCAAGTCCACACAGGTGCCAATATTCACCCTGCAGGCCTGGAGCGCAGGAGTGCTGGTGCGAAGACCCTCGTAGGTCGTCCCAAGGCGGAAGCCGTGGGTGAGCACGCTCAGGTCGGCACCCGGGTACCATGACTTCAACAGAGCAAGCACCATCTCCACTCCGCCTCGAGCAGCCCACTCTTTGTGCACGTCCAGAAAGTCGATGCCCTTGGACAGAGCCACAGCTAGGCTGGCCATTGCGTGCACATCGCCCGCGTCTGGCCAGATGTAGTGGAAGATATCATTGCCAACGGCCCGCAGGACATTACTCTCTTCCGCCACCACCTTGACCAAGTTGAGGGCAGTCAGGTCACGCCCAACCTCTTCCATGGGTAGCTTCTCCATGGACATCTCGGTCGCCTTAGGATAATGAGCTACAGCCAGGCACAAAGCAGAATAAACGGACAAGATCAACCAAGTCACGGCACAATGGAAGAAGGAAGCTCAAGAACTTACTGATGACCATCTCCGAGATGTTCTGGAGGTGCTGAGTAAGATCCTCCTCCCTGCGGCGAATAACTTGGATTGTCTCCTCCTGTTGGGTGGAGATCATCTCAAAGTTCTTCAGCGCCTCCGCCCGGATGTCAGCTGTCTTCTTGCCCCGCTCCACGCTAACCTCAAGCTGGTGCTTGGCCGCGGCAAGTTGATCAAACTGCGCTTGTCACGCCTTGTTCGATTCCTCCAGCCTGGCAACCTCAGCTTTGAGGTGCTCCACCTCCCTCTCCTTGTCCTGGATCATGGTTGTAGGAGGATACCCGATGGTCAACAAAAAAACGGGAAAAGGGAGCTAATCGCCAAGACAGATCTGAAGAATCAATCTTACGGCCAAGGTCCTGAGTGTTCTTCACAGACTCCACAAACGCTTTCTGCAGCAAGAAAGCAAATGAGCAATAGAGAAGCGAACCGGATGAAAGAACGGAAAACGTGTGAAGGGCAACGACTTACCTCCATCAAAACCGACAATTTTTTGGCCTCGCCAAGGCCCTTTTCCATTCCCTCAACTAGGTGGCGAACCTGGCTGAGTGCAACAGGCGCCGAGCCGGAGAGCTGGGCAAGGATCGCGCCTGGCATCAGCACAGCCGGAGCTGGCCTCGATCCGGTGACGATAACCTCGTCATCATCGGCAGCCACACCCGAAGGCGTAGCCACCACCAACTCCCTCCGAGCCGGTTGACCACCATCCGGCTGGCCGGCATCCGCCGCAGCCGCCTGCGCGGCCCTAGTTCCCTCCGTCACCTCCGTAATGATGGGCCTGGCGGAGCTGCTCGGAGCATCACTCCAAGCCGTGTTCACGCCAGCGCCAAGACGAAGGAGGAGGGTCTTCGGGTCCTACGTACCCGCAAATAGCTGGCCCAACCGCGAGGACGCAGGCGCCTGGTGTAGCAGCCCCGTGGTCGGACAACCCTCAGGCGTCCTGGGCGGAGATGGCACGACTGACCCAGCCGGGCCAGCCGCAGCCGGCGCGGATGCAGCCGGCGACCTCGCCACCTATACAACCGGCGGAGGAGGCGGAGGAGCAATGACGGCGGCGCCACCATCGCCAAGCGACATGGCCTCTCTGCGCGGAACAAAGAATGAAAGGAGGAACTGACAAAACCGCAGAGCGGCAAGCAAGGGCAAAAGAGATACTAACCCAGCGACGAACGGTGGAGCAACAACCTGATGCCCTCGACGCGTCTTTTTCGTCTCAACTATAGAGGGAGCGGCAACAGGTGCCGCCCTCTTTCCCCGGGCTCTCGCCGCGGGTTTCTCTCGGGCACCCTCCTCGTTGGTGACATGGACTGCTGCACAAGCCAAGAGTAAAAACCACAACCTCAAAAACAAAGGAGAAAGAAAAAGCTATGGTTAGCAACCTACCATGAGGATCCGAGGGGCCGTCGTCCGCCCGGACGGGAAACCCTTCGAGCTCCGTCTGGTGGTACTTCTTCGGTTTCCTGTCCTCCAAGAAGGACGGAAGCGGGAAGTCACCCATTCCATCCTCAGCTAGCTGCGCCGTGAACAACTAATCAATAAGGGGGACATAAGGCACCCAAGGAAAGCTAGCAATAACAAGAAGCGAGACGCAAAACAACCAGAGAAAAACTTACCCGAGGCGTTAGGCGGCCGCGATGGTACGGCGGCCAGGAGTATGCCCAGTTGGCCTTGATGTGGAACTTGGAGATCATGGAGACCCAGTTCCGCAAGTCCTGGTAGGGCACATCCTTCCGCGACGTCCTCGTCGGATCGTTGGCGGTCGAAAGGTGGCACATCTTGTGCGACCGCTTCTACAACGGAAGCATGCGACGCACCATCCACGACAAGGTAATGTCCCGGGCGGTGAGCCTCTCCGTACCAACCATCGTCTCCAGCGGAGTGGCCATCCGGTCGAGGTCCGCCACCGCGCCCATGCCCTTCGTCTTCCAGCCCTTCTGCGTCGAGGGCACGTCGGCGAAGGGTGGAAGGCAGATCCAGTCGATCTCTTTGGCATTGCTGACATAGAAATATGAGCGCTGCCACATCTTGACGGTGTCGGGGAGCTTGATCTGCGGCATCGGCGAGGAGGACCACGGGTAGACGGCGCAACAGCCCATCCGCGTCAGCGAGCCACCCTTGGTGATGTTTTGGGCCTTGAAGTGGAAGAACTTGAGAAAATTCGCCACCTCGGGTAACACCCCAAGATATGACTCGCAGCAGGCCGCATGATGCGACATCAGCGCCATGGCGTTGGCGCCCAAGTGATGAAGCTAGAGGTCGAAGAAGAGAAAGAGCTGTAGGAGGAAAGGGCTGACAGGGAGGCCGAAGCCACGGGCGAAATGTGCGAGGAAGATGACGCGCTCCCCCGACCAACGGTTCGGCACCCGCTCCCCTTTCGGCGCAAGCCAGTGCTTCACAAGCATCGACGAGGGAAGGAACCTCCCCCGCCGGTACTTGTTTATGAGCTCGTCGGTCACGAAGGACCCGCACCAGCCGCCGCGTTGCTCTGACAGCATCTCGAAAGAGGAGGAGGCCGTGGTGGACGGAAATAAAGTGGCCGGCGGCTACAAGGAGAGGGCGTGCAAGAACAAGGAACACTGGGGTACGAGGGAAAGATGAGCCGGAGGATGGACAAGTGTGGGAACCGATCCCCCTCAGAGCTCTATTTATCCCCGCAAGCGGCATCGTCGTCCCTTCGGATTCTGCGCGACGCGTGGCGTCACGGAACCACAAACGCACGACTCTTCGGCTCCAGATCCTCTGCGCCGTCGTAACTGCCATAGAAGATCCCCGGGCATTAGCAGGAAACGAGGCGTGCGCACTTGCCCCGAGGAATCGCTACGGCAAGTTTGCATGCGCAGTTGCCAAAAACTGACGCAGCGACATGGAAGTCAAACTGACGCGACGTGAGCCAGAGCCACAGTCGTGGGTGACGACATCAACGACGTCATCCAGCCAAACATTTCATCTTCAGCTACGCTAGCCGGCACCTGCATTCGCTGTTTACACCCAGTGGACGGCCATCGATTCTGCAGCCGGTTAATTCCAGCCGGAAAGCAATAGCAAAAGCCGCAGCCGGAGAAAATAAAGCAACCCTCTCAGGACAGGAAGGAGCACGGAGATCTTGCCCACTGGCCAAGCCCATACGTGCTTGGGGACTAGTGTCCAGGGATAACCCCCAGGTGGGGAAATCTAGGCATAAGTGGGCCGTCTCCAGAAGATGTAGGACGCCTGGCCTCCAAGGAAGACAACTCTAGCCGACTGACAAGAAAGCCCGGCTGGGCTTATAACTTTCCCGGCTGGCCCGTCTAGCTGGTGGCCAGAAGAACCGGCCGGATGGCCATTCCCACCCGACTCACCTCGAATTCGATGGAGAGCACGGAAGGGCTGACGCTCCATGCGGGGTACGCTTCTGGCTCTCCCTCGTCATCAAGGAAGCTGGCATGCCGTCATGACCAGCGCTACCCGACGAAGATAAAGCGAGATGGTCGGCTGGACTGGCGAAAGCAGTCCGGGAGACCGTTAAAGCAGGTGTGACGCCCCAAAGGAAGCCCGGGTGACCGCTAAAGAGAAGGATGACGCTAAAAGAAGGGCGGACTGGGTCCTGGACCACCAGCTGGGCCCTGCAGCCGGTCCTGCCATGTAAACCCATATCCAAACAGTAAACCCTAGGACCCGATCTGTATTCTGACCCCCAGACCAGTATATAAGGGAGGGCAGAGCCAGGGTTCTAGGTAGGCAATGATAGAAGGATAGAAGTGTTAGCATCAAGTTCCCATCTTCCTCTAGCCTTCGATAGTAGCTAGGGAAACAGATCAAGGAGCATTTGTACCGAGTACCAAGCCCCCATACATAGTTCAACTTGCAGGAGTAGGGGTGTTACCTCGCCAAGAGGGCCCAGAACCTGGGTACGTCCCTGTGTTTGAAGTGCACCATGCACAACCCGTTGCGTGAGCCACCGAATGCATCCGTGTGTCCCTTCTTTGCCATCCCCGATGGCTCTGCCGTGTTCCACACCATGACACCGTTGGCGGTTCTCTATGATATGCATGTATTTACAATCATAAGAAATTTTAGGTAACCAAAGTTGAGTAGCATGCGGAGCGGCCCTTGTACTCAAGGGACTTGGGATTTCTAGTTTATGGTCTGTCAAGCATATGATTCAGAGTGCACCTCACTTTCACCATAAACATATGAAGATGCCTATGATAGGGTAAATGAGTGCTCAAAGATAATGAGTACCTTCCTTTCAGCATTGGGAAGCCTTTCAAACCTTTCAAAACCGTTTTCACCACCTTGTTGAGTCACCACTTATTCTATGAGCACCTTCTTGAGAGCATAGTTGTCATTCTTGTGTTTGTTCCAAAACTTGGTTAATTATGTCATGACTTTGATGCTTGTATCTCTGATATCTTTACTTCTAGTCTTCACTTGAACTTCAGAGGTGTCTTGGCATTTGTATTGTGTTCTTCAAACAAAGGAAAGTGAGATACCACTCTATCATACCTTATTATGAGCATTGCAATGTTTCTTATGTTTATGTTCCATGCTACTTATTGTTATTTGAGTTGGCTTCTTTTCATAGCTTGCAATGACTATTGAGTAGACTTAGTTGCATACTCCTTATTATGAATTGTCTAAGAATCTACTCCTGTGCTGAGAATATATACATCATATGAAGCAATGTGTTCGTGAAAGTTCTTTTATCGCAGTTAGTTTTCAACTGAATTGCTTGAGGACAAGCAATAAGCTAAGCTTGGGGGAGTTGATACGTCCGAAACATATCTACTTTCTCGAACACTTTGGTATTGTTTATCCTCTAAACTTATGTGATTTGGATACAAGTAACACGGACTGACGTTGTTTTCAGCAGAATTACCATGGTGTCTAGTATTTGTGCAGAAAATCAACTATCAGGAAAAAATCCTAGAAGATATGCCAAAAATTATATTTCACCAGAAGATCCACGGAGCCAGAAGATGAGACGAAGAAGGGGCCTGGTGGGCACACACCCATGCCAGGCGCGGGCCCACCACTGGCCGCGCCGGGGGGGGTGCAGGCACCCCAGGCACCCCCTATAAGTTGCCTTTTGACCTAAAAACCGAGGGGGCTTTGATAGTTTTCCAGAAAGAGTTCCGCTACGCCGCCGCCACCAGAAACCAGGATTCGGATCTAGAAACTCCGTTCTGGCACCCTATCGGGACGGGGAATTTTAAGAGGATCATCACCACGCATATCCATCAACCACTGATGTTTCCCTCATCCATGAGTGAGTAATCCCCCATTGTAGGCTTGGGGATGGTAGGGGTTGGATGAGTTCTATCATGTAATCGAATATGATTATTAGGGCATAGTGCCTAGTATCTCTATTAGTGATATTTGACTTTGTTGCAATTTGTTGTGCTTAATGCTTGTCACTAGGGCCCGAGTGCCATGATCTTAGATCTGAACTTATTATTGAATCATTATGATAGTATTGTTTGTGATCTTATCTGCAAGTTGTGTACACATATCATTGTCCGGATCCAAAGGCCCCAAAGTGACAATAATTGGGACAACCGGAGGGGATAGCTATGGTGTGAGGATCACATGTGTTCACGGAGTGTTAATGCTTTGCTCTGGTGCTCTATTAAAAGGAGCACCTTAATTGCCAGTAGTTCCCTAGAGGCCGCGCTGCCACGGGCTGGCTAGACAAAAGATGTTGTGCAAGTTCTCATTGCGAGCACGTATGACTATATTTGGAGCACATGCATAGGATTGTTTAGTACTTGGATGCTTGTTATTATTTATCTACAATGCCCTAGATCTTGAAGTTACATGCATGTTTAGACTCGTTGATGCAACGCCCTTCCATCCATCCCTATGTCTACCGCACTCGAATCCCAGTGTTTACCGTTACTGTTACTATTCCTCATGTTCCACTCTTCGTGTTGCTTTGCTATTGCTACTACCAAACTATTGCTACTGATAAACTTTTGTGAGCAAGAACTATTTCCAGGTGCAGCTGAACTGACAACTCAGTTGTTAAGGCTTGCAAGTATTCTTTGGCTCCCCTTGTGTCGAATCAATAAATTGGGTAATACTACCCGCGAACACTGTTGCGATCCCCTACACTTGTGTGGGTCATCAAGGGGGTGAACGAGCAACTGCAGGCAACTGCTGGTAGGACTTCGAGGTGCCCTTTTCCACAACCATTTTTTCCTGATTTTATACTCACGGCCGTGTTGCTGTAGAGGGTCATTTGGTCGCGATGGCGAAGGCCTGCAACGGTTTGATCCCTGCGAGCGACTTGACGGCCGCCTAGTCGTCTTTGACCACTGCAGAGAAGCGAGTAGGCGAGATTGAGCGAGAGCTCAAAGCTGCAAAGGCGAAGGCAACCTCGGCGGACAGGGCAAAGGCAGCTGTCGTTGCCGCTGCCGAAGAGCGGAAGGTGTCGAATGCACTCGTCGCAAGGCTGCAGACTGACTTATCGAGTCTTCAAGACTTCATTACGGGGCACTGCCATCCCTTGATTGGTGAGTTCTTTTTTTCTTGCGTTTAGTTGGTTTGGCGAGTCCCCGAGCGTGCGGGTCGCCTTTGCGGTTTTGCACCCTTCTGGTTGTGGACTGCCTGTGCTTCGCAGGAAAGATTCTTTCCGATGAGGCCGTGGTGCAGTCGTACGATGCGTGGCAGTGTGTCACCATGCTGGTGGACTCTGCCGCTCTTTTGGTGACTTGCATTCGCGCGTATCTTTAGGAGATATCGCCGAAGGAGGTGATACCCAGTGAACTCACTAAGTTCTAGCATTACTGGAGAGGGCTCTGGCGGTTGTGGAGTTCATGTCACGGTCGGCTTTCCGCCGTGGGGCTCTGACTGCACTGAGCCTTGGGCTCGCGCACTTCCCCGACGACTTCGACCTCGACGACGTCACCAGCGGGTACCCTTTGTCAACGGGCTCTGTCGAGATCACCGACGTGCTGAAGCTGACCGACCGGGCCGTGGTCTACTCCGATCGGGTGTTGGCGATGGGCGACTTCCTACCGTATCAAGAGATGATCGTCGCCCTGAACGACCCTGAGCAGGCGGATCGCGACTTCAAGGTGGAGCAGCCGTTCCGATCGGCGATGGCGGGCACCTTGACGACGTATCCGTTGAACCCATGGGTTCCCTTCATCTGTGCTCGCGGAGGCGGTGGAGCATCGTCATCGAAGCCTGCGGAGTAGACCACTTTGCCGATTGGCATTAGTTGTAAAGAAATGTATGCCTGCCCTTGTAAGTGAACAGATTTTGTTGCCAGAAGGAATGCATGAATGCTTTTGTTAGTTTTGGTTTGACTTTGATTTGTTGGGTTGTGCGAGTCCCCGAGCGCGTTCGCCCTTTTGTGGGGTTTACCTTGTTTCTTTGTGTGTGTGTTTGTTGTTGTACTGTTAGTTAGTTTAGGTCGACTCACCGTGGCTTGGAAAGCCAGTCGCATGGCGACCCCGAGGGGTGCTCTATACTTAGCCGTTTTCCCGGAAGCGAACGGGGTTGGTTTGGCGAGTCCCCGAGCTCGGTACTTAGCCGTTCTAGTCGCATGCCTAAGGTAGGTGAGGACGAAGCGCGTTGTATTTGGCGCGTCGCCCCACCTGACTCGGAGAATCAGTCGCATGGTGATTCCAGGACGCGCTCTCATACTTGGTGTTTTCCCTAGCCGCGTGGGTTTGGACTGGGTCAGTCCCCGAGCGTGCTACTTGACCGTTCGAGTCGCTGCGCCAAGGATGTGGAGGACTGGGTTGCTGTGGGAAGCGAATGCGGTCGTATTGGCCCGGCGAGCCAGTCAAGTGAGGCAACTCCGATGGGGCTCCGGGTTGGCGTTTTCGTGGACGACACAAGGCCTGAAATTTATCGGTGCCCTTGTATCGCACTACTTAGCCGTGCCGGTCGCGTAACCAAGGGTTGACTTCTGCGGTTAGTGTAATGCTGTTTTACGAGTGCGAGTGGCACAAGATATGGAGAGCAGACACAATTTGTGCGAATCGATCTTCTTTATTTCACAGCGGGGGAGTACATGTTGGAGTTCTAGGTGTAGAACTTCCTTAGGAGGTTTACATTCCACGGCCGCTTGACGTCGAGCTGTCCGTCGCCTCAGACGTCGATGAGGTAGTAGGCGTCGTTGCCAAAGACTCGCCCTATGGCGAATGGTCCCTCCCACGGGGGAGAGAGCTTGTACATGCCCTTATTGTCCTGGATCAGTCGTAGGACAAGGTCGCCTTCCTAGAAGGTGCGAGTTCGGACTCGGCGGCTATGGTAGCGGCGGAGTCCTTGCTGGTAGATGGCGGTGCGGGAGCGAGCTAGGTCACGTGCTTCATGAGATGGTTGACTTCGTCTTGGCATGAGAGCTCGTTGTCGGCCTCCGTGTAGTTGACGACCCGAGGCGAGTCGTGCTCGAGGTTGGTCAGCATATCGGCTTCAGCGCCGTACACCATGAAGAAGGGTGTGAACCCAGTCAACCTGTTGATGGAGGTGCGGATGCCCCAGATTTCAGAGGGGATCTCCTCAACCCAGCACCCCGGAGTTTGCTCGAGGGGAACTTGTAGTCGTGGCTTCAGGCCGTGGAGGATGCTCTGGTTAGCGAGTTCCGCCTGGCCACTGGACTCCGGGTGGGCGACTGAGGCGAGGTCGGGCCATATGTTGTGCTCCTCGCAGAATTCAAAAATGGCTCCCTTGGCGAATTTGGTGCCGTTGTCCGTAATGATGCTGTGCGGGAACCCGTAGCGATAGATGAGCTCGCGTAGGAACTTGGTGGCGGTCTTCTCGTCGCACTTGCGGACTGGCTTGGCCTCCACCCACTTTGTGAATTTGTCGACTGCGACCAGGAGGTGGGTGTAGCCGGAGGGAGCCTTCTTGAAGGGGGGCACCATATCCATGCCCCATACAACAAATGTCCAGGTGGTGGGGATGGTCTTGAGCATCGAGCTTGGTACATGAGTCTGATTGGTGTACTTGTGACACCCAATGCAGCGTTGGATGATGTCGACCACGTTGGCGTGTGCGGTGAGCCAGTAGAAGCCATGTCGCATGGCCTTGGCGACAAGGGACCGGGCGCCAGCGTGGTGGCCGCAGTTGCCGGCGTGGATGTCTTGGAGGATTTTGCGACCTTCCGTGGGTTGTACGCAGCGTTGGAACACGCCGGTCATGCTGCACTTGTGGAGCTCGCCATTAATGATGACGAAGGACTTGCAGCGGCGCACTATCATGCGGCCCTCCGTCTCGTCTGCGGGTAGGGTCCCTCCCTCTAGGTAGGCGATGTATGGCGTGGTCCAGACACTTGGCTCCGTGATCATGGTGACCAGGGTTGGTTCTGGTTGCAGCGGTATCCCGATGTCGATCTCCCTCGGGGAGAGACGGTTGGCTTGGTGATGGTGTCGAGGAAGACACTGGCGGGTGGCGTGTGGCAAGTCGACCCGATGCGAGAGAGGGCATAGGCCTCTTTGTTCTTGCGTCAGTCGATACACTCGACGGAGTAGCCGGCGAAGTGGCCCCCCCAGCTGGTCCACTGCTTGGTGGTATGCCGCCATGGTGGGGGATACGGCGTCGCAGGTGCCGGCGACTTGTGCGGCGAAGAGGTCAGAGTCGCCGTAGCAGCGCATACGGTTGATGTTCATATCTTTGGCCGCTCGCATGTCGTGAAGGAGGGCCTCGTACTCGGCCATGTTGTTGGTGCAGGGGGTGAAGTCGAGGTACAGTACGTAGCGCAGCTTGTCGCCCTTGGGGGATGTGAGGACGATCCCTGACCCTGCACCTTCTGCGTTATAGGACCCTTTGAAGTGGAGCAGCCAGTAATGGAGGTACGGCAGATTCTCCGGCTACTGCACCTCTTCCCAGTCAGCGAGGAAGTCAGCCAGGGCCTGCGACTTAATTTCCTTGCGCAGCTTGTACTTGATGTTGTGGACTCCGATCTCGACTACCCACTTGGCTACTCGTCCGGTCGCTTCGCGGTTGCGGATGATTTCCTGCAACGGTGTTGATGAGACGACCGTTATTGGGTGCTCCTGGAAGTAGTGAGTAGTCACCGCTGGGCTCGGAAGACCACATATACTAACTTCTGGTACTGCGGGTAGCGATATCGCGACTTGGTGAGAACTTCACTGATGTAGTAGATGGGTCGCTGCATCGGGTGCTCCTTGCCCTCTTCTGGTCGTTCGATGACCATGACGGCACTAACGACTCGTTCAGATGCCACGACGTATATGAGCATGGGATCCTTGTCGGTGGGGGCAGAGAGCGATGGGGACGCGAGTAGCACTTCTTTGAGCGCATGGAGTGCATCGTCCGCCTCCTTGTCCCACTGGACCATGGGGTTCTTGCGCATTAGGCGGTAGAGAGGCATTGCCTTCTTGCCTAGCTGGGAGATGAAGCGACTGAGAGCCGCGACTCGCCTGGCCAACTTCTAGACGTCGCGTAGGAACTCAGGTTTGCCGAGCCGGGAGATCGTGTTGATCTTCGTGGGGTTTGCCCCGATGCCTCGTTTGGAGACTATATACCCCAGCAGCTGTCCAGTAGGTACACTGAAGGTGCACTTTCCTGGATTGAGTTTGATCTTGTACCTCCGCAGATTTGTGAAGGTTTTGGCCAGGTCGGCGAGTAGAGCGCCCTGGCGAGTGGACTTCACCACCACGTCGTCGATGTAGACGTGGATGTTGCAGCCAATTTGGCTCGCAAAGCACTACTGCATGCACCTCTATTAGGTCGCTCCAGCGTTCTTGAGGCCGAATTTCATGGCGGTGTAGAAGAATGCTCTGAATGGCGTGATGAATGTCGTCTTTTCCTCATACTCGACTGCCATTTTGATCTAGTTGTAACCAGAGTAGACGTCAAGGAAACACAGCGACTCCGAGCCCGCGGTCGAGTCGATGATTTGATCGATCCATGGGAGGACGAACTGCTCCTTTGGGCAGGCGCTGTTGAGGTTTGTGTAATCGATACACATTCTCCAGGTCACATTCTTCTTTTCGACCAGGACTGGGTTTGCCAACCACTTGGAGTATTTGATTGGCCATATGAAGGCTGCACCGAGTAGACCCTGCACCTCCTCTTGCTTGGCAGCGCTCTTCATTGAAGTGCCGCAGCGACTGCTTAACGAGTCGTGCTTTGGGGTCGGCGTTGAGTTTGTGCTCAGCAAGTTCCCTCGGGACACCAGGCATGCCATATGGCTTCCATGCGAAGATGTCACGATTGTCACGTAGGAACTCGATGAGCGCGCTTTCCTATGCTAGGCTCATGCATGTCCCGATCATCACCGTCTGGCTGGAGTTGCCTGGGACCATCTCGATGGAGCGCGTGTGCGTGGTGGCTTCGAACGTGGTCGAGTCATCGTTCTCCGAGTTGGGCTTCTTGAGTATTATGGGGTCGTCATTGTTGACTCCGCTTGTGTACTTGGCGAGCTCCTCTGCATGGTTGTTGCGGCGATGATGGAGTTGGCGAGCTCGGCGCCCTTTCCTCGCACTCCGTGGCCATGTCGGGGTAGCTGTGGAAGGTGATGATACCGCGCGGCCCTGGGAGCTTCATCGCATGTAAGCGTAGTATGGAGCCGCCATGAACTTGGCAAACGCTTGCCGCCCCAAGACGCAATGGTAGGGGATGTTGAAGGGCACCAACTCGAAGACGATCCACTTAGTGCGGAAATTCGCTGGTGTGCCCAAGGTGACTGGAAGCGTCACCTTGCCGATCGGGTACGCCTTCCGACCAGGGACGATGCCGTGGAAGGTGGTGCAGGTCATCTCGATCATCGACTGCGGGAGCCGCAGTCGCCTGAATGTGTCCAGGTAGAGTATGTTGATGGAGCTTCCGCAGTCCATCAGCGTCTTGGGGAGCCAGTAATCGCCCACTTTGGGCTTGACCACCAGGGCGACTCGCCCCAGATATTCGATCTGTGGCGAGTGGTCCTCGCGGCTCTAGGTGATCCATTGTTCTGACCAGTTGAGCAAGCGGGGGACGTTCGACTTGGGACACCGTGTTGACGGTGATGGCACGGCGATGACCTTCTACTCCCGCTTGGTGCTGAACCCGGTGAAGGTGTGGAGCGATCCGATGTCGTTGCCGAATGCCCCGCCATTTGGAGGGTGGTTATTAGGGTCCTCCTGTGCGCGCCGTGCCTTCTCGATCTCCTTCAGGGAGTGGCAGTTGGCGGTCATGTGTGTGGCGGGCTTCCCCTCCCTGATGTGGAACACACAGGGCTGGTTGAGGAGAGCCGCGGGGTCGAATTTCGGCCTCGCCTTGTAATTGCCGCCATCGTGGTGTTGGCCTCCGTTGCGGCGGAAGCTCTTGGGGTCGCGTGGCGCGTAGCCGGTGTTGGCGACGAAGTCGACTCGCCCGTCACCGTGGCGCTTTCCAGTGAGGCGAGTGTTGCTGTAGAGTAGCCGGGGTCACATGTCTTTGTCGTGGTCGCTTGAGCGGCGGTTTCCACCTGACTCATTGTCGGTTTCTTGGTTTGGGTCCTCCTCCGCATACCGCTTGGCGATCTCGAGGAGGTCTGGCATGTTGTCGAGTGTCTTGTACACTCGCTTGAGCTTGGAGACCAAGGGCTCGTAGCGACACGAGGTCTTGAAGCATTGTATCGTCGTGTCAGTGTGGATGCCGGCCGCATTGAACCACATATCCTGCCATCGTTGGACCCAGCTATGGGTCGACTCGCGGGGTCCCTTGATGCATCACTCCAGGTCCTCGATGGTGGTGGTGCGGGTGTAAGAACCCTCGAAGTGCCATAAGGAATCGATGTTGTCCGCGGGGAGGGTGTTGATCCATTGTCGGCTCGCTCCCTCCATCATCAGGGGGAGGTAGCGAGCGGCGACTAGGTCGGTGTGGCTGGCGATTCCCATATCCATAAGGTACGTGTCTAGCCACACAGACGGGTCATATGAGGGATTGTAGTTTTCGATCTCCTTCGGCGCTTTGAAGTTTGCCGGATATTTTTTGCCTCGGATCATTGGTCCGAAGCACTAGGGCAGACTTGGCTGAGTGAGCCCCTTAGCTCGCCGTCGCGGCGGTTGGTGAGGGTGTGCCTCAGGTTGTCGGGCTGGCATGTGCGCCAGCTTTGGTTGTTGATTATATGGGTCCACGCGTCGACTGGCTGCCCATTGGCAGCGACCATGTTGTTCGTCGGTCGCGAGTCGTTGGTGGAGAGTGCCGCTTGCGCAGGTCATGGCTGGAGTTGTAGGGGCTCAGGTGTTGGGCAATTGAGTGTTTGCCATTGTGGGGCGGCCACTCGAGGCCACCCTGCTCCCTGAAGAGCGGGAGTACATGCGCCCCCGCGAGTCGGCTCTGGCGGTCTGCTGCTCGACAACCTTGGCGAGTAGGGCCTTGGCGTACTGGATCTATAGCGTGCCTTCCCCCTTCACATTGAGGTTGGGGACCGCGGCTCAACTCGCGATGACGTTGTCCATCGGAGTGGAGAATAGCGGGATGTTGTACGCGTCCCGCTCTTGCAGAGAGATCATGATCCTTGGTTGGTCTAGAGGGGGCGAGTGACCGAGCGATGGTGGGGGAGCGCCGTTCGCCGTTGCGCCTGGTGGTGGCCGGGAACTTCCTCCCGGTGTCTCGTTCTCGTAGACCACACGGTCGACCATGCGGGTCGGGTCGCTCTTGTCATCGAAGTTCAGGGCACGACCTTAAACGATGGGGTTCAAGCACGACCTGATGTGGCGCTGGTGGTAGAGCGAGAGCTCCTGCGTCGTTTCTTGCTCGAGGCAAAAAAAATCGCGCTCAGCTTGTTCATTGCGAACCGCCTCCTGCAGGCGCAGGCGGAGTTCCTTGACCTCCGTCATCGTTGGGTTCAGCAGGATCGGTGTGGAGAAGGGGTCTAGCAGGGCGCTCGCTCCACTCGCCATGTAGGTCACGATGAAGCGACCAAACCCGGCGTGGAAGTCGCCAGAGCTCTCCGATCAGGAATCGGAGTCAAAGATCTCAAGGATGGAAGGATCCTTGAACTCCCCATGTTGGATACTTGGGTGATGGAGCCCGCATGTGACGCGGCGACAATGGACCCGGCGATTGACACCGGGGTCGCCGAGTCGGCGTCGTTGTTGAGGGCCGTGTCATCCGCAACCACGCTGGTCTCGGCCACATTGTTGTTGGCTGAGCCATACTCGGAGGCGAGGCGATAGATGGTGTGGACCTGACTCTCAGAGAGCCGATCGCGCGGTGGCGACTCGCGGATGCGAGCCGAGTCCTATGAGATGATGCCGTCGGTGAAGCCGACGAAGAGGCTGATCGTGCCGACTGGCATGATCACACTATGCATGACGGGGCGTGCCGCCGGGATGTAGCTACTCGGCAAGATCTGTAGGATCTCGCCGATGGCGATCATGCGGCCGGTGGTGATCGTCTAGTTGATTGGTAAGTTGGATCGCACTGCAAAACACAGGACTGACCGGCCAGGCTCCACGGTGGGCGCCATTGTCGTGGGAATGGCCACGACAGATGCTGCAATCGGCAGCGAGTAGTAGAACGAGGGGCAAGATCGGCTAGCCATCTGCGGTGCGAGATGAGGGCAAAGACACAGGGTTTTACCCAGGTTTTCTCCCCGGAGGGTAAAGACCTACTCCTGCTAGATTGTATTGATGAGAAAGTATTGTTGGAGATATGCCCTAGAGGCAATAATAAATGTAGTTATTATTATATCTTTGTGTTTATGATAAATGTTTACATTCATTCTATAATAGTATTAACAAGGAAACATTAATACTTGTGTGATTTGTAAACTGAAATAGAGTCCCTAGTAAAGCCTCTTTATTATACTAGCTTGTTGGTTAATAAATGATTGTGGTTTCCCTATCATGAACATTGAGATGTTATTAACAACAAGATCATATCGTTAGGAGAATGATATGGTGGACATACTCCTATAGATAAGCGTAGCATAAAGATCAAGTCATTTTAATAGTTCAATTGCTATATGCTTTCTGATACATAGTAACCTAATTCCTTCGACCATGAGATCATGCATATCACCTTCACCAGAAGGATGCTTTGATGACATCAAACACCACACCGTAACTGGGTGGCTGTAAAGGTGGCATTGAGTGTTCGGAAAGTATTGGTTGAGTCACATGGATCAAGAGTGGGATTTGTCCATCCATATGACGGATAGATATACTCTGGGCCCTCTCGGTGAAATGTCATCCAATTAGCTTGCAAGCATGTGACTGGCTCACAAGGGATCACATATCACGGGAACGAGAAAAGAGTACTTATCAGTAACGAGGTTGAACTAGGTATGTAGAGATACCAACGATCATAACCTCGGATAAGTAAAATATCGTGAGACAAAGGGAAATTGGTATCGTATGTAAGTGGTTCATTCGATCACAAAGTAATCGTATAAATATGTGGGAGCCATATAAATTTCCAAATTCCTCTATTGATTATTGTTCGGAGAAGTGTCTCGATCATGTCCGCATAATTCATGAACCGTAGGGAGACACACTTAAGGATTCGACGTTGTTTGAGTAGTTATGGAATGATGAGAAAGAGACCGAATGTTGTTCGGAGTCTCGGATGGGATCCGGGATATCACGAGGAGATCCGGAATGGTCCGGAGAATAAGATTCATATAAGGAAAGTCATGTTTCGGAGTTGGAGAATGGTTCCGGTGTTTTCATCAGGAATGTTCTAGAAGGTTCCGGAATGTCCGGCACTCCGGAGGGGAAGGGTACATGGATGTGTCATTACAAGATGGAATGATTGCATCATGTACTAGGTGTCATCGCTGTACAAAGTAAAGGGTTTATTCAAATCCTAGTTTGAATAGTCAAACGGCTATTTTGGAAAGTGGAGGGAAGTGGGAAACCGAGTTGGGGAGGAGTTCCTCCTCCACTGCCGGCCCACTAGGGATCCGAGTTGGGGAGGGACTCCCTCCCCTTGGCCGGCGCCTCCCACCTTTAAAGGGAGGGGCAGGGCTGCCCCTCCTAGCACACAAGTTCCCTACCCAAAAACCCTAGCCCGGCGCCGCTACCTCCTGTTGCCGCCGCCACCGCCTAGGGCTCCCCTAGCCGCCGACTTGGGCAAGCCCCAAGCCCTAGCCGCCAGCCCTAGCACCTCCTCCTTGGTGTGTCTAAACCCTAGATCGCCGAGGAGCTCTCTTATAGTCCACCATACTCGCTCCGGCTTAAGGCGAAGCCCTGCGAGATCTCCCCTCTACTTCCGGTACCACGCCGTTGTACTGCCGGAATCGCGAGGAGAGTGCTACAACCTCGGCTGCCTGCTGGAACAAGGGAGAGGAAGGTCTTCGTCGAGTACCGAACGTGTGACCGACTGCGGGAGCGCTGCCGGAACGCAGCGCCGGAAGGATCGTCTACACGATCTTGAGATCGGCAAGAGTACGACTACATCACCCACGAGAATCTGCTCTCGTTAAACACTTTGGAATCTTCGAGGGTGAGTTATTCCATCGACTCGTTGCTACAATCTAGTAGATAGATCTTGGCTTGTTTTTTTGTATGCGATAGAAATTTTTTGATTTCCATGTAACGAAACCCAACAGTGGTATCAGAGCCGTGTCTATATGTAGATCTGTTTCACGAGTAGAACACAATGGTCATTGTGGGCGTTGATGCTTTATTGTCGATTGCTTATTGTGTACTTTGCATCTTGCGGGATGGTGGGATGAAGCGGCCCGGGCTAACCTTACATGACATCGTTCATGAGACTTGCTCCACGCTTGACATGCAACTTGTATTGCATAAGTGGCTTTGCCGGTGCATGTTTCTCCCAACATAGTTAAGATCCAATTTACAACGAGTGATTGACAAAACTAGTATCAATGTTGTGGTTCTTGTTCGTAAGTTAGAACGACACTTATCGAAAGCCCCAAACCACGTAAAATATGCAAAGAAAGTAGAGGCGTCTAACTTTGTTTTGCAGGAGTGTGCAGTGATGTGATATGGCCATGATTGTGATTATATTTGATGTATGCAATGTTCCTTATTGTAAGTTAGCACCGGGAGGAGCCATATGGTTGTCTTTAAATTCTGTTAAGACCCGCGTGTCTATTCAAAGTAGTTGTAGTAGTTGAAGCCGGTGGACGATAACCATGGAGCAGCATCATGGACCTTGATGCAATACCGGTGATGATGGAGATCATGTTCGTGCTTGAAGATGCAGATCGGAAGCACAAATAAGAAAGGCCATATCATATCACATATTATGAATTGCATGTGATGTTAATCCTTTATGCATCTTGTATTTCTTAGTTAACAACGGTAGCATTATAAGATGATCCCTCATGCACATGAATTTCAAGTTCTAAAGTGTTCATCCTTAGTAAGCACTGTTGCTAAAGCTTGTTGTTTCGAAGCACCACGTGATGATCAGGTGTGTTAGATTCCGCAAGTGTATACAACGTGAGCAAGCCGGATTTGCTCATGCGGAAGCTAAGGTTTGATCTTGACGAGCCTAGCATGTACAGACATGGTCTTGGAACACGGATCACCGAAAGGTAAAGCATGAGTCATATAGTAGATATGATGAACATGTTGATTGTTCGCCATTGAAGCTACATCAACTCTCGTGATGATCGGTTTTGATGTGGTGGATTTGGTTCGTGTGATCACTAAAACAATGTGAGGGATATTGTTTTGAGTGGGAGTTCACCTTGATTAATTTAACTATTAATTAGAACTCAGTTTGTCATAAACTTAGTCTAAACTATTGCAAATATGTTGTAGATCAATGGAAGCCCCTACCATCAATTTTAATGTGTTCCTAGAGAAAGAAAAGTTGAAAAACAATGGAAGCAACTTCGCGGATTGGCTCCGCAATTTGAGGATTGTCCTCACAGCTGGTAATTTGACCTATGTGCTGGATGCACCGCTGGATGACCCGCCTGCAGCTGATGCTACCGATGAAGTAAAGAATGTTTACCTCGCTCGGAAGACACAGTACTCCATAGTTCAGTGTGCTATGTTGTATGGTTTAGAATCGGAGCTTCAGAAAAGGTTTGAGAATTCAGACCCACATGATATTGTCCGTGATCTCAAATTGATCTTTGAGACTCATGCGGCAATTGAGAGCTATGAGGCTTCTGAAAAGTTCTTTAACTGCAAGATGGAAGAGGGCAGCTCCGTCAGTGAGCATGTGCTTAAGATGTCTGGGCACGCAAACAAACTTCAAAGCTTGGGTATAGTGATTCCTAATGCTTTGGGGATATATCGTGTCCTCCAATCACTACCACCAAGTTACAAGAACTTTGTGATGAACTACAATATGCAAAACATGAACAAGCAGTTGCCAGAACTCTTTGCCATGTTGAAATCTGCAGAAGTGGAGATAAAGAAAGAGGACAAAGTGTTGTTGGTCAATAAGACCACAAAATTCAAGAAAGGCAAGTCTAAGCAAAAGGGACACTTCAAGAAGGGTGGTAAGAAAGTTACCGCGCCGACGAAGAAGACCAGGGATGGACCTAAGCCTGATACTGAGTGCTTTTACTGCAAGGGAGAAGGTCACTGGAAGCGGAATTGCCCAAAGTACTTGGCGGATTTGAAGAACGACAACATCAACAAGAAAGGTATATTCGATATACATGTTATTGATGTGTATCTCACTAGTACTCGTAGTAGTGCCTGGGTATTTGATAATGGTTCGGTTGCTCATATTTGTATCTCGAAACAGGTGCTGCAGAATAAACGGAAGCTAGCGAAGAACGAGGTGACGATGCGCGTGGGAAACGGATCAAAGGTTGATGTGATCGCGGTCGGCACGCTACCCCTTCATCTACCATCGGGATTAGTTTTATACTTAAATAATTGTTATTTGGTGCCTGCGTTAAGCATGAATATTATATCGGGATCTTGTTTATTGCGAGACGGTTACTTGTTTAAATCCTAGAATAATGGTTGTTCGATTTATATGAGTAATATGTTTTATGCACATGCACCTTTGATAGATGGTCCATTCTTATTGAATCTCGATAGTGGAAATACACATATCAACAACATTGAGGCTAAACGTTTGAAATCG
This sequence comes from Avena atlantica, assembly GCA_910589765.1. Classification (NCBI taxonomy): domain Eukaryota; kingdom Viridiplantae; phylum Streptophyta; class Magnoliopsida; order Poales; family Poaceae; genus Avena; species Avena atlantica. The sequence continues at coordinate 246,626,242 of OU342738.1, read as the reverse complement.
AGCGATAACTCGACCTATATGTGGCACTGTCGTCTTGGTCACATTGGAGTGAAGCGTATGAAGAAACTCCATTCCGATGGACTTCGTGAATCACTTGATTTCGAATCACTTGAAAGATGCGAAGCATGTCTGATGGGTAAAATGACTAAGACTCCATTTTCTGGTATGATGGAGCGAGCTACGGACTTATTGGAAATCATGCATACCGATGTGTGTGGTCCAATGAGTGTAGCATCGCGTGGTAGTTATCATTATGTTCTTACCTTCACGGATGACTTGAGTAGATATGGGTATATCTATTTCATGAAACATAAGTCCAAAACTTTCGAGAAGTTTAAGGAATTTCAAAGTGAGGTTGAGAATCAACGTAACAAGAAGATTAAATTTCTACGTTCTGATCGTGGAGGTGAATATCTAAGTTACGAGTTTGGCGAGCATTTGAAGAAAAGCGGAATACTTTCACAATTGACACCGCCGGGAACACCACAGTGTAATGGTGTGTCCAAACGTCGTAATCGAACTCTCTTAGTTATGGTTCGTTCTATGATGTCACTTACAGATTTACCGCTATCATTTTGGGGTTATGCATTAGAAACAGCCGCATTCACTTTAAATAGGGCACCATCTAAATCCGTTGAAACGACACCGTATGAATTATGGTTTGGGAAGAAATCTAAATTGTCGTTCCTTAAAGTTTGGGGTTGCGAAGCCTATGTAAAGAAGTTACAGCCGGACAAGCTTGAACCCAAAGCGGAAAAATGCGTCTTCATAGGATACCCGAAGGAAACTATTGGGTATACCTTCTATCATAGATCCGAAGGAAAAAATCTTCGTTGCCAAGAATGGATCCTTTCTAGAGAAGGAGTTTCTCTCGAAAGAAGTGACTGGAAGGAAAGTAGAACTCAACGAGGTTGTCGAACCTTCTCTCAAACTTACGAGTAGCGCAGCACCGGAAGAAGTTTCTGTGGCGCCTACACCAATAAGAGAGGAAGCTAATGATGATGATCATAAAACTTCGGTTGAAGTTGCTATAGAGCCTCGCAGGTCAACGAGAACTCGTACCACTCCTGATTGGTATGATCCCGTTATGAGTGTCATGTTGGTGGACAACACCGATGACCCTGCGACATATGAGGAAGCGATGATGAGCCCAGATTCCAATAAATGGCAAGAAGCCATGAAATCCGAGATTGGATCCATGTACGAAAACCAAGTATGGACTTTGGTGGACTTACCGGATGGCCGGAAGGCTGTCGAGAACAAATGGATTTTCAAGAAGAAAACAGATGTCGATGGTAATGTTACTGTCTATAAAGCTCGACTTGTCGCAAAAGGGTTTCGACAAATTCAAGGAGTTGACTACGATGAGACTTTCTCACCAGTAACGAAGATAAAGTCTGTGAGGATTATGTTAGCAATCGCTGCATATTATGACTATGAGATATGGCAGATGGATGTCAAAACAGCATTCCTCAATGGAGACATTGATGAAGAGTTGTATATGATGCAACCCAAAGGTTTTGTCGATCCTAATGATGCTAACAAGGTATGCAAACTTCAACGATCCATCTATGGATTGAAGCAAGCATCCCGAAGTTGGAATCAACGTTTTGATAAGGTGATCAAATGTTTTGGTTTTATACAAACTTATGGAGAAGCTTGTATTTACAAGAAAGTAGTGGGAGCTCTGTAGCATTCTTAATACTATATGTAGATGGCATATTGTTGATTGGGAATGATGTAGAGCTTCTTAATAGTGTCAAGGAATATTTGAATAATAATTTTTCAATGAAGGACCTTGGCGAAGCAGCTTACATATTAGGCATAACGATTTATAGAGATAGATCGAGACGCCTAATATCATTGTCACAAAGTACATATTTGGAAAAAGTTCTAAAGAGGTTTGGAATGGAAGATAGCAAGAAAGGGTTCTTGCCCATGTTGCCCAATACGACCTTGAGTAAAACTCAAAGTCCGACATCGGCAGAAGATAGAGAAAGGATGAGTAAGACTCCCTATGCCTCGGCCATAGGATCTCTAATGTATGCCATGCTATGTACTAGACCCGACATTGCATATGCTGTTAGTTTAACTAGCAGATATCAAAGTGATCCAGGAGTGGATCATAAGACAGCGGTCAAAAACATCCTTAAGTACTTGAGAAGAACTAAGGATATAGTTCTTTCTTATGGAGGTGATGAACAGCTCATTGTTAATGGTTACACCGATGCTAGTTGGAACACCAATCCGGATACATATTATTTTGAATGGTGCAGCAGTTAGCTAGAGGAGTGCAAAGCAAAGCGTTGTGGCGAGATCTTCAACTGAATCGGAATACATGGCTTCTTCGGAGGCTTCACAAGAATCGATATGGATGAAAGAGTTCATTGCAGAGCTGGGTGTGGTTCCTAGTGCGCAGGACCCAATGTCTATCTACTGTAATAACATGGGCGCCATAGCCAATGCGCAAGAAACAAGTTCACACAAGAAGCTGAAGCATATCAAGCTACGTTTTCACGCTATTCGAGAACATGTCCAAGATGGGGACATAAATATTTGCAAAGTACACACAGATCTGAATGTGGCGGATCCGTTGACTAAACCTCTCCCGAGGGCAAAACATGACCAACACCAAACTTCCATGGGTGTTCTGTATATTACCATGTAATCTAGATTAGATGACTCTAGTGCAAGTGGGAGACTGTTGGAGATATGCCCTAGAGGCAATAATAAATGTAGTTATTATTATATCTTTGTGTTTATGATAAATGTTTACATTCATGCTATAGTAGTATTAACAAGGAAACATTAATACTTGTGTGATTTGTAAACTGAAATAGAGTCCCTAGTAAATCCTCTTTATTATACTAGATTGTTGGTTAATAAATGATTGTGGTTTCCCTATCATGAACATTGAGATGTTATTAACAACAAGATCATATCGTTAGGAGAATGATATGGTGGACATACTCCTATAGATAAGCGTAGCATAAAGATCAAGTCATTTTAATAGTTCAATTGCTATATGCTTTCTGATACATAGTAACCTAATTCCTTCGACCATGAGATCATGCATATCACCTTCACCAGAAGGATGCTTTGATGACATCAAAAACCACACCGTAACTGGGTGGCTATAAAGGTGGCATTGAGTGTTCGGAAAGTACTGGTTGAGACACATGGATCAAGAGTGGGATTTGTCCATCCATATGACGGATAGATATACTCTGGGCCCTCTCGGTGAAATGTCATCCAATTAGCTTGCAAGCATGTGACTGGATCACAAGGGATCACATATCACGGGAACGAGAAAAGAGTACTTATCAGTAACGAGGTTGAACTAGGTATGCAGAGATACCGATGATCATAACCTCGGATAAGTAAAATATCGTGAGACAAAGGGAAATTGGTATCGTATGTAAGTGGTTCATTCGATCGCAAAGTAATCGTAGAAATATGTGGGAGCCATATGAATTTCCAGATTCCTCTATTGGTTATTGTTCGGAGAAGTGTCTCGATCATGTCCGCATAATTCACGAACCGTAGGGAGACACACTTAAGGATTCGACGTTGTTTGAGTAGTTATGGAATGATGAGAAAGAGACCGAATGTTGTTCGGAGTCTCGTATGGGATCCGGGATATCACGAGGAGATCCGGAATGGTCTGGAGAATAAGATTCATATAAGGAAAGTCCTGTTTCGGAGTTGGAGAATGGTTCCGGTGTTTTCATCAGGAATGTTCTAGAAGGTTCCGGAATGTCTGGCACTCCGGAGGGGAAGGGTACATGGATGTGTCATTACAAGTTGGAATGATTGCATCATGTACTAGCTGTCATCGCTGTACAAAATAAAGGGTTTATTCAAATCCTAGTTTGAAAAGTCAAACGCCAATTTGAAAAGTCAAACGGCTATTTTGGAAAGTGGAGGGAAGTGGGAAACCGAGTTGGGGAGGAGTTCCTCCTCCACCGCCGGCCCACTAGGGATCCGAGTTGGGGAGGGACTCCCTCCCCTTGGCCGGCTCCTCCCACCTATAAAGGGAGGGGCAGGGCTGCCCCTCCTAGCACACAAGTTCCCTACCCAAAAACCCTAGCCCGGTGCCGCTACCTCCTGTTGTCGTCGCCACCGCCTAGGGCTCCCCTAGCAGCCGACTTGGGCAAGCCCCAAGCCCTAGCCGCCGGCCCTAGCACTTCCTCCTTGGTGTGTCTAAACCCTAGATCACCGAGGAGCTCTCTCATAGTCCACCATACTCGCTCCGGCTTAAGGCGAAGCCCTGCGAGATCTCCCCTCTACTTCCGGTACCACGCCGTTGTGCTGCCGGAATCGCGAGGAGAGTGCTACAACCTCCGCTGCCTGCTGGAACAAGGGAGAGGAAGGTCTTCGTCGAGTACCGAACGTGTGACCGACTGCGGGAGCGCTGCCGGAACGCAGCGCCGGAAGGATCTACACGATCTTGAGATCGACAAGAGTACGACTACATCACCCACGAGAATCTGCTCTCGTTAAACACTTTGGAATCTTCGAGGGTGAGTTATTCCATCGACTCGTTTCTACAATCTAGTAGATAGATCTTGGCTTGTTTGTTTGTATGCGATAGAAAATTTTGTTTTCCATGCTACGGAACCCAACAAGTATAAGGGCGAGCTCGGCGACTAGGCGGCGAGTCGTAGGGGGTGTATGATGGAACATATGTTCTATGCGTTCCCTAGGGAGGTTTATATAGAGTAACCTCTCTAGGGTTTACAGATCTACAATCGAGTTGGATAAGGACTCGAGGGTGCTTGAACTAATCCAAATGGGCCTAACTACGCTTCTGGGCCTCCAGCTTCTAGTCGCCTAGCTTCTTCTTGGGTCGCGATCCAGTCGCCGTCCTGCAGGCCCACTCGCTGGCAGTATGGGCCAGTAGGAAACGTCCTGCTGGGTATACCCCACTCGGCATATCCCCATCACTCGCTCCAGGTGTGCTTTCGGGTCCGCCCTTCGCTCAGCTCGTGGGCGTACGCCGTAGGAGATTTCGCCGGAGGAAGTTCGGACTCAGAATCCACAACTTCGTTGTCCGGCGCAACCGGAAACTTCTTAGGCAGAGGGGGCATCATCCCAGCTACCTTGAGATCCTGCAAAACTAAAATACATAAAAGAGCATGATTAGTGATACTAATCATAAGAAAATAGCACTCAAAAAAAGCGCAACACGCAGGACACAAGTCTCCACCTGAGGAGCTGCATTTGCAGCACTCAAGGGGGCGATCAAGGATTTCCCTGGGAGGTCCTCATCGGCCTTGTTCTTCAACAGAGGCCAAAGGGCTCTATCAAGATCACCCTTGGACAGCTCCTCGGATGAGACCCTCATCGGGTCATTGCGGCCAGTATAGAGAAACATTGGATGCGCCCTCTCTTGGAAAGGCTGCACCCGACGCTTGAGGAAGGTGCGGATGATGTCCACGCCGTTGACCTCCTTACCGGCCACCAATTGGAGCGCCTCCACGCGACGGTAGAGCTCCTCCACCTGCGCTCCTCACCCTCCAAGACGTGGTTCTTCCACGACCTCTTCGGGATGATTTTCTAGGAGGAGTCGAAAAGGCCGAGGCCAAAATCTTGTCCGTACACATTGGCGTCGCTGATTTAAAACCATTTCTTCCGCCAATACTGGACGGACTCGCACATGGAAAAAGAGAAGAAGAGGATAGAAGATCGGATGGAGATGATGCAGCCACCGAGCGGATAGACTCCGTCGGTGCCAGACTACCTCTTCATAGAATAGAGCTTCCGGAAGAGGCAAAATTGTTGCTTGATACCGAGCCACAGCTCGCAAAGAGTGGTGAAGTAGGCAATATGGAGCAGAGAACCGGGAGACAGATGATGCAACTGAATCCCGTAAAAAAAGAGGAGTCCACGAAGAAAATCATGAACCGGAAGAGAGAGACCACAAATGACAAAGGCATAAAACATGACACGAAACCCTTCGAGTGGGCTCGGGATTACCTTGTCACCGGGGAGGATGGCGTCCTCCTTGTTCTGGGGAATTAACCCAGAATCACGTAGCTTGCGCAAGTCCCCGCCCCACATCTCTATGCGCTTCCACCCGCCGTTAGTGGCACGGGCTGTTGTGACGATCTTCTTGCCGCTGGCGGCGGCGCTCGACCCAGCACCAGCAGCGGTCTTCTTGGTCTTTCCCATCTCGCAGCGGCGACGGTGGCGATGTGTGCGCAAGATGGAAGAGGGAAAACAGCAAAGAATATCCAGAGCACAGTGAAGGGCAGCGAAGCTCGTGAAAATGGAGGCAATGGAGATGGACAAATGACAAAGGGTAACAGAAAACTACTGTTTACCCATGGTATAAAAGGACGAAGATGACGCATAAGACTGTTGATCTAGAATCCCTAGCATGCACCTCATGTGTCAACACTACACCGAACCTTTGCTTGCACGCCGTCCACTACGCACGGAAATCTAGGAGACACCGTAATTTTCGCCATGTCTGCGTGTGACTAGTCAACTTCAAGTCAGGCGGTGGGACCCACGATCGTCTCGTCACATCATCTCGGTTGCCGCAGATGTTTGAGATCACCAATCGTCAGCACTGATGTCATCAAGGCAAAGCCAGCAACGGCTCGAAGTTTTCGGTTGATCAATCAAGTACTTACTCGAATCTATGATTCGAGAAATTACTCGGGAACTACTCCTATCAGGAGCGTTGGCCGCGCACTTGAGAAATGAATAAGGTAACTACACCTCGCCAATATCTTCGAGTCCTACATCGAGTCTATGACTCCACTACGTACTCGGGGGCTACTCCCATAGGGAGGATCGGTTGAGCATCCAAAAAAATAGTGTCCTTCGGACCTAATCTAAAAACAACTGAACTAAAGTCTCTGCTCGAGTCTACGACTCGAACAGACACTTGGGGGCTACTCCCATAGGGAGCGCTGGACGCGCACCCTATGAATTCTTCGACTGCGATCCTTCGGATAAAAATGACGAAATATTTTTGGCAACTTTGCTCAAACCAACGCTAAGCGAAAATAAACTTCCTTGGCCACCCGAAACACCTCCGCGGTGATAAAATTTTGGATGTTGTGTCTATGACGCAAAGATAAGCCTAATAGATATCATCTGATGGCATTGTAACGCACCTAACTGCGCTCTATCAGTAAACTCCTATGTCAATATGCACGATGAAAATCCCGACGGACGTGTTGGGTACAACACTTGAAAATCACTGGGATTCGACTCCTGTAAGTCCACAATGGCCCGGATTGAACCACACCAGCAATCGTTCCGAATTTGAGTCCAGGAACTCGAGTTTGATGAAGATCATGTTGTTTTGTCCTATGACAGTTAACTGGCCCTGATCCATCATGAGATCCAGGCACACGCATCAACAATCACTATGAACTAAAACGTTTCTCTTTAAAAATTGCAGGCTCAACTGCACCCGAAAAGATTGAAGAGTCCTCAGCCGAATCTACGGTTTGACTAAATACTCGGGGGCTACTGACATGGATATACCCCACGGGTACACAACATTTGTATACCTGGTCCAGTCCAAGGAAGACCCACATCAAGACACGCGGCCTATGAAGACTTCGGGTGGCCCAAGCCCATGACGTTTTCGACTCCTTGGAGGACAAGTCTAGATTAGATAGAATTTCAAAGGGAACAAACCCTAACTTATAACCGACTCGACCTAAGCTCGGGATCTGCCTATCTATATAATGTCCAGGAGGGTACGGCGAGAAGGATCTCTTCCACCATCGCATACACACCTCCACACCAGATTGCATCTGCGCACCCCTATAACTTTCGGTTTCGCCATAATCAAGGGTAGACAAGCAGGAGTAGGGGTTTCCCTCCGGGGGCCTGAAACTGTGTAAATGTCGTGTCCCGTGTTGCTTATCTGTTAACCGTTCCGCAACTTCCAGCATCCCCATCTTCTCCAAAACCCAAGTCCATAACAATGGGCATTAACGAAATCGAACCTCGTCAGCTAGTGTACCAACTAGTTGTTTTATTGTGTTTGAAACTGTGAACTAAATGTGCGAATTCTTTGGCTTTTTGCATGATGACAATGCCACATGTTGATGCTAATTGCGGTATCTATTAATTTGATCATACTGAAGCATACAACTTCAAGTGATGAGTATAAGCTGGTGCTTACCGAAGATATATGAAGTTGGGCAAGTCAAGGCCAATGTGTCTCTATCACCTATAGATTAAATGGCATGATTACATGGTGAGTACATCAAATCGATTGGGCAGATTCAAAGCTACACAAATATCTCAAAATATAACCTTTGGTGAAAAGATGATCCTACGCTGTAAGACTTGATATGACACAATTTTATGTCAAGCAGTCAAACTCCCTATAGTACTTTCCATGTTTGAATCATGCACTACCAAAGTTCTTTGCTAGCTATGTCATATCAAGTCTTACAATATCGGACAATTTTCTTCAAAAAAATGTCTTACAATATCGGTGAATTTTCTCCCTTTCCAACTTCATTCGTTTGGATGCGGCATAGGTACAGCCAGGTCAGGTGGACCATCTACCTTCATTACAATGTATTTTTTACTACTAAGTCTATGGAAATGAATTTTTCAGACCCACTTTGGACAAAAACTTCTGATAATCTTGTTTTTTAACAAATCTTCCCTTAATTAGCCTTTGGTGGTGACCAGAGCCGCCAAACCCCTGTATATTTTACCAATTGCATCGAATTTTCAGTAAGGATCTACGAAAATATTGGACATTCGACCCAAGTCCAGCACAAAACATTGCAAATTTAGTGAAGATCTCATTAGAAAATAGTATATTCGACACAACTCTAGCCCAAAATCTCAAGAAATTATCCTTCTGGGTCAGGTTGTCCATGGGCAGCCAACCCTCGACACATTTTTACTTTTTTTAAGCATGATGCACACTGAAGGAGTTTCACTAAGGATCCCACAATAATAAGCCTATTTGTTCACAAGATTGGACCGAGATTATTTTTTGTATCGCCCAAAATCTTCTTAATTTAGCATTTTCCATGCCATTCTTATAAAGTATAGTGCAAGCTTTGCCTACCCAAGTTTTATTTATACTAACCATGTAGAATTTTTAATGGCAACTCGTTAGGATCGCTGCCTTTTAGTTTTAAGTGATATCAACATTTCTAAACCTAATCTTTTACGAGTAGCATATTTGGTTCTAGCGTAGTGGAAGCTCACGCAGTTGCCATTTGTTGAAGTTGATCTTTAGTTCGATTCGAAACCTAGGGTTATCAATATATATATTCTCTGACGTACTTGTACATTTGTCTCAGCATAAACAAAATTCTTGCACAAAGAAGGATGACATCTGGGACCTAGCAATGTTACCAAGCTCAAACCGGGGGAGGCGACCGAAAAAAAAATTCCAACATACACACGTGTACTCTATAGAGGAGGTTGACATGTGGGACCCACCAAAGAGACCTAATATAGAGGAGGCATTGAGTATTGTTGCCAAGTTCGAAACAAGGAGGCGCGAGCAAGAAAAAAGTCCATCATGCACATGTTCTTCTAATGAGAGGCTGACATGGGGGACCCACTAGCCTATATAAAAGGCTGGTGCATCGAGGAACATTGCCAAGTTCGAAATAGGGAGGAGCGAGCGTGAAAAAAGTCCAGCATGCACACGTTTCTTCTAATGAGAGGCTGACACGGGACCCAACAACCTGTATAGATGGCTGATGCATCGAAAACGTTGCCAAGTTCGAAACACAAAGGCGTGAGCGAGAAAAAGTCCAACATTCACACATTTCTTCTAATGAGATGCTGACATATGGGACCCAACATCCTGTATAAATGTCTAATCATGCATCGAGCAACGTTTCCAAGTTCGAAACACGGAGGCGCGAGCGAGAAAAAATCCAACCTGCACATGTTCTTCTAAAGAAATGCTGACGTATGGGACCCAGGTACATGAGCAAACGGTAGATTTGTCGAGCTAGGAACAGGGTAGAGCTAGAGAAGAAAAAATCAATCATATACACACAATTCTTCTAATGTGAGGCTGACATATGGGACCCACCATCCTAAATAAACGATCGATGCAGTGAGCAACACTGTCAAGTTAACACGGAGGCGCGACCAAGAGCAAAAATTCCATCATGCACATGTTTATTCTAATGAGAGTATGATAAGTGGGGCCCAGCTACGTGATTAAACGGTAGATGTATCTGACAACGCTATCAAGTTCGAAACAGGGTAGCTCGACCGAGGGCAAAAAATCCATCATACACATGTTTCTTCTAATGAGAGGATGACATGTGGGCCCATCTGCGTGATTAAAGAGTAGATGTATCTAGCAGCGCAATCAAGTTCGAAACAAGGTAGCGGGGGTGAAGGAAAAAATTCCATCATACACATGATTCTTCTAATAAGAGCCTAGCATGTAGGAACCAACAACGTGATTAACGGAAGATAGATCGAGCAACATTATCGAGTTCAAATCAGGGAGGCGTGAGCCAAGGAAAAAATTCCATCATGCACATGTTTCTTCTAATGAGAGGATGACATGTGGGGCCCAGCTGCGTGATTAAACGGTGGATGCATCTAGCAGTGCTATCAAGTTTGATATAGGGTACTGGTAGCAAACAAACAAATTCCATCATACACACGATTCTTCTAATGAGAGGCTGACATGTGGGACCCAGCAGCTTGATTAACGACAGATAGATCGAGCAATGTTATCGAGTTCAAACAGGGAGCCACGAGCCAAGGAAAAAAATCCATCATGCACATGTTTCTTCTAGTGTGAGGATGACACGTGGGACCTAGCAGCCTGATTAGTAGATACAGCTAGCAACTCTATCAAGTTTAGAACAGGGAAGAAAAAAATCCCATCATACACACGATTCCTCTATGTGAGGCAGACATGTGGAACCCAACATCCTAACTAAACGGAAGAGGCATCAAAAAACGTTATCAAGTTCAAATCAGGGAGGCACGACCAAAAATCTTGGTCTGCTAAAGTCACTGACATCCGGGGCTCACACGCCAAACAATACTTCGGCAAGTCAAAATCTTGCGAGGAAAGGAAAATATTACTTCTATCACGCGCTCGTCGAGCTTCGTCCATGTTCTTAGCGGTTTCATCATAGTAGAGGGGCGCGAAACAAAAAAAAAGTTTTCCATCGCCACGATTGAGCCAAGAATTCGTCGTGGAAGATGCACCTTCTACGATGACCGACGGGCCCAGTCGTTGCGGAAGGAAACATTTCTTGTAATGTTAGGAGCAACTATCAATGCCCTATTGTAGGGTTCGTTGCATGGAAAACAAAAAAATTCTATCGCAAGAACACATAAAACCAAGATCCAATCTATGGAAAAGCCAAGATCTAATCTACGAGATCGGTGCAACGATATTGTAGAGAACTAACCCTCGTAGATCCAAAGCATTAATGAGATCAGATCTCTTGGTTGATGTAGTCAATCACTTGCCGATCTCAAGATCGCATAGACGATCCTTCCGGAGCCGTGTTCCGACAGCGCTTCCGCACTCGGGCACACGTACAGAGTCTATGAAGACCTTCCTCTCCTGTTCCATCGGGAAGCGGAGATATTATATCCCCTCAGAATCCCATCAACACGACGGTGTGGTGGTGGAGGAGAAGATCCTGCAGGGCTTCGCCTAAGCTGGAACAAGACGATGGAGGAGGGAGAGGGTCGGCGGCTAGGGTTAAGGTGAGGGGGCAGGGGTGTGCCCTCCCCACCCATCTTTATATTGAGGGGGGCTATGTCCAGGAATCCCACCTCTGGTCGAGTCCTTCCCCAACTCGACGGCGCAAGAGGGAGGGGGGAAACTTGCCCCCCAAGTTTCTTCCTCTTTCCTTATTAGGGTTTTGCCCATTTCCTTGTGATGGCTTGTTGGGCCCTTTGGGTCATGGTGGGCTAGCCCTACGCCCCTACGACATTCCATAGCCCAAGTGGCCCCTCCCGGGGTGGTGGACCCACTGGTTGTCCCTATAGAACATTCTAGAAGCTTCGGTCAAAATGCTAGAAACTTTTCCGAACCCTAGGAAACGACTTTCCTTAGATGAATATTATTCTCCGGACCATTCCAGATCTCCTCGTGATGTCCTGGATCCAATCTGAGACTCCGAACAACATTTGGTCTCCAACTCATATTCCATATCTACTTAAACAACGGTTCATGAAATGTGCAGACATGATCGAGACACCTCTCCGGTCAATACCCAATAGCGGGATCTAGAGATCCATAATGGCTCCCACATATTCAATGATGACTTCGTGATCAAATGAACCATTAACATATGATACCAATTCCCTTTGTCGCACGATACTTTACTTATCCAAGGTTCGATCATCGGTATATCTATACCTAGTTCAACCTCGTTACCGATAAGTACTCTTTACTCGTTCCATGATATGATATCCCTTGTAACCTATTTACATGCTTGCAAGCCAACTGGATGACATTCCATCGAGAGGGCCTAGAGTATATCTATATGTCATATGGATGGACAAATCCCACTCTTGATCCATGCGCTTCAACACACACTTTCGGAATACCTAATGCCACCTTTATAACCAGCCAGTTATGGAAGTGGTGTTTGATGTCATCAAAGTACTCATCCGGTGATGGTGATTAACATGATCTCATGGTCGAAGTATTAGGTTACTATGTATCTAAAAGCTTGTAGCAAAACGAACTTAATGACTTGATCTTATGCTATGATTACTATGAGTGTGTGTCCATCACATCATTCTCCTAATGATATGATCTTGTTATTAATAACATCCAATATCCATGATCAGGAAACCATGATCATCTACTAATCAACAAGCTAGTTTCAACAAGAGGCTTACTAGGGACTCTTTTATGTTTACAAAACACACAAGTATTAATGTTTCCGATTAATACAATTATAGCATGGGTTGTAAACATTTATCATAAACACAAATATATAATAATAACCACTTTATTATTGCCTCTTGGGAATATCTCCAATTGTCTCCTACTTGCACTAGAGTCAATAATTTAGATTACATGGTAATGTACCTAACACCCATGGCGTTCTAGTGTTGGTCATGCTTTGCTCTAGGGAGAGGTTTAGTCAGCAGATCTGCTACATTCAGATATGTGTGTACTTTCCAAATATTGATGTCACCCTCTTGGACATACTCGTGAATTGAATGGGAACATAGCTTCATGTGCTTCTTGTGTGACCTTGGCTCCTATGCATTAGCTATGGCACCCATGTAATCACAATAAATGTCCATCGGATCCAACGCACTAGGAACTACACCAAGCTCGATAATGAACTCCTTCATCCATATCACTCCTTGTGAAGCCTCCGAAGCAGCTATGTATTCCGATTCAGTTGAAGATTTCGCCACAATGCTTTGCTTTGCACTCCTCCAGCTCACTTCTACACCATTCAAAATAAATACATATCCAAACTATGACTTCGAGTCATCTGGATTGGTGTTCCAACTAGCATCGGTGTATTCGTTTACAAAGAGCTCTTCATCAGCTCCATAAGAAAGAACCATATCCTTAGTCCTCTTTAGGTACTTTAGGATATTCTTGACCGCTGTACAGTGTTCCACTCTTGGATCACTTTGATATCTGTTGGTCGAACTGACAGCATGCGCGATATCTGGTCTAGTACACATCATGGCATAGATGATAGAGCCTATGGTCGAGGCATAGGGGATTTTTCTCATCCTTTCTCTCTGTTCTGCTGTAGCTGGACTTTTGAGTCTTACTCAAGGTCTTACCTGGCAACATGTGCAAGAACCCTTTCTTGCTTTTTTCCATTCTAAACCTCTTTATAACCTTGTCCAAGTATGTACTTTGTGAAAGCGCTACTAAGCGTCATGATCTATCTCTATAAATCTTGATGCCTAAGATATATACTGCTTCGCCAAGATCCTTCATTGAAAAACTATTATTCAAATATCCTTTGACACTTTCAAGAAGTTTTGTATCATTCCCAATCAACAATATGTCATCCACATATAGTACCAGGAATACTACAGATCTCTCACTCACTTTCTTATAAATACAAGCTTCTCCAAAAGTTTGTATAAATCCAAAGTTTTTGATCACCTTATCAAAATGTTAATTCCAGCTCCGGGATGCTTGCTTCAGTCCATAAATGTACCGCTGAAGTTTGCATATCTTGTTAGCATCTTTAGGATCAACAAAACCTTTGGGGGTTACCATATACAACTCTTCCTCAATGTCACCATTAAGGAACTCCGTTTTGACATCCATCTGCCAAATTTCTTAATAAAAAAATGCATCGATTGCTAACAAAATCCTCACAGACTTTAGCTTCTCTACCGGTGAGAAAGTATCATCATAGTCAACTCCTTAAGTTTGTCGGAACCCTTTCGCGATAATTTGAGCTTTATAGACAGTAAATTACCATTAGCATCTATTTTCTTCTTGAAAATCCATTTGTTCTTGACAGCCTTGTGGCCATTAGGTAAGTCCACCAAAGTCCACACTTGGTTTTCGTACATGGATCCAATCTCGGATTTCATGGCTTCTGTAAGACCCCACCTTTATAAAGGTAAAGGTCCCTGTGATTGCAATGCTAGTCCCTGGATCAAATGCTAGCATCCACAGTTAAAGATGAAGTACACATAAACAAAGGTCTTTATTACAATAAGTGAGATCACTTTCCAACTGAACTTCTTCCAAAGGTATAGTATCTTTCAAAGAATTCTCTTCCATATCCGGATGGCATTTCTTCAACTGACTTACGTGAAACACATTGTGAACGGCAGACAGTGATTTAGGCAACTCAATCTCATAAGCCACTTCTCCTTTTGCGACTCATAATCTTGAATGGTCCAACATACCTTGGTGCCAATTTTACTTTAACCCCAAATATCTTCACTCCATGAAGTGGTGAGACTCTAAGATAAGCTCTATCACCTACTTCATAGGTTACTTCTCTACGCTTTGGATCTACGTAGCTCTTCTGTCAGGACTGTGCTATTTTCAATCTCTCCTTTACCAACTTGACTTTCTCTTCAGCTTCCTTGATTAGTTCTGGCCTGAACAAATTTCTTTCTGCAACACCATTCCAAAGCAATGGTGTAGTACAATTCCTTCCATAGAGGAATTCAAATGGTGCCATCTCAATACTGGCTTGATAGCTGTTATTATAAGAGAATTCTGCGTAAGGCAGACTTTCATCCCAACTAGCACCATAGTCTAGGGCACATGCCCTCAACATATCCTCCAGAATCTGGTTGGTCCTTTCTGTATGTCCATCTTTTTCTGAACTCTAATCTTGTTCCCAATGATTCATGCAGTTGTCTCCAAAAATGCAAAGTGAACTTAGTTCCTCTATCAGACACAATACTCTTGGGTACTCCATGCAGACACACAATCCTATTCATATAGATCTTGGCTCACTTAGCACTTGTATAGGTTGTCTTCACGGGTATGAAATGTGCCACTTTAGTTAGGCGATCTACCACGACCCAAATAGAATCATATCCCGATCTAGTCCTTGGCAGTCCGGTGATGAAATCCATGCCAATCTTGTCCCACTTCCAATCAGTAATAGGTAGTGGTTGTAACAATCCTGCTGGTTTCTGATGTTCCGCTTTCACTCTACTACACACATCACATAAAGCAATATGTTCTGCGATGTCCTTCTTGATATTATTCCACCAAAATCTTTCCTTCACATCCATGTAAATTTTGGTATTACCCGGATGGATGGAATATGGTGAGTTCTGTGCTTCTTGTAAAATCAGTTTCCGAAGCTCTGGATCTTGCAGAATGCAGATACGTTTTCCATACCATAAAGTACCATGTTCGTCTTCATGGGATCCTTTAGCTTTCCCTTTGCTAATTTTTCCTTTAAACTCTTCAATTTCCTTGTCCAACTTTTGGGCTTCCCTGATTTTGTCCAACAAGGTGGGTTGAACATCCAATGACATGAGATGTCCCTCAGGCACTATCTCCAATCTAAGATCTTTGAATTGGGCACAGAGATCATCTGGCAACTCTCCCTTAGTGAGGCCATTCACATAAACCTTATGGCTTAAAGCATCCGCTACAACATTTGCTTTACCGGGGTGGTATTGCAAACTCAAGTCATAGTCCTTGATGAGTTCTAGCCATCTTATTTGTCTCATGTTTTTTCTTTCTGAGTGAAGATATACTTCAAACTTTTTTGATATGTCAACACTTCACAACGTTTACCCAAAAGATAATGTATCCATGTTTTGAGTGCATGGACAATAGAAGCTAACTCTAGTCATGAGTAGGATAATTTACTTCATGAGTTTTGAGTTGTCTCGAGGCATAAGCCACAACTTTCCCTTCTTGCATCAATACTCCACCCAATCCTTGGTGAGATGCATCACAATATACTTGGAAATCCTTTTCCAAATCTGGCAGACATAAGACTAGTGCTATCACTAGTCTCTTCTTCAATTCTTGGAAACTGAGTTCACACCCTTCAGTCTAGTCAAACTTCTTGTCTTTCTTAAGTAACTCTGTCATTGGCTTAGCTACCTTTGAGAAATTCTCAATGAATCTTCTATAGTATCTTGCCAAGCCAAGGAAACTACGTACTTCTTTCACTGATTTAGGAGATTCCCACTCAGTTACAGCTGACACTTTTGCGGGATCAACCGCTACACCATCTCCTGACACAATATGTCTGAGAAATCCGACTTCATTCAGCCAGAGTTCACACTTGCAGAATTTGGCATACAGCTTATGCTCCCTAAGCTTCTCAAGTATCAAACACAAATGCTCTTCACGCTCTTCTTGTTGGGCCATGCGAAGATAAAACAAAAATTTCCCCTCTAACGTGGTGATCCCAAGATCCAGCTGAGGTAGAAGGCCACGAGGTTTACCACTAGACGCGTAGTTGCGGATTACTGATGAAGCGCGTCAGTTGATGCAGTGCAGTCCTCACGATCCGATCGTCCTGGTGCTGATCGCACAACACCTCTGCTAGTATCCACACGTACAAGGAGGAGCACCGGCGGCGAACTGCTAGGTTCGGTACGACGGCTGGACTGCTGTGGATCTAGGGTTTCCAACACATGGAATGACCTAACCGAACAACGATTAACCTTTCTGGGTTACGGTGCTCCACTATAAACTCTTTAGCCGAGTCTGTGTAAGTTGGAATAGCATCTCCGTGCCCATGACAAGTGGAACCGAGTCATCAAGACAACTTTCACATTGGTCTAAGTTGTGTGTCCAACACAACCTCAATGACTAAGGATATTTAGTACAAACAACATGAATGCATAGTTCCACAACCGAATCACATATTCAATGATACACATCAGATGTTTACACAAGGACAACTTAATATATTTATGAATACAATGGGAAATATCATCATACATGATTGCCTCTAGGGCATAGTCCCAACACTTCTTTGCTCTTGGAGTAGATCAAAATGTCATCGATGAATACGACAACAAACTTTTCAAGAAATTCCTGAACACTTTGTTCATCATATTCATGAAATAGGCTGGTGCATTTGTCAAACCAAATGGCATCACGGTGTACTCATACAATCCATACCTAGTGGTGAAAGTAGTCTTAGGTATGTCTTGCTCTCTAATCTTAAGATGAAAATATCCTGATCGAATATCAATCTTTGAGGACACATGGGCTCCTTCTAACTGATCAAACAAGTCATGATTCTTGGCAAAGGATATTTGTTCTTGATAGTTACCTCATTGAGTGACACTACTAGGAAAACAGCTATAGGTAATCAGCACATCCGTGGCTCACATGGTTGAAGTGCCCCACGGCTAAAACAGGCGTGGCTCACCTGTGGGTAGTGCCCTACTAGTAACTAGAACAACCGTGGCGCACATGACTATAGTGCGCCACAGATGTGTGTGGGCCAGGGCCCTGTTGGCCGCACGCCAAACATCTGTAGCGCACTATAGTCATGTGCGCCACGGTTGTTAGTGTCATATGTGGCGCACATGGGGGGGGTGCGCTAGGCCTAAGCGCACGCCCCTCTCTGCTGTGAACCATCCGCAAGCATCTGTGGCGCACATGGCATAGTGCGCCACAGAAGTTTGTACTCTCTGTGGCGCACTATGGCATGTGCGCCACAGATGTAGTGGCATGCACCAACTCCCCCCCCCCCCCCCCCCGTGGATCGCCTTTTTAGGGTTTGCAAAAAATAAAAGAAAATGATAAACACTTCAAAAAATTAAATCCTTTCATATTTAGGTAGGTAATGTGGTATAGCTTCTAGTAAAATTAACAAAAATGAGTTTCGACTTTATTTGCAAAAAAAAGTTATGCCATGGTAAAAAGGCCGTAACTTTTGCATACGATATCGAAAAAAATCGTATAATATACCAAAATCGTATAATATACCAAAACCTATGGTCGTTTAGCGATTTTTTAGATTTTCAAAATTCGAAAAGAGTAAAAAGTTACGGTCAAAAAACCGTTGTTTCCTGCAGAAAAAAAAAATACAGGGCGACTTATCCGTAGCGCACCTACACCTAGTGCGCCACGGATAAGCTTGGGCGGGATTCAAATTTGAATCCCCACCCCGCCCTCCTCCTACCTTTCCCCTTTTCCCTCTTCCTCTCCCTTTCCTTTTCCACTTTTCCCTTCCCCTTTTCCCTCTTCCTCTCCCTTTCCCTTTCCACTTTTCCCTTCCCCTTTTCCCTCTTCCTCTCCCTTTCCCTTTCCCTTTCCCTTCTCCTTCTTCCTTCTTCCTTCTTCCTTCTTCCTTCTTCCTTCTTCCTTCTCCCTTATCCTCCTTCCCCTTCTCCTCTTCTTGCAGTGATGGCACGACGTCGACCTCCTTCTCCTCCTCCTCGCAGTGACAACGGGCGACGGCGGTGCAACGGCGGCCTCCTTCTCCTCCTCCTCGCGACGGCGGTGCAACGGCGGCCTCCTTCTCCTCCTCTTCCTCCTCTTCCTCCTGTTCTTCTCCTCCTCTTCCTCCTCTGCCTCCTCTTCTTCTCCTCCTCCTCTTCCTCCTCTTCTCCTCCTCCTCCTCTTCTTCTCCTCCTCTGCCTCATCTTCTTCTTCTCCTCCTCTTCCTCCTATTCTCCTCTTCATCCTCCTTGCAGTTCCGACGACGACACCGACGCGCGACCGCACTGACGGCGATGGCGACCTGCACCGACGCGTGGCCGCACTGACGACGAGATCCAGATCTGCTGCTTTTTTTTGAATTTTGAAATTTACATCCGTGGCGCACATCACCTAGTGCGTCGTTTCATACGCGTGGCGCACCTGCCCAAACTTCTGTGGCGCACTGGCATGTGCGCCACGCCTGTCTCTAAACTTATGTGGCGCACTAGGCAGTGCGCCACAGAAGTTTAAACTTCTGTAGCGCAAGGCACGTGGCGACAGATGATGTTTCATGGTGCGCCACTAAAGGCCATTTTCCTAGTAGTGTGAATGGTAATCTATGCATAACCTTTGACTTCTATCTTTCTTTTCAACAAACAAAACTGGGGCACCCCAATATGAAGAACTTGGTTGAATAAATCCTTTCTGTAACTGCTCTCCAAGATTTTCTTGAGTTCCTTCATCTCATCAACTGACATATTTTAGGGTCTCTTTGCTATTGGTTCTGATCCTGGCAGTAATTCAATCAGGAATTCAACATCTCTATCTGGTGGCATTCCAGGCAATTCCTCCGGAAACACATCTGGATACTCTCTCACAATTAGCACACTATCTATGCTAACCCCCTTAAGAGAATTTAGCTTACTCCCTTTAGATTCAAATTAGACTTGAATCTAATCCGTTTCTTATCCGGGGTTGTGAGTGTGACTGTACGATTGGTACAATCTAGTGCTCCTTCATACTTAGTCATCCAATCCATTCCCAAAATTACATCCAATCATTGGGAATCTAGGATTATCAAACCAACTTGAAACTTATACTTCGCAAATTCTATCACTATACCACGACATCCAAGGCTCACTATCATCTCTCCACCGGGAGAGATTACTTTTATAGGACACCCAATATTTTCAGTTGGTAGTCCATTTTTATCAACAAATGCTCTTGATATGAATGAATGGGATGCGCCGATATAAAAAAGAACAAGTGCTGGAAAAGAATTGAGCTTGAACTTACCAGCCACGACATCAGACTCTTCATATATTTCTTCCACATTAATGTGGTTCATTTGTCCCTTTTGGAAGGGATTGGGCTTGTTGGCACCTTCAACTTTCTTTTCTGGGCACTCATTGGCATAGGGCCCCATCTTCTTACACTTCAAACACTCAACCTGACTGATATCTCTCTATGCAGGCTGACTCCCATTACCATTTCCACTATGGTGAGTCTTGTGTCCACTCTTGTGGCTCTTATACTTGTCATTATCATGACTGTGATGGTGCTTGTTGTCATGATGACGGTTTTGGTTGTGGTGGTTGTTGTACTTCCCATGTTTGTGGAATCCAGAACTTCCGCTATCATCATGATGGGAACGCTTGTGAGACGATCCCGAGCTGTGCTTATCAAAGCTATGCTTCCTCTTCCTGCCCTCAACCTGTTCCATCTTGTTTTCCAAGATAGTAGCCTTGTCACAGAGTGATTGGTAGGTTGGGACATAGGCAACAGACAGCTGCAGGTTCAACTCATCATTAAGTCCTTCGAGGAATTTCTCCTTCCTCTTGGCATCAGTATCAACTTCATCTGGTGCATAACGCGCCAGATTGTTGAACTCCTCGATGTACTCAGCCACACTACAGTGACACTATTTCAGGTTGTGGAACTCCTTTTTCTTCAAGTTCATCACCCCGGATGAGATTTGAGCTATATGGAATCCATCCTCAAAAATAGCCAAAGTCACATCCTCAAGGGGAGTGGTGATCTGAAAGTTGTCCCACCAGGTTGCTACTGGTCCTTTGAGCAGATGTGCTACAAACCTGAATTTTTCCTCGTCGGTGCAGCCAACAGTCACTAAGTCCTTGTTCACTGAACATAACCAGTCATTGGCTACCATTGGATCAATGGTTCCCGAGAACTTTGCAGGCCTTAGTCTCAGAAATCTGGTGAGCATGTCAAATGCTTGAGGATTATTCTGATTATTATTGTTGTTGTTATTGTTGTTGTTATTGTTGTTCTGATTCTGATTCTTCATGAACTGCGTCATCATCTGCATCAGTTGAGCTTGAGCTGTCATCAACTGCTGCATCTCGGGAGTGACGTTATTGTTGTTGTTTTGGTTGGGGTTGGCACGACGGGGAGGGATCTGTGGTTTCAATAAGGATAAGAATGAGATAACCATAGATGATTAACATGCACAATACATCACATAGAAACAATCACAATAACCAAGCTCAAAATAACATAGAGTTTGAACAACATAAACAACAAGTTTTGAAAATGCAAACACACAATAACAAGCCATCCACATGTTAGATGGTCAATGCGACTCAATAATCAAAGTATGATAGATAAATGATAGTCGAGTAGTCTATACTACTCCTCCATGTCGACCTCCACGTCAACAAGGGTAATACATGCATTCTCCATGGCGGTCTTGTACTCATCCACATTGGTGGTCAAGGCCTCGATCTTCGCACGAAGAGTTCTCTTCTGTGAGCGAAGCCTCTCGATCACTCCCTGCTGGTGCTCAAGCTCGAAGTCCTTGGCCTCTAACTCATCCTTCATCTCCCTGATCTTCTTGTTTCTGTCTTGGACTCTTTTCTCCTGACTCTTGAATTTCTTGTCCTGGCTCTCAAATTTTGCCTCCATTCCCTTGACGATCTCGTCTTGCTCCGCAAAGAGCTTATCCTTCTCCCTCTGCTGGACCTAGAGCTCGTCGTTGCTAAGCATGATGTTGGTCCTCTCCGTGTCGAGGTGTCTAATAAGACCCTCTAGGTCCTGAAGGTACAGACAAGCTGGCTCAATCGTCTCTCTAGTAGCGTCATCGTACTCTACCGCCTCACCCTCCTTGTCGCGTCTCCCGAACGGGTGAAAGTAGAGGCCTCTAAGCTCGATGGAGTGCCTCCCAACCAGGCCTCCAAGTAACTCCTGCATGACCACATCTAAGCCCTTCTCCTTGTCATCATGCATCAGCTTGAAGGTGATTTCCTCCATGGGTGGCTCTGTCTGGCGTCCCGGCTGTGTGACCCTGAAGCCCCAAAGGTCCTTCCTCTCAAACTTCGTGAGCTGGAGTGTCGTAATACTAGGAAGGGGTAGATTGAGCACACTAGTGAGCTCCACGAGATGAGAACCTAAACGAGATCCCTTGAACTCCTCGACGGTGCTGATAACAATGCTAGGAATCTATTGTAAGATAGAAAAAATATTAGAACAATATAAGTAGAAGAAATAAGACAGTAAAATAAAATCAAACGCATACATCATTCATAAACACACAAGTCATGGCATACAAGTTTATCACAAACACCAAGGTTCAACATAACTTAGACAAATTTTTGCGAGTAAAATGACAAGTGTGGTGGTCCAACTAACGGAGTACGTTTACAATTCTCACTCACTTGACAAAATAGCTATCAGGGCATCCCTAGAGGCAATCTGTCGATCTTGTTCACAAGACTCTAATGCTAAGTCTATGATGTCTTCTCTTAAATGTTGGTTGGCAGCCTCTAAGTCTTGGGTATGCTTCTTTTCCTCTCTAAGGTCATTTTGAGTGTTGAGCATTCTACACTTGAGCCTATCACCAAGCCCCTTGATGGCATTCCATGCTGAATTTCTTGAAGAGTCAAATAATGTTGTGTGCATTTTAGAGTTGGTGACCATGCAGAATCCCGACTCCTTGTGGTTGTCTTCCTTGTTTTTGTACAAGTGAAGTTGCACACACCAGTAGTATTTTCCTTCATCCATCATGGTAAATCCATTGTACACTGCTTCTCCATGTATTCCCATGGTAACCATGAGGTTCTTGAGAGCTTTGGGAAACTCCGTCTCACACTCCAAAGTCATAGTCATGAGTGGACCCTTCCTCACGACTTCGTTGATGGAGTTCATCTACAAGGAAGATGAGAAAGAAGATTAGAAAAGTTTACGAGAAGAAAAAGACAAGTGTGAAATTTTTGCAAAGAGTGGCATTTTTCCTTAGTGGTTTTGTTAGTCTAATCCAACCTAGGGTCATAATCCTACAGGAAACACAGTGCTCTGATACCATTTGTAAGACCCCACCTTTATAAAGGTAAATGTCCCTATGATTGCAATGCTAGTCCCTAGATCAAATGCTAGCATCCACAGTTTAAGATGAAGTACACAGAAACAAAGGTCTTTATTACATCGTCATTCCAGAGATAAACATAGTCTTTTGCAACTCCATAGCCAAAGGCTAGTAGAAGAGTTCATAGCATAAGGAAATAAAGTAAGGTCTTCATCTTCATGTGCCACAGGCAAGCATGTTGAGTGTAGACTCATAACCCTAATCCTCATCAGAGTAACCTGCAACATCATAAGTTACAGCCACAGTGGGTCAATACATTGGAATAGTATTGGCAAGTGATACCATAGTAGAATAGTATCTTTTAACTTCCGTATGAATTTGGCTAAGTGTAGCTTAGGCTTGCTTTGCTCAAAATAGGTTTTTCCTATCAGTTGAAAACACTAAGTTTTTGTTTGACAAAAATCACCCAAGGCATCTACCAATGAAAATTGGTGATCCTTTACCCTTGTTGAACCACAAGCTTTTAACTTAGAAAATTGGGATGAGGAGATCCTTGATAGCTTCCATGTATTGATGCTCAAATTGTCCATTGTTGGGGACACGGCTAAGTACTTAGATTCTTCTTTCTCGAGAGGTGGTGCACTTTACCCACAAGACTCGACATGCATCGAGACAAGATCTTTCAGAAGCCTTCCCTTAGACCAAATGGACGCGCTCCATCCTATCACCCCCTACCACAAACTGTCCATTTGGCTAAGTTATTGCAACCTATATGGATCTAGGCAGAGCCCATATTTCCATGTGGCTACACTAGAAGCTTCTTAACATTTGGCATCTCAAATTCCTTTGTTCCTGGGTGGCATTCCACAAGTGAGATACATAGGGTAGGCCATGAAAATGGGGCCCTGGTAACCACTCAACAAAAATCCATCCAAGCAATTACCATTCCACCCAGGTGTTTCATTCACTTAGTTGTTTTATTAAGCAAAAACATAAGTCAAAAGACTTAGTAAAATTTCAATAGCATGTGTATATAAACCACCCTTGTTTTCTACTAGGTAGGCTAAGCATGGCAATATAACAAGCATCATAACTTAGAGAAAAATTCTACCAAGACTACAACTACTAGGATTTCCCATAGCATAGCATATAGATACTTAAAAAAATCTCATGCAAGCCCTATACAAAATATCACTAGTGCATAACAAAATAATGGGACAAATACATGAAGAACCAATTTCCTTGGTAGTTGGGGGAGTAGAAATAATCCTCACAATCACAATCACCACTAGCACCAAAATCTACACATAAATTGATAGCACCAAATTTACATTCCAAACAATCAAGCAAAAATATAGGAATGCATGCAAATGACATGTGATAATTTTTCTTAAACTAATCAAGACAAGTAAACAGTACTGAACACTTAAACTAAACATTTAGAGACTAAATAAACTTAATTTGGCTTTAAAAACATTTTCTAAATAATTTATATACTCAAAATAAGCCTACAAATGTCTCTACATAAAATTCCATTTTAACAGAGTCAAAATACAAAAATAAGTCCATAGTAGTGTAGAATTTATTTTTGTGAATCCATTGATATATTTTTTGCATTTTTTGGATAACCAGAACAAAAGTTATGAATTTCACAAATTTAAACCTTCAAAATTCTTTTCTTTATTTTATTTAAACAGAGCAACCACACGTGGTGTGCTCTGATTGGGTAGTACCGCTTCGCGCGGGATCACGCTTCTGCACCATTGGATCTAATCAGATCCAATGCATCTGATCTAAAGAAAACAATTCAATCCAATCTAATCTATGCCCTACGATCTAGATCTAACGACGCTGGCTCACTCGACCAAAACGTGGTGGCGCTGGCGGTGACTGTGCGGCAGCGACGCTCTGACGGCGACATACCGGTGAATATCGAAGGGGCTGGGGGCTATGGAGTTGCTTACCAGACTCGTGATGTCGTGCTGAAGCTCAACGTGTGCTTGACGTGAGTGGCCGCGTGCTGTGGTGGCCGGAAGACCTCGACGGAGTTCGTGTTCGCGTCGGATGTGAGGGAAATATGCCCTAGAGGCACTCATAGAGATGATTATATTTCATATGTATCCATGAGTTATTATAATGTTCCTTGAATATCCATATCAGGCAACTTGTATTGATTGGCAATTATGTGAATTGTTTGTGAAACTCTTTACTTGTATGGTTATTTAATAGTTGTCCCTAGTCGGAGTTCATGTGAGGACACACGTGAATATTAGACTAGCACATCGATTGGTTGATGACTATGTTTCGCAAGTCATAGACATGGAGATATCAAACCAATGATGTGTACACATGTTATGAACATGGGGTTGGACTGACCCAACTTGAGACTGGCAATTAGACTTGCAGCTCTCTCTACACATCGTGTACATTTTGTCCTTAGACCTGAGGTTGTCGCATGTACTTGAGATGTGGATCGACCTACTTTGGGGCTATTAGACGCTACTCCGTAACTGGGTAGTTATAAAGGTAGCTTTCGGGTTTGTCCTGAAGCATGCTGCAAGGCATGGTCAATCAAGATGGGATTTGCCCCTCTCTACTTGAGAGAGATATCTCTGGGCCCCTCGAGTGATCGGATCCAGAAATGCATGGCCGTGCTACATAAGGTTAAGAGTTAACCTAGTAAAGGGATTCTGAATCACGGTATCGAGAAAGGGAGGTCAGCTTGGAGCTAGACCAAATATGATGAGGCAAAGGGACAGACATGTACTAAACCTTGTGATGGTTCGTCCGATATGATCTTTGTATGCGTTTAGGAGTTGGCACATCTTGCTAGAGGCCGCTACCAACTATTGAAAGAGTAGGTGTATTCGTGTCATGTCTATACATATACGAACCTATAGGGTCATACACTTAAGGGGCTGGAAGCCTAATGAGGATTGGATACGAATTAAACCAGGCTTAGGCTACTAATGGGATGCTAATGTAGAAGCCCACTAGGGATGCCTATATAAGAGAGGGTGGGGCGAGCTGACCAGGGTTAGACCATTCCACCCAGCCGCCACACCTCACGCCTGTGTTGCACGAGCGGACCTAGCAGTCCGGCGTTTGACGCTTCCACCCCGCACGTGTGGATACCTCAGAGGTGCTGCATCTGTGGCACTTGGACGAGCAGCGCAAGGGGAGCTTCTCGTGGGACGAGGACAAGGAGGAGACGTGGAACGTCTGCACTGCCTGGACGCGCTTCATCAATTCCGCAACTACACGTCTAGTGGTAATCCCGTGATCTATGACAACAGTATTCCTGGTTTACGCGGTACAAAATTTTGATTTGCGCTAGTGTAGCCTAGCCGTATCCCTTCAGTGGTATCAGAGCCGATGATGTTCAGTTATAGGTTCGGGATGTTTGCATATGGTGATATGCAGATTGATATGAATGATGTGATCGTTTATATGGCGGTGGTTCAGGATTGATCTATGATCTTGCTTTCCGTGATCGTGATTCTGAGGTTGTCGAACGACTTACCCCTACCGGTAGGTTTCCGCCATCGGGTTAGACAGTGACACATAAATATTGTTGAATCACGTGAAGATCAATATGATTGATCGAATCGGAACCAAGATCTAAAATCGATGTACCGTGATCAAAGGAGTTTGATTGAATCGGGACAGGAGTTGGTTTATGGTAAATTTGATTTGCGGATCAAAATCCTTAAAGAAAATTGTGAAGATTCGATCTCTCATTTTTTTATAGTAAGGTAACTAGGTGCTAGGGGGAGACCCCCTAGACCCCCCTTAATCGTAGCCCCTTTTGTATCTCTTCGAACACCGCAGGAGGAGACCCCCTAGACCCCCCTTAATCGTAGCCCCTTTTGTATCTCGTTAAGGTAACTAGGTGTTGCGATGTCACATGATCCGGTAGAATGCAATTCTATGCATAACTTGTTTTTGCAGGATGTATGTGATCAGTATGGCCCATATATGTATGTGATGCATGTATGAAATTTTCATGACCTGCGTGTCATGGGTAGGGAAACATGGATGGAGCCATTTGTGTTGTCATTTATTGTAATGGCCTGCGTGCCAACTTGTGATGATCCCAATACTATGTAATTTTGATTACTAGCTGATAGGAGTAATAGCTTTTATTAGTTCTTGGAGGACTCATCACCTGGAAGATGGCTCACATGGAACATGAAGATGGAGATCATCATGGTGGACAGGTTCTATGGTGATGGAGATCACCATGACAAAATGGGCCATACTATGTCACATCTATGTGAATGCTATTCTTATGTGTTTTACTACTATGCATGCTTAGATGATAGAAGTAGAACAATCCCTCAGAAAGTTTAAGTTAAACCATGCCTTCCCAACCAAACCTTGCACCATCCTATGCCCTGTACAATCGTTGGTGGGCCTATGAAATTAGGGTGTCACGGTTTTCCTTGGCTGGATGGGTTTGTATCGGATACCTACACGCATAAGGGTTGGTGAGCTTGATAAGGTCATCTTAACAGTTAAGGATCTTGGGGCATAAAGGTTGGGCACCTAGTTTTGACATAGAGATGTCACCCAATAACAAGAGTCATATGTGATATGATTAGCAAGTGTTGCTTACCAATTTACCTTGTCTTCTAGCAGTGATGCTAAAGCTCACTAGTCGACTTGTTAATTGTGGATCTTGAATCACTTAGTATCAATAGAGGGATATTGATTCAAGTGGGAGTATATTCTATTAAATTGTTTAATATGTTTTACTCTTTCATGGTTACATGGCTTAGTATTTTGCATGTTTTGTGTTGTAGATCAATGGCACCGAACACTGCATCACCTTTTTCTTTGTGTTCGATTCTTGACAAAGATAAACTTAATGGAACAAAGTATACGGACTGGGTCCGTAACCTGAGAATTGTTCTCAGGTCTGATAAAAAGGAAACGGTTCTGGATACCCCAATCCCCGATGAACCTGCTGATAATGCATCTGCTGCCCTAAAGAATGCCTACAAGAGAGCATGTGATGATTCTCTTGAGGTTAGCTACCTTATGCTTGCATGCATGGAACCTGAACTCCAAAAGAAGTTTGAGGATCAGGATGCGTACGATATGATCGTGGCGCTTAAGGACATGTTCCAAGATCAGGCAAGGACTAAGAGGTGCAATGTTGCCAAGTCCTTTGTCGAATGCAAGCTAGCAGAGGGAGCAGCTGTAGGCCCCCATGTGATCAAAATGGTTGGTTACAGTCAGACTTTGGAAAATCTTGGTTTTCCACTAGGCCAAGAGTTGGCCACTGACTTCATTTTGACGTCTCTTCCATCCAGCTATGGGAAGTTCATTTCGAACTACCATATGCATGGGGTGGAGAAGGGCCTTAATGAGTTATGCGGGATGCTTAAAACAGCAGAAAGTGACATGAAGAAGTGTGCAGGGCATAGCCATGTGATGGCTGTGCAGAACAAGCCTAGCTTCAAGAAAAAGGGTACTTCTTGGAAGAAGAAGGGCAAGGCTAAGGATATGATCCCTAAGCCTGCACCCAAGCAAAAGGTTGGACCTGCAGATGACACTGAGTGCTTCTTTTGTCATGAACATGGCCACTGGAAGAGAAACTGCAGCAAGTACCAGGCTTCTTTTGAAGAAGAGTGGAAGTAAGAGTACTTCCTACTCAGGTATGCTTGTTGTAAATGTTGTGGACATTCTTCTCGCTGATTCCTATGTTAACTATTGGGTATTGATACCAGATCGGTTGCTCATATTTGCAATTCGATGCAGGGGCTAATAAGGACTAGAGAAGTGCACAAAGGCAAAGTGGATTTTCGCGTCGGAAATAAAGCAAGGGTTGCTGCATTGTTCGTCGGCGTCATGCAACTTCACCTTCCGTCAGGATTTATTATGGAGTTAAATAATTGTTATTACATTCCTAGTATGGGTCGAAACATTTTATCACCTTCATGTTTGATGAGGGATGGTTATTCATTCGCGAGTGCAAACAATGGTTGTGTAATCTCTAAGAATGCTATGTTTATGGCTGATGCTCCCATTGTGAATGGGTTATTTATCTTAAATCTTGATGATGTATCTATTTACAATGTTAGTGCTAAAAGGCTTCGGCCTAATGATTTGAGTCCTACCTATTTATGGCATTGTCGTTTGGGGAATATAAGTGAAAAGCGCATGAAGAAGCTCCATGGTGATGGTCTTCTAACTTGGAAAGATGACCCAGTCTCCTTTTTCGGGTTTACCCGAGAGAGCGACAGACTTGTTGGAACTCATACATACTGATGTATGTGGACCAATGAGCACGATAACTAGAGGAGGATATCACTACTTCATTACTTTCACTGATGATTTCAGTAGATATGGTTATGTCTACTTGATGAGGCATAAGTCTGAAACTTTTGAAAAGTTCAAGGAGTTTCAGAGTGAAGTAGAGAATCAACATGGCAAGAAAATAAAGGCCTTGCGATCTGATCGTGGAGGTGAATATTTGAGTCACGAATTTAGCGATCATCTTAAGAGTTGCGGAATTGTTCCACAACTTACGCCGCCCGGAACGCCTCAAAGTAACGGGGTCTCCGAACGGCGTAATCAAACTTTGTTGGACATGGTTTGGTCGATGATGAGCCAGTCGGATTTTCCGTTGTCATTTTCGGGTTACGCTCTAGAAATGGCAGCTTTCGCACTTAATAGGGTACCATCTAAATCCGTAGTTAAGACACCATATGAGATGTGGACTGGAAAGAATCCCAGTTTGTCTTTTCTGAAGATTTGGGGTTGTGATGCATTTGTCAAGCGGCTTCAGTCGGACAAGCTAACACCCAAATCGGATAAGTGCATTTTCGTGGTATATCCGAGGGAAACCTTAGGGTATTACTTCTACAACCTAGAAGAGGGCAAAGTGTTTGTCGCTCGTAGCGGTGTTTTCCTAGAGAAGGAGTTTCTCACAAAGGGAACAAGTGGAAGGTCGGTGCAACTTGAAGAAGTTCAAGATGAGCCAGTTGGGGATGCATCTACGAGTGATGCTATTGTAGCAGAACAAGTTGAGGAACCCGTGGCAACAGAAGCACCACAACCACGAAGGTCGGCGAGGCTCCGCAAAGCACGAGAATTATTATTATTAGACAATGATGAGCCTGCGACGTATGCAGAAGAGATGGTGGACCCAGACTCTGAGAAATGGCTGATCGCCATGAGATCCGAGATAGAGTCCATGGGAGACAATCAAGTTTGGAACTTGGTTGACCTGCCTGATGGTTTTAAA
Organism: Avena atlantica; assembly: GCA_910589765.1. Taxonomy (NCBI): domain Eukaryota; kingdom Viridiplantae; phylum Streptophyta; class Magnoliopsida; order Poales; family Poaceae; genus Avena; species Avena atlantica. The sequence continues at coordinate 246,595,849 of OU342738.1, read as the reverse complement.
GCCATCGAGTGCAAATGGGTCTATAAGAAGAAGATTGATATGGATGGAAATGTTCACATCCATAAAGCTCGACTTGTTGCAAAAGGTTTTCGACAAGTTCAAGGAGTTGACTACGACGAGACTTTCTTGCCCGTAGCGATGCTTAAATCTATACGGATAATTCTAGCCATTGCTGCACATTTCGACTATGAAATATGGCAGATGGATGTCAAGACGGCTTTCCTAAATGTAATCCTAACTGAGGACGTGTATATGATGCAGCCCGAAGGTTTTGTCGATCCAAACAATGCTGGAAAGGTATGCAAACTTTTGAAGTCCATTTATGGGCTGAAGCAAGCATCTCAGAGTTGGAACATTCGATTTGATGAAGTTGTAAAGGAGTTTGGCTTCATAAAAAACGAACAAGAACCTTGTTTTTACAAGAAGGAAAGTGGGAGAGCACTGGTATTTCTAATCTTATATGTACATGACATATTGTTGATTGCAAATGACATTCCTATGCTCGAGTCTGTTAAGACCTCATTGAAAAATAGTTTTTCGATGAAGGACTTGGGAGAAGCAGCATATATTTTGGGCATCAAGATCTATAGAGATAGATCAAGAAGGCTAATTGGATTAATCCAGAGTACATACATTGACAAAGTGTTGAAACGGTTCAGCATGGAAGAGGCTAAGAAGGGGTTCTTGCCCATGTCTCACGGCATAAAACTCAGCAAGACTCAGTGTCCTTCGACTACTGATGAGCGTGAGCGCATGAGTAGGGTTCCATATGCTTCGGCTATTGGATCCATCATGTATGCAATGATATGTACTCGCCTAGATGTTTCCTATGCTCTAAGTGTTACGAGCAGATACCAGGCTGATCCAGGTGAAGGTCACTGGACAGCGGTAAAGAACATCCTTAAGTACTTCAAAAGGACTAAGGATATGTTCCTAGTTTATGGAGGTGAGGATGAACTCAGTGTAAAGGGTTACACAGATGCGAGTTACCTTAACGACTCAGATGATTCGAAATCGCAATCAGGTTATGTGTTTGTCTTGAATGGTGGTGCTGTGAGCTAGAAAAGTTCCAAGAAAGATAGAGTGACCTCCTCTTCAACAGAAGCTGAATATATTGCTGCCTCGGAGACTGTAAAGGAAGCTGTTTGGATTAGGAATTTCCTGATTGCTCTTGGTGTGGTTGAGGGCGCGTCCAATCCCTTGGACGTTTATTGTGACAACAATGGTGCTATTGCACAAGCCAAGGAACCTAGAAAGCATCAGAAGAACAAACATATTCGCATGCGTTACCATCAGATTCGAGAGTTCGTTGAGGATGGTAGTGTCACTATATGCAAAATACATACGAACTCAAATGTTGCTGATCCATTGACTAAACCTCTCCCGTAGCCCGCGCATGAGGCGCACACAAGAGCAATTGGTATTAGATACATTTTAGATTGACTCTAGTGCAAGTGGGAGACTGAAGGAAATATGCCCTAGAGGCAATCATAGAGATGATTATATTTCATATGTATCCATGAGTTATTGTAATGTTCCTTGAATATGCATATCAGGCAACTTGTATTGATTGGCAATTATGTGAATTATTTGTGAAACTCTTTACTTGTATGGTTATTTAATAGTTGTCCCTAATCGGAGTTCATGTGAGGACACACGTGAATATTAGACTAGCACATCGATTGGTTGCTGACTATGTTTCGCAAGTCATAGACATGGATATGTCAAACCAATGATGTAGACACATGTTATAATCATGGGGTTGGACTGACCCAAATTGAGACTGACAATTACACTTGCAGCTCTCTCTACACATCGTGTATGTTTTGTCCTTAGACCTGAGGTTGTCGCATGTAGTTGAGATGTGGATCGACCTACTTTGGGGCTATCAGACGCTACTCCGTAACTGGGTAGTTATAAAGGTAGCTTTCGGGTTTGTCCTAAAGCATGCTGCAAGGCATGGTCAATCGAGATGGGATTTGCCCCTCTCTACTTGAGAGAGATATCTCTGGGCCCCTCGAGTAATCGGATCCAGAAATGCATGGCCGTGCTACATAAGGTTAAGAGTTAACCTAGTAAAGGGATTCCGAATCACGGTATCGAGAAAGGGAGGTCAGCTTGGAGCTAGACCAAATCTCGTGAGGCAAAGGGAAAGACATGTACTAATCCGATATGATCTTTGTATGCATTTAGAAGTTGGCACGTCTTGTTAGAGGCCGCTACCAACTATTGAAAGAATAGGTGTATTCGTGTCATGTCTATACGTATACGAACCTATAGGGTCACACACTTAAGGGGCTGGAAGCCTAATGAGGATTGGATCCGAATTAGACCAGGCTTAGGCTACTAATGGGCTGCTAATGTAGAAGCCCACTAGGGATGCCTATATAAGAGAGGGTGGGGCGAGCTGACCAGGGTTAGACCATTCCACCCAGCCGCCACACCTCACGCGTGTGTTGCACGCGCGGACCTAGCAGTCCGGCGTCTGATGCTTTCACCCCGCACATGTGGATACCTCGGAAGTGCTGCATCTGTGGCACTTGGACGAGTTGCGCAAGTGGAGATTCTCGTGGGACGAGGACAAGGAGGAGACGTGGAACGTCTGCACTGCCTCGACGCGCTTCATCAATTCCTCAACTGCGCATCTAGTGGTAATCCCGTGATCTATGAAAACAGTATTCCTGGTTTACGCGGTAGAAAATTTTGATCTGCACTAGTGTAGCCTACCCGTATCCCTTCAGGATGCCTACTGCCGGAGACAAAGGCGACGTTCGGCAACGATATAGGACGAACTAGAGGCATTAGGGGATGCATAGAGACATGGCGGACTTAGTGGTATGATTTAGGGAGCAAGGGGCTGCCTGATTTTACCGTGATTCTTCACCAGAGTCGAGCGGCGCTCCTGTCGTTTGTGGAGCTCGACGAAGATGACGACCTCGGCCACGAGCAGAAAAACTAAAGGCATGAGAAGATACACAAGGCAATGGCGAAGCAGGTCGTGTGAACCAGAAGGCAAGGCATGCTCGAGACTCATCGTGATGGATCGCGGGAGCTCCTCAGTGTTGCGGCAGTGCAAAGCAAAATTCGTGGAGCCTGGCGGCGCTTGGGGGTTGTAGTGTTGGGGGAAATGGTCGCAGAGGGGTGGGGAATAAGTAGCCGGAGTAGGGGCGAGAATCTCGCGAGTAATTAATGCTAATTAAGCGCATTTGCGTCAGGGAGGAAATGGCGCGGCGAGCGGGTCTTCTGCGCGAGATTGACAACGCTGAGCTGTCGCTATGGTGGGGTCCGCGAGTCAGCAAGTGGGTGCGGGCGCACGTGGTGAGGAGCAGGGGAGGAGAGGGGGTTTCCCGGGTGGGCTTCTAGCTGGACCGCGGGGTGGGTTGGGCTAGATAGGTGGCGTCTGTTATTTTTTCCATTTTCTCTTTTTCTTTTCTGTTTTGATTTTCTAGATTTAATTTGAATGGCTAATTCAAATCTGTTTGAATTTAAATTTTATTCAGACTTTTGTACTGTGTTTCTAGTGTCCAAATGTGTGTCAAACACATACTTATACTCAAAAACCCTTTTGGGTTTGAAAATAAAATATAACCATTCCGTTATTAATATATGGATATTAGGCATATAAATGGTTTTATATTGAATTTTGTTTTGAAAATTTTTGTGCAAGCTTTGCATTCAACTCTAAAATATTTCAAATCAATCCCAAGCATTCTCATACTTGGAAAGTAAAAATAAAACCATTGCCTTTCTTGCATAAAATAATAGGCATTATATGGTTTCTTATTTTGAAATCTTGTTTGAAATGACCAAATGTTATGAATGTAGATATGCAAACTTTTCAAATTATGATTTTTGGGATGTTACAGCTTCTTGCCATTTGTTGGAATCTATGCTCATCATCGCTTACTCATACATCGCAGGGTCGTCAGTGTTGTCTACCAACATGACATTCATGATAGGGTCATACCAATCAGGAGTGGTACGAATCCTCGTCGACCTGCGAGGTTTAGTAGCAACTTTGTTCGAATTTCAGGATCACCGTCATTAGCTTCCTCTCTTATTGATGCAGGCGGCACAGGAACATCTTCCGGTGTTGCACTACTCTCAAATCCTTGAGAAGGTTCAACAACCTCGTCGAGTTCTACTTTCCTTCCAGTCACTTCTTTCGAGAGAAACTCCTTCTCAAGAAAGGATCCATTCTTGGCAACAAAATTTTTGCCTTCGGTTCTATGATAGAAGGTATACCCAATTGTTTCTTGAGGGTATCCTATGAAGACGCATTTCTCCGCTTTGGGGTTCAAGCTTGTCGAGTTGTAACTTCTTTACATAAGATTCGCAACCCCAAACTTTAAGGAATGACAACTTAGGTTTCTTACCAAACCACAATTCATACAGTGTCGTTTCAATAGATTTAGATGGTGCCCTATTTAAAGTGAATGCGGTTATCTCTAATGCATAACCTGAAAATGATAATGGTAAATCTGTAAGAGACATCATAGAACGAACCATATCTAAGAGAGTTTGATTACGACATTCAGACACACCGTTACGCTGTGGTGTTCCCAGTGGTGTCAACTGCGAAAGTATTCCGCATTTCTTCAAATGCATGCCAAACTCGTAACTTAGATACTCACCTCTATGATCAGATCGCAGAAACTGAATCTTCTTGTTACTCTTATTTTCTACTTCACTTTGTAATTCCTTAAACTTCTCGAAAGTTTCAGACTTATGTTTCATAAAGTAGATATACGACATCACGTATCTACATTTTACCAGCAAACCTTTTAAAGCCATTCATGCATTTTTGTTAGCTAAAGTCAGTTGGTCTTTTTTGTTTGTACATTGTTCGAAGATCTCCTGACATGAATCCAATTGCTTCACCTATCTCTGGTACTTCAGTTGATCCACTAGGTACAAAGATAGGTAAAGAAAAGAGTATCTTCATCACGTGGCTTCCCTTTGTAACGTACGGGTGATAACGTGTAGCTCATATCACTGTAGATCTTCGTTGGAAAACCCCAAGAGGAAGGTATGATGAGCACATCAGCAAGTTTTCCCTCATAAAGAAACCAAGGTTACCAAACCAGTCGGAGGAAGGAAACGACTCAAGGGTGTTGCTAGCAACTTGGAAACCTGCACAACACAAACTCAAGACTTTGTCCCAATGAACAGTGACGTTGTCAATCTCAATGGTTTGTTGAAAACAAAGGATTAACTATATGGTGTGGAAGGTAATGTTTTGCAGAAAGTAAACAGTAACACTGGAAGATGTATCAATGGTAAAGATTGGACCGGGGTCCATAGTTCACTATAGGTGTTTTCCTTGAGATAACAACATAACATGCTGGGTAAACAAATTATAGCGGGGCAATTGACAGGACAGAGCAAGGCATAACAATGCAATACTAGACATTCATGATCCTATGAGATTTGATTGGGAATTACACCAATATACATAGACCGCCATCCAACTTCATCTATGACTAGTAATCCACCTTCAGTTTATCATCTGAACCCCCTCTAGTATTAAGTTGCAAGCAACGGATAACTGCTTTAAGCAAAGTGTGTAAAGTAAACAATACACTTGTTCCGTGAATAAGAGATTGTTTTTTCTCCCTAGTAGCAACAACACATCTACAACCTTAGAGATTTCTGTCACTTCCTCAGATTCAATGGAGGCATGAACCCACTATCGAGCATAAATACTCCCTCTTGGAGTCACTAGCATCTACTTGGCCAAGATAGCTACTAGAAACGGAGAGCATGCAAGATCTCAAACAACACAGACATGATAGAATCAGTAAGATAAAATCATTAACCAATCTCACATAGTAATCTCAGTATCCATCGGATCCCCGCAAACACAACATGCATGATTACAAAAAGATGATATTGATCATGAACGGAGCTCACACACTACAAGAAATGTGTCAGCTTGTGATGTTTTGGTAGTGGCCATCTACAAAATCGTCTTAGATTTATGAAGATTCCGCTCAAGCTACTTGGGAGGGTCAAAGCCTTAGTAAACTATGACGATTTTGCTCAAAAACGTCGTAATTCCTTTAAATAAAATCGTCATAAAATCTAGGGATATCTAAATATATAGGATAGCAACATGGACCGTTGGATCCAAACAAGATGGACGGACAGGATGCTGATATGCGGGAACTTTGACATGGATCGATGACATGGCACTACCCATCGCGCGCATGCATCGAATATTTTCACATTACGTGCGTGCCGACCGAACCAAAACCGCCACATCCCTACCCTCCCAGCAAACGTCTCACCAACCCTAAAACATTCGCCGCCGCTCCAGCCGCGAGATTTGCGCCGCCGCTCCAGCCATGAGATCCACCATGCCCTCCTCTCTCCCCGGCTTGAGCCTAGCTCCGCCTCCCGCCGACCATCTCCTCTCGATCTCGTGGAGCACCGCGCCCATCTCCTCTCGATAGCCTCGCCCCTTCTCCTCCCAGTGGCTGCGCATTTCCCCGCCCCTTCACAACCGCCCTGATCCCCTCCGCCTAGCCCATAGGCGCATCGTTGGGTCGGCCATATTCCAGCGGGTGACGCTCTAACCCTCGCCACCCTGACCGTCACCGCCATGTCCCTCCTCTCTTTTCCTCCCTCACATCAGGTCCTTCCCATCTCTAGGGTTTCAGGCGGCGATGTCAATGGGGGCAGTCAGAGTTGTGGCATCGAGGACCCCAGACGGGTCAGCGACGACGAGCTTCATGTTGATCCAGCTGCAGTACATACTGGTGACAAGGTGCTCAGTGATAGGGAGGAGGCCCGCGAGAGCGTCTACACGAAGGTATACTCCCCCGCTTCCTTCAATCACGAGTCGTGCGACCTCTCCTCTCTCTTTCCATCCCATCCCTCGCTCTCTAGCGTTCTCTAGCAATCCCCTTCTGTCTCTCTCTCTCTTCAGGCTCCCCTATATGCGACCGTGAGCAATGCCGCACCCGACGACTGTTGATCTGGCCGTGCGCGTTCATCTCCCTCCAAGCCCGCGCCTGACGCCCCGAAATCTGCGGCCCAGTTGAGATGAGACCGATGCTAGCGATGCAGCTGGCCGGCGGTCCGGACAGCGACGACAAGGCGACCATGTATCATCGACCGATGATTTATGTCCCATAGTAGGTCAGTTCCAGTCCGGTTTAGCGATTCTGCATTAATCAAAGTCAAGAAAAGGTAGCAGCAACACCACATTTCTATCATGACTTAGATGCTTACGAGCAGAAGCATGTGTTCTTTTATGCACCATGAAACTCATTGTATAATTTCAAAGTAGAAGCATGTGTCCTGCTATGAATGTTACTCATATCAAAGTAGCTCTTATTATTGCAGTACTCTTATTTGATTTTTTCTTATATTGACTAGAGTGCTAGACCATCTAGATACTGTAATCATCTAAGTTTTGTGACATTTGCTTCACAAAGAAACTACTTAAGATCCTTTGCAACAATGAACCTACACTTCATCTCAATCAGGGTGAAAGGGAGGGCACACTACCCCACAGGATTAGTTGAAATTATTGTCACTCTTAATTTCCTATGCTATACGGTTTTCTTACAAGTTGTTGAACACTACAATGCAACTTCTTATATATTCAATATAAACTATTCTTAGTGGATTTGTAGATTTGGAGAAAAACTTTTGCATTGGCCAAGTAATGATTTGTGGTCTTTTTCTGGACATACGTGGCTTTAGTGCAACACTATATTTATTAAAACATTCTACCTAAGCAATAAAAGATTTTGTATTGTTTCCAATTATGCTTCAAACATTCACTCATTGAAGTGACCCAATAAACTCTTGTGCTACAAAACTAAATTGTTTACTATGACCCAGTTAAGATAATCATGTTTTCCCCTCTTAAGTATTAATAGCTTCATGTCCGCATGTACCTTATGGGACACTTGTTTTGGTCAATTATCCCTAGCATTTTAATGTGGTATAAGAACAGAAACCAATACACTCAGTCTTTCTTACTACAGGTCACTTATTTGACAATGTCATTTCTTTGGTTCTGTTTTACTCCAAAGATTGAAAAATATAGTACTGATAAGATCCATGTAGCATCATGTTATGTGACATAGTTGCAAGGAACCTGATAAGATCCATGTAGCAGAGTGTTGTGTCTGAACTTTTTGCAGATGTATCTACATATTTTCATTTTTTACTTGCAAGCAACCTGCTAGATAGAGCTAAGGCCCTTCTTTGTTCTTGATGTAATCTCTCTCATCATTACTGCTATGGAACTTTTTCATTACTTTAGTCTTCGATGTATCAAATCATAAATGCAATGACCTGCTCTGTTGGATTGCAGTACTGGACAGTTCATGCTTTACATTGTCCCTATCAGTTTACCATTGTAGCTGCATTAGTTTATTTTCCTTTGCTATTCATGAAATTTCCATCAGTATAGCCATGAAATTCTTGTCGCATTTTGTTTGTGTGCAGTGTAATGTGTTTCTTATTGTCTGTTGCAAAAGTTTCATGAATTTCAGTCTGTGAAAACATGTCTAACAATAAAACATAGGTATGTAAAAAATGGTCTGTTGCAAAACAGATTCATAGTTGCTAGCTCCATGCATTGTCTGCAACATGGTCCACTCCTTGTTTTTCTTTATAGTCAGTACTATGGCCAGCTTCTTAACTCTAATGGTAGTTGCATCACCTATCTTATTAATGTAATTCATGTATTGCTTCTTCTTGACTGTTCTACTGTGATAACTGTGATTTATTTTTTGAGCGAGTATGCCCCTAATTAGGATGTGTTTCATGTGATATTGTTGCTACTATTAAGATGGTTATATTGATGCTGATGTTGTAGAGAGAGATTCAAGAAGGACCAGAACTAATAAGTGTATAATTGAAGAACCATGTTGCCCCCTTTAGTTTAAGTATGGTAGAATTTATTAGTTGTAGAAGCTTTTATTGTTTGGTTATTTGTGTGCTGTTCTGAATGAACTTGAATATGTTTTTTATATCTGATGTTAATAATCTCTCTGTTTATGTGAAATGACATGTCATAATAATCTCTCCACGAGCGGAGCACCAACTCTAGCTAAGGAGCATGACGACGAGTTCATCTTTTCGACGCAGGTGGGTGCCTGGGTTTATTCTTCTTCAGCGTTGTCGTCACCCTTTTCTTCCCAGTAGGTGAGTGATTTCCACTCTTGACTTCCCCATGTACTACGACCTGGGGTCTGTAAGGAATGTTGACCTGTTACTTTGTTAGCCAGGGTCGGGTCTGGTTGTTCATGATTGTGTTTGGTGGAGTTCACTAGGTGTTTCTTATCTATGTACATGGTGTTTCTACTGTGCCTATTGAGTAATTGCCAGTTCCTTTTGAGTAATAAAGCTCTATTTCATCGCAATAAAATGAAATTGTAGGCATTGATGCCTTTATGGATTGTTATAGACCTAGTATTGTTGATTCACTACTGCTAGGATGTATCATGCCTAGGACAAACTATTTCGTATGAGTATTTGTTGTGCTATGGGTGAGCTGTTGCAGGTACATTGTACTAGATTACTATGGCACATAAGGTTGCAGATATAGTTGTTCAGATTGTACTAAAAAGAGTTGTAGTTGTTCATGATATTGGCTGCATGTTAATTTTTTGACAGTTCACTGTAGTTTATGCCACCTTGTTTGTTTGCTAGGACTCCAACAACACAATTCTGATGTTTATGATGTTCTAGCTCATTACTGTTAGTTAAGCATGGTAATGTTAAAAAAATTGCTTATTTATTAAGTCTCTTTTTGTATGTTTCATGGTGTGTGGATCTAGTTCTTTCTTTTGAGTTAGCTTTATTTTTCTGCAGATTTTACCAAATGCCTACTTCAGTAAGTATTCTACTCTTTTAGCTCCACACTGTGCTCCTAGGACAACAGTACCTTAGGTCTCCACCATTGCCATGGCACCAAACATCAGAATATTGCGCACACCTGTCTCTAGCCTTTCTTCGAGTGCCTTGCTGTCTTCCTCGACCTCTACAACCAGGGATCCGGGTGAGTCCTTCTGTCCTACCTGCTACCCCTGGTGTGTTCATGTCTTCTCTTCTTGTTGGAATGATGATGGGATATGCAGCTCCCGGTGAATTTTGTGTTTATATATTATTTGTGAGGTTCATGTCATGGTTGTATTAATCCTATTTGTGTAACTTACAATATAGTTCATAGAGTCCCAGTACATATCAAGGAGTCATGCAACGTCTGTAAAAGAATGAATGTACAAATGCAATCAAGTATTGTAACAGAATAAATATAACCTCCTACTTCATGCCTGATTATAATTTTGGACATACAGATAGCCAAAATGGGAGACAATGCTGGACCTATAATTGGTGTTGTCATGTTTGTTATTCATTTTCTATTTTTGCTAATTCAAACCATGTTTTTGATACTGCAGCAGAAAATAAAATCAAGTATTGTTTATATAGCTGCTAGTATAAAAATAGTCTAAGTTATTGTTTGAAGATGTTGCTTTTGTTGTCGCTATAACCAATTTCCTCTCTTTTATAAGAGCTACAGGCTGAAGGTGGAAGAAGCAAAGGGATTCAGTACTCAGCAGAGTGTAGATGGTGATATTTTTAGAAGCTTTATATTTATCTGGCTGATTCAAACGATGCCTTGTTGTAATATACCACACTGTATATTTTTAGCAGTTATATATTCTTGGGTGACGTGCACTATGTCCTGAATGTAATATATTTTATTTTTCGTTATCATTCGTGGAAAATAATGTTATTTGGGTTGTGTTTAAGAAATATTGTCTATTTTTTGCCTGTATGACTAAAATAAATCAAATGCTAGATGGGCTTAAAAAAGGCTACAGCCCGTCCATTCAAGCAAACTAAGCAAACAAAAACCAAAAACAAAAACTAAGACGCTCCAAGAACAACACAACAGTGCATGAAACAATAAAAATGAAGTGTCTAGAAAGACCTGAGATTTTTATTGATGAAGAAGGGGATGCCTTGGGCATCCCCAAGCTTACTTTACATAATCTTAATTAGCAACATTCACTACTAGGAAAATGGCTGTCTGTGGCGCACATGGAATGCCCATCCGTGTCGCACTAGCCGTGCGCCACTAGCCTTGCGCTACGGCTATCTCCTAGCCGTGGCGCACTGCCTAGTGCGTCACGGTTGTGTCGAGATAGGCTTAGCGCACCTGCTAGTGCGCCACGGCTATGTGGGCAGGTGCGCTACGCGTAGGATCTTCTGTGGCGCACTTCCCAGTGTGCCACTAAGCTTCTAAGGTGCGCTTTACGCGTAGTGCGCCACAAAAGGTAGGTCATGTGCGCCACAGGTGTTTTTTTGTTTTTTTTTTAATTTCCGAGCCAGATTATATAAAATACAGATTATATACAACATTACAGGCAGATATACACACACAGATACAAGATATACAATTATATATATAAATACACAATTTGAAAAACAAGATTGAAACAAATACATATAGATAAGTCTCATACATGAATACATAGTATAAGTTATATTGTTTGGATCAAGTTACAAAGTAGTTGGTGATATGCGAATACATGTGTCGATCGAACAAGTTAGAGCTCGGAAGCTCGCCTAGACATCTAAACTAGCTAGACACAAACGCGGGATAAACAACCAAAGAAGATAAGCATGATCACCGCCGCGACGAAGGTGTAGGTCTTCATCCGGTTCCTTGTCCTAACTCCCGCTAGATAGCGCGTGTATCTAGCTTCCGCCTCCGCCATAGTGTTGTACTCTTTGTAGCTATTGCCGCTGAAACGGTGCACATGTCTCCGGCAGTCTTCCCAATCATCGTAGACTCCGGGAACCCGTCCCTTGTACACGACGTACCACGTCATCTATAAGTTGACAATAATAATTAACCGATGATTGAAAAAAACATATATAATTTAAGTCGCATATGAAGATACACTTATAGAAAGTACTCCTAAGTCAACAAGACCAAACTCAAAAAGCATACCTCATATATAACTAGGTTGTTCGACACAGGAATATGCTACGATGGAACTGTTCGCCAAGTAGGATGCACAACACCTGGACCTGTGCATAGCACAAGGCGAACAATCCCATCGCAACACATTCACATATAGTGTGCCACGACATTTCAATCATCGGCATTATTCTCGAAAAAGACCAAAGTAACTCGAAAAGAATGCCTCATATATAACTAGCTAGGTCGTTAGACACAGGAATATGCTACGACGGAACGGTTAGCCAAGTAGGATGCACAATTCCTGGACTTGTGCATATCACAAGGCTAACTATCCCGTCATAGCACATTCACATATATATTGTGCCAAGACATTTCAATCATCGGCATTATTCTCGAAAAATACCAAAGTAGCTCGAAAAGAATGCCTCATATATAACTAGCTAGGTCGTTAGACACACGAATATGCTACGACGGAACGGTTAGCCAAGTAGGATGCACAATTCCTGGACTTGTGCATATCACAAGCCTAACTATCCCGTCATAGCACATTCACATATATATTGTGCCACGACATTTTAATCATCGGCATATTCTCGAAAAAGACAAAAATAACTCGAAAATAACGCCTCATATATAACTAGCTAGGTCGTTGGACACAAGAATATGATACGACGGAACAGTGAGCCAAGTAGGATGCACAATTCCTGGACTTGTGCATATCACAAGGCTAACTATCCCGTCGTAGCACATTCACATATATATTGTGCCACGACATTTCAATCATCAGCATTATTCTCAAAAAAGACAAAAATAACTCTAAAAGAATGCCTCATATATATACATAGGTCGTTGGACACAGGAATATGCTACGATGGAACCGTGAGCCAAGTAGGATGCACAAGACCTGGACTTGTGCATATCACAAGGCTCACAATCCCATTGTAGCACATTCACATATATAGTGTGCCACGACATTTCAATTATCGGCATTATTCTCGAAAAAAGAGTAAGGAAAAAAAGAAGGACCAAAGTGAGCAAAGTACCAAAAAGTAAGCAAAAAAACCAAGCATTGATTGATATATAATAATAATAAGCAAAAGAAGTAAGCGATGATTCATAAACCTAATAAGATAAGTATAGTAGCATGTACACTTGTCCACACACACACAAAGGTCATCTATTGTTTGTAACTATAACTAGGCCAACATCAAGCCTTCTGGCTCGGCTTAGGGAATGGGAGGACGCCTTGTCTCGTCATGAACTTCCTATAGTCACCCTGCATCTCTAGGCGATCTTCTATGTCACGGTTATTCGGGATATTTCCTCCGTAGAAGATTCCCCCCGAAGTCATGACATCACGAAAGATGATTGCCCCAAACTGCTGCTGGATGCGATACATCTCTTGTCTAATATCTGGATCAGTGATCTTGGCCTTTGCTTCAGCCCACTGTTTGAGATGATCTGGCAGCGTAGAATTCTGCTGGTCAAGTAGGAACGCCCTCATGTGATGGAGTGCGTAGTAGGCTTCCTTCTTACTATTTTCCGGCTGCTTCACGCAGGGGAACTCCAACGCGTGAAATCTGAGTTGTGCTCTTTGATTATTTCTCCCTACGTCCTCTGTATGCCCCGGTCACTGTACTTCTTCTCGATTAACCTTTTGTGCTTCTGTACCCAAGGATCGACCAGTTCTAAATGCTGTAGCGCGACGAGGTTTGCTCTATCAAAGTCTGCGTGTCAAAAATCGAAGTCTGCATGCAGTATGCGATGACCGTCTCGGTGACCAGATCCGTCGAGCTTGCCAAGGTGCCTATTGACGGGAAGACCGACAGGGTTCTAGATGTCTAGATAATTCGTGCAGAAAGAGATGCACTCTTCGGCCAGAAAGCCCTTGGTTATGCTTCCATCTGGACGGGACCTGTTGCGAACGTATCATTTGATGTGTCTGTTCATCATTTTGAACGCCATCATGCTGTGGAGGAACATCGGCCCGAGTTGTACGATGTCCTCCACGACATGGACCAGCAGATGCACCATAATGTCAAAGAATGCGGGTGGGAAGTAGACCTCAAGCTCACATAGTATCACCACGATCTCCTCTTGTAGTCTCCCGAGCTGATTCACGCCAATCGACTTCCTAGAGATGACGTCGAAAAACTTGCAGAGGCCAAATAACGTTTCACGGACATGCTCGTCCATTATCCCTCTTAGTGCGACCGGAAGTACCTGCGTCATTAACACGGCACAGTCGTGAGACTTCATGCCACTGAACCTCTGCTTCACCTCGTCTAGGTATCTGCTTATCTTGCCCGCGTAGCCGTAAGGAAATTTGACTCCTAGAAGGCACTTGAAAAACTGTTTGATCTCATCCTGGCTTAGAGTGAAGCAAGAAGGAGGGCAGTAATATTCGTTCTTCTTGAACTTTTTACCCTTCCGATGACCTTGTGTCGTCTTCGACTCATGATCATCGTCATCTTCCTAATCATCAGGAGTAGTGCGTCCTCCGTGAAGCTCCTTCCGGATACCCAAGCATATCAGGTCGTGCCTTGCTTTCGGACCATCTTTCGTCCTATATGGCATGTTGATTATGGTGGCGACCAGACTCTCGCACACGTTTTTCGTGATATGCATGATGTCGAGGCTATGAGGCATGCAGAGAAACTTCCAGTATGGCAACTCCCAGAAAACAGACCTTGTTTTCCATACCTTCATCAGCGGCTTGTCTTGTTGCTTCCTCTTTCGCTTCTTTCCAGGCTTAGGACAATCTTTCCAGTTTTTCAGCAACTCTTCCACTTCTTCGCTGCTCCTACGCTCTGGGATTCCTCGGGTCTCGGATTTGCCATTGAACAGGTCTCCACGTTTTCTCCATGGATCATTCTTGCCGAGCCACCTCCGGTGCGCCATGAACACGGTTTTCGATGACCCTAGATCTTTCTCTAGTTGGAGATAGCTTGTGTGATCCATGCACCTAACGCATGCGCAGAATCCTTGGATAACCTGCCCCGAGATATACCCGCAACCTGGATAGTCTTGCACCGTAGTGACCAACGCGGCTCTCATAGTGAAATAATCCTGTGCGACGGCGTCGTAAGTATTGGCTCCAGATTCCCATAACGTGGCTAGCTCCTCTTTCAACAGCCCGAGATACAGATTGATGTCGGTACCAGGTTGTTTTGGCCCTTGAATTAGCATACTCATTTGTATGTACTTATTCTTCATTCACAACCATGGAGGGAGGTTGTACATCCACACAAACACGGGCCAAGTGCTGTGTGTGCTGCGCTGGCTACCGAACGGATTGAGTCCATCGGTGCTCGCACCAAGCCTGATGTTCCTCGAATCTCCACCGAATTCTGGGAATTCGAGGTCCAATGCTTTCCACTAGCTAGCATCTGAAGGGTGCGTCAGCAGCTCATCCTTTTCGGGGTCATCATCATCATCTCCTGGCTTCTTCCTTTCCGCATGCCATCGCATGAGCTTCGCTTCCTTAGGGTCCACGAAATAGAGCTGCAGACGAGGAGTGATAGGAAAGTACCATACCACTTTTCGAGGTGCTTTCTTCCCTTTCTTGTATCGACTCACGCCGCACACCGGACATGTGGTTTTCTTCGCGTCCTCGCCCCGATAAATGATGCAATCGTTGATGCATATGTGATATCTAACATCCGGTAGATCGAGAGGACAGACGATTTTCTTGGCGTCCTCGATACTAGTTGGACATGTGTTCCCCTCCAGGAGACGATCGTGCCAGAATGCCATCATATCGTCGAAGCTTGCGTCGCTCAATTTGTGTTTTGCCTTCATCTCCATAGACTTGAGCGTTACATTCAACCGGGTATCATCGGTCTTGCATCCTTAATACAATGGAGTAACCGCGTCTTCTCAAGTTGCGCAAGCTTGGCTTCCTCTCTAGCGGCAGACCTGGTGTTACTCGTCTGCTTGAGAAGCAGCTCTTGCACATAAGGGTCCCGCACCCAGCCTATTGTTGTTCCATCGTCGTCTCCTCCTCCGGCATCTAGATCATCATCATCCAGGTCTGCTTCCGCACCTTCACCATCTCCAGGAGACTCTTCATCATCTCGCCTGTTCTCGCCGTGATGATGATCATAGTCATGTTGCCCACCTTCACCGTCTCCATCGTCTTCGTCATCGCTTATCCAACGAGTGTATCCATCCATGAAACCATGGCGGAGCAGGTGCGCCTGCAGATTCCCGGAATCTGGGTCGATCACCTAGTTGAGTTTGCATCTTCTGCACATACATCTTATATCCGTCTTGTTATTTCATATCATGTCGGCCGTCGCACATTTCAAAAATCTATCCACAATGTCTTCTCTCATTATGAGCACCATTTTTGCCTTCACGGTGTACACGGTACAATTAGAAGTCTATTAGAACCACATAATCAATGCATGCATGCAATGGTCGATAGAAAATTTCGGCATGACCTATCCTAAAATTAGGACCTTTGCGAAATGCCAAAGTCTTGCCAAAATGGAAATGAATCAACATTTTGGCAAAACAAATGGCAACTTGTTCACATACAAACACAAGAGAGAGAGACCGATCCATACACACATGAACATATCATTATCCTTTCCATACACACATGCATGAGCATCATCGATACTCTCCATATACACACACATATGACCATCGATCCTCTCATACACACATCATGAGCATCGATCATCTACATACATATGAGCATATCATCCATATACACATGAACACATCCTTACATGGACAAGTTACCGAGATGATAGACCAATCGCGAGAAAGATGGAAAGGAGAGGTGCGCGCGAGACCGAAGAAGGAGATGAGAGACCGGAGACCTTCCTCTATTACTTATGTAACATCCAAGGCAAGTTCTACATGCTAAAAATGGTGAATGGGTGGAGAAATTGAGGTGGGAAGGAGAAGATCCCGACTAGATCTAAGGAGGAAGAAGAAGGGGAAAGTGAAGTGTGGGGTGGTGGATGATCACACATGTGCACATAAAGTGGAGCTGCCAAAAAAATCGCCACATCCGTGGCGCACTCGGCCCCAGTGCGCCACAGGGATTAGTAACATCCGTGGCGCACATGACGTAGTACGCCACGGATGTGTCTGGCCGTTTCACAGCAGAGGGGCATGCGCTTAGGCATATCGCACCCCCTCCATGTGTGCCACGGTTGACGCTAACAACCCTAGCAACCTGCCCTATGTGCGCTACGATGTCTGGCGTGCGGCCAACAGGGCCCTGGCCCACACATATCTGTGGTGCACTATGGTCATGTGTGCCACGGTTATTCTAGTTACTAGTAGGGCACTGCCCATAGGTGATCCACGCCTGTTTTAGCCGTGGGGAACTTCAACCATGTGAGCCACGGATGTGCTGATTACCTATAGCCATTTTCCTAGTAGTGATTAGTGCATTCAAAAGATAATAGACCTTTGGGTTTAGTTCCAAAACAGAAAAACTTTCAATAAAAATACAAGCTACTATAGCAATTCTCTCAAAAATCTCAATTTCCCAAAAAGAACCCAAAAAGGAATCAATAAGAAGCAAATACAAATAATGACAGAAATCTGTCAAAACAGACCAGCAGGTAGAAACCGATTTTTTCGAAGACCTTATGTTGCTCAAATAAAAACGTGTTGAACTAACAAAAGTTAGCTATCAACATGGGGGATTTATTCAGAAAAATACAGCTCAATCCGGCTTACAGAGATTTTACATGAATATTTATGGTGGAGCACAAAAATCTATTTCAGGACAGCAACTCCCCAAATCTTACTTCCCTCTCATTAGAGGTTATTCTTGGCTCAAAAAGCAAATAAAAAGGATAAGGAGCGGTTATTACAGAGGTAATAACTTCCAAGACTCAAGAAAACTTATGGGTTATATCCTAATAAGTACTTTTCTTTAACGCCTTTAAGGTAGGTAGAAGAAGCAAGAATCAAGTATTTTCAAATGAAGAAGCATTAAAATCAAACCTTGCTTTCAAAGGATGAGCAAAAAGCAACTTATCTCTCTTAATAGGGAAGTGTTCAATACCTTTCTTGAATGAAAATTGATATTTAATGGTGCCTTCTTTCATATCAATGATGGCACCAACAGTTCAAAGAAAAAGTCTTCCCAAAGTAATAGGACAAGAAGCATTGTATTGAACATCCAAAACATAGAAATCAAAAGGGAAATATGCATTATTAACCATAATAATAACATCATTAACACTCCCCATGAGTTTCTTTTTAGCATTATCATCAAGTGGGACATCCAAATAGCAATCTTCCAAAGGTGGCAAGTCAAGCATTTTATAAATCTTTCTAGGCATAATAGAGACACTAGAATCAAGGTCACATGAAGCTTTGAGGTAAAAGTCATTCACTCGCATATTAATGATGGGTTCTCAACTATCTTCTACTTTCCTAGGAATAGAAGCTTTGTATTTCATTTTTTCTTCCTTAATTTTAATGAGAGCATCAGTAATGTGTTTGGTGAAAGCCACATTCATATCACTAGCATTAGGACTTCTAGAAAGCTTTTGTAGGAACATAATGTCACATCCCAAGATTTTCCAAATCTTGTAATGGGAAAAATAAATAAACAAATAAAATTTTGTTGAAAATTAGGGTGAAAATAAACTTTTGTTATGAAATGGAAATTAAAATCCCACCTGGAACAAACTTTAATTTAAGTGAATTTAACAAAATCCAAATCAAGAAAATGCATTCCTCATAAAATGCATCTGGAAATTTAAATACTTGGAAAATAAATCCAAACCCTAAACCCTAATGGAATTTTCAAGCTATCACTAAGACCATGGGTTTGATCCCTATAAACATTGGTCAAACAAACATTTACAAATGATCAAGATAGACAAATATAAATATTATAAAGACATAGAAATTGGTTTCACTCAATTTGGAACCATAAATAAAATCTTATGAATTTAATAAGATAAGAAATTGTATTTACAAAAAACTAATAAAGCACTTATCTAAAATCCATACCAAATGGTGAGCAAAAATCCTAAAGAGATTTAAAAAGATAAACAAATATTAAATAAGATTTTATAAATTGGAATCACCATGTTTGGAGCTTTAGATAAAAAGATATGGATTTTATAAGATGAAGAAAGAATTATTAAATAAAGAATATTTAAAGACCAATTAAATCTTGGCCCAATCCATTAAGCTAATGGAATGTATAAAATCCAAATCCAAATAAAATAAAAGGATAAAGAATTTCCAAAATAAAATAAAATGGCATTAACCATTTTATCCTTATTTTAATAAAGACAAATCTCTAATAAGAATTATTCATGAGAAAAGTATTTTGGGAATTACCCAAATGAAATAAAAGTTGTTTAATTCAACTTAATTTGGATCAAAGAAATTTTCCAAATAAACTTTAGGGAATTAAAACTATATTTAATCCCATTGGAATCAAAACAAATATCCAATTCAAATGATTTTTGAATCATATTAAAAACTTCCCAAACAATTCAAGATGAATTATTTGACATCCTTATAATTGAATAAAAACCTACTGAAAAGATTTGGAAAGTTTTTAGAAACTTAAATGGTGTTTGAAAATATTAGTAAACCCTTTTTGAATTAAAACAAGGGCTTATTTGAATAAACAAAAGACTCCAAAAAGGATAAAATTTTATTTCAAAAATTACTTTAGAATATAATACAAATCAATACTTAAACCTACACAAAGTTTGGCATAATTTTGAAATCATTTGAGTGCTTAATTGTTTGATTGAAAATACAAAACAGAAAAATCAAATAGAAAAAGGAAAAAGATTAAGTACAAAAAAAAATGAAACAAACAGCAACCCAACTAAGCAGGCCCAGCAGCCCAGCTCCAGCCCAATTAACCCCCCACGCGCGAATCGTTTTCCACTCGAAACCCACCCGCAAAGTCACAGACAGGTGGCCCCCTCTCCCTATCTCTCTCCCTCACTGACAGCAAGGCCCCACCCTCCTGTTCATCATCTCCACCACGACCCCGTCGCCCCTGCCGTTGCAGCTGAATAACTCCGGCGTTGATTACGCGTTGATAGCGGCCCTAATTCCTCCAGTGACTACGCACATTTAACCGCCCGCTCCTCCTCTACATTTGCCCCCACTCACCTCTCCCCCTCTGCCCCAGGGCTATTTGAATTTGCCCCCACAGCACCTCTGCCTCCGACGGCGTTTCCAGTGAATTCCGGCCATACTTCGCCGCCCCTCTCCTCCCTCTGCACGTGACCTTGCTCCCCACCTCCTGGCGCATCTCCCCGTGTGCTCCATCCACTCCTGCACGCTCTGAAAGCTCGACTTCGTCGACCACAACTCACCGCCGCGTCTGTTTCTTTTTCTGGCGACCTCCCCTGGTAAGTCTCGACCTCCCCAGCACCCCCTGATGACGCTCCCTTACTCGCGACCCTCGTGCGCACCTAACCATACCTCTGCCTTGTCTTAGCGCGCTCCTAAACAACGCCAGCGACGACGCCTGAGCGTGCCCGACGCCACCACCGACTCCGGCGAGGAATTGCCAGCTGCTCCGAGCGCCCCTCGTTAAACCAACAGCACGTTGAGCTTCGTCACCACCTTGCGAGCACGGTGAGACCCTCCTCTGTCTTCCTTGCTTCCTGGGTCATCGGCTAGCACACCGTCTGACCGTGCACCGCCGTCGGCGCCGCTCGAATTAGGTCAGGTCGTTATGCACCGTTAGATTTAGATCTGACGCGTAGGAACAAATCACTTAACGAAGGGGTATGTGTGCCTCTGCGCCGCACGATCTCACTTATATCCAACGATCCAGAGAGGCCGATCCGCACGAAGCGGTACCAACCAATGGTATCACGCCGCGTGGCACTGGTTTGATTTAAAACAGAATTCTGAATCTGATTTATATACAAACTTGTAAATTCCATAACTTTCAAACCACACGTCCAATTTTTGCAAATTTTATATCAATGGATTCAGAAAAA
Organism: Avena atlantica; assembly: GCA_910589765.1. NCBI lineage: Eukaryota > Viridiplantae > Streptophyta > Magnoliopsida > Poales > Poaceae > Avena > Avena atlantica. The sequence continues at coordinate 246,574,921 of OU342738.1, read as the reverse complement.
CAAGCCCTAGCCAACCATGCACTTTGTTTAGTAAAAAGCTTCTGGTAAAATGTTTGTTTTTGCAGAAACTTGTGTATGCTTGTTTAGGATATAAAATTTATTCCAAAATGATTTTGGGGAATTGAAATATTTGCAAAATGATTTGTTGTGAACCTACTAACCTTAGGAACCAACTTATGGATTTAAAAATGTATTTTGTGAGGATTAGGATTGAATAATTGAATTAGCTCATTTCTAGTCAAATAAAAATATTGATTTGGATATGGAATGGATTTTTGAGAGACACCTTTGGAAAATGTTTTGATTCAAACCTACTGACCCTAAAAACCAAGTTTTGTGAATTAACAACTTATTTGTTGAAAAAAATAAAAATTGTTGCTTTGCTAACAACATTTTCCACCACATGAAATAATGGTTTGATTTAAAAATGGTTTATAGATAAAACTCTTTTGCAAATGGGTTTGACACTTTAGAAAATGACCACTTTGAACCTTACAATGTACAGAGCCTAGTAGAAACCACCTTTGCAAATAAAACTATCTTTTGCATGCTTGCATGCATGACCTTGTTTCTATTATTTTATGTGTGCTAAATTGATTGAATATTGGTTGGGATGCTAGTTGAATCTATGTTTGCTTGATTGATTTGTAGTGAAGTTAGAAGAGTGTGATATTAGCAAGATCAAGAAGTGAACCAACATCCTCTACCAAAAAGGCAAGTGACACTATCAACCATGTCCTACTATTTTCATTACACTTAGTGGATTTTGAAACATGCATGATAAGGACTACTATATTTTGCTATGCTAAATCCTATTAGGATACCCTTATATCTTCCTTAGTGAAAACAATGTAGTTGTAATATGCTTATCCCTGCTATATATTGAGAAGGGGTACATGTTGAGATTTTAGGAAGTATAGAAAAGACGTGTGTTCTTACATAATAAAACAAGTACTCAATGAACCACCTTGGTGGACAAGGATACTCAAGTTTTGGACAAGGTGGCAACAAAAGGAACCATGTTTATATGGCAATCTCTTTTGTATGTGCACTAGAAGAAAACCACCCAGGGACTTAGAGATTGAACATGTTTCTCGTACAGTGGCTTCTGTGTACAGCCACATGCTAAATGGGCACTAGCTTAGTCAACTACATAGTGGAAGACCCATGCATTGGCCTCTTCAGGTTAACTAGAATGAGGGAACTAGGAACCCTACATTGGTGCCTGAATACAAGCTAGCATTGTGTATTGGGAGGAACCTATGGAAAGACTTCATCACATTCTCAATCTGCCAGTACTCCATCTTGGTGAGTACTTATCCAGCGGCCACTAGTGGCAACAAGATGAGATTGTGTCATGTGGGTAAAGTGTACAACTTCTGCAGAAGATAAAAATCTAAGTACTTAGCCGTGTCCCCGGTTATGGACAATACTGAGCAACTAAGGCCTAAAGATATGGGAGATCTCGACATTCCAATTTCTAAAAGAAAAACTTGAAAGTGACAACAAGAGACTTGAAGCACTTGGAGTTTTCCAGGAAGTGCAGAAAGATTTTGACAAAGATCAAAAACTACTTTGAAAAGATAGGACAAAACTATATTGCTTTCTACAAATGAGCCTAAACCCTACTTAAGCCAAATGTGCATGTAATGATAGGATTCACTTATTTCTACATAGTAGTGAAACTTGCCAATACAATTCAAATGTATTGACCCGTGTGGCTGTAACTTGTAATGTTGCAGGTTGGTTTGGTGTTAGTGAAGTTTATTGATTAGGATTACAAGTCTACAACCAACATGACTGCATGTGGCACTTGAAGATGAAGGACCCCATGCTTATAGATATTCTGCTGCAATGTAATGTAATAGCCAAATGAGCTATGTAAGATGTAATGAGTTATTTTATTCCTGGTTATAAAGTTGTATTATGACCTTTGTTTCTTGCTATTACATCTTAACTGTGGATGCTAGCTATTGATCCAGGGACTAGCATTGTAAACACAGGGATCTCTACCTTATTAAAGGTTGGGAACTCTTACACATAATCACTTCAGAGATATTGCAACCATCAAGATCAAAATCAAACTTAGCATCATAGGTAGTCGACTTATTGGGTTTAGGCATTATGGTAGGAGGAATAGGGACTTCTTGTGGTTTGGTGGCATCCATATTGGTGGAGGTAATAGTGCAAACACTATTATTTCTAGCAATTTCAGCTTCTCTTTCCCACTTAGCATGTAATTGATCTAACAGTCTAACATTTTCATCAATAGTAACTTGTATGACATGAGTAGCAGCAAACGTACTTTCCAAGGTTTCAGGTTTAGCAGCCATTTTATTAATCAAATAGGACTGTGCTTGAGACAATGAGGAAATATTTTTCTCAACATTCAAAAGTTTTCCCCCACAGTCTTGTTGAAAGTGGTTTGTTTATTAATAAAGTCTTTAAGCATGATTGCAAGTTAATAAGGAGCACTTCTAGTATTGTTGTAGGAGTTTCCATAGGTAATGCCATTATTAGGAGGATAATTCCTATAGTTATTACCATAAGCATTGTTGCAAAAATTATGATTCCTAATGAAGTTCACATCAACTTTCTCTTGTTGAGCAACCAAAGAGGCTAAGGGGACATTATTTGGATCTATATGAGCTTTTACATTAACAAGCATACCCATGATAACATGAATTTTATCACTCAAAGAGGAGGTTTCTTCAACCGAATTTACCTTCTTACCATGTGGAGCTCTTTCAGTGTGCCATTCAGAATACTTGACCATCATATTATCAAGGAGCTTTGTTGCAGCACCCAAGGTAATGGTCATAAAGGTACCTCCAGCAGCTGAATCCAACAGATTTCTTAAAGAGAAGTTTAAACCTACATAAAAATTCTGGATAATCATGCAAGCAGTCATTCCATGATTGGGACAATTCTTAACCAAATATTTCATTCTTTATCAAGCGTGAGCAACATGTTCATTATCAAGTTGTTTAAACTTCATTATTTCACTTCTCATAGATATAATCTTAGCAGGAGGATAGTATTTTCCAATAAAAACATCTTTGCACTTAATCCAAGAATCAGTACTTTTTCTAGGCAAGGATAGCAACCATTCTTTAGCTTTTACTCTCAAGGAGAAAGGAAACAATTAGAGCTTAATAATATCTCCATCAACATCCTTATATTTTTGCATCTCACAATGTTCAACAAATTTATTGAGGTGGGCAAGAGCATCATCAGAACTAGCACCGGAAAATTGCTCTTTCATCACAAGATTCAACAAAGCAGGCTTAATTTCATAAAAGGTAGCATCAGGAGAAGGTGAAGCAATATGTGTACTCAGGAAATCATTGTTGTTTGTGCTAGTGAATTCACACAACTTGGTGTTCTCAGCAGAATTCATTTTTGCAAAGGTGGAGCAAACCAATAGCAGCAGCAACTAGAGTAGGAACTAATTTTTCTGTGTTTTTTATAAGAAAAAGCAAACCAAACGAAACTATATTTTTTGGAGTTTTTGATAAAAAGAGCTAAACAAGGCAAAAGAAACTAAGCAAAACAAAAACAAAGTAAAGAGAAAGGTTGTGAAGGACTCCCCTTGTGAAGCCGTCCTTAGCCTCCCCAGCAACAGCGCTAGAAAAAAGCTTGATGACGTGTAGCTCAGATCACTATAGAGCTTCATTGGGAAACCCTCAGAGGAAGGTATGATGAGCACAGCAGCAAGTTTTCCCTCAGAAAGAAACCAAGGTTATCGAACCAGTAGGAGAAAGGAAACGACTCAAAGGTGTTGCTAGCAACTTGGAAACCTGCACAACACAAACTCAAGACTTTTCTCCAACGAACAGTGAGGTTGTCAATCTCACTAGTTTGCTGAAAACAAAGGATTAAATGTATGGTGTGGAAGGTAATGGTGGCTTGCAGAAAGTAAACAGTAACAGTGGAAGATGTATCAATGGTAAAGATTGGACCGGGGTCCATAGTTCACTAGAGGTGTTCTCCTTAATATAACAACATAACATGCTGGGTAAACAAATTACAACGGGGCAATTGATAGGACAGAGCAAGGCATAACAATGCAATACTAGACATTCATGATCCTATGAGATTTGATTGGGAATTACAACAATATACATAGACCGCCATCTAACTGCATATATGACTAGTAATCCACCTTCAGGTTATCATCTGAACCCCCTCCAGTATTAAGTTGCAAGCAACGGATAACTCCTTTAAGCAAATTGTGTAAAGTAAACAATACACATGTTCCATGAACAAGAGATTGTTTTTTTCTCCCTAGTAGCAACAACACATCTACAACCTTAGAGATTTCTGTCACTTCCCTAGATTCAATGGAGGCATGGACCCACTATCGAGCATAAATACTCCCTCTTGGAGTCACTAGCATCTACTTGGGCAAGATAGCTACTAGAAACGGAGAGCATGCAAGATCTCAAACAACACGGACCTGATAGAATCAATAAGATAGAATCATTAACCAATCTGACATAGTAATCTCAATATCCATCGGATCCTGCAAACACAACATGCATGATTACAAAAACATGATATTGATCATGAACGGAGGTCACAAGATCTAAACATGGTAGCACAAAGGAGGAGAAACAACCATCTAGCTACTACTTGGACCCGTAGTACAAGGTGGAACTAGTCACGCATCATACCGGAGGCTGGCATGGTGATGAAGAAGGCCTCCGGGATGATCTCTCCCCTCCGGTAGGGTGCCGGGAAGAGCTTCAGATCCCACCTATCTAGGGACGATGGTGGTGGCGGCTATGGACTATTTTGTGGAAGATTGATCAGGTACTTAGGGTTTAGGTATCGGGGGCTTCTTATAGGCGAAGAGGGAGGCTGAGAGGGTGCCCGAGGAGGCTGCACCCCCCCAGGCGCGGGCCAGGCCTAGCCACGCGGCCAGGGGGTGTGGCCCCCTCGAGGCCCTTCTATGTCTCGTCTTCTGGCTCCGTGTTCTCCTCGGTAAAATATTGACTTTGGCTTTTGTCCCGTCCAATTCCGAGAATATTCATTTTCTAGCTTTTCTGGAACCAAAAACAGAAGAAAAAAGGCAACTGGCACTATAACATCTTGTTAATAGGTTAGTCCCAGAAAATATATAAAAATACCTCAAAGTGTAGACAAAGCAAAGCAAAGTGGATAATGAACAAGCATGGAACATCAAAAATTATAGATACGTTTACAATGTATCAGCGGATTGTGCACCTATGAAGACCTATGAAGGCGTCGATTAGTGAAAGTTTGCTAGGTGCGCATTTGGTAGCATGCATGTAATTTCTGAACCGGTCGGACAGTGCAAAAAGGGATCACAATTGAACATGACCAAATGAACACCCTTAACAGAAATAGCACAAGTAAAACTTAGTCTTAACAAGAATGGTCGTCGCGAAAAGGGGATCATAGTTTACCATAACACCATGGTGTTAACCTAGCACCACATCAAAAGTGGGTGTCATCCTACCATCAACACCAGCAGTTCACCGTCTATAGTACAAGAAGGTGCACTTGAATAGTCAACCATCACAAATTTCCTTTATCTTCTTTAGTTTATCCTCGTTAGCTGCATTGGCTTTGAACAATTCATCAAGCGCGTACTCTAATTTCCTCTTTTCCCCCTTCAAGATCGTCCAGTCCTCATCACATTGCTTCTGCTTATCTTTGATTACATCAGCCTGGGATTTTTGTACGTTCTTTGGCATATCAACGTCATTCCTCAATGCTTCATTGTTGTCAATCCCCCATAGCTTCGTAAGTGCATTCTTCGTAGCATGGACACTCAATGTCTACCCAAGCCACAAACCCATAGTTTTTGACCTCCTGCAGGTCATAAATTCATTGGCACAGACCTACTGCTTGCCATAAAAGTGAATAGTGATACAAGAAGCTAAGCACTTACGGTCTACACATGGTAGAGGTAGAATCTGCAGCCTGTGTTGGTTCCTTCAAATGCAACATGTCTGGAAGTATCAAGTTTGTGGATGCGACAGAGCTCGGGACAATTTGTCGCTATGTCGTAGAAACTAGGATCTTCGAAGGAGTTAGAGAATAGTCCATGTCCGTGAAGTTCTAGCACACCAAATCTAGTCCGTATGACTGTAAATCGAGTATTTCTAACTCGCTACCGAAACCTAACCCTATGAAAGAATTGGGGAAAAGTGGACTTACACCTCAATATGATTGGGAAGAGTTGGTGTCGTCATGCTAGCTCGGCATGGCCGCTGACCTGCGGGTTTTGCCTTGCTGAGGGTGTTGTCACTGTCACCGACAGTGGCCGAATTTGATCGGGAAAAGGAGAAGGGGGAAATGTGGATCTAGTTTCAGTAGTGAGCGGGTAGGTTATGTCTCGGTGGGAGGTGAGGGAAATGATCCCCCCCCTTTTTGAGGTCAGCGGGAATCTCCCACCTTGTGCCATCGTCGGCCGAGCATTGGCAGGGGAGCGCCGGTTTTGCATCCAGCAGGCACACGACGAGGGTGGCTCACTGGAAACGGCCAATTCGAGCGTAGCACCTGGGCCTGGCTCCAGGCTGTGTTTTACGGTTCGCGGCGCAGCCAAACGCCTCATGCAGGTAAAGAAACCGATTTTGCTTCCCACTAGCCTGCCCGGAGAGTCTGCAGACTACCAAATGCGCCCTAAAACACTGAGGATGACCGTTACTTGACGCAGCCCGTAGACCCGAAGCGCGACCTTTGCGGAGGTTGTCTAGGATCTACAACAGGATCAAATAGTTAAATTCTCTAGGGTTTAGAAAATATTAAATACATGCCTTTCACTTAGTAAATTTCTCTCCCCTAGATACGGCGCACGGTTATTTTTGTACTTTGTTTAAAAAGCCGTGGAATCGCGCGAGCATTCAACTAGTAGGTATAGATATAAATAGATTAAACTAAATGCGGACAGAAGTTTTAAATTTTATTTAGAATTTGTTATATTTACAACGAAATTTATCTAAAACAAACGGAATTTAAAGAAAAGCTAATCAAATGACGGTGGTTGTTCGAGCCATCCAAATACTTCTGGAACGCCGCGTAGTCCATGAACCTTTCCTCGCCAGCGCTTGGCCATGCGTCGTCGTTGGGATCGTCCTTCACGCCGTCGCTTGGCCCTGTGCCGTTGAGATTGTCCTTCACGACGCCGTTGGAACGAGCCCAACATCGTCGTGTGTAAGGACGACGGTCGACCCATCGGACTCAAGGATGGACAAATCGATCGCTTGCTCGGGGCTTATAGATCCCATGCGACATCTTTACACGGAATTGGAAGGAACGCGGCATCGTTGCAAAGAATAGCTCGCATGCAACACTTCTGAAGCGGCAAATAGCTCCCGTGCAACACTTTCACTTAACCCACGAGACCGTCAACGAATTCGAATTAGCTGAGCACAGTAGGACCCACAGCCTCTCCACGTCATGGTGGAACTCACCTGATGTCCACCTCATATCATGGGACACACCCTGTGGTTGAAGAGAGCCGTTGGCCCCGATCCATCCCCGCACCCGAGCACTCCCGCCACCGTTCCAGCATCTCATCCCCTTCCGTTTTCTTCTCCAGCGAGCAAGTGCGGCAACGCCGGCGAGCGATGTCGAGCTCTGCTTCCTCCCACTGCTCATGGCCTCGGTATGGTGCGGTGCCGATGAGGACGTGCCCCGATTGCCCCCGTACCGTGCCCCTAAAGCGGCTTGTCACATCCACCGACAATAACGGAAACATTGGCTGGGAATTTATGAAGTGTGAGAGCAAGCCCGAGCCGGGAAAGGTGAGATTTGAGTGTTCTAAGTGCCAATTTCTCGCTTTTCTTTCGAAATTTCATGCATTTAATCGAATATGGGATTTAGGGTTCACCTCTGCGATTTCAGGAACTGCCAAAATGTGGGCACTTTGAGTGGCTTGATGAGTACATCGAGCGAATTGGGGTGGAGGTAGCATCCCGGGAGCTCGAAAACCCGTCAGTGGTGGAGCAATTGGGATGTGGCAACCCCATTTCTGCTGGTACTACGGTAGATGCGGAAGTGAAGGCCGAGCTGAAGAAGATGAACAAGCAGCTAAGGCAAATCATCGAATTGAAGAAGCAGGAAAATCTGATGGCCGGTTTTTTTATTTTTGTGTAATTTCTCTCGGATTAGTTTATCTCCTGATCGTTAGTCATTACACAGCGCAATCAGTGTTCGAGTGATGCTTTGTAATGGATGTAATGGTCTATGTCTTTGGCTTGAATAAAATGCACCACAAATTTGGGCTAATTTTGAGCTGCTCTGTTTTCGAAATCAATGTTCCTTCAATTTCGTCAGTTTCGTCAGTGTTCCTTCAGTTTTATCAGTGTGCAGGGGGTGCCCGTGTGCAGGGGAGGGGGAGGGGTTGAAAAGTTAAAAAAAAACAATTGACGAGGATTGAAAAAGGCCAGGCCCAAATAGAACTTAGCCATGCCAAAATGGTCGTATCCAGGCCCAATAGTAACTAAATGTTGATTGGGCAAAAAAAATGGTACTCACGTTACAATCTAAATAGGGACGTGTGGATCTGCAGATACTCGTGCTTAGGTCGCAATCTTTTATTTTTTGCAAAAGTAAATATATAAATGAAGTCCAAGGGCATCCATTTAACTAACATAACTTGGGCGCTCCTTTAACTTATGTAGATATGTAAATGTCTTGTTTGACAATGAACCATGTGTTGTTTGAAAATAATCAACCATCGTAACGTTAACTTATTCTTCCTTTTGAGCTTTTCTAATTTCACTCATTTTATAAATATTGCATGAGTATTATATGAGAACTTGTTTTTGTGTCTTTTGTTTTATACACTTGTTGTTTTGGGTGTTTTGACAAATGACAATACAATAAAACACATATTACAATAAAACAAGGGGATAGATAATATATTAGATAACATTTATATTCGATAGCCCGATCGATAACATTGGGATAACATTACAATAAAAAGAAAAGGGTACAATAATATAGAAGGGAATAGGCGCCTAAACCCTGGGCTAGCCCCTAAACCCTAACCCTATCTACCCTACTCCATCGGCGGTGGAGGCGGTGCCGGTGCCCCCGCCCTCCGAGCCGCCGCAACATTCCAATCCGCCAGCCTCTCCCGCTGCTCCCGCCGTCGCTGCTCCTCCTGGAAGGCCCAGCGATTGGCCTCCCGTCGTTTATCCTCCTCCCGTCTGCGCCTTTTCTTCAAGGCGCGCTTGGCCCGCTTCTCCTCCCACTTGGAGTAAGGAGCCAGCTCCGCCTCCTCCTCCTTCTCCGCCGCCTTCCAGTACTCTTCGGAGGGGCCGTCGTCGGGGAGGTTGCCGCCGCCGGGGACGGGGTTGTGGACGAAGGGTCCCTCCGCCCAGGGGCAGGGCGGGGCTTTGCGTCCCTTTTTTCCACGCTTGGGGCGCGTGGGCGCCTCCTGCTCCCAGACCTGCTTATGGTCCGGGTGGTTGTCCTCGTTGCTAACTTCGGTGTCGGAAGGGAAGCGGAGAGGGGGAGGTCGCCATGGTCGCCGGAGTGTTTTGGGGCTGGGAAGAGGCAAAGGGATGGGCTCGAGGTTGAAGATGAGGGGCAAAATGAGATGAGGAGGCAAAGGCGTTTTGCCTATTTATTGAGGGCGAGGCGTGAAGGGCGGCGTGGGAATCCAGCGTTGGCGCAGCCGCGTGCGCTGCGTTGCGTGTAGGCAGCGGGCGTAGCCACGTGCGTGATCAATGCGGTCAGTGCAAAAAAAATTGCTAGGATGCGCCGTGACCCCTGCACCGTCGCCCCCGCCCCTGCATGCATGAATGCATTAATGCGAAAGAGAGAAAAAACGTCCAAGGTAGTTGTTCATTGGCAGTAAAAAATAAAAGAGAAAATAGAATTTGGCCTTAATTTACTCGATAATAAATGTAGGAATCTAGTACCAAGGTACTCGTTCGTTTTTACACACCGCATGAAACAAACTCGTTCGTTTTTACACACGCAAGAAAAATCGGTGAGAATAATCAGAGGGATGTCAATTGGAGGGAATAGAGGGAGTATGAAACTAAGTTTATAATATTTTAGATTTTGATTTTTTTCTTATATACGTAGTCAAAGTTGATATTTTAGATTTATAAATATTTACTTTTTGTATGGCGCATGAACCGGATGGGAGTAAGTTTGACTAAAGAAAGTTGTTCGACGTACACTTATTTAATGCGACGGAGGGAGTAAATACGCTGCAGCGCTGTTGCACACAAAATAGCTAGACTGCAATGCGAGAGGCAGCTGCATAGCATGCATGCATGGTGCAGCACGCCCCGCCCAGTGCCCTCGCATGCCACGCTCGGTCCAACGGTCAATGGAGTGTGCCACGATGTACGTTATATTTACATATTTTAGATTTTGATATTTTTTCTTAGGCTGGTCATAGTGACATGCATACTCATTCTGTCTTGAAATCAAGTCCAATAACATTTAGCAAAATAACATAGATGTGGTATCATGCAAAGTCTCATTTATTACAATGTAGACTTATTCTGTCTTGAAATTTGTGATGTTTATGGTAACATTGCTAGTTGACAATATATGTAGGACTATGTTACTATCCAAGTTACTCCCACTATGACTAGCCTTATATACATAGTCAAAGTTCATAAATATTGACTTTTTCTATGGCGCATGAACCTGAGGGGAGTAAGTTTGACTGAAGAAAGTTGTTAGACATACACTTATTTAATGCGATGGAGGGAGTAAATACGCTGTAGCGCTGTTGCACGTAAAATAGCTAGACTGCGACGCTAGGGGTAGCTGCATGCATGGTGCAGCCCGCCCCGCCCAGCGCCCTCGCATGCCACGCTCGGTCCAACGGTCAATGGATTGTGCCACGCTGTACCTTATCTGTTCATGGAAAAACGATGAAGCCAATCAGATTCCAGAATCATCCATCCCACGGATCGCCAAGAGCTAGCCGCGAAATCCTTCTAAGAGACGCCAACCAATCAGGTTGCAGAATAAGCCCTTCCACGGATCGCCTAGAGCCACCGGCGGAATCCTTCTAGAAGACGCGATCGGACGGCCACAGTGTCGCGCTAGGGTTAGATCTATGTTCCTCATTCGGCCTTAGGGTTAGCTGGGTTTAGGATGCAGTCAACGGGGTTTCACAAGTTTGACCAGACATTCAAATGTGCATAACTAATTCAAAAAAAATCAAAAAAAAATACAAAACCTTCGCATGGTGTCATGTTATGTGACATAGTTGTGAGGAAAAATATCAAACTTGGTCTATTGATCATATTTCAAAAAACCCTTCACAAAATGAGCTATCTCCTCCGAGGTTTTCTGGCTTTCGGGTCAAATGACCAATGATATGGCTAGAATCAAGTCATAGTTTGTGATAATGTGCCCATATTGGGAATGCATGTGTATAATGGGATGACTAGTAATGTTGTAGCACAAAGTTTTCCTTTTCGACGCACAGAAAATCCATTTTCTATTTTCTGAGTGCCGAAAGAGGGGGGGATTTGTGAAGCAACCACCAAATTGAAGTTTCAAAATGGTAACATCCTATTTTTCAAAAATAATAGATCACCTAGCATGTACAATTTCCCAAATTGAATATCTCAAACCTTTTATTCCATTCCTGGTGAAAAAGACAAATCTTGCCGAATCGGCTGGAAGTGGGTAAGATATGAACTACAGGTACATGATTTCATGCTGATGATTTTTTATAAAAATCATTCTTAGGTTCACAACATGCTATTTCATCAGAGATCCAATGCTAGTTTTGTGAGCCTCAGCCCCTAGCTAAGAATATTTATGAAAACCCATCAAAAAGTTTGACCAGACATTCGAATGTGCATAACTAATTCAAAAAAATACAAAACCTTCGCATGGTGTCATGTTATGTGACATAGTTCTGAGGAAAAATATCAAACTTGGTTTTAGAAATGGTCGAAACAAAACTTGCTTAGAAATGGGGTGGTTTACCCTAGCTTTGGAGCTCATTTCTACCACATTTTGGGTGAGGGTGATTTGTACTTCACAAAAGGGATCAGGGTGAGGATGAGTTGTATTGTACATATGAGAAAAACGTTGGAAGCTCATACAAACATAGAAAAGTGACATAGCTACATTTGTTGAAATTCAAATTTACCATCATATTTGAATTTTGTCCAAATTATCAACAAGTGACAAATTATTATAATAAAAAATCTTTACAAAAACAACAACTTCCAAATTATTACAATAACAAATGTTTACAACAACAAGTGCCAAATTCAAAGTCTATTTATTTTGGCTCTTCTTACCCCTCGTTTTCTTCTCCTTCACAAGTTTCACACCACACAACAGGTTTATGCTCTTCTTTTTCTTACCATTACCATCTGTCCTCCCCACAGCACGTCCAAGAGTCTCCTTCACCTCCTGCACCTCCTCAACAACACAATCTGGCACTAGAGCCTCATCAACATGGTCACTTTGCACCAGGGTCTCAACAACATGGTCAGTTTGCACCAGATCCTCAACAATAGGCTCATTTTGCACCAGAGCCTCAACAACAGGCTCATTTTGCACCAGAGCCTCAACAACAGGCTCATTTTGCACTAGAGCCTCAACAACATGCTCATTTTGCATTAGAGCCTCAATAACAGGCTCATTTTGCCCCTCATTTGCACCAGAGCTTCCAAATCAGAAACGGTGTGCCCTAAAGCCTCAATAGTTTTCACAGCGTCCTCAAAAACAAGTTCAGATTGCACCTCAGCAGCACCAAACATGATCTGGTTAGTTCTCTTCTTTCTTGGGACATTGATTCTTGCCCTTTTCACTGGCCAGCATTCATCAACAACAAGATGTGGGCCTTTTTCTCCATGCTTCCTCCTGAAAACAAGCAAGTTAGCTGGGGGAGAAAAATCATCAACAAGAAATGGGATAGATTTTGGATGAACATACTTTGGATTTTCAGCAGTGTATCTGCACTTGGTAGAGCCAGATCGGTGTCCAAGTTCTTCACAGAGTTTGAATCTATTCTTGTTACCTTTTTGGCTTGGCATATTTCTTTTCATCTTTCTTTCCCTTCTTGTTGCTCCCACCTTTCTCAAACCAAGCCTTGAATCTACTCTGCTTGGTCCTGCCAGCCTTTCTTTTCATCAAAGTAGGACACAAGGAGAACTGAATGTCCACTTCAGGCCACTGAGACTGATCTGTAAGTGCTGGAATTGGTGTTCCATATGCAGCCTTGAATTTTGCTACAGAATAATACTCATGCAAATATGGGTGCATATTTAGCTTGTGTTTGGAGGCCAAGAAAAGTATGGCATGCTCACAAGGCTTCCCAGTGTGTTGCTACTCAAGGCATGTGCATTCATGCAATTGCGTGTCAACAACATGCCTCCTGCCAGTCTTTGTATCTCTGACTTCAGCACCACACAATGAGGATTTCTCAACACGCAAATGTGCAAGATTTCTACTCCTGTTGACCACCTGCTGCACAACATCAGGAAGCTTATCTCCTTGAAGAACATTACCAAGCCTTCTTCTCAATTCCCACAACCTCATGATCATGATCCTGATCTGGTCAACCATGTCATGGACATGCAAGTCTTTTAACTCCTTCACTTTGTTGTTGAAACTTTCTGCCAAATTATTGTTGATATGATCACTGGCAGTGTTAAAACCAGACCTGTAACATAAAATGAGAATGGTAGGTTTCCAACCATGTACAAAACTTGACCCTATCCTCCTCAGAGCATGCCGCCTTAATCTTCTCAAGGTGATATGAATGTGTATGTCTGGTGTAAGATCTTGCTGCTGGCCACATGAGTCCAAAATCATCTCCTCTGAATTTTTTGATCAAATTCATCCACATATGGCCGAAGCACTCCCTCTGCTCAGCATGAGGGAAAACAATCTTAACTGCATTTTCTAAACCTTTACATGCATCTGTGTGCACTGCCAATGGAGAGACTAGCCCTATGCATCTTTTCAACTGCATCATGAACCATGTCCATGATGCCTCTGTCTCATACTGAAACATGCCAAGAGCTACAGGGAACATCCAATTGTGTCCATCTAAAGCATTGCATGTTGCTAGTTGACCATTCCACTTTCCAGTCAAGAAAGATGAGTCTATACTCAAATATGGACGGCACCCTGCTTTGAATCCATTGATGCAAGGCATTAAAGCCATGAAGAATTTAGAGAAGACTTTCCCATCAGCTGTTAACTTAGTATCTATCTCCACAACACTGCCAGGTGACCTCTTCTCTACTTCTTCTTCGAAGTTATAAAGCATTCGAAAGGTATTTTCCCAATCACCATATAGCTCTTTCATTGCCCTTTGCTTTGCCTTCCACACTGCAGTATAATTCAGCTTAATGGGGTACTACTTTTCCAAGTCTATTTTCAGTCTCTTTGCAGTGCCGTTTGGTGTTGTGGCTAAAATGGGCTTGATCTTTTCTGTAACCCATAATTGTGATGTTATCTTTGTAACTGTTTGAGAACTTGTAATGCAAGTATGAGGTTTTGGAATTTGATTCACTCTTATTGTCCTTCCATCAGGTTGGCGTCTAGCAGATATATACCACTTGCAAGGCTTGGCACCACCATCATAACCTACGCATTTTGCATAGAACTTCTTTTTATCAGTCCACATAGTCTTGGTAGCAAACTCACGTTTGACTGCATATATCCTGAAACACATCCTGAATTCATCCATGCTTGGAAACAATCTCCTAACTTCAATAACTGGGTCCTCTTTGTCATAAACTATTACCAGCTCATCATCATGTGCATCATCTACATGAACTGCAAACATTTTCCAACAACTCTAGATCTATATCTGCCTCTTCATCTCTTAAATGGTTTTCACCATCATTTGCAGCTTCATCCCTCTTCTTCTCCTTGTCTCTGTCATCTATAGGAATGCCAAGAAGCTTTGCCATTTCAATGTCATCTATTGGTGCAATGACCAAATCAGTCTGGTCATGTATCTCAACTGAATTCTAGTCAACAGTTACAATCCTTTGTGCATTAGCATCTGCACAATCCCCTTGTGCATTATCATCATCCTCCACTGTTAACACTTCCAACTCAGTAAGTATAGGCATTACTTGCCTTTGTGCAGCCCAATCATCCTCGGCCATCTGAGCAGCCAGCTTTGAGGCCACATATCCAACCCACGAATCAGGTTTCAAATCAATGAGCTCTGCTAAAAACAGAACAGTTTTGCTTGTCCAACCGTTTCGCTCATCGATTTCTTCAACTATATGTTCCCCTGTCTCAACCCTAACATAGTCACATTTGCAATCATCAAATCGTAACAAAGAAACTTCTTTCTCTGGCCCCCAAACCACACTATGCCCAATTTTTTCCACCATTTTCCTCACCGCCTCCTCTCCCATGTTTATTAGATCTTGGGGATCAACATGTTCTAATTCCACCTCCCATTTAACAACTGTGTCTCTCTCAATGAGCTGCGTGCTGCTATCAACTAAAATAGCCCTAGAGGGAAAGAAATTGATGCGAAATTCGAAGGTTTGGTGCGCAACATTGTGTCTCCTGTTTTTGGCAGGCACTGTGAGCTAGCAAAAGCGAACAAAGAGCTCAACCTTAGAGAAATTAAGTGCAGAGATACGGGATATATCGATTAGAATTCCCCTCTCCATGCTCCATCTCGTCCCCCTCGCCCCGTTCAGCACACCCTCGCCTCCACAATCTAGCATCAATGGGCACGCTCAGATCTCGAATTGAGAAGCATGGGAGAGGAATTAGCTTTCAAATGGCACTCACCACCTTCGTCGTCGAACAAAAGCGCTGCCGCCTAAATTAATTGCCGTGCCGCCGCCGGCGCCGAGAACAATGGGTGAGGTCCGCCACCGCCATCGGGGAAGCTACAGTCAGTGTGACGCGCGCTCTCGGTCGGAAGAGGTTGGTTTGACTGGCTTGACTGGCTGTCCCAACCGACCGGTTTGGCTTAACCCTAATCTTGGAACAAAGTTAAATGTGTCCTTAACGACCGTTTTATGGCCCGTGTGGCCCTGGGATATTAGCTGCCTCACAACCGTCGCATGCGAGCTATTCTTTTCAACGATGTCGTGTTCCTTCCAATTCCACATAAAGACGTCGCATAGGAGCTATAAGCCCGCTTGCTCGAGCGTCTTGGCCCAGGTGTTGTGATCACTCGCGGAGTTCATCCACACCAAGTTGTAGCCTGAGGTGTCCGAGAGATTGTCGATGGTCGCCATCAGTCGCTATTGGCGGAGGTGAACGTTGAGTGCATCCTCCTCTTCTTCCTCTTTCAGATCCGGCTTGGGGAGGAGCGACTCATTGATGACGATGCCCCTTGCTGGGGGCGTGAACTCCTCCTTCACCTCCCTTTTGGGTGTGGGGAAGGGGAGGCGCGCGAGGAAGACCGGCTAGAGGAGCGCGCAGGCCTGCCAGAGCACGAACAACGCGACAAGGAGCCAGACATTACCATTGAGGCCCTAGGAAGCCACTAGGTCGCTCGCAGTGCCGCTAGTTGTGGCGATAGCGGGGGCGATGGCATCATCTCCAGGCGATGGTGTCGAGCCGAACTTGCTCGACAATAGACTCAATAGAGTGCCCCGGCACGCCTCAGAACCGGTTGCATCCCTCCTTGTTGTAGGAGTTGGGTTGCCCGATTAGACCGTCGAGGTCTTCCATGCCCTCTGTCCACCGGACTTTGAGGATTTGGAGCCACCAGTTGTTGTTGTCATCCGTGGCCCACATGGGGACGCGAGCGCTCTGACGCCGATAGACCCCACCGATGGTTGCGGATATGCTCATACCAGGATTTGCTGCCGGGCCTAGGCACTAGAGGGATACCGACATTATTCACCGGCATCCTTCACCCGTCGCATGGGATGTCGTAGTCCAGCGGGCACATGTATCGCGCACGATACAACGTCCATGACTCATCAACTGCAAGGTTGCGTAGCCCGTAGCTGTTCAGGGATCCCCCGCTGGAGCGTATACTGTTCGACATTGCACGGTGGTCGATATGGTGGTCGAGCGATGGCTAGGGTTTCAGAGGGAGACGTGTGCGCATGGAGAATGCGAGGCGAGGGACGACACGTGTGCGCTTTTATCGCTGGCGGCATGCGAACCGACTGCGCGTGCATTAAGTCTGGCGATCCTTCCCGCGACGCCACTCATTGGCACATGTGTCACAACGACGACGAGACGCATGCCGGCCTCGACGAGACGTATCACTGCGATGCAACAATTATGCACGCCGACTGGAGGTAGGCAAATGAGATTTATCATAGCAGGCAACCACTATCACTATGATAGAGCTGGCGCTCCAGGCGTCGCGGAGCCAATGTGTCGTGTTCGGCGTGCCCGCAACATCCTCTATGGGAGGGGATGGCCTAGAAGCGCCGAATACTCTATTGGGTTGCGCGCGACAGAAACGGTCTTTGGGTCAGGTGGCTGGGCACGTTGTTTTACCCAGCGTACCCCAAAGGCATTTGGGAGATCCTTTGGGCCTTTGACTTGGATATGCTTTTAGAGCATCTACTCAAAATGGTGACCAACTAAGAGCATCTCTAGCAGTACCTGTAAAAGGGGTCAAAACTGAACTTTTCGATGAAATACGGGCCACACTCGGTTTCTGGCGCATATCAGAGCCCGTATACCTCATCCGACACGTAAAAGTTTTTTGGTGGCCCGTTAAACACACGCTGCGACCAGCATATCTAGCGGTCGGAGAGTGTGACCCAAGCCGAAACCCTATCCCTCTCTGCCGCTCTCCCTGTACCTCTCTGCCACCGCCGGCAACTCTTCAGCCCTCAAATCCCTCTCTGTTGCACCCATTCCCTATGCCACCGCCACCAAACGCTCCGCCTCGCTGACATGCGTGTAGGGGTTCGTAGCATGGAAAACAAAAAAATTCTATCGCATGAACACACACAAGCCAAGATCTATCTACTAGATTGTAGCAACGAGTCGATAGAGTACTAACCCTCGAGGATCCAAAGCGGTTAATGAGAGCAGATTCTCGTGGGTTATGTAGTCGTTCACTTGCCGATCTCAAGATCGCGTAGGCGATCCTTTCGGCACCGCGTTCCGCCGGCATTCTCGCAGTTGGTCACACGTACGGTACTCGTTGAAGACCTTCCTCTCCCTTGTTCCAGCAGGCATCGGAGGTTCTAGCTGTCTCCTCGTGATTCCGGCAGCACGACGACGTGGTGTCGGAAGTAGAGGGGAGATCCCGCAGGGCTTCGCCTAAGCTGGAGCGAGTATGGTGGAGTAGAAAAGGGCCTTGGCGATCTAGGATTTATATGCCGAGGGAAGAGGGCAGCCGACGGCTAGGGTTTAGGCTAGACGGCAGCGGCGATTTAGAGGGGAACTAGGGCGCTGGCGTCTTGGGAGGGGGCAGTGGCGGCCTAGGAATTGGGTCTTGGGCGCCTATGGAAAGGGGGATACCTTGGGGTGCGCCCTCACCCCTCCTTATATAGGTGCGGGGGCGTCCAAGGGTGTTCCCAACCCAGGTGGAAACCCTCCCTAACTCGGAAACTATGTTGGGATTTGACTTTTCAAACTGCCTTTTTGACTTTCAAATTAGAGTTTTATTTCTCTCTTCCAAGTGTCTAGCCAAGTGAACTAGGACATGATGCAACCATTCCACTTTGTCATGACTCATCCATGTACCCTTCCTCTTCCGGATCGGTGAACCTTCTAGACCCTTCTAGAAAATTCCGGTGAAAACACCGGAATCATTCCCGAACTCCGAAATTGGACATTCCTTATATGAATCTTATTCTCCGGACCATTCCGGATCTCCTCGTGATATCCCGGATCCCATCTGAGACTCCGAACAACATTACGTATCTTTACTCACATTCCATATCTACTAAACAACATCGAATCCTTAAGTGTGTCTCCCTACGGTTCATGAATTATGCATACATGATCGAGACTCTTCTCCGATCAATAACCAATAGAGGATATGTGATCCCTTGTGAGCCAGTCACATTCTTGCAAGCTAATTGGATGACATTGCACCGAGAGGGCCCAGAATATATCATCTGTCATATGGATGGACAAATCCCACTCTTGATCCATGTGCCTCAACACATACTTTCCGAATACTCAATGCCACATTTATAGCCACCCAGTTACGGTGTGGTGTTTGATGTCATCAAAGCATCCTTCCGGTGATGGTGATTAGAATGATCTCATGGTCGAAGGAATTAGGTTACTATGTATCAGAAAGCTTATAGCAAGTGAACTATTTGAATGACTTGATCTTATGCTACACTTAACTATAGGAGTATGTCCATCACATCATTCTCCTAATTATATGACCTTATTGTTAATCACATCTCAATGTTCATGATCAGGAAACCATGATCATATATTAACCAACAAGCTAGTTTAACAAGAGGCTTTACTAGGGAATCTTTTATGTTTACAAACTACACAAGTATTAATGTTTCTGGTTAATACAATTATAGCATGGTATGTAAACATTTATCATAAGTACAAAGATATGATAATAACCACTTTATTATTGCCTCTTGGGCATATCTCCAACAGTCTCCCACTCGCACTAGAGACAATAATCTAGTTTCAAAACTTTGTGTATTCAACACCTATGGCTTTCCGGTGTTGTATTTACACAATTGCTAGTGGTCAACCGATCTTCGGATCTGACACTTACAGGTCCGTGTGAAATTGCATGTCTTTGCGTCTCTACGTATCACTTATTCTCTAATGAGATGGCATTGTATAAATTTGGTCCTTTGGTGAGACCTTTAGTTCCTTGGGGTTAAAACATGTTGATAATATTGCCGTACAATATATCTTCATAGTACTAGCTCCCTGTGAACCACACCTAGTTTGATAATTAAACCACTTAACACAAATACCCTCTTTAGCTGTTACAATAACAGTCATATACTTAGCCTTTTGTTGTAGTATCCATCACAATGTCTTAAATTTGGAACTCATCCAAATCCATCATGGGATCTCCTTTCCATTACATTGTGCCACTCATAGTTTAAATTGAGATAAACTTAATTTGTACTTCGTGACAAACTAGTACCAATATAACTCTTTACAATGAACTATCTATCTATTTGTCACCTCTACAAAAACAACATATTCTTAGTTCTTTAAAAATATCATAAGAATATCTTTACTATCGTCTAATAATCATCTTATGAATCATTCTGGTATATGCTCATCACATTTAGATTATATGACATATCTTGATGTGTACATATCACAGTATGATTGGAAAAATACTCTTTGTGATTTCATTCATCAAGTATCAAAAATATTTGAATCTTTGTTTCACTTACCAAGTGTCGATACACTTGAATTTAGATTTAATCCTTTCTGTGTGGTAAGAACCTTTCTTGTCATTTCCATATTGAACTCTTTCAATATCTCATATATGTACATTTGTCACAACCATATTAGCGTCTCAATCTATCTATATATATTGATGCCAAATATTTGGGTTTTGCCTAAGTCTTTCATCGAGATGAAATTCTTAACACGTGTTAATAAAATATACATCATTTCCAATCAACAATATGTCTTACACATAATGTATTAGAAATATGTCTTAGTGCTCCCACTTAATTTATTGCAAATGCAAGCATCTTCATCGTCTCTGATGAATTTAAAACTTTTTTTAACAGTTTCATCATGGTGAAGATTCCAACTCCGCGATGCTCAGTTCAACCATTGTAGTTTGCATACGCATTTTAGCATCCTTTGAATTAACAAAACCCTATGGACCATGTTATGCACACGTCCTAGGTAACTATTCTATTAGAAGAACTTGTTTTGTTTATTCAACTACCACATAACAAAATTATATGTAGTGGTTGCTACAATAATCCTTCTATACTAAATATCGCTATGAAAGATCAAATATTGTCATAGTCAACCTTTGAACATTGTTATGAACTCTTTCCCAACATGTCGAATATTTCATAGATGTGAAACATCCATGTCTATTTCTTTATAGATCCAAACACGACTGTCAGGTCTTACACCTTTCTTGAGGGTCTTTCAAGTTCAATTCTTGATTTCTCGTGTATGGAACTATCACTGATTCTATGGCGTAAAGCCATCTTATGGACTTAGGGCCCATCATCGCTTCTTTGCATACAGTCGGTTCATCATTATCAAATAACAATGATCTACTTTCAAATCCTAGTATTTGATTGTTTACCCAACCTACTAGGTTCAATAGGAACTTAGACCTCCGTGACCACAACCTTTGAAGCACGTGAGCCATGAGCATTGTTGCTGCCTCCAGAACACTTTTCCGCACAGCGCAACTTTGCACATATAGCTAAGGTTCTTTTAACCTTATCAAAGTTCTATTATCCTCCCACTTAACTTTTGACGAAAAATTTCTTCTCAAGAAACTTGACGTTCTAAGCGACAAATACTTTTGTCTTTGGTGTTATGGATGAGTACCCAATGATTATCCAAAATAACCTACAAAGACATGCTCATCTTACTTTGGTTGTAAACATCTTACTTATGCATACCAATGTTTAAGAAAGGACAACTTGGGTTTTATCCCAAACCATAAATTTCTATGGTGTCATTTCAATGGATCATGATGGATCTCTTGTAACACCCCAGTTCTAGCTAAATAGTAATTAAGGTTGCTTGAGCATTCATTAGCATCATAACATGAAAATGCATGCAAAGAGAAAATGATCAAAACCCTAAAACCCTAGCTTTCTCTCCTCTCTTCGAACACATTCAAATAGTTTGGGTTTCGAAAATTACCAAAATAGTTGGAGCCCAAATGGACTAAAAGGGCCCCTAAAATATTTTATACATCTCATAAAATTCCCTGGTATTTTGAAATATTCAAAACAGAATTTGAAATGAAAATGTAAACAGAAAATACAAAGAGAAAATGAAAAAGTTTCTACAAATAAAAAAATAGCAGCAGCAGCTTCCCAGGCCGTAGCCCACTCTCTCTTCCCTCTCTGCAATCTTTGCTGCAGCCCACCCTGGCCCAGCTTGGCCCATGCATAGCCCACTCTGGCTCGTACCCTTTCGCCCCTTTCTTCTTTTCTTCTTCTTCCCATGCGTCGCTCTCTCCCCTTCTGGTCTTATTCATCTCCCCTGTGCCTCTCTCTTCCCTAATTTGTCTTTGGCTGAACCAAGCTCACCGGAGCTCAACCGACCCGGCGTTCCCGACCTCGCCGAGCCCTGGTGATACCACCGTTGGAACCACCAATGTCGCCTCGTTCGTCTCGTTCAAGCTCGCAAGCCGGGGAAGCCCTAGATGCTCCAATTGGAAGCTCCTTCCCGAGCTCCGACCGTCGCCCCCACCATCGATTCCGACCACCCCGTCGCTCGCCGACCCTTCATTCAGCTTCATGGTGAGCTTCTAGTTGTCATGGACCCCTCCCCCACCGCTCTCTCGCTTTGCTTTGCCCTCGCGCCGTGCTCCGCCGTCCGCTGCTGCGCGTGCTTATCGCCGACGTGGTCTCTGACCACCACAGATCCCCGCGCCGCCCTTGTCTGGTAGCCCGCGCAAAGGCGCTTCTCATATGCGTAACATCGGGTCCGCGCGCGTGCCGTAGCGCCGCCACCAGATGGTCGCCGGCGTCGGCCACCGTCCTCCACGCGAGTCCACCTGAGGCGGGCCCCTCCTTGTCGACGTGGCCGCTGACGTGTCCTAGTCCCACCCATCAGCCTCTAAGGCTAGATGCCTCAGCGGTGCAAAAGGTTAGGGTTAGGGTCTGACCCAGTCAACCCCGACCCAAGTCCCACCTGCCAGCGTGGACGCTGAGGTGGTCCTGGGGCCCCTCTGTCAGCCACTGCGGCTAGGTGATGTCTGGGTATAAAAAGTTTAACCAATTGTTTTATTAATTTCAGAAATTGTTTGAATATTGTAAATTCAATATCTTAATTATAAGTCAGAAAATATGAATAATATATCAAAATGTTTAGAAAAATGAAACCTATCTATCTAAGCTATAATAATGCATTGTTCAACAACTTAAATGACAAGTCTAATTAGAACACCCTAGTAACCCTAACAGGTGATTTTGGAGTTTCGCCGAGTTAGGGTTTGTGCCCCTCGGAACCTCGATTAATTTGTCGAGCATGCTTTTGGGTTATGGTTCAATACAATTCAATTGTCATATCATCATACTTGCTTGAGCATTGCATCGATGCCATGTGGTGATTGTTTCCCCTCTCTTTTCGGTGTTCAGTTCTTCGCGGTAGAATACGATATCGATATCGAGATCGAAGCCCGAGGTTAACACCGTTGAAGATCGAAGATCGACGAACAATACTAGACCAACTGTAACCAAGTCAAGTACAAGATTCCCGAAGATCTGCTTATCGGTTATCAACTGGCAAAGGAAAGCATAGCCCCACCATGATATAAGTCTATGATTTTGAAAGCATTTCAATTCTGCCATGTTGCATACGATTCTACTGTGGTCTTTTATCGATAGATGGAGTATCCTATCTGTTGCATACTTCCTTTGAGCTTATATTACCTGATCCACTGCTCCTAGCATAACTAGGTTTGGCTTGTGTGCACTGCTAGAGCTATTATATGTGTCTGCTTAGCCATGCATAGCTATTGAGTCTGGTCCATCCAGATGATGTATCAGATGCAGAGAATCTAGTATGACAGGAGAACGTGAAGAGATAATATCTGAGGTGATATAAGTTAAACATGCTAAGGCTTGTATGGGAGGCCACGGTGGGATGTGGTTTTTCTAGTCCCATGCTCGCCACCACTAGGAACTAAGTTCTTGCCTTTGGAACCAAGATGAGCATGCAACCACACGGGGCCTGGACAACCTCATGACTGAATAACTTGCCTAGTAGATTCCATGAGTCACATAGTTCGGGCGTTCCATTCGACATACGCATTGAAAACATTTTCAAAAGAGGAGGTGAAGGAGGTGCATTCATACAGGTAGGGAAGCATGGACCGGGTTGCTTGGGGTTGATGTCGCCCCTGGTAAACCAACCTCGCCTCACATCTTTAAGTACCGGCTTCGGGATTTGACCCGTTACGGCGGAACCATACTTATTGCGTGACTCATGGTGTTGGCAAAAGCAAGGTAAAAGTTGTGTCTAACCACCCTCTGTCGGCCTTACAAGGAAGAGGGCTAATCATGTGGCATTAAGAGAAGGTTAGTACGTGTGGGTAAATTTTTACACCACTGTAGGGTAATAATCTTTTCGAAAAGCCGTGTTCACGGTTATGAACGACTTGGCGACCGGACTCAAGATCATAGAGAACTTTAACCTAATCTTAAAACTTGGCTGATCCACGTGTGCTTAAGGATGCTTCCTCATGGGTACGAGGGGGTGATCCTAGTTAGTAGATGATGATGATTCGGTGGATATCAAAAGATGATGATCAATATTTTCAGAGATGTTGCTCTCTTATCCCCTTTTAAAATACTCTGATTAGACGAGCTCCTTCTCTCTCTTGTTTTACAAACAAAAGTGGCTTTATGCAAAACAACTCCACCAGCCATAAGTCTTGCGGACTACACCCTGTACTCACCCTTGCTTTGTTGATACTTCTGGCAGAGTAAGTGTTCCTTGAAGACGAGTTCCGTACTACATCGACATCGACGAGTAGCTTGGGGTTCCCGGCCGGCAGCCTGGAATCTATGGGCTGGGACGTCATCGTTATGCTTCAGGCCTCTTAGGCCATTTGTTAAGTTTGCTATACTTAATAGCATAATTTGCCTTCTGTTGTTTGATGTTTGTGGTCAGTGACCTCTGCTTGTAATAATTTGGTTCTCTGCTCAGTTATGAGCTTGCTGTAATAAATTTTGTGTCGTAGGGTCACTTTGTGTTACCGATTCTTCACTGGATATTCTCGAGCTCAAGGTTAAGCTTATGTCATACGGAGGTCTGAGATTTGTTTAGCCCTGATCCCGGGGGTGTCACAGTTCTTGGTATCAGAGCAGTACCGACCGTAGGAAAACCTTGCTATTGGTCGATGTTGAGTCTAGTGTTTGTGAAAACTATTTTAAAGATGAAAAGTATTTGCGAAAACTCTAGTATGCTTCTTTTACTCCTTATCCAGTTTCGCTCTAACTCTGGGTCATTTTATCTTGTGTTGATTTTGAAAAGGTTTTGATATCCCTTCTAGTCTTTCAAAGCTTAGGTGCCTTCTTGGCATGTCGTTTCTAAGCCAGTTGACCTAGTGTTGAGTTCTCTAGAGTTGTGTGAGTTGTGAATTCCTTGTTCCCTTTGGTCTTGTCCATCTGAGAGATTCCTTTCTATCATGATCTCTCTATCCTTTGGATCCACAATATTATATCGTTGGATCTACAGTGTTCTGTTCCAGGCTTCGAGGTTTCCTTTCGCCTCGTGTGCCTCCTTTTTGTTTGTTGGGTACTTCAGAAGTCGTTTCTTCTCTTGGAATCTACCTAGTGAATACTATGTTGCAGTGTACACTATGTCACTCAAGTAGTAGTTACTTCTTTTCCGGGTTTTAACCCTTGGACTTGAACCTAAGATCCCCGATTGTGCTGGATTCTGGTGTTGTGAATCTTGTACATGAATTTGACCTTTAACCCAAGATCCATTCCTTTGACCCCTATGGTTAATGTTCACACATTAACTCAGGATGGCTGGTATTACCATTCTAGACTTCAAGCTTGTGGTGATTGTCGCGATTAAACTGTGACAGCTAAGGACTTCCCCTACCACATGCTATGGCAGATGTTCTTTAATGGAACCAAACAGATTATGCCAAGATTACTCCTCGAGAGTCTCATATCTATACTCGTTACTCCGCCACACCTTACCTTCTTATGCATTGGTTTTCGGAAGATTGTTGACTTATGCATCCACATCTTGGGATTCTATCCCAAGCATGTTCCTTTTCCCTTGCTGTTTTCCGACCTTTGTCTACCAGTTGGTAGCCAAGTAGTAAATAAGCATTGGTGTCTTCCGATGTAAGATATTCTTGCGGTCCGTCATGACAAACCATTTCGGAATGTCTAGGAGAAACAAACTCTAGTACCTCGTCATGTATAAGACCAGGTCAAAGTGCTGTAATCCATAGATTAAGAGGCATTAATTGTCTTCCATCTGTTCTACCTTAAAGTATCACACTCTTTTATACAAAGAGGTCGTGCTGAGTTTCTCTACACATCTTTACCCACCCTTCACCGAGCTTTCGCGCTCGTGGGTGATGCGTGTGCGTAATAATGTGGCCATCTGAGATTCTAGCAATTCTTATTGTTTGAACTCTAAGGACATTTGAGTCATTCTTAGCGTGATTGGTTAACCCCGTCACTAAGCAAAGGATGATTGTACTACCAAGTCCGTTATCCAGGTGCACTCTCTTCGGTCAAAGAGTTAGGCTTGTGCTAAAGCTCTAAGACTATGTCTCCTTGCCTTAAAAAGCAAGTTCTCTCTCGAACTAAGTGACATAGCGGTGGTTTTGTGATATTCTGGATGTCTTCTAGAAGTATCGCCGTGTTGCCACATGACCGTGTTGTCAAGTTCTTGAGTAAGCAAGTTCTCTGAACTGCTATTTTCTCCAAGGATCCGTACTGGATACCCCTGAACTAGTTGGTTGAGCTTAAACAACAACTTGAAGAGTTGTAAGACAAAAGTTCTATCTGACTCCGTTCCTGCTTAAAGGGTTGTCTAGTTTTGTTCGTGTTAAAGAAAGATAGTATTTCCTTCATGGACATGTTATCTTCCCCTATCTTTGATTTGATTTGGGTTATCGGCAAATCAAACTCAGTTCCAAGGACTATCTTGATAATATTTCTTCTCGTAATGTTTCACTGGGATATATCTTCATGTCCTTTGGTCTGACCAGTATTTTTGTCTTGTTCACACAACATATTCTTGGAGTGTCCTGGTAAGTTTGTTATTGAGCCCATCAATGACATCCTTATTCTCTCCATCTTATATTGTATTCATATGGAACAATTGACATTACTGTTGGAAAATTTCGAGAACCGTCTTCGGATCATTTCGAAGTATGAGTTCTGGAATCTTAGGTGTAACCTCCTCCAGTTCACGTGCAGTTGTTGAAAGATGCCGCCGTGAATTCGAGAAGAGTTATCTCTCTTTCCTTAAGGACACATGTGTGTTTTATTGTTAGTACCTTAAGTGTGTGCCGTTGTATTTTGACAAAGATGCTAAATACATGGGTATAGTAATTTAGCTCAGTCTTTTGGAGCTTTACACTATAGTTCCTGTCTTGAGAATCTAGTAACTTTACCTTTGCGGTAAATGTTGCAAACTTTCTATTCGGACATGCTGAGTCTGAAGTTTCATACCACCTAATCAAAGTTGAATCTCAAGCAACAATGATGGTTGGTGTTCCTCAAGGTTTAAACATAGGTCTCTTTGTAATTATGGCAAGATTGATGTAGTGGTTGACACACTTAGCCGGAAAGACCTCTGCCAATATTCTCTTGAATCAGCAATAACAACCACTCTTCATGAGGCTTCTTCTATAATTCATTATAGGAGCTATGCTTATGGTTTACTTTGTCTCTGAAGTCTGATCATTACTTGGTGTCCGATTTCTCGAACATCAAGGAGAACATTTAAAGTAGCGTTGCTAAATGCCTCTCGATTGATCCTCCAGACCATTTTATGTTGGCAATCATTTGGTTGTGCCAAGTAAATGAAGTCTGAGAACGAAGTTTCTTTCTTCTCGTGTCATGAGGAATCTTCTTACCTACTCATCTAGTGGTGCAAAGTGATATCATGATCTTTGGCTCAGATCTTGATATACCTAGATGAATAAAGATTTTCCTTCGTTCTCCCAACCATGTTTTAAGAGTGACTATGATTTTGGTAATCAGAAGTTCCTCTTGATACGTGTTCCTTGTGACTCTTATGAGTCCTCTCCACCAAAACACCTATCTATCTTGGCCTTCTGTTGAATGAAAGAGTGACTCCTCTATTTCAAAAGTAGTTCAACATCTTGGTTTTGTTAATCCATATACCTGCAACCTAAAATCTCTACTTAAGCCGTTTAGTAGAGGTTCCCTATCAAAGTCTATGGTTATATTCTTTCCATTGAAACCTTCCTTTCCAGAAGCTTCAAAACCTTTTGTAAGTTCCATGGTCTCAATCCTTATGAGGACCATCTATCTAACAACTTAAAACCTTCTCCTCTTGTTTCCTCCGTTACCTTGTTGTGTTTCATGTTCGTCATCTGAGAGTTGTTCCTGAACAATCTATCCATGAGTTGACCATGAGATACTCTGTGTGTTGTTTAGTGTGTTCCCTCTTATCTTTAGAGTGCCCCTGTTCTTTTTCTCTCTGTCTCTCTTCCTACCTTTGGAATCTCGGGTCGAGATTCTCGTAAGGGGGATAGAGCTGTAACACCCCAGTTCTAGCTAAATAGTAATTAGGGTTGCTTGAGCATTCATTAGCATCATAACATGAAAATGCATGCAAAGAGAAAATGATCAAAACCCTAAAACCCTAGCTTTCTCTCCTCTCTTCGAACACATTCAAATAGTTTGGGTTTCGAAAATTACCAAAATAGTTTGAGCCCAAATGGACTAAAAGGGCCCCTACAATACTTTATACATCTCATAAAAGTCCCTGGTATTTTTAAGATATTCAAAACAGAATTTGAAATGAAAATGTAAACAGAAAATACAAAGAGAAAATGGAAAAGTTTCTGCAAATAAAAAAACAGCAGCAACAGCTTCCCAGGCCGCAGCCCACTCCCTCTTCCCTCTCTGCAACCTTTGTTGCAGCCCACCCTGGCCCAGCTTGGCCCATGCGCATCCCACTCTGGCCCGTACCCTTTCGCCCCTTTTTTCTTTTCTTCTTCCTCGTGAACGAAGGAGAGAAGCAGCTCGGTGGCTGCTCTGCCGCCGTCCGCCGTCGTCATGCCATGATTCGTGCCACCGCTGAGGTTTCCGCGAGGATAAGGACGTCGTCGCGTCGCTCTCTCCCCCTGCTGGTCTTATCCCTCTCCCTTGTGCCTCTCTCTTCCCCAATTACTCTCTGGCTGAACCGAGCTCGCCGGAGCTCAACCGACCCGACGTTCCCGACCTCGCCGAGCCCTGGTGATACCACCGTTAGAACCACCACCGTCCCCTCGTTCATCTCGTTCAAGCTCGCAAGACGGGAAGCCCCAGATGCTCCAATTGGAAGCTCCTTCCCGAGCTCCGACCGTCGCCCCCACCATCGATTCCGACCACCCCGTCGCTCGCCGACCCTTCATTCAGCTTCATGGTGAGCTTCTAGTTATCATGGACCCCTCCCCCTCCTCTCTCTCACTTTGCTTCGCCCTCGCGCCGTGCTCCGCCGTCCGCTGCTGCGCGTGCTTGTCGCCAACGTGGTCTCCAACCACCACAGATCCCCGCGCCTCCCTTGTCTGGTAGCCCACGCAAAGGCGCTTCTCATATGCGTAACATCGGGTCCGCGCGCGTGCCGTAGCGCCACCGCCAGATGGTCATCGATGTCGGCCACCGTCCTCCGCGCGAGTCCACCTGAGGCGGGCCCCTCCTTGTCGACGTGGCCGTCGACGTGTCCTAGGCCCACCCATCAGCCTCTGAGGCTAGATGCCTCAGCGGTGCAAAAGGTTTGGGTTAGAGTCTGACCCAGTCAACCCCGACCCAGGTCCCACCTACCCGCGTGGAAGATGAGGTGGTCCTGGGGCCCCTCTGTCAGCCACTGCGGCTAGGTGATGTCTGGGTATAAAAAGTTTAACCAATTTTTTTATTAATTTCAGAAATTGTTTGAATATTGTAAATTCAATATCTTTTTAATTATAAGTCAGAAAAATATGAATAATATATCAAAATGTTCAGAAAAATGAAACCTATCTATCTAAGCTATAATCATGCATTGTTAAACAACTTAAATGACAAGTCTAATTATAACACCCTAGTAACCCTAACTGGTGATTCCGGAGTTTCGCCGAGTTAGGGTTTGCGCCCCTTGGAACCCCGATTAATTTGTCGAGCATGCTTTAGGGTTACTGTTCAATACAATTCAATTGTCATATCATCATACTTGCTTGAGCATTGCATCGATGCCATGTGGTGATTGTTTCCCCTCTCTTTCCGGTGTTCAGTTCTTCGCGGTAGAATACGATATCGAGATCGAGATCGTAGCCCGAGGTTAACACCGTTGAAGATCGAAGATCGACGAACAATACTTGACCAACTGTAACCAAGTCAAGTACAAGATTCCCGAAGATCTGCTTATCGGTTATCAACTGGCAAAGGCAAGCATAGCCCCACCATGATATAAGTCTATGATTTCGAAAGCATTTCAATTTTGCCATGTTGCATATGATTCTACTGTGGTATTTTATCGATAGATGGAGTATCCTATCTGTTGCATACTTCTTTTGAGCTTATATTACCTGATCCACTGCTCCTAGCATAACTAGGTTTGGCTTGTGTGCACTGCTAGAGCTATTATATGTGTCTGCTTAGCCATGCATAACTATTGAGTCTGGTCCATCCAGATGATGTATTAGATGCAGAGAATCTAGTATGACAGGAGAACATGAAGAGATAATCTCTGAGGTGATATAAGTTAAACATGCTAAGGCTTGTATGGGAGGCCACAGTGGGATGTGGTTTTTCTAGTCCCATGCTCGCCACCACTAGGAACTGAGTTCTTGCCTTTGGAACCAAGACGAGCGTGCAACCACATGGGGCCTGGACAACCTCATGACTGACTAACTTGCCTAGTAGATTCCATGAGTCACATAGTTCGGGCGTTCCATTCGACATACGCATTGAAAACGTTTCCAAAAGGGGAGGTGAAGGAGGTGCATTCATACAGGTAGGGAAGCGTGGACCGGGTTGCTTGGGGTTGATGGCGCCCCTGGTAAACCAACCTCGCCCCACATCTGTTGGGAATATGCCCTAGAGGCAATCATGTATGATGAGATTTCCCATTGTATTCATAAATATATTAAGTAGTCCTTGTATAAACATCTGATGTTTATTATTGAATATATGATTCGGTTGTGGAACTATGCATTCATGTTGTTTGTACTAAATATCCTTGGTCATTGAGGTTGTGGTGGACCCACAACTTAGACCAATGTGAAAGTTGGCTTCATGACTCGGTTCTACTTGTCATGGGCATGGAGATGCTGTTCCAACTTACACAGATTCGGCTAAAGAGTTTAGCGAGTCGGATTGACCCATATTGAGGTACAACGAACAAGTTGTCATTTGTATATCTCAATCAATGTAATCCTTAGACCTGAGTTTATTGCATAGTCCGAGTTGAGGATCACCGACTTAGGTTCTGTCAAACGCTGATCCGTAACTGGGCAGTTATAAAGGCAGAGTTCGGGTCGACTAAGAATCAAGCTACGTGATGTGAATAACCAAGATGGGATTTTGCCCCTCCACTTGTAGAGATATTTTCAGGGCCCTCTCGTGAGATATGATTCGGAAAGCATGGCCATGCACGACTCGGTTAAGTGTTAACCGAGGCGATCGACTAAGAGTTAGTCGGGTGAATCACTTATCTCGGATCGAGAAGAGAGTCGGACTATTTAAGGGATGACATATATTCTCTTATAGTCTGACAAGGTATATCGTGAGGCAAAAGGGACTCGGATGTAAGTCGCAGTGGAAAGGCAAGTCGTCATGACTCTTTGGTACTTGGGAGTCGGCACGTTCTGCTAGGAGCCGCTACTGACTGATCGATTGAGAGTCGGACTCCAATCGTGTCCAAGTAGCCATGAGCCTGCGGGGTCACACACTTAAGAGAGAGAGCAAGTTCGGATTGGATCTGAACCTGTAATCTGGTTGGGTTGGACCTAAACTGGATTAGAACTGAGTTAGTGAGTTGGACTCATGGTGACTAGTGTTATATGGGCTTTAGTGAATGGGTCGCGCGAGCAAAGCCCACGTTCACTCCCTATATATAGTGGAGCACCGTAACCTAGAAAGGTTAATCGTTGTTCGGTTAGGTCATTCCATGTGTTGGAAACCCTAGCTCCACAGCAGTCCTACCGTCAATACGAACCTAGCAGTTCGCTGCCGGTGCTCCTCCTTGTACGTGTGGATACCAGCAGAGGTGTTGTGCGATCAGCACCAGGACGATCGGATCGTGAGGACTGCACTGCATCAACTGACGCGCTTCATCAGTAATCCTCAACTGCGCGTCTAGTGGTAAACCTCCTGGCCTTCTACCTCAGCTAGATCTTGGGATCACCACGTTAGAGGAAAAGTTTTGTTTTATCTCTGCGTGGCCCAACAGTGGTATCAGAGCGATAGCTTCTGGTTTTAGGCTCGAGATCTCGCATATGTGATATGCGGTTGGCTGTAGATGAGATCTATGTGCTGTTTGGTGGTCGATCTATGAGATAGATCGGTTTTGTACGAAGTTGATTGGATCAACTGTGCTCGGGGAATGGTAGATCTGATTTCCGTGATCATACTGCTGAGGTCATGGAACGACATACCCCTACCGGTCGGCTTCCGCCATCGGGGTATACTGTGACACGTGAATCCAGAAGCGGTGATCAAATATCAAAGAGTTTGATCGAATCGGAACGATGGTCGGAATCCAGGTTCGGACCGCCGGCTTCGCCCTGTCGTAGCGCCTTAGATGTCGTTGCGAGTTTCACAACGCCAGTAGATATTGTATGTATGCATAACTTGTTTTTGCAGGAAGTTGTGAATGGTATGGTTCATGTGCATGTGATGTGTGTGTGTAATCCATACGTGATCTGCGAATCACGGTTTTTGTCAGCCGGCTGGAGCCTAGGTGCTGTCATTTTATTGTATAATGACCTGCGTGTCGGATTCTCTATGTAATTTACTTTACTAAGCTAGTGTAGCTGTTTGGAGAACCCGGAAGGCATGCAAGGCATTGTACATGTCGGCGACATGGAGTAAGACGGCAAGTGACAAGAGTTGGCACGAGTCGGATTACAGGCTTTGTGGAGATGGGGATCGCCATGAAGAGAGCCATACCATTTCACATTATAAATGCTTTGTTTTGTGTTATTGTTATGTCTCAGTTTTACCTCTATTAGATAGTCGGTAAAATTTAATCCCTCAAAGAAGGTCTGGTCAGTTTTCCCGCTAGTGTTTGCACCATCACAAGTCGGACATTTTTGGTAGTGGGCTCATAAAATTGAGGTGCTGCCAATTCTTTCCGACTAGGTGGGTTCGAGTCAGACTCTTACTATGGAAACACTCGGTAAGCTAGACGGGTCTATCACAACGGTTGTGGGACTTGGGGAAAAGTCGGATGGGAGCCGGGGCATGTGATGCCACCCGTCCAACAGGAGTCGCATGAGATGCGATTGACAAGGAGTTGTCTACCTAGATCACTTGGCGGCTAGCGGTGATGCTAAAGCTCACTAGCCGACTTGCTTATTTAGGATCCTGAATCACTAAGTAACCATCGGAGGGGTGTTGGTTCTAGTGGGAGCATAAAATATGCTTGCTCTTTTATGAATACATGTCTTAAGTGTTTTGCATATTTTCTGTTGTAGATCATGGCACCAGTAGCAGTCACTCTCAGATATCCGGTTTTGCGTTGAGAACTATCCTTGAGAAAGATAAAATGAACGACACTAATTTTACCAACTGGTATCGAAATCTGAGAATTGTTCTCAAACAAGAAAAGAAGGACCATGTCCTAGACAACCCACTTCCAGATGAGCCGAATGAGAATGCGACTATCGCTGCCACCAATGCCTACCGTCGGGCTAAGGATGAGTCCACTGATATTAGCTGTCTTATGCTTGCTCACATGGAACCGGACTTGCAAAAGCAGTTCGAGCATATTGAGGCCTACGATATGATAGAAAGCCTCCCCAGGCTCAGGCGAAGACTGAGAGGTATCAAGTCTCTCAGGATTTGCTGAGTTGCAAGCTTAATGATGGTGATCCACTGAGTCCGCATGTGATCAAAATGGTTGGTTATGTGCAGTCTCTAGAGAGGCTTGGCTACCCCATTAGCGAAGAGTTCGCTACGGATATAATTCTGAACTCTCTTCCTAGTGCATATGGGCAGTTCATTTCGAACTACCACATGCATGGTATGGATAAGAAGCTCACTGAATTCCATGGGATGCTCAAGCAGGCAGAGGCGGATCTCAAGAAGGGTGCCATTCAAGTGTTGATGGTGCAGAATAAGGCTAAGTTCAAGAAGAGTTCTTGGACTAAGAAGAAGGCTAAGTTAGGAGGAAAGCAGGCTCAGGACCTAGTCCCAAGAACTTCCTCAGGGACTAAGTCATCTCCTTCAGCCGGATCCACTTGCTTCTACTACAAGGCGGATGGCCACTGGAAGAGGAACTACAACAAGTACTTGGCCGACAAAGCCAAGAGTGGAGGTATGACTTCCGACTCAGGTACACTTGTTTGCAATGTTATAGACATATATCTTGCTGATGCACCTAATAGTTCTTGGGTATATGATACCGGATAAGTTATTCACATCTGCAACTCGTTGCAGGGACTGGTAAGAAATAGGAGCGTAGCAAGAGGCGAGGTTGATATTCGAGTCGGCAACAAAGCAAGAGTTGCTGCGTTGGAAGTCGGCACGATGCAACTTCATTTACCTTCCGGATTCATTATGGAACTGATTAATTGTTATTATGTTCCAGTGCTCAGTCGAAACATTATTTCTGCTTCATGTTTGATGAGGCAAGGCAATGAGTCGAATATCAATAATAATGGTTGTTCTTTGTATTTGAATGATATGTTTCACGGCTTTTCACCCGTCTAGGACGGGTTATTTATTTTGAATCTTGATGGTGAGTCGGTTTATAACATAAATGTTAAAAGGTTGAAACCAAATGATCTGAATATGACTTACTTTTGGCACTGTCGGCTTGGTCATATAAGTTGGAAACGCATGAAGAAGCTCCATGATGATGGACTCCTAACTTCGTTCGACTTGGAGTCGTTCGAGACATGCGAATCTTGCCTACTCGGCAAAATGACCAAGACACCTTTTGCAAAGAGTTGCGAAAGGGCGTCCGACTTGTTGGGACTAGTACATAGTGATGTATGTGGACCAATGAGCACGACAGCCAGGGGTGGTTATGAGTACTTCATTACCTTCACTGATGATTTGAGTAGGTATGGATATATCTACTTGATGAAACATAAGTCGGAAGCCTTTGAAAAGTTCAAAGAATTCCAGAATGAAGCACATAATCAACTCGGCAAGAAAATAAAGTTTCTTCGGTCGGACCGAGGAGGCGAGTACATGAGCCATGAGTTTGATGACCATCTGAAAAGTTGTGGAATAGTTCCTCAACTTACTCCACCAGGAACGCCGCAAAGGAACGGTGTTTCTGAAAGGCGGAATCGGACCTTGTTGGACATGGTACGGTCAATGATGAGTCAGACAGATCTGCCTTTATCATTTTGGGGTTATTGTCTAGAAACAGCGGCGTTCACACTAAACAGAGTACCATCAAAATCGGTAGAGAAGAGACCGCATGAGATGTGGACAGGCAAAAAGCCGAGTTTGTCTTTTCTTAAGATTTGGGGTTCTGAAGCATTTGTCAAGTGACTTCAGTCGGACAAGCTTACGGCCAAGTCGGATAAATGTATTTTCGTGGGGTATCCGAGGGAAACCTTGGGTTACTACTTCTACAACCGAGAAGAGGGCAAAGTGTTTGTCGCTCGGAACGGTGTCTTTCTTGAGAAAGATTTTCTCAGTCGGGGAGTAAGTGGGAGCACGGTGCAACTCGAAGAAATTCAAGAGAAATCGGCTAGTAGCGAGTCGGCAAAAACCTTGGAGGTTGAGCCGGTCGTGGCAGCTGAGCCGGCAGCAGCACCTATACTACGAAGATCGGCAAGATTACGAAGTGTTCGTGATGTGTTACTGTTAGACAGTGATGAGCCGGCAAATTATTCAGAAGCGATGGTGGGATCTGATTCTGAGTCATGGCTTGGAGCCATGAGATCCGAGTTAAAGTCCATGGATGAAAATCAAGTTTGGAACTTGGTTGATCTACCAGACGGTGCAAGACCCGTCGAGTGCAAATGGGTCTTTAAGAAGAAAACTGATATGGATGAAAATGTTTCCGTCTATAAAGCACGCCTTGTCACGAAGGGGTTCCGACAAATTCACGGAGTTGATTACGACGAGACTTTCTCGCCCGTAGCGATGCTTAAATCAGTTCGGATCATGTTAGCTATAGCGGCCTATTTCGACTACGAGATATGGCAGATGGATGTCAAAACGGCTTTCCTTAACGGAAATTTAACCGAGGACGTGTATATGATACAGCCCGAGGGTTTTGTCGATCCGGCTAATGCTAACAAAGTATGTAAACTTCAGAAATCCATTTATGGGTTGAAGCAAGCATCTCGGAGTTGGAATATTCGCTTTGATGAGGTAGTCAAATCGTTTGGCTTCATCAAGAGTGATCATGATTCTTGTTTGTACAAGAAGTTTAGTGGGAACAAAGTAAATTTTCTAATCTTATATGTGGATGACATATTACTGATTGGAAATGATGTCCAGATGTTGCAAGAAACCAAGGAATCATTGGAAAGGATTTTTCAATGAAAGACTTAGGTGAGGCAACATACATCCTCGGAATCCGGATCTATAGAGATAGATCAAGGAGGCTCATTGGATTGAGTCAGAGTACTTATTTGGACAAAGTTTTGAAGAAGTTCAACATGGAATCGTCTAAGAAGGGGTTCTTACCGATGTCCCATGGTGTAAAACTTAGCAAGACTCAGTGTCCTTCGACAACTGATGAGCGAAGTCGGATGAGTGCGATTCCATATGCTTCTGCAGTCGGATCCATCATGTACGCCATGATTTGTACTAGGCCGGATGTTCCCTATGCTCTAAGTGTTGTGAGCAGATACCAGGCTGATCCTGGAGAGATCCACTGGACAGCGGCTAAAAATATCCTAAAGTACTTGAGAAGGACTAAGGATATGTTCTTGGTTTATGGTGGTAAAGATGAACTCAGTTTAAAGGGTTACACGGATGCGAGTTATCTTACAGACTCTAATGATTCTCGCTCGCAATCCGGATACATGTTTATTATAAACGGAGGTGATGTGAGCTGGAAGAGTTCCAAGCAAGAGACTGTGTCAGCGTCTACAACTGTAAGGTTCCCAACCTTTAATAAGGTAGAGATCCCTGTGTTTACAATGCTAGTCCCTGGATCAATAGCTAGCATCCACAGTTAAGATGTAATATCAAGAAACAAAGGTCATAATACAACTTTATAACCAGGAATAAAATAATTTATTACATCTTACATAGCTCATTTGGCTATCTCATCACAATGCAGCAGAATATAACAATAGCATGGGGTCCTTCATCTTCAAGGTGCCATAGGCAGACATGTTGGTTGTAGACTTGTAATCCTAATCATTAACCTTCACTAATATCAAACAAACCTGCAACATAACAAGTTACAGCCACAAGGGTCAATACATTTGAATTGTATTGGCAAGTGATACTATGGTAGTATAGTGGAGTCTATCATCTATATGCATTTGGCTAAGTGGAGGTTAGGCTTGCTTTGCTCAAAATAGATTTTCCTTATCATTTGAAAACACTAAGTTTTTGCTTTGACAAAATCACCCAAGGAACCACCAATAGAAATTGGTGAACCTTAAACCCTTGTTCCACCACAAGTTTTTAACTTAGAAATTGGGATGATGAGGTTCTTGATAGCTTCCATGTTTTGATGCGCAAATTGTCCTTTGCCAGGGACATGGCTAAGTACTTAGATTTTACACTCTCCAGAGGTGGTGCACTTTCCCCACAAGACTTGGTTTCACCAAGACAAGATCTTTTAGAGGCCTTCCCTTAGACCAGAATGGACGCGTTCCAACCTATCATTCCCCTACCACCAACTGTCCATTTGGCTAAGTTATTGCAACCTATATGATCCAGGCAGAGCCCATAATGCCAAGTGGCTGCACTTGAAGCTTCTCAACATTTGACATCTCAAATCTCTTTGTTCCTGGGTGGCCATCCACAAGTGAGATACACAAGGTAAACCATAGAAATGGGCCTTGCGAACCACTCAACACAAACCATTCCTTCCATTCCACCCAGGTGATTCATTCACTTAGTTGTTTTATTAGACAAAACACAAGTCCTCAGACTTAGAAATTTTTCCATAGTATGAATATATATTCCACCCTTGTTTTCTACTAGCTAAGCTAAGCATGATAGTAGTAGGAATCTTAACTTAGGAAATTACTAAGGTTACATCTACTAGGATTTCCCATGGCATAGTTTATACTTAGCAAAAATTCCATGCAAGTCCTACTTAGAAATATCACTAATGCATAGTGAAAATAATGGGACAAAAGTATGAAGCATCACTTTCCTTTTTGGTAGAGAGTATAGGTTCACTCTTTGATCTTGCAATGTTCACACACTTCAAAATCACTACAATTCAATCAAGCAAACAATATTTCAATCTACCATTCAAGCAATTCATCACATAAAATGATAGAAACAAAAGAATGCATGTAAGCATGCAAAAGATTGTTTTCTTGTAAAAATGGTTTCTAATGGGTCATAAACATTTGAAAACACCTAAGGCTCATTTTATAAAGTGGCAAAACCATTTGCAAAAGGTTTTACTTCATAAACCATTTTTAAACCAAATCATTATTTTATGTGGTGAAGAAATGCTTTTAATAAGGCAACATTCTATAGGTTTCACAAAATATGCCTTCAAACCATAAAACCTTGTGTTTAGGGTCAGAGAGTTTATTTCCAAAACATTTCTCAAAGGTTTTCTTCCAAAACCATTTTTAATAATTAAACTATATTTTTATTTGACTAGGAATGGTTTAAATCAAAGATTCATTCTTTTGTTTCACCAAATACATTTTTGAAACCACCAATTGATTCCTAGGGTCAGTAGGTTCAAAACAAACCATTTGCCAAAGACTTTATCCCCAAAATCATTTTATAACAAATTTTATATCCTAAACATGCATACACAAGTTTCTGCAAAAACAAATATTTTAACAGAATCTTTTTACTAAACAAAGTGTATGGTTTGCTAGGGATTGTCTTTCTGAATCCATTGATATAAAATTTGAAAAATTTGGACGTGTAGATCAAAAGTTATAGATTTTAAAATTCTAGCATCTAATAGATCAAATCTGTTTTAATTCAAACCAACCGAGCCACGTGTCTTAATTCTATTCGCCCATACCATTTCGTCCGGATCAGCTACTCTAGCGCGTTGGATCTAAAGTAGATCGTGTGGCTCAGAAGCAAACATAACCCTTCGTTTAGTTTCTATCCTAGCCGCTGGATCTTAATCGCACGGCGCACAGCACACTTGCTAGAGACGGGCGGCGCTGGCGGCAGCAGGTGGCAGCGGCGTGTCTGGGTACGGCGTCGCGGCGGTTACAGGACGTGAGGGAGAGAAAGGTGTGGCTCACCAGGTTCGCCGTGGCACAGGGATGCTCAAGGTGGCGTTATCTCGTCGAGGGGCGCACGGTGGTGACGGCAATCGCTCGCCGGAGCTGCGCTGCGCGTCGGGTTCGTACGGTCGTCGACAGGGGCGAGTCTCTGGGACGCAAACGAGAGAAATAACGCATCAGGAATGTGCACACGAGTTAAAAGATCGTGAGAATACTCACCAGTGAGCAAGGGGCGCACGAGGTCGGGCGTCAGTAGCTCGCCGGAGTTGCGGGGTCGTCGGTGGCGCACTGGTGAAGACGTTGCCGACGTTCTGGCACGCGCGCGAGCGAGCTGTTGCTATGGGAAGGTTAGCCAGGAGGTGGGCATCATGTGAGCATGGTCGAGGAGGAAAGGGGTGGTAGGGTTCGGTCGGAATTTTCGCCGGAGTGTCGTCGGACAGAGGAGCTTCGAGGGAGAAATTTGTGCAGCCTGGTGGCTCCTGTGGGGTGTGGTCTGGGGGAGAAGGGAGACGGAAGCCTGGCGTTTATTACTGCGTGGTCACAGCGAGGGATTAACACGGCATTAAGGCGTATTGACGTCGGCGTTTAACGGCAGAAACGGCAAGGAGGAAAGGGGGGCGTGGTCACCGCGGGGAGGAAGAAGATGACCTGGCATGGGGTCGCTTGGCAGTGAGAGAGTGAGAGTGGGGATGGGGTCCACGCGTCAGTGTCGCTGCGGGTTTGTTTCTCGGTGAATAACGGTTCGTTCGGGTGAGAGGTAGAGGTGGGCTGGACTGGGCTTAACGGGCTGGGCTGTGTCCATTCCATTTTTTGTTCCTAATTCTTTTTATTTTTCTCATTTGATTTTTCTATTTTGATTTTGAATAAGCAATTCAAACACTCATTTGAATTCAAACCTCTGCCAAGTTTTGTGTAGGTTTAAATATTGATTAGTATTATAATCTGAAGTCAATTTTGGAATAAAATTTTATTTCTTTTTGGGTCTTTTAATTATTTAATTAGGCCCTTGTTTTAAATCAAATAAGTTTTTTTTAAATACAAACACCATTTAAATTTCTAAAAACCTTCCAAATCTTTTCAGTAGGTTTTTATTTGATTAATAGGGTGTCAAATAATTCATCTTGAATTATTTTGAAAGTATTTAATATGATTCATAAATCATTTGAATTGGGTATTTGTTTTATTTCCAATGGAATTAAATATGGTTTTAATTCCCTAAATTTTATTTGGAAGTTTTCTTTGATCTTAATTAAGTTGAATTAAAACAACTTTTATTCCACTTGGGTAAATTCCAAAATACTATTTTCTCATGAATTATATAATTATTCTTATTAGAGATTTGTCTTTATTAAAATAGGGATAGAATGGTTAATGCCATTTTATTTTATTTTGGAATTTCT
Source organism: Avena atlantica (assembly GCA_910589765.1). NCBI lineage: Eukaryota > Viridiplantae > Streptophyta > Magnoliopsida > Poales > Poaceae > Avena > Avena atlantica. The sequence continues at coordinate 246,534,190 of OU342738.1, read as the reverse complement.
TTATCCTTTAATTTTATTTGGATTTGGATTCTATTCATTCCATTTGTTTAATGGATTGGGCCATGGTTTAATTTGGTCTTTAAATAATTCCTTATTTAATATTTCTTTCTTCATCTTATAAAATTCATATCTTTTTATTTAGAGATCCAAACTTGGTGATTCCAATTTGTAAAATCTTATTTGATATTTATTTATCCTTTTAAATTTCTATAGGATTAATTGCCCACCATTTGGTATGGATTTCCAGACAAGTGCTTTATTAACTTTGGAAATTTAATTTCCTTATCTTATTATATTCATAAGATTTTATTTATGGCTCCAATTTAAGTGAAACCAATTTATATGGTTTTATAATATTTCTATTTGTCATTCTTGATCATTTGTAAATGTTTGTTGACCAAATTTTATATGGATAAAATCCATAGGCTTACAGATAACTTGGAAATGATTTTCCTCCATTAGGGTTTAGGGTTTGGATTTATTTTCCAAGTGTTTAAATTTCCAGATGCATTTTATGAAGAATGCATTCCTCTTGATTTGAATTTAGTCAGATTCAAATGTTAACCAAAGTTTGTTCAAGATAGGATTTTAAGTTTCCATTTAGAAACAAAAGTTTCTTTTCACCCTAAAATTCAACAATCATTTATTTTGTTTATTTATTTTTCACATTACAAGATTTGGAAAATCTTGGGATGTGACAGGCTACCACCCTTAAAATAAATCTTGTCCCGAGATTTGGGGAGGCTAGGGTTACAAGTTGGCTCAAAGCAACTAGGGTTCTACCACCCTTAAAAAAATTTCCAACTAAATTACATCTGGTTGGCTTGGAATCTTGTTGAAACTTCTCTGGACAAACATCTGCATAGTGTCCTTTGTTTCCACACTTGAAACATGTGACTAGGCTGAGATCCTTCATAGGCTTTATCTTGTGCTTCATCTTTTCTGGACAATTGCTTGCATAATGTCCTTGGTTACCACAGTTGTAACATGTGATAAGGTTGAGTTCTTCATGTATCTTCTGTGGACAAGTTGATACATAATGGCCTAACTCTTTGCTGTTGTTGCACCACACTTGGCTAATCTCCTTATACTTTTTCTTCTTCTCTGGACATTCATTGGCATAGTGTCCCATCTCTTTGCAATGGCAACATTGCACTTGGCTTTTGTCCTTCTTTTTCTTGGGTTTCTCCAAAGCTAGGAGTGCTTCTAATTCATGTTCTTCATATGTTATCTCAAAGGTAGGAAAGTTTCCTGGTCTCCTTGACCTTTTATTATTCCTTGGATAATACATATGTCTCCTCTTTGGTCCTTTAAATTGAGTCATATTGCATGGAGGTGCAAGCTGAGATTTTCCTTTGTCTTCCTTCTTGGTAGACTTGGCTCTCTCATGGTAGTCTGCAATCAGTTGTTGCACTCCACCTTGTTTCCTTTGTTGAACTATGGAATAGATGGGGCATTGTATAGGGACATGATTATTTCCTTCACATAGGAAACAAGTAGCTTGAGATGTGGGGCATTGGTCAATTGGATGTTTCTCTTCACAATTGGGGCATTGATCTTCATGCTCCTTGGAAGTGTGATCCTTGTCTCCACAAATATTGCAAGCTTGGGTTCCTTCTAGAATATCATCTTTGTCATCCTTGTTGTCACAAACTCCTTGGAAAAGGTTGTCTCCCATGTTGATCATTTGAGTGGCCATCCCTTGCAACAATTGGGATTGAATTTTCAAAATCCTTTGTATGGTTGGGTCTAATCCATTGTTGTTGGCTAAAAACTAAGTTGTCACTTGGTTCAACTGGGTTTGTCTTGCAAGCAGTTGGTCTCTCATGTTGACCTCTTGGTTGTTGTTGTTGTCACCATCCTTGATGTTGGAGTCTCTTGGAGAAGTCATCTGTTTGGGTTGGTTTAGGATTAGAATAGGCAAAAGATTTTCTAGGATTCAATTCTAATCACACACATCACAATTCACACGAGAAATGTGCAAGCAAGTACAAACAACCATTCCACTCAAACAACAAGTTTCAAGCATATTTTTAGGCAACCAAAAATATTTTTGTTACACCACATAAGTTGGTGGGTTTGACTTAAACTAAATATGGTGGTCCATCTATATGGTTCACTTGAGATCTTTCCATCCTTCTTAGTTGATTCTTCTTGAATGAGTTCTTTGTATCCTTAGGAAAATTCTTGTGTCTTGGTCACAAAACTTCAAAGGTGATGATGATTCCTTCTAAGTTTTGTTTCCTTAGTCTTCAAGTCTTGAGCACTATTTCTTGTCTCACTTGTAGTCCTTAGTGGTATCCAAGATTGAGGTCCTTAGTGAAATTGTTGAAGATGTTGAAGTCATTAGAGTTGAAGATGTTGAAGTCATTAGAGTTGATGAAGTCCTTTGCACATGGTGAAGTCTTTGGCCCTGGGAAAGGCTTGTCCATCAAGTTTGAAATAGAAGAGATGTAGAGTCAAAAGCAAAAATGGTTGAGGAAAGAGTTTACAAGATTGTTTGTAAATAAGTTTTGGAACAAATGCAACTCCTATTTTTCTAAGGGGTTTTGTCCAATCCTAGGTTTACAAATCCTACAGGCAACACAATGCTCTGATACCATTTGTAAGGTTCCCAACCTTTAATAAGGTAGAGATCCCTGTGTTTACAATGCTAGTCCCTGGATCAATAGCTAGCATCCACAGTTAAGATGTAATATCAAGAAACAAAGGTCATAATACAACTTTATAACCAAGAATAAAATAATTTATTACATCTTACATAGCTCATTTGGCTATCTCATTACAATGCAGCAGAATATAACAATAGCATGGGGTCCTTCATCTTCAAAGTGCCACAGGAAGACATGTTGGTTGTAGACTTGTAATCCTAATCATTAACCTTCACTAATATCAAACAAACCTGCAACATAACAAGTTACAACCACAAGGGTCAATACATTTGAATTGTATTGGCAAGTGATACTATGGTAGTATAGTGGAGTCTATCATCTATATGCATTTGGCTAAGTGGAACTTAGGCTTGCTTTTCTCAAAATAGATTTTCCTTATCATTTGAAAACACTAAGTTTTTGCTTTGACAAATCACCCAAGGAACCACCAATAGAAATTGGTGAACCTTAAACCCTTGTTCCACCACAAGTTTTTAACTTAGAAATTGGGATGATGAGATTCTTGATAGCTTCCATGTCTTGATGCTCAAATTGTCCTTTGCCAGGGACATGGCTAAGTACTTAGATTTTACACTCTCTCCAGAGGTGGTTCACTTTCCCCACAAGACTTGGTTTCACCAAGACAAGATCTTTCAGAAGCCTTCCCTTAGACCAGAATGGACGCGTTCCAACCTATCATTCCCCTACCACCAACTGTCCATTTGGCTAAGTTATTGCAACCTATATGATCCAGGCAGAGCCCATAATGCCAAGTGGCTGCACTTGAAGCTTCTCAACATTTGACATCTCAAATCTCTTTGTTCCTGGGTGGCCATCCACAAGTGAGATACACAAGGTAAACCATAGAAATGGGCCTTGCGAACCACTCAACACAAACCATTCCTTCCATTCCACCCAGGTGATTCATTCAGTTAGTTGTTTTATTAGACAAAACACAAGTCCTCAGACTTAGAAATTTTTCCATAGTATGAATATATATTCCACCCTTGTTTTCTACTAGCTAAGCTAAGCATGATAGTAGTAGGAATCTTAACTTAGGACATTACTAAGGTTACATCTACTGGGATTTCCCATGGCATAGTTTATACTTAGCAAAAATTCCATGCAAGTCCTACTTAGAAATATCACTAATGCATAGTGAAAATAATGGGACAAAAGTATGAAGCATCACTTGCCTTTTTGGTAGAGAGTATAGGTTCACTCTTTGATCTTGCAATGTTCACACACTTCAAAATCACTACAATTCAATCAAGCAAACAATATTTCAATCTACCATTCAAGCAATTCATCACATAAAATGATAGAAACAAAACAATGCATGTAAGCATGAAAAAGATTGTTTTATTGTAAAAATGGTTTCTAATAGGTCATAAACATTTGAAAACACCTAAGGCTCATTTTATAAAGTGGCAAAACCATTTGCAAAAGGTTTTACTTCATAAACCATTTTTAAACCAAATCATTATTTTATGTGGTGAAGAAATGCTTTTAATAAGGCAACATTCTATAGGTTTCACAAAATATGATTTCAAACCATAAAACCTTGTGTTTAGGGTCAGAGAGTTTATTTCCAAAACATTTCTCAAAGGTTTTCTTCCAAAACCATTTTTAATAATTAAACTATATTTTTATTTGACTAGGAATGGTTTAAATCAAAGATTCATTCTTTTGTTTCACCAAATACATTTTTGAAACCACCAATTGGTTCCTAGGGTCAGTAGGTTCAAAACAAACCATTTTCCAAAGATTTTATCACCAAAATCATTTTAGAACAAATTTTATATCCTAAACATGCATACACAAGTTTCTGCAAAAACAAACATTTTAACAGAAGCTTTTTACTAAACAAAGTGTATGGTTAGCTAGGGCTTGTCCTTCTAAATACGTTGATATAAAATTTGCAAAATTTGGACGTGTAGATCAAAAGCTATAGATTTTATAAATTCTAGCATCTAATAGATCAAATTTGTTTTAATTCAAACCAACTGAGCCACGTGTCTTAATTCTATTCGCCCATACCGTTTCGTCCGGATCAGTTACTCTGGCGCGTTGGATCTAAAGTAGATCGTGTGGCTCAGAAGAAAACATACCCCTTCGTTTAGTTTCTATCCTAGCCGCTGGATCTTAATTGCACGGCGCACATCACGCTTGCCAGAGACGGGCGGCGCTGGCGGCGGCAGGTGGCGGCGGCGTGTCTGGCTATGGCGTCGCAGCGGTTACATGAAGCGAGGGAGAGAAAGGTGTGGCTCACCAGGTTTGCCGTGGCACGGGGAAGCTCAAGGTGGCGTTATCTCGTCGAGGGGCGCACGGTGGTGACGGCAATCGCTCGCCGGAGCTGCGCTGCGCGTCGGGTTCGTTCGGTCGTCGACGGGGGCGAGTCTCTGGGACGCAAACGAGAGAATTAACGCATCAGGAAGGTGCACACGAGTTCAAAGATCGCGAGAATACTCACCAGTGAGCAAGGGGTGCACGAGGTTGGGCGCCAGTAGCTCGCCGGAGTTGCGGGGTCGTCGGTGGTGCACTGGTGAAGACGTTGCCGATATTCTGGCACGCGCGCGAGCGAGCTGTTGCTACGGGAAGGTTCGCCAGGAGGTGGGCATCATGTGAGCATGGTCGAGGAGGCAAGGGGCGGCAGGGTTCGGTCGGAATTATCGCTGGAGTGTTGTCGGATAGAGGAGCTTCGAGGGAGAAATTTGTGCAGCCTGGTGGCTCCTGTGGGGTGTGGTCTGGGGGAGAAGGGAGAGGGAAGCCTGGCGTTTATTACTGCGTGGTCACGGCGAGGGATTAACGTGGCATTAAGGCGTATTGACATCGGCGTTTAACGGCAGAAACGGCGAGGAGGAAAGGGGGGCGTGGTCACCGCGGGGAGGAAGAAGATGACCTGGCGTGGGGTCGCTTGGCAGTGAGAGAGTGAGAGTGGGGATGGGGTCCACGCGTCAGTGTCGCTGCGGGTTTCTTTCTCGGTGAATAACGATTCGTTCGGGTGAGAGGTAGAGGTGGGCTGGATTGGGCTTAACGGGCTAGGCTGTGTCCATTCCATTTTTTTTGTTCCTGATTCTTTTTCTTTTTCTCATTTGATTTTTCTGTTTTGATATTTAATAAGCAATTCAAACACTCATTTGAATTCAAACCTCTGCCAAGTTTTGTGTAGGTTTAAATATTGATTAGTATTATAATCTGAAGTCAATTTTGGAATAAAATTTTATTCCTTTTTGGGTCTTTTAATTATTTAATTAGGCCCTTGTTTTAAATCAAATAAGTTTTTAAAAAAAAAATTCAAACACCATTTAAATTTCTAAAATCTTCCAAATCTTTTCAGTAGGTTTTTATTTGATTAATAGGGTGTCAAATAATTCATCTTGAATTATCTGGAAAGTATTTAATATGATTCATAAATCATTTGAATTTGGTATTTGTTTTATTTCCAATGGAATTAAATATGGTTTTAATTCCCTAAATTTTATTTGGAAGTTTTCTTTGATCTTAATTAAGTTGAATTAAAACAAATTTTATTCCACTTGGGTAAATTCCAAAATACTATTTTCCCATGAATTATATAATTATTCTTATTAGAGATTTGTCTTTATTAAAATAGGGATAGAATGGTTAATGCCATTTTATTTTATTTTGGAATTTCTTTATCCTTTCATTTTAATTGGATTTGGATTCTATTCATTCCATTTGTTTAATGGATTGGGCCATGGTTTAATTTGGTCTTTAAATAATTCCTTATTTAATATTTCTTTCTTCATCTTATAAAATTCAAATCTTTTTATTTAGAGATCCAAACTTGGTGATTCCAATTTATAAAATCTTATTTGATATTTATTTATCCTTTTAAATTTCTCTAGGATTAATTGCCCACCATTTGGTATGGATTTCTAGACAAGTGCTTTATTAACTTTGGAAATTTAATTTCCTTATCTTATTATATTCATAAGATTTTATTTATGGCTCCAATTTAAGTGAAACCAATTTATATGGTTTTATAATATTTCTATTTTTCATTCTTGATCATTTGTAAATGTTTGTTGACAAAATTTTATATGGATCAAATCCATAGGCTTAGAGATAACTTTGAAATGATTTTCCTCCATTAGGGTTTAGGGTTTGGATTTATTTTCCAAGTGTTTAAATTTCCAGATGCATTTTATGAAGAATGCATTCCTCTTGATTTGAATTTAGTTAGATTCAAATGTTAACCAAAGTTTGTTCAAGATGGGATTTTATGTTTCCATTTAGAAACAAAAGTTTCTTTTCACCCTAAAATTCAACAATCATTTATTTTGTTTATTTATTTTTCACATTACAAGATTTGGAAAATCTTGGCATGTGACAACAACAGAGGCTGAGTATATTGCCGCCTCGGAGGCAGCAAAGGAAGCTGTTTGGATGAGTAATTTCCTCATGGATCTTGGTGTGGTTCAGGGCTCGTCCAATCTGTTAGATGTGTATTGTGACAGCAATGGTGCTATTGCACAAGCTAAGGAACCTAGACAACACCAGAAGAACAATCACATACTCATGCGGTACCACCTGATTCGCCAGTTCGTGGATCAGGGTGATATCAAGTTATGCAAGGTACACACGGATGCAAATATTGCGGATCCGTTGACAAAGCCGTTACCACAGCCAAAGCATGAGACGCACCTCAGAGCCATGGGCATTAGATGCTTAGACATGTGATGTCGGAAGATTCACTCTAGTGCAAGTGGGAGACTGTTGGGAATATGCCCTAGAGGCAATCATGTATGATGAGATTTCCCATTGTATTCATAAAGATATTAAGTAGTCCTTGTATAAACATCCGATGTGTATTATTGAATATGTGATTCGGTTGTGGAACTATGCATTCATGTTGTTTGTACTAAATATCCTTGGTCATTGAGGTTGTGCTGGACACACAACTTAGACCAATGTGAAAGTTGGCTTGATGACTCGGTTCCACTTGTCATGGGCATGGAGATGCTGTTCCAACTTACACAGATTTGGCTAAAGAGTTTAGCGAGTCGGATTGACCCATATTGAGGTACAACGAACAAGTTATCATTTGTATATCTCAATCAATGTAATCCTTATACCTGAGGTTATTGCTTAGTCCGAGTTGAGGATCACTGACTTAGGTTTTGTCAAACGCTGATCCGTAACTGGGCAGTTATAAAGGCAGAGTTCGGGTCGATTAAGAATCAAGCTGCATGATGTGAATAACCAAGATGGGATTTTGCCCCTCCACTTGGAGAGATATTCTCTGGGCCCTCTCGTGAGATATGATTTGGAAAGCATGGCCATGCACGACTCGGTTAAGTGTTAACCGAGGCGATCGACTAAGAGTTAGTCGGGTGAATCACTTATCTCGAATCGAGAAGAGAGTCGGACTATTTAAGGGATTACATATATTCGCCTATAGTCTAACAAGGTATATCGTGAGGCAAAAGGGACTCGAATGTAAGTCGCATTGGAAAGGCAAGTCGTCATGACTCTTTGGTACTTGGGAGTCGGCACGTTCTGCTAGGAGCCGCTACTGACTGATCGATTGAGAGTCGGACTCCAATCGTGTCCAAGTAGCCATGATCCTGCGGGGTCACACACTTAAGAGCGGGAGCAAGTTCAGATTGGATCTGAACCTGTAATCTGGTTGGGTTGGACCTAAACCGGATTAGGACTAAGTTAGTGAGTTGGACTCACGGTGACTAGTGTTATATGGGCTTTAGTGAATGGGTCGCGCGAGCAGAGCCCACGTTCACTCCCTATATATAGTGGAGCACCGTAACCCAGAAAGGTTAATCGTTGTTCGGTTAGGTCATTCCATGTGTTGGAAACCCTAGCTCCACAACAGTCCTACCGTCGATATGAACCTAGCAGTTTGCCGCCGGTGCTCCTCCTTATACGTGTGGATACCAGCAGAGGTGTTGTGCGATCAGCACCAGGACGATCGGATCGTGAGGACTGCACTGCATCAACTGACGTGCTTCATCAGTAATCCGCAACTGCGCGTCTAGTGGTAAACCTCGTGGCCTTCTACCTCACCTAGATCTTGGGATCACCACGTTAGAGGAAAAGTTTTGTTTTATCTCTGTGTGGCCCAACAGCATCTTTAAGTACCGGCTTCGGGATTTGACCCATTACGGCGGAACCATACTTATTGCGTGACTCATGGTCTCGACGAAAGCAAGGTAAAAGTTGTGTCTAACCACCCTCTGCCGTCCTTCCAAGGAAGAGGGCTAATCATGTGGCATTAAGAGAAGGTTAGTACGTGTGGATAAAGTTGTACACCCCTGCAGGGTAATAATCTTTTCGAAAATCCGTGTTCACGGTTATGAACGACTTGGTGACCGGACTCAAGATCATAGAGAACTTTAACCTAATCTTAAAACTTGGCTGATCCACGTGTGCTTAAGGATGCTTCCTCATGGGTACGAGGGGGTGATCCTAGTTAGTAGATGATGATGATTCGGTGGATATCAAAAGATGATGATCAATATTTTTTGGAGATGTCACTCTCTTATCCCCTTTTAAAATACTCTGATTAGACGAGCTCCTTCTCTCTCTTGTTTTACAAACAAAAGTGGCTCTATGCAAAACAACTCCACTAGCCATAAGTCTTGTGGAGTACACCCTGTACTCACCCTTGCTTTGTTGATACTTGTGGCAGAGTAAGTGTTCCTTGAAGACGAGTTCCGTACTACATCGACATCGACGAGTAGCTTGGGGTTCCAGGCCGGCAGCCTGGAATCTATGGGCTGGGACGTCATCGTTATTCTTCAGGCCTCTTTGGCCATTTGTTAAGTTTGCTATACTTAATAGCACAATTTGCCTTCCGTTATTTGATGTTTGTGGTCAGTGACCTCTTCTTGTAATAATTTGGTTCTCTGCTCAGTTATGAGCTTGCTGTAATAAATTTTGTGTCGTAGGGTCACTGTTGTGTTACCGATTCTTCACTGGATATTCTCGAGCTCAAGGTTAAGCTTATGTCAGACGGAGGTCTGAGATTTGTTTAGCCCTGATCCCAGGGTGTCACATCTCTTTTCAGTGAAAAAGCGGTAGTCTCTAAAACTTTTAATCTTTAAAATATAATGGCAGTTTTATGAATTACACCTTTGATCTTACCATGTCAAACAAGGTTTCATTGCATATCTCTATTATTCCATACTCATATGGTGTTTCGGGAAACGCAAATCCACGGAATGATTTCTCAAATCTTAGGTGTTATGCTAAACTTGTAACTCAAAAATCTTCCTTTATGATCCTATCATAAATTCTTTATTTTCTTGTTACATTGATTTTGCACTTCATCTTGAAAGTCTTTGAACTTTTCAAATGTTTCACACTTCATCCTCATTAAGTAAATATTCATATATTCACTCAATTGTTTTTGGAGAAAGCATATGAAGTTGAAATCCATCGCTTCTTGACTACACATAATGGACTTCATACAACAATATGTACAAGTTCCAATAATCTAATCATTCATTCCCTTTGGCCCATGAACGGAGTTTTAATTATCTCTAGGAAGGTTTCACAAGCATCATTTTATCGTAATCAAAAGACTCCAAAATTTCATCAAGTATGGGGTTTCTTCATGTTTTCTTTCCACTATAATTTAAACGACGATGTCACTTCTTAAGTGATCTTTCAATAAATTGTCTTTGACATTTTTAGCATTATCTTTATGGATGTGATTCCATCTTTCATGGAATATGGAAATTATTTGAACAACCCTTTTGTTCTCATAATACCTGATAAAACAAATCTTGAAGGAAATATTTGATATTAACGAGCAACAAAACAACCTTTATTTGTTCTCGATGAATATCATCACATATTCTTTTGCTAGTTACTTAGGCCATTGTAGTTCATGAATTGTGTTGTTTCGTATGACGATTCACGCCAACAAATTCAGTATCCAATACTTAAGAACCACATTTTTTAACAAGCAAAGAATATAGCCATAACATGTATATCTTCTATATACCTAAGATGAACAATTCTAGTCTTTTATCTTCTGCCAGATATTTCTTAGATTTCCCTTTCAGTATTTCTTTATCCTTTCAAAAGAATCTATCAACATCAACAGCGGCGCCATACTCATGACACATAGTCCAAAGAGTGTATAGTTAAATACCAATGTCTTTGGTCTTGCACTTTGAAGTAGATCACCATCATCAAATGTTTGGTGTTCTTTCAAATTCCATTTTATTTAGTAATCTTTTAGTGTATTAAACATTTTACCTACATCAAATATTCATCCTTATCATGGAACTATTCATGATCAAGCTACTTTAGCTCATAACGATGAATTGCGAGTATAATGTTTCTCTCCAAAACCTTTTGGAGGATTAGAACGACCAGCGTCTCCAAACTTTTGCAAATTCTCATCAAATATGAGAACACGACTTTTGCCATATTATACTCTATCATGTTGCAACCAAAACTTCGTTTTAGATATCACAATATCTTTCACACATGATGGTTTCTGAAATAATTTTTTCAACTCCCTGATAACCTTGATATTAAAACAATCTTTTGAATATCAAGAATCATGGAGACAAACATGATATTTATATACTAACACTGGAATTGTTACTCTTGATTTAATACTAATTATTAAACTTCAAGAAGTAACAATAACCTCATGAAAGTTTGCAATAGGACTTTTAAACTTTAGTTTAACACATCAAAACAATACGATACCAGTCTGTAATGTAACTATCTGATGACCCACAAGTGTAGGGGATCGCAACATTCTTCGAGGGTAGTATTACCCAATTTATTTATTCGACACAAGGGGAGCCAAAGAATACTTGCAAGCCTTAACAACTGAGTTGTCAATTCAGCTGCACCTAGAAACAGTTCTTGCTCACAGAAGTTTATCAGTAGCAACAGTTTGGTAGTAGCAACAGCAAAGCAACAACAGTAGTAACAGCAACAATGAAACATGAGCAACATTAATAGTAATGGTAACAGTAGGATTCGAGTGCGGTAGGCATAGGGATGGACGGACGGGCGTTTCATGGACAAGTCTAAACATGTAACTTCAAGATCTAGGGCATTGTAGATAAATAATAACAAGCATCCAAGTACTAAACAATCCTAGGCATGTGCTCCAAATGTAGTCATACGTGCTCGCAATGAGAACTTGCACAACATCTTCTGTCTAGCCAGCCCGTGGCAGCGGGGCCTCTAGGGAACTACTGGCAATTAAGGTACTCCTTTTAATAGAGCACCGGAGCAAAGCATTAACACTCCGTGAACACATGTGATCCTCACACCATAGCCATCCCCTCCGGATGTCCCAATTATTCTCACTTTGGGGCCTTTGGATCCGGACAATGATATGTGTACACAACTTGTAGGTAAGATCACAAACAATACTATCATAATGATTCATGGCACTCGGGCCCTAGTGACAAGCATTAAGCACAACAAGTTGCAACAAAGTCAAATAGCACAAGATATACTAGGCAGTATGCCCTAACAATCTTATTCGATTACATGATAGAACTCATCCAATCCCTACCATCCCCATGCCTACAGCGAGGGATTACTCACTCATGGATGAGGGAAACATCGGTGCTTGATGGAGATGCGTTGGTGATGATGATGGCGATGATACTCTCAAAATTCCCCGTCCCGGCAGGGTGCCAAAACGGAATTTCTGGATCTGAATCTTGGTTTCTGGTGGCGGTGGCAGAGCGGAACTCTTTCTAGAAAACTATCGACCCCCCCTGGGTTTTAGGTCAAAAGGAAACTTATAGGCGCAGAGGGAGGCCGAGGGGCTGCCTGGGGAGGCTGCACCCCCACCAAGCGCGGCTAGTGGTGGGCCCGCGCCTGGGGTGGGGCTGGGCCCCCAGGCCCCCCTCTCCGTCTCTCCTTCTGGCTCCATGGATCTTCTGGTGAAATATAGTTTTTTGCATATTCTCCCGGATTTTTCCTGATAGTTGATTTTCTGCACAAAAACAAGACACCAAGGTAATTCTGCTGAAAACATCGTCAGTCCATGTTAGTTGTATCCAAATCACATAAGTTTAGAGGAAAAACAATAGCAAAGTGTTCGAGAAAGTAGATACGTTTTGGACGTATCAACTCCCCCCAAGCTTAGCTTATTGCTTTTCCTCAAGTAATTCAATTGAAAACTGAGTGCGATAAAAGAACTTTCACGACCACATTGCTTCATATGATGTAAATATTCTCAGCACAGGAGTAGATGTTTAGACAATTCATAATAAATAGTATGCAACTAAGTCTACTCAATAGTCATTGCAAGCTATGAAGAGAAACCAACTCAATAATAATAAGTAGCATGAAACATAAACATAAGCAACATTGCAATGCTCATAATAAGGTATGATAGAGTGGTATCTCGCTTTCCTTTGTTTGAAGATCACAATATAAATGCCAAGGCACCTCTGAAGTTCACATGAAGACTAGATATAAAGATATCAGAGATACAAGCATCAATGTCATGACATAATTAACCATGTTTTGGAACAAACACAAGAATGACAACTATGCTCTCAAGAAGGTTCTCATAGAATAAGTGGTGACTCAACAAGGTGGTGAAAACGGTTTTGGAAAGTTTGAAAGGCTTCCAAATGCTTAAAGGAAGGTACTCATTAGCTTGGAGCTCTCATTGCCCCTATCATAAGCATCTTTATGTGGTTAAGGTGAAAGTGAGGTCCACTCTGAATTATATGCTTGACAGACCATAGACTGGAAATCCCAAGCCCCTTGAGTGTGAGGGCCACTCCGCATACTACTCAACTTTGGGTCCAGGCAAGTTCTTGTCATTGTAAGTATTTGCATATCATCGAGAACCGCCAATGGGGTACCCCTTGCACATGGTACATGAGCTTTCCCATAACCAAAATGACAAGGCAAGCAGACAATGAGCATCTCAGCAATCTTTTTATTTACTATATGCATAGTTTTTTATTGAGGATGCTTTATAGATGACTCACTATGGTGATGCTGCAAGTTTCCATCATGATTAGGCATGGCTTAGGCTAGCGCCCCAGGCGTTTCTCTAACATAGAATACAAACTCCATGGACTCACAAGTCCCCCTTTCATTTCGCATCGTTGACATCTGCAAACAAAAGAGCAAAGTATCAACTAGATATAAATATATCTAAAAGGTGTTGAATGCGTGCCCCGTGACAGCACGGTTCTGCTGACTCCCAGCATATAATTTGCAAGCATATAACTTTCATGGACTAGTCACAATGGTTCAGGATTATTAAGTGCACAGAATAAAGTGTGCCATCAAGTTCGTGAGAGCTTCACTAACACAGAAAAACATTTTATTTTGGAAGAAAACACGACATATAGAATATGCACTGAAATAGCAAATGATGCTAATAGATAGGTATGGTGGACACAACTGGCAATATTGGTTTTGGCGAGTTGCAAGCACAGGTAGAGCACATACTCAGTGCAAGTGAAGGCTAGCAGTAGAAAGGGAGCGACAAAAGAGAGAGCAATAGCTGTCATAATCATGCTTGCAACAAAACAGGGCTAATTATGGCATGAAAGTGATACAAGAACTCTGAGGCAAAATAAATCATCGAGGCTTACTGACTATTGATTAGTCATGTGCATGCGTGAGCATGTGCCAAGTCGATTCACATGAACAGTCAGAGGAGGATACTACAATATCATACCAAAGTATGAATAAAATAATGCAAGAAAACATTCATATGACATGCTACAAACTATTAGCAAGCTAGAGCTAATCATAGAAAAGTAAGAACTACTAAGCATCCATAATGACACAGACCTTACACAAACAGGCTAAGCATGCTCACAATGATGAGTATATGTACAAAAATGAAACAAATAGAGTTTGTTACCAGCATCTTACCACTCCTCGAGTTCTCTTAATCTTCATTATTTCTCTTCACTTGTGTGACTTGGATGATAACATGAAACCAAAGTCCACTAAGAGCGCCTGAACCCTGCGAAGAACTCACAAAACCAAAGAAGAACAACAAATATTTTTGGTGTTTTTGATTTTTTTAGAAACAAGCAAACAAAGAAAAACCAAGCAAACAAAACAAAGCAAACAAAGCAAAATCTTTTTGGATTTTTACTTTTAAGGCAAACCAAATCAAAAAGCAAAGAAACAAACCAAGAGAAACAACAAAAATATTTTTGGTATTTTTGTGTTTTTGAGAAAGAAGCAACAAGAACCAAACAGAAAGCGAAAACAATGGATATACAAAGAACCAAACGAACATGATATATATATGAGTGTGATGTTGGTATACCTCCCCCCAAGCTTAGGCTTTTGGCCTAAATGGGGCTCAATCCCATGGTGTCCAAGAGGATGCACCTCCATAGTATGTCGAGGAAGCTCCCTCGTCCTGGTATGAGCTCGAGGCCTCCTCCGTGTAATACATAGAGGGGTCGTATGATGGTGCTTCCTCTTGATAGTGCCCGTGGAAGTTAAGAGAGCGCAGCGTGTCATCCATCTCCGCCTTCTAGCATGACAAAGGTCCCTAAGAAATACTGAGCAAAGTAGTTTGGGGTAGAGGGATCTCTCTCTCTCTTCCCCGTCAGTAAACAACATTCTATAAACCAAGTTCTCAAGGGTAGATCTAGTGGTGACAAAATGGTGTGCCTTCATGGTAGCAAGATCAAGCCTCTGAGGAGTCAAAACTATATCATGTGGATCAACCGCAATATTCAAGGCAGCAGCAATACGAGTAGCAATAATTCCCCCATAAATGGGTCCCTTAGCGGCTAAACGACGAGCAATGAGAGAACCAAGATTATACTTATCGTCATTGTTAAGCACAACAGCTAAGAAGGTCAAATGATAGTTGGAGATATTACTAGTGTTCTCCCTACCAAGAACACTAGTTGCAAGATAGTAGGCAAAATACCGGACAGCTAGAAGTTGAATGTTCTTTATCTTCCCTCGCTGAGCTCTACGGTCATCATCATTGGTTAGTCCTCGGTAAAGCTCTAACAAATAAGCGGGTAGAGCTGTAATCTTCTTTCATGATCCATTTGTACCAAGTCCCAGGGCCTTGCAAAATTGCTTCAAAGTGATAGAATGAGCCCTGCCATAGATTTTGAAAGACACAGTATGCTTGAACAAAATATTAGTAAAGGAGAAACTCTCCACAAATGTTTTAGTAAGCAAAGCATATTGTGCGCTCTCATCCTACATGTAACTTGTTAGCCCAGCCCTCTGTACCAAGGTCATGAAATCATTAAGAATCCCAGTAGATCGCAAGAAAGTTTGGCAAGGAAAGGCGAAGGGATGCGCATCCCCTTCATCTCCCTCGTCACCAAATCGCGGAGTGATGAGATCCTCATTGTACGAGGGTCTAGAGCTGGTAGATGACCTTGGAAGCCTTGATCTTCTAGGTGCATCACTCTCAAATATATCACCAAATGTGTGGTGGTCCATGACTTCCCTTTTCTGAAATTTTAAACAACCATCAAACCAAGTGATTTCTAAGTTGATAAATGATGAGCAACTACTATAGGAACTTGCTAGAGGACTACACATGCATCAAAATAAAGTTTCTAAGCATAGACAAGCATGCAAGATCAAACAACCTGACACCTATAGTAGCAAAATAATCAAGATACAATCTACCAATCACAAATCTAATTGGACAAGTGGAGGAGGCACATACCAAGGAGCAATCCCTCCAAAAATCAGCACTTGTGATGGGCAGAATAAGGAGATCGAAAATCGCGAGCAAGAACAGCAAGAACTCGAGCTTGAGTAAGTTTTCCGGTGTTTTTAGGGAGAGAGAAAGAACGTGGCTTTGAGGAGGCAACCTGGAGGGGCTCAGGTGGGCCAGACCCCCCAGGCGCCACCGCCTAGTAGGCCACGCCTACCATGGGTGTGGGGCCCTAGGGTGCCCCCCTGGGTCACTTAAGGTGCCTTTCTTCCCCTTTTTTCGAGGAAAAATTTATTTTGAATTTTCGGAGATTTTTCGGGAAACTTTATTTTTGGCCAATTTCCAGGGTATGAAAATTGATTTTCTCGCAGAAACAGTTTTTTCAGAAGAAGAAAAAGCAAACCAAAATCCAAACTACAAGAGCTCTAAGAAACTCAAACAAACAAAAAACTAACAAAATTAAAACTAAAGCAAAGACTAGAAAGGAGAAAAAGTAAAAGAAAGAAAGAATAACCATAGTGAAAACATTATTTTGTTCATTAAAATCCTTTTGTTAACAAGGTTGATCAAGTCTTCTTACCAAAACAATCTTATATGAGACAAAAAATTGTATTCCACCAAGTGATTATGTTAGCTCAAGCTTGATAGCAATGGTCCCAATCATAATAGTTTCAAAATTTTCTTGTGGAATGGGACAATATATTTCTCCAACCTTGATGCTCTCAATATTTTCAATGGAGTTTAGGCAATAGCTTTTGGCAACCTTCTTGGGGAAATAGATAGTGTGCTCTTTGTCATTAATATTGAATGTTACTTTTCCTTGATTACAATTGATGACAGCACCTGCAGTATTAAGAAAAGGTCTCCCAAGAATAATAGACATATTATCATCTTCAGGCATTTCAAGCACAACAAAATCAGTTAAAACAATGCAATTATGAGCTACTTGAACAGGAACATCCTCACATATACAAACAAGAACAATAGTTGACTTATCAGCCATTTGCAAAGATATATCAGTTGGTATCATTTTTTCTAGCTAGAGTCTCTTATAGAGAGAGAAAGGCATAACACTAACTCCAGCTCCCAAATCACATAAAGCAGTTCTAACATAATTATTCTTAATAGAGCAAGGAATAGTTGGTATACCTGGATCACCAAGTTTGTTTGGAACCTTACCATTGAAGGAGTAATTAGCAAGCAAATTAGAAATCTCCTCATTAGGAATCATCCTTTTATTAGAGACAATATCCTTCATATACTTTGAATAAGGAGGCAACTTAGTAGCATCAGTCAAAGAATTTGCAAGAATAAAGGTTTCATCCACTCACAAAACTTGTTGTAGTGTTCTTCCTCTTTTAACTTGTGTTTCTTACTTGGAAAAGGCATAGGTTTTTGCACCCAAGGTTCTCTCTCTTTACCATGTTTATTAGCAATAAAATATTCGTTAGTGTACCTAGTGTTCTTAGTGTGTTTCTCAGGATCTTCCTCAACTTCCTCATTATCAGGAGCATCATTTTTATCATTACCAATCTCAGTTTCAGCATCAGAGACAGATATACTATTAGGATCTACAACAGGTTCAAGTGGTTCCTCAACTATCTTATGTTTCATTTTCTTTCTCTTACGAGGACTACCACTATCTACTTGTTGAGAGTACTGCTCAATTCTTTTAGGGTGTCCTTCAGGATATAAAGGATCTTGAGTAGCCATACCACTCCTAGTTTAAATTCCATAAGCATGTTTATCTCCTGAAGCATTAACTAGCATATCCTTTTGTACCTTAGCAAGTTGATCAAGTTGGGTTTGAACCATTTGAAAGTGTTTACAAATCATTTTAATATCATTTGAAGTTCTTTCCACAATATCTTTCAACTCATTGATAGCTCTAGAGTTTTCCAATAAATGATTCTGAACTTGTTTATTAAAATTACCTTGCTTGACAATAAAAATGTCAAGTTCCTCTAAGCATTGATCAGGAGTCTTACTATAAGGAATATCACCTTCATCAAAGTGTTGGAGAGAGTGTACCTCAATAGTAGATGAGTGGGGACTTGGCTTACATAATTCTTCTATAGGAGGTAGATTCTTCATATCTTCAGCTCTAATACCTTCTCCTTTAGACACTTTTTAGCTTCATTCATCACTTCATCATTTAATGCAATAATTCCTCTCTTCTTTGGTGTTGGTGTTGGAATTGGTTCAGGAACATCTAGTTCAGGAGTAATAGGCTCAGGTGTATTCAGCTCAGTTGAAGTCCAATCATCATAATTCTTGCTTATATTAGCCATTAATTCTTCAACATCTGTAGGAGTTCTTTTCCTGAAAACACAATCAGCAAAGCTATCTAGGTAGGTCCTAGAATCATCAGTTAGTCCATTATAATAAATACCAAGAAGCTCATTCTTAGGTAATGGACATCCAGGATGTGCATGAATCAAGGCAGAGAACCTTGTCCATGACTCAGGCAATTTCTCTTCTTCTTACTGTTTAAAATCAAAAAGTCTCTGCAAAGCATCATGTCTAGCACTAGAAGGAAAATATTTCTAGAAGAAAGAAGCAATCAAACAATCAGGGCTATCAATGGAACCAAGAGGTAATCTATTAAACCAAGCCCTAGCTTCTCCTTTTAGTGAAAAAGGGAAGATCTTAGTAACAAAGTACTAGCAAATCTTAAAATCATCAGAGTATAAAGCACTCATAGTAGAAAGCTCATTCATATGAGCCACAACACTCTCATTTTCAGTCCCACAAAAAGGTTCTTTCTCAACAATATCCAAGTAGGATAAATCAAGAGAGAAATCATAATCTTTATCTTTAATATCTATGGGAGAGGTGGCAAACTTAGGATCAAAGGACAACTTAGGAATAATGGTGCGTCTAGAAAGGAGACTCTTAATATCACTAGTACCATGTGTGTTTCGGCACTCTTCAACAAATTCATCAGTGAACTCAATGTAACCATCATTAATATCATAACTCTCTCTAGACTCAGGTGAGCTAACAGGTGTAACAGTGTCTTCACTAGGAGTTTCGGTATTTCCTAGACTAGCCATAGTAGAATCTAGAAAAGAACCTAATGAACCACACACATCAAGCATAGTAGAAGTAACATCATGAGTATAAAAAGCAGTTTCAGATTCAGTAGTAGTAGAAGTGTGTGTAGAAAGAGTATGTGGTGGTGGTATAACAAGCTTACTTATAACAGACGGTGAATCAAGAGAAACAGAGGTGTTTAGGACTATACCTCTTCTTGTAGTGGATGGTAAAATAGGGAACTATCCATCACGAGTATTCCCCATGATGAAAGGAGTAGCAGTGAACAATAATAGATCCAAGTGAACTTACAAATAAAGCTATGCTCCCCAGCAACGGCGCCAGAAAATAGTCTTGATGACCCACAAGTGTAGGGGATCGCAACAGTCTTCACGGGTAGTATTACCCAATTTATTGATTCGACACAAGCGGAGCCAAAGAATACTTGCAAGCCTTAACAACTGAGTTGTCAGTTCAGTTGCACCTGGAAATAGTTCTTGCTCACAGAAGTTTATCAGCAGCAACAACAAATCAACAGCAACAGTGGAACATGAGCAATAGTAACAGTAATGGTAAACAGTGGGATTCGAGTGCGGTAGGCATAGGGATGGATGGACGGGCGTTGCATGAACGAGTCTAAACATGTAACTTCAAGATCTAGGGCATTGCAGATAAATAATAACAAGCATCCAAGTACTAAACAATCCTAGGCATGTGCTCCAAATATAGTCATACGTGCTCGCAATGAGAACTTGCACAACATCTTCTGTCCAGCCAGCCCATGGCAGCGGGGCCTCTAGTGAACTACTGGCAATTAAGGTGCTCCTTCTAACAGAACACCAGAGCAAAGCATTAACACTCCATGAACACATGTGATCCTCACACCACAGCCATCCCCTCCGGTTGTCCCAATTATTGTCACTTTGGGTCCTTTGGATCCAGACAATGATATGTGTACACAACTTGCAGATAAAATCACAAACAATACTATCACAATGATTCAATAATAAGTTCAGATCTGAGATCATGGCACTCGGTCCCTAGTGACAAGCATTAAGCACAACAAGTTGCAACAAAGTCATATAGCACTAATAGAGATACTAGGCACTATGCCCTAACAATCATATTTGATTACATGATAGAACTAATCCAACCCCTACCATCCCCAAGCCTACAACGGGGGATTACTCACTCATGGATGAGGGAAACATCGGTGGTTGATGGAGATTGGTTGGTGATGACGATGGCGATGATCATCTCCAAATTCCCTGTCCCGGCAAGGTGCCAGAATGGAGTTTCTGGATCTGAATCTTGGTTTCTGGTGGTGGCCACGTAGCGGAACTCTTTCTAGAAAACTATCGAACCCCCTCGGTTTTTAGGTCGAAAGGCAACTTATAGGCAGAGAGGCAGGCCGAGGGGGTGCCTGCACCTCCCCCAGGCGCGACCAGTGGTGGGTCCACGCCTGGCATGGGTGTGGGACCACCAGGCTCCTTCTCCGTCTCGTCTTCTGGTTCCGTGGATCTTCTGGTGAAATATAAGTTTTGGCATATTTTCCAGGATTTTTCCTGATAGTTGATTTTCTGCACAAAAACTAGACACCAAGGTAATTCTGCTGAGAACAGCGTCAGTCCGTGTTAGTTGTATCCAAATCACATAAGTTTAGAGGAGAAATGTAAGATCCCACCTTTATGAAGGTAAAGATCCCTGTGATTGCAATGCTAGTCCCTGGATCAATGCTAGCATGTACAGTTTAAGATGAAGTACACAGATACAAAGGTCATTATTACATATCATTCCAGAGACAAACATAGTCTTTTACAACTCCATGCCAAAGGCCTAATACAAGAGTTCAAATATATAATAAGATAAATAATTCTTCATCTTCATGTGCCACAGGCAAGCATGTTGAGTGTAGACTCATAACCCCTAATCATCATCAGAGTAACCTGCAACATCACAAGTTACAGCCACAGTGGGTCAATACATTGGAAAAGTATTGGCAAGTGATACCTTTGTGGAATATTAGCATCTAGAATCTACATGATTTTGGCTAAGTGTAGCTTAGGCTTGCTTTGCTCAAAATAGGTTTTACCTATTAGTTGAAAACAGTAAGTTTTTCTTTGACAAAACATTCCCAAGGAACCACCAATAGAAATTGGTGAACCTTCACCCTTGTTCAACCACAAGTTTTAACTTAGAAAATTGGGATGATGAGATTCTTGATAGCTTCCATGTCTTGATTCTTAAGTTGTCCAATACCAGGGACATGGCTAAGTACTTAGATTCTTCCATCTGTAGAGGTTGTGCACTTTCCCCACAAGACTTGATTTTCACCAAGACAGGACCTTTCAGAAGCCTTCCCTTAGACCAAATGGATGCGTTCCAACCTATCATCCCACTACCACCAACTGTCCAAATGGCTAAGTTATTGCAACCTATGTGATCGAGGCAGAGCCCATAATGCCATGTGGCTGCACTAGAAGCTTCTTAACATTTGGCATCTCAAATCCCTTTGTTCCTGGGTGGCTTTCCACAAGTGAGATACACAATATAAACCATAGAAATGGGCCTTGTGTAACCACTCAACACAAACCATTCTTTCCATTCCACCCAGGTGTTTCATTCACTTAGTTGTTTTATTAAGCAAAATCACAAGTCAATGACTTAGAAATATTTCACATAGCATGAATATATAATCCACCCTTGGTTGCTAATATCTAGGCTAAGCATGGAAATAGTAAGCATCTTAACTTAGAGGAAATTCTAACAATTCTACAACTACTAGGATTTCCCAAGAATAGCATATAAATACTTATCAAAATATTCATGTAATGTCCTATACAAAATATTTCTAATGCATAGGTGAAAATATAGGGATAAAAACATGAAGCACCACTTGCCTTGGTAGTTTGGGGAGTAGCAACAATCTTCACAACCACAATCACTATTAGCACCAAAATCTACACATAAAATAATGGCACCAAAATCACATAACCAAATATACAAACAAAAATATATGAATGCATGCAAATGCCATGTGATGATTTTTTTCTACACCAAACAAGACAAGGGTATAGTACTGAAACATAAACAAGACCAAGATACTCAAAATAAACTTTATTTGATCTTTAAAACATTTTTCAAAAATTTCCATACTCAAATTAAGCCTACAAATGTCTCTGCAAAAATAACCATTTTTACAGAGGCAAAACATTAAACACATTGCATAAACAGATAGGATTCTTTCTCCTGATTCCAATGATATAAAATTTACAAAATTTGAACGTGTGGATCAAAAGTTATGAATTTTACAAGTTTGAATCACTAATAGATCTAATTCAGATTTTTAAAACAAAGAACTAGCCACGCGTCATGTCCTGATTGGTTGATACCTTTTCGCACCGGATCACACTCGCGGGCCGTTAGATCTAACTTAACACGCACGGTCCATGTCGACACATACCTCTTCGCTAAAGATCTAATTCTAAGCGCTGGATCTAGATCCTACGACTGCTAAGCATGCGACCAAAGATGGGCGGCGCCAGCGGCGGCAAGTGACGGCGGCGCGCTTTGTCAAAGAGGTTGCCGGCGATTTGGATCACGCAGGAAGGAGTGAAGATGCTTACCGTGTTCGTGGGACTGTGGTGAAGCTCAAGGTGGTCGAGGGAGAGACAGGGGCACACGGGTTCAGCGGCAAGCCTCGTCGGAGTTGCTGGCGGCGTCGGGTGTTTGCAGATGGAGTTATTGCTGACGATGTGGATTGTGCTAGCACGAACCAGTGGTGTCAGAGGATGCACAAGGTTGTGGCGAACACGACAGTGTCAAAGGGGAAGCAAGGGGCACTCGGAGGTTACCGGTATTCCTCGTCGGAGCTGAGCGGCGGCTCTGTTGCTTGGAGAGGTGGACGGAGGCGACGACCTGGGTCACGAGAAGGCAAAAGAAAGGCATCAGGAGATGCGCCAGAACATGCTGGTCACGCTCATTTGAAGCAGATGCAAAGGGGCGCTCGGGTCTTACCGGAATCAGTCGCCGGACTGGTTCTGTCTGCGGCGATGCAACGAGAAATTGAGGCAGCCTGGTGGCGGAGCGAGCGAGTGGGTTGAGGGGAAATGGCCGTGGTGAAGAGGGGATTAAGTAGCCAGGAGCGTTGCGGGGATTACTCTCTGTATCAATGGGAATTAAGCGGGGCTTAACTGCGGCGAGGTAACGACGGAGCGGCTCGGGCGCGCGTTGATTGGGGACGACGCTGACGGGGCAAGGTACGGTCGGGCTGTCAGCGGGTGGGTGCGCATTGCTGCGGTGAGAAACAGAGAGGAAGGGGAAACCCCGGGTGGGCTGCTTTGGTTGCTGGGACGAATGGGTAGCGCCTGGGCTAGTTCTGTTTTCTTAACCTTTTTCTTTTTCTAATTCGATTTGCAGGAAACCTTTTCAAATGAATTCAAATGTGTTTGAATTCCAAATCTTTCTGGATTTTTATAAAGTGAAACCTGCATATTTTTTAGTATAAAACCATGCTGTCTCACTAGACTTTCTTGGTTCCTTTGAAATTTTAAAATAACAGTGCCTTAGCACAAGATTTGATAAAGATATGAAAATGGTTTTAAAACCATATTTTGTTTTGGAAATTTTTGTCCAAGCTTTGGAACTCAACCAAACCAACTTATGAACAAACAAATCTTGGTTTGAAACAAATATTCTCTCACTAGAGAGTAGCATTGGATCAATGCTTGTCTACATAAAATAATAAGCACTCAATGCTTCTGTTTTCTTTGAAATGACTTTGAAATTGATCCCTAATGATTATGCATGCATGGATGATATGCAATCTTTGAAAACATGATTTTAGGGATGTTACAAATCTAACCCCCTTAAGGTGAATCTCGCCCTCGAGATTCGGATTGGCTAGCAAATAGGTGAGGGTGGTCTTTCCGAAGATCATCTTCTCTTTCCCTTGCTTCTTCTTCGGAATGATGGTTCCATTGAACTTTGCAGAATTTGATAGTCTTAGTCCGAGTAACTCTTTCTGCAGTCTCAAGAATCTTGATGGGTTTTTCCTCATAAGTGAGATCACTTTCCAATTGAACCTCCTCCAAAGGTATAGTATCCTTCAAAGAAGACTCTTCCATCTCTGGATGGCATTTCTTTAGCTGACTCACATGAAACACATTGTGAACGGCAGACAATGATTCTGGCAATTCAATCTCATAAGCTACTTCTCCTTTACGACTCAGAATTTTGAATGGTCCAACATATCTTGGGGCCAATTTTCCTTTGACTCCAAATCTCTTCACTCCACGAAGTGGTGACACTCTAAGATAATCTCTATCACCCACTTCATAGGTGACTTCTCTACACTTAATCTCTTCAATTTCCTTATCTATCTTTTGGGCTTCTTTGATTTTGTCCAACAAAGTGGGTTGAACATCCAATGACATGAGATGTCCTTCAGGCACAATCTCCAATCTGAGATCTCTAAATTGGGCACACAGATCATCTGGCAACTCTCCCTTAGTAAGGCCATTCACAAACACCTTACGGCTTAGAGCATCCGCTACAACATTTGCTTTACCGGGATGATATTGCAAACTCAAGTCATAGTCCTTGATAAGTTCTAGCCATCTTCTTTGTCTCGTGTTGATTTCTTTCTAGGTGAAGATATACTTCATACTTTTGTGATCTGTGAACACTTCACATCGCTTTCCCAAAAGATAATGTCTCCATGTTTTGAGTGCATGGACAACAAAGGCTAACTCTAAATCATGAGTAGGGTAATTTACCTCATGAGTTTTGAGTTGTCTCGAGGCATAAGCCACAACTTTCCCTTCTTGCATTAGCACTTCACCTAATCCATGATGAGATGCATCACAATACACTTGGAAATCTTTCTCCAAATCTGGCAGACATAAGACTGGTGTTGTCACTAGTCTCTTCTTCAATTCTTGGGAACTGAGCTCACATCCTTTAGTCCAAGCGAATTTCTTGTCTTTCTTTAACAACTCTGTCATTGGCTTAGCTACCTTGGAGAAATTCTCAATAAATCTTCTGTAGTATCCTGCCAAGCCAAGGAAACTACGAACCTCTTTTACTGACTTAGGAGATTCCCATTCAGTTACAGCTGACACTTTAGCGGGATCAACTGCTACACCATCTCCTGACACAACGTGTCCAAGAAATCCAACTTCATTTAACCAAAATTCACATTTGCTGAATTTGGCATACAGCTTATGCTCTCTAAGCTTCTCAAGTATCAAACACAAATGTCCGTCATGCTCTTCTTTTCTCTTGGAGTAGATCAAAATGTCATCGATGAAAATGACAACAAACTTGTCAAGGAACTCCATGAACACCTTGTTCATCATATTTATGAAGTAAGTTGGTGCATTGGTCAAACCAAATGGCATCACGGTGTACTCATACAATCCATACCTAGTGGTGAAAGTTGTCTTAGGTATGTCTTGTTCCCTTATCTTAAGCTAAAAATAACATGACCGGAGATCAATCTTTGAGAATACACAGGCTCCTTCTAACTGATCAAACAAGGCATTAATTCTAGGCAAAGGGTATTTGTTCTTGATAGTCACCTCGTTGAGTGAATGATAATCTACGCATAACCTTTGACTTCTATCCTTCTTTTCCACAAACAAAACTGGTGCTCCCCAAGATGAAGAACTTGGTTGAATAAATCCTTTCTACAACTGTTCTCCCAGTTGTTTCTTGAGTTCTTTCAACTCATCAACTGACATCTTGTATGGTCTCTTTGCTATTGGTCCTGATCCTGGTACCAAGTAAATAAGAAACTCCACATCTCTATCTGGTGGCATTCCTGGCAATTCTTCCGGAAACACATCCGGATATTCACTCACAATTGGCACACTGTCTATGCTAACCCCTTAAGAGAATTTAGCTTACTCCCTTTTGATTCAAAGTTAGTCTTGAATCTTATCCTTTTATTTTCTAGGGTTGTGAGTGTGATAGTATGGTTGGCACAATCTAGCATTCCCTTTTGTTTGGTCATCCAGTCCATTCCCAAAATGACGTCCAATCCTTGGGAATTTCGGATTATCAGATTAGCGGGAAACTTATACTTCCCAAACTCTATGACTAGATCGTGACATCCTGAGTTCACTATCATTTCTCTTCTAGGAGAACTTACTTTTATAGGACACCCAATAGTTTCTACTGGAAGTTCATTTCTTTCAACAAATGCTCTTTATATGAATGAATGCGATGCACCAGTATCAAAGAGAACAAATGCTGGAACAGAATTGAGTTTGAACTTACCAGCAACAGCATCAGGTTCCTCATAGATTTCTTCCACATTGATGTGGTTCACTTGTCCCTTCTTGAAAGGGTTGGGCTTGTTGGGTCCTTCAACTTTCTTTTCTGGGCATTCATTTTCATAATGCCCCAGCTTCTTGCACTTGAAACATTCAACCTGACTAAGATCCTTCTTGACAGGCTGGCTTCCACTACCACTTCCACTTCCATTGTGGTGGCTCTTGTATCCACTCTTGTGATTCTTGTACTTGTCATTGTCATGACTACGATGATGCTTGTTGTCATGATGACGGTTTTGGTTGTGGTGGCTGTTGTACTTTCCATGCTTGTGGGATCCAGAACTCCCACTATCATCATAATGGGAATGCTTGTGAGACGATCCCGAACTGTGCTTGTCAGAGTTGTGTTTCCTCTTTCTGCTTTCAACCTGTTTCATCTTGCTCTCCAAGATGGCAGCCTTGTCACAAAAAGATTGATAGGTGGGGACATAGGCCACAGATAACTACAGATTCAGTTCATCGTTCAGTCCTTCGAGGAACTTCTCCTTCCTCTTGGCATTAGTATCAACTTCATCCGGTGCATAACGCGCCAGATTATTGAATTCTTCAATATATTCAGCCACGCTGCGGTGGCACTGTTTCATATTATGAAATTCCTTCTTCTTCAAGCTCATCACTCCAGATGAGATGTGAGCTATACGGAAACCATCTTCAAAGATAGCCCATGTCACATCCTCAATGGGAGTGGTGATCTGGAAGTTATCCCACCAAGTAGCTACTGGTCCTTCCAACAAGTGTGCTGCAAACCTGACTTTCTCCTCATCAGTACAGCCAACAGTTACCAAATCCTTGTTCACTGAGCGTAGCCAATCATTGGCCACCATGTGTTCAGTAGTTCCTAAGAACTTAGCAGGCCTCAGTCTTAAGAATCTGGTGAGCATGTCAAATCCTGGTGGGTTATTCTGATTGTTGTTGTTGTTATTATTATTGTTGTTGTTGTTGTTGATATTCTGATTCTGCATGAAAGTAGTCATCATCTGCATCAGCTGTGTCTGTGCTGTCATCAACTGCTACATCTCGGGGGTGACATTGTTGTTGTTCGGTTTGGGGTTGGCACGTCGAGGAGGCATCTGTGGTTTTCAATAAGGATAAGAATGAGATACCCATAGATGCTTAACATGCACAATACAACACATAGTCAATCACCAAACAAGCATCAAAATAACAAAAGTTCAACAACATAGACAACAGGTTTTGAAAAGCAAACACACCAATAGAAAGCCATCCACATGTTGGATGGTCATTGCGACTAAATAACATAAACATGGTAAATGATAAATCAATGAGTAGTCATCACTACTCCTCTGCATCAACCTCCTCATCAACAAGTGTAAGACCTGCATTCTCCATAGAGGTCTTGTATTCCTCGACATTGGTAGTCAAGGCCTCTACCTTGGCTTTGAGAGCCCTCTTCTGTGAACGAAGTCTCTCAATCACACCCTGCTGATGCTCGAGCTCGAAGTCCTTGGCCTCTAGTTCTGAAGTCATCTCTCGAATCCTCTTGTTCCTATCTTGGACTATTTTCTCTTAACTCTTGAACTTTCTATCCTGACTCTCAAACTTGGCCTCCAAATCTTGTAATCTGAAAAATAAATAAACAAAATAAACAATTGTTGAAATTTAGGGTGAAAAAAAACTTTTAGTTTCTAAATGGAAACTTAAAATCCCATCTTGAACAAGCTTGAGTAAAGTTTAACTCCAACTAAATTCAAATCAAGTGAAATGCATTCTTCATAAATGCATCTTGAAATTTAAACACTTGGAAATAAACCAAAACTCTAAAACCTTAATGGAATAAAATCATTTCCAAGATATCTCCAAGACCATGGTTTTAACCCATATAAAAATTTGTCAACAAACATTTACAAATGATCAAGAATGACAAATAGAAATATTATAAAACCATACAAATTGGTTTCACTTAATTTGGAGCCATAAATAAAATCTTATGAATTTAATAAGATAAGGGAATTGAATTTTCCAAAGCTAATAAAGCACCTATCTAGAAATCCATGCCAAATGGTGAGCAAATAATCCTAAAGATAATTAAAAGGATAAATAAATAGGACTCTACAAATTGGAATCACCAACTTTGGATCTATAAATAAAAAGATATGGATTTTATAAGATAAAGAAAGAAATATTAAATGAGGAATATTTAAAGAACAAATTAAATCTTGGACTAAACCATAAGCAAATGGAATGAATATAATCCAAGTCCAAATAAAATAAAAGGATAAAGAGTTTTCCAAATAAAATATAGTGGCATTAACTAAATTCTATTTCCATTTGAATAAAGACAAAATCCCTATTAAAAATGATTAATTAAATCATGGGAAAATAATATTTGGAATTTACCCAAGTGGAATAAAAGTTGTTTAATTAACTTAAATAAGATCAAAGAAATCTTCCAAATAAAATTTATGGAACTAAAACTATATTTAATTTCATTAGAATAAAGACAAATACCCAATTTAAATGATTTATAAATCATATTAAATACTTTCCAAATAATTCAAGGTGAATTATTTGACAACCTAATAAATAAATAAAACCTACTGAAAAGATTTAGAATTCAAATGGAGTTTGAAAACATTATTAAATCTTATCTGAATAAATGCTAGGGCCTATTTTAAATGATTAAAAGACCCTAAAAAGAATAAAAGAAATATTCTATTTTTGACTTTAAAATGTATTATTAATCAGTACTTGATTGCACACAAAGTTTGAGTGAAGTTTGAATTCAAATAAATGTTTGAAATGACTAACAAAATCAAAATAGATAAATAGAAAAAGAAAAGGGAAAAAGATTCTGTATAAAAAATATATAAAACAGAGCAGCCCAACCCAGCTAGCCCACTAAGCCCAGCAGCCCATCTCTCCTCCCTCCCCCGAAGCGTTTTCTATCACTCACGAAACGACCCGCGCAGTGAATGACAACCAGACCCCACTCCTCCTCTCCCTCTCTCGCTGACGCCAGACCCCACCTGCCCCGTCAGCATCTTCAACCCCGCGACAACCTCGCCCCTCACCTCGCCGGCCGTTTCAGCCGATTAAAGCCCGAGTAAATTCATGGCATTGACGCAGCCATTACCCCCTGCGACCACACTCTATTAAGCGCCTGTACCTCCTCTCCACTTCCCCTCTCTCGCTCGCACCAGCTCGCCACCGGGCTGCGCTAATTTTGCCAGAGACCACGCTCTGGCGAACCTCCGAGCAAATTCTGGCAGCTCCTCGCCGCGCCTCGCCTCCTCG
Organism: Avena atlantica; assembly: GCA_910589765.1. Taxonomy (NCBI): domain Eukaryota; kingdom Viridiplantae; phylum Streptophyta; class Magnoliopsida; order Poales; family Poaceae; genus Avena; species Avena atlantica. Next base: position 246,504,251 of record OU342738.1, on the reverse strand, counting down.
ACCACACGAGCATGCTCCCCATCCCCTGGCGCTTCTCTCTGCACCCTCAGCTTGCCCGCGCTTGACCCAGAGCGTTGGCAACCACCTCGACTGAACTCCGCCGCCGTCTGTCTTCTCTCCGGTGAGCTCCCTCGGTATGTACTGACCGCCCCCTTCCCTCTAGTTGACACTCGAATGGTACCCAGCATCGTACGCATCTAACTACACCTCGGTTTTGTCTTAGCGCGCACCATGGCGTCGTCTCCAACAAACGACTGACGCACCCGACGACAGACACATCTCCGGCGAGGAATTCCGATTGACCCCATGCGCCCCTCGACAAAAATCAAGCACCTTGAGCATCAGCAGCAAGCTGCAAACCTAGTGAGCCATCTCTTCTCCTCCCTTGCTTCCTGATCCTCCAGAACCGCCGCCAGCAGAGCCGCGCCGCCGCTCGTCACTGGATTGCGCCGCCAGTTCCTGGCAATCGCACTGCAGCCGTAGGATGCGTTTTGACTTGCTAGGATTAGATCTAGACGAAGAGATAAGTTTGATCCTGAGCCACTCGATCTAATTTAAATCCAACGCTTCACAACACCGATCCGAGCGAAACGGTACTCGCGAATAGGATCTAGACACGTGGCCAGTCTATTTGAATAAAAACCAGAAATGATCTATTTGATATTCCAATTTGTAAAATTCATAACTTCCAAACAACACGTCCAAATTTTGCAAATTTTATATCAATAGAATCAGCAAGACAAATCCTACCCAACCATGCACTTTGTTTAGTAAATTTCTTTCGGTAAAATGATTGTTTTTGCAGAAACTTGTGTAGGCATATTTTGGATATAAAATTTGTTCTAAAATTATTTTTGAGATAGAACCTTTGGCAAATGGATTGTTTTGAACCGACTGACCATAGAAATCAATTTGTGGTTTCAAAAACATATTTGGTGAAGCAAAATAATAAATATTTGATTTAAAGCATTTCTAGTCAAATAAAAATAATGATTATTTATTAAAAATGCTTTTGGAGGAAAACCCTTTGGGAAATGTTTTGATTTAAACTCTCTAACCCCAAACACCAAGTTTTAGAATTAAAAACGTATTTGGTGAACCCTATAAATATTATTGCTTTGTTAAAAGAATTTTCAACCACATAAAATATTGATTTGGTATTAAAATGGTTTATAAGTAAAATCTTTTGAAAATGGTTTTTCCATTTTTATAAAATGACCAATAGGTGTTTAGAATGTATATAACCTATTAGAAACCACTTTTCCACATAAAACAATCTTTTGAAAAAGGCAAGTGATGCTTCATACTTTTGTCCCATTATTTTTCACTATGCATTAGTGATATTTCTAAGTAGGACTTGCATGGAATGTTTGCTAAGTATAAACTATGCCATGGGAAATCCTAGTAGATGAAACCTTAGAAGAAATTTCCTAAGTTAAGATTCCAACTACTATCATGCTTAGCTTAGCTAGTAGAAAATAAGGGTGGATTATATTCATGCTATGGAATATTTCTAAGTCAAGGACTTGTGTTTTTGTTTAATAAAACAACTAAGTGAATGAATCACCTGGGTGGAATGGAAGGAATGGTTTGTGTTGAGTGGTTACACAAGGCCCATTTCTATGGTTTACCTTGTGTATCTCCCTTGTGGATGGACACCCAGGAACAAAGATATTTGAGATGTCAAATGTTGAGAAGCTTCAAGTGCAGCCACTTAGCATTATGGGCTCTGCCTGGATCATATAGGTTGCAATAACTTAGCCAAATGGATAGTTGGTGGTAGGGGGTGATAGGTTGGAACGCGTCCATTCTGGTCTAAGGGAAGGCTTTTGAAAGATCTTGTCTTGGTGAAACCAAGTCTTGTGGGGAAAGTGCACCACCTCTGCAGAGTGAAAAATCTAAGTACTTAGCCATGTCCCTGGCAAAGGACAATTTGAGCATCAAGACATGGAAGCTATCAAGAATCTCCTCATCCCAATTTCTAAGTTAAAAACTTGTGGTTGAACAAGGGTTGAAGAATCACCAATTCCTATTGGGAGATGCCTTGGGTGATTTTGTCAAGCAAAAACTTAGTGTTTTCAAATGATAAGGAAAATCTATTTTGAGCAAAGCAAGCCTAAGCTCCACTTAGCCAAATGCATATAGAAGATAGACTCCACTATACTACCATAGTATCACTTGCCAATACAATTCAAATGTATTGACCCTTGTGGCTGTAACTTATTATGTTGCACGTTTGATTGATGTTAGTGAAGTTTATTGATTAGGATTACAAGTCTACAACCAACATGACTGCATGTGGTACTTTGAAGATGAAGGACCCCATGCTATTTCTGCTGCATTGTAATGAGATAGCCAAATGAGCTATGTAAGATGTAATAAATTATTTTATTCCTGGTTATAAAGTTGTAATATGACCTTTGTTTCTTGATATTACATCTTAACTGTGGATGCTAGCTATTGATACAGGGACTAGCATTGTAAACACAGGGATCTCTACCTTATTAAAGGTTGGGACCCTTACATAGGTTCGCTATGCGAGGTTGTGTGTGTCGATATATGATCGTATGAGATTGTCTTGTGTTGTGCCCTAAAGGCTCCCATAGGCCCGACTTATATAGTCGCCAGGTCCTAGGGTTACAGGGAAAAGTCCTAGACGGACAGGTTACAAAGTCCTACACCGTCTATCACTAGTCTTGTGTATCTTGCACTCCAAGGCTCCGGGTACGCTGGTAACTCCACCGTAACCTTCCTTTATCCGGCATGGGCCTCCCTTCTGGATCCACCTAACTGGGCTGCCCAGTAGGACATAGGCCATGCTACCGACTATGGGCCACCCGGGTTAGCCGGATAAGAGACATGCTATAAGGATACCCATATAGCATATCCCCAACAGTAGCCCCCAGAGAACTCCGAGATCTTGCGCCGTCTTGCCTCTTCACGTGGAATGCTCCATCTAGATGGATGTCGGCAGATCGTCAAGCATCATCTTGTAGTCCTCCCAAACAACCCTGCAAGGTTTTCTCCGTCTTCGATTTGTAAGCCGGAGAAATGCTGAATCTTCCATCGTACTCTTCCATAGTCGGATTAAATCAGTCAATGCCGGAATCTTCGATGTGACAGCTCATCTACCCATGTCAGCTAGGACGACATAGGCTTAGGTCAGCGACGCCTCGTAACTCACACATGTAGAGAATGCAATCATATCCGATTTTCCCGCGCTAGCGATACGAACCGTTGGCGGCGGCGGTTGGAGACGTGGCGAAATTTCCGCGCACGTTCGCGAACACGTCGTCTATGTGGCAACCGTCCGATTAACTGCACGAATCTTGACGCCGAGGATGATAAGTAGTAACCGTGGGGAATTTTCCACTTTTACCCCATTCCTCTCGCGTCGTCTTCTTCCTCCAGCCGCATGCCTCCTCGAGCTCTCCGCGAGAAACCTCGAAAACCCTAGCTTCCATCTACGTCAGTCACATCCGTCCATCACTCCATGGCTAGCAGCAGCTGCTTCCCATCGATGGCGGCGTCGAGCGAAGCCATGGCGAAGCTGGCGAGCTCCATCGTCGTGCGCCCAGAGGGCTTAGTCATCCCCGCATTGGCGGTGATCGAGTCCACCAGCGGCGACCACAATCTGGCGGCGCTAGAGCCACTGGAGGAGGAGCCAGACTCGCATAAGGGTGACTGGCGTGGCTCGGACATCACCGATTGCGACATCCAAGAGATGGTCGCCGCGGGCTACCTCCCCGCGACGGAGGGGCTTGCCTGGCAGGCGGCGCCGGTCGGCGAGGTGACACCTTCTCCCCAAGCCGGAGAAAATGTGTACCTCAAGGCTCAGCTGGTACGCGGCGTTTCCTTGCCCATCTCCCACTTCTTCCTCTCTGGCTTGAACCATTACAAGGTCCAACCCCATAACCTCTCCCCCAATAGCATCTTAGTGCTTAGCAACTTCGCGGCACTTTGCGAGGGTTACCTAGGGATAAGGCCTAGGTTAGACTTGTTCGTGTATTTCTTCACCGTCAAACGTGAAGCCGGACATAGTAAGGAGGATCTTAGGAACTGCGGCACCATAAGCTTCAAGATTCGACCTGGCCGGCGGTTCCCCGACATCGTCGGCCACGAGTCCTGCAAGAACTAGTAGAGGACGTACTTTTACGGCCCCGACATTCCTTTGGCGGGCCGAGAAGTGACGTACCCGGACTTCGTGGATGGAGCCGCCGCTGAAGTTTCTACATGGAGATCCCATGCCTCCCTTCCCTTTGACCTCGACGCTTCTCGCGCAATAAGGAGGATCGAATGGTTCGTAGAGACGGGTTTGACCGGCTTGGACCTAGCCATGTGCTGGTTCATCAGGCGAATCCAACCTCTGCAGCACCGCGTGAAGTTCATGCACGAGTATACCAGTGATCGAAGGGATACCCTCCGGATCTCCGTGGATAACTTCTCGAGCGACTCCGTCAAGCTCCGCCTAAAGGACATCGTCAAGGTGAAGGATAAGAAGCGTGGCTTCACCATCACCTACGACATGTTCGTAGACGGCGAGTGCCCAAAGGTAGGTATTTATTTTCTGTGTACGACATATACTCCAACTCTTCCGTCTTGCACTTGTCATTTTGTCTAACATGGTGACTTCTTACTTAACAGCTTAGCGATCTAGAGGAGGGCAACCTGGCTGCCCAAATCTACGATCCAAAGATGAAGGAAGTCACGGTCGTGTCCGACGACGATGTCCCATTGGCGCGAAAGCGGAAGAGCTCCACCTCTGACGCTGATGACGGAGGCAAGAAGAAGAAGACGGAGGGTGGAGCCTCCAAAAAGACTACCGCCGCCGTGGATGCGGAAAAGAGAAAAGACACCGGGATTTTTGCCAAAGCGCCCCCTAGTGTAAGCTTCTCATTCTCCGACATTGTCTATTTATCTTTCTTGTTCCTGTACTTATGCATTTTGCACGTCTCAGGAAGAAAGCCCTGACCAGCCTCAATAAGACCTCCAAAACTTTGGGGGCTTCTCGAAATATCAAGGATATGCTGCATCACGACGCCTCCCCCACCATCGCCCCTGCTACCCCTGCCGTCAAGCCTTTGTCTGCCCCGACAAGCTCACAAGCTAAGGAGGAACCAGGCCCTTCTGTCATGGAAGTGGATTCTGGCGCCTGTACCGAACTCGCTGTTGTTGGCGAGCAGGCGACGCAGGAGAGCACCGCTCAACAAATGGCTGAAGCTCCGGCTAAGGATGCCATCGGTGGAGGCAAGGTGGTGGTGGAAGCTGGTACCTCTGCCGAAGGCGGTGCCCTTGCTCCCCAAAAACCCTTTGAGTTTCCGAAGATAGTTTACCCGGCGCTCACGCCAAGTAACACAACTCTGGTTCCTGGAGGAGTACCGTCATCTCCGATGTGCGGTCTTGAGGAGCTTCTCCGACAAGCGGATATCTTGCGAGGAAATAACATCTCCTTTAGCAAGCTGCTAGCCGAGAGCGCTACAAACCTCAGATTATTGCACTTGTAAGTTTTAATTTGCCTTTTGCATTTCATATGAGTATCCCACTGTAGCCCCCGAGGATGTAGACGGAAAACCATAGGTTTTGCATCTATATGCTCTAAGAGTGACTAAGTTAGAAAAACTCTCACTGTAGCCCCCAAGCATTTAGATGGAACAAACTATTCCGACTAGATGCTTTAAGAGTAGCATACGCAGTGTTTATAATGTTCAATACTGTAGACCCCAAGCCTCTAGTTATAACTGAATTGGTTCCTACTAGATGCTTAAAGAAAATCTAAGCATTTTCTGAGTTAAAACTTTATACTGTAGCCCCCAAGCTTCTAATCGAGAACTGAATTAGCTCCGACTAGATGCTTAAAGAAAAGCTAAGCATATTGCTAAGTAAAAAACTTTGGCTGTAGCCCCCGAGCGTCTAGGTGGAAAGATTCCGACTAGATGCTCCAAGTAGACTAAACAACGGTTTAACTTTTTTTCCTTTTTTCCACAGAACGAGAATGCTTAGAGGGGCATGGCCAACGACAAGTACCAGAAGATGCGTGCAGATCTTGAAGCCGAAAAGGGTAAAACTACCATCTTGAAGGAACGGATCATCAAAAACAAGAGTCTATTTTCTTTTTGCGCATTCCGTCTTGGTTTTGTGCCTTCATTCTCCGAGTACTTACTATGTACTTTTTTTTCTCCGACTTTGCAGAACATGTTGCCAAGGCCAAGGATATTGTCGAGCAGTCCAAGCACATCCAGCAGCTGGACAGCGAGAACAAGATCCTTAAAAAGGAGAGAGAAGACATGCTGAAAATGCATGAAGAATCAATGAAGGCCTTGCAGGACTCCGCCGCCGAGGAAATAAACCGCTTGAAGGAGGAGATCGCGATCTTAAAAGATCTAAAGCGTGATGCCAATGAGCAGAATCACCGCCTTGGCGAGGCGTACAAGCTCCTCCAACAAGAGAAACAATACTTGGCGGACACCCTCTGGCAAGCTGAGGCCAGCATCTTCAGTAAGTTTCCTCCGCCTTGTATTTTTGTAGTCTGGATACTTTGAATTGTTGAACTCATGCAATCCTTGTCGGAATTTGCAGCTCCTATGGGTTTAACCAGATCGCCTCCTCCAGCCAAGGAATGCATGGTTCTTGCCGGCAAATTCATCAACACCGCCATCACCCAAGCCAAAGAGATTGCCAAGCCCCTCCATATACACATCAAGGCCTGGGACTCTATGGCGAAGTACTCGGAGATCCTGCGTAGAGCCCCCGAGCGTATCACAAGCTGGAAAGCTTCATGTGCACGGGCTGGCGCAAGGATGGCGCTGTCAATGGTGAAGTCACACTACAAAGATGCTGACATCGATACGGTGACCTCTGGTATCCCGACGTTGACGATGATGGCAAAGAGATTGATCACGAAGCCATCTTGTCATCACTCGCGGGTTACGACACCAGAGTTGCCGAGTTGGTGGACATCGACGTCTTCGTGCCCATGAACACCATCGACAACGTCAACCAAGATTCCTCCGAGTCCCACCATAGTGCCGACGCTGAGGGTGATTCTCTGGCTGATGACGATGCTGCTTCCAAGTCTCCCGCACCAAAGGAATGAAAAACAACTTTGTAATATTTGTTTCATCTTTGGTGTATGCGCGGAAAAAACCTGATGATGTAACTTAAGGCGGAAAACAATGGTTGTTATTTCCTGCTACTTAAGAACTTAGTTTCCAGCATGTATATATTTTTTAAGCAAGTGCTGGCTTATACATTACTTTGGTTTTTATGCTTGACCTTTCGTGAGTCGGAAGACTCATTGTCGGAACCATGCGCTCAAGTGATGATGCTATGGCACCATCAATAACTTGAGCACAAAATCGCTGACAATAAGTGCCAAAAGTCACTACTCCAGAATCCACATAAAAACAACAAAGAACATGTAGACTAGAAAACTTAAGCTAACGCCCGTAGGCGGAATTTTCACAAGTGCAAACGCAAAGCTTGTGCATAAAGGTTTTACATGATCCAAGAATGAACACTAAAGGAGGTAAAACACTCAGAAATATGAGTGAACCAAAGAGCTTAATTTCATTGATCATATAAGAGGTACACAATTAGATAAAAATGCTAAGTGTAAAAAGGACGTAGCTGTGCTATGTTCCATGGCCGATCAAGCTCCGGGTAGTCATCATCCGGGTCACGTCGCTTACGCTTATGATCCTCGCTGCGTCTATCCTTTAGTTCACGATGTCAACAAGGTAGTAAGACCCATTGAGCAACGCCTTGCTTATGATGAACGGTCCTTCCCATGGCGGGGATAATTTGTGTGACTTCTTCTGCTTAACTCGGAGCACCAAATCCCCCTCTTTAAACGAGCGATGCCGAACGCGGCGACTATGGTAGCTGCGTAGCTTCTACTGGTAGATGGCGGATCTTTGGCATGCCAAAACACGCTCCTCCTCGAGAAGGTCCACATCTAGGTGTCTGGTTCTTCAGTGTCATCTTCATCGTAGGCGGCAACTCTTGGTGCATCGTGTAGGATGTCGGAGGGCAGGATTGATTCTGCTCCATATACCATGAAGTAAAGGGTGTAGCCGGTAGATCTGTTGGGTGTAGTTCGTAAAGTCCACATCACAGATGGAAATTCTTCCGCCCAGGCTCCAGCTGCTCTATGTAGCGGTGCCTCAAGACGTGGCTTGATTCCCTGCAGAATTAATCCATTGGCTCGCTCAACTTGACCATTGGATTGTGGTTGTGCCATAGATGCAAGGTCAAGTCGGATGCCTTTTTCCCAGCAATAGGCCTCCACTTCTCCGAGTGACAAGTTGCTTCCTTTGTCGGTGATGATGCTATGTGGGAGACCAAATCTCACCACTAGATCCTGGACAAATCTAAGGGCAGTTGCCCCATCAAGCTTTCTAATGGGTTTAGCTTCTATCCATTTGGTGAATTTGTCAACTGCTACAAGCAGATGTGTAAACCCACACGGTGCCGTTTGCAACGGCCCCACCATGTCTAGCCCCCAGACTGCAAACGGCCAAGTTATTGGTATTGTTCGCAATTCTTCAGCAGGAACATGTGGTTGTCGGGCATAATACTGGCATCCTGTGCATGTCTCAACCAGCTTGTCGGCGTTCGCCTTCGCGGTCAGCCAGTAGAATCCTTGCCGGAAAGCTTTCACGACCAACGATCGAGGAGCGGCGTGATGCCCGCAATCTTCGAGATATTCATACCTTCTAGCTGGGAAACACACTTTAGGTATACACCAGTAGTGCTCCTTTTGTAGAGTTGCCCATTGATTATGGTATAACCCTTTGCTCGCCGTACTATTTGCCGTCTTTTGACCTCGTCGTCGGGCAAGGTTCCGTGTTCGAGATATTCCATGAACGGTTTTGTCCAAGCCGGAGGGATCTTTGTCACCATGTTCAAGAAAGAATCAGCTCTATCCGGGTTGTCGATATCGGCGCCCTTCACGGATGGTGTGTGTAGATGCTCTAGGAAAACTCCTGGCAGAATTTTCTTGTGCCCTGATCCAAGTTTAGACAATAGATCAGCCGCCTCGTTGTGCTCCCAAGGCACATACTTGACTTTGTAGCCCAAGAAGCTCTTGGCTATCTCGTCCACTTCGTCGCGATATGCCGCCATCATAGGGTTCCGCGCATTCCAGGTGCCAGCCACCTGCTGGGCAACCAAGTTGGAATCTCCACAGTAAACTATGCGCTTGATGCCAATATCCTTGGCTACATGCAATCCGTGAATGAGTGCTTCATACTCCGCCATGTTGTTTGTAGCCTCGAAGTGGATCTACAGAACGTAGTGTAGCTTGTCTCCTTTTGGTGACTGTAGCAATACACCAGCCCCCGAGACGTTGAGCAGCTTTGATCCGTCAAAGTGCATCACCCAGTACTCTGGTTCTGGCAATAGAGTGGCATCTGGCATCTCCGTCCAATCTGCAATAAAATCCGCCAAGTCTTGTGACTTGATAGCGTCGCGTCTTTTGTAAGTGATCTCGAAGGCAGCAAGTTCAATGCCCCACTTCGCGACCCTTCCTGTAGCGTCGCTGTTGTTAATAATGTCGGACAGTGGAGTCTTGCTCACTACTGGATTGGATGCTCCTGAAAGTAGTGCCTTAACTTCCGAGAAGCAAGGAATACTCCATAAGCTATCTTTTGGTAGTGCGGGTAACACTGCTTGAATTAATCCATTGGCTCGCTTGACCTGACCATTGGATTGTGGGTGTGCCACAGATGCAAGGTCAAGTCGGATGCCTTTCTCCCAGCAATATGCCTGCACTTCTCCGAGTGATAAATTGCTGCCGTTGTCGGTGATAATGCTATGTGGGAGACCAAATCTCACCACTAGATCCCGGACAAACCTGAGGGCAGTTTCCCCATCAAGCTTTCTAATGGGTTTAGCTTCTATCCATTTGGTGAATTTGTCAACTGCTACAAGCAGATGCGTAAACCCACAAGGTGTCGTCTGTAACGGTCCCACCATTTCTAGCCCCCAGACTGCAAACGGCCAAGTTATTGTATTGTTTGCAATTCTTCATCAGGAACATGTGGTTGTCGGGCATAATACTGGCATCCCGTGCATGTCTCAACCAGCTTGTCGGCGTCCGCCTTCGCGGTCAGCCAGTAGAATCATTGCCGGAAGGCTTTCGCGACCAACAATCGGGGAGCGGCGTGATGCCCGCAATCTTCGATATGGATTTCACGCAGGATTTCCATACCTTCTAGCTGGGAAACACACTTTAGGTATACAACAGTAGTGATCCTTTTATAGAGTTGCCCATTGATTATGGTATAACCCTTTGCTCATCGTACTATTTGCTGTCTTTCGACTTCGTCGTCGCGCAAAGTTCCGTGTTCGAGATATTCCATCAACGGTTTTGTCCAAGCCGGCGGGACCTTAGTCACCATGTTGACGAAAGAGTCAGCTCTATCCGCGTTGTCGATGTCGGCTCCCTTCACGGATGGTGTGCGCAGGTGCTCTAGGAAAACTCCTGGAGGAATTCGCTTGCGCCCTGATCCTATCTTAGAGAGCAGATCAGCCGCCTCGTTTTGTTCCCTAGGCACATACTTGACTTCGTAGCCCAAGAAGATCTTGGCTATCTCGTCCACTTCGTCTCGATATGCCGCCATCATAGGGTTCCGCGCATTCCAGGTGCCAGCCACCTGCTGGGCAACCTAGTCGGAATCTCCAGAGAAAACTATGCGCTTGATGCCAATATCCTTGGCTACACGTAGTCCGTGAATGACTGCTTCATACTTTGCCATGTTGTTTGTAGCCTCGAAGTGGATCTGCAGAACGTAGTGTAGCTTGTCTCTTGTTGGTGACTGTAGCAATACACCAGCCCCCGAGTTGTTCGCCTAGTACTCTGGTTCTGGCAATGGAGAAGCGTCTGGCATCTCCGTCCAATCTGCAACAAAATCCGCCAAGGCTTGTGACTTGATAGCGTCGCGTCTCTTGTAAGTGATCTCGAAGGCGGCAAGTTCAATTCCCCACTTCGCGACCCTTCCTGTAGCATCGCTGTTATTGATAATGTCGGACAGTGAAGTCCTGCTCACCACTGTGATTGGGTGCTCCTGAAAGTAATGCCTCAGCTTCCGAGAAGCAAGGAATACTCCATAAGCTATCTTTTGGTAGTGCGGGTAACGCTGCTTGGACTCCGTCAAGACCTCACTCACATAGTAAACTTGTCGTTGAACTCCGTGCTCATAGCCTGGTTCCTTCCGCTCTACCACGACGACGATGCTAATAACCCGGTTGGTTGCTGCCATGTAAACTAACAGGGGCTCACTAGGCTCGGGTGCTGCAAGGATGGGCGCTGAGGAAAGAATCTCCTTGAGCTGCTTCAATGATGCATCTGCTTCGTCCGTCCACGTGAATTTGTCCGCCTTCTTCATCAACTTGTACAGCGGCAGAGCCTTCTCTCCAAGTCGGCTGACGAACCGACTAACTGCTGCAACACAACCTGTTAGTCGTTGAATGTCCTTTAGGCATGTCGGACGGTTTATGTTCAAGATGGCCTTGATTTTCTCCGGATTGACCTCGATTCCACGCTGGGAAACAATGAAGCCCAACAATTTGCCGGCTGGAACCCCGAAGACGCACTTCTTAGGGTTAAGCATCATGTTGTATTTCCGGAGATTATCAAAGGTTTCTTTTAAGTCGGAGATTAAGTTGTTTGACTTTTTAGACATCACTGCAATATCGTCCACATAGGCGTGAACGTTCCGACCAATTTGGTCGCGGAGGCAACATTTCATTGTCCACTGGTAAGTAGCACCTGCGTTTTTTAGCCCAAAGGGCATCATGACATAGCTGTCGTGGTATAGCCGACGAGTACGCCATGGAGGGGTCCTCACAGTGCTTGTTTAGAGACGTGGGGTAAGGCGGACGGTTGATGGGTACGAGGTAACATAGCTTACCCAGGTTCAGATCCCACAACGGTGGCGGAATCCTACTCCTACTATAAATCACTATAATGGCAATACGTCGAGTTACAGAGATTAGGTTCGCTGTGCGAGGTGACTAGAAAGTCTAAGTTATCATGCCCTAAAGGCTCCCATAGGCCCGACTTATATAGTCGTCAGATCCTAGGGTTACAGGGAAAAGTCCTAGCCGGACAGGTTACAGAGTTCTACACCGTCTACTACTAGTCTAGTTTATCTTGCACTCCAAGGCTCCGGGTACGCTGGTGACTCCACCGTCGCTTTCCTTTATCCGGCATGGGCCTCCCTTCTGGATCCACCTAACTGGGCCGCCCAGCAGGCCATAGGCCATGCTACCGACTATGGGCCACCCAGGTTAGTCGGATAAGAGACATGCTATGAGGATACCCATATACACTAGTGGATAAAGGGCCATCCGTTCGCGACCCCTCAGAGCATTAGTCCCGGTTGCGCCACCAACCGGGACTAATGCTGGCACGCGTCCCGGTTGGAGCGGGCACGGGGCCAGGGGGCATGCGTCCCGGTTGGTAAGGGGGAATACGTCCCGGTTGGAGCCACCAACCGGGACTAAAGGTTTGGCCACAGCCACGTGGCGTGGCACGCACCTTTAGTCCCGGTTGCTGGCTCCAACCGGGACGTATTCTCCTGCCCTCTATAAATGCAACGTCCCAGCCCCCTCTGCCTCCACTTTGTTTTTTTGAATGGTGGAAGGTGTGAGGGGTGTGCTAGTTTTTTCTCTTCTATGCATGCACTGAAGGTGTTTGATGAAATGTTTGAGTGAATAATCCCGTTGAATTTATCATAGAACAAAAATATAGAAGGTGTCCGAGACGCACTTGAGCTTTCTCCTCTTTATTTCCCTCGATCGAGGTTAGCAATCTTATCTTTTCTAGGTCATTGATACAATTCATGTGTCGGTGTGAATTGGTTATTTCACTATTTATGATGTCCTGTTTTTTGATAAACTTACTTATACGATGCAGATGAACGGTCGGGAATGGATGTACGGTGACTGGCGCATAACCGGGTATATCAAAGGCGTGGATAAATTTATCGATGTGGCTACGGCAAACAAAGAGAATGGATTTATACGTTGTCCATGTGTTCAATGTCGGAACAACAAGGAGTACTCTTCCTCAAAAATCATTCGCGGCCACCTGATTATGAAAGGTTTCATGCCCAACTATAATTGCTGGACCAAGCACGGAGAAAGAGGGGTTATGATGGAAGATGGTGAAGAAGAAGATGATGATAACAACTATCATCATATGTTTCCTGAATATAGTGATACTGCAATGGAAGACAATTGAGAGGAAAGAGGTGAAGAACGGGCATCAGATGAGCCGGCTGATGAACTTGGTAGGGTCATTTCTGATGCAAAGCGAGACTGTGAAACAGAAAATGAGAAGTTGAAGTTAGAGGGCATGTTAGAAGATCACAAGAAATTGTTGTACCCAATTTGTGAAGATGGCAGCACAAAGCTCGGTACCACACTAGAATTGTTGCGATGGAAGGCAGAGTGTGGTCTAACTGACTCCTCATTTGAAAAGATGCTGAAAATAATGAAGCCGAAGTTTCCAAAACATAACGAACTTCCCGAGAGTACCTACGAAGCAAGGAAGACTCTCTGTCCTCTGGGATTAGATGTGCAAAAGATACATGCATGCATTAATGACTGCATCCTCTACCGCGGTAAGGAGTATGAGAATTTAGATAAATGCCCGGTATGCAATGCGTTGCGGTATAAGATCAGACGAGATGACCCTGGTGATGTTGAGGGAGAGCCCCTCCGGAAGAGTGTTCCTTCTAAGGTTATGTGGTATGCTCCTATAATACCAAGGTTGAAACGCATGTTCAGAAACAAAGAGCATGCCAGGTTGTTGCGATGGCACAAAGAAGACCGTAAGAAAGACGGGAAGTTGAGACACCCTGCTGATCGATCACAGTGGAGAAAAATCGAGAGAGACTTCCCAGACTTTGCAGGTGACGCAGGGAACTTATAGTTTGGTCTAAGTACGGATGGCATGAAACCTTTTGGGGAGCAGAGCTGCAGTCACAGCACCTAGCCCGTGACTCTATGTATCTACAACCTCCCTCCTTGGTTGTGCATGAAGCGTAAGTTCATTATGATGCCAGTGCTCATCCAAGGCTGGAAGCAACCGGGCAACAACATTGATGTGTACCTTAGGCCTTTAGTTGAAGAACTCTTACAGTTGTGGGGCAAACCAGGTGTACGTGCGTGGGATGAGAACAAACAGGAGCCATTTGATCTACGAGGGTTGTTATTCGTAACCATCAATGATTGGCCTGCTCTTAGTAACCTTTCAGGACAGACAAACAAGGGATATAAGGCATGCACCCACTGTTTAGATAAGACCGAAGGTACATATTTGCATAAATGCAAGAAGGTTGTGTACCTGGCGAATCGACGATTTATTCCGACCAATCATCCCGTAAGAAAGAAAGGCAAGCATTTCAAAGGTGAGGCAGATCACCAGAAGAAGCCTGAACTCCCTGCTGGTGATGATGTATTTGGTATGGTCAAGGACATAGAAGTAATCTTTGGAAAGGGTCCCGGTGGTCAATCAGTTCCGAACGACGTCGCTACAGGACACGCACCCATGTGGAAGAAGAAATCTATATTTTGGGAGCTGCCATATTGGAAAGTCCTGCGTGTCCGCTCTTCAATCGACGTGATGCACGTGACGAAGAATCTCTGCGTGAACCTGCTAGGATTCCTAGGCGTGTATGGGAAGACAAAAGATTCACCTGAAGCACGGGAGGACCAACAAATTATGAAAGATCCAAAGAACATGCATACACAAAACAAGACGGATAAAGGGCGTCACTTTAGTCGTGTCAGCTATGCTCTTACCAAAGCAGATAAGGAAATCTTTTTTGAAGTCCTTTACAGTATCAAGGTGTCGTCGGGCTTCTCATCTAATATAAAGGGGATAATAAATATGGCAGAGAAAAAGTTCCAAAACCTGAAGTCTCATGACTGTCACGTGATTATGACGCAGTTGCTTCCGATTGCATTGAGGGGGCTTCTAACGGAAAATGTTCGAGTACCCATTGTGAAGCTGTGTTCATTCCTCAATGCAATATCTCAGAAGGTAATCAATACAGATATTCTGCCAAGGTTACAGAAGGATGTGGTACAATGTCTTGTTAGTTTTGAATTGGTGTTCCCACCATCCTTCTTCAATATTATGACGCATCTCCTGGTTCATCTAGTGGAAGAGATTGCCATTCTCGGTCCGGTATTTCTGCACAATATGTTCCCCTTTGAGAGGTTCATGGGAGTCTTAAAGAAATATGTTCATAACCGTGCTAGACCAGAAGGAAGCATCTCCAAGGGATATGGAACAGAGGAGGTCATTGAGTTTTGTGTTGACTTTATTCCTGACCTTATGCCGATTGGTGTTTCTGACTCGCGGCATGAGGGAAGACTAAGTGGAAAAGGCACGCTGGGAAAGAAAGCAATGATATGTAGGGACGGGGATTCTTTCACTAAAGCACACTACACAGTTCTACATAATTCCACCTTGGCAGCTCCGTATATCGACGAACACAAGAATATTGTACGCTCCAAAAACCCGGGGAAGCCTGAATCATGGATTACAGATGAACACATGAAGTCTTTCGGTGGTTGGATGCGGACACATATCTTGAATGACACCACTGTTGGAGATCAGCTATACTTGTTGGCCGCGTCACCATCTTCTACTGTATTGAATTTCCAAGGGTACGAAATAAATGGGAATACATTCTACACGATCGCCCAAGATAAAAAGAGCACCAACCAAAATAGTGGTTTCCGCTTTGATGCAATAGACGAGAATGGACAAAAGGACACATATTATGGTTACAAAGAGGAGATATGGGAACTAGACTATGGGGTCTCTTTTAAGGTCCCTTTGTTTCGCTGCAAATGGGTCAACCTGAATGGGGTAGGGGTAAAGATATACCAGTTGTACGGAATTACAACAGTGGATCTCAACAATCTTGGTTATAGAGATGAACCATTCGTCCTAGCCAATGATGTGTCTCAGGTTTTCTATGTGAAGGACATGTCCTCCAGACCGAAAAAAAGAAAAAATATGCAAACGAATACATCATATGATGAGCCAAAGCGTCACATAGTTCTTTTAGGGAAAAGAAACATCGTGGGAATCGAGGACAAGACAGACATGTCAGAAGATTATAATAAGTTTGATGAAATTCCGCCCTTCACAGTGAAAACTGACCCAAGCATTCCGTTAAGTAAAGAAGATGCTCCATGGTTACGTCTGAAGCGGTCATAAGGAATGACATATGCCAAGAAGTTCATGCTCATATTATGTAACTCTAGTTCATGTCTTTCGCGGTTTCTGGCTTGACCGAAGGATATCTTTCGCGGTTTGTGGCCTTTAGTCCCGGTTTTGTAGTCTCAGTTTTTAATATTAATAAATGTCTTGAGTGTTAGTCCCGTTTTGTGGCTGGACCGGGAGTGCCACTATGACCAGTTTCTTGGAGATGCCGGAGGACTGGGATCCGGCGGGAACAGAGAGAAAATACCTGAAAAAACATTACAAATTTAAACCCTTTTTATGTTTAAAGTTTTTCTAAATTCCAAAGTAATTATCATTTAAAAAACATTACAAATTTAAACCCCAAAATAAAAAATAAGGCGGGAACAGAGAGAAAATACCTGAAAAAATTTGAAAACAGGGGAATATGTCCGGGTTGGAGCCACCAACCGGGACTAAAGAGCCCCCTGCGCGCGCCCACCTTCAGCTGCTGAAAATTGGACTATACGTCCCGGTTGGTGGCTCCTACCGGGACGTATGCACTTTTAGTCCCGGTTGGAGCCACCAACCGGGACGTATACTCCCTCCCCTTTATATAACTTCTCTTCTTCTTCTCTACTTCTCTTCTCTGCTTCTCATCGACGACGCCGCCAGGCTGCCCGCGCCTCCGCCTCCGCCTCCGTCGTTGTCAACGCCTCCGCCTCGCGCCGGCCGCCACCGCCACGTCTCCTTCCCCGACGACCGCCGCCCGCGTCTCTTCCCGCCGACGACCGCGCCGCCCGCGCCCTTCCCCCACCGCCGCGCGTCAGGTACGCCCCTCCCTGCCTCTGTCCTTCCCCTCCCTCTGCTGCTGCTGGTGGGCGGCGGCTACTGCTAGTAGGTGCTGCTGGTGGGCTTCGGGTGGTGGGCGGCGGCTGCTGCTGGTGGGCTTCGATCGGGTGGTGCACCGTTGCCGGCGCCGTTTCCTCCACCGCCGCGTCCTCCTTGTCGACGGCCACAGCGGCCGCGTCCTCCCACTAGTGGAAACGCGGGCTTTTGTTGATCCCGAAAATTGGCTTTAACACCGGTTCTTCTACGAACCGGTGTTAAAGGGGGGGCCGTACCAGCGTGGCCTCTGCGGCATTAAAGGATCCCCCCCTTTAACACCGGTTCGTGCCACGAACCGGTGTTAAAGGTCTTTCCACCAGTGGCCCGCGCACCCACCCCCCCCTTTAACACCGGTTCGTGGCACGAACCGGTGTTAAAGGGGGGGGGCTATATAAGACACCACCCCAGCCCACACACACCCCACTCTTCCATTCTTTCACATTTTGGAGCCTAGCAAGAGGGTGTGAAGAGTGCTAGTTTGTGTTTTTTTCATATGCACTAGAGGTGTTCGGTGAAATGCCCGAGAGCTCAAAATAAGCTTTCTTGTTGCTCTTTCCGTCTCGGTCGAGGTCGGCAACTATAGTTTCATGTGTCATTGATGTACTATATATATAAATGGTCATCTCCCTATTATTTTTTGATATATACTACATATTAATGCAGATGAATCGGCAATGGATGTACGGTGACCGCCGCACTTCCGAGTACATTACGGGCCTCCAAAATTTCATCGTTGTGGCTAATGCAAACCGTGGTCACAATGGTTTTATGTGCTGTCCATGTGTTCACTGTCAGAACAAGAAAGACTACTCAAATACCAGAACCATTCACGCCCACCCGCTTCGATCTGGTTTCATGCCCAGCTATAATTGTTGGACCAAGCACGGAGAAAAAGGGGTTGTGATGGAAGACAACGAAGAAGAAGAGGATGATGAAAACTATCATAATATGTATCCTGAATATGATGATAATGCAACGGAGGTAGATAATGAAGATCAAGAGGGAGCAGATGGGCCCGCTGATGACGATCTTGGTCGGGCCATTACTGATGCAAAGGAAGAATGTGAAACTGAAAAGGAGAAGGAGAAGCTGGAGCAGATGTTAAAGGATCACAAAACATTGTTGTATCCAACTTGCGAAGATGGCCACAAAAAGCTAGGTGCCACACTGGATTTGCTGCAATGGAAGGCAGAGAATGGTGTGACTGACAGCGCATTTTCAAAGTTGTTGGTAAAAATGAAGAATCTTCTTCCAAGAAATAATGAGTTGCCTGACAGTACATACCAAGCAAAGAAGGTTGTCTGCCCTCTAGGATTAGACGTGCAGAAGATACATGCCTGCATTAATGACTGCATCCTCTACCGCGGTGAGAAGTACGAGAATTTGGATGCATGCCCGGTATGCACTGCACTGCGGTATAAGATCAGACGAGACGATCCTGGCGATGTTGAGGGCGAGGCCCCTAGGAAGAAGGTTCCCGCCAAGGTTATGTGGTATGATCCTATAATACCACGGTTAAAACGTCTCTTCAGAAATAAAGAGCATGCCAAGTTGTTGCGATGGCACATGGAAGACCGTAAGAAAGACGCGATGTTGAGACACCCCGCTGATGGGTCACAGTGGAGAAAAGTCGAGCGAGAGTACCCGGACTTTGCACGTGACGCAAGGAACTTAAGGTTTGGTCTAAGTACAGACGGCATGAATCCTTTTGGTGAGCAGAGCTGCAGTCACAGCACCTGGCCTGTGACCCTATGTATCTATAACCTTCCTCCTTGGTTGTGTATGAAGAGGAAGTTCATTATGATGCCAGTGCTCATCCAAGGCCCGAGGCAACCCGGCAACGACATTGATGTGTACCTAAGGCCATTAGTTGAAGAACTTTTACAGCTGTGGGCCAAACCAGGTGTACGTATGTGGGATGAGCACAAAGGGGAGCCATTTGACCTACGAGCATTGCTTTTCGTAACCATCAATGATTGGCCTGCTCTTAGTAACATTTCAGGGCAGACAAACAAGGGATACAATGCATGCACACACTGTTTAGATGATACTGAAAGTGTATATTTGGATAAATGTAAGAAGGTTGTGTACCTAGGGTATCGCCGATTTCTTCCGAACCTGCATCCAGTAAGAAAGAAAGGCAAGCATTTCAAACGCCTGGCAGAACCCCGGAGGAAGCCTGTCCTCCGTACCGGTGAGGAGGTATTTGGTATGGTCAAGGACCTAGAAGTAATCTTTGGAAAAGGTCCTGGCAGTCTAT
Organism: Avena atlantica; assembly: GCA_910589765.1. Lineage (NCBI taxonomy): Eukaryota > Viridiplantae > Streptophyta > Magnoliopsida > Poales > Poaceae > Avena > Avena atlantica. The sequence continues at coordinate 246,484,896 of OU342738.1, read as the reverse complement.
CTGTTCCGAATGACGATGCCGGACACGCGCCCATGTGGAAGAAGCAATATATATTTTGGGACCTACCCTATTGGAAAGTCTTAGAGGTCCGCTCTTCAATCGACGTGATGCACGTGACGAAGAATGTTTGCGTGAACCTGCTAGGCTTTCTAGGAGTGTATGGGAAGAAAAAAGATACACCGGAAGCACGACAGGACCAGCAACGTCTGAAGGCCCCTGAAGAGCCTATGCATCCTGAGAACGAGAAGGGTAAACGATGCCACTTAACTCCTGCCAGCTACGCTCTTACCAAAGCAGAGAAGGAAATCTTTTTTGAATGTCTGAGCAGTATCAAGGTCCCGTCTGGCTTCTCGTCGAATATAAAGGGAATAATAAATATGGCAGAGAAAAAATTCCAAAACCTGAAGTCTCATGACTGCCACGTGATTATGACACAATTGCTTCCGATTGCATTGAGGGGGCTTCTACCTGAAAATGTTCGAGTACCCATTGTGAAGCTATGTGCATTCCTCAATGCAATATCTCAGAAGGTAATCGATCCAGAAAGCCTACCAGGGTTACAAACAGATGTGGCCCAATGTCTTGTCAGCTTTGAGTTGGTGTTCCCACCATCCTTCTTCAATATTATGACGCATCTCCTGGTTCACCTAGTAGAAGAGATTGCCATTCTCGGTCCTGTATTTCTACACAATATGTTCCCCTTTGAGAGGTACATGGGAGTCTTAAAGAAATATGTTCATAACCGTGCTAGGCCAGAAGGAAGCATCTCCAAGGGCTATGTAACAGAGGAGGTCATTGAGTTCTGTGTTGATTTTATTCCTGACCTTAAGGCGATTGGTGTTCCAGAATCACGACATGAGGGGAGACTGCGTGGAAAAGGCACCCTAGGATGTAAAGCAATGATATGTAGGGACGGGCATTCTCTCAATCAAGCACACTACACGGTTTTACAAAGATCTATCTTGGTTGCCCCGTATATCAATGAACACAAGAATTTAATACGCCTCAAACACCCGGGGCAGTCTGATGAATGGATTATAAGTGAACACATGGCGAGTTTTGGCGGCTGGCTGCAAAGACTTCTCACGAATAACACCACTGTTGGGGATCAGCTGTACTTGTTGGCCAGGACACCGTCTTCGACTGTATGTACTTTCCAAGGGTACGAGATAAATGGGAATACATTTTACACGATAGGCCAAGATAAAAAGAGCACCAACCAAAACAGTGGTGTCCGCTTCGATGCAGCAGAAGACAATGGGCAAAAGACCACGTATTATGGGTTCATAGAGGAGATATGGGAACTTGACTATGGACCTAATTTTAAGGTCCCCTTGTTTCGATGCAAATGGGTCAAGCTAACAGGAGGAGGGGTTGAGGTAGACAAGAAGTACGGAATGACAATGGTGGATCTCAACAATCTTATGAAGAACTTAGACGAACCATTCGTCCTAGCCAATGATGTGGCTCAGGTTTTCTATGTGAAGGACATGTCCTCCAGACCAAAAAAAAAGAAAAAATATGCAAACGAATACATCATATGATGAGCCAAAGCGTCACATAGTTCTTTCAGGGAAAAGAAACATTGTGGGAATCGAGGACAAGACAGACATGTCAGAAGATTATAATAAGTTTGATGAAATTCCGCCCTTCACAGTGAAAACTGACCCAAGCATTCCATTAAGTAAAGAAGATGCTCCATGGTTACGACTGAAGCGATCATAAGGAAGGGCATATGCCAAGAAGTTCATGCTCATATTATGTAACTCTAGTTCATGTTTTTAATATTAATACATGTCTTGAGTGTTAGTCATGTTTTGTGGATGGACCGGGAGTATGAGAAGAAGTTGTCCCGATTTGTACTTACCATTAAGATCTGATCTCCAAACGCGCGCGGTCACATATTAGGGAGTGCCTCTATGACCAGTTTCTTGGAGATGCCGGAGGACTAGGCTCCGTCGGCATCTCCCTGAAACTGGCCGTAGTGGTGTCCCTGCTCTCGAAAACCATCTTGCAGCTTTGTAACTTGTCTAACTAGATCAATACACCAGGGAGCTAACTAATTTCACATATTAGGGAGTGCCTCTATGACCAGTTTCTCGGAGATGCCGGAGGACTGGGCTCCGTCGGCATCTCCCTGAAACTGGCCGTAGTGGTGTCCCTGCCTCAAACTGGCTGGAGGACTGGACTCACAAGGATGCCTATTTATAGTACAAGCAGCTCGACATAGTGTTGACACTTACAAAATAATGTCGACACTCACCCCTATTATTAGTCCCGGTTGGTGTCTCCAACCGGTACTAAAGGTTCATCTTTAGTCCCGGTTGGTGACACCATCCGGGACAAGGTACACGCCGCACGACATAATGTCGACATGCACTCACCTCTATTATTAGTGCTGACTCGTGTTTTGTCCCGGTTGGTGTCTCCAACCGGGACTAAAGGTTCATCTTTAGTCCCGGTTGGTGTCTCCAACCGGGACTAAAGGTTCATCCCGCCATTTTTTCCCGCCATTTTTCTTCCCGCCATTTTTCTTCCCGCCAGTTCTTCCCGCCATTTTTCTTCCCGCCATTTTTCTTCCCGCCAGTTCTTCCCTCCAGTTCTTCCCGCTAGTTCACTATATATATATGTAGGGGGTTGGCCTCCATTGTCATTGCACATCTCTAGACTCTTTCCCATGGCTTCCACCGTAGCACTAACCCCCAGGGAGGCGGAGGCGCTTTGCGCCTCGAACTACCCCTGCCCGCCGGGCTACTGTGTCCCCGTCGGCTGGATGCTGAGCGTCGGAGGTGTGCCGGTTCCTCCTGTCCCTCTAGGTGTGGCGCGCCGGATGGCCATCACGAACCACTACTACTTCGAGCTCACGCCAGAGCAGCGGAGGAATCCCAGATGGCATCCCGACTATTTCTCTACTTGGGAAGCCTTCTTCGTGGATCGGCATGAGAGGGCGCTCGCCAGGCACGAGGAGGACGGCCCACCTCCTCCTAACTTCAACGAGGCCGGCCGTCGGCTATGGTGGCGCGGTCGGACTCTCCAGAGCGTCATGGCCTATGACACTGCCGCCGACTCTAACCCCCGTCTGCGCTACCCTCAAGTCCAGCCCACGCGCTACCCTCAAGTCCAGCCCACGCGTACTCTCCAGAGGTTCAATTACGGTGACCCCGACGACGACAGCGATGACGGCGGCGGCGAGTACGACGACTACAGTGGCGAGTATTACAGGTGTAGGCAGGAGCATGACTAAATCACTCCAACATTCCGAAACAAGTTCGGCCGATTGTTACTTAATCTGGCCATGTATCTTAATTTTCAGTTCTTTTATGTATCTTAATTTTCAGTTCCAGTTCGGCCGATTGTTACTTAATCTGGCCATGTATCTTAATTTTCAGTTCTTTTATATATCTTAAAAAAGCACCTTTAATGCATGAAATAAGTGTTTATTTATTTTAAAAAATTTCATGTAAAGTAAATATAAAAATCATTTACATGAATGGATAGATATTATTTTTCTGAAAATTATGATATATTATTCATATTTTTCTGAGTTGAAATGAAAAAGATATGAATTTTCTAAATTCATATCATATTTTTTGAATTAAAAAAGCCCCTTTAATGCATGAAATAAGTGTTTATTTATTTTAAAAAATTTCATGTAAAGTAAATATAAAATGATTTACATGAATGGATAGATATTATTTTTCTGAAAATTATGATATATTATTCATATTTTTCTGAGTTGAAATGAAAAAGATATGAATTTTCTAAATTTCATATCATATTTTTTGAATTAAAAAAGCCCCTTTAATGAATGAAATAAATGCCCCCCCTTTAACACCGGTTCCAGACAGGAACCGGTGTTAAAGGGGGGGGGCATTTATTTCGTTTCCCGCACGCACACCCCCCCTTTAACACCGGTTCGTGGCTGGAACCGGTGTTAAAGGGGGGGGTTTCCCGCGCGCATTTAATACCCCCCCCTTTAACACCGGTTCGTGGCTGGAACCGGTGTTAAAGGGGGGGGTATTAAATGCGCGCGGGAACCCCCCCCCTTTAACACCGGTTCCAGCCACGAACCGGTGTTAAAGGGGGGGGGTTATAACTCGCACCTTCCCTCTTCTTCCTTCTCCCCCAGCCAGATCGAAAAGCGCGCAGAGCCGTCGCCGTCCAGTCATCGCCGTCGCCGCCCTCGCCGTCGCCATCCCGCGGGAGCGCCGTCGCCCCCCCTCGCCGTGCGCGAGCCGCGTCCAGGCTCCCCGCCGTCCTGCGCGCCTCCCGGCGAGCTCCGTCGACCCCGCGGCCGCTCCGCCCAAGGACCGCCGTCGTCGACCTCTAGCTAGCACCGCCGTCGCCCTCGCCTTCCTCCACCGCCCGGCCGCCTCTCTGCATCGCCGGCCTCGCCTCTCCAGCTCGACCTCGCCGGGCGCCGTCTCGCTCGTCCCGCTCACGCCCTCACCGTCCAGCCCTCGCTGTCGCGGCCCTCGCCGTCGCCATCCCGCGGGAGCGCCGTCGCCCCCCCTCGCCGTGCGCGAGCCGCGTCCAGGCTCCCCGCCGTCCTGCGCGCCTCCCGGCGAGCTCCGTCGACCCCGCGGCCGCTCCGCCCAAGGACCGCCGTCGTCGACCTCTAGCTAGCACCGCCGTCGCCCTCGCCTTCCTCCACCGCCCGGCCGCCTCTCTGCATCGCCGTCCTCGCCTCTCCAGCTCGACCTCGCCGGGCGCCGTCTCGCTCGTCCCGCTCACGCCCTCACCGTCCAGCCCTCGCCGTCGCCATCCCACGGGAGCACCGTCGCCCCCCTCGTCGCGCGGGAGCCCTCGCCGTCGCCCTCGCCCACACCACCCTCGTCGTCGCCCTCGCCGTCGCCATCCCGCGGGATATAAGTAAGGGCATGTTTGATTCAAAGTATTTGTATATGAAACTTTCCTATGGTGGTTGTTTGTTTTGTGTTGTTCATTGTTTAATGTTTCAAAGTGTTATCATCCATGATTGATCCATGTGAACACCACTAAAAATAAAAAATATATCCGCCCCTCCCCCCTCGATCTCGCGCCGAGCAGGTGTTGGTGGCATAGTTGTAGTACTTCTTCTCAGAGGCCACGGCGTCCGACGCGTTCCAGGCTATGTATATTGTATTGTATGTGTATTGTATATGCAGTAGAACAAGTGGCATATGTGTATGTATATTTGTATGTGTATGTATATATGTATATTGTATTGTATGTGTATTGTATATGCATGTGTATATTTTGTGCCACGCCGACGACCACCGCCACCATTATGCCGTCGACCCTGACCTCCTCTGTCCTCGCTGAGCCTACACACGCGTCGAGGGTGTGTCGCCCATTTTAGGTAGACCATCACGTCGTGCTGGTTCGAACGCACACCCCCACGCACCCCGGCCCCTCTCTCGCCCTAGCGTCGCCACCTCTCATTGTCAATATAGCATTATAATAACCATGCTATGTTAATCAACTTTGATGACAAGTTAATTAGAAGAAGTAAATGTACCCTCTCATATGAATCCGGGGTTTCTCCGAATTAGGGTTTGAAATGACCAAGCATGTATTAGGGTTATATTTCAAGACTTTTAACCTGTCATATCATCGTCCTTGCTTGAGCATTTTAATAGATGTATTACTGATATTTGTGTGATAATATTATTGTTTTAGAAACTATGGATCCACTTAGTAGAAACCTTGAAGAAGAAGAAACAATGGAGAACATTATTGATGAGGACACCTCACAATATCTGAACTTGGAGGGACATGACGACGACAGCTCAAGTACTAGTCATGGAGAAGATGAAGACTCCGGTGAACGCAATTTAATGGTTACAAAGTCCGGCGAGGTATATGCATTGATTAAGCCTCAGCTGACTTCCACCAACAATCTTCTTCTACATGTATTAATTAACGCTTCTTTCTTCTTTTAGCCCTCTGGATCGACCAGCCAGCAACCATCTTCTTCTACGAAAAAGAGCAAGCGAGGCGCGAGCCAGCGGTTGAAAGATCGTGCAAAGTTCACGATCGAAGCAGTCCGTGTTGATGGCAGGCCGATGGAGCCCAAGAAGGCCGCAGACAAATTTATACGTCAGGCTGGTGTTCTTGTTAGGGACCAAATCCCAATCATAATTGAAAATTGGAATAAGCCAAAGAAGGGCGACGGTACCTTTGTCGATGACAGATCCAAAGAAACGCTTTGGAATTCGTTGTTGGTAAATTTCACCCTTCCGCCAGAGGAGGATGAAAACAACCCGGTTATAAAGAAAAAGGTCAAAGAGTGGATTCTAAAGAAGATGGCTGAGGCTTTCCGCAACTGGAAGACAAAATTGAACAAATTTGTCAAAGCTGGCGAGACTCCAAATTTCGAAGACGCATATTATGCGAAGATAAGACCTCACTGGCCCGAATTTGAGACATATAAAAAAAGTGCTATAGCTAAAAAGAGGTCACAAACCAATACGCTTAATGCCCTGAAGAAGGAATACCACCAGAGGACGGGGTCAGGTGGCTACATATCTCAGAGGCCTAAGTGGGAGGAAGCTGAGAGGGCCCTGCGCGAGAGAGGGATCACACCCCAGACAGATGGGTGGGACCTACGTGCAAAGACTTGGTTCTACGGAATCGGGGCAAGGTTGGACCTAGAAACAGGATTGTGTATCTTCCCAACCATCCTTGCCAAACCCGTCACTGAACTCATCACGGCATACGAGGAAACATCCGCTAGGATCTTCCATCCCGACAGAGAGAATGACCAGCTCACACCCTGGACATGCACGAGGCACAGGGGGTATGACGTGGAAGGATGGGTTTGCCGACTGGAGCGACTCTTACAGATGGCGCGGCAGAAAAGAAAAAGAGCGTACAGATCGGATGACACAGATAGAACATGCACTTGCGGCGCTGCAGACGCAAGTGAATGCACAACAGAGCCATCAAGCTACCGGCCCATCTCAGCGGCATGAAGAGCCTGCATTGGAAGCTGCCCGCGGCCCAGACTCTGCGCGGAAAAGCAGTGTGGCTTCCACGGAGAACGTGCAGCCAACGCTTGAAATGACGGGTCCTCGATACCCCGTTGATGAGATCACGGAGAGCGAACACACTGAGCTGCATGTGAGATTAATGGGCTTATCCATTAAGGTGGCTGTCGGCTATGCCTTACCTCCTGTAGCTGGTGGAACTTACCACTGCCGACCGATTCCAGATGGCTATGCTATTGTCGGGGTGGATGAGGTTGTGAAGGAATATGAGGAAGCACAGCTTGACCATGCTACAGGTGAAGGGGAAACTCAACTCAAATTTGCAGTGAAAACAACCATTCTTTGGAAGAAGGAACACATTGTGCTTCCAAATTGGAGGTCACTGGCACCCCCGCCGTCTCCGCAGCGTCAGCAGTCTGAGCCGCTTCAGCCATCTCCTGCGCGGCAGCCATCTCCGGCCCGTCAGCCATCTCCTGCGCGGCAGCCATCTCCGGCCCGTCAGCCATCTCCTGCGCGGCAGCCATCTCTGGCCCGTCAGCCATCTCCTGCGCGGCAGCCATCTCCGGCCCGTCAGCCATCTCCGGTGCTTCAGCCATCTCCTCAGCGTAAGCGGAAGAGCACTGCCACGAGGAGCATCAGTAGCACTGCCACAAAGAAATCCGCAGGAAACCGTACGCCAAAGAGTTCAAAAAACTACGTCCCGCAGCCTTCCGCCAAGCCATTGCCGGTTTTACCGTGGAATCGCAGCGACGAGGAGACCAATAGGATCTCGGGAGAACAGGTCAAGAAATTCTTTGCACCTAGACGGGCCGAGCCAAAGGAGAAAATAGATCCGGCGGTGGTGGAGAAGTTTTACAAAAATCTTTTGAAACCTGAAACCCCACTTGTGCCGGACTACGAGCGCCAGATTTTGAAGGCGGATGCAAGGCGCCGTAGGGAGACTGAAAGTAGCAGTCGTGAGGCACCCCAGAAAACAGTTCCCATGCTCGGAGAGCAGGAAAACCAATCATGCGCCCCGCTCCAAATGTTTGACAAACGGGACGCTCCTCCCGTAGATGATTACGAGGCATAGCTACAAAGAAAGGCCAATGAGATGGGGATGACTTACATTGCATACTTGAACGTCATGGGAGACAACTTGCCCAAATGCGATGTCAACCCCATACAGCCATGGAAGTATGGGAAGAATCTCGTCAAGAAAGAGGAGCTCAAGAATCTACCAACAAAGATGCGAAAATTGCACAAGTGGTACCTTCATTTCTGCAAGACGAGAAAAGAAGAATGGATCACGGCGCATATAAGAGATCAGATTTTCTTGTGCGGAGACGACGCGATCGACTTCAACATTCAAGACTTGCATTTTCTATTCAATCAGAAGGAACTCGACAAATCTGCCATCAGCCTTTATTGTGTGTAAGTACTATTTCTGTAATTTTTATCTCAACTCATTCACTTCATTAATTGCATGTATATATATATGCTCACCATATATGTATATACTATTATGCAGGAAAAAGGTTATGGAATGCATGAAAGGAGGCCCTTTTGACATTGGGTTCGTTGACCCAAATAGAGTTCATGAAGAAGTGGTAAGAGACAAACCCGGGCAAACAGAAGATTACTTGCTAAAGTCTTTACTGAGACAACAAACCAAAAGGGAAATACTATTGCCTTACAACTTCTCGTGAGTACTGTTACCCTCTCTCTTGTACACATTCTGTTTCGGCTTACTCGATGTTAAGTGTAACTGATGATGAGTTATGCGTGCGTAGGTTCCACTTTATTCTGCTAGTCATTCAACCCGACTCAGGAAAAGTCCTTTTCATGGATTCGTTACGAAAAGAAAAAGAGATATGGGCAGACTTTAGAGAGATGCTCCAGAGGTAATTTCAATCATATTATCGCACTAGATCGGCAACTTTCGTGACAATAAGTAATTAATTACTCCTTTATCCATTTTCTTTGTCGGACAGGGTTTGGAAAATGTTCACGGGCAGGGCCGTGGGTGAATGGTCAGAAGAACTAAAATTTGTAGACCAAAATGTAAGTAATACTAGCTAGCTTCCAATTCCATTATATCATGCTTTATTGATTATTATTTTGATTGAACTCTCTATTCTCGTAAAGTGCGCGCATCAAGGACACGGCAATAACTTATGTGGGTACTATGTTTGCGAATTCATTCGCAACACGATATGTGCGACAGGCCAAGCCGCACTAGAACAACTTAGAGTAAGTAAACAAAGTCCACAACATTATTTTATTACCATCAATTGTGTTGAGTTTTATTCTTATATATATATATTGACGGCCCATTCTTCATATATATTCAGATCGAACGGATGCGGGACCAACTCCTACCATTTGAACGCATACGAGCCATTCAAGAGGAATTGGCGGGGTTCATACTTGATGAGGTCGTCACGCCTGGCGGAGAACTCTTTAGATATCCACCAAAATGAACGATGACGATGTATGTGCCGATGACGATGTATGTGCCGATGACGATGTTTGTGTATAATAATAGTTGCTTAATTATTCATGTACTCGTATGTACCGATGATGATTCTATAAGTATACCTCTCCCGATCGATTTCCCCTCGCTCTCCCCCCCCCCCTCCGGCAGAAATACGCCCAGAACGGGGCAGAGGCAGAAGTCTGCCGCGGCAGAGATTTAGGCCGTTTTCCTGCCGCGGCAGAACTCTGCCGCGGCAGGAAAACGGCCTAAATCTCTGCCGCGGCAGAAGAACCTTTAACACCGGTTCCAGATACGAACCGGTGTTAAAGGGGGGGGCCCTGAGGCCTGCGGCAGCCCCACGTGCGCCACCCTTTAACACCGGTTCGTATAGGAACCGGTGTTAAAGGGGCCCCCCCTCTAACACCGAACCCTCAACAGCGGTTGGGGAACCGCTGTTAGAGGGCCCTCCCAACCGGAGTTAAAGGGGGGGCTCTGCACTAGTGTCCTTGTCCACGGCCACGGCCTCTATCGCCATTGTCGCGTCCTCCTGGTTGGCCGCTACGGCCACTTTGTCCACCTTGGCCGCCTCCGCGGCCCTGGTTGTTGCGGCGGGTGAAGTTCACCGAAGAGCCGCCTCCGATGCCGTACTCCGAATCCTGGACATCATGGCGATGCTCATAAGCAAGCAGATCGGAGTATACCTCGTCGAGGGTGATGTCGTCCTTGATGCTGAGCGAGGTGACGAGGGAGTCGTAGTTCGGCCCGAGCCCGGCGAGGATGTAGGTGATGATCTCATCGTCGCGGAGCGGCTGCCCGCGTGGACGTGTGGTTAGTCATATGATTATTAGGGATAGGATTAAGGCTTAGAGCGGGTCTGCGGGTCTGCGGGTATGGGTTTGCAACCCCCATACCCGCCCCATTAAACTTGGAGGGTCTAACTTTCTACCAAACCCTCCCCATTTAAGGCTGGTATCCATGGGGTTTGTGGGTTTTGGGGCCCCCATCCCTAATCGCATCCTTATCATCGGACTATCCTCGTTTGCTATAGGAGTATCACATTTACTCAATGATAGATTTATACTCCCTCATGTCGGGTTTGTAAGGCTCGGGAAAAGGGGATGTCGGTGGCCGGTTCCGCAGGACATGGGAGGCGTGCAGGGACGCGTGGGGCGGGTGTATTGTGGCAAGAGAGAGGCAGAAGCTCTGTTTGCTCGGGGAAGGTGAGGAGAGGGGGGGAGGCGGCGCCGATGGGAGTTCCCCTGTTCGCTCACGCGTGGGTGAGACATGGGCGAAGGGGTCACACGGTCAAAACCATTGTGTTCGACGTAGGAAAGCTCGGTCTGGCTTGGTCGCGCGTAAGTCTTCCCATGAAATTGCATGCCCCTTAGGTGCATGTGGGTTCGACGATGTGCCTTCGCCAGGGCATTCCGAACCCTCTTAAATCGATTCCAATATGGTATTTTGTTAGTATCTAGTGTTACCTATCTGCTGGATAGTTTCCCTTTTGTAGCCTTATACTCATGTTCCCCTCTAATATGCATCCGAGGTTTCTCCGAACTAGGTTTTACACCCCTCGGAACTCCGGAATATTGATTTTAGTTGATTTTAGCTAGAGTTACCTATCTATTACACGGTTTCCTTTTTGTAGCTAGGTTTAGGGTTTAGGGTTTCTCTTCATTTTTATTATTGTGTATGTATATATTAGGGTTTCTCTGAATTAGGGTTTATATCTCTCAACACCGTACCTAACTTTCTCCTTTAGCCGCTTTGACTTATTCGTTTTTCCACCTATGCAGAAAATATGGACCCACACGTCAGAGACGAAGAAAAGGAAGAGTTGATCGAAGGTGTGATCCGTGGGGAAGAAAATTTAGACGTATCAATGTTTCTGAACAACTCCGGTGAGGGTGATCCTCTTTTTACCGGAATAGACGACTTGTTTGAGGTTGAAGGTGTTGCCTTCCGCGAGGGAGAAGGCAATGCCTTGTGTAATCGAGAAGACGACCGCTCCGGCGAGGTGCATGTAATATAATCAATTCATTAATTAATCATCTGCTATCTATATAGAAATAGTAACGATGATCTTTCTTCTTTTAGCCCTCTGGATCAAAGGAATCTACTGAAAAGAGCACACGAGGCCCAACCAAAAAGTTACAAGACCATGAGAGGTTCAGGATCGAAGATGTCGCTGAAGACGGCAAACCGACGGCTCCCGAAGTTGACGCAAACAAATTTGTGGCACAATGCGGAGTAATCGTTAGGGAGTTAATCCCGATCACCATTAGAAATTGGAATAGGCCTGCTAATGCGGATGAAGAGGGAACATGTTTATATGTCCCTGACCTCGCCAAAGATTTACTGTGGAAGAGGCTCATGGTTAATTTCAAACTACCGAAGATAGAGCTGGATCCAAATGCGGAGGATCCAGTTGAGGACGCCTTAGAACATGGGAGAGCCATGGAGGCTAAGGTCAGGGAGTGGGCTTTGAAGAAGATGGCCCAGTGTTTCACCAACTGGAAGAAAAGATTGCACCTTGACTATGTCGTGAAAGGGAAGACTCCGGATTTCAAGAAGACTCAGTTTCAGAAGATAAAACCATTCTGGGCTGAGTTTGTGGAATACAAGACATCAGAAAACAGCTAAGGAAATGTCTGCAAAGAATAAGCTGAATGTTGCTAACAAGAAGTATCACCATACTATGGGGCAAGGTGGCTACAGGGCTGGCATTCCTAAGTGGGAGAAACTTGAGAAAGAACTGCATGCTAAAAATATCACCCCAGAGACAGACGATTGGGTAGAACGTGCAAGGAATTGGTTTTACGGGCATGGGGGCACGTTGGACTCGGAAGGGAGGTGTATATATAACATACGACATAAAGAAGACCCCTTGCCAATCGAGAGGATGAGAAAAGCAGTAAAGGCTGTTAAAGATGGGGACTTCATTCCCGAGAGAGAGAATGATGAGCTCACACTCGCCCTTGGAAATAAGGAACATGATGGACAAACACGAGGCACAAGAGGCTCCGAACCATGGAGGACTGGGTTTCCCGAAGAGAGGAAGAAATATCCTGATAGAAGCCGTCAGAGGAGAAAGGACAGGGCGGAAGTTGAAGTAGATAGTCAGAAAGAGCGAATGTGTTTAATTGAAGAATGATTAAAGCAACAACAAGATGAAATTAACGCACTTAAAGAGCAAAGTACTACCGGCCCATCTCAGCAGCACACTGCATTCAATGCTACCGGCCTATCGAATAATCGAAAAAGCAGTGTGGCTTCCACCGAGGTCCCGGGTGATGACAATGGCGAGGACGATGATGCACGGACGATGGCTCCTGTTTGCTACCCAGTGGATGATATCACAGAGATGACACACTGCGAGCTACATGTCAAAGTTGTGAACATATCAATGAAGGTGGCGGTCGGCTATGCCTTACCAATTGGACCCACACCAACTTACCACTGTCGTCCGGTTCCAGAGGGCTACGCTGTTGTCGAGGTGGATGAAATCATGCCCACCTTTGAAGTTTTGGATCTTCACTACCCTGCAGGTGAAGGGGATGTGACTGTACTGGGAGACGCAAAAAACGTCACCATTCTATGGCCGAAGGAATGTATCGTGCTTCGAAATCACACGCCAAGGCCATCTTCGCCGCCGCCTCACCCGTCTCCGGCGAGGTCGTTGCCGCCGCGGCAGCCGTCTTCGTCGCCTCACCCGGCTCCGTCGCCTCACCAATCTCCGGCGCAGCCATCGCCGGCGCCTCTGGATAAAAAGCGCAAGCATACCGCTACTATGCGTCGTGGTAAGCGATTGCCGAAACGTAAACAACAGCCTCTTCCAAAAGTACCAAAGGTTCCTCCCAAGAGAGCTTATGACTGTACTGAAGAAGAGACTACGGCGATCGTTGATGCGGAAACGACAGCGTTTTTCGCTAAGCAGAGGTGGCCGAAAGTGCCAGAGTTCCCCAGCACCAAAGAAGTAAAGGCCAAAGTGTTGAAAATGCTGAAGACTCTTCATCAACCCGAGCCAAAGCTGTCATCAGACTATGAGCGTTCTATTCTCAAGTCACATGCGGCACAAAAAGCCTCGAAGAGCAGTACTGGTGCAAGCGAGAAATCTGTTGCCCAGCTTGGAGAACAAGCAAAACAGACTTGTGCCCCTCTCAAGGTGATTTCCCAAACCAATGTGGGGTCGAACAAATATGGGGCCGAAGAGCAGTATGATCCAGAGGTAGTTGCACAATACGGAGAAGCTGCCGCTGCTCAAGGTATGAGTATTGCCCAGTACTTATCCCAGTTAGAGTTCTTCCCCGCGAGTGAAGTAGCATACAAATACCAGTACGGCAAACCTCTCGTCAAACCTGAGGAGGTAAACAATCTTCCAACAAAAATGCGAAGATTGCATAACTGGTACATGCATGCCACAAACGCCAGGTCTAACTGGATAGTGCTGAGGGTTACAAAAAAGCATCATGGGAAAGAAAAGGATGACATGATATTCATTGAATTTGATGAACTATTTCAATTGTTCAATCAAGACGCCTTGGACAAATCGATCATCAGTGCCTATTGTCTGTAAGTACTAATTCTGTAATTAATTTAGTCTCCAGCTATCTAACCTTGTTTATTGCATGTATATAATCATACTGTAATATGCAGAATTAAGATTCTCGAATGCAGCAGAGGACAAATCTATGACATTGGCTTCATTGACCCATATTGGGTTCACGAAGCTAATCTCAAAACAAGCCCCCAGGATACAGAGGATAATATAGTACACGCGTTAAGGTTTCAAGAAACCAAAAGGGAAATACTTTTTCCTTACAACTTCGAGTGAGTGTTATTGTCTTGTATACACTTTCTATTTCGCTTACTCGATGTTAAGTATATAATTGATTAGTTATGCATTTGCAGCTTCCACTATATTCTGTTAATCATTCAACTTGACAAAGGGCGTGTACTAGTCATGGACTCGAAACATAAACCCCTTGAGACGTGGAAGGACATGCAGATGCTTCTCCAGCGGTAATTCTAATCATTACGACACTATATCGGCAACATTCGTGAATTTTATGATATCAAGTAATTAATAACTTCTTTTATTCGTTTTCTTTGCCGGGCAGCGCTTGGAAACGGTTCACCAACAAGGCTAGGGGTGTTTGGAAAGAGGATCTTACATTTCAACCACTAAATGTAAGCACCACTAGCTATATCCGCGCATCTCTTTGATTCTAGTTTTGATACAGTTATTATCATGCTTGATTATTATTTTGATTGAACTCTGTTCTCGTAAAGTGCCTAACGCAGGGACCAGGTAACAATCTATGTGGATACTATGTTTGCGAGCTCATCCGGAAGACGTGCGATGAGAAGGGCAGAAATTTAGAGAAACTCCACGTACGTAAACAATTTCTATAGTTTTTAATTACAAACAAATTGTGTTTAGTTTCATTCATATAGACTGACTCCTTTTTTAAATCAGATCGAACGTCTACGGGACGGTCTTCTGCCAAAGGATCGCGTACGAGCAATTCAGGAGGAATTGGCGGGATTCTTGGATGCAGAAGTCCTAAACCCAAAAGGGGAATACTATTCTGCTGTGTATAAACAATAGAAACTTTGAAGGAATTGGCCGGTAGCATCGGATAGCAACTTTTGTATGTAGTGCATGAACTCGATCCGTGTATTCAATGTAATATTGTCATGATATTCATGATGTAATATAAGGTTCCTTCATTGATAAGTGCAAATCACTAAATAAACAATAAAAAACCTAAATGAATTCTCTGCCGTGGCACAAAAAGTGGCAAAAATGCTGCCGTGGCAACAAAATGTGCCAAAATGAATTCTTTGCCGCGGCAGAGAAATGGGCCAATTCTCTGCCGCGGCAGAAGGTTATTAGTCCCGGTTCGTATTACGAACCGGGACTAAAGCTCCTCCCCCCTCGCACGGAGCAGCGGCCACGTGTGCACCCTTTTGTCCCGGTTGGTGGGGCAACCGGGACTAAAGGTTAGGGCTTTAGTCCCGATTGCCCCATCCCGGTTGGGCAACCGGGACTAAAGCCCTGTACCAACCGGGACCTATAGCCCCGTTTCAACCAGTGATAGCATATCGCCAATAATAGCCCCCGGAGAACTCCGAGATCTTGCGCCGTCTTGCCTCTTCTCGTGGAATGCTCCGTCTAGATGGATGTCGGCAAATCGTCAAGCAACATCTTGTAGTCCTCCCAAAGAACCCTACAAAGATTTTCCCCGTCTTCTATGAGTAAGTCAGAGAAATGCTGAATCTTCCATCGTACACTCCCGTTGTCGGATTAAATCCGTCTATGCCGGAATCTTCGATGGGATGGCTCATCTACCATGTCAGTTAAGGCGACGTAGGCTCTAGGTCAGCGACGCCTCGTAACTCACACATGCAGAGAACGTAATCATATCCGCTTTTCCCGCCGAGCGATACGAACCGTTGGCGGTGACGGTTGGAGACGTGGAGAAATTACCGCGCACGTTCACGAACACGTCGTCTACGTGGCAACCGTCCGATTAGCTGCACGAATCTTGACACAGAGTAAGATAAATAGCGACCGTGGGACACTTGCCACTTTTTCACCCCATTCTCCTGCGTCATCGTATTCTTCCTCCAGCCGCGCGCCTCCTCGAGCTCTCCACGAAAACCTCGAGAAACCCTAGCCTCTTGCATGCACCAGTCGTGTCCTCTTCCTCCTCCATGGCTAGCAGCAGCTCATCCCCATCAATGGCGGCGTCGAGCGAAGCCGCGGCGAAGCCAGTGAGCTCCGTCGTCGTGCCCCAGAGGGCCTGATCATCCCTGCATCAGCGGTGATAGAAACCACCGGCGGCGACCATAACCTGGCGGCGCTGGAGCCCCTGGAAGAGGAGCCAGACTCGCACAAAGGCGACTGGCGCGGCTCAGACATCACCGGCCGCGACCTCCAAGAGATGGTCGCTGAGGGTTACCTCCCTGCGATGGAGGGGCTCGCCTGGCGGGCGGCGCCGATCGGCGAGGTGACCCCCTCTCCCCAAGCCGGAGAGAAAGTATACCTCAAGGCGCAATTGGTACATGGCGTTTCTCTGCCCATCTCCCACTTCTTCCTGTCCGTCTTGAATCACTTCAAGGTCCAACCCCACAACCTTTCCCCCAATAGTATCCTGGTGCTTAGCAACTTCGCGACACTTTGTGAGGGTTACCTAGGGATTAGGCCTAGGTTAGATTTGTTTGTGTACTTCTTCACCGTCAAACGTGAAGCCGGACACAGCAAGGAGGAGCTTAGAAACTGTGGCACCATAAGCTTCAAGATCCGTCCTGGTCGGCGGTTCCCCGACATCGTCGGCCACGAGTCATGCAAAAATTGGCAGCGGACGTACTTCTATGGCCCCGACATTCCTTTGTCGGGACGAGAAGTAACGTATCCAGACTTTGTGGACGGAGCCGCCGCCGAAGTCCCCACATGGCGGTCCCATGCCTCCCTTCCCTCTGACCTCAACGCTTCTCGAGCAATAAGGCGGATCGAACGGTTTGTAGAGACGGGTATGAATGGCTTGGACCTAGCCATGTGCTGGTTCATCAGGCGGATCCAACCTCTGTAGCACCGTACGAAGCTTATGCACGAGTACACCGGCGACCGAAGGGATACCCTCCGGATCTTTGAGGACAACTTCTCGAGCGACTCCGTCAAGTTCCGCCTTAAGGACATCGTTAAGGTGAAGGACAAGAAGCGTGGCTTCACCCTCACCTACGTCATGTTCGTAGACGGAAAGTGCCCAAAGGTAGACATTTATTTGCCGTGTATGACATTGCTCCAGTTTTTCCGTCTTGCTAATACCATCTTGTCTAACACAATGATTTCTCACTTGGCAGCTTAACGATCTAGAGGAGGGCAACCTGGCCGCCCAAATCTACGATCCCAAGATGAAGGAAGTCACGGTTGTGTCCGACGATGATGTCCCGTTGGCGCGAAAGCGGAAGAGCTCTACCTCTGACGCTGCCGACGGAGGCAAGAAAAAGAAGACGGAGGGTGGAGCCTCCAAAACGAGTACTCCCGCCCTGGAGGCGGAAAATAAGAAAGCCACCGGGATGTTTGCCAAAGCACCCCCCCCCCCTAGTGTAAGCTTCTTATTCTCCGACATTGTCTTGTTTATCTTTCTTATACCTGTACTTATGCATTTTGCACGTTTCAGGAAGAAAGCCACAACCAGCCTCAAGAAGTCCTCCAAGACTCTTGGGGTTTCTAAAAATATCAAAGATATGCTGCATCGCGACTCTTCCCCCGCCATCGCCCCTGCTACTCCTGCCGTCAAGCCCTCCTCCGTTCCGATAAACTCCCAAGCCCAGGAGGCACCAGGCCCTTCCGCCATGGAAGTGGATTCTGGCGCCTCTACCAAACTCGCAATTGTCGGCGAGCAGGCGACGCAGGAGAGTGCTGCTCTTCAAATGGCTGAAGCTCCGGCTAAGGCGGTGGTGGGTGCTGGTACTTTTGCTGAAGGCGGCGCCTCTACTCCCCAGAAACCCCTCGAATTGTCGAAGATTATCTTCCCGGTGCTTACACCGGGTAGCACAACTATGGTTCCTGGAGGAGTGCCGTCATCTCCGACGTGCGGTCTTGAGGAGCTACTCCGTCAAGTGGACATCTTGCAAAGTAACATCGTTTACTTTGGAAAGCTGCTGGCTAAGAGTGCTACAAACCTCAAGATCATCGCACTTGTAAGTTTTACTTTACCTTTTGCATTTCATATGAGTATCCCACTATAGGCCCCGAGGATGTAGACGGAAAACCATTGGCTTTGCATCTATATGCTCTAAGAGTGACTAAGTTAGAAAAAACTCTCACTGTAGCCCCCAAGCATTTAGATGGAATGAATTATTCCGACTAGATGCTTTAAGAGTAGCATACACAGTGTTCATAATTTTAAGTGTTGTATCCCCCAATCCTCTAGTTGTAACTGAATTAGTTCCGACTAGATACTTAAATAAAAGCTAAGCATTTTCCGAGTTAAAACTTTATACTGTAGCCCCCAAGCTTCTAGTTGAGAACTGAATTAGCTCCGACTAGATGCTTAAAGAAAAGGTAAGCATATTGCTAAGTTAAAAACTCTCGCTGTAGCCCCTGAGCACCTAGATGGAAAATCTCCGACTAGGGGCTCCAAGTAGACTGAACAACGACTTGACTTTGTATTTGTTTCCATAGAACGAGAATGCTCAGAGGGGCATGGCCAATGATAAGTACCAGAAGATGCGCACGGACCTTGAAGCTGAAAAGGGTAAAACCGCCATCTTGAAGGAACAGATCATCAAAAACAAGAGTCTGTTTTCTTTTTGCGCATTTCCGTCTTACTTTTGTGCCTTCCTTCTTCGAGTACTCACTGTGTACTTTGTTTTCTCCGACTTGCAGAGCATGTAGCCAAGGCCAAGGATATTGTCGAACAGTCCAAGCACATCCAGCAGCTGGACAGCGAGAACAAGATCCTTAAGGAGAGGGAAGAAATGCTGAAGATGCACGAGGATTCCATGAAAGCCCTGCAGGACTCCGCCTCTGCTGAGATCAATCGCTTGAAGGAGGAGCTTGCGATCCTATAGGATCAGAAGCAAGCTGCCGATCAGCAAAACCTTCGCCATAGCGAGGCGTTTAAGCTTCTCCAACAAGAGAAAGAATCCTTGGCGGACGTCGTCTGGCAGGCTAAGGCCAGCATCTTCAGTAAGTATCCTCCGCCTTGTAGCTCTGTAGTCTGGGTACTTAGAATTTTTGAACACATGCAATCATTGTCGGAATTTTCAGCGCCCCTGGGTTTAACCCGCTCGCCTCCTTCAGACAAGGAATGCATGATTCTTGCCGGCAACTTTATCAACACCGCCATCGCCCAAGCCAAGGAGATCGCCAAGCCCCTCCAAATTTATATCAAGGCCTCTGACTCCGTGGTGAAGTACTCGGAGATTCTGCGCCGAGCCCCCGAGCGTGTCGCAAGCTGGAAAGCTTCATGTGCACGAGCTAGCGCAAGGATGGCGTTGTCCATGGTGAAGGCGCACTATGAAGGTGCCAACATCAACACGGTGACATCTGGTATCCCCGACGTGGATGATGACGGCAAGGAGATCGATCACGAAGCCATCCTGTCATCACTCGCGGGTTATGACACCAGGGTTGCCGAGTTGGTGGATGTTGACGTCTTCGTGCCCAGGAACTTTCTTGACAACGCCGACCCTGAATCCTCCGAGTCTCCTCACTGTGGTGACGTTGAGGGTGAATCTCCGACTGGTGATGATGCGGCCTCCAAGTCCCCTGCACCCAAGGAGTGAAAAACACTTTGTAATTCTTGTTTCACCTTTGGAGTGTGCATTGAAAAAACTTGGTGATGTAATCTTAAGGCGGAAAACAGTGGTTGTCGTATCCTGCTACTTAAGAATTAATGCCCAGTATGTATATATTTTTTAAGCAAGTGCTGGCTTATTCGTTACTCTGGTTCTTATGCTTGACTTTTCGTGAGTCGGAAGACTCGTTGTCGAAACCATGCGCTTAGGTGATGATACCCAATGGCACCGTCAATAACCTTAGCACAAAATCGCCGACAATAAGTGCTGAAAGTCACTACTCCATAATCCACATAAAAACAACAAAGAACGTGTAGATCAGAAAACTTAAGCTGACGCCCATAGGCGGAATTTTCACAAGTGCAATCGCAAAGCTTGTGCATAAAGGTTTATATGGTCCAAAAATGAACACTAAAGGAGGCAAAAGACTCAGCAATATGAGTGAACCAAAGAGCTTTATTTCATTGATCATATAAGAGGTACACAATTAGATAAAAAATGCTAATTGTAGAAAGCACGTAGCTGTGCTATGTTCCATGGCTGATCAAGCTTCGGGTAGTCATCATCCAGGTCACGCCGCTTACCCTATGATCCTCGTTGGGTCTATCCTTGAGCTCACGATTGTCGACAAGGTAGTAAGACCCATTGAGCAGCGCCTTGCTTATGATGAACGGTCCTTCCCATGGCGGGGATAGTTTGTGCGACTTCTTCTGCTTAAGTCGGAGCACTAAATCCCCCTCTTTAAACGAGCGATGCCGGACGCGGCGACTATGGTAGCTACGTAGCTTCTGCTGGTAGATGGCGGATCTTTGGCATGCCAAAACGCGCTCCTCCTCGAGAAGGTCCACATCTAGGCGTCTGGATTCTTCAGCATCATCTTCGTCGTAGGCGGCAAATCTTGGTGCATCGTGGAGGATGTCGGAAGGTAGGATGGCTTCTGCTACATATACCATGAAATAGGGAGTGTAGCCGGTGGATCTGTTGGGTGTAGTTTGTAAACTCCACAGCACAGATGGCAATTCTTCCGCCCAGGCTCCAGCTGCTCTATGTAGCGGTGCCTCAAGACGTGGCTTGATTCCCTGCAGAATTCATCCATTGGCTCGCTCAACTTGACCATTGGATTGTGGGTGTGCCACAGATGCAAGGTCAAGTCGGATGCCTTTTTCCCAGCAATAGGCCTCCACTTCTCCGAGTGACAAGTTGCTTCCATTGTCGGTGATGATGCTATGTGGGAGACCAAATCTCACCACTAGATCCTGGACAAATCTAAGGGCAGTTGCCCCATCAAGCTTTCTAATGGGTTTAGCTTCTATCCATTTCGTGAATTTGTCAACTGCTACACACTACTAGGAAAACGGCTATAGGTAATCAGCACATCCGTGGCTCACATGGTTGAAGTGCCCCACGGCTAAAACAGGCGTGGCTCACCTGTGGGCAGTGCCCTACTAATAACTAGAACAACCGTGGCGCACATGACCATAGTGCGCCACAGATGTGTGTGGGCCAGGGCCCTGTTGGCCACACGCCAAACTTCTGTAGCGCACTATAGTCATGTGCGCCACGGTTGTTAGGGTCATCTGTGGCGCACGTGTGCATGGTGCGCTACGACTAAACGCATGCCCACCTCTGCTCTGAAACGGCCACAAACTTCTGTGGCGCACTCCTCCTAGTGCGCCACAGGGACTAGGAGCATCTGTGGCGCACTCGGCCTAGTGCGCCACAGAAGTTTGTACTCCCTGTGGCGCACTGGGGCCGTGTGCGCCATGGATGTTTCGATTCTTTTAGGGCAGCACTTTATGTGCACATGTGTGCCCACACATCCACCACCCACACTTCACTTTCCCCTTCTTCTTCCTCCTTAGATCTAGTCGGGATCTTCTCCTTCCCACCTCAATTTCTCCATACATTCACCATTTTTAGCATGTAAAACTTGATTTGGATGTTACATAAGTAATAGAGGAGGTCTCCGGTCTCTCATCTATCCGTCTCCGGTCGACGCGCGCACCTCTCCTTTCCATCTTTCTCGCGATCGGTCTCTCATCTCGGTAAGTTGTCCATGTAAGGATGTGTTCATGTGTATATGTATGTAGATGATCGATGCTCATGATGTGTGTATGTGTGGAGAGGATCGATGGTCATATGTGTGTGTATATGGAGAGTATCGATGATGCTCATGCATGTGTGTATGGAGAGGATAATGATATGTTCATGTGTGTATGGATCGGTCTCTCTCTCTCTTGTGTTTGTATGTGAACAAGTTGCCATTTGTTTTGCCAAAATGTTGATTCATTTCCATTTTGGCAAGACTTTGGCATTTCGCAAAGGTCCTAATTTTAGGATAGGTCATGCCGAAATTTTCTATCGACCATTGCATGCATGCATTCATTATGTGGTTCTAATAGACTTCAAAATTGTACCGTGTACATCGTGCAGGCAAAATGGTCCGCATAATGAGCGAAGGCATTGTGGCTAGATTTTTGAAATGTGCGACGGCCGACATGATACGAAATAACAAGACAGATATAAGATGTCCGTGCAGAAGATGCAAACTCAACTGGGTGATCGACCCAGATTCCGGGAATCTGCAGGCGCACCTGCTCCGCCATGGTTTCATGGATGGATACACTCGTTGGATAAGCGATGGCGTAGATGATGGAGACGGTGAAGAAGGTGGCCAACATGACGATGATCATCATCACGGCGAGAACGGGCGAGATGATGAAGAGGCTCCTGGAGATGGTGAAGGTACGGAAGCAGACCGAGATGATGATGATCTAGATGCCGGAGGAGCAGACGACGATGGAACAACGTCAGGCTGGGTGCGGGACCCTTATGTGCAAGAGCTGCTTCTCAAGCAGACGAGTAACGCCAGGGCTACCGCTAGAGAGAAAGCCAAGCTTGCGCAACTTGAGAAAGACGCGGTTACTCCATTGTATGCAGACGAGTAATCACCGGTTAGTTATTATTGTCAACTTGTAGATGACGTGGTACGTCGTGTACAAGGGACGGGTTCCCGGAGTCTATGATGATTGGGAAGACTGCCGGAGACAGGTGCACCATTTCAGCGGCAATAGCTACAAAGGGTACAACACTATGGCGGAGGCGGAAGATAGATACACGCGCTATCTAGCGGGAGTTAGGACAAGGAACCGGATGAAGACCTACACCTTCGTCGCGGCGGTGATCATGCTTATCTTCTTTGGTTATTTATCCCGCGTTTGTGTCTAGCTAGCTAGTTTAGATGTCTAGGCGAGCTTCCGAGCTCTAACTTGTTCGATCGACACATGTATTCGCATGTCACCAACTAATACTTTGTAACATGATCAAAACAATGTAACTTGGACTATGTATTCATGTATGAGACTTATCTATATGTATTTGTTTCAATCTTGTTTTTCATATCGAGTATTTATATATATAATTGTATATCTTGTATCTGTGTGTGTATATCTGCTGTAATATTGTATATAATCTGTATTGCATATAATCTGGCTTTGAAATTAAAAAAAAAAAACAAAAAATACATCTGTGGCGCACATGTTCTACCTTCTGTGGCGCACTACACCTAAAGAGCACCATGGATGTTTAGTGGCGCACTGGGTAGTGCGCCACAGAAGATCTAAGGGGTAGCGCACCATGACAAACTTCTGTGGCGCACTAGGTGGTGCGCTACGCCTATCTCTACACAACCGTGGCGCACTAGGCAGTGCGCCACGGCTGAGAGATAGCCGTAGCGCAAGGCCCGTGGCGCACTACTGGTGCGCCACGGATGGGCCTTTCAGGTGCGCCACAAACGACCATTTTCCTAGTAGTGACAAGCAGATGTGTAAACCCACACGGTGCCATTTGCAACGGCCCCACCATGTCTAGCCCCCAGACTGCAAACGGCCAAGTTATTGGTATTGTTCGCAATTCTTCAGCAGGAACATGTGGTTGTCGGGCATAATACTGGCATCATGTGCACGTCTCAACCAGCTTGTCGGCGTCCGCCTTCGCGATCAGCCAGTAGAATCCTTGCCGGAAAGCTTTCGCGACCAACGATCGAGGAGCGGCGTGATGCCCGCAATCTCCGAGATGGATTTCGCGTAGGATTTCCATACCTTCTAGCTGGGAAACACACTTTAGGTATACACCAGTAGTGCTCCTTTTGTAGAGTTGCCCATTGATTATGGTAGAACCCTTTGCTCTCCGTACTATTTGCCGTCTTTTGACCTCGTCGTCGGGCAAGGTTCCGTGTTTGAGATATTCCATGAACGGTTTTGTCCAAGCCGGAGGGATCTTTGTCACCATGTTGATGAAAGAATCAGCTCTATCCGGGTTGTCGATATCGGCGCCCTTCACGGGTGGTGTGTATAGATGCTCTAGGAAAACTCCTGGCAGAATTTTCTTGCGCCCTGATCCAAGTTTAGACAATAGATCAGCCGCCTCGTTTTGCTCCCGAGGCACATACTTGACTTCGTAGCCCAAGAATCTCTTGGCTATCTCGTCCACTTCGTCGCGATATGCCGCCATCATAGGGTTCCGCGCATTCCAGGTGCCAGCCACCTGCTGGGCAACCAAGTCGGAATCTCCACAGTAAACTATGCGCTTGATGCCAATATCCTTGGCTACACTCAATCCGTGAATGAGTGCTTCATACTCCGCCATGTTGTTTGTAGCCTCGAAGTGGATCTGCAGAACGTAGTGTAGCTTGTCTCCTTTTGGTGACTGTAGCAATACACCAGCCCCCGAGCCGTTGAGCAGTTTTGATCCGTCAAAGTGCATCAACCAGTACTCTGGTTCTAGCAACAGAGTGGCATCTGGCATCTCCGTCTAATCTGCAATAAAATCCGCCAAGGCTTGTGACTTGATAGCGTCGCGTCTTTTGTAAGTGATCTCGAAGGCAGCAAGTTCAATGCCCCACTTCGCGACCCTTCCTGTAGCGTCTCTGTTGTTAATAATGTCGGACAGTGGAGTCTTGCTCACTGCTGTGATTGGATGCTCCTGAAAGTAGTGCCTTAACTTCCGAGAAGCAAGGAATACTCCATAAGCTATCTTTTGGTAGTGCGGGTAACACTGCTTGGACTCCGTCAAGACCTCACTTACGTAGTAAACTGGTCGTTGAACTCCGTACTCATAGCCTGGTTCCTTCCGCTCTACCACGACGATGATGCTTATAACTCGGTTGTCACCGCCATGTAAATTAACAGGGGCTCTCCAGGCTCGGGTGCTGCAAGGATGGGCGCTGAGGAAAGAATCTCCTTGAGCTGCTTCAATGCTGCATCTACTTCGTCCGTCCATGTGAATTTGTCCGCCTTCTTCAGCAACTTGTACAGCGGCAGAGCCTTCTCTCCAAGTCGGCTCACGAACCGACTAACTGCTGCAACTTAACCTGTTAGTCGTTGGATGTCCTTTAGGCATGTCGGACGGTTTATGTTTAAGATGGCCTTGATTTTCTCCGGGTTGACCTCGATTCTGCGCTGGGAGACGATGAAGCCCAACAGTTTGCCGGCTGGAACCCCGAAGACGCACTTCTTAGGGTTGAGCATCATGTTGTATTTCTGGAGATTATCAAAGGTTTCTTTTAAGTCGTAGATTAAGCCATTTGACTTTTTAGACATCATTGTAATATCGTCCACATAGGCGTGAACATTCCGACCAATTTGGTCGTGAAGGCAACGTTGCATTGTCTGCTGGTAGGTAGCACCTGCGTTTTTCAGCCCAAAGGGCATAGTGACATAGCAAAACGTGTCGTAAGGGGTAGTGAACAAAGTGGCCAATTGGTCCGACTTCCTCATTTTGATTTGGTGGTATCCTGAGTATGCATCGAGAAAACACAAAAGTTCCGAGCTAGCCATCGAGTCAATGACTTGGTCAATGCGAGGCAAAGCAAACGGGTCTTTGGGACATGCTTTGTTCAAGCCGGTGTAATCAACGCACATTCTTAATTCAGTAGTTCCCTTTTTGGGGACAAGTACAGGATTGGCCACCCATCGGGTGTGAAGGACTTCTCGGATAAAACCAGCCTTAAGTAACCTAGCTATCTCTTTGCCAATGGCGCGTCTCTTCTCATCTCCGAAGCGTCGTAGAGGTTGTTTCACTGGTTTACATTTTGGATCTATGTTTAAGTTGTGCTCGGCAAGTTACCTAGGTACACCTTTCATGTCGGCAGGTTGCCAGGCAAAGATGTCCCTATTCTCACGGAGGAACTCGACGAGCGCGCTTTCCTATTTGGGATCCAGGTTCGTCCCAATGGCGACGGTCTTGGAGGCATCACCTACCACAAGTTCCACCGACTTGGTCTCGATGGCGGCCTTGAACGCAGGAGCGGAGTCGGAGATCTGCTTCTTCGATGCGGGCATCTCTGAGTCATTGACCTTGCTCTGGATCTCCTTGAATTCTTCGCTGTAGAGGACAGCTTCTGCAATGGCTGCTTCATTGATCTCGCAGTCCCTTGCCTTGGTAAACCTTCCGGATACGGTGATGACACCGTTTGGTCTGGGTATATTGAGCTTGTTGTAGACAAAGCATGGCTTGGCCATGAACGTGTGGAATATCTCGCGGCCGAATATGACGTGGTACACGCTCTTGAAGGGGACCACCTCAAAGGTCATGCGCTCTTGGCGGTAATTATTAACGTCGCCAAAGGCTACCTGAAGTGTAATGCACCCAAGGGACCGAGCCTCCCGTCCAGGAACTACGCCATGGAACACGGTGTTAGTCCGCCTTAGGTTTGCCTCCGTCAAGTTCATTTTCTGCAGTGTATCCAGGTACATGATGTTGATGCTGCTTCCACTATCCACCATGCACTTGGTAAACTCCACGCCGTCAATCAATGGGTTGATGACCATGGCGTACTGGTTCTCCGTGGGCACAAGGTCTGGGTGGTCTGTCATGTCCCAAGTGATTGGAACCTCCGACCAGCGCAGGTAGTGGGGAACAGGGGGGAGAGTAGCCATCAGGATCCTTAGAGAGGTCTTCTGTTGTCGGACGGTGGGGGTGCCAAGGAAAGTGTGGTAGACTTGGGCCTTCTTTGCGAAGGGGTTCTTGCCCTTGTCGTCGCTCTTGGCGGAGTTCTTGGGGTCAATGTCCTCATCCATGTCACTTGAATCCTTGGACTCCTCCTCCTTCTTCTTCCCCTTGCCCTTGCCTCGCGGTCTGTTCTTCCGACTTCGCTTATAGCCGGACTCCGGGTCTTCCTTGAGGTCATTGACAAACTTGCAGTGTCGATAGGTATGGGTGGCCTTACCGTTGGCGTCGAGGTGTACGAGGCACGGCATATCGCGGTACTCTTTGTAGGTTTGGGGAACGCGGAGCAGCGCCGAGTTGGTTTCACTTCCTCGCTTCTGCCCACGGCCTGCTCCTCTTCCTCGGCCACGTTGTCCGCCTTCTCCTCGTCCTGCAAAAGTCATGGTGACCATGTCGGTAGATTGCTTTTCTTCTGGAGCGGTTTTCCGCTTTGTATTGCTGTTCCTCCGAGCTTGAGTTGGAATGGCCGTTGCCGGCAAAGAGCCACGAGCATCATCGTCGGCAGCTGCGAACTCACTAGCTAACTGAATCATCTGATTCAAGTCAAGATGATGATTATCCTGCAAGCGCTTTAGCTTATGTCGGAGTAACGTGCCCCTTTCCAACCCATCGATGAAGGCGGCCATGGCGGTCTGGGCGTGCACTCCTGTGCAGGAATTCTTCATATCCAGCCAGCGGGAGAGGTAGGCGCGAGATGTCTCGTCTTTCTCTTGCACGCACCGCTGTAGATCGCCCACCGTGCAGGGATGCTTGTATGTACCCTCAAAGTTCGTGGTGAATGCTTCTTGCATGTCCAGCCAGTTGTAGATAGATTTTTCCGGCAAGTCGTCGATCCATTGACGGGCCGTGCCCGCCAACATTAACGGGAGGTACTTGAAGGCGACGTTGGGGTTGCCTCCGGCAATCTCCACCGCGTTGTCGTAGTCCTGCAACCATGTGGCAGGCTTGGCGGTGCCGTCATAGGGCTTGATGGTCTTGTCAATCCGGAAACCTTTGGGGTAAGTTGCGGACCGTATTGCAGGTCCAAAGCAACGTGGTCCCAGGTATGGTCCTTCCCGGGCCTCGTGGATCTTATCGATCCGTGAACATGCATCGTATGGCTCTGGGTTCTTCTTCTTATTGTCAACAGGGGATGGGTTGCGTGAATGACGCGGGCCTCTTCCGTCATGGTGACTGCTTGGCGGTGATAGAGGTGGAGGTTACGGTGGGTTAGCCTTCTTGCTGTTACCCTCCTGCGACGCCCCACGCCTGTCACGGTTGCTTGTCGGACGCGGAGGGTCATGGTGTGACCTGCTCTTATATCCGTACGATGGTGAGTCTTGTAAACTTCCTGACGTCGGGGGGATCGGGGCGGTGGCGATGGTCGACGAGGTTGGGTTCTTTCTCCGTGGTCGGAGAATATGGGGATAGCATCCTTCATGTCGCGCGCATCCCTCTGTCTTCGTTCTGATGAACCCGTCCGCGATCCGACATCCTGAGGAGATCTGTCCCTTGGCGGTTTGTACTGGCTAGATCGGCAGAGCGCTGGGTCAGACTCAAGCCTCTGAGAGGTGGCCTTTTCCTGTTGCTTTACCGCCTTGGCCACTAGTTCATAGACCTATTCCACTGCCTCAGGCGATCTATCCTGCTCCAGAAGGGTCTTGGCGACGGCGAGGTTAAGGAGTGGCGTGGGCATCACCTGCTTGCCTTCACTGTCAATGTATGGCTTGGCATGTGCCGGCTTCGAGGGAGCCCATCCTACGTTGCGCCGTACACCAAGATCGTTGATGACGCGAGCCGGAGCCTTCTTAGCCTTCTGCTGCTGGAGTAGAGTCTTGTACTCGGCCTCCATTGCTCTAGCTTTTTCTATGGACTTCTGCGCGTTGACCAGATCTCGATCTAGTTTAGCGCCTTGCTCCGCGATGGCTTGCGCTTCCTCCAGCAGTTGCTGGCACTTCTAGTCAAGCTGAGTCACGTTCCGTATATGATCAATAGTTAGTGGCTCAACGAGGAGGTTGTCGTACAGCACTCTATCAGCTGGAGTAACATGGGCTGCTGCCGACGTAGATGCTAGAGGCGGCAAGTTTGCGGTGTTGTTGTTGCTCGGACCGGTGCCGAGTTCCTGCGGCTGCTGCACTGGATTAGGCGGAGGAGGCATGACTCTTGTGTGATCATCGTCAGCAGCAATAAGTGGCCCCTTCCCCTTATCCAGCGCCGTAGGCGGAGCTTGCCTGGGCTGGTCTTCACCCTTCGCTGTCCCGATGGTGACGAACACGGCTCGAGACATGACGGTGTTATTAGCTTGCTCGTCGCGCGAGTACTCCTCCTCCATCTCCTGCATGGCGGAGTCTAGCTCCTCTAGACTGAAGTCTATCTCCTTTGAATATGCACTGAAATCAGCATAAAGCGCGTCAATGACAGAGTCGGAAGGTGCCAGGACTTCCTCGATGAAGGGTGGTGGAGGTGCAATGGCCTCGACGATGACTGGAGGTGGTGGCGTTGCTGCGATGATGGCGGCCGGAGGCGGTGGTGGTGGCTGAATCGGAGGTGCTCCGGCAATGAGCGCAAGCGCTGTCTGAGCTGTCGCTTCAGCCTCCGCGTAGTTGTTGACGGTGTTGACCATGCCTTCGAAGGTGAGGCGTCCTGACGCCTGTTGCCGTCTTAGAGAATGTCGGAGAAGCGTGCCGTGGTCCAGTCCTTCCACAAAGTGATAGATGGCATCATCATTGGGGTAATTGGCCAGGTCGGCCCGTATACGGAGCCACCTGGCGAGGTAGTCGCGGGGGTTTTCGCCCTCTCTCTCAATGCAGCGTGCCAGATAGAAGATGGTAACCACGCCGACGAACTTGGATCTCTGCTGTCCAGACACACGGGCGAAGCCGGCGGATTTGCAGTGATCTTCCTTTATATCCTGCACAGGGGCGGTTTGGGTGGGTCTTGAATTTTTCCGATCTTTACCGGCAAACTCCAAGGAGAGATCCGACATCGATCCTTTCGCAAACGTATCCTGCCTGTAGGCGGTCCGTGCAGGTCTTGATGCTCCTCCGACTCTCTGGGGACTAGTGCCCGAGTCGGTTTTGCCGATGAAGAGGTGGATGTCTCCGATAGGAACGATCGAACATCGCGTAGGGTTCGTCTTCGCCGGGATCCAGAACTCGTCGGGGGGGGGGGGGGCGATAGGAACGTTGCCGGAGAAAATAACGCGACCGATGGCTACGGTTTTGCCGATTCCCGTGAAGATCTTGGTCCTCGCCCGCTGAAGAGCCTGAAGCGCCTCTTGCCCCACGGTGGGCACCAATTGTCGTGGTATTGCCGACGAGTACGCCATGGAGGGGTCCTCACAGTGCGTGTTTAGAGACGTGGGGTAAGGCGGACGGTTGACGGGTACGAGGTAACACAGCTTACCCAGGTTCAGATCCCACAACGGTGGCGGAATCCTACTCCTTCTATAAATCACTATAATGGCAATACGCCGAGTTACAGAGATTAGGTTCGCTGTGCGAGGTGACTAGAAAGTCTAAGTTATCGTGCCCTAAGGGCTCCCATAGGCCCGACTTATATAGTCGTCAGATCCTAGGGTTACAGGGAAAAGTCCTAGCCGGACAGGTTACAGAGTTCTATACCGTCTACTACTAGTCTTCTGTATCTTGCACTCCAAGGCTCCGGGTACGCTGGTGACTCCATCGTAGCCTTCCTTTATCCGGCATGGGCCTCCCTTCTGGATCCACCTAACTGGGCCGCCCAGCAGGCCATAGGCCATGCTACCGACTATGGGCCACCCGGGTTAGTCGGATAAGAGACATGCTATGAGGATACCCATATAGCATATCCCCAACAATAGCAAAACGTGCCGTATGGGGTAGTGAACAAAGTGGCCAATTGGTCTGACTTCCTCATCTTGATCTGGTGGTATCCTGTGTATGCATCAAGAAAACACAAAAGTTCTGAGCCAGCCATCGAGTCAATGACTTGGTCAATGCGAGGCAAAGCAACCGGATCTTTGGGACATGCTTTGTTCAAGCCGGTGTAATCAACGCACATTCTTAATTCATTGGTTCCCTTTTTGGGGACAAGTACAGGATTGGCCACCCATTTGGTGTGAAGGACTTCTCGGATAAATCTAGCCTTAAGTAACCTAGCTATCTCTTTGCCAATGGCGCGTCTCTTCTCATCTCCAAAGCGTCATAGAGGTTGTTTCACTGGTTTGCATTTTGGATCAATGTTTAAGCTGTGCTCGGCAAGTTCCCTAGGTACACCTTTCATGTCGGCAGGTTGCCAGGCAAAGATGTCCCTGTTCTCATGGAGGAACTCGACGAGCGCTCTTTCCTATTTGGGATCCAGGTTCATCCCAATGGCGGTGACCTTGGAGGCATCGCCTACCACAAGTTCCACCGGCTTGGTTTCGATGGCGGCCTTGAACGCAGGAGCGGAGTCGGAGATCTGCTTCTTCGATGCGGGCATCTCTGAGTCATCGACCTTGCTCTGGATCTCTTTGAATTCTTTGCTGTAGAGGACAGCTTCTACAACGGCTACTTCATTGATCCCGCAGTCCCTTGCCTTGGTAAAGCTTCCGGATACGATGATGATGCCATTTGGTCCGGGTATCTTGAGTTTGTTGTAGACGAAGCATGGCTTGGCCATGAACGTGTGGAATATCTCGCGGCCGAATATGACGTGGTACACGCTCTTGAAGGGGACCACCTCAAAGGTCATGCGCTCTTGACGGTAATTATTAACATCACCAAAGGAAACCTGAAGTGTAATGCACCCAAGGGACCGAGCCTCCCGACCAGGAACTACGTCGTGGAAGATGGTGTTGGTCCGCCTTAGGTTTGCCTCTGTCAAGTTCATCTTCTGCAGTGTATCCAGGTACATGATGCTGATGTCGCTTCCACTATCCACCATACACTTGGTGAACTCCACGCCGTCAATCAAGGGGTTGATGACCATGGCTTACTGTTTCTCTGTGGGTATAAGGTCTGGGTGGTCCGTCCTCTCCCAAGTTATTGGAACCTCCGACCAGCGCAGGTACTGGGGAACTGGGGGAGAGTAGCCATCAGGATCCTCAGAGAGGTCTTCTGTTGTCGGACGGTGGGGGTGCCAAGGAAAGTATGGTAGACTGGGGCCTTCTTTGCGAAGGGGTTCTTGCCCTTGTCGTCGATCTTGGCGGCGTGATTGGGGTCAACGTCCTCGTCCATGTCACTTGAATCCTTGGACTCCTCCTCCTTCTTCTTTCCCTTGCCCTTTCCTCGCGGTCTGTTCTTCCGACTTCTCTTGTAGCCGGACTCCGGGTCTTCCTTGAGGTCGTTGACGAACTTGTAGTGTCGATTGGTATGGGTGGCCTTGCCGTTGGCGTTGAGGTGTACGAGGCATGGCATATCGCAGTACTCTTCGTAGGTTTGGGGAACGCGGAGCGGCGCCGAGGTGGTTTCACTTCCTCGTTGCTGCCCACGACCAACTCCCCTTCCTCGGCCACGTTGTCCGCCTTCTCCTCGTCCTGCAAAAGCCATAGCGACCATGTCGGTAGATTGCTTTTCTTCTGGAACGGTCTTCCGCTTTGTACTTCTGTTCCTCCGAGCTTGAGTTGGAACGGCCGTTGCCGGCAAGGAACCACGAGCATCATCGTCGACAGCTGCGAACTCACTAGCCAACTGAATCATCTGGTTCAGGTCAAGCTGGTGATTGTCCTGCAAGCTCTTCAGCTTATGTCGGAGCAACGTTCCCCTTTCCAACCCATCGATGAAGGCGGCCATGGCAGTCTGAGTGTGCACTCCTGCGCAGGAATTCTTCATATCCAGCCAGCGGGAGAGGTAGACGCGAGATGTCTCATCTTTCTCTTGCACGAACCGCTGTATATAGCCCATAGTGCAGGGACGCTTGTATGTACCCTCAAAGTTCTTGGTGAACGCTTCTTGCATGTCCAGCCAGTTGTAGATAGATTTCTCCGGCAAGTCGTCGATCCATTGACGGGCCGTGCCCGCCAACATTAACGGGAGGTATTTGACAGCGACGTTGGGGTTTCCTCCGGCAATCTCCACCGCGTTGTCGTAGTCCTGCAACCATGTGGCTGGCTTGCCGGTGCCGTCATAGGGCTTGACGGTCTTGTCAATCCGGAAACCTTTGGGGTAAGTTGCGGACCGTATTGCAGGTCCAAAGCAACGTGGTCCTAGGTATGGTCCTTCCCGGGCCTCGTGGATCTTATCGATCCGCGAACGTGCATCGTACGGCTCCGGTTTCTTCTTCTTTTTGTCAACAGGGGATGGGCTGCGTGAACGACGTGGGCCTCCTCTGTCATGGTGACTGCTTGGTGGTGACGGAGGCGGAGGTGGCGGTGGGTTAGCCTTCTTGCTGTTACCCTCCTGCGACACCTCACGCCTTTCATGGTTGCTTGTCGGACACGGAGGGTCATGGCGTGACCTGCTCTTGTGTCCTTGGTTGCGCTCTCCGTCATGACGGGTCTGCTCCGCGTTGTCGCGGATGACGATGCCGCACTGCTTTGGTGGGGGCATATCCGTATGATGGTGTGAGCCTTGTAATCTTCGTGACGTCGGGGAGATCGGGGCGGTGGCGAAGGGCGACGAGGTCGGGCCTTTTCTCCGTGATCGGAGGATATGGGGATGGCGTCCTTCCTATTGCGCGCATCCCTCCGTCTTCGTTCTGATGAACCCGTTTGGGACCCGACATCAAGAGGAGATCTGTCCCTTGGCGGCTTGTACTGGCTAGATTGGCAGAGCGCTTGGTTAGACTCAAGCCTCTGAGAGGTGGCCTTTTCCTACTGCTTCACCGCCTTGGCCACTAGGTCATAGACCTGTTCCACTGCCTTAGGCGATCTATCCTGCTCCAGAAGGGTATTGGCGACAACGAGGTTAAGGAGTGGGGTGGGCATCACCTGCTTGCCTTCACTGTCAATGTATGGCTTGGCCTGTGCCGGCTTCGAGGGAGCCCATCCTAGGTTGCGCCGTACACCAGGATCATTGATGACACGAGCCGGAGCTTTCTTAGCCTTCTGCTGCTATAGCAGAGTCTTGTACTCGGCCTCCATTGCTCTATCTTTTTCTATGGACTTCTGCGCATTGACCAAATCTCGATCTAGTTTAGCGCCTTGCTTCGCGATGGCTTGCGCTTCCTCCAGCAGCTGCTGACGCTTCTCGTCAAGCTGGGTCACGTTCCGGATATGAGCAACGGTTAGTGGCTCGATGAGGAGATTGCCGTACATCACTCTATCAGCTGGAGTAACTTGGGCTGCTGCAGACGTAGATGCTGGAGGTGGCAAGTTTGCGGTGTTGTTGTTGCTCGGGCCAGTGCCGAGTTCCTGCGGCTGCTGCACTGGGTTAGGCAGAGGAGGCATGACCTTTGCGCGATCATCGTCAGCAGCAATAAGTGCCCCTTCCCCTTTTCCAGCGCCGTAGGCGGAGCTCGTCCGGGTTGATCTTCGTCCATCGCCGTCCCAATGGTGACGAACACCTCTCGGGACGTGACGGCGTTGTTGGCTTGCTCGTCGCGCGAGTACTCCTCCTCCATTTCCTGCATAGCAGAGTCTAGCTCTTCTGGACTGAAGTCTATCTCCTCTGAATCTACACTAAAATCAGCATAAAGCGCGTCAATGATAGAGTCGGAGGGTGCCAGGACTTCCTCGATGACGGGTGGTGGAGGTGCAACGGGCTCGACGATGACCGGAGGTGGTGGTGCTGCTGCGACGATGGCGGCGGGAGGCGGTGGTGGCGGCTGCTGAATCGGAGGGGCTCCGTCAATGAGCGCAAGCGCTGTCTGAGCTGCCGCTTTGGCCTCCGCGTAGTTGTTGACGGTGATCACCATCTCTTCGAGGGTAAGGCATCCTGTTGCCTGTTGCTATCTTAAAGAATGTCGGAGAAGCGTGCCGCGGTCCAGTCCTTCCACGAAGTGATACAAAGCGTTATCATCGGGGTAGTGGGCTAGATCGGCTCGTATACGGAGCCACCTGGCCAGCTAATCGCGGGGGTTTTCGCCCTCTATCTGAACGCAGCATGCCAGATCGAAGATGGTAACCACGCCGACGAACTTGGATCTCTACTGTCCAGACGCACGGACGAAGCCCGCGGATTTGCAGTGATCTTCCACCTTTATATCCTGCACAGGGGCGGTTTGGGTGGGCCTTGAATTTTTCCGATCTTTGCCTGCAAACTCCGAAGAGAGAACCGACATCGATCCTTCCGCGAACGTGTCCTGCCCATAGGCGGTCCGTGCAGGCCTTGAATTTTTCTGATCTTTGCCGGCAAACTCCGAAGAGAGATCCGACATCGATCCTTCCGCGAACGTATCCTGCCCGTAGGCGGTCCGTGTGGGTCTTGATGCTCCTCCGACTCCCAGGGAACTAGTGCCTGAGTCGGTTTCGCCGATGAAGAGGTGGATGTCTCCGATAGGAACGATCGAACACCGCGTAGGGTTCGTCTTCGCCGGGATCCAGAACTCGTCAGGAGGGACGATCGGAACGTTGCCGGAGAAGAGAACACGGCCGATGGCTACGGTTTCGCCGATTCCCGCGAAGACCTTGGTGGGCGCCAACTGTCGTGGTATTGCCGACGAGTACACCATGGAGGGGTCCTCACAGTGCGTGTTTAGAGACGTGGGGTAAGGCGGACGGTTGACGGGTACGAGGTAACACAGCTTACCCAGGTTCAGATCCCACAACGGTGGCGGAATCCTACTCCTGCTATAAATCACTATAAGGGCAATACGCCGAGTTACAGAGATAGGTTCGCTGTGCGAGGTTGTGTGTGTCGATCTATGATCGTATGAGATTGTCTTGTGTTGTGCCCTAAAGGCTCCCATAGGCCCGACTTATATAGTCGCCAGGTCCTAGGGTTACAGGGAAAAGTTATTGAAAATTGAAATGTGTAATTTTAGAGTTTCAGAGCTTAAAATGGAATGAGGTGTTCATTGATAGAACAATAATCAAAACCACATTTATAATGTTAATTCTTTTCTCCAATTCACAAATTGGTGCATGTAAATTTTTCAAAATTAATGCTCTAGAAGCTCTCATTATAACTTGTATTAAATTTATCATGTTGTGTAATGGTTTTTGATATACTTTTACTATAGTGCAGATGGTCCGGGAATGGATGTACGGTACTGACCAACGCTCTGTCGAGTTCATTAATGGAGTGCATGAATTCATCCGTGTTGCTGATGCAAACAAGCGCAATGGTTTTGTATTCTGTCCATGTAGTGGATGTAGGAATCAGAAGGATTACTCTGACCCAAAAACCCTTCACAGCCACCTGTTGAAGTCCGGCTTCATGCCTAGTTATAATTTTTGGACCAAGCACGGAGAGAGAGGGGTTATAATGGAAGACAATGAAGAAGAGGAGGAGGATGAAAACTATCATGGTTTCCCTGAGTATGGAGATACTTCCATGGGGGATGCTGAAGGGGAGGCTGAAGAAGAGACACATGATGAACCCGCTAATGATCTTGGTCGGACCATTCCCAGTGCACGAAGAGACTGTGAAAATGAAAAGGAGAGGGAGAAGTTTAATCACATGTTAGAGGATCACAAAAAGTTGTTGTACCCAAATTGTGAAAATGGTCTGAAAAAGCTGGGCAGCACACTGGAATTGCTGCGATGGAAGGCAGAGTGTGCTATACCTGACTCCTCATTTGAAAAGTTGCTGAAAATGATGCAGAATATGCTTCCAAAAGATAACGTATTGTTCGCAGTACGTACGAAGCAAAGAAGGTTGTCTGCTCTCTAGGTTTAGAGCTTCAGAAGATACATGCATGCCCTAATGATTGCATCCTCTACCGCGGTGAGGAGTACGAGAATTTGATGCATGCCCGGTATGCACTGCACTTCGGTATAAGATCAGACGAGATGACCCTGGTGACGTTGAGGGCGAGCCCCCCGGAAGAGGGTTCCTACCAAGGTGATGTGGTATGCTCCTATAATACAACGGTTGAAACGCTTATACAGAAACAAAGAGCACGCCAAGTTATTGCGATGGCATAAGAGGAATGTAAGTCAGACGGGATGTTGAGACACCCCGCTGATGGGTCGCAATGGAGAAAGATCGATAGAATGTACCCGGACTTTGCAGATGACGCAAAGAGTTTAAGGTTTGTTCTAAGTACAGATGTCATGAATCCTTTTGGGGAGCATATCTCCAGTCACATCACCTGGCCCATGACTCTATGCATCTATAACCTTCCTCCTTGGTTGTGCATGAAGCGGAAGTTCATTATGATGCCAGTGTTGATCCAAGGTCCGAAGCAACTCGACAACTACATTTATGTGTACCTCAGTCCATTAGTTGAAGAACTTTTACAGTTGTGGCACGAACCCGGCATATGCATGTGGGATGAGCACAAGTAGGAAGAATTTGACCTCCGAGCGTTGCTTTTCGTAACAATCAATGATTGGCCTGCTCTTAGTAACCTTTCAGGACAGTCAAACAAGGGATACAATGCATGCACGCACTGTTTAGATGAGACTGGAAGTATATATTTAGATCAATGTAAGAAGAATGTGTACAATGGGCATCATCATTTTCTCTTGGCCAAGCATCCCTTAAGAAAGAAAGGCAAGTATTTCAACGGTCAGGCATGTCACCAGACGAAGCCCAAGGAGCGTACTGGTGCTGATATATTTGATATGGTCAAAGATTTGGATCAAATAGTAACCTTTGGAAAGGTTCCTAGAGGAAAATCTATTCCGAAGGACGCTGACGTACACACACCCATGTGGAAGAAGAAATCTATATTTTGGGATCTACCATATTGGAAATTCGTCGAGGTCCGCTCTGCAATCGATGTGATGCATGTGACGAAGAATCTTTGCGTTAACCTGCTAGGCTTCTTGGGCGTGTATGGGAAGACAAAAGATACACCGGAAGAACGAAAGGACCATCAACATATGAAAGACCCAGTTGGCATGCATCCAAAATGGTTTCAAGGTCATGCCAGCTACGCTCTTACCAAACAAGAGAAGGAAATATTTTTTGAATGCCTGAGCAGTATTAAGGTCCCATCTGGCTTCTCGTCGAATATAAAGGGAATAATAAATATGGCAGAAAAAAGTTCCAAAACCTAAAGTCTCATGACTGCCACGTGATTATGACGCAAATTCTTTCGATTGCATTGCGGGGGCTTCTACCGGATAATGTTCGAGTACCCATTGTGAAGCTATGTGCATTCCTCAATGCAATATCTCAGAAGATAATCAATCCTGAAGATCTACCACGGTTACAGAATGATGTGGTCCAATGACTTGTCAGTTTCGAGTTGGTGTTCCCACCATCCTTCTTCAATATTATGAGGCACCTACTGGTTCACCTAGTCGAAGATATTTCCATTCTCGGTCCTATATTTCTACACAATTTTTTCCCTTTGAGAGGTTCATGGGAATGTTAAAGAAATGTGTTCGTAAACGTTCTAGGACAGAAGGAAGGATGTCCAAGGGCTATAGAACAGAGGAGGTCATTGAGTTTTGTGTTGACTTCGTTCCTGACCTTAGGCCGATTGATCTTCCTCAATCGCGGTATGAGGGGAGACTGAGTGGAAAGGGTACTCTAGGAAGGAAATCAATAATATGTAGGGACGGACATTCTTACACTGAAGCATTACATAGTTCTGCAGAATTCTATCTTGGCAGCCCCGTATATTGAGGAACACAAGAAAATTTTACACTCCAACAACACTGGAAAGCATGACTCTTGGATTAGAGATGAACACATGAAGAGTTTCGGCAGTTGGTTGCAACATCTCATAAAAAACAACACTCTTGGAGATCATCTATACTTGTTGTCCAGGTCACCATCTTCGACTATATCGACTTTCCAAGGGTACGAGATAAATGGGTATACATTTTACACGATCGCCCAAGATAAAAAGAGCACCAACCAAAACAGTGGTGTTTGCTTTAATGCAACAGACAACAATGGGTCAAAGACCACATATTATGGTTACATAGAGGATATATGGGAATGTAAGACCCCACCTTTATGAAGGTAAAGGTCCCTGTGATTGCAATGCTAGTCCCTGGATCAAATGCTAGCATCCACAGTTTAAGATGAAGTACACAGAAACAAAGGTCATTATTACATCGTCATTCCAGAGATAACATAGTCTTTTACAACTCCATAGCCATAGGCTAGTACAAGAGTTTAACTTACAATATAAATAAAAGTCTTCATCTTCATGTGCCACAGGCAAGCATGTTGAGTGTAGACTCATAACCCTAATCCTCATCAGAGTAACCTGCAACATCACAAGTTACAGCCACAGTGGGTCAATACATTGGAATAGTATTGGCAAGTGATACCTTAGTAGAATAATAGTATCTAGCTTCTACATGAATTTTGCTAAGTGTAGCTTAGGCTTGCTTTGCACAAAATAGGTTTTACCTATTAGTTGAAAACACTAAGTTTTTGTTTGGCAAAAACTCCCAAGGAACCACCAATAAACATTGGTGAACCTTCACCCTTGTTCAACCACAAGTTTTAACTTAGAAAATTGGAATGAGGAGATTCTTGATAGCTTCCATGTCTTGATGCTCAAATAGTCCTTTTCCGGGGACACGGCTAAGTACTTAGTTTCTTCCTTCTGTAGAGGTGGTGCACTTTACCCACAAGACTTGATTTTCACCAAGACAGGACCTTTCAGAAGCCTTCCCTTAGACCAAATGGATGCGTTCCAAACCTATCACCCATTACCACCAACTCTCCAAATGGCTAAGTTATTGCAACCTATATGATCCAGGCAGAGCCCATAATGCCAGGTGGTTGCACTAGAAGCTTCTTAACATATGGCATCTCAAATCCCTTTGTTCCTAGGTGGCATTCCACAAGTGAGATACATAGGGTAGACCATTGGAAAATGGGCCCTGGTAACCACTCAACCAAAATCCACCAAGCAATTACCACTCCACCTAGGTGTTTCATTCACTTAGTTGTTTTATTAAGCAAAAAACATAAGTCAAAGACATAGCAATATTTTTCCATAGCATGTTTATATTCCACCCTTGGTTGCTACTAGCTAGGCTAAGCATGGCAATAGAAAGTATCTTAACTTATAGAAAATTCTAACAATTCTACAACTACTAGGATTTCCCAAGCATAGCATATAGATACTTAGCAAAAATTATCATGCAAGCCCTATACAAAATATTTCTAATGCATAGTCAAAATATTGGGACAAAAGTATGAAGCACCACTTGCCTTGGTAATTGGGGGAGTAACACAATCCTCACAGGCACAATCACCACTAGCACCAAAATCTACACATAAAACGATAGCACCAAATTCACATTTCAAATAAACAAGCAAAAATATATGAATTCATGCAAATGCCATGTGATGATTTTTTATAAACTTAACAAGACAAGTAAAATAGTACCGATCAATAAAATAAACATTTATACATCAAATAAACTTTATTTGGTCTTTAAAATATTTTCTAATTAATTTTTATACACAAAATAAGCCTACAAATGTCTCTGCATAAAATTCCATTTTAACAGAAACAAAATACAAAACTAAGCCCATAGATGTGTAGGATTTATTTTTGTGATTCCATTGATATCTTATTGCATTTTTTAGATAAACAGAACAAAAGTTATTGAATTTATAAGTTTGAATAACTAATAGATTCAAAAACAGAATTTAAATCTAAAACCCAGACACGTGGGCATGTCTGATTGGCCCGTACCGGTTTTGGCCGGATCGATCAACATGAGTCGCACGATCTAAATGAAATCGCACGGGCCAGATTCACCCGTTCCCCTTCGTTAAGTGATCTAATTCTACGCGT
Source organism: Avena atlantica (assembly GCA_910589765.1). Classification (NCBI taxonomy): domain Eukaryota; kingdom Viridiplantae; phylum Streptophyta; class Magnoliopsida; order Poales; family Poaceae; genus Avena; species Avena atlantica. The sequence goes on along the minus strand of OU342738.1, from coordinate 246,444,381 downwards.
TACATCTAGATCCAACGCTGCTGAGCTTACGACCAAAGATGGGCGGCGCTGGCAACGGCGATGCGGTGGCAGCGCTACTAGCGTTGGTGGAACGGCGATTCTAGCGAGGCCTAGGGGCGGTGATGATTCTTACCAAACTCGCACGTGCACGAGGGAGCTCAATGTGGTCGCGGTTGGGCAGGGGGTGTGCTGTAGCGAGGCCTAGAGCACGTCAGAGTTGCAGGCGGCGTCGGGTTCTTGCATACGAGGTCGTTGACGATGCTCTGGATCGTCCTAGCACAAACTAGCGGTATCAGAAGGTGCACAGGGTCACGGCGAACACGGTAGTGTCAAGGAGAGGGCAAGGGGCGGTCAGACTTTACCTTAATCGCTCGCCGAAGTTGAGCGACGGCTCTGTCGCTTGCAGTCGTGGATGGGGATGGCGGCCTAGGTCATGCATGGACAAATAATTGGTGTGACGAGGTGCACAAGATCACAAGGATCACGCTCGTATGAACTAGAAGTACAGGGGCGGTCATGCTCACCGGAATTTCGTCGTCGGAGTTCGTCGGCACTACGACGGTGTAAGAGAAATTGTGGGCAGCCTGGTGGCGGAGTGGGGGTGCTGAGTGAGGGGAAATGGTCGCAGAGGGGTGGGGGTTAAGTAGTCAGAGTGGGGGCGAGAATATCGTGAGCAATCAACGCAAATTAAGTGCATTTGCGTCGGGAAGGAAACGGCTGCGGCGAGCAGGTCTTCGGCGCGAGATTGACGACGAGGTTGACGTGGCTGCTTGGTCCGAGGCGTCAGTGAGGGGGTGTGTGCAGGCTGGGTGAGAAACAGAGGGAGAGGGGAAAACCCGGGTTGGCTGCTTCAGTTACTGGGCCGAATAAGTGGTGCCGGCCCTTTCTGTTTTCTTTTATTCTTTTCTATTTCTATTTTGATTTTCTGAAATAATTTTCAAATGCTTTTCATATGGGTTTGAATTCAAACTTGTTCTGAATTTTTGTAAAGTGGACCATACACATATTTGACTACAAAACAATGTTGTTTACTCAAAAATACCTTGACCCATTGAATTTTAGAAATAAACCATGCTTTAATTATTTATTTATAATAGGCATATGAGTGGTTTTGAATTCATATTTTTGTTTTGAAATTTTTGACCAAGCTTTGGAAAATAACATTCAAACCTATGTTTAATCCTCTTCTGGTTAAAACAAGTATTCTCATATTAGAGAGTATAAATAATGCCGTTGTCGTTCTTACATAAAATAATAAACAACCATTACTTCTGTTTTTGAAATCTTATTTGAAAATGATCCTAAATGCTTATGAATGCATGAATGGTATGCAAACTTTATAATTATGATTTTTGGGATGTTACAAATCTAACCCCCTTAAGGTGAATCTCGCCCTCAAGATTCGGATTGGCTAGCAAATAGGTGATGGTGGTCTTTCCGAAGATCATCTTCTCTTTCCCATGTTGCTTCTTCCTCGAAATGATGGTTCCACTGAACCTTGCAGAATTTGATAGTCTTTGTCCGAGTAACTCTTTATGCAGTCTCAAGAATCTTGATAGGTTTTTCCTCATAAGTGAGATCACTTTCCAATTGTACCTCCTCCAAAGTTATAGTATCCTTCAAAGAAGTCTCTTCCATCTCCGGATGGCATATCTTTAGCTGACTCACATGAAACACATTGTGAACGGCAGACAATGATTCAGGCAATTCAATCTCATATGCTACTTCTCCTTTACGGCTCAAAATCTTGAATGGTCCAACATATCTTGGGGCCAATTTTCCCTTGACTCCAAATCTCTTCACTCCACGAAGTGGTGATACTCTAAGGTATGCTCTATCACCCACCTCATAGGTGACTTCTCTACGCTTTGGATCTGCGTAGCTCTTTTGTCGGGACTGTGCTATTTTCAATCTTTCCTTTACTAACTTGACTTTCTCTTCAGCTTCCTTGATTAGTTCTGGCCCGAACAAGTTCCTTTCTCCAACACCATTCCATAGTAATGGCGTAGTACACTTCCTTCCATAGAGAAATTCAAACGGTGCCATATCAATACTGGCTTGATAGCTGTTGTTGTAAGAGAATTTTGCGTAAGGCATACTTTCATCCCAACTAGCTCCATAATCTAGGGCACATGCCCTCAACATATCCTCTAAAATCCGGTTGGTCCTTTCTGTCTGTCCATCAGTCTGGGGATGAAAAGCAGTACTGAATTCCAATCTCGTTCCCAATGACTCATGCAGTTGCCTCCAAAAATGGGAAGTGAATTGAGTTCTCCTATCAGACAAAATACTCTTGGGTACCCCATGTAGACACACAATCCTATTCATATAAACCTTGGCTAACTTAGCACTTGTATAGGTTGTCTTCACAGGTATGAAATGAGCTACTTTAGTTAGGCGATCCACTACTACCCAAATAGAATCATATCCCGATCTAGTCCTTGGCAATCCAGTGATGAAACCCATACCAATCTTATCCCACTTCAAATCTGGAATAGGTAGTGGTTACAACAACCGTGCTGGTTTCTGATGTTCCGCTTTCACTCTACTACATACATCACACAAAGCAATGTGTTCGGCGATATCTTTCTTGAGATTATTCCACCAAAATCTTTCCTGCACATCCATGTACATTTTGGTGTTACCCGGATGAATGGAATATGGTGAGTTGTGTGCTTCTTGTAAAATCAGTTTACGAAGCTCCGGATCTTGCGGAATACAGATATGTTTTCCATACCATAAAGTACTCTGTTCATCTTCATGGAATCCTTTGGCTTTTCCCTTGCCAATCTTTTCCTTAATCTCTTCTATTTCCTTGTCCATCTTTTGGGCTTCCTTGATTTTGTCCAACAAGGTGGGTTGAACATCCAATGAAATGAGATGTCCCTCAGGCACAATCTCCAATCTGAGATCTTTGAATTGGGCACACAAATCATCTGGCAACTCTCCCTTAGTAAGGCCATTCACATAAACCTTACGGCTTAATGCATCCGCTACAACATTTGCTTTACCGGGGTGGTATTGCAAATTCAAGTCATAGTCCTTGATGAGTTCTAGCCATCTTCTTTGTCTCATGTTTATTTCTTTCTGAGTGAAGATATACTTCAAACTTTTGTGATCTGTGAACACTTCACATCACTTTCCCAAAAGATAATGTCTCCATGTTTTGAGTGCATGGACAATAGAGGCTAACTCTAAATCATGAGTAGGATAATTCACTTCCTGTGTTTTGAGTTGTCTCGAGGCATAAGCCACAACTTTTCCTTCTTGCATCAGAACTGCACCTAATACTTGATGAGATGCATCACAATAAACTTGGAAATCCTTCTCCAAATCAGGCAGACATAAGACTGGTGCTATCACTAGTCTCTTCTTCAGCTCTTGGAAACTGAGTTCACATCCTTCAGTCCAATCAAACTTCTTGTCTTTCTTAAGTAAATCCGTCATTGGCTTAGCTACCTTTGAGAAATTCTCAATGAACCTTCTATAGTATGCTGCCAAGCCAAGGAAACTACAAACTTCCTTCACTGACTTAGGATATTCCCACTCAGTTACAGCTGACACTTTTGCAGGATCAACTGCTACACCATCTCCTAACACAATGTGTCCAAGAAATCCCACCTCATTCAGCCAGAATTCACACTTGCTGAATTTGGCATACAGTTTATGCTCTCTAAGCTTGTCAAGTATCAAACACAAATGTCCTTCATGCTCTTCATTACTCTTGGAGTAGATCAAAATGTCATCGATGAAGACGACAACAAACTTGACAAGAAACTCCATGAACACCTTGTTCATCATATTCATGAAGTAAGCTGGTGCATTGGTCAAACCGAATGGCATCAGAGTGTACTCATACAATCCATACCTAGTGGTGAAAGCAGTCTTGGGTATGTCTTTTTCCCTTATCTTTAGCTGAAAGTAGCCTGACCAGAGATCAATCTTTGAGAACACACGGGCTCCTTCTAACTGATCAAACAAGTCATTGATTCTGGGCAAAGGATATTTGTTCTTGATAGTCACCTCATTGAGTGAACGATAATCTATGCATAATCTTTGACTTCTATCTTTCTTTTCAACAAAAAAGACTTGTGCTCCCCAAGATAAAGAACTTGATTGTATAAATGCTTTCTGAAACTGTTCTCCAAGCTTTTTCTTGAGTTCCTTCAACTCATCTACAGACATCTTGTAAGGTCTCTTTGTTATTGGTCCAGATCCTGGCAGCAAGTCAATCAGAAACTCCACATCTCTATCTGGTGGCATTCTCGGCAATTCCTCCAGAAACACATCCGGATATTCTCTCACAATTAGCACACTTTCTATGCTAACCCCCTTAAGAGAATTTAGCTTACTCCCTTTTGATTCAAAGTTAGTTTTGAATCTAATCCTTTTATTATCCGGGGTTGTGAGGGTGACAGTATGATTGGCACAATCTAGCACTCCCTTGTACTTAGTCATCCAATCCATTCCCAAAATGACATCCAATCCTTAGGAATTTAGGATTATCAAATTAACGGGAAACTTATACTTCCCAAATTTTATGACTAGATCATGACATCCTAAGTGTTGGGGATATGCTATATGGGTATCCTCATAGCATGTCTCTTATCTAACTAACCCGGGTGGCCCATAGTCGATAGCATGGCCTGTGGCCAGCTGGGCGGCCCAGTTAGGTGGATCCAGAAGGGAGGCCCATGTTGGATAAAGGAAGGCTACGGTGGAGTCACCAGCGTAGCCGGAGCCTTGGAGTGCAAGATACACAAGACTAGTAATAGACGGTGTAGAACTCTGTAACCTGTCCGGCTAGGACTTTTCCCTATAACCCTAGGACCTGGCGACTATGTAAGTCGGTCCTATGGGAGCCTTTAGGGCATCGTTCTACACACACCTCGCACAGCGAACCTATCTCTGTAACTTGGCGTATTGCCATTATAGTGATTTATAGCAGGAGTAGGATTCCGCCACCGTTGTGGGATCTGAACCTGGGTAAGCTGTGTTACCTCGTACCTGTCAACCGTCCGCCTTACCCAACGTCTCTAAACACGCACTGTGAGGACCCCTCCATGGCGTACTCGTCAGCAATACCACGACAGTTGGTGCCCACCTGAAGGAAATATGCCCTAGAGGCAATCATAGAGATGATGATATTTCATATGTATCCATGAGTTATTGTAATGTTCCTTGAATATCCATATCAGGCAACTTGTATTGATTGGAAATTACGTGAATTGTTTGTGAAACTCTATACTTGTATGGTTATTTAAGAGTTGTCCCTAGTCGGAGTTCATGTGAGGACACACGTGAATATTAGACTAGCACATCGATTGGTTGATGACTATGTTTCGCAAGTCATAGACATGGAGATGTCAAACCAATGACGTGGACACATGTTATGAACATGGGGTTGGACTGACCCAACCTGAGACTAGCAATTAGTTGTAGCTCTCTCTCTACACATCGTGTATGTTTTGTCCTTAGACCTGAGATTGTCGCATGTACTTGAGATGTGGATCGACCTACTTTGGGGCTATCAAACGCTGCACTGTAACTGGGTAGTTATAAAGGTAGCTTTCGGGTTTGTCCTGAAGCATGCTGCAAGGCATGGTCAATCAAGATGGGATTTGCCCCTCTCTACTTGAGAGAGATATCTCTGGGCCTCTCGAGTGATCGGATCCAGAAATGCATGGCCGTGCTACATATGGTTAAGATTTAACATAGTAAAGGGATTCCGAATCACGGTATCGAGAAAGGGAGGTCAGCTTGGAGCTAAACGAAATATCATGAGGCAAAGGGAAAGACATGTACTAAACCTTGTGATGGTTCGTCCGATATGATCTTTGTATGCGTTTAGGAGTTGGCACGTCTTGCTAGAGGCTGCTACCAACTATTGATAGAATAAGTGTATTTGTGTCATGTTTATACGCATATGAACCTATAGGGTCACACACTTAAGGGGCTGGAAGCCTAATGAGGATTGGATCCGAATTAGACCAGGCTTAGGGTACTAATGGGCTGCTAATGTAGAAGCCCACTAGGGACGCCTATATAAGAGAGGGTGGGGCGCGCTGACCAGGGTTAGACCTAAGACCTCAGATCATTCTCAGCCGCCACTCCTCACGCCTGTGTCACGCGCGCGGACCTAGTAGTCCGGCGTCTGACGCTTCCACCCTGTACGTGTGGATACCTCGGAGGCGCTGCATCTGTAGCGCTTGGACGAGCCGCGCAAGGAGAGCTGCTCGTGGGACGAGGCCAAGGAGGAGACGTGGAACGTCTGCACTGCCTCGACGCGCTTCATCAATTCCACAACTGCGCGTCTAGTGGTAATCCCGTGATCTATGACAACAGTAATCCTGGTATACGCGGTAGAAATTTTTTGATTTGCGCTAGTGTATTCTACCCGTATCCTTTCAGTGGTATCAGAGCCGATGCTGTTCAGTTATAGGTTCGGGATGGTTGCATATGGTGATATGAAGATTGATATGAATAATGTGATCGTTTATATGGCGGCGGTTTAGGATTGATCTATGATCTTGCTTTCCGTGATCGTGATCTGAGGTTGTCGAACGACTTAACCCTACTGGTCGGCTTCCGCCATCGGGGTAGACAGTGACACATAAACCCTGTTGAATCACGTGAAGATCAATATGATTGATCGAATCGGAACCTAGATCTAAAATCGATGTACCATGATCAAAGGAGTTTGATTGAATCGGGATAGGAGTCGGTTTATGGTAAATTTGATTTGCCGATCAAAATCCTTAAAGAAAATTGTGAAGATTCGATCTCTCATTTTTCTTAAATACCGCAAGGGGCGCTGCCCCTTCGAACCCCGCAGGGGGAGACCCCCTAGACCCCCTTAATCGTAGCCCCTTGTGTAACTAGGTGCTGCTATGTCACATGATCCGGTAGAATGCGATTCTATGCATAACTTGTTTTTGCAGGATGTATGTGATCTGTATGGCCCATATGTGTATGTGATGCATGTATGAAATTTATCATGACCTGCGTGTCATGAGTAGGGCAACACGACTGGAGCCGTATGTGTTGTCATTTATTGTAATGGCCTGCGTGCCAACTTGTGATGTTCCCAATACTATGTAATTTTGATTACTAGCTGTTAGGAGTAATAGCTTGTTTTAGTTCTTGGAGGACTCGTCACTTGGAGGATGGCTCACATGGAACATGAAGATGGAGATCATCATGGTGGACAGATTCTATGGCGATGGAGATCACCATAAGAAAATGGGCCATACTGTGTCACATCTATGTGAATGTTATTCTTATGCGTTTTACTACTATGCATTCTTAGATGATAGAAGTAGAACGATCCCTCACAAAGTTTAAGTTAAACCATGCCCTCCCAACCAAACCTTGCACCATCCTATGCCCTATACAATCGTTGGTGGGCCTATGAAATTAGGGTGCCGCGGTTTTCCTTGGCTGGATGGGTTTGTATCGGATACCTACACGCATAAGGGTTGGTGAACTTGACAAGGTCATCTTAACGGTTAAGGACCTTGGGGCATAAAGGTTGGGCGCCTAGTTTTGACATAGAGATGTCACCCAACAACAAGAGTCATATGTGATATGATTAGCAAGTGTTGCTTACCGATTTACCTTGTCTTCTAGCAGTGATGCTAAAGCTCACTAGTTGACTTGTTAATTGTGGATCTTGAATCACTTAGTATCAATAGAGGGATATTGATTTAAGTGGGAGTATATGCTATTAAATTGTTTAATATGTTTTACTCTTTCATGGTTACATGGCTTAGTATTTTGCATGTTTTCTGTTGTAGATCAATGGCACCGAACACTACATCACCTTTCTCTTTGCGTTCGATTCTTGACAAAGATAAACTAAATGGAATAAACTATTCAGACTGGGTTCGTAACCTGAGAATCGTTCTCAGGTCTGATATAAAGGAAATGGTTCTGGATACCCCAATCCCCGATGAACCTGCTGATAATGCATCTGCTGCCCTAAAGAATGCCTACAAGAGAGCATGTGATGATTCTCTTGAGGTTAGCTGCCTTATGCTTGCATGCATGGAACCTGAACTCCAACAGAAGTTTGAGGATCAGGATGCGTACGATATGATCGTTGCGCTTAAGGACATGTTCCAAGACCAGGCAAGGACTGAGAGGTACAATGTTGCCAAGTCCTTTGTCGAATGCAAGCTGGCACAGGGAGCAGCTGTAGGCCCCCATGTGATCAAAATGGTTGGTTACAGTCAGACTTTGGAAAAGCTTGGTTTTCCACTAATCCAAGAGTTGGCCACTGACTTCATTTTGACATCTCTTCCATCCAGCTATGGGCAGTTCATTTCGAACTACCATATGCATGGGGTGGAGAAGGGCCTTAATGAATTATGTGGGATGCTTAAAACAGCAGAAAGTGACATGAAGAAGTGTGCAGGGCATAGCCATGTGATGGATGTGCAGAACAAGCCTAGCTTCAAGAAAAACGGTACTTCTTGGAAGAAGAAGGGCAAGGCTAAGGATACGATCCCTAAGTCTGCACCCAAACAAAAGGCTGGACCTGTAGAAGACACTGAGTGCTTTTTTGTCATGAACATGGCCACTGGAAGAGAAACTGCAGAAAGTACCAGGCTTCTTTGAAGAAGAGTGGAAGTAAGAGTACTTCCAACTCAGGTACGCTTGTTGTAAATGTTGTGGACATTCTTCTCGCTGATTCCTATGTTAACTCTTGGGTATTTGATACCAGATCGGTTGCTCATATTTGCAATTCGATGTAGGGGCTAATAAGGACTAGAGAAGTGCAGAAAGGCGAAGTGGATTTTGGCGTCGGAAATAAATCAAGGGTTGCTGCATTGTTCGTCGGCGTCATGCAACTTCACCTTCCGTCAGGATTTATTATGGAGTTGAATAATTGTTATTACATTCCAAGTATGGGTCGAAACATTTTATCACCTTCATGTTTGATGAAGGATGGTTATTCATTCACGAGTGCAAACAATGGTTGTGTAATCTCTAAGAATGATATGTTTATGGCTAATGCTCCCATTGTGAATGGGTTATTTATTTTAAATCTTGATGATGTATCTGTTTACAATATTAGTGTTAAAAGGCTTCGACCTAATGATTTGAGTCCTACCTATTTATGGCATTGTCGTTTGGGGCATATAAGTGAAAAGCACATGAAGAAGCTCCATGGTGATGGTCTTCTAACTTCGTTTGATTTTGAATCATACGAGACATGTCAGGCTTGTTTACTTGGAAAGATGACTAAGTCACCTTTTTTGGGTTTACCCGAGAGAGCGACAGACTTGTTGGAACTCATACATACTGATGTGTGTGGACCAATGAGCACGACAGCCAGAGGAGGATATCACTACTTCATTACTTTCACTAATGATTTCAGTAGATATGGTTATGTCTACTTGATGAGGCATAAGTCTGAAACTTTTGAAAAGTTCAAAGAGTTTCAGAGTGAAGTAGAGAATCAATGTGGCAAGAAAATAAAGGCCTTGCGATCTGATCGTGGAGGTGAATATTTGAGTCACGAATTTAGCGATCATCTTAAGAGTTGCGGAATTGTTCCACAACTTACGCCGCCCGGAATGCCTCAAAGAAACGGGGTCTCTGAACGGCGTAATCGAACTTTGTTGGACATGGTTCAATCTATGATGAGCCAGTCGGATTTACCATTATCATTTTGGGATTACTCTCTAGAAACGGTAGCTTTCACACTTAATAGGGTACCATCTAAATCCGTAGTTAAGACACCATATGAGATGTGGACTGGAAAGAATCCCAGTTTGTCTTTTCTAAAGATTTGGGGTTGTGATGCATTTGTCAAGCGACTTCAGTCGGACAAGCTAACACCCAAATCGGATATGTGCATTTTCATGGGATATCCGAGGGAAACCTTAGGGTATTACTTCTACAACCGAGAGGAGGGCAAAGTGTTTGTCGCTCGTAGCGGTGTTTTCCTAGAGAAAGAGTTTCTCACAAAGGGAACAAGTGGAAGGTCGGTGCGACTTGAAGAAGTTCAAGATGATCCAGTTGGGGATGCTTCTACGAGTGATGCTATTGTAGCAGAACAAGTTGAGGAACCCGTGGCAATAGAAGCACCACAACCACGAAGGTCGGCGAGGCTCCGCGAAGTGCGGGAATTATTATTGTTAGACAATGATGAGCCTGCGACCTATGTAGAAGCGATGGTGGACCCAGACTCCGAGAAATGGCTGATCGCCATGAGATCCGAGATAGAGTCCATGGGAGACAATCAAGTTTGGAACTTGGTTGAGCTTCCTGATGGTTTTAAAGCCATCGAGTGCAAATGGATCTATAAGAAGAAGATTGATATGGATGGAAGTGTTCACATCCATAAAGCTTGACTTGTTGCAAAAGGTTTTCGACAAGTTCAAGGAGTTGACTACGACGATACTTTCTCGCCCGTAGCGATGCTTAAATCTATACGGATAATTCTAGCCATTGCTGCACATTTCAACTATGAAATATGGCAGATGGATGTCAAGACGGCTTTCCTAAATGGAATCCTAACTAAGGACATGTATATGATGCAGCCCGAAGGTTTTGTCGATCCAAACAATGCTGGAAAGGTATGCAAACTTCTGAAGTCCATTTATGGGCTGAAGCAAGCATCTCGGAGTTGGAATATTCGATTTTATGAAGTTGTAAAGGAGTTTGGCTACATCAAAAACGAACAAGAACCTTGTGTTTACAAGAAGGAAAGTGGGAGAGCGCTGGTATTTCTAATCTTATATGTAGATGACATATTGCTGATTGGAAATGACATTCCTATGCTCGAGTCTGTTAAGACCTCATTGAAAAATAGTTTTTCGATGAAGGACTTGGGAGAAGCGGCATATATTCTGGGCATCAAGATCTATAGAGATAGATCAAGGAGGCTAATTGGATTAAGCCAGAGTACATACATTGACAAAGTGTTGAAACGGTTCAGCATGGAAGAGGCTAAGAAGGGGTTCTTGCCCATGTCTCATGGCATAAAACTCAGCAAGACTCAGTGTCCTTCGACTACTGATGAGCGTGAGAGCATGAGTAGGGTTCCATATGCTTCGGCTATTGGATCCATCATGTATGCAATGATATGTACTCGCCCAGATGTTTCCTATGCTCTAAGTGTTACGAGCAGATACCAAGCTGATCCAGGTGAAGGTCACTGGACATCGGTAAAGAACATCCTTAAGTACTTAAAAAGGACTAAGGATGTGTTCCTAGTTTATGGAGGTGAGGATGAACTCAGTGTAAAGGGTTACACAGATGCGAGTTACCTTAACGACTCAGATGACTCGAAATCGCAATCAGGTTATGTGTTTGTCATGAATGGTGGTGTTGTGAGCTGGAAAAGTCCCAAGCAAGATACGGTGACCTCCTCTTCAACAGAAGCTGAATATATTGCTGCCTCGGAGGCCGTAAAGGAAGCTGTTTGGATTAGGAATTTCCTAATCGCTCTCGGTGTGGTTCAGGGCGCGTCCAATCCCTTGGATGTTTATTGTGACAACAATGGTGCTATTGCACAAGCCAAGGAACCTAGACAGCACCAGAAGAACAAACATATTCGCATGCGTTACCATCAGATTCGAGAGTTCGTTGAGGATGGTAGTGTCATGATATGCAAAATACATATGGACTCAAATGTTGCTGATCCCTTGACTAATCCTCTCCCGCAGCCCGCGCATGAAGCACACACAAGAGCAATTGGTATTAGATACATTTTAGATTGACTCGAGTGCAAGTGGGAGACTGAAGGAAATATGCCCTAGAGGCAATCATAGAGATGATTATATTTCATATGTATCCATGAGTTATTGTAATTTTCCTTGAATATCCATATCATGCAACTTGTATTGATTGGCAATTACGTGAATTGTTTGTGAAACTCTATACTTGTATGGTTATTTAAGAGTTGTCCCTAGTCGGAGTTCATGTGAGGACACACGTGAATATTAGACTAGCACATCGATTGGTTGATGACTATGTTTCGCAAGTCATAGACATGGAGATGTCAAACCAATGACGTGGACACATGTTATGAACATGGGGTTGGACTGACCCAACCTGAGACTGGCAATTAGTTGTAGCTCTCTCTACATATCATGTACGTTTTGTCCTTAGACCTAAGATTGTCGCATGTACTTGAGATGTGGATCGACCTACTTTGGGGCTATCAAACGCTGCACCGTAACTGGGTAGTTATAAAGGTAGCTTTCGAGTTTGTCCTGAAGCATGCTGCAAGGCATGGTCAATCAATATGGGATTTGCCCCTCTCTACTTGAGAGAGATATCTCTGGGCCCCTCGAGTGATCGGATCCAGAAATGCATGGTCGTGCTACATATGGTTAAGAGTTAACCTAGTAAAGGGATTCCGAATCACGGTATCGAGAAAGGGAGGTCAGCTTGGAGCTAGACTAAATATTGTGAGGCAAAGGGAAAGACATGTACTAAACCTTGTGATGGTTCGTCCGATATGATCTTTGTATGCGTTTAGGAGTTGGCACGTCTTGCTAGAGGCTGCTACCAACTATTGATAGAATAAGTGTATTCGTGTCATGTCTATACGCATATGAACCTATAGGGTCACACACTTAAGGGCCTGGAAGCCTAATGAGGATTGGATCAGAATTAGACCAGGCTTAGGGTACTAATGGGCTGCTAATGTAGAAGCCCACTAGGGACGCCTATATAAGAGAGGGTGGGGCGAGCTGACCAGGGTGAGACTTAAGACGTCAGATCATTCCCAGTCGCCACTCCTCGCGCCTGTGTCGCGCGCGCGGACCTAGCAGTCCGGCGTCTGACGCTTCCACCCTGTACGTGTGGATACCTCGGAGGCGCTGCATCTGTAGCGCTTGGACGAGCCGCGCAAGGGGAGCTGCTCGTGGGACGAGGACAAGGAGGAGACGTGGAACGTCTGCACTTCCTCGACGCGCTTCATCAATTCCGCAACTGCGTGTCTAGTGGTAATCCCGTGATCTATGACAACAGTAATCCTGGTATACGCGGTAGAATTTTTTTGATTTGCGCTAGTGTAGCCTACCCGTATCCCTTCACCACCGTGGGGCAAGAGGCGCTACAGGCTCTTCAGCGGGCGAGGACCAAGATCTTCGCGGGAATCGGCGAAACTGTAGCCATCGGTCGCGTTCTCTTCTCCGGCAACGGCCGTTCCAACCCAAGCTCGGAGGAACAGCAGTACAAAGCGGAAAACCGCTCCAGAAGAAAAGCAATCTACCGACATGGTCTCCATGACTTTTGCAGGACGAGGAGAAGGCGGCCAACATGGCTGAGAAAGGGGAGCAGGCCGCGGGCAGCAGCGAGGAAGTGAAACCAACTCGGCGCCGCTCTGTGTTCCCCAAACGTACGAGGAGTACCGCGATATGCCGTGACTCGTACACCTCGATGTCAACGGCAAGGCCACCCATACCAATCGACACTGCAAGTTCGTCAACGACCTCAAGGAATATCCGGAGTCCGGATACAAGCGAAGTCGGAAGAATAGACCGCGAGGCAAGGGCAAGGGGAATAAGAAGGAGGAGGAGTCCAAGGATTCAAGTGACATGGACGAGGACGTTTACCCCAAGCACGCCGCCAAGAGCGATGACAAGGGCAAGAAGCCCTTCGCAAAGAAGGCCCCAGTCTACCACACTTTCCTTGGCACCCCCACCGTTCGACAACAGAAGACCTCTCTGAGGATCCTGATGGCCACTCTCCCCTCAGTTCTCCAATACCTGCGCTGGTCGGAGGTTCCAATCACTTGGGACAGGACGGACCACCCAGACCTTGTGCCCATGGAGAACCAGTACGCCATGGTCATCAACCCATTGATCGATGGCGTGGAGTTCACCAAGTGCATGGTGGATAGTGGAAGCAGGATCAACATCATGTACCTGGATACACTGCAGAAGATGAACTTGACGGAGGCAAACCTAAGGCGGACCAACACCGTGTTCCATGGCGTAGTTCCTTGCCGGGAAGCTCGGTCCCTTGGGTGCATCACACTTCAGGTAGCCTTTGGCGATGTCAATAATTACCGCCAAGAACGCATGACCTTTGAGGTGGTCCCCTTCAAGAGCGTGTACCACGTCATATTCGGCCGCGACATATTCCACACGTTCATGGCCAAGCCATGCTTCGTCTACAACAAACTCAAGATACCCGGACCAAACGGTGTCATCACCGTATCCGGAAGCTTTACCAAGGCAAGGGAATGCGAAATCAATGAAGCAGCCGTTGCAGAAGCTGTCCTCTACAACGAAGAATTCAAGGAGATCCAGAGCAAGGTCAATGACTCAGAGATGCCCGCGTCGAAGAAACAGATCTCCGACTCTGCTCATGCGTTCAAGGCTGCCATCGAAACCAAGCCGGTGGAACTTGTCGTAGGCGATGCCTCCAAGACCGTCGCCATTGGGACGAACCTGGATCCCAAGTAGGAAAGCGTGCTCGTCGAGTTCCTCCGTGAGAATAGGGACATCTTTGCCTGGCAACCTGCCGACATGAAAGGTGTACCTAGGGAACTTGCCGAGCACAGCTTAAACATAGATCCAAAATATAAACCAGTGAAACAACCTCTACGACGCTTCGGAGATGAGAAGAGACGTGCCATTGGCAAAGAGATAGCTAGGTTACTTAAGGCTGAGTTTATCCGAGAAGTCCTTCACACCCGATGGGTGGCCAATCCTGTACTTGTCCCCAAAAAAGGAACCAATGAATTAAGAATGTGCGTTGATTACACCGGCTTGAACAAAGCATGTCCCAAAGATCCGTTTGCTTTGCCTCGCATTGACCAAGTCATTGACTCGATGGCTGGCTCGGAACTTTTGTGTTTTCTCGACGCATACTCAGGATACCACCAGATCAAGATGAGGAAGTCGGGCCAATTGGCCACTTCGTTCACTACCCCATACGACACGTTTTTCTATGTCACAATGCCCTTTGGGCTGAAAAATGCAGGTGCTACCTACCAGCGGACAATGCAACATTGCCTTCATGAACAAATTGGTCGGAACGTTCACGCCTATGTAGACGATATCGTGGTGATGTCTAAAAAGTCAAACGACTTAATCTCCGACTTAAAAGAAACCTTTGATAATCTCCGGAAATACAACATGATTCTCAACCCTAAGAAGTGCGTCTTCGGGGTTCCAGCCGGCAAACTGTTGGGCTTCATCGTTTCCCAGCGCGGAATCGAGGTCAACCCGGAGAAAATCAAGGCCATCTTAAACATAAACCGTCCTACATGCCTAAAGGACATCCAACGACTAACAGGTTGTGTTGCAGCAGTTAGTCGGTTCGTCAACCGACTTGGAGAGAAGGCTCTACCGCTGTACAAGTTGCTGAAGAAGGCGGACAAATTCACATGGACAGACGAAGCAGATGCAGCATTGAAGCAGCTCAAGGAGATTCTTTCCTCAGCGCCCATCCTTGCAGCACCCGAGCCTGGTGAGCCCCTGTTAATTTACATGGCGGCAACCAACCGGGTTATCAGGCCATGAGCACGGAGTTCAACGACCAGTTTACTATGTAAGAGAGATCTTGACGGAGTCCAAGCAGCGTTACCCGCACTACCAAAAGATAGCTTATGGAGTATTCCTTGCTTCTCAGAAGCTGAGGCATTACTTTCAGGAGCACCCAATCACAGTAGTGAGCAAGACTCCACTGTCCGACATTATCAACAACAGCGACGCTACAGGAAGGGTCACGAAGTGGGGCATAGAACTTGCCGCCTTCGAGATCACCTACAAAAGACGCGACGCTATGAAGTCACAAGCCTTGGCGGATTTTATGGCAGATTGGACGGAGATGCCGGATGCTACTCCACTGCCAGAACCAGAGTACTGGGTGATGCACTTTGACGGATCAAAGTTGCTCAACGGCTCGGGGGGTGGTGTACTACTATAATCACCAAAAGGAGACAAGCTGCACTACATTCTGCAGATCCACTTCGAGTCTACAAACAACATGGCGGAGTATGAAGCACTCATTCACGGACTGCGTGTAGCCAAGGATATTAGCATCAAGCACATAGTTTGCTCTGGAGATTCCGACTTGGTTTCCCAGCAGGTGGCTGGCACCTGGAATGCGCGGAACCCTATGATGGCGGCATATCGCGACGAAGTGGACGAGATAACCAAGAGCTTCTTGGGCTATGAAGTCAAGTATGTGCCTAGGGAGCAAAACGAGGCGGCTGATCTACTATCTAAGATTGGATCAGGGCGCAAGCAAATTCCGCCAGGAGTTTTCCTAGAGCATTTGCGCACACCATCCATGAAGGGCGCCGACATCGACAACCCGGATAGAGCCGACTCTTTCGTCAACATGGTGACAAAGATCCCTCCGGCTTGGACAAAACCGTTCATGGAATATCTCGAACACGGAACTTTGCCCGACGACGAGGTCGAACGATGGCAAATAGTACGACGATCAAAGGGTTACACCATAATCAATGGGCAACTCTACAAGAGGAGCACTACTGGTGTATACCTAAAGTGTTCCCAGCTAGAAGCTATGGAAATCCTACGCGAAATCCATCTCGGAGATTGCGGGCATCACGCCGCTCCTCGATCGTTGGTCGCGAAAGCCTTCCGGCAAGGATTCTACTGGCTGACCGCGAAGGCGGACGCCGACAAGCTGGTTGAAACATGCCTAGGATGCCAGTATTATGCCCGACAACCACATGTTCCTGCTGAAGAATTGCGAACAATACCAATAACTTGGCCGTTTGCAGTCTGGGGGATAGACGTGGTGGGGCCATTACAAACGGCACCGTGTGGATTTACGCATCTGCTTGTAGCAGTTGACAAATTCACCAAATGGATAGAAGCTAAACCCATTAGAAAGCTTGATGGGGCAACTGCCCTCAGGTTTGTCCGGGATCTAGTGGTGAGATTTGCTCTCCCACATAGCATCCTTACCGACAATGGAAGCAACTTGTCACTCGGAGAAGTGGAGACCTATTGCTGGGACAAAGGCATCCGACTTGACCTTGCATCTGTGGCACACCCACAATCCAATGGCCATGTTGAGCAAGCCAATGGATTAATTCTGCAAGGAATCAAGCCACGTCTTGAGGCACCGCTACATAGAGAAGCTGGAGCCTGGGCGGAAGAATTACCATCTGTGCTGTGGAGTTTACGAACTACACCCAACAGATCCACCGGCTACACCCCCTATTTCATGGTATATGGAGCAGAAGCCATCCTACCTTCCGACATCCTCCACGATGCACCAAGAGTTGCCGCCTACGACGAAGATGACGCTGAAGAATCTAGACGCCTAGATGTGGACCTTCTCGAGGAGGAGCGCGTTTTGGCATGCCAAAGATCCGCCATCTACCAGCAGAAGCTACGCAGGTACCATAGTCGCCGCGTTCAGCATCGCTCGTTTAAAGAGGGGGATGTAGTGCTCCGACTTAAGCAGAAGAAGTCACACAAACTATCCCCGCCATGGGAAGGACCGTTCATCATAAGCAAGGCGCTGCTCAATGGGTCTTACTACCTTGTCGACAATCGTGAACTCAAGGATACACCCAACGAGGATCATAAGCGTAAGCGACGTGACCCGGATGATGACTACTCGGAGCTTGATCGGCCATGGAACATAGCACAGCTACGTCCTTTCTACACTTAGCACTTTTTATCTAATCGTGTACCTCTTATATATGATCAATGAAATAAAGCTCTTTGGTTCACTCACATTACTGAGTCTTTTACCTCCTTTAGTGTTCATTTTTTGATCATATAAACTTTTATGCACAAGTCTTGCGATTGCACTTGTGAAAATTCCGCCTACGAGTGTTAGCTTAAGTTTTCTGGTCTACACATTCTTTGTTGTTTTTATGTGGATTCTGGAGTAGTGACTTTTGGCACTTATTGTCGGCGATTTTGTGCTCAGGTTATTGACGGTGCCATTGGGCATCATCACCTAAGCGCATGGTTCCGACAACGAGTCTTCCGATTCACGAAAAAGTCAAGCATAAGAACGAGAGTAATGGATGAGCCAGCACTTGCTTAAAAAATATATACATGTTGAAACTTAATTCTTAAGTAGTAGGATACGATAACCATTGTTTTCCGCCTTAAAGATCACATCAACAAAGTTTTTTCCCGCGCACACTCCAGAGGTGAAACAAGTATTACAAAGTGTTTTTCACTCCTTGGGTGCGGGGGACTTGGAGGCCGCATCATCACCAGCCGGAGAATCACCCTCAACGTCGGCGCTGTGATGAGACTCGGAGGAATCCGGGTTGGCGTTGTCAAGAAAGTTCCTGGGCACGAAGACGTCGACATCCACCAACTCGAACACCCTGGTGTCATAACCCGCGAGTGATGACAGGATGGCTTCGTGATCGATCTCCTTGTCGTCATCATCCACGTCAGGGATACCAGATGTCACCGTATCGATGTCGGCACCTTCATAGTGTGCCTTCACCATGGACAACGCCATCCTTGCGCCAGCCCGTGCGCATGAAGCTTTCCAGCTCGCAACGCGCTCGGGGGCTCGGTGCAGAATCTCCGAGTACTTCACCACGGAGTCCGAGGCCTTGATATAAATCTGGAGGGGCTTGGCAATCTCTTTGGCTTGGGCGATGGAGGTGTTGATGAAGTTGCCGGCAAGAATCATACATTCCTTGTCCGAAGGAGGCGAGCGGGTTAAACCCATAGGCGCTGAAAATTCCGACAAGCATTGCATGAGTTCAATAAATTCTAAGTATCCAGACTACATAACTATAAGGCGGAGGACACTTACTGAAGATGCTGGCCTTAGCCTACCAGACGACGTCCGCCAAGGATTCCTTCTCTTGTTGGAGGAGCTTAAACGCCTCGCTATGGCGAAGGTTTTGCTCATCGGTAGCTTGCTTATGATCCTTTAGGATCGCAAGCTCCTCCTTCAAGTGATTGATCTCCGCGGAGGCGGAGTCCTGCAGGGCTTTCATGGAATCCTCATGCATCTTCAGCATTTCTTCCCTCTCCTTCTTAAGGATCTTGTTCTCGCTGTCCAGCTGCTGGATGTGCTTGGACTGCTCGACAATATCCTTGGCCTTGGCGACATGCTCTGCAAGTCGGAGAAAACAAAGTACACAGTGAGTACTCAAAGAAGGAAAGCACAAAAGTAAGACGGAAATGCGCAAAAAGAAAACAGACTCTCGTTTTTGATGATTCGTTCCTTCAAGATGGCAGTTTTACCCTTTTTGGCTTCAAGATCTGCGCGCATCTTCTGATACTTGTCGTTGGCCATGCCCCTCCGAGCATTCTCGTTCTGTGGAAGCAAATACAAAGTTAAGTCGTTGTTTAGTCTACTTGGAGACCCTAGTCGGAGATTTTCCATCTAGGCGCTCGGGGGCTATAGCTAGAGATTTTAACTTAGCAATATGCTTAGCTTTTCTTTAAGCATCTAGTCAGAGCTAATTCAGTTCTCAACTAGAGGCTTGGGGGCTACATTATAAAGTTTTAACTCAGAAAATGCTTAGCTTTTATTTAAGCAACTAGTCGGAACTAAGTCAGTTACAACTAGAGACTTGGGGGCTACAGCACTTAAAATTATGAACACTGTGTATGCTACTCCTAAAAGCATCTAGTCGGAATATTTCATTCCATCTAAATGCTTGGGGGCTACAGTGAGAGTTTTTTCTAACATAGTCACTCTTAGAGCATATAGATGCAAAACCAATGGTTTTCCGTCTACATCCTCGGGGGCTACAGTGGGATACTCATAAGAGATGCAAAAGGTAAAGTAAAACTTACAAGTGCGATGATCTTGAGGTTTGTGGCGCTCTCGGCCAGCAGCTTGCCAAAGGAAATGCTATTTCCTCGCAAGATGTCTTCTTGACGGAGTAGCTCCTCAAGACCGCACGTCGGAGATGATGGCACTCCTCCAGGAACTATAGTTGTGTTACCCGGCGTAAGCACCGGGTAAACAATCTTCGGGAGCTCGAAGGGTTTCTGGGGAGCAGAGGCGCCGCCTTCTGCAGAAGTACCAGCTCCCACCACCTCCTTGCCGCTACCGATGGCATCCTTCCTGCCTCTCATCGTGAAATCAAGCGCCTTCCTCCTTAGGTAAGCAAGACGCTTCTCCTGTCTAATATTATGTTTATGATATTGGTGCTAATGTATGGCTCTTTGCAGTCCTTAAAAATTTTACTTATATTGCTACACAATGATCAGTACTGTTTTGGCTTTGCAGTGCTTGGTACCTTACTTATATTGCTGCAAATTAATGAATCCTGCTATGGCTTTGTTCTCTTTCTATGAGCGCTATTGCTCAATAAACTGAACCACTTTTTGATTTGTTTAAGGCTCTTTTTGGCCTTGGTTTCTGTCTGCCCAAAGAGGACTTCAACTGAACCTTAATTATATCTGACCACTGTATTTTTTTATAACTGTATTTTTTTTATAACTGTATTTTCTCAAATTAACCAGAAGACCTTGAATTTCTTGCCCGAATACATCTTTCATCAGAGCAAAAACCTTTTTTGGGTTCATTTGTAGTTTGTTTGCCTCCTCACCTCCAAACTTGAATCACATTCTACCTTACTCCACCCCTGATTTGAAAACCTTTTTTGCTCCCCTATTATATGATTGCAGATGTAGATGTCACTGTGTGCGTCAGCCTATGTTTGAAAGGTGGGCTTGCTTTTTTCTGCAAATTTATGACAATGTGCATCTCTAAATATTGTGTCTTTGTATTTATTATTCAAATTTAGTCCCCTATGAGGTTAGAATGTTGTTGTTCCCGTCCAAGACATCCTGTTAGGTGCATGCATAGATGATTGACTTTTGCCCATTAATTTATTTATGTGGTTGGATATACTAAAGGTGCCATTTATGCTCTGCTCCACAGGTTGACATTTCTGCCTGTCGTCGTTTTTGTCGCAGCAATCCTTAACCTTTCCGCTACCTATGGGTCCCAGGTCTGCATCATTATGGTTATTTCTGAGATCCTCGCTCTGCCTAACAGGTTCATTTTATCTTTCCTTGCCATTGCATGGATCTTTTTACATCTCAAATTTCATATTTAGAAGGGAGATCAAGAGTTTCTTAGATTTGAGGCCATCATTTAGATGGTAGGAATATGATAGGAAGTTTTTTTTTGAAATAAAATAAATATTAGAGTGTATGCTCAGAGGTAGAGAAGTAGTACATGATTAAATGTTTGGTTAATGTTTATTCAGCAATATCTTTTATAGCATCAGATAGAACTATAGTAGTTAGTTCAAGTTCAAGCCTTTTTGTAGTCAGACTAAGCAAAGATCTGCGGTTGTTATTGTAACAATTGAGAGTTTAAGACAAGAGTTTTAACTAAGAACAAGTGCAGTTCTCTGAAATTTTCAGTAAGATTCGAAGAGAGAAGTACATGCTCAATTACATTCAGTTTTGCTCTTTAGCAAAGTTGAATATACCCTTTATATTCTATCAGGCTTGCAGTTTTGACAGGTACAGGGCACCACATGAGTTTACAACATGCTTATAAAAGAATCTCTCACCTAGAATCATTGCCTCATAGTAATATATGACTAGGTTATGCACAATGTCAATTTAGGCTAAACATGTGTATTGCTCACTAACATGTAGATGTAGTCTGGTTTTCTCTCCAATTGTCTATAGCAATTAGGATCTTATAAACTACTAGAGAATCCTTTGCAGCATCCAGTCATGCCCTATATGTTGTTATTTCTTCTAGGTTACCGTGAGGTTATGCACATTGGTGCAATTTGTGCAGCCTATTAGCGAGAAGGGTCAGCATTATGAGTCCAATGATGTTGAAATTGGTACTCTAGCAGATTTGTTTGTTATGAACCTGGCCACATGTTGCGATGATATGGGTGATTTAGCGTTTTGGCGTCGTGGTCCGTGCATTCTAACACTGGGTTTTCTAGAGTAAGAGGTCAGGTGTAAGATAACGGTTGATAGTGTTTAGCGGTCATACAATGCAATTGGAAGGTGACATAGTAAGCCTCTGGGGTACAGATGTTCAAAAGAAAATTTTGGTGGCTAGAATGTGAGGCTGAGGTTGGCTTGGATTTTGTTGTGCCTGACCTTTCTTATATCTCTTGCTGGTTTTTTGTATCTTGGATACTCTTCCTTTTGTTTGTCTACTGCAGGTTTTGGAATGCCATGGTAGCGTCTGGAGATGGATCTGGTGTTGAGATGGTTTTCTTTGATGAAGTGGCACAGGATCTGGTTGGCAAACCTGCCAATGTTCTGGTCACCGAAAACTTTCGATTGATGTGATTTGTATTGATTTGTTTTGAGTGCATTACCTAATGTTGTGGACGAATTGTATTAATGTGGTTTATTAGCGTCTGGAGATGCCATGCAATTGTTGTGGACGAATTGTATTAATGTGGTTTGTATTGATTTGATTTGAGTGCATTATGTAATGTAATTTGATTGATGTGAGGCATTTTGAAAATGTACACAATTGGTTCTATATTAAACCTCTATGGCTAGCTTTTGGCTGGCATTTAGAGGCACTAGTCATAGTGCCTTAAAAAGTTGTTTTTTAGAGGCACTAGTTCCAGTGCCTCAAATTGCTAGGATTTAGAGGCACTAGACATAGTGCCTCAAATGGTTGGGTTTTAGAGGCACTAGACATAGTGCCTCAAATGGCTAGGATTTAGAGGCACTCTAATTTGTGCCTCAAATGGTTGGGTTTTAGAGGCACTCTAATTTGTTCCTTAAGTTGGTTTTTGAGGCACTAGTTATAGTGCCTCAATTGGCTAGGATTTAGAGGCATTAGTCATAGTGCCTCTAATAACCATGATTTAGAGGCACTTTTTAAAACTGCCTCAAATAACTTTTACCTACATTACCGCCCCTGGCGTTTTTTTAATGCCTTAAAAATCAATTGTGGCACTAATTTTACTATTGGAGGCACTTTAGAGTGCCTCTGAATACTGTACCTGCCATAGTGGTTAGGGGTGAAGCTTCTTATCGGGAACAAGAGGACCCATTGGTGGGTTATGGCCCAAGATGCTGAGCATGCGTGTGGCACGTCCATTGTGTCGCTGAAAGCGGTGAATATCACCGAGAATGAGGCTTCATCTTATCGGCATGTACTTCCATAATGATAGCGGCGAAAGTGCTCATCGGCGGCAGTAGGGACTGGCGGGACTGGCCCCCGCGAACGGGTGGACGACAGCGTAGAGTGTGCTGCTGCAGCGGCGCGCGTTGCTGCTCCTAGAGCTTTCTATGGAAGGTGAATTACACTAGAAGACTATTACCACCAAAAAACTCAACATCAGGATGGACTTGCGAGAGGCTGGCATCAGCAGCAGGCCGTGGACGCAGCAGCTACAGGGCTCAGGTTCATACACCAACCATAGAAGACAGACGGAATTAACCTCATTTAACACTATTACTCCCAGAACCTTTCTACATGCACAACACAGAAGCTCATAGATAGCAGATGTACTACTACACTTTTGTTCCTCGTCATTCTGGCAAAGAAGAGAGAGATCAAAGATACTGGCTCTGTTACACTGAACCGAGATGACGACACAACGCTTTTACAGCGACCGCTACCAATACGCAACAAACAAGATACAGCATATACGACTGCTCCAGTGATCGGTTATCCTGGACCTGTGCCTGCTGCTGCTGCTTCTTCTTCTTCCTGTTCCTGTTCTTGTTCTGTTCCTGTTCTTCTTCTTTTGAGCCTCCACGGAGTTACTGCTCCCATCTGTATCAAAAACATAGTTATGACTCAATTCTTTGGGGGATATAGCCCTGGTTGCCCTTTTCTAACGAATTACATCAGTGTACCATAAGCCAAAAGCACAGTTGCCAAAGGTCCTGGTAAAATGGTGTCCCAGGATAAACACAGGTTGGAAACGAGTCATGGCAAAAAAAGGACCAGCAATGTGAAGGCCCAGTCATAAGTTTTTGAGGGCCCGGGGCGAAACTTGAAAATGGGCCTCTCCGCAGAAGACAATAATAACATTTAATATTATATATATATAATATGTAAAGCCATTCAAAGTGCATCCAAAACACATAATTGATACAGTATATAGCAATCCATTCATATTGTGTTATTTTTCCTCACATAGTTAGATGCAAACACACTAGCAATTGTATAATTTTTTTTTGGTTCAGATGGGTGGAAACTCTGAATGGAACCCAAGCTTCACGGTCCAAAAAATCGTCACCTTTTTTATTCTAAATTTCTAGAGGAATATAGAAGTACATATAGATGTCTAGTATATAAGTATAAATTATATTGAATTATGTTTTTATCTCCCGCAGAAACAAATTAAATATTTTTTTCCGTGGCCTACATAAAAAAGACAATGTGCAGATCAAAATAAAAAATTAATGCCTGTTTAAAGTCATAATTTTTTATTTTTGTGTAGCTTAAATACTATGTATTTTCACGCTTAGATATTTATATATATCTTATCTTCATGCATGTATCTATGTAAACACATCCATACTTATAACATACAAGTTTTCATTTTTTTAAACACCTTGGCGTGACTTGTCGCATGCCTGTCCACTTCTAATGGGCACGCAAAGGGACCTAGCCCTATCAGATCCGATGTGTTGTGCGTAGCTATGTTTATATGGTAGCGTGTCATTCGGAAAACGAGACAGGAAAATGTGTTGATCCTCTGCTGCTATATATGGATTGATCTGGCCATGATCTAACCCACTGGCATGACTGGCACTTTGTAGCAAAACAACCAAGAAAAGCCTTTCGGGAACGAAGAAAAGTCCCAACCTAATAGAAGAGAAAAGGGTCCAACTCTTAGCCCACAGGGGGAGGGGGATCCTACTTATTAAACCGCACGATAGAAAAACATAATACCTCACTTGCTCTAATGGCGGCGCCAATGCTGCTCCCTCGCCACAGATCTAGCCGGGACCTCTGGCATCTGGGGCCCGGGGCAGCCGCCCCTCTTGGCCAATGTGATGCTCAAAGGACATGTTGGCTCTGAATCTATAGTGGATTTCATGATAGTTTTGGTATTTTGTGTTGCATAAGTCACTTGAGGTTGTCTAGTTGTTGATAGTTTGATACTTTAATTTGGTTCATGGAACAGATTCAAAAAAAATCGCTGTTTTTCCTGTTTGGTTAAAGGAATGGGTAAGTCGGATCATGAAATGATCACATGATTCACCTTGACTATCCTTGAAAGATATTAACAGCTATTTCACCTTGTATACTTGCATCTGACCAGACCATGAAACATAAACACAATTGAGTGACAAGATATGTGCTGCGTGTGTTCATGAACCCCAAGCTGCCTACATGCGTGAGAGACAGGGTCCATGCTGGTGGCACATTTTTTAGTATGGGCTTCGGTCTCCTGTGTGTTACTAATGCATCAGCATGTATGAATCAATGCATGGGAAAACCTATAGTTATTTGTTAAGATTAATGAACAACAACTAAGGTTAAGGTTAATAAACACAAACAGTCCAATGTCAATACTAAAACCATGAAACGTTTCCCTTTTTCACATCTAACCAACGGACAACCAAGAATTCAAAACCTAGCAGCATTGTTGGTTAAAATACAGCATGGGGATAGTGAAGGAATTAGAATCACCTGCTGGGGACATGCTGAGATATTTGGGGAAGACACATGGACGGTATATTAATTGTAATATCGTACACTCCAGCAGAAAAAGGGGCCATTGCTTCCACAGCCTCACATTCCATGTCAACTGCGATGACCCAGGCAGTGTCTTCTTTATCATCCACCTTGGCCATCATGTAAACTATGTCGTCATTGTGTACGCTCGGGACCAGGGTATGGAGATCCATTCTCCTCAAGTCCAATCGCTGGGTCTCGTCATCCCGACGTAGCTCAGGCAATAGAGCAGAATAACTTTGGTCAACCGAGATAGTAGCAACATCGACTGTGGAGCACCGACACCAGTGATTGTTGTTGTCAGAGATGTTCCTATTCCACATGGTGGATCTCCAACCTTGACCGCTGGTCATCCTAGCAGGGTCATCGAAATCTATCTCGACGAATTTGAGGAGATCGTCGCAGAAGGCGAAATTGCAATAATATTCATCGGGTAGGTAAGGGATACCATCCTCGTCCATGAAGCGAACCCTCTCAGGAAAATGAATAAATCTCATGACAGGGTGTCCGTGGAAGAGGTTCTGAAGAAGGAGAATACCACTCTCGAGATCAGCCCAGCCCATCGAGTCTCCTCCGATAGCGATCTGCATCAACAAGCCATGATGACCGCACAATGACTTCTGAGACTCGGATAGGTGCTGCAACGACACCATGTTCCTCCTCCAAGCCCGCGTTTCAGATGAGAAGATGGAGGGATGGAACTGCCAACCGTCATCTTCGGACATCCACTAGCGCTCCAGGAAGGCCACGGCGTAGTGCTCGCCACCACGGGGCAAGAGGGCGTATAGGTTCTGTAGAAAGGGGCCGGTGATTGGGTGCGGGAGCAGCTGCAGCGATTGCTTCCCTGCAGGGACGGTTGTGTAGACGAAGTGGTTGGTGGTGCGCCGGACAGAAACAGGACGAAGGCGGTAGGGGCGGATCCAGGATTTGATCATAGTAGGGGCCGAGATGATAGTGATAATAAAATTGGGATACAACAAAATTAAATAAAATCTTAGGTATTAATCTTGAACCATTCTGACTAGTCCATGAAAGTTATATGCTTACTTGTTATATACTAGGAGTCAGCAGAACCGTTTTGTCATGGGGGACGCTTGTAACACCTGTTGGATATCTCATCCAGTTGATTCCTTGCTCTTTTGTTTATGGATGTAGACGATGTGAAATAAAAGGGGAAATTGTTAGTTCATGGAGTTTATACATTGTGTTAGAGAAACGCCTAGGACGCTAGCCTAAGCCATGCTTAATCATGGTGGAAACTAGCAGCAACACTATAATGAGCATCTATGAAGCGTCCTCAATAAAAAGCTATGCATATGATAAATAAAAAGATTGCTGAGATGCTCATTGTCTGCTTGCCTTGTTATTTTGGTCATGGGAAACCTCCTGTACCACGTGCAAGTGGTACCCCATTGGCGGTTCTCGATGATATGCATGTATTTACAATGACAAGAACTTTCAGGTGACCAAAGTTGAGTAGCATACGGAGCGACCCTCGTACTCAAGGGACTTGGGATTTCCAGTCTATGGTCTGTCAAGCATATGATTCAGAGTGGACCTCACTTTCACCTTAACCACATTAAGATGCCTATGATAGGGGCAATGAGAGCTCAAAGCTAATGAGTACCTTCCTTTCAGCATTGGGAAGCCTTTCAAAGCTAATGAGTACCTTCCTTTCAGCATTGTGAAGCCTTTCAAACCTTCACAAAACCTTCACAAAGCCTTTCACCTTAACCACTTATTCTATGAGCACCTTCTTGAGGGCATAGTTGTCATTCTTGTGTTTGTTCTAAAACTTGGTTAATTATGTCATGACTTTGATGCTTGTATCTCTGATATCTTTATCTCTAGTCTTCATGTGAACTTCAGAGGTGCCTTGTCATTTATATTGTGTTCTTCAAACAAAGGCAAGCAAGATACCACTCTATCATACCATATTATGAGCATTGCAATGTTGCTTATGTTTATGTTTCATGCTACTTATTATTATTGAGTTGGTTTCTCGTCATAGCTTGCAATAACTATTGAGTAGACTTAGTTGAATACTCCATATTATGAATTGTCTAAGCATATACTCCTGTGCTGAGAATATATACATCATATGAAGCAAAGTGTTCGTGAAAGTTCTTTTATCGCACTCAGTTTTTAACTGAATTGCTTGAGGATAAGCAATAAGCTAAGCTTGGGGGAGTTGATACGTCCAAAACGTATCTACTTTTTAGAACACTTTGCTATTGTTTCTTCTCTAAACTTATGTGATTTGGATACAACTAACACGGACTGACGCTGTTTTCAGCAGAATTACCTTGGTTTCTTGTTTTTGTGCATAAAATGAACTATCAGGAAAAATCCCGGAAAATATGCCAAAAACTATTTCTCACTAGAAGATCCATGGAGCCAGAAGGGGAGACAGAGGGGAGGCCTGGGGGGCCCAGACCCACCCCAGGCGCGAGCCCACTGACGCCGCTCCTGGGGGAGGTCTGGCCATCCCAGGAAGCTCCTCGTCCTCCCTCTGCACCTATAAGTGCCTTCTGACCTAAAAACAGAGAGGGATTCGATAGTTTTTCAGAAAGAGTTCTGCTCCGCCGCCGCCACAAAAAAACCAAGATTCAGATCCAGAAACTCTGTTTTGGCACCCTGACGTGACATGGAATTTGGAGAGGATCATCGCCATCGTCATCACCAAAGCATCTCCATTAACCACCGATGTTTCCCTCATCCATGAGTGAGTAATCCCTCGCTGTAGGCTTGGGGATGGTAGGGATTGGATGAGTTCTATCATGTAATCGAATAAGATCTGTTAGGGTCATAGTGCCTAGTATCTCTATTAGTGCTATTTGACTTTGTTGCAACTTGTTGTGCTTAATGCTTGTCACTAGGGCCTGAGTGCCATGATCTCAGATCTGAACTTATTATTGAATCATTGTGATAGTATTGTTTATGATCTTATCTGCAAGTTGTGTACACATATCATTGTCCGGATCCAAAGGCCCCAAAGTGACAATAATTGGGACAACCGGAGGGGATGGCTGTGGTGTGAGGATCACATGTGTTCATAGAGTGTTAATGCTTTGCTCCGGTGCTCTATTAAAAGGAGCACCTTAATTGCCAGTAGTTCCCTATAGGCCCCGTTGCCACGGGCAGGCTGGACAGAAGATGTTTCGCAAGTTCTTATTGCGAGCACGTATGACTATATTTGGAGCACATGCCTAGGATTGTTTAGTACTTGGATGCTTTTTATTATTTATCTGCAATGCCCTAGTTCATGAAGTTACATGTTTAGACTCGTCCATGCAACACTTGTCCATCCATCCCTATGCCTACCGCACTCGAATCCTACTATTACCATTAGTGTTACTATTGCTAATGTTCCACTGTTGTTGTTGCCGTTGTTGTTGTTTTGCTGTTGCTACTACAAACTTTTGCTACTGATAAACTTCTGTGAGCAAGAACTATTTCCAGGTGCAGCTGAATTGACAACTCAGCTGTTAAGGCTTGCAAGTATTATTGTGCTCTCCTTGTATCGAATCAATAAACTGGGTAATACTATCCGCGAGGACTGTTGCGATCCCCTACACTTGTGGGTCATCAAGGTCAACCCGGAGAAGATCAAGGCCATCCTAAACATAAATTATCTGACATGCCTGAAGGACATACAACGGCTTACAGGCTGCATTGCAGCGGTTAGCCGGTTCGTCAGCCGACTTGGAGAGAAGGCTCTCCCGCTGTACAAGTTGCAGAAGAAGGCAGACAAATTTACTTGGACGGAGTAGCAGATCCAACATTGAAGCAGCTAAAGGAGATACTCTCCTCGGCGCCTATCCTTGCAGCACCTAAGCCTATGGAGCCTATGTTAATTTACATGGCGGCCACCAACCGGGTAATCAGTATCGTCGTCGTGGTAGAGCGGAAAGAACCAGGCTATGAGTATGGAGTTCAACGACCAGTTTACTATGTATGCGAGGTCTTGACGGAGTCCAAACAGCGTTACCCGCACTACCAGAAGCTAGCTTATGGAGTGTTCCTTGCTTCTCGGAAGCTAAGGCACTACTTCCAGGAGCACCCTATCACAGTTGTGAGCAAAGCTCCACTATCCGACATCATCAACAACAGCGAAGACACATGAAGAGTCGCGAAGTGGGGCATTGAACTTGCCGCCTTCGAGATTACCTACAAGAGACGCGATGCTACCAAATCGTAGATCTTAGCGGATTTTATTGCAGATTGGACGGAGATGCCAGATGCTACCCCTATGTTGGAGCCAAAATACTTGGTGATGCACTTTGACGGATCAAAGCTACTCAATGGCTCGGGGGCTGGTGTACTATTACAGTCACCAACTGGGGAGAAGCTACACTATGTTCTGCAGATCCACTTCGAGGCTACGAACAACATGGAGGAGTATGAAGCACTCATTCACGGACTACGCGTAGCTAAGGATATTGGCATCAAGCGCATAGTTTGCTGTGGAGATTCCGACTTGGTTGCCCAGCAGGTGCTTGGCACCTGGAACGTGTGGAACCCTATAATGGTGGCATATTGAGACGAAGTGGACGAGGTAGCCAAGAGCTTCTTGGGCTACGAAGTCAAGTATGTCCCTAGGGAACAAAACGAGGCGGCTGATCTACTGTCAGAGCTTGGATCAGGACGCAAAAAAATTCCGCCTGGATTTTTTCTGGAGCATCTACGGACACCATCTGTGAAGGGAGCGGACACCGAGAACCCGGATAGACTTGACTCTTTCGTTTACGCTGTGACAAAGGTCCCTCCGGCTTGGACAAACCGTTCATGGAATATCTTGTACCCGGAACTTTGCCCATCGACGAGGTCTAAATTCGGCAAATAGTACATAGAGCAAAGGGCTATACCATAATCAATGGACAGCTTGTGACACCCCCGGGATTAAGTCTAGACAAATCCCATACCTTCTTCTGAACATAAGCCTAACCAAATCTCGAAAGCGTACAGAGAGAGAATCGGTAACAATCAGTGACCCTACGACACAAAAGTTATTACAGTGAGCTCATAACTGATCAGAGAACTAAAATATTACAAGCAGAGGTCACTGACCACAAAACGTCAAACAACAGAAGGTAAATTATGCTATTAAGTATAGCAAACTTAACAAATGGCCTAAGAGTCCTAAAGCATAACGATGACGTCCAATCCATAGATCCCAGACTGCTAACTGGGAACTCCAAACTACTCGTCGATGTCGATGCCGTAAAGAATTCATCTTCAATGGTAACACTTACTCTGCTGCAAAAGTATCAACAAAGCAAGGGTGAGTACAGGGTGTACTCCGCAAGACTTATGGCTGGTGGAGTTATTTTTCATAAAGCCGTCTATGTTTTATAAACCAAGAGGGAGAAGAATCTTGACTAATCAGAATATTTTATAAGGGTATAAGAGAGCGGTATCACTAGCTTTGGTCATCTCTTGATATCCACCGAATCATCATCAGCTGAACCTACCTAGGATCACCCCCTCGTACCCATGAGGAAGCATCCTTAAGCACACGTTGATCAACTTGCCAAGTTTTATGATTAGGTTCAAGTTCTCTATGATCTTTGAATATGGTTTCCAAGTCGTCCATAACCGTGTACACAGCTTTTCGAAAAGATTTAACCCTACAGGGGTGTACAACTTACCCACATGCGCCAACCGATTCTTAATGCCAGTACATTAACCCTCTTCCATGGAGGCCGGCAGAGAGTAGTTGACCACGACCTTTACCTTGCTTTCACCGAGACCATGAGTCACGCACTAGGGAGATGCCACCATAATAGGTTGAGTCTCGAAGCCGGTCTCTAATGATGTGTGCGGGGTTCAAGATTACGGATGTCAGGCATCTCTTGTTCCCGGACACACTTACCTACCTGTATGAATGCAACTCCATTCCAGAACATCCAAGATGTGTATGTCGAGTGGAAAGCCCAAACTATGTGACTCATGGAATCTACTCGGCAAGTTAGTTGGTCAAGGGGGTTTCCAGGCCCCCGTGTGGTTGTACGCTCGTCTTGGTCTATAGGCAAGAACTCAGGTCCTAGTAGTGGCAAGTATGGGACTGCAAAAACCACAACCCACTGTGGCCTCCCATACAAGCCTTAGCATGTTTATTATACACCTCTGATCATACCACATCATCCTGTCATACTAGGTTCATTCGCAGCTCTGGTTCATCAACCGGATGGACCAGTAGTAACAGCTAAGCATGGCTAAGCACAACAGATGTAATAGCTCTAGCAATGCTTCACAAGCCAAACCCTAGTTATGCTAGGAGTAGTGGATCAGGGAATATAGTCTTCAAAGGTAACATGCATAAGATAGGATTACTCTATCGATCGAGAAAAGACTTTAGAATCACATGCACATGGCAAGAATGTAAATACTTTGAAAGCATAGGATTCATATGTATGTGTGGGGCTTCGCTTGCCTTTGCCAGTTTATATCCGGAAAGCAGAGCTTCGGAAATCTGGTACTTGACTTGATTACAGTTGGTCAAGTATCGGTCTTCGATCTTCGATGGTGTTGATCTCGGTCTTCGATCTTGATCTCGATTCTGATATCGTATTCTACCGAAGAAGAACCAAATACCGGAAAGAAAGGGAACAATCAACACATGGCATCGATGCAATGCTGAAGCAAGGATGATGATATGACAAGTTAAATTGCATTGAAATAAACCCCTAAGGCATGCTTGACAAATTAATCAGGGTTCCGAGGGGTGCAAACCCTAATTCGGGAAAACCTCGGAGGCATATGAGAGGGGTTGTTTTGTTGTTCTAATTAAACTTGCAATTGAAGTTGCTTATCAATGCATGATTAAAATTTAATTAGGTAGAATTCATTTTTCTGAACATTTTGATATATTATTTGTATTTTTCTGATTTAAAATGAATCAGTTATGAATTTCTCCAATTTTAATTCAATTTAAATCATTTTTGGAATATTATAAATAATTTTACATTTTAGAATTACTTTTACATTTTATTTAACAGAAAACATTTCTGATAATGTTTATCCCACTTACATCAGAGGCCCACATGTCAGGGATTTAATATTTATAGAATTGCTTTACAGAAATTATGAAAACAAAAGAAAAACATTTATGGCTTGGCCAAGCTGGCGTAGCTCAATCTGTGAGCAATGGACAAGCTGGCGTCAGCATGACGTCATGCTGACGCCAGCTTGTCCATTGCTCACAGATTGAGCTCGGGCTTGGGGGTAGGACGCGAGCGGGGCTGCGGGAGCGGGCACCCTGGATGCGGGGCACTGTGCTGAACCAACTAGTGGCGGCGCCGCCCAAGATTGGTCGTTGGAGGAAGGTGCACGGTGGCGGCCAGCAGCAGAGGTTGCAGGTGCTCATGGGTATGAAGAAGCATATAGAGAGGGGGCAAAGGAGAGGGTCCACGAGGACCACGAGGTCACCCTGAGCGCGATGGAAGGGTCAGGGAGGCGAGGTGAGGTCAGACGACGGAGAATCGACGGTGGCAACGACGGCAGCTGACGGCGGTTCGAGGACGATTCCGGCAAGGAGGGAGCTTCCCGGCTTGATTCCTTTGGCGAGGAGACACAGTCCAGCACGGCGAAGCTCTAGGCATAGCGTCATGGTGTTGGAATTATGCCCTAGAGGCAATAATAAAGATGTTATTATTATAATTCTTGTTCATGATAATGTTTATATTCCATGCTAGAATTGTATTAAGCGGAAACTTCAATACTTGTGTGGTTTGTGAACAACACCGTGTCCCTAGTACGCCTTTATGGACTAGCTCATTGATCAATGATGGTTAAGGTTTCCTAACCATAGACATGAGTTTTCAATTGATAATGAGATCACATCATTGGGAGAATGATATGATGGAGAAACCCAAACTAAGCGAAGCAATTAGATCGTGTCATCGTGTTCGTCTTTGCGAAGCTTTTCTTATGTCAAACATTGTATTCCTTAGACCATGAGATAATACAACTCCCTGGTATCGGAAGAAAGCTTTGAGGTCATCAAACGTCATCCTATGAGAGGGTGATCATAAAGGTGTCTCTCAGGTGATCGGAAAGTACTTGTTGGGTTGTATGTATCGAGATGGGATTTGTCCCTCCCAAGTCGGAGAGATATATTTCGGGCCCACTCGGTAATCGATATCAACACCGCTTGCAAGCATGTGGTTAAGGAGTTAATCACAAAGTGATATCGGATTACGGAACGAGTAAAGTACTTGCTGTGAACGAGATTGAAGTAGGTATGACGGTACCGACGATCGAATCTCGGGCAAGTAAAATATCACGAAACAAAGGGAATATATATATGGGATTGATTGAATCCTGGCATCGTGGTTCATCCGATATGATCATCGATGAATGTGTGGGAGTCAATATGGGTGCCCAGACCCCGCTGTTGATTATTGATGGAAGATCATGTCTGCGTATTCTCGAACCCGCAGGGTCACACACTTAACGTGTCTCGACGCTAGGATAGATTGGATAATTGGTTTATGAGTTTTTGTTCGGAGTCTCGGATGGGATCCGGGACATCACGAGAGGTTCCGGAGTGGTCCGGAGAATAAGATTCATATAAGGCAGTGCAGTTTTTGGAGTTCGGAATTGTTCCGGGTTAATCGGTATTGTACCGGAAGCTTCTAGAACCTTCCGGAAGGGTACCAACGTGGCCTAAACTTCCGGGAGGGGGCATGGGCCTATGAGGGAGTGCCCTGGCCGCATTGGGCCAGGGGCACAAGGCCCCATAGGTCCCAGCCGGCCTAGAGAGGTTTAAACTCGAGATAGAGTTTCTAGAAGGGGAGGAGTCCTTGCCCCCCACTCCTTATCCTTTGGGGCCGCCGGTTTGGGCTTGGGGGAGGGACTAGGGCTGCTACCCCCCCCTCTATATAAAGAGGGGTGGGGGTGCACCAACCCCCCACACCTCCTCCTCCAACCCTAGCCGCCCTGCTGCCCTCCTCTCTCCCTCCCGACTGCTTGTAGGCGAAGCCCTGCTGCAGAAATTCTCCACCAATTGCACCACGCCGTCGCGTTGTAGATCCAACCCATCTCTCCACCATACTTGCTGGACCAAGGAAGGAGGAGACGTCGAGGTGCTGCACGTGTGCATCTCACGGAGGCACCGCCACTTGTGGTGCTAGATCGGATCGGATCGCGAGGAGGAGAAGCGAGTACGACTACATCACCCACGTTCCGATGAACGTTCCGCTGTGCGAATCTTCAAGGGTATGAAGATCTAATCCAATCTATCTCATTGTTTGCATCTCCTAGATTAGATCTTGGCTTCCCCTCTGTTCGCATCCGTAGAAAATTTTGATTTACTATGCCGCGAAACCCTTCACATAGCTCGGAGAGACCAGGATCAACGGCGGACAGCGAGGTCCTAGCTAGGGTTTCATGCGGGTTTGGGGAAAACCTACAGAGAGCTCGAGAGGAAGAGATACGGGTATGGGGAGAGAGAGAGGGGAGAACGGCTGATCTTATCATCACCTCCGGGGGCAGCGACGCGCATCGCAGCGCGGCCGGCATCGGGCGGCGGAGGCACTGCTAGGCAGCAGCTCTCCTGTCGCGAGGAAGAAGTTAGGTTGAAGGGGTACGCGGGCCTGGGCTATGGTGGGCTGCTGCTGGGCCACTGCGGCATGCATGGGCGACAGGGAGAGGGAAAGAAGGAAGGTGGGCTCGGCCCAGAGAGAGAGATTTTATTTTTTTGTTTCTAAAGTCTTTTCTATTTCTGTTTTTAACTTTCTCTTTGTATTTCCATTTGTAATCTATTTTGTATGGTTTCAAAATACCAGAAATTTTGTAACTATTTAAAATAGTTGAGGGGCCCTTGATACTGATTGGGCTCCATGCATTTTCTGTTTTCCAAAAATATTCAAAAGCCATTTGAATGCATTTAAGAGGAAGAGGAAAATTAGGGTTTCGGTTGTTGTGATTATTTCTTGGATGCATTTTTATTTGATGATGCTCATGAATTCACATTCAAACCCTAATTACTATTTAATAAAACTAGGGTTGTTACAATTCTATCCCCCTTAAAAGAATCTTGACCCGAGATTCCTAGGTAGGAAGATAGAAGAAATAGGGTTACACTAAACTTCGACGATCTTCTCGAAGAGGTTGATCCATGCCACCATGACGAATGGACGAAGCGCTTCATATTCTTCGAGGTGGCTACTCACAGTAAGGAAGAGAGGGAATGACACGGAACCACAAACTGAGTATCTCATGGTCAACTCATGGATAGATGTTTCGCAAACATCTCTAAAGCCAACAAACATGAAACACGTCAAGGTAAAGGAGGAAACAAAAGGAGAAGGTTTTCAAGTTGACATGTAACTGGTCTTCATAAGGATTGAGACCATGGAACATTGCAGAAGAGTTTTGACTTGAGATGGAAGGAAGCTTCTAACAGATAGGGAAAGGAGCACAGACTTCGAGAGGTAAACCTCTACTAAACAGCTTAAGTAGAGCTTTACAGGTGGAAGAGATGGATACCAACAAAACCAAGATGTTGAACTACTTTTGACACAGAAGGGTCACTCTTTCGTTCAACAGAAGGCCAAAACAGAAAGGTGTATTGGTGGAAAGGACTCGTAAGAGTCACAAGGAACATGTAACAGAAGGAACTATTGATTACCAAAATCATATTCACTTTTGCAACATGACTATAGATGGTTGAAGGATCCTTTTATTCATCCAGGATTATAAAAACCTTTGCCGAAGATTATGATATCACTTTACACCACCAAGATGAATAGTTTAGAAGATTCCGGGTAACACGAGAAGAAAGAAACTTCATTCTCAGACTCCAAGTACTTGGCATAACAATATGTTTGCAGTCGTAGAAGGGTCTGGAGGATCGACCGAGAGACATTTAGCAAAACTACTTTAAATGTTCTCCTTGATGTTTGAAACACGAATATCAGACTTATGACAATCCTTTAACCAGTCATCAAGTAAAGTTCAGACTTCGGATGCAAAGGAAACCATAAGTACAACTCCTATATTAATCATAGAAGAGGCCTCATGAAGAGTGGTTGTTATTGCTGATTCAAGATAAGTTGACAATAGGTATTCTGGCTAATTGTGACAACCATTACATCAATCTTTCTAGATATACAATAGAACGACGTCATAACCTTGAGGAACACCAACCATCATTGCTTCTTGAGATTCAACTTTGGTTAGGTGGAAAGATACTTCAGACTCAGCATATCTGAATAGAAAGTGTGCAACATTTGCCACAAAGGTAAAGTTACTAGATTCTCAAGACATGGACTTCAATGTCAATCTCCAAAAGATGAGCTAGATTGAGGAACCAATGTGATAGCAAGTTATCAAAATATAATTGCACCTGCATGAATTGTTTGCGACGAAACACCACTAAATCCTATTTAGGAAACATTTAGGAGGTTATCGAAGTTTTGTTGGACTTCTTATCTTCCGTGACAAATCAGTCAGTGGCTTGGTGTGCTTGGAAGATCTTCTCAAGATGTGAAGGTATCAACCTTCCATATCAAGAATTCTTCACACATGCTTGACTAACTTGGAATGATTCCCGAGGAAACAAAGACAACGCTACTCGAATCCATGTGGACATATTTCAACATTTGCACCTGAATCAGAGAAGGTCACTTCTAACATCTAGAACACATACTTCGAAATGACACAAAGATGATTCTCAAAAGATTCCAACATTAATGCCAAATGTTTCATATGAATCTGTTATAACATGGAGAAGTTTAGAATGTCATACATGGGCTCAATAACAAACTTATATATACACTCCAAGAGGACGGACTCATATTTTGTATGAAGAAGGCATAAACATTGATCAGACCAGAGAACATGAAGATGTACTTCAAGTGAAACATCACAAATAGATACACCATCCAGATTATCCTTGGAACCGAGTTTGATTTGACGATAACCCAATCAAATCAAAGGCAGGAAAGATAACATATCCATGAAGGACATGATATCTTACTTCAGCACGAACAAAACTAGACATCCCTTTAAGGAGAACAAAGTTGGGTAGAACTTTTATCTTACAACTCTCCAAGTTGTTGTTTAGGATCAACCAACTAGTTCAGGGGTATCCAGTACAGATCCTTGGAAAATGAGCGGTTTTAAATAAACAGCTTACTCAAGAACCTGACAACACTGTCACGTGGCAACATGGAGATACTTCTAGAAGACATCCAGAATATCACGGACCACCGATATGTCACAGAGCTCAAGAGGGAAACTTGCTTTGTAAGGCAAGAAGACGTAGTCTCAAAGCTTCGGCACAAACCTATCTCTTTGACTGAAGAGGGTGTACTTGAATAGCGGACTTGGTAGCACAATCATAATTTTCTTAGTGATAGGGTTAACCAATCATGCTATGAATGATACAAATGTCCTCTGAGTTCAAAGCAATAAGAATTGCTAAAAATCTCAGGTGGCCACATTATTACGCACACGCAACATTCCTGAGCACGTACAGCTCAGAGGAAGGGTGGGTAAAATGTGTTAGAGCATCACTTCATTAAGAGGGTCATGAGACTCAGCACGACCTCTTAGTATAAAAGAATGTGACACTTTAAGGTGGAACAGGACATAAACTAATCAACGCTTATTGATCTGCGGATTACAACACTTTGACCTAGTCTTAGAAATGACGAGGTACTCGAGTTTGTTTCTCCTGACATCCCGAAATGGTTTGTCTTGACGTACCACAAGTGTATATTGCATCGGAAGTCACCAATGCACATTTACTGCTTGGATACAAACTGGTAGACAAAGGTCGGAAAACAACAAGGGGAAAAGAACATGCTCAGAATAGAATCCCAAGATGTGGACGCATAAGTCAACAATCTTCCGAAAACCGATGCATAGAAAAGGAAGGTGTGGCAGAGTCACGAGTATATAAGCGAGACTCACGAGGAGTACTCTTGTCGTGATCTATTTGGTTCCATTAAAGAACATCTGCCAAAGCATGTGGTAGGGAAAGTCCTTTATCATCACTGTTCAATAGCGAAAATATCCACAAGCTTGAAGGCTATACTAGAAGGTACTAGCCATTCCGAGGTAATGTGTAAACATTAACCACAGGGGTCAACAAGATGGATCTTGGGTTAGAGGTCAGCTTCATGTACAAGATTCACAAAACCCAAGAAAAGAGTAACTTCTACTTGAGTGACAAAGCGTACACTACAGGCTAGCAATCACGAGGTAGCTTCCAATAGAAGAAACGACTTCTGAAGTACCCGAACAAATAGAAAGGAGGCACACGAGGCGAAAGGAAACATCGAAGCCTAGAACATAACTTTATGGATCCTACAATATAATTTTGTGGGTCCAAAAAACAGAGAGATCATGATAGAAAGAAATCTCTCAAAAGAAACAGAACAAAGGGAAAACAGGGAACACACACAACTGACTCTAGAGAACTCAACACTAGGTCAAATGGTTGAGAACCGGCATGCCTGAAGAGGCACCTAAGTTTTGAAAGACTGGACGAGATAGCAAAACTTTTCCAAATCAACACGAGGTAAGATGACCCAGAACTAGAGCGAAACTGGATAGGAAGAAAAGAAGCATACCCGAGTTTCGCACATAGTTTTCATCTTTGAAAATAGTTTTCACAAACACTAGACTCAACATCGACCAATAGAAAGGTTTCCTACAGTTGGTACTTCTCTGATACAAAAACATGTGACACCCCCGGGATTAAGGCTAGAAAAATCCCAGACCTTCGTCTGAACATAAGCCTAACCTAATCTCGAAAGAGTACAAAGAGAGAATCGGTAACAATCAGTGACCCTATGACACAAAAGTTATTACAGTGAGTTCATAACTGAGCAGAGAACCAAAATATTACAAGTAGAGGTCACTGACCACAAAACATCAAACAACGGAAGGTAAATTATGCTATTAAGTATAGCAAACTTAACAAATGGCCTAAGAGTCCTGAAGCATAACGATGACGTCCAATCCATAGGTCCCAGGCTACCAACTGGGAACTCCAAACTACTCATCGATCTCGATGCCGTAAAGAATTCATCTACAATGGTAACACTTACTCTTCTGCAAAAGTATCAACAAAGCAAGGGTGAGTACAGGGTGTACTTTGCAACACTTATGGCTAGTGGAGTTATTTTTCATAAAGCCGTCTTTGTTTTGTAAAACAAGAGGGAGAAGAATCTCTACTAATCAGAATATTTTATAAGGGGATAAGAGAGCGGTATCACTAGCTTTGGTCATCTCTTGATATCCATCGAATCATCATCAGCTGAACCTACCTAGGATCACCCCTCGTACCCATGAGGAAGCATCCTTAAGAACACGTTGATCAACTTGCCAAGTTTTATGATTAGGTTCAAGTTCTCTATGATCTTTGAATCTGGTTTCCAAGTCGTCCATAACCGTGGACACGGCTTTTCGAAAAGATTTAACCCCGTAGGGGTGTACAACTTTACCCACACGCGCCAACCGATTCTTAATGCTAGTACATTAGCCCTCTTCCTTGGAAGGCCGGCAGAGAGTGGTTGACCACGACCTTTACCTTGCTTTCGCCGAGACCATGAGTCACGCACTAGGGAGATGCCGCCGTAACGGGTCGAGTCCTGAAGCCGGTCCCGAATGATGTGTGCGGGGTTCAAGATTACGGATGCCGCGCATCTGTTGTTCCTGGACACGCTTACCTACCCGTATGAATGCACCTCCTTCACCTCCATTCAAGAACATCCAAGATGCGTATGTCGAATGGAAAGCCCAAACTTTGTGACTCATGGAATCTACTTGGCAAGTTAGTTGGTTTAGGGGGTTTCCAGGCCCCCATGGGGTTGTACGCTCGTCTTGGTCCATAGGCAAGAACTCAGGTGCTAGTAGTGGCAAGTATGCGACTGCAAAAACCACAACCGACCGTGGCCTCCCATACAAGCCTTAGCATGTTTATTATACACCTCTGATCATACCACATCATCCTGTCATACTAGGTTCATTCGTAGCTCTGGTTCATCAACCGGATGGACCAGTAGTAACAGCTAAGCATGGCTAAGCACAATAGATGTAACATCTCTAGCAATGCTTCACAACCAAACCCAAGTTATGCTAGGAGCAGTGGATCAGGGAATATAGTCTTCAAAGGTAACATGCACAAGATAGGATTACTCTATCGATCGATAAAAGACTTTAGAATCGCATGCACATGGCAAGAATGAAATACTTTGAAAGCATAGGATTCATATGTATGTGTGGGGCTTCGCTTGCCTTTGCCATTTGATATCCGAAAAGCAGAGATTCAGACATTTGGTACTTAACTTGATTACAGTTGGTCAATTATTGGTCTTCCATCTTCGACGGTGTTGATCTCGGTCTTCAATCTTGATCTCGATTCTGATATCGTATTCTACCGAAGAAGAACCAAATACCGGAAAGAAAGGGAACAATCAACACATGGCATCAATGGAATGCTCAAGCAAGTATGATTATATGACAAGTTAAATTGCATTGAAATAAACCCCTAAGGCATGCTTGACAAATTAATCGGGGTTCCGAGGGGTGCAAACCCTAATTCCGGAAAACCTCGGAGGCATATGCGAGGGGTTGTTTTGTTGTTCTAATTAAACTTGCAATTAAAGTTTCTTATCAATGCATGATTATAATTTAATTAGGTAGAATTCATTTTTCTGAACATTTTGATATATTATTTGTATTTTTCTGATTTAAAATGAATTAGTTATGAATTTATCCAATTTTAATTCATTTTAAATCATTTTTGGAATATTATAAATAATTTTACATTTTAGAATTACTTTTACATTTTATTTAATAGAAAACATTTCTGATAATGTTTATCCCTCTTACATCAGGGGCCCACATGTGAGGGATTTAATATTTAAAAAATTGATTTACAGAAATTATGAAAACAAAAGAAAAACATTTATGGCGTCAGCATGACGTCATGCTGACGCCAGCTTGGCCATTGCTCACATATCAAGCTCGGGCTCGGGGGTAGGACGCGAGCGGGGCTGCGGGAGCAGGCGCGCTGGATGCGGGGCGCTACGCTAAACCAACTAGTGGCGGTGCCGCCCAAGATTGGTCGCCGGAGGAAGGTGCACGGCGGCGGCCAGCAGCGGAGGTTGCAGGTGCTCGTGGGGAGGAAGAAGCAGAGCGAGAGGGGGCAAAGGAGAGGGTCCAAGAGGACCACGAGCTCACCCTGAGCGCGATGGAAGGGTCAGGGAGGCGAGGTGAGGTCAGACGACGGTGAATCGATTGTGGCAACGACGGCAACCGACGGTGGTTTGAGGACGATTCCAGCGAGGAGGGAGCTTCCCGGCTTGATTCCTTTGGTGAGGAGACACAGTCCAGCACGGTGAATCTCCTAGGCATAGCGTCATGGCTCGGGGAGACCAGGATCAACGGCGGACGGCGAGGTCCGAGCTAGGGTTTCATGCGGGTTTGGGGAAAACCTACAGGGAGCTCGAGAGGAGGAGATACGGGTATGGGGAGAGAGAGGAGAGAGCGTCCGATCTTATCATCACCTTCGGGGGAGGCGGCGCGCATCGCAGCGCGGCAGGCATCGGGCGGCGGAGGCGCTGCCAGGTAGCAGCTCGCCTGTCGTGAGGAAGAAGACAGCTTGAAGGGGTATGCGGGCCTGGGCTAAGGTGGGCTGTTGCTGGGCCACTGCGGCATGCATGGGCGGCAGGGAGAGGGAAAGAAGGAAGGTGGGATCTGAAGGGAATATGCCCTGAGAGGCAATAATAAAGTGTTTATTATGTGTATTCCAAGTATATGATAGATGTTTATTTTGCATGCTATAATTGTATTAATACGGAAACATTAATACATGTGTGTTTAATAAACAAACAGAAAGTTCCTAGTTATGCCTCTCTCATAAACTAGCTCGTTGATTAACAAGATGATCAAGGTTTCCTGATCATGGACATTGGATGTTGTTAATAACGGGATCACAACATTAGTGTAATGGTGCGATGAACATTCATCCGAAGTATAGCATTACGATAAAAGTCATTGAGTTTATATTGCTATAACAACTTACGAAGTGATCCTAATCCTTAGACCATGAGATCATGTCAATCACTAACACCGGAAGAGTTTCTTGATAACATCAAACGTCACACCGTAACAGGGTGATTATAAAGATGGATTCAGAACTAATAAAGTGTTATGTTGAGGCTCATGGATCGAGAGTGGAATTTGTTCATCCCGATGACGGATAGATATACTC
The DNA here is from genome assembly GCA_910589765.1 of Avena atlantica. Lineage (NCBI taxonomy): Eukaryota > Viridiplantae > Streptophyta > Magnoliopsida > Poales > Poaceae > Avena > Avena atlantica. The sequence continues at coordinate 246,401,549 of OU342738.1, read as the reverse complement.
TGGGCCCTCTCGGTGATATCACATTGATTAGCTTGCAAGCAAGTGATTTGATCACTAGAATGTTATATCACAGGAACGAGAAAAGAGTGCATGTCGGTAACGAGATCAAACTAGGTATGGAGATACCGATGATCGAATCTCGGACATGTAATATATCGTGAAACAAAGGGATTAAGATACTAGCGTAAAAGGTTCCGACGATCACAAGAAAGTCATCGTTGAATGTGTGGGAGTCAGTATGGGTCTCCAGATCCCGCTTCTGATTATTGATCCGAGAGGGGTCTCGATCATGTCCGCATTATTCACGAACCGTAGGGTGACACACTTAATAGACACCGACATCCAATTGGAGCAAATGTTTCATGCCGAAAGAATGAACAAGCGCAGGAATTTATTTCACTAGATACCGAAACAGGTTTTCGGGTGAAATTGCATAAAGTGGTTATGCATGTGAAATAGAATTCTAGCAAGGGGTTATTTGTGAATGTTTGTCATTAAAGTAATTGACAAAATTCTGAATAAAATAAAAGAGTTTTATTTAATGAGAGTTTGCATTAAATTTGGTGGAAATTTAATGGGAATTTGAGTGGACTTTTGAGTGGAGGAAATTTAAAGGGCATTTTGTGAGTGGAGTGTCCACCCACATGAATGAAGGAGGGGAGGGGGCAGCCCCATGGCCGGCGGCCACCCCCTTGGGTGCCCCCCCTCCTCCTATAAAAGGAGCCCCCCTCCTCACTTGTCTCTCACACTTCCTCGTGAAGGATCTCTCTCCCCCTCTAGAATTTATCCCCCATGGTCTCAGACTAGCGAGATACATGTTCCCGGTGGCTATTCGGCAAGAAAGAGTTGTGCTTCCGCTGCATCGCTGGAGCGAGGAGGCGGAGGTTGCTCGGTGCCTCGAACGTGTGTGCGAGCACGGATGCGCTGCTGATTTGTGGCGCTAGGACTTCCTCTCGATCTTGAGATCGTCAAGAGATCGTCTACATCAACCACGAGTTGAACTCGTTAAGCTTTGTCGGTCTTCAAGGGTATGTTCTCTACGGATATACATCCGCCCGTTGTTTGTATCTAGTAGATGGATCTTGGTATATAGTTCACATCGTAGGAAAATTTTTGTTTTCTATGCTGCGAACCCTACAGTGGTATCAGAGCCGGATCTATGCGTAGATACTTTACACGGGTAGTACACATATGAGTATGTGGGCGATGATGATCATGTTGTTGCTCCTTTGTTGTAATTTTGGATATTGGTGGCATAGTGGGATGAAGCGGCCCGGACAAACTTTACATGTCCTCGCACATGAGACCTGTTCCACGCTTGACATGCAACTAGTTTGCATAAGTGGCTAGCGGGTGTCTGTCTCTCCTACTATAGTCAATATCTATTTTGCAAGCGAGTTGTCAACAATTTTATTATCCTCGTTGTGGTTCATGTTCGTAGGTAAGAACGGTTCTATCTCGAAAGCCCTAAGCCACGTAAAACTTGCAATGGATAAATTAGAGGCGTCTAGTTTAGATTGTTGCTGGGCTAGTGTTATGATATGGTAGTGTTGTAAGTAGAAGTATGAGATGATACTCTTACAACACACATAGCGTGTAAAATCCATAGACCTTGGATTTACACATATAGGTATGATAGTGATCATACCACGATGCACATGATAGAGATCATCTGCGGGAACCATATAATTTCACTGATAAACATATGATGTTTGATAGCATCTTATATTGCTTGTTTAGCGCTTTGTTAGCATAATAAGATGATCCCTCATTTAAATATCAAGATAAGAATGTGTTCTTCCTTTAGTATGCACCGATTATGTTTTCGTCGCTCCAAGACATCACGTGATGATCGGGTGTTCTTGGATCCACGACCATATTTCGGGTGTAAAACAGTTACACATGCGAATACTAAGGTTCTAACTTGGCGAGCCTAGCATGTACAGACATGGCCTCGGAACACGGACCGAAAGGTTAAGCATGAGTCATATAGTTGATATGATGCCCATTTGATGCTCGCCTTTGAAGCTATACCGACTCACGTGATGATCGGACTTGGTGTAGTGGATTTGGTTCATGTAATCACCAAAAAAGGCACGAGGGATGTCATTTTTGAGTGGGAGTTCATTCGTCATAAAGATTAGTTGAACTCAATCTATCATACACTTAGTCTAAACTTTACAAATTCTGTTGTAGATGGCACCACCTGCTTTTAATTTCAATGTGTTCATGGAGAAAGAGAAACTAGCAACGAACGGTAGCAACTTTACCGAATGGGCCATGAATTTGAGGATTCTCCTCTCTGCTGCACAAAAGCAATATGTGCTAGAAGCGCCGTTAGGCCCCCCACCTTTTGATGATGCCCCTGACGAGGAGAAGAATGTCTATCAGACTCGTCAGGAGGACCACAACTTAGTTCATTGCGGCATATTGTATGGGCTAGAGCCAGAACTTCGAAAGTGTTTCGAAAACGGCAATGCATTTGATACAATGGGTGAGTTGAAAATGATTTTCGACACACATGCTGCTGTAGAGAGCTACAACGCTTCAGAAAAGTTCTTTAGCTGCATGATGGAAGAGCACAGCTCCGTTAGTGAGCATGTACTCAAGATGTCGGGTTACGCCGATAAGCTTGTGTCCTTAGGAATATCGATTCCCATTGACTTAGGCATCCATCGTGTTCTGCAGTCTCTGCCACCTAGCTATAAGAGCTTTGTGATGAACTATAATATGCAAGGCATGAAGAAGTCTCTCCCCGAGCTTCTGTTAATGCTTAAAACTGCAGAAGTGGAGATCAAAAAGGAACATCAAGTGTTGATGATCAATAGGAACACTGGTTTCAAGAAAGACAAGAAGGGAAAACGGAAGGGAAGTAAGGGCGGCAAGCCGGTTGCCGCGCCTGAAAAGAAACCCCGAGTTGGACCTAAGTCTGATTCCGAGTGCTACTATTGTAAGGGGACTGTCCATTGGAAGCGCAACTGCCCCAAGTATGTGGCAGACAAGAAGGCCGGCAAGGCAAACAAAGGTATATATGATATACATGTTATTGATGTGTACTTGACTAGTGCTCGCAGTAGCACCTGGGTATTTGATACCGGTTCAGTTGCTAATATTTGTAACTCGAATCAGGGGCTGCGGAACAAGCGACCGCTAGCAAGGGGTGAGGTCAAGATGCGTGTCGGCAATGGATCAAGTGTTGATATGATCGCCGTCGGAACGCTGCCTCTCCACTTACCGTCGGGATTAGTTATAAACTTGAATAAATGTTATCTCGTGCCTGCACTGAGCATGAACATTGTATCTGGATCGTGTTTGATGCGAAGTGGTTATTCATTTAAATCCGAGAACAATGGTTGTTCCATTTATATGAATGAAATCTTTTATGGTCATGCACCGATGATGAATGGTTTATTTCTATTAGATCTCGATGATAATGTTACACATATTCATAATGTTGATGCTAAAAGGATTAAACTTAATGATGATATATCCGCATATATGTGGCACTGCCGTCTAGGTCATATTGGCGTTAAACGCATGAAGAAGCTCCATTCGGATGGACTTTTGGAATCACTTGATTATGAATCATTTGATACATGTGAGCCATGCCTTATGGGCAAGATGACTAGAACGCCATTTTCCGGTTCAATGGAACGGGCGACAGATTTATTGGAAATCATACATTCTGATGTATGTGGTCCAATGAGTGTGTCGGCGCGAGGTGGATATCGTTATTTTGTTACTTTCACGGATGATTTGAGTAGATACGGTTATATCTACTTGATGAAACACAAGTCTGAAACCTTTGAAAAGTTCAAGGAATTTCAGAATGAAGTGGAAAATCATCGTAATAGAAAGATCAAATTTCTACGGTCCGACCGTGGAGGTGAGTATCTAAGTTACGAGTTTAGCACTCACATGAAAGAGTGTGGAATTGTTTCACAACTCACACCTGCCGGAACACCACAGCGAAATGGTGTGTCGGAACGTCATAATCGTACTTTATTAGATATGGTTCGATCTATGATGTCTCTGACGGACTTGCCGTTGTCATTTTGGGGATATGCACTAGAAACTGCTGCATTCACTTTAAATCGGGCACCATCTAAATCCGTTGAAAAGACACCGTATGAATTGTGGTTTGGAAACAAACCTAAGCTGTCATTTCTTAAAGTTTGGGGATGCGATGTTTATGTGAAGAAACTTCAACCGGATAAACTCGAACCCAAAGCGGAAAAATGCGTCTTCATAGGATACCCTAAAGAAACTATTGGGTATTCCTTCTATCACAGATCCGAGGGCAAGGTTTTTGTTGCCAAGAATGGATCCTTTCTAGAGAAAGAGTTTCTCGCGAAAGGTGTGAGTAGTCGGAAGGTAGAACTCGAAGAGGTTGTGGAACCTTCTCTTCAAAGTATGGCGAGTAGCGCAGCGCCGGAAGTTGTTCCGGAGTTGGCTCCACCTGTTGAAGAGGGAACTAATGATAATTATCATGAAACTCCGAAAGAGAGTACTACCGAACCTCGCAGGTCAAACAGGACGCGTGCAGCTCCCGAGCTGTACGGAAATCCTGTCATGAATTTCATGGTTGATGAAAATGATGACCCTGTGACGTATGAAGAAGCGATGATGAGCCCGGATTCCAACAAATGGTTAGAAGCCATGAAATCCGAGATGGAATCCATGTATGAAAATCAAGTTTGGAACTTGGTGGAACTACCTCACGGCCGAAAGGCCGTGGAGAACAAATGGATTTTCAAAAAGAAAACTGATGCTGATGGTAATGTGACCGTCTATAAAGCTCGACTTGTCGCAAAGGGGTTTCGACAAATTCAAGGAGTTGACTACGATGAGACTTTCTCTCCCGTAGCGATGCTAAAGTCAGTTAGGATTATGTTAGCAATTGCTGCATATTTCGATTATGAGATATGGCAGATGGATGTCAAAACCGCGTTTCTCAATGGGAATATTGAAGAAGAGTTGTATATGATACAACCAAAGGGTTTTGTCGATCCTAAGGATGCTAACAAGGTGTGCAAGCTTCAGCGATCCATCTATGGATTGAAGCAAGCATCACGAAGTTGGAATCTCCGCTTTGATGAGGTGATCAAAGAGTTTGGATTTGTCCAAACTTATGGAGAAGCTTGTATTTACAAGAAAGTGAGTGGGAGCAATGTGGCATTTCTGATATTATATGTGGATGACATATTATTGATCGGAAATGATATAGATCTTTTAAACAGAGTTAAAAGTTATCTAAGCAGCAAATTTTCAATGAAGGACCTAGGTGAAGCGTCATACATATTAGGCATAAAGATCTATAGAGATAGATCTAGACGCCTAATAGGGCTATCGCAAAGTACATACCTTGATAAGATTTTAAAGAAGTTTAAAATGGACGGAAGTAAGAAGGGGTTCTTACCTATGTTGCAAGGCAAGACATTGAGTAAGACTCAAAGTCCGGCTTCGGCGGAAGAAAGAGAGATAATGGACAAAGTCCCCTATGCTTCAGCCATAGGCTCTATAATGTACGCGATGCTATGTACAAGACCGGATGTGGCACATGCTATTAGTTTGACTAGTAGGTACCAATCGGATCCAGGTTCGGAACACTGGATAGCGGTCAAGAATATCCTTAAGTACTTACGAAGAACTAAGGATATGTTTCTTGTATACGGAGGTGAAGAAGAGCTCGTCGCTAAGTGTTATGTCGACGCTAGCTTTGACACCGATCCAGATGACTCTAAGTCTCATTCCGGATACGTATTTCTCATGAATGGCGGAGCGGTTAGTTGGAGGAGCTCCAAACAACCTGTGGTAGCGGGATCAACAACGGAGGCCGAATATGTTGCTGCTTCAGAAGCGGCTCAGGAAGCAGTTTGGATGAAGGAGTTCATATCCGAACTAGGAGTGGTGGCAAACGCATTGGACCCAATGGTGATCTATTGTGACAACAATGGTGCCATTGCCAATGCCAAAGAGCCAAGGTCTCACAAGCATTCCAAGCATATTAAGCGCCGGTTTCACTCCATCCGCGAGCATGTCAAGGATGGAGATATAAAGATTTTTAAAGTACATACGGATCTCAATGTAGCAGATCCGTTGACTAAAACTCTCCCTAGAGCAAAACATGATAAACACCAGAACTCAATGGGTGTTAGATTTATCACTATGTAACTAGATTATTGTCTCTAGTGCAAGTGGGAGACTGAAGGGAATATGCCCTGAGAGGCAATAATAAAGTGTTTATTATGTGTATTCCAAGTATATGATAGATGTTTATTTTGCATGCTATAATTGTATTAATACGGAAACTTTAATACATGTGTGTTTAATAAACAAACAGAAAGTTCCTAGTTATGCCTCTCTCATAAACTAGCTCGTTGATTAACAAGATGATCAAGGTTTCCTGATCATGGACATTGGATGTTGTTAATAACGGGATCACAACATTAGTGTAATGGTGTGATGAACATTCATCCGAAGTATAGCATTACGATCAAAGTCATTGAGTTTATATTGCTATAACAACTTACGAAGTGATCCTAATCCTTAGACCATGAGATCATGTCAATCACTAACACCGGAAGAGTTTCTTGATAACATCAAACGTCACACCGTAACAGGGTGATTATAAAGATGGATTCAGAACTAATAAAGTTTTATGTTGAGGCTCATGGATCGAGAGTGGAATTTGTTCATCCCGATGACGGATAGATATACTCTGGGCCCTCTCGGTGATATCACATTGATTAGCTTGCAAGCAAGTGATTTGATCACTAGAATGTTATATCACAGGAACGAGAAAAGAGTGCATGTCGGTAACGAGATCAAACTAGGTATGGAGATACCGATGATCGAATCTCGGACATGTAATATATCGTGAAACAAAGGGATTAAGATACTAGCGTAAAAGGTTCCGACGATCACAAGAAAGTCATCGTTGAATGTGTGGGAGTCAGTATGGGTCTCCAGATCCCGCTTCTGATTATTGATCCGAGAGGGGTCTCGATCATGTCCGCATTATTCACGAACCGTAGGGTGACACACTTAAGAGACACCGACATCCAATTGGAGCAAATGTTTCATGCCGAAAGAATGAACAAGCGCAGGAATTTATTTCACTAGATACCGAAACAGGTTTTCGGGTGAAATTGCATAAAGTGGTTATGCATGTGAAATAGAATTCTAGCAAGGGGTTATTTGTGAATGTTTGTCATTAAAGTAATTGACAAAATTCTGAATAAAATAAAAGAGTTTTATTTAATGAGAGTTTGCATTAAATTTGGTGGAAATTTAATGGGAATTTGAGTGGACTTTTGAGTGGAGGAAATTTAAAGGGCATTTTGTGAGTGGAGTGTCCACCCACATGAATGAAGGAGGGGAGGGGGCAGCCCCCATGGCCGGCGGCCACCCCCTTGGGTGCCCCCCCTCCTCCTATAAAAGGAGGCCCCCTCCTCACTTGTCTCTCACACCTCCTCGTGAAGGATCTCTCTCCCCCTCTAGAATTTATCCCCCATGGTCTCGGACTAGCAAGATACATGTTCCCGGTGGCTATTCGGCAAGAAAGAGTTGTGCTTCCGCTGCATCGCTGGAGCGAGGAGGCGGAGGTTGCTCGGTGCCTCGAACGTGTGTGCGAGCACGGATGCGCTGCTGATTTGCGGCGCTAGGACTTCCTCTCGATCTTGAGATCGGCAAGAGATCGTCTACATCAACCACGAGTTGAACTCGTTAAGCTTTGTCGATCTTCAAGGGTATGTTCTCTACGGATATACATCCGCCCGTTGTTTGTATCTAGTAGATGGATCTTGGTATATAGTTCACATCGTAGGAAAATTTTTGTTTTCTATGCTGCGAACCCTACAGGATCGGCCCAGAGAGAGATTTTATTTTTTCTTTCTGAAGTCTTTGTTTTTAACTTTCTCTTTGTATTTCCATTTGTAATCTATTTTGTATGGTTTCAAAATACCAGAAATTTTGTAACTATTTAAAATAGTTGAGGGGCCCTTGATACTGATTGGGCTCCTTGCATTTTGTGTTTTCCAAAAATATTCAAAAGCCATTTGAATGCATTTAAGAGGAAGAGGAAAATTAGGGTTTGGGTTTTTGTGATTATTTCTTGGATGCATTTTTATATGATGATGCTCATGAATGCACATTCAAACCCTAATTACTATTTAATAAAACTAGGGTTGTTAAACAACTCTAGAAAAGAAGCACCACCGATGTATACCTTAAGTGTGTTTCCCAACAAGAAGGTATTGACATCCTACGTGAGATCTATCTCGAAGATTGTGGGCATCACGCCGCTCCTCGATCATTGGTCTCGAAAGCCTTCCGGTAAGGATTTTATTGGCTAACCGCGAAGGCGGACGCCGACAAGCTAGTTGAGACATGCATGGGATGCTAGTACTATGCCTGACAATCCCATGTTCCAGCTGAAGAATTGCGAACAATACCAATAACTTGGACGTTTGCAGTCTGGGGGCTAGACATAGTTGGTCCATTACAGACGACACCATGTGGGTTTACGCATCTGCTAGTAGCAGTTGATAAATTCACCAAATGGATAGAAGCTAAACCAATTAGAAAGCTTGATGGGGCCACTTCCCTTAGGTTTGTCCGGGATCTAGTGGTGAGATTTGGTCTCCCACATAGCATCATCACCGACAATGGCAGCAACTTGTCACTCGGAGAAGTGGAATCTTATTGTTGGTAGAAGGGCATCTGACTTGACCTAGCATATGTGGCACATCCACAGTCCAATGGCCAAGTTGAGCGAGCCAATGGATTAATTATGCAGGGAATCAAGCCACGTATTGAGGCATCGCTACATAGAGCAGCTGGAGCCTGGGCGGAGGAATTACCATCTGTGCTATGGAGTTTACGAACTACACCGAACAGATCTACCGGCTACGCCCCTTACTTCATGGTATATGGAGCAGAAGCCATCTCGCCTTCCGACATCCTTCACGATTCACCAAGAGTTGCCGCCTACGACGAAGATGACGCTGAAGAATCCAGACGCCTAGATGTGGACCTTCTCGAGGAAGAGCACGTATTGGCATGCCAAAGATCTGCCATCTACCAACAGAAGCTACGCAGCTAACATAGTCGCCGCGGTTAGCATCGCTCGTTTAAAGAGGGGGATCTGGTACTCCGACTTAAGCAGAAGAAGTCATACAAATTATCCCCGCCATGGGAAGGACCATTCATCATAAGCAAGGTGCTGCTCAATGGGTCTTACTACCTCGTTGACAACCATGAACTTGAGGATAGACCCAGCGATGATCATAAGCGTAAGCGACGTGACCCAGATGATGACTACCCAGAGCTTGATCGGCCATGGAACATAGCACAGCTACGTCCTTTTTACACTTAGCATATTTTTTGTCTATTGTGTACTTTTTATATGATCAATGAAATAAAGCTCTCTGGTTCACTCATATTCTTGAGTCTTTTACCTCCTTTAGTGTTCATTTTTGGATCGTATAAAACCTTTATGCTCAAGCTTTGCATTTGCACTTGTGAAAATTCTTCCCACGGGCGTTAGCTTAAGTTTTCTGGTCTACACGTTCTTTGTTGTTTTTATGTGGATTTTGGAGTAATGACTTTCAACACTTGTAGTTGGTGATTTTGTGCTTAGGTTTTTGATGGTGCCATTGGGCATCATCACCTGAGCGCATGGTTCCGACTATGAGTCTTCTGACTCATGAAAGTTCAAGCATAAGAACCAAAGTAATGGATAAACCAGCACTTTCTTAAAAAATATTTACATGCTGGAACTAGTACTTGAGTAGCAGGAAATTACAACTGTTGTTTTCCGCCTTAAGTTAATATAGTAGTTTTTCCGCATACACCAATCTAGAGGAAAAAAACATTACAAAGTGTTTTTTATTACTCTGGCGCAGGAGAATTTGATGTAGAATCGTCGGCAGCAGGAGAGCCATCTTCTTCAAAGTCTGTGGTCTTGAGGGACTCAGAGGAGCTTTGGTGGTCGTCGTCAATGATCTCGAGAGGCACAAAGATGTTGTGATCAACCATCTCGGCAACCCTGGTGTCATAACCCGCGAGCGATGCCCAGATAGCCTTCTGGTCAATTTTCTTGCCTTCATCGTGTACATCAGGAAGACCTGAGGTCACCGTGTCAATGTTGGAGTTCTCGTAGTGGGCCTTGACCATTGTCAGCGACTTTCTTTCACCAGCCCAGGTACATGAAGCTTTCCAGCTTATGATACGCTCGGGGGCTTGGCACAGAATCTCCGAGTACTTAGTCACGGAGTCCACCGCCTTGATGTTGATGTTGAGGGGCTTGGCGATCTCCTTGGCTTGCTTGACGGCGGTGCTGATGAAGTTGCTGGCGAGAACCATGCATTCCTTTGGCGGAGGAGGCGAATTGGTTAAACCAATAGGAGATGCATTTCCAACAAACAAAAGAGCACATGAGTTCAGTAAACACAAATAGTTCAGAGTACTTGGCTTACAGAAACACAAGACGGAGATCGCTTACCAAAGACTCTTATCTCCGCCTGCTGAAGTGTCTCCTCCATGGAGTCCTGCTCTTGTCGGAGAACCTTGTAATCCTCAAGGTTGCGCTGATTCTGCTCATCGGCAGCTTTCTTCTGCTCCTTGAGGATCGCAATTTCCTCCTTTCAGGCGGTTGATCTTCGTGTTGGTGGACACCTACAATGCCTTCATGGATTCCTCTTGCATCTTCAGGGTATCAGCCCTCTCCTGCTTAAGGATCTTGTATTCGCTATCCAGCAACTCAATGTGCTTGGATTGCTCAACAATGTCCTTGGCCTTGGCGATGGTTTCTACAAGTCGGAGAAATAAAAGCACACAATGAGTAGTCGGATAGTGATGGCACAAGACCAAGTTTGATTGAGAAATTGAAAGGAAAAACATACTCTTGCTCTTGGTGATTTGTTCCTTCAAGAATGCTGTTTTATCCTTTTCAGCTTCCAGCTATGCATGCATCTTGTGGAACTTCTTGCTGGAGACGCCTCTTCGAGCATTCTCATTCTGTGGAAACAAGATCAAAATAACTTAGTCTACTTGGAGCATCTAGACGGATAAATATCCACCTAGAGGCTTGGGGGCTACAGTGAGATTTTTTAACTCGGAAATATGCTTAGTCTTTCTTTAAGCATCTAGTCGGAACTAATTCAGTTTCAACTAGAATCTTGGGGGCTAGAGTATTGAAGTTTACAAACACTGCATATGCTACTCTGAAACTATCTAGTCGGAATAATTCATTCAAATTACATACTTAGGGGCTACAGTGAGAAGTTTTCTAGCCTAGTCACTCTTAGACCATTCAGATGCAAAGACCTATGGTTTTCCGTCTAAATCCTCGGGGGCTACAGTGGGATATTCATATGAAATGCAAAAGGCAAATAAAACTTACAAGTGCGATGATCTTGAGGTTGGTGGCGCTCTCGGAAAATATCTTGCTGAAGGAAAGGCTATTTCCTTACAGGATATCTACTTTCCTGAGAAGCTCCTCAAGGCCACAAGTCGGAGAAGTTGGCGCTGCACCAGGAGCCAGAGTTGAGCTACTCGGCGTGAGCGCCGGATAGACAATCTTTGGAAGCTCAATTGACGTCCTGGGTGCAGTGGCGTCGCCTTTGGTAGACGTTGCACCTACCACCATTGCCTTACTGCTACCGATGGCATCCTTAGCCAGAGCTTCAACCATTTTGGAAGCAGTACTTTCTTGTGTCGCCTACTCGGTGACAAGGACAAGATCCACGGTGACACCTGGATCCACCTCCATGGCGGAGGGGCCAGATGCCACCTTAGCTGGAGAGCTTGTCGGTGCGGCAGCAGGCTGGACGCTAGGAGTGGTAGAGGCAATGGCGGGAGACGCTTGGTGCAACATATCCTTGATATTTTTAGAAGCCCCCAATGTTTTGGAGGACTTCTTCAAACTTAAACTGGCCTTCTTCCTGAAACATGCAAAAGTATAAGTACAGGAATAAGACAAGAAATGGACAGTGTCAGAAGATAAGAAACTTACACAATGGTGGGTGCCTTGGTGAAAGGGATGCCAGTAATCTTTGTTTCCTCCGCCTCCAGTGCGGCAGTGGACTTCTTGGAGGCTCCACCCTCCGTCTTCTTCTTCTTCTTCTTGCCTCCGTCGACAGCGTCAGAGGTGGAGCTCTTCTGCTTACGCGCCAACGGGACATCGTCATCGGACACGACGGTGACTTCCTTCATCTTGGGGTCGTAGATTTGGACAGCCATGCTATCCTCCTCTAGACTTTTGAGATGTTAAGTGAAATCCCAAAGTGTTAGATGAGATGATAATGGCAAGATAGAAAAACTGGAGTATATGTCTTACACGGAAAATAAACAGGTACCTCTGGGCACTTGCCCTCTACGAACATGTCGTAGGTGATGGCGAAGCCACGCTTCCTGTCCTTCACCTTGACGATGTCCTTGAGGCGGAGCTTGATGGAGTCACTCGAGAAGTTCTCCTTGGAGATGCGAAGGCAATCCTTCCTTTCCTTGGTGTACTCGTGCATTAGCTTCGTGTGGTGCTGCAGAGGATGGATCCGCCTGACGAACCAGCACATGGCTAGGTCCAACCCAGTCAGACCCGTCTCTACGAACCACTCGATCCGCCTTATATATAGCGCGGGAAGCGTCGTTGTCGGAAGAAAGGGTGGCCTGGGATCTCCATGTTGGGGATTCAGCGGCGGCTCCGTCGATGAAGTCCGGGTATGTTGTTTCTCGGCTGGCCAGAGGGATATCTGGGCCATAGAAGTACGTCCGCTGCCAGTTCTTGCAGGACTCGTGACCGACGATGTCAGGGAACCGCCGGCCAGGCCGGATCTTGAAGCTAATCATTACGCAATTCCTAATCTCATCCTTGCTAGCCCCGGCTTCCCTCTTGACGGTGAAAAAGTAGATTAACAGATCTAACCTCGGATTAATCCCTAGGTAACCCTCGCAAAGTGCTACATAGTTGCTGAGTGCTAGGATGCTATTGGGGGAGAGATTCTGAGGTTGAACCCGGTAATGGTTGAGACAGCAAGGAAGAAGTCAGAGATCGGGAGGGAGAATGCTTGAGGAGCATTGGGTTTGAGATAGTCTTCACAAATTTTGGCCATCTTGGATAGATGTCATCTGCTAGATAGTATACCTTGTTGTAGTGGTGCCCGCTGATCTCAAATTCCACAGGGGGGGCATGACCCTCAACAAGCTTGGAAAAGACAGTTGAGGAATTGAGGACGTTGATGTCGTTGTTCGATCCTGCCATGCCAAAGAAGGAGTGCCAGATCCAAAGATCATGTGCAGCAACTGCCTCAAGTATCACAGTGCAACCTTCTTTGTGGCCTATGTACATTCCTTGCCATGCAAATAGACAGTTCTTCCACTCCCAATGCATGCAATCTATGCTTCCAAGCATACCAGGAAATCCTCTACTTTCATTGACTGCGAGGATCCGAGAAGTGTCTTCAGCAGTGGGTGATCTCAAGTACTCTTTCCCGAACACTGCAATCACTGCCCTGCAGAACCTGTACAAACAATCAATGGCGGTGGACTCGGCGATGTGGAGATAGTCATCGGCACTGTCAGCCGGCGCTCCATATGTAAACAACCTCATCGCCACGGTGCACTTCTACAGTAAGGAAAACCCAACCAAGCCGGTGCAGTCCTTCTTGCAAACGAAATAGGGGTCGAACTCCCGAATGGCATGGACGATCTTGAGGAAGAGCTTTCGGCTCATCCTGAAACGGCGGTGAAACATGTCCTCTCCATGGAGTGGCTGGTCGGCGAAGTAGTCGACGTACAACAAGTATTAGCCGTCTATCCTTTGCCTTGCCTTGCACTTCCGGCGACCTGGCGCCAAACCACCGCGCTTCGGCTTTGCCATCTGCATGTATAGCTGGGAGAGCGACGCGAGGATCTCCAAGTTCTCTTCACCTTCGGAGACCGCGGCGCTCTCCTCCTCCAGCAATACGGCGAGGATCTCCTCGTCGTCGGAGTCCATGGCGAGTATCTCGTCGTCGTCGGAGTCCATGGCCGACCGGGCCAAATGGCGAACACTTGGCAGGCGCGGTGATGGGAGCACGCAGCGAAGCAGAGCTACGGCAAAGTCCTATCGGCGAAAGCGGCGGTGGGACGGGCGGCGACGTGGGCGGCAACTAGAGGCGTGGGCATGTCTCGGCGTGGAGGAGCTCTGTCGGCGAAGTCATGGCGATAGAGGCGCTGGGAGCTCTTCGTCGCAGTCTGGGCGAGTGGAGTGGGTGAGAATGGGACTGTATCGCCGATAGAGCTGGTCCACGCCTATTTTCGCTGCGTCCGGTGTTCTCAGGGCGTATCTGGGAACCTGGGTTCGGCCTGACAAGGCCGGACCAAAGTTCGCCCAAATCCGTACGAAAACAGGTTTCTGGGTATGCGACTGGGCCAATTTTCGGCGTCCGGACCAAGTTTCGGCGTTCGGATCGGCGTCCTGGGTAGGCGAGCGGAGATGCTCTAACCCTACCTGCACCGCTTCGCATGCCGAGTCACGCAGCCATCAACCTGACCAATTCGGTCTTCCAAAAGGCAATCTGTCCCCCAGATTTTGCCCTAGCTTTGCTGCGTCGATCTCGGTAATCGAGATTGCATGCCACCCTCCACCTTCTCCTTCCACCCTTCCACCGTGATGTCTGTCGGATCCACCTCCCCGTGCGCCGGATTTCCCGACCGGGTCATACTCTGCAAGATTCCGCGCATCTCAAGGCTCCGGAACGGGACCACAGCCGAGTGCGAGACGAGGGAGGGCCACACCGTCGAGGTATCATTCTGGTTCGTCGACCCGCCGGGCGTCTCCTATTTCTCCGTCAACTGCGCCGGCCTCGACGCCTCCCACTTCGACGACGACATGGACCCGCCCATACCCATCTGCACCGAGGCCACCTTCCAGAGGCGGATCTAGGGAGGGGCGAGGGGTGGCCAGGCCCCCCCTATGTCTTGGCCCCCCTCAAGGATATTTAGCAGGGGCTAACAGTAATTTTAATTCTATACTACTAATCCTAATGCTCTGTCTAGCCTAGACCAATATGTGCAATATGCTCATTGCTGAAGCTCAATCCTAAAAAGTTAGCTATCAAGGGATAATATATTGCTATTGAAGAATCGTCAAGACCAAAGATCGATCAACTGATCCATGAGACGTATCTGAATTTGTGCTCTACTCGGTTTCCCTCGACAATTTAGGCGGCTTATTTCTCCCTTCTCCGCCTCCACCATGGTGGCGCCTACTTAGGATTAGGGAGTCATTGGTTGAGCGTCATCACCAGGATCAGGATTTTGTATCTAGGCGTCGTCGTCTCCGTAATTACTGATTAGCGAAGGCATAAAGCATAACTCCCGTACGTCTAGAAACTATCAAATACGACATGCCGCCACCACACGTCATGTCCAATTCGTGAATTGATCGCTCTAAGGTATGATTTTAAATATATTGCATGTTGGCTACTAGAATTGCTAGTTATATTACCCTATCTAATATAAATTTTTTTCTCAAATCAATTGCGGATTATATACACCGTCATTTCTTATCAATTATTTAATGGTTAACTAATTATTGAGTTGTTGATTTATTTGATAGGTCTGGGCAAATATCTACTCTCAAACAAGTAGAACCCATAGCTTGCTTTTTTATCATCAAACATATAATTTTATAGTTTGATATCCATAGCTAGAAGAATTTATATACTGTCATGTTTATCTCTTTTATGGTGAATTTATTCTTTACCCCACATGCTCATATACTAAATCCGCCCTTTGATTTATTTAGTATTCCTATACAACCTTATATAGTAATTCGTATTTATAAAGAACATTTTTGTAAATTTTACCGTTCATGAGATCATAGACCTGTTTGATGGGTTTGTAGTCGTAAAGAAAATAAAATGAAGCTTTTAGTTGTAGAACTTGCATTCGGATAACAATTCAATAAAGTGTGCCATCAAGTTCGTGAGAGCTTTACTAACTAACTTTCTCAAAACAAACAAACATTTTATTTTGGAAGAAAACATGGCATATGGAATATGCACTGAAATAGCAAATGATGCTAATAGGTAGATATGGTGGACACAGCTGGCAATATTGGCTTTGGGGAGTTGGAAGCACAGGTAGAGCACATACTCAGTGCAAGTGAAGGCTAGCAATAGAGAGGGAGCGACAAACGAGAGAGCAATAGCTGTCATAATCATGCTTGCAATAAAACAGGACTAATTATGGCATGAAAGTGATACAAGAACTCTGACGCAAAATAAATCATCGAGGCTTACTGACTATTGATTAGTCATATGCATGAGTGAGCATGTGCCAAGTCGATTCAGATGAACAGTCAGAGGAGGATACCACAATGTCATACCAAAGTATGAATAAAACAATGCAAGCAAACATTCATATGATATGCTACAAACTATTAGCAAGCTGGAGCTAATCATAGACAAGCAAGAACTACTAAGCATCCATAATGACATACACCCTTACGCAAACAGGCTAAGCATGCTCACAGTGATGAGTATATGTACAAAAATGAAACAAATAGAGTTCATTACCAGCCTCTTACCACACCTCGAGTTGTCTTAATCTTCATTATTGCCCTTCACTTGTGTGACTTGAATAATTAACATGAAACCAAAGTCCACTGAGGATGGCAGAACACTGCAAAGAACTCACAAAACCAAAGAAGAACAACAAAAAATTTTAGTGTTTTTGATTTTTTTAGAAACAAGCAAACAAAGAAAAACCAAACAAGGAAAAATCTTTTTGGATTTTCTTTTAAGGCAAACCAAAGCAAAGAAATAAACCAAGAGAAACAACGAAAATATTTTTGGTATTTTTGTGTTTTTGAGAAAGAAGCAACAAGAACCAAAAAGAAAGCGAAACAATGGATATACAAAGAACCGACCGAGTATGATACACATATATGAGTGTGGTGTCGGTGTACCTCCCCCAAGCTTAGGCTTTTGGCCTAAGTGGGGCTCAATAACGCGGATAGTAACCCCATGCTGGTGGGTCATCATAGGAATGATCATAGTCAGGCACCTGCGATGAAGAAGAAGACGCGCCCCAACCAAATGAGGGATGCTGGTATGAAGACTCTCCCAAGTTGGAGGGCTGAACCGAATTGTCTTCGGCATCATCTTCAACATTCTCCTCTTGCTGGGAGAGTTCCCCCACAGAAGTGTCAACCTCCTCCTCCGTAAGTGACCATCCTTGCCTGTTATCAAAGTTAAACAAAGCAGGTGCAGATAAATAAACTATTTTCTCACTTGTACCCTTTCTCTGACCTTGCTGGACAAAAGATAGTTCAAATGGCAAACTTCTCACATTAGCCCCCAAAGAAACAAAACCATGCTGAATCATGTATTCAATATCAAGCCTCTCTATGGGAAACTGAAAATCTGAATAATGAGGCTCTAAACCATGGAAAGCTAGCAACCTAGAAGCAATAAGACCTCCACAAATTCCACCCTTCTCACGGTTGGTGGTGAGACGGTGAGCTATCAAAGCACCCAAACTATAGGAACTATTCCTACTAAGAGCAGCTGCAATAAAATCTAGATCGAAAGAAGACAACTTTCTAGCAGTCTTT
This sequence comes from Avena atlantica, assembly GCA_910589765.1. Lineage (NCBI taxonomy): Eukaryota > Viridiplantae > Streptophyta > Magnoliopsida > Poales > Poaceae > Avena > Avena atlantica. The sequence goes on along the minus strand of OU342738.1, from coordinate 246,383,944 downwards.
CTAGCAAGAACGCACTTGGTAATGAAATAGGCAAAGTATCTAATAGTTGGGAGCTGGATGTTCCGAATTTTACCACTCTCCTTTGAGAAGTCGAAACCTTGGCAAACCTCAGCATACAAATCAACAAGTGACTTGGGCCTCTCCTTGATATTCTCACAAGATCCCCACTAAGGTACTCTAATTGCTGCACAGAAATCAGCAAAAGGCAGGTCGACAGGTATATTATATATTTTGTAATGGACCATGGGATTAGAAGTAGACCAAGTGAACCGGAAGTCCTGCACAAAAGCCATGGTTAGCTTAACATATTGGATTGGTTCACCTTAAACAAAGTGCTCCAACCCTGGATTTTTAACCAAAGTTTGGAAATCTTGGAGGATCCCCGTATCTCTCATAAATTCATGGCATGGATATATGGAAGGAAAAACTGCCTCCTCACGATGAACCTTCATTGGCTCATGCACCATCAAGTCATATTGATTCAGTGGATAAGCACTCATCTTCCTTGCTGAATTTTTTAGACAACCATCAAACCAAGTGATTTCTAAGTTGATAAATGATGAGAAACTACTATAGGAACTTGCTAGAACTACACATGCATCAAAATAAAGTTCCTAAGCATAGAACAAGCATGCAATCTCAAACAACCTGTCACCTATAGCAGCAAAATACTCAAGATACAATCTACCAATCACAAATCTAATTGGACAAGTGGAGGAGGCACATACCAAGGAGATTGAAAATCGCGATCAATAACAACAAGAACTTGATCTTGAGCAAGTTTTCCAGTGTTTTTTAGGAGAGAGAAAGAAGGTGGCTTTGAGGAGGCAGCCTAGAGGGGCCCAGGTGGGCCAGACCCCCCTAGGCGCCACCACTAGGTAGGATGCGACTACCATGGGTGTGGGGCCTAGGGGTGGCCCCCTGGGTCATCTCAGGTGCCACTCTGCCCCTTTTTTCGAGGAAAAAATTATTTTGAATTTTTTGGGAAACTTTATTTTTGGCCAATTTTCAGGGTATGAAAATTGATTTTCTCACAGAAACAGTTTTTTCAGAAGAAGCAAAAGCAAACCAAAAGCCAAACTACAGGAGCTCTAAGAAACTCAGACAAGCAAACAACTAGCAAAACTAAAGCTAAAGCAAAGACTAGGAAGGAGAAAAGAAAAAGAAAGCAAGTATAACCAGAGTGGAAACATTATTTTGTTCATTGAAATCCTTTTGTTAACAAGGTTGATCAAGTCTTGTTACCAAAACAATCTTATATGAAACAAAACTTTGCATTCCACAAGGTGATTATGTTACCTCATACTTAATAGCAATGGTCCCAATCATAATAGTTTCAAATTTTTCTTGTGGAATGGGACAATATATTTCTCCAACCTTGATGCTCTCAGTATTTTCAATGGAATTCAGGCAATATCTTCTAACAACCTTCTTGGGGAAATAGACAATGTGCTCTTTGTCATTTATATTGAATGTTACTTTTCCTTGATTGCAATTGATGACAACACCTGCAGTATTAAGAAAAGGTCTCCCAAGAATAATGGACATATTATCATCTTCAAGCATTTCAAGCACAACAAAATCAGTTAAAACCATGCAATTATGAGAAACTTGAACAGGAACATCCTCGCATATACCAACAGGAATAGTAGTTGACTTATCAGCCATTTGCAAAGATATATCAGTTGGTATCAACTTTTCTAGCTGGAGTCTCTTGTAGAGAGAAAAAGGCCTAACACTAACTCCAGCTCTCAGATCACATAAAGCAGTTCTAACATAATTGTTCTTAATAGAGCAAGGAATAGTTGGTATTCATGGATCACCAAGTTTCTTTGGAACCTTACCATTTAAGGAGTAATTAGCAAGCAAAGTAGAAATCTCCTCATTAGTAATCTTCCTTTTATTAGAGACAATATCCTTCATATACTTTGAATAAGGAGGCAACTTAATAGCATCAGTCAAAGGAATTTGCAAAAATAAAGGTTTCATCCACTCACAAAACTTGTTGTAGTGTTCTTCCTCCTTTGACTTGTGTTTCTTACCTGGAAAAGGCATAGGTTTCTGCACCCAAGGTTCTCTCTCTTTACCATGTTTATTAGCAATAAATCTTCCTTTGTGTACCTAGTGTTTTTAGTGTGCTTCTCAGGTTCTTCCTCACCTTCCTCCTTATCAGGAGACTCATCAATATTACCACTCTCAGTTTCAGCATCAGAGACATATATACTATTAGGATCTACAGCAGGTTCAAGTGGTTCCTCAACTTTCTTATGTTTCTTTTTCTTCCTCTTACGAGGACTACCACTATCCTCACCTTGTTGTGAATAAAGGATCTTGAGTAGCTACACCACTCATAGTTCTAATTCCATAAGAATGTTTATTTCCTGAAGCATTAACTAGCATATCCTTTTGCACCTTAGCAAGTTGATCAAGTTGGGTTTGAACCATTTGAAAGTGTTTATAAAGCATTTTGATATCATTAGAAGTTGTTTCCACAATATCCTTCAACTCATGGATAGCTCTAGAGTTTTCCAATAAATGATTCTAAACTTGTTTATTAAAATTATCTTGTTTAACAATAAATGTGTCAAGTTCCTCTAAGCATTGATCAGGAGGCTTACCATAAGGAATATCACCTTCATTAAATTAGAGATAATGTACCTCAATAGTAGATGAGTGAGGAATTGGCTTACATAATTCTTCTATAGGAGGTAGATTCTTCACCTCTTCAGCTCTAATACCTTTCTCCTTTAGACACTTTTTAGCTTCCTTCATCACTTCATCATTTAATGCAAAAACTCCCCTCTTCTTTGTTGTTGGTTTTGGAACTGGTTCAGGAACAACTGGTTCAGGAGTAATAGGCTCAGGTGTATTCAGTTCAGTTGAAGTCCAATCATCATAATTATTGCTTATCTTGTTCATTAATTCTTCAGCATCTGTAGGAGTCCTTTTCCTGAAAACACAATCAGCAAAGCTATCTAGGTAGGTCCTAGAATCATCAGTTAGTCCATTATAATAAATATCTAGAAGCTCGTTTTGAGGTAATGGACATCCAGGATATGCATGAATAAAGGAACAAAATCTTTTCCATGATTTAGGCAATTTCTCTTCTTCTCCCTGTTTAAAATCAAAAAGTCTCTGCAAAGCAGCATGTCTAGCACTGGGAGGAAATACTTATGGAAGAACGAAGCAATCAAGCAATCAAGGCTATCAATGGAACCAGGAGGTAATCTATTAAACCAAGCCCTAGCTTCTCTTTTTAGTGAAAAAGGGAAGATCTTAGCAACAAAGTACTTGCGCATTTTAAAATCATCAGAGAACAAAGCACTCATAGTAGAAAGCTCATGCATATGAGCCAAAACACTCTTATTTTCAGTACCACAAAAAGGTTCTTTCTCAACAATATCTAAATAAGATAAATCAAGAGAGAAATCATAATCTTTATCTTTAATATCTATGGGAGAGGTGGCAAACTTAGGATCATAGGACTTCTTAGGCATAATAGTACGTCTAGCAAGGAGACTCTTAATAGCTCTAGCACCATGTGTGTTTCGGCACTCTTCAACAAATTCATCACTGAGCGCTATGTAACCATCATTAATACCATAACTCTTAGTAGACTTAGGTGAGCTAGCAGACATAACAGTGTATTCACTAGGATTTTCGGTATTTCCTAGACTAACCATAGTAGCATCTACAAAAGGACCTAGCGAACCACTCGCATCAAGCATAGTAGAAGTAACATCATGAGTATCAAAAGCAGTCTCAGATTCAGCAGTAGTAGCAGTGTGTGTAGCATGAGCATGTGGTGGTAGTGTGACAAGCTTACTTATAACAGATGGTGAATCAAGAGCAGCAGAGGTGTTTAGGATTGTACCTCTTCTTGTAGTGGATGGTAAAATAGGGAATTTTCCATCACGAGACTTCCCCATGATGAAAGGAGTAGCGGTGAACAATAATAGATCCAAGTGAACTTACAAATAAAGCTATGCTCCCCGGCAACGGCTCCAGAAAATAGTCTTGATGACCCACAAGTGTAGGGGGTCACATGTAAGGTTCCCAACCTTTAATAAGGTAGAGATCCCTGTATTTACAATGCTAGTCCCTGGATCAATAGCTAGCATCCACAGTTAAGATGTAATATCAAGATACAAAGGTCATAATACAACTTTATAACTAGGAATAAAATAAATCATTACATCTTACATAGCTCATTTGGCTATCTCATTACATTGCAGCAGAAATAACTATAGCATGGAGTCCTTCATCTTCAAAGTGCCACAGGCAAACATGTTGGTTGTAGACTTGTAATCCTAATCAACATACTTATCATCAAACAAACCTGCAACATAATAAGTTGCAGCCAAAAGGGTCAATACATTTGAATTGTATTGGCAAGTTTCACTACTATGTAGAAATAAGTGGATCCTATCATTACATGCATATTTGGCTAAGTAGGGTTTAGGCTAATTTGCAGAAAGCAATATAGTTTGGTCCTATCTTTTCAAAATAGTTTTGCTCTTTTGAAAATCTTTCTGAACTCCTTGGAAAACTCCAAGTGCTTCAAATCCCTTGTTGTCACCATCAAGTTTTACTTTGAGAAATTGCAATGTCGAGATCTTCCATAGCTTCAGGCCTTAGTTGCTCAGTATTGTCCATAACCGGGGACACGGCTAAGTACTTAGAATTTTGATCTTCTGCAGAAGTTGTACACTTTACCCACATGACACAATCTCGTCTTGATGCCACCAGTGGCCGCTGGATAAGTACTCACCAAAATGGAGTACTGGCAGATCGAGAATGTGACAAAGTCTTTCCATAGAAGTCCTCCCAATACACAATGTTAGCTTGTCAACCAGGCACCAATGTAGGGATAAATTCCCTTACACAATTCTAGTTAACCTGAAGATGCCAATGCATGGTTCTTCCACTATGTAGTTGACTGAGCCAGAGCCCATTTAGCATGTGGCTGTACACGGAAGCCACTGTACGAGAAACATGTTCAATCTCTAAGTCCCTGGGTGGTTTCTTCTAGTGCACACACAAAAAGAGACAGCCATATAAACATGGTTCCTTTTGTTGCCACCTTGTCCAAGCTTGAGTATCCTTGTCCACCCAGGTGGTTCATTGAGTACTTGTTTTATTATATAAAACATATGTCTTTTCAACTCTTCATATAATCATATCATGTATCCCATCCCAATATATAGTAGGGCTAAGCTTACTACAACTACAATGTTTCCACTAAGGGAGATATAATGATATCCTAATAGGATTTAGCATAGCATAAAATATAGTAGTCCTTATCATGCATGTTTCAAAAATCCACTAAGTGTAATGAAAATAGTAGGACTTGGATGATAGTGTCACTTCCTTTTTAGTCGAGAATGTTGGTTCACTTCTTGATCTTGCAAATATCACACTCTTCTAATTCCACTACAATTCAATCAAGCAAACACAAATTCAACTAGCATTCCAACCAATTTATCACACATAAAATAATAGAAACAAGGTTATGCATGCAAGCATGCAAAAGATAGCTTTATTTAGGTTCAAAGTGGTCATTTAGTAAAGTGGTAAAACCATTTGCAAAAGGTTTTATCTATAAACCATTTTTAAATCAAATCAATATTTTATGTGGTTGAAAATGCTTTTAGCAAGGCAATATTCTTAAAATGGTTCACCAAATATATTTTAATTCTCAAAACTTGGTGTTTACGATCAGAAGGTTTGAATCAAATCATTTCCCAAAGATTTTACACAAAAATCATTTCTAAACCAAAAACAATATTTTTATTTGACTAGAAATGTGCTACTTCAAATATTTACTCTTTAACTTCACAAAATACATTTTTAGATCCATAAGTTGGTTCCTATGGTCAGTAGGTTCACAACAATCCATTTTTCAAAGATTTCATCTCAAAAACATATCTAGAACAAAATTTATATTCAAAATAAGCCTACACATGTTTCTGCAAATTCAACCAATTTTCCAGAAGCAAAACATTAAACAAAATGCATGGTTGCAAACTACTTGTTCTGCTGAATCCATTTATATAAAATTTGCAAAATTTGGACGTGTAGAATTAAAGTTATGAATTTTACAAGTTTGAAATTCAAACAGATTCTATTTTCTGTTTTTAACAAAACCTTGTCCACGTGGCTCGTTCTTATTGGCCGGTACTGTTTCGTGCGGATAAACCTCTGTGAGTCGTTGGATCTAAATAAGATCGTGCGGTTATGGTTCAGCTCATACCCCTTCGCTTAAATCTATTCTCAGCCAACGGATCAAGATCTAACGGACAAAGTGCCTCTGACCATGGTTGGGCGGCGCTAGCGGCGGCTGGCGGCGGCGCACGCTCTGGCGGCGGGGCTGGCGATTCAGGAAGCAAGGAGGGTAACGGAGATGCTCACCGTGCTCGCAGGGAGATGCTGAAGCTCGACGTGTGGTCGTCTTGGCGAGGGGCGCTCAGGAACGGAGGGGATTGCTCGCCGGAGTTGCTGCGAGCGGCGGGTGTCTCTTGAGGTCGTCGGGGGCGAGGCTGCAGGTCGCCCTAAGGAAAACGGGAGGGTGCATTAGATGCGTACGAGCATGGGGAGTACGGGAGTTTCATTGAGAGGGCTTGGGGCGGTCTGGGCTTACCAGGGGGACTCGCCGGAGAAACGTCCAAAGACGGTGGCGCTTTGACGTTGACGAAGCCGAGCTTCTAGAGCGCACGGGAGCGAGCTGGGGCTATGGGAAGGTGCGCCTGAAGATGGGGAATAGGCTCGCGTGCTCTGTGAGGAGAGGGGCGACTGCGGTTCGCCGGAATTGGCTTGGAACGCCGTCGGAGACAGAGGTGGTGTGGGGGCAAATTCGAACAGCCATGGGGCAGAGAAGGAGGGGCGAGTGAGGGGAAAGAGAGAGGAGAGCGTGGCGTTTATGTATGCGTGATCACAGCGAAAAATAATTCAGGCAATAACTCGTATTCATCGCCGGAGTTACTGGCAGAAACGGCGAGGCGACGTGGTCGTGGTGGAGACGATGCTGAGGTGGCGTGGGGTCCAACGTTCAGCGAGAGAGAGAGAGAGAGAGAGAGAGAGAGAGAGAGAGAGAGAGAGAGAGAGAGAGAGAGAGAGAGAGAGAGAGAGAGAGAGAGAGAGAGAGAGAGAGAGAGAGAGAGAGAGAGAGAGAGAGAGAGAGAGAGAGAGAGAGAGAGGGCACAGGGTCCACTGCTCAGTGACTCAGCGGGTTGATCTCTGGGTGGAAAACGTTTCGCTGAGGGGGGGAAAGATGGGCTGCGAGTGGGCTTGCTGGGCCTGTTGGGTTGGGTCTGTTCTTTCATATTTTTTTATACCAAATGTTTTTCCTTTTCTGTTTGAATATTCTGATTTGATTTTCAAACAAATAATTCAAACACCAATTCAGATCAAACCACCACCAAACTTTGTATTTATTTTAATTCTGTTTAACAACACAATCCAAAGTCAAAAATAAAATAATACTTTTATTCTTTTAGGATCTATTAATAATTAAATAAATAGACCTTAGTCTTTAATTCAAATGGGTTTTAATTTTTTTAAAACTCAATTTGAAATCTAATCCAAACAAAAACCTTTTCAGTAGGTTTCATTTGAAAAACAAAAACACTTGGAAATCTTATTTATAATACATTAACAAGGTTTTAGTGTTTATTTAAAATGGAAAAGCCTTTACTTAAATAAAATTGGATATTATAAATCCTCATTATTTTATTTAAATAAACCTTTACTCTTTTATCAAATAGAAATATTTTATTTTCAAAAGCTTGGCCAAGATTTAATTTGGCTCTATAAAATAATCCTTATTTATAATTCTACCTTTTCTTTTGAAAACCAAATCTTTTTATTAAAAGATCTAAAAATAGTGATTCCAACTATTATAACTTTATTTATTATTTGTTTATGTTTTCAAATCCCTTTAGGATTTTTATTTGATCAAAATAGGTTTTGATGTTTCCAATTGGAATCAAAAGTTTCTTCTCACCCTAAATTTCAACAAATTGTTTATTTGTTTATTTATTTTTCACATTTCAAAATTTGGAAAATTTTGGGATGTGACATCGCAACAGTCTTCGCGGGTAGTATTACTCAATTTATTGATTCGACACAAGGGGAGCCAAAGAATACTTGCAAGCCTTAACAACTGAGTTTTCAATTTAGCTGCAACTGGAAATAGTTCTTGCTCACAGAAGTTTATTAGTAGCAACAGTTTCTAGTAGCAACAACAACAGTAACAGTGGAACAGTAGCAATAGTAACAGTAACGGTAAAAGTAGGATTCGAGTGCGGTAGGCATAGGGATGGATGGACGGGCGTTGCATGGACGAGTCTAAACATGTAACTTCAAGAACTAGGGCATTGCAGATAAATAATAACAAGCATCCAAGTACCAAAAAATCCTAGGCATGTGCTCCAAATATAGTCATACGTGCTCACAATGAGAACTTGCACAACATCTTCTATCCAGCCAGCCCGTGGCAGCGGGGCCTCTAGGGAACTACTGGAAATTAAGGCGCTCCTTTTAATAGAGCACCGGAGCAAAGCATTAACACTCCGTGAACACATGTGATCCTCGCACCACAGCCATCCCCTCTGGTTATCCCAATTACTATCACTTTGGGGCCTTTGGATCAGGACAATGATATGTGTACACAACTTGCAGATAAGATCACAAACAATACTATGATAATGATTCAATAATAAGTTTAGATCTGAGATCATGGCACTCGGGCCCTAGTGACAAGCATTAAGCACAACAAGTTGCAACAAAGTCAAATAGCACTAATAGAGATACTACGCACTATGCCCCTAACAGATCTTATTTGATTACATGATAGAACTCATCCAATCCCTACCATCCCGAAGCCTACAACGGTGTATTACTCACTCATGGATGAGGGAAACATCGGTGGTTGATGGAGATGCGTTGGTGATGACGATGGCGATGATCCTCTCCAAATTCCTCGTCCCGGCAGGGTGCCAGAACGGAGTTTCTGGATCCGAATCTTGGTTTTTCGTGGAAGTAGCGGAGCGGAACTATTTATGGAAAACTATCGAACCCCCTCTGTTTTTAGGTCAGAAGGTAACTTATAGGCGCGAAGGGAGGCCTAGGAGCTGACTCGGGTGGCCAGACCTCCTCTAGGCGCGAGGTCAGTGTGCCTGCGCCTGGGGTGGGTCTGGGCCCCCCAGGCCTCCCCTCTGTCTCCCCTTCTGGCTCCGTGGATCTTCTGGTGAGAAATAGTTTTTGGCATATTTTTCGGGATTTTTCCTGATAGTTCATTTTCTGCACAAAAACAAGACACCAAGGTAATTCTGCTGAAAACAGCGTCAGTCCGAGTTAGTTGTATCCAAATCACACAAGTTTAGAGAAGAAACAATAGCAAAGTGTTCGAGAAAGTAGATACGTTTTGGATGTATCAGACCCGGATTCCACGTTTGGAGACGATGAAGCCCAACAATTTGCCAGCTGGAACCCCGATGACGCACTTCTTAGGGTTAAGCATCCTGTTGTATTTCCGGAGATTATCGAAGGTTTATTTTAAGTCGGAGATTAAGTTGTTTGACTTTTTAGACATCACCGCTATATCGTCCACATAGGCATGAACGTTCCGACCAATTTGATCGTGTAGGCAATGTTGCATAGTCCGCTGGTACATAACACCTGCATTTTTCAGCCCAAAGGGCATCGTGAAATAGCAAAACGTGCCGTAAGGTGTGGTGAACAAAGTGGACAATTTGTCTGACTTCCTCATCTTTATCTGGTGGTATCCTGAGTATGCATCGAGAAAACACAAAAGTTCCGAGCCAGCCATCGATTTAATGACTTGGTTAATGCGAGGCAAAGCAAACGGATCTTTTGGACACGCTTTGTTCAAGCCAGTGTAGTCAACGCACATTATTAATTCTTTGGTTCCCTTTTTGGGGACAAGTACAGGATTGGCCACCCATCGGGTGTGAAGGACTTCTCGGATAAAACTAGACTTAAGTAACCTAGCTATCTCTTTGCCTATGGCGCGTCTCTTCTCATCTCCGAAGCGTCGTAGAGGTTGTTTCACCGGTTTGCATTTTGGATCAATATTCAAGATGTGCTCGGCAAGTTCCCTAGGTACACCTTTCATGTTGGCAGGTTGCCAGGCAAAGATGTCTCTATTCTGACGGAGGAACTCGACGAGCGCACTTTCCTATTTGATATCCAGGTTCGTCCCAATGGCGGTGGTCTTGGAGGCATCGCCTACCACAAGTTCCACCAGCTTGGTTTCTATGGAGTCCTTAAGGTTGGGGCGGAGTCAGAAATCTGCTTCTTCGACGCCGGCATCTCCGAGGCAAATACCTTGTCGCGTCCGAAGATGAAGTGGTACACGCTGTTGAAGGGGACCACCTCAAAGGTCATGCGTTCTTGGCAGTAATTATTAACATCGTCAAAAGCGACCTGAAGTGTGATGCACCCAAGGGACCAAGCCTCCTAGCCAGGAACTACGCCATGGAACATGGTGCTGGTCCGCCTTAGGTTGCCCTCCGTCAAGTTCATCTTGTGCAGCGTATCCAGGTACATGATGTTGATGATTCTTCCACTATCAATCATACATTTGGTGAACTCGTTGCCGTCAATCAGAGGGTTGATGACCATGGCATACTGGTTCTCCATAGGGATGAGGTATAGGTGATCCTTCCTGTCCCAAGTAATTGAATCTCCGACCAGCGCAGGTACATGGGGGACTGGGGGTAGAGTGCCCATCAGTATCCTCAGCAAGGTTTTCTATTGTCGGATAGTTGGGGTGACAAGGAAAGTTTGGTAGACAGGGGCCTTCTTCTCAAAGGGGTTCTTTCCCTTGCCATCGCTCTAGGCGGTGTGCTTGGGGTCAACATCCTCGTCCATGTTGCTTGAATCCTTGGACTCCTCATCCTTGTTCTTCCCCTTGCCCTTGCCTCGCGGTCTATGCTTCTGACTTCGCTTGTATCCGGACTCTGGGACCTCCTTGAGATCATTGACGAACTTGCAATGGCGATTGGTGTGAGTGGCTTTGCCGTTGGCGTCGAGGTGTACAAGGCATGGCATATCACGGTACTCCTTGTAAGTCTAGGGAACACGGAGCGCTGCCAGGGTAGTTTCACTACCGCGCTGATGCCCACGACCAGCCCCCTTTCCTCGGCCACGCTGCCCGCCATCACCCCGTCGTGCAAATGCCACAGCGACCATGTCGGAGGTTTGGTTTTCTTCTGGTGGGATTTTCCGCTTTGTGCTGCTGTTCCTCCTAGCTTGAGTTGGAACGGCCGTTGCCGGCAGGGAGCCGCGAGAATCATCGTCGGCAGCTGCGAACTCACTAGCCAGCTGGATCATCTGGTTGAGATCTAGCCGGTGATTGTCCTGCAAGCGCTTCAACTTATGTCAGAGCAATGTACATTTCTCCAACCCATCGATGAAGGCAGCCATGGCGGTTTGAGTGTGCACTCCTGCATAGGAATTCTTCATATCCAGCCAGGGAGAGAGGTAGGCGCGAGATGACTCGTCTTTCTCCTGCACGCACCGCTGTAGATCGCCAACAGTACAGGGACATTTATATGTTCCCTCGAAGTTCTTGGTGAACGCTTCTTGCATGTCCAACCAGTTGTAGATGGACTTCTCCGGCAAGTCATCAATCCATTGTCGGGCCATGCCCTCCAGCATCAGCGGGAGGTACTTGACGATAATGTTGGGGTTACCCCCGGCGATCTCCACCGCGTTGTCGTAATCCTGCAACCACGTAGCTGGTTTGGCGGTGACGTCATAGGGCTTGTTGGTCTTGTCAATCCAGAAACCCTTGGGGTAAGTTGCAGTCCGTATTACAGGTCCAAAGCAACATGGTCCCAGGTATTGTCCTTCCCGGGCCTCGTGAATCTTGTCCAGGCGTGAACGTGCATAGTATGGCTCTGGGCTTGCTATTTTCTTCTTGCCGCCAGGGGAAGGGCTGCGTGAACAAAGCGGGCCTCCTCCACCATGGTGGCTGCTAGGGGGCGACGGAGGCGGAGGTGGCGGTGGGTTAGCCTTCTTTCTGTTACCCTCCTGCAACACTTCACGCTTGTCACGGTTGCTTGTCGGACGCGGAGGGTCATGATGTGACCTTCTCTTCTTTCCTTGGTTGCGCTCTCCATCTTGACGGGGTTGCTTCGTGTTGTCTTGGATGACGATGCCGCTCTGCCTTGGCAGAGGCATGTTCGTGCGATGGTGAGCCTTGGGGTCTTCGCGATGTCGGGAAGACCGGGGCGGTGGCAATGGGCGACGAGGATGAGCCTTGCCTCCATGGTCGGAGGATATGGGGATAGCGTCCTTCCTGTTGCATGGATCCCTCCGTCTTCGTTCTGATGAACCCGTATGGGACCCGACATCATGAGGAGATTGGTCCCTTGGCGGCTTAGGTTGGATAGACTGGCAATACGCTAGGTCAGACTCAAGCCTCTAAGAGGTGGCCTTTTCCTGCTGTTTCACTGCCTTGGACACATGGTCATAGACCTGCTCCACAGCTGCGGGTGATCTATTCTGCTCCAGAAGGGTCTTAGCAACGGCGAGGTTGAGAATAGGAGTGGGCATCACTTGCCTGCCCTTGCTGTCAATGTATGGCTTGCCTTGTTGCGGCTTCGAGGGAGCCCATCCTAGGTTTCATTGTACACCAGGATTGTTGATGACGCGAGCCGAAGCTTTCTTAGCCTTCTGCTGCTTGATAAGAGTCTTGTATTCGGCCTCCATTGCTCTAGCTTTCTCTATTGACTTCTGCGCATCGGCCAGATCTCGATCTAGCTTTGTGCCTTGCTTCGTGATGGCCTGCTTCCTCCAGCAGTTGCTGGCGTTTCTCGTCAAGATGGACCACGTTCCGTATATGGGCCACGGTCATGGGATCGACGAGCAAGTTGCCGTACATCACTCTATCGGCTGGAGTGATTTGGGCAGCAGCAGATGTAGATGCCGGAGGCGGCGGGTTTGCGGTGTTGTTGTTACTCGGACCGGTGTTGAGTTCCTGCGGCTGCTGCACTGGGTTAGGCGGAGGGGGCATGACCTTTGCGCGATCATTGTCGGCAGCAACAGGTGGTCCCTTCCCTTTGTCGAGCGCTTTAGGTGGAGCTTGTGCGGGTTGATCTTCATCCATCGCGGTCCCAATGGCGACGAACACCTCTCAGGACATGACGACGTTGTTTGCCTGCTCGTCACGTTTGAAATCCTCCTCCATATCCTGCATAGCAGAGTCTAGCTCCTCCAGGCTGAAATCTATCTCCTCCGAGTCAGCGCTGATGTCGGCGTAGAGCTCGTCAAGAACGGAGTTGGAGGGTGCCGGGGATTCCTCGATTAGGGGTGGTGGTGGTGCGATAGCAGCAACGATGACTAGAGGCGGTGGTGCTGCTGCAGCGACAACGAGCGGAGGCGGTGGTGGCGGTGGCTGAGGCGGAGGGGCGCCGTCAAGGAGCACGAGCGCTGTTTGAGCTGCCTCCTCAGCTTCCGCGTAGTTGTCACATCCCAAGATTTTCCAAATCTTGTAATGTGAAAAATAAATAAACAAAATAAATTATTGTTGAAAATCAGGGTGAAAAGAAACTTTTGTTTTAAATGGAAATTAAAAATCCCATCTTGAACAAACTTTAATTAAAGTTTGAATTCAACAAAATCCAAATCAAGGAAAATGCATTCCTCAATGAATGTATCTGGGAATTTAAACACTTGGAAAATAAATCCAAACCCTAAAATCCTAATGATATTTAAAAGGATAAATAAATATCAAATAAGATTTTACAAATTGGAATCACTAAGTTTGGATCTATAAATAAAAAGATATGAATTTTATAAGATGAAGAAAGAAATATTAAATAGAGAATATTTAAAGACCAGATTAAACCTTGGCCTAATCCATTAAGCAAATGGATTGAATATAATCCAAATCCAAATAAAATAAAAGGATAAAGAATTGCCAAAATAAAATAAAATGGCATTAACCATTCTATCCCTATTTTAATAAAGACAAATCTCTAATAAGAATAATTATATAATTCATGAGAAAATAGTATTTTGGAATTTAGCCAAGTGGAGTAAAAGTTGTTTAATTAATTTAAATAAAATAAATCTTTCAAATAAAATTTAGGGAATTAAAACTATATTTAATCCCATTGGAATTAAAACAAATACCCAATTCAAATGATTTATGAATCATAATAAATACTTTCCAAATAATTCAAGATGAATTATTTGAACCCATATAAACAAATAAAAACCTACTAAAAAGGATTAGGAAAGTTTAAAGAATTTAAATGGTGTTTGAAAAATATTATTTAATCATATATGATTTAAAACTAGAGCCTATTTTGAATAATTAAAAGACCCCAACAAGGAATGATATTTTATTTCAAAATTGACTTCAGAATATAATACAAATCAATATTTAAAGCTACACAAATTTTGGCAAAGTTTTGAATTCAATTGAATGTTTGAATTTCTTATTCAAAATCAAAATAGAAAAATCAAAAGAGAAAAAGAAAAATAAACTGAACAAAAAAAAATGTGAAAAGGAAGCAGCCCAGCTCGATAGCCCAGTCAAGGCCCAGCAAGCCCACTCCCCACCCCACCCGAGCGAACCGTTATTCACTCGCAAACAAACCCGCAACATCGCTGACAGAAAGACCCCACCGCACCCTTCTCTCTCTCGCTGCCAGACGACCCCACAGCCACGTCTCCTTCTTCCCCACCCGCGGACGACGCCCCTCACCTCGCCGGCCGTTGCAGGCGATTAACACCCGGCTTAATTCGAATTACTGGTGCAATGAATCCTTCCCCTGACGACGCCCTCTTAACTGCCTGCGTTTCCCCTCCATTTCCCCTTTGTCGCCTCACCCTAGCGCGCCCCTAGGCCGCCCTAATTCCTCTATGAAGCTCCACTGCCCCGACGAGCTCCGGCATCGATTCCGGCAGCCCCTCGTCGCCCCTTGCCTCCTCGACCACACTCACATACTTCCTAGGCCCTGGCGCATCTCTCTGCATCCCCATCTCGCTCGCGCGTGCCCTACATCATCGGCAGCGACCACGACTGACTACACCGCCGCCTGTTTCCAACTCCGTCGACCTCTCCCCGTAAGCTCCGTCCTCTCCTTCCCCTCCTGATGATGAACTCATGATCTACAATCACATGCGCAGCTAATGCCGTCCTTACTTTACCTTTTTGTGCACCGTAGCGTCGCCCTCGACGACGACCGACCGAACCCGAGGCGTAGCTCAACTCCGACGAGCGATTAAAGGCATCCCCGTGCGCCCCCTTACCAGCCAGTACCGCCTTGAGCTTCCCCACGCCATGACGATCACGTTGAGACACTCCCTTTCCTCCCTTCCTTCCTGAAACCGCCGTGACGCCGTAGCCAGACACGCCGCCGCCACCTGCCGCCGCCAGCGCCGCCCGTCTCTGGCAAGCGTGCTGTGCACCATGCGATCAGGATCTAGCGGCTAGGATAGAAACTGGACGAAGGGGTAAGTAACACCTCTGTGCCGTGCGATGCAACTAAAATCTAACGGCCCATATTTGCCGATCCGCGCGAAACGGTATGCTCCAATAGGAGAGAGCTGCGTGTCACAGAATCAGGTTTAAAATCTGAATTTGATCTATTAGTTGCTCAATTTTGTAAAATCTATAACTTTCAAACCACACGTCCGAATTTTGCAAACTTTATATCAATGGATTCAGAAAAACAAGCCCTAGCCAACCATGCACTTTGTTTACTAAAAATCTTCTGTTAAATTGATTGTTTTTGCAGAAACTTGTGTATGCATGTTTAGAATGTAAAAAATTGTTCTAAAATGATTTTGGGGATAAAATCTTTGGCAAATGGTTTGTTTTGAACCTACTGACCCTAGGAATCAATTGGTGGTTTAAAAAATGTATTTGGTAAAGCAAGGGTACAAATCTTTGAATAAAAGCATTTCCAGCCAAATAAAAATGTGGATTATGGTTTAAAAATCATTTTTGGAGAAAACCTTTTTGAAAGTGTTTTGATTTAAACCCTCTGACCCCAAACACCAAGTTTTATGTTTTGAAAACATATTATGTGAACCCTATAAAAATTATTGCTTTGCTAAAGGCATTTTCAACCACATAAAATAACGACTTGATTTAAAAATGGTTTATGAAGTAAAACCTTTTGCAAATGGTTTTGCCACTTTATAAAATGACCATTAGGTGTTTTAAAATGTTTATGACCCATTAGTAACCACTTTTTCTAATAAAACAATCTTTTGCATGTTTGCATGCGTTGCCTTGTTTTTATCATTTTATGTGATGAATTGCTTGAATTGTAGATTGAAATATTGTTTGCTTGATTGAATTGTAGTGATTGAAGTGTGTGAACATTGCAAAGATCAAGGAGTGAACTTATACCCTCTACCAAAAAGGCAAGTGATGCTTCATACTTTTGTCCCATTATTTTCACTATGCATTAGTGATATTTCTAAGTAGGACTTGCATGGAATTTTTGCTAAGTATAAACTATGCCATGGGAAATCCTAGTAGATGAAACCTTAGTAGAATTCTCCAAAGTTAAGATTCCTACTACTATCATTCTTAGCTTAGCTAATAGAAAACAAGGGTGGAATATATATTCATACTATGGAATATTTCCAAGTCAAGGACTTGAGTTTTGTTTAATAAAACAACTAAGTGAATGAATCACCTGGGTGGACTGGAAGGAATGGATTGTGTTGAGTGGTTCACAAGGCCCATTTCTATGGTTTACCTTGTGTATCTCACTTGTGGATGGCCACCCAGGAGCAAAGAGATTTGAGATGTCAAATGTTGAGAAGCTTCAAGTGCAGCCACCTGGCATTATGGGCTCTGCCTGGATCATATAGGTTGCAAGAACTTAGACAAATGGACAGTTGGTGGTAGGGGTTGATAGGTTGGAACGCGTCCATTTTGGTCTAAGGGAAGGATTCTAAAAGATTTTGTCTTGGTGAAACCAAGACTTGTGGGGAAAGTGCACCACCTCTGCAGAGTGTAAAATCTAAGTACTTAGCCATGTCCCTGGCAAAGGACAATTTGAGCATCAAGACATGGAAGCTATCAAGAATCTCATCATCCCAACTTCTAAGTTAAAAACTTGTGGGTGAACAAGGGTTGAAGGATCACCAATTTCTATTGGGAGATGCCTTGGGAAAGATTTTGTCAAGCAAAAACTTAATGTTTTCAAATGATAGGAAAAATCTATTTTGAGCAAAGCAAGCCTAAGCTCCACTTAGCCAAATGTATATAGATGATAGAATCCACTATACTACCATAGTATCACTTGCCAATACAATTCAAATGTATTGACCCTTGTGGCTGTAACTTATTATGTTGCAGGTTTGTTTGATGTTAGTGAAGTTATTGATTAGGATTACAAGTCTACAACCAACATGTCTGCCTGTGGCACTTTGAAGATGAAGGACCCCGTGCTATTGTTATATTTTGCTGCATTGTAATGAGATAGCCAAATGAGCTATGCAAGATGTAATAAATTATTTTATTCCTGGTTATAAAGTTGTATTATGACCTTTGTTTCTTGATATTACATCTTAACTGTGGATGCTAGCTATTGATCCAGGGACTAGCATTGTAAACACAGGGATCTCTACCTTATTAAAGGTTGGGAACCTTACAGTAGTTGTTGACGGTGTTCACCATGCTTTCGAAAGTGAGGCGTCCTTAAGCCTGCTGCCTCCTTAGCGTATGTCGGAGAAGTGTACCTTGGTCCAGTCCTTCCACAAAGTGATACATGGCATCATCATTGGGGTAATGCGCCAGGTTGGCCCGTATACGAAGCCACCTGGCTAGGTAATCGCGGGGTTTTTTACCCTCTCTATGCACGCAACACGCCAGATCGAAGATGGTCACCACTCCGACGAACTTGGATCTCTGTTGTCCAGACGCACAGGCGAATCTGGCGGACTTGCAGCGATCTTCCACCATTATGTCCTGCACAGGGGCGTTTTGGGTGGGCCTTGAATTTTTCCGATCTTTACCGGCAAACTCCTAAAAGAGATCCGACTTCGATCCTTTCGTGAACGTATCCTGCCTGTAGGTGGTCCATGCGGGTCTTGACGCTCCGACTTCCAGGGAACTAGTGCCTGAGTCGGTTTCGCCGATGAAGAGGTGGATGTCCCCGATTGGGATGATCGAGCAGCGAGTGGGGTTCGTCTTCACCGGGATCCATAACTCGTCGGGAGGGACGATCGGAACGTTGCCAGAGAAGAGAACACGGACAATGGCTACGGTTTCACCGATTCCCGCGAAGAGCTTGGACCTCGCCCGCTGTAGAGCCTGAAGCTCCTCTTGCCCCACGGTGGGCGCCAACTGTCGTGGTATTGCCGACGAGTACGCCATGGAGGGCTCCTCACAGTGAGTGTTTAGAGACGTGGGGTAAGGCGAACGGTTGACGGGTACAAGGTAACACATCTTACCCAGGTTCAGATCCCACGACGGTGGCGGAATCCTACTCCTGCTATAAATCACTATAATGGCAATACGCCGAGTTACAGGGATTGGTTCGCTGTGCGAGGTATGAGTTGAGTTATCTAGGTTATGCCCTAAAGGCTCCCATAGGCCCGGCTTATATAGTCTCCAGGTCCTAGGGTTACAGGGAAAGTCCTATCCGGACAGGTTACAGAGTCCTACACTGCATACAACTAGTCTAGCGTGCCTTGCACTCTAAGGCTCCGGGTACGTTGGTGACTCCTCCGTAGTCTTCCTTTATCCGGCATGGGCCTCTATTCTGGATCCATCTAACTAGGCCGCCCAGCAGGCCATGAGCCTTGCTACCAACTGTGGGCCACCCGGGTTATCCAGATAGGAGACACGCTATGAGGATACCCATATAGCATATCTCCAACACTAGGTTTGAGGTCTCCGCTATCATTTCTACTTCAATTATGTCACAATTTTTACCTTCAAAAAAAGATGTTACCCGCAAAAAGGAGGTTACCCGATTTTTTTCATAAATTTTTTACACAAAAGAAAAGGATAGGTTATAAAGTGCTGATTTAAATTTG
The DNA here is from genome assembly GCA_910589765.1 of Avena atlantica. Classification (NCBI taxonomy): domain Eukaryota; kingdom Viridiplantae; phylum Streptophyta; class Magnoliopsida; order Poales; family Poaceae; genus Avena; species Avena atlantica. The sequence goes on along the minus strand of OU342738.1, from coordinate 246,364,903 downwards.
CTAACACTATTTTTTGCTTAGTGAGGACTTATTTATGAAAACTTGCAAATAGCAATCCTTGCCAAGTGTCCTGCAAAAAAAACACATGGCAAATAGCTCCAACTTAAGAACCAAAAAATGCAATGAAAAATGGTGGGTGCGCCTTTTCACCTGAAAGAAGTTGTGAAAGTATATGCGCTTAGTTACGAATGCTTATGGAAATTTTCTCCATGGTCTTGAAATTAGGAAAAAATCTCATTAAAAAATTGTTATATGTTGGTGGAGACTTATATGGGAAAATGTAGTTATGACCATCGCTTTAATTGGATCACGTAAGTACTATGATGTCTATCGGTTATAACTCTCTCTTTCAAATTAGACTTACGTCCCGCTATATTAATATAGCAACCATACTGATACAAAAGTTTGAACCAAATAAAATGCTAAGGCAGCAACACAAACATACCTAAAAGAAAAGGAAATAAAGACAACGACGGATCGATGAAGCGATAATGACCCGCAACTGCTAGCCCTCCAAATTTGACCCACCATGCTACAAGCACCCCGAAACTCCTAGTGCAAGAAACACCTTCAAAAAGGGAAGCACCATCGACACAACGCTCTTGCCCGGACTAGACTGGTCCTAGGGTTTCCCCCAGCGCTTAGAGTATAGTGTCCATGGATTTCCATGACGCCCTCCAGGAAGGAAAGGTGCCATTCGAAGCGGCACCGCGTCAGGTCATACTAGCCGACAAGGATTTCTCCTGACACCCATCCTAAAAAACTCTAGCGCCACGAAGCACCACCACCTAGCTTTGCCACCCACCAGCATAGGCCACGACGATCTTGTAGTCACCATGACCCGTCTTTTTGAGACATTAGCCTGTGTCCTAAACGATGGAGGCACACGACATCGCCGGTACTAAGAACAGCAACCTCGCAGCTAGTGGGACCCACCTCCACCACCGAGAGGCGGTAATCGACCGGACAGAGCAGTACAGCACACCATGCCAAAGCTGTTGGAGATATGCCCAAGAGGCAATAATTAAAGTAGTCATTATTATATATTTGTGTTTGTGATAAATGTTAACATTCATGCTATAATTGTATTAACCGGGAACATTAATACTTGTGTGATTTGTAAACTTGTTAGAGTCCCTAGTAAATCCTCTTTGTAATACTAGCTTGTTGGTTAGTAGATGATCATGGTTTCCGGATCATGAACATCGAGATGTTATTAACAACAAGATCATATCATTAGGAGGATGGTGTGATGGACATACTCCTATAGTTAAGCGTAGCATAAAGATCAAGTCATTTCAATAGTTTGTTTGCTATAAGCTTTCAGATACATAGTAACCTAATTCCTTCGACCATGAGATCATGCCAATCACCATCACCAGATGGATACTTTGATGACATCAAACACCACACCGTAACTGGATGGATATAAAGGTGGCATTGAGTGTTTGGAAAGTATGTGTTGAGGCACATGGATCAAGAGTGGGATTTGTCCATTCATATGACGGATAGATATACTCTAGGCCCTCTCGGTGGAATGTCATCCAATTAGCTTGCAAGCATGTGACTAGCTCACAAGGGATCACATATCAGAGGAATGAGTGAAGAGTACTTATCGGTAACGAGGTTGAACTAGGTATGCAGAGATACCGACAATCAAACCTCGGATAAGTAAAGTATCACGAGACAAAGGGAAATTGGTATCATATGTAAATGGTTCATTCAATCACAAAGTAATCGTATACATATGTGGGAACCATATGAATTTACAGATTCCTCTATTGGTTATTGATCGGAGAAGAGTATCGATCATGTCTGCATAATTCACGAACCATAGGGAGACACACTAAAGGATTCGATGTTTTTTAGTAGATAAGGAAAATTATTAAAGAGATCGAATGTTGTCCAGAGTCTCGGATGGGATCCGGGATATCGCAAGGAGATCCGGAATGGTCCGGAGAATATGATTCATGTAAGGAAAGTCCAATTCCGGAGTTCGGGAATGGTTTCGGTGTTTTCACTGGAATGTTCTAGAAGGGTCTAGAAGGTCCACCGATCCAGAGTGGGATTGGTACATGGATGTGTCATGACAAAGTGGAATGGTTGCATCGTGTCCTAGGTCACTTGGTTGGGCAATTGGAAGAGAGAAATCAAACTCTAGTTTGAAAGTCAAACTCTAGTTTGAAAAAGTCAAACGGCAACATTGGTTGCCAACTGGAGGGAGGGAAGGAATCCTACCTAAGGGAGGATTCCTCCCTCTCCCTTGCCACCAACCTATAAGAGGATTTGGGGAAGGATTCCCCTCCCCCCAACTGCCTCTACCACCTATAAAATGAGGGGTAGGGAGCCCCCTACCTCGCACCCAAAAAACCCCTAGCTTGGCCGCCTCCCTCTCTAGCCACTGCCACCTAGGGATCTCCTCCCAAGTCGCCGACTAGTTGCAAAAGCCCTAGCCCTAGCCTCCGGCCACCACCTACCCCCTTGGACGTCTAAACGCTAGATCGCCAAGGCCTCTCTTTTACTCCACCATACCTGCCCCGGCTTAGGCGAAGCCCTGCGGTATTTCCCCTCTAAACCCCAACACCACTTCGATATGCTTCTGGAGTCACGAGGAGAGATCTACATCCTCTGCTGCCTGCTGGAACATGGGAGAGGAAGGTCTTCATCGAGTACCGAACGTGTGACCGACTGCAGGAGCGTTTCCGGAACGCGGCACCGGAAGGATCATCTACGCGATCTTGAGATCGTCAAGTGAACGACTACATCACCCACGAGAATCCGATCTTGTTAACCGCTTTAGAATCTTCGAGGGTGAGTACTCTATCGACTCGTTGCTACAATCTAGTTGATAGATCTTGGCTTGTATGTGTTCATGCGGTAATTTATTTTTGTTTTCCATGCTACAAACCCCTACAGTGGTATCAGAGCCGTGTCTATATGTAGATCTAATGCACGAGTAGAACATAATGGTCATTATGGGCGGTGGTGCTTCTATTATCAATTGCTTCTTGTGTACTTTGCATCTTGCGGGATGGTGGGATGAAGCGGCCCGTGATAACCTTACATGACATCATTCATGAAACTTGCTCCACGCTCGACATGCAACTTTTATTGCATAAGTTGCTTTGCGGGTGTATGTCTCTCCCATCGTAGTGAAGATTCAATTTATAACAGAAACTTGATAATTCTTGGATCAACGTTGTGGTTCTTGTTCGTAAGTTAGAACAGTACTTATTTAAAAGCCCCAAACCACGTAAAGCATGCAAAGAAAATTAGCGGCGTATAACTTTGTTTTGCAGGTGTGTGTTGTGATGTGATGTGCTCAGTTGATAAAAAGCCCGTTGGGAACCCCAATAGGAAGGTATGATGAGCACAGCAGGAAGTTTCCCTCAGTTATAGAACTAAGGTTATCGAACCAGTAGGAGAAAGAAACCACGTCTGAAGGTATTTCTAGCAACGTGGAACCTGCACACAACACAACAAAAATACTTTTCCCCAATTTATCTGTAACATCCCTAAAATCATGTTTCAAAACTCATGCATATCATCCATGCATCCATGATCATTTAGGGTTCCATTTCAAAACCATTTCAAAACAGGAGCATCTGATGCTCATTATTTTATGTGAGCAACTATTAATCTAATGCCACTCTCACTTGAAGAGATTATTTGTTTTAAACCAAGCCTTGCTTGCTCTCTTATTACTTTGTTTGATTGTTGGAGTTTGGAGAAAAATTTACAAAACAAATATGATTTGAAAACCATTTTTCAAAACTTATTCAAATCAAGTGCTATATCACTGTTTATTTTGTTCAATCAAAGGGACCAAGCTAGTACAGAGAGACCACTTGGTTTCATGCCCAAAAATGTGAGTGCTACACTCTACAAAAATCCATAAAAGATTTGAATTCAAATGACCTTTGAATTTATTTGAAAATGCATCCAGAAAATTAAAACAGAAATAGAAAAGGAGTAAAGAAAAGGAAAAAGGCCAGCATCGCCAATCTGGCCCAACACTGGATCCAGCCCAACAACCAGCCCACCCGGGATTCCCCTCCTCTCCTCTGTTTCTCACCCGCTCGAACACACCCCTCTCACTGACGCCCCGGACCAACTTGCCCCGTCAGCGTCGTCCCCAAACCTCGCCCATGACTGAGCCCTCCGCCGTTTCCTCCCCGCGTCACTGTCGTTGATTGCATGAGTAAATGCCGTTGATTCGCCGAGTAACTCCATGCCCAGCTCCGGCTACTTAAACCCATCCCCCTCGCGGCCATTTCCCCCAACAAAGCTAGCCATAAGCGCCACCAGGCTGCTAGAATTTGTCCTCACACCGCCGCGGTACTGACAGATTCCAGCGACCGATTGTGGTAAGCCTCGTGCGCGCCTCGCTCTCTGGTTCATGCAAGTTTGTCCGCTATCACTTTGCGCATCTTCTGACGTTCGCCGTTTGCCTTATTTCGCACCAGAGCATCGACTCTGTCAAGCACCACAACTTCCCGACGCCGTCTCCAACTTCGGCAAGGAATTCCGGTGAGGTTCAACCGCCCCGTGCTTTTTCCTTGACCCCATCTTGTTCGCCTGAACAATGCGCACGCGCTGATGCCTTTCTTTTGTGTTAGGGCAGATCAAAACATCGCCAATGTCGCCATCCACCTAAGCCCGACGCCGCCCCCACTCCGACGAGCTCTCACGGCCACAACAGCACGCCCCCGTTTCCACGACGACCACGTTGAGCTTCCTCGTGCTTGTACGAGTCTGGTAAGCATCACCACTGCCCCCAGCCCTCACCAGTTTCGCCGATCCATCGCCGGCAGAGCCGTCGCCGCCGTTCTGGCCATTTGCGCCGCCGAGTTGTGGTCAAAGTGATTTGATCCACTGGATTTAGATCCAGTGGTTGAGATTAGAAGCTAGGCAAAGGGGTACGGGCAGATCTGAGCCATGTGTTTTAGTTAGATCTAACGGTTCGCAAGCGTGATCCAGCGCGAAGCGGTACCAGCCAACCAGAAGCTGCTGCGTGGCATGTTCTTCGTTTTAAAATTCTTAATGAAATCTATTAGATGTTTAAACTTGTTTAATTCATAACTTTTGTTTCCCACGTCCAAATTTTACAAATGTTATATCAATGGAATCAGGAGAGAAAGCTCTTTCCATTTATGCAATGTGTTTAATGTTTTGCTTCTGTTAAAATGGGTGTTTTTGCAGAAACATTTGTAGGCATAATTTGGGTATAATAATTATTTGAAAAATGTTTTAATGTTCAAATAAAGTTTATTTAGCTTGTTTTGTACTTGTTTATGATTCAGCACCATGCACTTGTCTTGTTTGGTGTAGAAAATCATCACATGGCATTATGCATGCATCCATATATTTTTGCTTGTATTTATTTTGTATGTGATTTTGGTGCTATTATCTTATGTGTAGATTTTGGTGCAAATAGTGATTGTGATTGTGAGGATTGTAACTAATCTCCAAACTACCAAGGCAAGTGGTGCTTCATGATTTATTCCTATGTTTTTAACTATGCATTAGAAATAATTTTGCTAGCCTTGCATGGTTATTTTGAGCTATATGCTATGCTTGGGAAATCCTAGTAGTTGTAGAATTGCTAGAAATATTTCTAAGTCTTATCAATGCCATGCTTAGCCTAGCTAGTAGCAACCAAGGGTGGTTATATATACATGCTATGAATAAACATTTCTAAGTCTTTGGACTATGTTTTTGCTTAATAAAACAACTAAGTGAATGAAGCACCTGGGTGGAATGGAAAGAATGGGTTATGTTTAGTGGTAACACAAGGCCCATTTCTATGGTTTACCTTGTGTATCTCACTTGTGGAAATCCACCCAGGAACAAAGGGATTTGAGATGCCATATGTTAAGAAGCTTCTAGTGCAGCCACTTGGCAATATGGGCTCTGCCTGGATCATATAGGTTGCAATAACTTAGCCATTTGGACAGTTGGTGGTAGTGGTATGATAGGTTGAAGCGCGTCCATTTGGTCTAAGGGAAGGCTTCTAAAAGGTCCTGTCTTGGTGAAAACCAAGTCTTGTGGGGAAAGTGCACAACCTCTGCAGATGGAAGAATCTAAGTACTTAGCCATGTCCCTGGTATTGGACAACTTGAGCATCAAGACATGGAAGCTATCAAGAATCTCCTCATCCCAATTTCTAAGTAAAAAAAACTTGTGGTTGAACAAGGGTGAAGGACCCCAATGTCTATTGGTGGTTCCTTGGGAAAGATTTTGGCAAAGAAAAACTTAGTGTTTTCAACTAATAGGTAAAACTTATTTTGAGCAAAGCAAGCCTAAGCTACACTTAGCCAAAATGCATATAGTATCTAGTCCACCAATATTCTACTAAGGTATCACTTCCCAATACTATTCCAATGTATTGACCCACTGTGGCTGTAACTTGTGATGTTGCAGGTTATTCTGATGATGATTAGGAGTCATGAGTCTACACTCAACATGCTTGCCTGTGGCACATGAAGATGAAGATGAAGATGAAGACTTTAGAATGTGAGACAGAGTTTCCCAAGGCTCTCAAGGACCTTATGGTTTCCATGGGAACACATGGTGCAGCTGTGTACAAAGGTTTTCCTGTGATGGATGAAGGAGTTGAGTACTGGTGGGTGCAACTTCACTTGTATAAAAACAAGGAAGACAATCAAAAGGACTCAGGTTTCTGCATGGTCACCAACTCAGTGATGCATACCACATTCTTTGATTCAGCAAGGGATGCATCTTGGAAGGCCATCAAAGAACTTGGTGATAGAATCAAGTGCAGAATACTTAACACCCAGAATGATCTTAGGGAAGACAAGAAGCATACCCAAGAGTTAGAGGCTACCAACCAAAGCTTAAGGAAGGACATCATAGACTTAGCAATGGAGTCTTGTGATCTTGACAAACAGATTGCCTCTAGGGATGCCCTGTTAGCCAACTTGGCAAGTGAGATGGGATTGTAACGTACTTCGTTAGTTGGACCACCACACCTATCATTTTATTTCCCAAATGTTGTTTAAAATAAGTTGAACCTTGGTTGTTTGTAATGAATCCATGTATGCCATGACTTGTGTGTTTTGATTTCCAAAGTTATGCATGTGATGCCTTGTCTTGTGATTTGTCTTAAATTGTGTTGATTCTAACTTTTTATATCTTATTAAATAGATGCCTAATGTTACCATCAGCATGGCTGAAGAGTTCAAGGGAACTCGTTTTGGCACTCGTATTATTGAGCTCACTAGTCTGATCAATCTCCCTCTTCCTACTATCATGATGCTTCCCCTCACCAAGTTTGAGAGGAAAGACCTTTGGGGCTTCAAGGTTAATCAGCCAGGATGCCAGACTGAGCCAGCCACGGAGGCCATCATCTTCAAGCTCATGCATGATGACAAGGAGAGAGGCCTAGAGGTAGTCATGCAGGATTTGATTGGACGTTTACTAGGGAGACACTCTCGAGAGGTTAGAGGTACTCACTTCCACACCTTTGGTAGACGTGATGATGATGGTGAGGCCATTGACTTTGAGGATACTTCGAGAGAGACGACAGAGCCGATTCGCCTATACCTCCAGGACTTAGAGGTTATTCTTTGGAACATAGACACTGATAGGACCAACGTCATGCTTAGCAATGACGAACTCCAGGTGCAGCTTCGTGAGAAGGACAAGCTCTTCGCGGAGCAAGATGAGATAGTCAAAGAGATGGAGGCCAAGTTTGAGAGTCAGGACAGAAAGTTCAAGAGTCAAGAGAAGCGAGTCCAAGATAGGAACAAAAGGATTCGAGACATGACTGCAGAACTAGAGGCCAAGGACTTCGAGCTCGAGCATCAGCAAGGTGTGATTGAGAGGCTTCGTTCACAGAAGAGGGCTCCCAAAGCCAAAGTAGAGACCTTGACCACCAATGTCGAGGAATACAAGACCGCAATGGAGAATGCAGGTCTTACACTTGTTGATGAGGAGGTTGATGCCGAGGAGTAGTGATGACTACTCATTTACCTTTATTTTATCATGTCTTTGATTATTGAGTCGCAATGACCATCCAACATGTGGATGGCTTGCTATTGGTGTGTTTACTTTTCCAAAAACTTGTTGTCTATGTTGTTGAAACTTTACTACTGTGATGCATGATTGTGTTTTGGTATGTGATGTATTGTGCATGTTAGCAACTATGGGTATCTCATTCTTATCCTTATTGAAAACCACAGATGCCTCCCCGACGTGCCAATCCCAACCCCAACAACAACAACATCACCCCTCAGATGCAGCAGATGATGACAGATCAGACTCAGTTGATGCAAATGATGACCACGTTCATCCAGAATCAGAACAACAACAACAACAATAATAATAACAACAACAACAACAACAATCAGAACAACCCACCGGGTTTTGACATGCTTACCAGGTTCTTAAGACTGAGGCCAGCAAAGTTCTCAGGAACTACTGATCCTATGGTGGACAATGATTGGCTACGCTCTGTGAACAAGGACTTGGTAACTGTTGGCTGTACTGATGAAGAGAAAGTCAGATTTGCAGCTCACTTGTTGGAAGGACCAGCAGCCACTTGGTGGGATAACTTCCAGATCACCACTCCCATTGAGGATGTGACATGGGCTATCTTTGAAGATGGTTTCCGTACTGCTCACATCTCATCTGGAGTGATGAGTTTGAAGAAGAAAGAGTTCCATAACTTGAAGCAGCGCCACCGCAGCGTGGCTCAATATATTGAGGAGTTCAACAATCTGGCGCGATATGCACCGGATGAAGTTGACACTGATGCTAAGAGGAAGGAAGAGTTCCTTGAAGGTTTGAATGATGAATTGAACCTGTAGTTAGCTGTGGCCTATGTTCCCACATACCAGTCTCTTTGTGACAAGGCTGCTATTTTGGAGAGCAAGATGAAACAAGGTGAAAGCAGGAAGAGAAAGCACTCTGACAAGCACAACTCGGGATCGTCTCACAAGCGTTCCCATTATGATGACAGTGGGAGTTCTGGATCCCACAAGCATGGGAAGTTCAACAAACACCACAACCACAACCGTTATCATGACAACAAGCACCACCGTAGTCATGACAATGATAAGTACAAGAATCACAAGGGTGGATATAAAAGCCACCACAATGGAAGTGGAAGTGGCAGTGGAAGCCAGCCTGTCAAGAAGGATCTTAGTCAGGTTGAATGTTTCAAGTGCAAGAAGATGGCGCATTATGCAAATGAATGCCCAGAAAAGAAAGTTGAAGGACCCAATAAGCCCAACCCTTTTTAAAAGGGACAAGTGAACCACATTAATGTGGAGGAGATCTATGAGGAATCTGATGCTGTGGTTGGTAAGTTCAAACTCAATTCTATTCCAGCACTTGTTCTTTTTTATACTGGTGCATCGCATTCATTCATATCAAAAGCATTTGTTGATAGAAATGGGTTTCCAACTGAAAATGTTGGGTGTCCAATAAAATTAAGTTCTCCAGGTGGAGATATGATAGTAAGTCTTGGATGCCGGGATCTAGTGATAGAGTTTGGAAAACATAAGTTTCCAGTGAGTCTGATAATCCTAGATTCCCAAGGACTGGATGTAATTTTGGGAATGGATTGGATGACCAAGTATGAAGGAGTACTAGAATATGCCAATCGTACTGTTGCACTCACAACCCTGGAAAAGAAAAGGATTAGGTTCAAGTCTAACTTTGAATCAAAAGGGAGTAAGCTAAATTCTCTTAAGGGGGTTAGCATAGACAGTGTGCCTATTGTGAGTGAATATCCGGATGTGTTTCCGGAAGAATTGCCGGGAATGCCACCAGATAGAGATGTGGAGTTTCTTATTGATTTGCTACCAGGATCTGGACCAATAGCAAAGAGACCGTACAAGATGTCAGTGGATGAGTTGAAAGAACTCAAGAAGCAGCTTGGAGAACAGTTGCAGAAAGGATTTATCCAACCAAGTTCTTCATCTTGGGGAGCACCAGTTTTGTTTGAAGTCAAAGGTTATGCATTGATTATCGTTCACTCAATGAGGTGACTATCAAGAACAAATACCCTTTGCCTAGAATCAATGACTTGTTTGATCAGTTAGAAGGAGATTGTGTGTTCTCAAAGATTGATCTTCGGTCAGGTTACTTCCAGCTCAATATAAGAGAACAAGACATACCTAAGACTGCTTTCACCACTAGGTATGGATTTTATGAGTACACCGTGATGCCATTTGGTTTGACCAATGCACCAGCTTATTTCATGAATATGATGAACAAGGTTTTCATGGAATTTCTTGATAAGTTTCTTGTCGTTTTTATCGATGACATTTTAACCTACTCCAAGAGCAAAGATGAGCATGAAGGACATTAACGTTTGATACTTGAGAAGCTTAGAGAGCATAAGGTGTATGCCAAATTCAGAAGGTGTGAATTTTGGTTAAATGAAGTTGGTTTTCTTCGACACGTTGTGTCAGGAGATGGTGTAGCAATTGATCCTTCTAAAGTTCCAGCTGTAACTGAATGGGAATCTCCCAAGTCAGTGAAAGAGGTTCGTAGTTTTCTTGGCTTAGCAGGTTACTACAGAAGGTTCATTGAAAATTTCTCCAAGGTAGCTAAGCCTATGACAGAATTGCTAAAGAAAGACAAGAAATTTGCTTGGTCTGAAGGCTGTGAACTTAGCTTTCAAGAATTGAAGAAGAGGCTAGTGACAGCACCAGTCTTATGTTTGCCAGATTTGGAGAAAGATTTCCAAGTGTATTGTGATGCATCTCATCATGGATTAGATGTAGTACTTATGCAAGAAGGGAAAGTTGTGGCTTATGCCTCGAGACAACTCAAAACTCATGAAGTAAACTACCCTACTCATGATTTAGAGTTAGCCTCTGTTGTCCATGCGCTCAAAACATGGAGACAGTATCTTTTGGGAAAGCGATGTGAAGTGTTCACAGATCACAAAAGTTTGAAGTATATCTTCACCCAGAAAGAAATTAACATGAGACAAAGAATATGGCTAGAACTCATCAAGGACTATGACTTGAGTTTGACATACCACCCCAGTAAAGCAAATGTGGTAGCGGATGCTCTAAGACGTAAAGTTTTTGTGAATGGCCTTACTAAGGGAGAATTGCCAGATGATCTGTGTGCCCAATTTAGAGATCTCAGATTGGAGATTGTGCCTGAAGGACATCTCATGTCTTTGGAAGTTCAACCCACTTTGTTGGACAAGATCAAAGAAGCCCAAAAGGCAAATATGGAAATTGAAGAGATTAATGAAAAGATTGGCAAGGGGAAAGCTAAAGGATTCCATGAAGACGAACAGGGTACTTTGTGGCATGGAAAACGTATCTGTGTTCCACAAGACCCGGAGCTTCGGAAACTGATTTTAGAAGAAGCACACAACTCACCATATTCCATTCATCCGGGTAACACCAAAATGTACATGGATATGAAAGAAAGATTTTGGTGGAATAATCTCAAGAAGGACATCGCCGAACATATTGCTCTGTGTGATGTATGTAGTAGAGTGAAAGCGGAACATCAGAAACCAGCAGGATTGTTACAACCACTACCTATTCCTGATTGGAAGTGGGACAAGATTGGCATGGATTTCATCACCGGATTGCCAAGGACCAGGTCAGGATATGATTCTATTTGGGTAGTAGTGGATCGCTTGACTAAAGTGGCTCATTTTATACCCGTGAAGACAACTTATACAAGTGCTAAGTTAGCCAAGATCTATATGAGCAGAATTGTATGTCTACATGGAGTACCCAAGAGTATTGTGTCTGATAGGGGAACTCAATTCACTTCTCATTTTTGGAGGCAACTACATGAGTCATTGGGAACGAGGTTGGAATTCAGCACTGCTTTTCATCCTCAGACTTATGGACATACAGAAAGGACTAATCAGATTCTTGAAGATATGTTGAGAGCATGTGCTCTAGACTATGGAGCCAGTTGGGATGAAAGTCTGCCTTACACAGAATTCTCTTATAATAACAGCTATCAAGCCAGTATTGAGATGGCACCATTTGAGTTTCTCTATGGGAGAAAGTGTACCACCCCATTACTATGGAATGGTGTGGGAGAAAGAAGTCTATTTGGACCAGAACTAATCAAAGAGGCTGAAGAGAAATTCAAGATTGAAGATAGCATAGTCCCGACAAAAGAGCTACGCAGATCCTAAGCGTAGAGAAGTCACCTATGAAGTAGGTGACAGAGCTTATCTTAGAGTGTCACCACTTCATGGAGTGAAGAGGTTTGGTGTCAAAGGTAAATTGGCCCCAAGATATGTTGGACCATTCAAGATTCTGAGTCGTAAAGGAGAAGTAACTTATGAGATTGAATTGCCAGAGTCTTTGTCAGCTGTCCATAATGTGTTCCATGTGAGTCAGCTTAAGAAATGCCATCCAGAAATGGAAGAGACTTGTTTGAAGGATACTATACCTTTGGAAGAGGTTCAATTGGAGAGTGACCTCACTTATGAGGAGAAGCCTATCAAGATTCTTGAGACTGCTGAAAGAGTTACTCAGACTAAGACAATCAAATTCAGCAAAGTTTAATGGAATCATCATTCCGAAGAAGAAGCAACATGGGAAAAGGAAGATGATCTTCGGAAAGACCACCCTCACCTATTTGCTAGCCAACCCGAATCTCGAGGGCGAGATTCACCTTAATGTTGGAGATATGCCCTAGAGGCAATAATAAATGTAGTTATTATTATATCTTTGTGTTTATGATAAATGTTTACATTCATGCTATAACAATGTTAACAAGGAAACATTAATACTTGTGTGATTTGTAAACTAAATTAGAGTCCCTAGTAAAGCCTCTTTATAATACTAGCTTGTTGGTTAATAAATGATTATGGTTTCCCTATCATGAACATTGAGATGTTATTAACAACAAGATCATATCGTTAGGAGTATGATATGATGGACATACTCCTATAGATAAGTGTAGGCTAAAGATCAAGTCATTTTAATAGTTCAATTGCTATATGCTTTCTGATAAATAGTAACCTAATTCCTTCGACCATGAGATCATGCTTATCGCCATCACCAGAAGGATGCTTTGATGACATCAAACACCACACTATAACTGAGTGGCTATAAAGGTGGCATTGAGTGTTCGTAAAGTATGGGTTGAGACACATGGATCAAGAGTGGGATTTGTCCATCCATATGATGGATAGATATACTATGGGCCCTCTCGGTGGAATGTCATCCAATTGGCTTGCAAGCATGTGACTGGCTCACAAGGGATCACATATCACGGGAACGATAAAAGAGTACTTATCAGTAACGAGGTTGAACTAGGTATGCAGAGATACCGACGATCAAAACCTCGGATAAGTAAACTATCGTGAGACAAAGGGAAATTGGTATCGTATGTCAGTGGTTCATTCGATCGCAAAGTAATCATAGAAATATGTGGGAGCCATATGAATTTCCAGATTACTCTATTGGTTATTGTTCGAAGAAGTGTCTCGATCATGTCCGCATAATTCACGAACCGTAGGGAGACACACTTAAGGATTCGATATTGTTGAGTAGTTATGGAATGATGAGTAAGAGACCGATTGTTGTTAGGAGTCTAGGATGGGATCCGGGATATCAAGAGGAGATCCGGAATGGTCCGGAGAATAAGATTCATATAAGGAAAGTCCTGTTTCGGGGTTGGAGAATGGTTCCGGTGTTTTCATCGGGAATGTTCTAGAAGGTTCCGGAAGGTCCGGCACTCCGGAGGGGAAGGGTACATGAATGTGTCATAACAAGTTGGAATGGTTGCATCATGTACTAGGTGTCATCGCTGAGCAAAATAAAGGGATAAATCAAATCCTAGTTTGAAAACTCAAACGCCAATTTGAAAAGTCAAACGGCAAGTTTGCTTGGTGGAGGGAGAGTAGGAAACCTACTTGGGGAGGAAGTCCCTCTGCCTCCACCGCCGGCCTTGGAAGCCGAGTTGGGGAGGGACTCCCCTCCCCTTGGTCGCGCCCTCCCACCTATATAAGGAGGGGCAGGGCTGCCCCTCCTAGACTACACCTTGCCCTCTCCAAACCCTAGCCCTAAGCCGCCGGCGCCAAGAACCTCCTGCTGCTGCCGCCGCCGCCTAGGGAAAACCCTAGCCACCGACTTGGGCTTCCCCAAGCCCTAGCCGCCGGCGCCAAGAACCTCCTGCTGCTGCCGCCGCCGCCTAGGGAAAACCCTAGCCGCCGACTTGGGCTTCCCCAAGCCCTAGCCGCCGGCCTAGCCCTCTCTCCTTGGTGTGTCTAACAACTAGATCACCGAGGCCTCTCTCATAGGTCATCATAGTCGCTCCGGCTTAAGGCAAAGCCCTGCGAGATCTCCCCTCTGCTTCCGGTACCACGCTGTCGTGCTGCCGGAATCGCGAGGAGAGTACTACAACCTCCGCTGCCTGCTGGAACAAGGGAGAGGAAGGTCTTCGTCGAGTACCAAATGTGTGACCGACTGCGGGAGCGCTGCCGGAACGCAGCGCCGGAAAGATCGTCTACACGATCTTGAGATCGGCAAGAGTACGACTACATCACCCACGAGAATCCGCTCTCGTTAAACACTTTGGAATCTTCGAGGGTGAGTTATTCCATCGACTCGTTGCTACAATCTAGTAGATAGATCTTTGCTTGTTTGTTTGTATGCGGTAGAAAATTTTTGTTTTCCATGCTACGAACCCCTACAGTGGTATCAGAGCCGTGTCTATATGTAGATCTGTTGCATGAGTAGAACACAATGGTCATTGTGGGCGGTGGTGCTTTTATTATCAATTGCTTCTTGTGTACTTTGCATCTTGCGGTATGATGGGATGAAGCGGCCCGGGCTAACCTTACATGACATCGTTCATGAGACTTGCTCCACGCTCAACATGCAACTTGTATTGCATAAGTGGCTTTGCGGGTGTCTGTCTCTCCCATTATAGTATAGAGCCAATTTACAACGGGCACTTGATAGTTCAAACATCAACGTTGTGGTTCTTGTTCGTAAGTTAGATCGACACTTATTGAAAGCCCCAAACCACGTAAAATATGCAAAGAAATTAGAGGCGTCTAACTTTGTTTTGCAGGGGTGTGCTGTGATGTGATATGGCCATGATTGTGATTATATTTGATGTATGCAATGTTCAAGTTGGCAACCGGCAGGAGCCATATGGTTGTCTTTAATTGATGTTAAGACCCGCGTGTCTATTCAAAGTAGTTGTAATAGTTGAAGCTGGTGGAAGACAATCATGGAGCAGCGTCATTGACCTTGATGCAATGCCGGTGATGATGGAGATCATGTTCGTGCTTGAAGATGGAGATCGGAAGCACAAAGAAGAAAGGCCATATCATATCACATATTATGAATTGCATGTGATGTTAATCCTTTATGCATCTTGTATTGCTTAGTTAACGACGGTAGCATTATAAGATGATCCCTATGCACATGAATTTCAAGTTCTAAAGTGTTCATCCTTAGTAAGCACCGTTGCTAAAGCTTGTTGTTTCGAAGCACCACGTGATGATCGGGTGTGTTAGATTCTGCAAGTGTATACAACGTGAGCAAGCCATATTTGCTCATGCAGAAGCTAAGGTTTGATCTTGACGAGCCTAGCATGTACAGACATGGTCTCGGAACACGGATCACCGAAAGGTAAAGCATGAATCATATAGTAGATATGATGAACATGTCGATTGTTTGCCATTGAAGCTACATCAACTCTCGTGATGATCGGTTTTGATGTGGTGGATTTGGTTCGTGTGATCACTAAAACAATGTGAGGGATATTGTTTTGAGTGGGAGTTCACCTAGATTAATTTAACTATTAATTAGAACTCAATTTGTCATAAACTTAGTCTAAACTATTGCAAATATGTTGTAGATCAATGGCGGCCCCTACCATCAATTTTAATGCGTTCCTAGAGAAAGAAAAGTTGAAAAACAATGGAAGCAACTTCGCGGATTGGTTCCGCAATTTGAGGATTGTCCTCAATGCTGGTAATTTGACCTATGTGCTGGATGCACCACTGGGTGACCCACCTGCAGCTGATGCTACCGATGAAGTAAAGAATGTTTACCTTGCTCGGAAGAATCAGTACTCCAATGTTCAGTGTGCTATCTTGTATAGTTTGGAATCGGAGCTTCAGAAAAGGTTTGAGAATTCAGACCCACATGATATTGTCCGTGAACTCAAATTGATTTTTGAGACTCACGCGGCAGTTGAGAGCTATGAGGCTTCTGAAAAGTTCTTTAACTGCAAGATGCAAGAGGGCAGCTCCGTCAGTGAGCATGTGCTTAAGATGTTTGGGCACGCAAACAAACTCCAAAGCTTGGGTATAGTGATTCCTAATGCTTTGGGGATTTACCGTGTCCTCCAATCACTACCACCAAGTTACAAGAACTTTGTGATGAATTACAATATGCAAAGCATGAACAAGCAGTTGCCAGAACTCTTCTCCATGTTAAAATCTGCAGAAGTGGAGATCAAGAAAGAGCACCAAGTGTTGATGGTCAATAAGACCACCAAATTCAAGAAAGGCAAGTCTAAGCAAAAGGGACACTTCAAGAAGGGTGGTAAGAAAGTTACCGCACTGACGAAGAAGACCAAGGCTGGACCTAAGCCTGATACTGAGTGCTTTTACTGCAAGGGAGAAGGTCACTGGAAGCGGAATTGCCCAAAGTACTTGGCGGATTTGAAGAATGGCAACATCAAGAAGAAAGGTATATCCGATATACATGTTATTGATGTGTATATCACTAGTACTCGTAGTAGTGCCTGGGTATTTGATACTGGTTCGGTTGCTCATATTTGTAACTCGAAACAAGTGTTGCAGAATAGACGGAAGCTAGCGAAGAACGAGGTGACGATGCGGGTGGGAAATGGATCAAAGGTTGATGTGATCGCGGTCGGCACGCTACCTCTTCATCTACCATCGGGATTAGTTTTATACTTAAATAATTGTTATTTGGTGCCTGTGTTAAGCATGAACATTATATCGGGATCTTGTTTATTGCGAGACGGTTACTTGTTTAAGTCTGAGAATAATGGTTGTTCGATTTATATGAGTAATATGTTTTATGCACATGCACCTTTGATAGATGGTCTATTCTTATTGAATCTCGATAGTGGAAATACACATATTAATAACATTGAAGCTAAACGTTTAAAATCAAGCGATAACTCGACCTATATGTGGCACTGTCGTCTTGGTCACATTGGAGTGAAGCGTATGAAGAATGTCTAATGGGAAAAATGACTCGACCCATTCCGATGGACTTCTTCAATCACTTGATTTTGAATCACTTGAAAGATGCGAAGCATGTCTAATGGGAAAAATGACTAAGACTCCATTTTCTGGTATGATGGAGCGAGCTACAGACTTATTGGAAATCATACATACTGATGTGTGTGGTCCAATGAGTGTAGCATCGTGCGGTGGTTATCGTTATGTTCTTACCTTCACGGATGACTTGAGTAGATATGGGTATATTTATTTCATGAAACATAAGTCCGAAACTTTCGAGAAGTTTAAGGAATTTCAAAGTGAGGTGGAGAATCAACGTAACAAGAAGATTAAATTTCTGCGTTCTGATCGTGGAGGTGAATATCTAAGTTACGAGTTTGGCGAGCATTTGAAGAAATGCGCAATACTTTCACAATTGACACCGCCGGGAACACCACAGCATAATGGTGTATCCGAACGTCGTAATCGAACTCTCTTAGATATGGTTCGTTCTATGATGTCACTTACAGATTTACCGCTATCATTTTGGGGTTATGCATTAGAAACAGCCGCATTCACTTTAAATAGGGCACCATCTAAATCCGTTGAAACGACACCGTATGAATTATGGTTTGGGAAGAAACCTAAATTGTCGTTCCTTAAAGTTTGGGGTTGTGAAGCCTATGTAAAGAAGTTACAGCCGGACAAGCTTGAACCCAAAGCAGAAAAATGCGTCTTCATAGGATACCCAAAGGAAACTATTGGGTATACCTTCTATCATAGATCCGAAGGCAAAATCTTTGTTGCCAAGAATGGATCCTTTCTAGAGAAGGAATTTCTCTTGAAAGAAGTGACTGGAAGGAAAGTAGAACTCGACGAGGTTGTCGAACCTTCTCCCGAACTTGCGAGTAGCGCAGCACCGGAAGAAGTTCCTGTGGTGCCTGCACCAATAAGAGAGGAAGCTAATGATGATGATCATGAAACTTCGGTTGTAGTTGCTACAGAACCTCACAGGTCAACGAGAACTCGTACCACTCCTGATTGGTATGATCCCGTAATGAGTGTCATGTTGGTGGACAACACCGATGACCCTGCGACATATGAGGAAGCAATGATGAGCCCAGATTCCAATAAATGGCAAGAAGCCATGAAATCCGAGATTGGATCCATGTACGAAAACCAAGTATGGACTTTGGTGGACTTACAGAATGGCCGGAAGGCTGTCGAGAACAAATGGATTTTCAAGAAGAAAACAGATGCTGATGGTAATGTTACTGTCTATAAAGCTCGACTTGTCGCAAAAGGGTTTCGAGAAATTCCAGGAGTTGACTACGATGAGACTTTCTCACCAGTAGCGAAGCTAAAGTCTGTGAGGATTATGTTAGCAATCGTTTCATATTATGATTATGAGATATGGCCGATGGATGTCAAAACAGCATTCCTCAATGGAGACATTGATGAAGAGTTGTATATGATGCAACCGAAAGGTTTTGTCGATCCTAAAGATGCTAACAAGGTATGTAAACTTCAACGGTCCATATATGGATTGAAGCAAGCATCCCGAAGTTGGAATCAGCGTTTTGATAAGGTGATCCAAAGTTTTGGTTTTATACAAACTTATGGAGAAGCTTGTATTTACAAGAAAGTGAGTGGGAGCTCTGTAGCATTCTTAATACAGTATGTAGATGACATATTGTTGATTGGGAATGATGTAGACCTTCTTAATAGTGTCAAGGAATATTTGAATAATAGTTTTTCAATGAAAGATCTTGGCGAAGTAACTTACATATTAGGCATAAAGATTTATAGAGATAGATCAAGACGCCTAATATCATTGTCACAAAGTACATATTTGGACAATGTTCTAAAGAGGTTTGGAATGGAAGA
The DNA here is from genome assembly GCA_910589765.1 of Avena atlantica. Taxonomy (NCBI): domain Eukaryota; kingdom Viridiplantae; phylum Streptophyta; class Magnoliopsida; order Poales; family Poaceae; genus Avena; species Avena atlantica. The sequence goes on along the minus strand of OU342738.1, from coordinate 246,345,831 downwards.
TAGCAAGAAAGGATTCTTGCCCATGTTGCCCAATACGACCTTGAGTAAAACTCAAAGTCCAGCAACGACAGAAGATAGAGAAAGGATGAGTAAGACTCCCTATGCCTCAGCCATAGGATCTCTAATGTATGCCATGCTATGTACTAGACCCGACATTGCATATGCTGTTAGTTTGACTAGCAGATATCAAAGTGATCCAGGAGTGGATCATTGGACAGCGATCAAAAACATCCTTAAGTACTTGAGAAGAACTAAGGATATGGTTCTTTCTTATGGAGGTGATGAACAGCTCGTTGTTAATGGTTACACCGATGCTAGTTGGAACACCGATCTAGATGATTCTAAATCTCAATCTGGATACATATTTACTTTGAATGGTAAAGCAGTTAGCTGGAGGAGTGCAAAGCAAAGCATTGTGGCGAGATCTTCAACTGAATCAGAATACATAGCTGCTTCGGAGGCTTCACAAGAAGCGATATGGATGAAGGAGTTCATTACAGAGCTTGGTGTGGTTCCAAGTGCGCTGGACCCAATGTCTATCTACTGTGATAACATGGGCACCATAGCCAATGCGCAAGAACCAAGGTCACACAAGAAGCTGAAGCACATCAAGCTACGTTTTCACGCTATTCGAGAACCTGTCCAAGATGCTGACATAAAGATTTGCAAAGTACACACATATCTGAATGTGGCGGATCCGTTGACTAAACCTCTCCCGAGGGCAAAACATGACCAACACCAAACTACCATGGGTGTTCGGTATATTACCATGTAATCTAGATTAGTTGACTCTAGTGCAAGTGGGAGACTGTTGGAGATATGCCCTAGAGGAAATAATAAATGTAGTTATTATTATATCTTTGTGTTTATGATAAATGTTTTCATACATGCTATAACAGTATTAACAAGGAAACATTAATACTTGTGTGATTTGTAAACTAAATTAGAGTCCCTAGTAAAGCCTCTTTATAATACTAGCTTGTTGGTTAATAAATGATTGTGGTTTCCCTATCATGAACATTGAGATGTTATTAACAACAAGATCATATCGTTAGGAGAATGATATGATGGACATACTCCTATAGATAAGCGTAGCATAAAGATCAAGTCATTTTAATAGTTCAATTGCTATATGCTTTCTGATACATAGTAACCTAATTCCTTCGACCATGAGATCATGCTTATCACCATCACCGGAAAGATGCTTTGATGACATCAAACACCACACCGTAACTGGGTGGCTATAAAGGTGGCATTGAGTGTTCGGAAAGTATGGGTTGAGACACATGGATCAAGAGTGGGATTTGTCCATCCATATGACGAATAGATATACTCTGGGCCCTCTCGGTGGAATGTCATCCAATTGGCTTGCAAGCATGTGAATGGCTCACAAGGGATCACATATCACGGGAACGAGAAAAGAGTACTTATCAGTAACGAGGTTGAACTAGGTATGCAGAGATACCGACGATCAAAACCTCGGATAAGTAAACTATCGTGAGACAAAGGAAAATTGGTATTGTATGTAAGTGGTTCATTCGATCGCAAAGTAATCGTAGAAATATGTGGAAGCCATATGAATTTCCAGATTCCTCTATTGGTTATTGTTCGGAGAAGTGTCTCGATCATGTCCGCATAATTCATGAACCGTAGGGAGACACACTTAAGGATTCGATGTTGTTGAGTAGTTATGGAATGATGAGTAAGAGACCAAATGTTGTTCGGAGTCTCGGATGGGATCCGGGATATCATGAGGAGATCCGATGGTCCGGAGAATAAGATTCATAAAAGTAAAGTCCTGTTTCGGGGTTGGAGAATAGTTCCGGTGTTTTCATCGGGAATGTTCTAGAAGGTTCCGGAAGGTCCGGCACTCCGGAGGGGAAGGGTACATGAATGTGTCGTAACAAGTTGGAATGGTTGCATCATGTACTAGGTGTCATCGCTGAGCAAAATAAAGGGATAAATCAAATCCTAGTTTGAAAACTCAAACGCCAATTTGAAAAGTCAAACGGCAAGTTTGCTTGGTGGAGGGAGAGTAGGAAACCTACTTGGGGAGGAAGTCCCTCTCCCTCCACCGTCGGCCTTGGAAGCCGAGTTGGGGAGGGACTCCCCTCCCCTTGGTCGCGCCCTCCCACCTATATAAGGAGGGGCAGGGCTGCCCCTCATAGACTACACCTTGCCCTCTCCAAACCCTAGCCCTAAGCCGCCGGCGCAAACACCTCCTGCTGCTGCCGCCGTCGCCTAGGGCAAACCCTAGCCGCCGACTTGGGCTTCCCCAAGCCCTAGACGCTGGCCTATCCCTCTCTCCTTGGTGTGTCTAAACCCTAGATCACCGAGGCCTCTCTCATAGTCCATCATACTCGCTCCGGCTTGAGGCGAAGCCCTGTGAGATCTCCCCTCTACTTCCGGTACCACGCCGTCGTGCTGCCGGAATCGCGAGGAGAGTACTACAACCTTCGCTGCCTGCTGGAACAAGGGAGAGGAAGGTCTTCGTCGAGTACCGAACATGTGACCGACTGCGGGAGTGCTGCCGGAACGCAACGCCGGAAGGATTGTCTACACGATCTTGAGATCGGCAAGAGTACGACTACATCACCCACGAGAATCCGCTCTCGTTAAACACTTTGGAATCTTCGAGGGTGAGTTATTCCATCGACTCGTTGCTACAATCTAGTAGATAGATCTTGGCTTGTTCATCTGTATGCGGTAGAATTTTTTTGTTTTCCATGCTACGAACCCCTACACTTAAGGGGGTTAGATTTGTAACATCCCTAAAATCATGTTTCAAAACTCATGCATATCATCCCTACATCCATGAACATTGTGGTTCTTGTTCGTATGTTAGAATAATACTTATTTAAAAGCCCCATACCACGTAAAGCATGCAAAGAAAATTAGAGGCGTCTAACTTTGTTTTGCAGGGGTGTGTTGTGATGTGATGTGCTCAATTGATACAAAGCCTGTTGGGAACCCCAAGAGGAAGGTATGATGAGCACAGCAGGAAGTTTCCCTCAGTTATAGAACTAAGGTTATCGAACCAGTAGGAGAAAGAAACCACGTGGAACCTGCACACAACACAACAAAAATACTTTTCCCCAACTTATCTGTAACATCCCTAAAATCATGTTTCAAAACTCATGCATATCATCCATGCATCCATGATCATTTAGGGTTCCATTTCAAAACCATTTCAAAATAGGAGCATCTGATGCTCATTATTTTATGTGAGCAACTATTACTCTAATGCCACTCTCAATTGAAGAGATTATTTGTTTTAAACAAAGCCTTGCTTGCTCTCTTATTACTTTGTTTGATTGTTGGAGTTTGGAGAAAAATTTACAAAACAAATATGATTTGAAAACCATTTTTCAAAACTCATTCAGATCAAGTGCTATATCACTGTTTATTTTGTTCAATCAAAGGGACCAAGCTAGTACAGAGAGACCACTTGGTTTCATGCCCAAAAATGTGAGTGCTACACTCTACAAAAATCCAAAAAATATTTGAATTCAAATGACCTTTGAATTTATTTGAAAATGGATCCAGAAAATTAAAACGGAAATAGAAAAGGAGTAAAGAAAAGGAAAAAGGCCAGCATCGCCAATCTGGCCCAACACTGGATCCAGCCCAACAACCAGCCTACCCGGGATTCCCCTCCTCTCCTCTGTTTCTCACCCGCGCGAACACACCCCTCTCACTGACGCCTCGGACCCACTTGCCCCGTCAGCGTCGTCCCCAAACCCCGCCCACGACTGAGCCCTCCGCCGTTTCCTCCCCGCGTCACTTCCGTTGATTGCGCGAGTAAATGCCGTTGATTCGCCGAGTAAATCCACGCCCAGATCCGGCTACTTAAACCCCTCCCCCTCGCGGCCATTTCCCCCAACAAATCTAGCCAGAAGCGCCACCAGGCTGCTAGAATTTTCCCTCACACCGCCGCGGTACCGACAGACTCCGGCGACCGATTGTGGTAAGCCTCGTGCGCGCCTCGCTCTCTGGTTCATGCAAGCTTGTCCGCTATAACTTTGCGCATCTTCTGAAGTTCGCCGTTTGCCTTATTTCGCACCAGAGCATCGACTCTGTCAAGCACCGCAACTTCCCGACGCCGTCTCCAACTTCGGCAAGGAATTCCGGTGAGGTTCGACCGCCCCGTGCTTTTTGCTTGACCCCATCTTGTTCGCCTGAACAATGCGCACGCACTGATGCCTTTCTTTTGTGTTAGGGCGGATCAGAACGTCGCCAACGTCGCCGTCCACCTAAGCCCGACTCCGACGAGCTCCCACGGCCACAGCAGCACGCCCCCGTTTCCACAACGACCACGTTGAGCTTCCTCATGCTCGTACAAGTCTGGTAAGCATCACCATTGCCCCCAGCCCTCTCTAGTTTCGCCGATCCATCGCCGGCAGAGCCGTCGCCGCTGTTCTGGCCATTTGCGCCGCCGAGTTGTGGTCAGAGTGATTTGATCCACTGGATCTAGATCCAGTGGTTGAGATTAGAAGCTAGGCGAAGGGGTATGGGCAGATCTTAGCCGCACGTTTTAGTTAGATCTAACGGTTCGCAAGCGTGATCCAGCGCGAAGCGGTACCAGCCAACCAGAAGCTGCCGCGTGGCATGTTCTTCGTTTTAAAATTCTGAATTAAATCTATTAGATGTTTAAACTTGTTTAATTCATAACTTTTGTTTCCCACGTCCAAATTTGACAAATTTTAGATCAATGGAATCGGGAGAGAAAGCCCTTTCCATTTATGCAATGTGTTTAATGTTTTGGTTCTGTTAAAATGGGTGTTTTTGCAGAAACATTTGTAGGCATAATTTGGGTATAATAATTATTTGAAAAATGTTTTAGTGTTCAAATAAAGTTTATTTAGCTTGTTTTGTACTTGTTTATGATTCAGTACTATGCACTTGTCTAGTTTGGTGTAGAAAATCATAGCATGGCATTATGCATGCATCCATATATTTATTTTGTATGTGATTTTGGTGCTATTATCTTATGTGTAGATTTTGGTGCAAATAGTGATTGTGATTGTGAGGATTGTAACTACTCTCCAAACTACCAAGGCAAGTGGTGCTTCATGATTTATTCCTATGTTTTTAACTATGCATTAGAAATAATTTTGCTAGCCTTGCATGGTTATTTTGAGCTATATGCTATGCTTGGGAAATCCTAGTAGTTGTAGAATTGCTAGAAATATTTCTAAGTCTTATCAATGCCATGCTTAGCCTAGCTAGTAGCAACCAAGGGTGGTTATATATACATGCTATGAATAAATATTTCTAAGTCTTTGGACTATGTTTTTGCTTAATAAAACAACTAAGTGAATGAAACACCTGGGTGGAATGGAAAGAATGGGTTATGTTGAGTGGTTACACAAGGCCCATTTCTATGGTTTACCTTGTGTATCTCACTTGTGGAAAGCCACCCAGGAACAAAGGGATTTGAGATGCCATATGTTAAGAAGCTTCTAGTGCAGCCACTTGGCAATATGGGCTCTGCCTGGATCATATAGGTTGCAATAACTTAACCATTTGGACAGTTGGTGGTAGTGGGATGATAGGTTGGAGCGCGTCCATTTGGTCTAAGTGAAGGCTTCTGAAAGGTCCTGTCTTGGTGAAAATCAAGTCTTGTGGGGAAAGTGCACAACCTCTACAGATGGAAGAATCTAAGTACTTAGCCATGTCCCTGGTATTGGACAACTTGAGCATCAAGACATGGAAGCTATCAAGAATCTCCTCATCCCAATTGCTAAGTAAAAAAAAACTTGTGGTTGAACAAGGGTGAAGGACCCCAATGTCTATTGGTGGTTCCTTGGGAAATATTTTGACAAAGAAAAACTTAGTGTTTTAAACTAATAGGTAAAACCTATTTTGAGCAAAGCAAGCCTAAGCTACACTTAGCCAAAATGCATATAGTATCTAGTCCACCAATATTCTACTAAGGTATCACTTGCCAATACTATTCCAATGTATTGACCCACTGTGGCTGTAACTTGTGATGTTGCAGGTTATTCTGATGATGATTAGGAGTCATGAGTCTACACTCAACATGCTTGCCTGTGGCACATGAAGATGAAGATTTATCTATCTTATTATATATTTTGAACTCTTGTATTAGGCCTGTGGCCATGGAGTTTATAAAAGACTATGTTTGTCTCTGGAATGATATGTAAGAATGACCTTTGTTTCTGTGTACTTCATCTTAAACTGTGGATGCTAGCATTGATCCAGGGACTAGCATTGCAATCACAGGGATCCTTTCCTTTACAAAGGAGGGATCTTACATTATCAATGAGGTTGTCAAGCTCACTGGTTTTGCTGAAAACAAAGGATTAAACGTATAGTGTGGATGATAGTAATTGCAGAAAGTAAACAGTAAACAGTAGATAGAATATCAATGGGAAGGAATGGAACGGGGTCCACATTTCACTAGAGGTGTTTTCTCCATAAGATAAATAACATGTTGGGTGAAGAAATTACAGCGGGGCAATTAACAAATAGAGAATGCATAACAATTCATGTACATGACATGATAATTACTATGAGATTCATTTGTACATTACAACATGATACATAGACCGTAATCCAAATGCATCTATGACTAATAATCCACCTCCAGGATATCACCCAAATAACCCACGGGTATTAAGTTGAAAGCAACAGATAATTGCATTAAGAAAAGTGTGTAATGTAAACAATACAATTGCCCTTGGGCAAAGGATTGTTATTTTATCCCTAGTAGCGACAACACATCTACAATCTTAGAAGTTTCTGTCACTCTCCCGGATTACTAGAGGCATGAACCTACTATCGAGCTTAAATACTCCCTCTTGGAGTCACACGCAAATACTTGGCCAAAGTAACTACTAGCAATGGAGATCATGCAAGATCACAAATAACATAGACATGATAGAACAATAATCAATCTGACAAAGTACTCAATATCCATCGGATCCCTGCAAACACAACATGTAGAATTACAATAAGATGATCTTGATCATGATAGGCAGCTCACAAGATATAAACATGGTAGCACAAAATAGGAGAAACAACCATATAGCTACTGCTATGGACCCGTAGTCCAAGGATGAACTACTCACACATCACTTCGAAGGCTCGCATGGTGATGAAGAAGGCCTCCGGGATGATCTCCCCTCTCTGGCAGGGTGGCAGGAAGAGCTCCATATCCCTCTCCATATAGGGACGATGGTGGTAGCGGCTACGGACTATTTCGTGAAATTCTAATCAGGTACTTAGGGTTTCTGCCTCGGGGGGTTTATATAGGATAAGGGGAAAGGTCGGTGGACACCCGAGGGTCCCACACCAGGGCCAGGTGTGGCCCAAGGTGGACCCGCGCGCCCCTGGTGCGGATTCCTCGTGGCACCTCTTCCTCTCTATAACATCCCAGCATTTAGGAACCAACTAAGGGTAGAAATAGGATTTTGTGCATATGCATGCATTCATATGTAAAATGTGGGTAAATGTTTCGCCAAACAAAAACCTAAAGTGATTAGAGTTTCCTTCACTCTCTAGAGTTAGGAATAGCTCTTTAAAGTGATCGTTATAAATTTTGACATGGTCTTTATGAACTAGTGTGTTTTGGGGGAAATAATTTGAATTCAAATTTGAAATTTGAATCAATTGGAAAATATTTAGAATTTAGGATTTGGTATTTTAAAATATTTTCCAAAATCATTTAGTAATATTATTTGTTATAATAAAGATATATTAAATTATAATAAAAATTTAAGATAAAGAAATTCAAATAAGAAATGAATTCTTATTCCTTATCTTTATTCCATAAAAATTCTACAATGTAGAAATCATATAACCAATGAAGTGATTCATTAGAGTAAAAGAATTACAAGAAATGAAGTTCTAAATATAAATAAATTATGACAAGATTCTTACAAAAAGAGTAAAAAGGAAGATTACAGTGAAAAAACTATAAACCTATTTAATCCTGTAATGCATCTTGAGAACCAGATCTTGCACCTGAAAAATAAAAATACAAACAAAATAAAAACAAAAGGTTAATTGTTAGATTTACTCTCAGTTGAGAGCAGTGAAGTGCATTGCTCAAGATTACATCATTGAGTAATAATAAAAGTAGAAAGTTTCACCAATGTGTAAGTATCTGTTCTTTCATATCAAATAAGCCACAAGTTCATATATCAACAGCAAGTAAAAGGGGCAAGTTTCACCAGGAGAGTGAATTGTAAAAGGATAAAAGCACCTCAATGATCTAATCCATAGATTGCACCAAGCAACTAGGCAGCACAGTCAGATAAATGCATGCTGTGTGCTGTTGACACAGCAACAACATGCCAAACAATGCAAAAGGGGGAAGTGCATGATACGTCGTAAACGTATCTATATTTTTTTATGTTCCATGCTTGTTTAGTATCCACTTTGCTTTGCTTTTGTCTACACTTTGAAGTATTTTTATATGTTTTCTGGGACTAACCTATTAACAAGATGCCATAATGCTAGTTGCATGTTTTCTGTTGTTTTTGGTTCCAGAAAATTCAGAAAATGAATATTCTCGGAATTGGATGGGACAAAAGCCAAAGTCAATATTTTACCGAGGAGAACACGGATCCAAAAGACGAGACGGAGGAGGGCCTCGAGGGGGCCACAACCCCTGGCCGCGCGGCCGGGCCTGGCCCATGTCTAGGGGGGTGCAGCCGCCTCGGGCACCCCCTCGGCCTCCCTCTTCGCGTATAAGAAGCCCGCGATACCTAAACCCTAAGGACCCGATCAATCTTCCAAGAAACAGTCCATAGCCGCCGCCACCATCGTACCTAGATCGGGGGGATCTGAAGCTCTTCCCGGCACCCTGCCGGAGGGGAGAGATCATCCCAGAGGCCTTCTTCATCACCATGCCAGCCTCCGGTATGATGCGTGAGCAGTTCCACCTTGGACTATGGCTCCATACAGTAGCTAGATGGTTGTTTCTCCTCCTTTGTGTTACCATATTTAGATCCTGTGAGCTCTGTTCATGATCAAGATCATCTATTTGTAATCATGCATGTTGTGTTCGCAGGGATCCGATGGATATTGAGATTACTATGTCAGATTGGTTAATGATTCTACCTTATTGATTCTATCATGTCTGTGTTGTTTGAGATCTTGCATGCTCTCCGTTTCTAGTAACTATCTTGGCCAAGTAGATGCTTGTGACTCCAAGAGGGACTATTTATGCTCGATAGTGGGTTCATGCCTCTATTGAATCTGGGGAAGTGAAAGAAATATCTAAGGTTGTAGATGTGATGTTGCTACTAGGGAGAAAACAACAATCTCTTATTCATGAAACAATTGTATTGTTTACTTTAGACACTTTGCTTAAAGCAGTTAGCCGTTGCTTGCAACTTAATACTAGAGGGGGTTCGAATGATAACCTGAAGGTGGATTACTAGTCATAGATGCAGTTGGATGGCGGTCTATGTATATTTTTGTAATGCCCAATCAAATCTCATAGGATCATGAATGTCTATTATTGCATTGTTATGACTTGCTCTGTCCTGTCAATTTCCTCGCTGTAATTTGTTTACCCAACATGTTATGTTGTTTATCTTAAGGAGAACACCTCTAGTGAACTGTGGACCCCATTCCAATCTTTACCATTGATAGATCATCCACTGTTACTGTTTACTTTCTGCAAACCACCATAACCTTCCACACCATACGTTTAATCCTTTGTTTTCAGCAAACCAGTGAGATTGACAACCTCACTGTTTGTTGGGGCAAAGTCTTGAGTTTGTGTTGTGCAGGTTTCCAAGTTGCCAGCAACACCTTTGGTTCGTTTCCTTCCTCCTACTGGTTCGATAACCCTGGTTTCTACTGAGGGAAAAACTTATTGCTGTACTCGTCACACCTTCCTCTTGGGGTCTCCAAACGAAGCTTTACAGTGATCTGAGCTTCAATCAAAGCTTTTCCTAGCAACGTTGCCGGGGAGGCTAATTACGGCTTCACAAGGAGAGTCCTTCACAACCTTTCTCTTATCAAAAACAAAATAGTTCCTACTCTAGTTGCTGCTGTTGTTGGTTTGCTCCACTTTTGGAAAAATGAATTCTGCTGAGAACACCAAGTTGTGTGACTTCACTAGCACAAAAAACAATGATTTCCTGAGTACACCTATTGCTCCACCTGGTCCTGATGCTACCTTTTATGAAATTAAGCCTGCTTTGTTGAATCTTTTGATGAAAGAGCAATTTTCTGGTGCTAGTTCTGATGATGTTGCTGCCCACCTCAATAACTTTGTTGAACTTTGTGAGATGCAAAAATATAAGGATGTAGATGGAGATATTATTAAGCTCAAGTTGTTTCCATTCTCCTTCAGAGTAAAAGCTAAAGAATGGTTGCTATCCTTGCCTAGAAATAGTATTGATTCTTGCATTAAGTGCAAAGATGCTTTTACTGGAAAATACTATCCTCCTGTTAAGATTATATCGATGAGAAGTGAAATAATGAAATTTAAACAACTTGATAATGAACATGTTGCTCAATCTTGGGACAGAATGAAATCTTTGGTAAAGAAGGAAATCTTTGGTAAAGAATTGTCCCACTCATGGACTAACTGCTTGGATGATTATCTAGACTTTTTATGCAGGGTTAAACTTATCTTCAAGAAATCTGTTGGATTCTGCTGCTGGAGGTACCTTTATGACCATTTCCTTGGGTGGTGCAACAAATCTCCATGATAATATAATGGTTAACTATTCTGAATGGCACACTGAGTGAGCTCCACATGGTAAGAAGGTAAATACTGTTGAAGAAACCTCCTCTTTGAGTGATAAAATTGATGTTATCATGGCTATGCTTGTTAATGGAAAAGCTCATATTGATCCAAATAATTTTACCCTTAGCCTCTTTGGTTGCTCAATAAGAGCAAGTTGATGTGAACTTCATTAGGAATAATAATTTTAGCAACAATGCTTATGGTAATAACTATAGTCCTTATCCTCCTAATAATGGCATTACTTATCATGGTAGATCTGGAATGCCTAGTGAAGATAGGATTCTTGAAGTTGAAAGATCCACTAAAAAATTTATGCAAATGCAATATGAGCAGAACAAAATATTCACTAAAACTATGGAAGACCAATCTGCTATCTTGAAAAATATTAGTCATCAACTTGAGAATTTGAATAGGGAAATTCCTAGTTTACAGTCCAAAATTTTGAGTGCTGAGAAAAATATTTCCTCTTTGTCTGAAGCACAGTCCTCTTTGATTAATAAAATGGCTGGTAAACTTGAAACCTTGGAAAGTACCTTTGCTGCTACTCATGCCATTCAAGTTACTATTGATGAAAATGTTAGACTGTTAGCTCAACTACATGCTAAGTGGGAAAGAGAAGCTGAAATTGCTAGAACAATAGTGTGTGTACTTTTACCACCACCAATATGGATGCCACCAAACCACAAGAAGTCCCTATTCCTCCTACCATAATGCCTAAACCCAACGAGTCTAGTACCAGTGATGCTAAGTTCGATTTTGATCTTGATGGTTGCAATATCTCTGAAGTGATCATGTTCCTACAAAATCTTGCTAGAAGTCCTAATGCTAGTGATATGAATGTGGCTTTCACCAAACACATTACAGATGATCTAATTAAAATTAAGGAAGGAAAGTTGAAAAACAAAGCCTCTATTCCTAGGAAAGTAGAATATAGTTGGGAAACCATCATAAATATGCAAGTGAATGACTTTGATCTCAAAGCTTCATGTGACCTTGGTTCTAGTGTCTCTATTATGCCTAGAAAGATTTATGAAATGCTTGATTTGCCACCTTTGGAAGATTGCTATTTGGATGTCCCACTTAATTATAATGCTAAGAAGAAACTTATGGGGAGTGTTAATGATGTTCTCATTATGGTTAACAATGCTTGTGTCCCTGTTGATTTCTATGTTTTGGATGTTGAATACACTGCTTCTTGTCCTATTACTTTGGGAAGGCCTTTATTAGAACTGTTGGTGCCATCATTGTGAAGGGTTTCGCAGCATAGTAAATCAAAATTTTCTACGGATGCGAACAGAGGGAAGCCAAGATCTAATCTAGGAGATGCAAACAACGAGAGAGATTGGATTAGATCTTCATACCCTTGAAGATTCACACAGCGGAACGTTCGTCGGAACGTGGGTGATGTAGTCGTACTCGCTTCTCCTCCTCGCGATCCGATCCGATCTAGCACCACAAGTGGCGGTGCCTCCGTGAGATGCACACGTGCAGCACCTCGACGTCTCCTCCTTCCTTGGTCCAGCAAGTATGGTGGAGAGATGGATTGGATCTACAACACGACGGCGTGGTGTATATGGTGGAGAATTTCTGCAGCAGGGCTTCGCCTACAAACAGTCGGGAGCGAGAGAGGAGGGCAGCAGGGCGGCTAGGGTTGGAGGGGAAGGTGTAAGGGGGTGGTACGCCCCCTGCCCTCTATTTATAGAGGGGTGGGCGCAGCCCTAGCCCCTCCCCCAAGCCCAAACCGGCAGCCCCAAAGGAGGAGGAGTGGGGGGCAAGGAAACCCCCCCTTCTAGAAACTATATCTCAAGTTTAAACCTCTCTAGGCCGGCTGGGCCCTATGGGGCCTTGTGCCCCTGGCCCAATGCGGCCAGGGCACTCCCTCATAGGCCCATGCCCCCTCCCGGAAGGTGTGGCCACGTTGGTCCCCTTCTGGAAGGTTCTAGAAGCTTCCGGTACAATACCGATTAACCCGGAACAATTCCGAACTCCAAAAAATGCACTGCCTTATATGAATCTTATTCTCCGGACCACTCCGGAACCTCTCGTGATGTCCCGGATCCCATCCGAGACTCCGAACAAAAACTCATAAACCAATTATCCAATCTATCCTAGCGTCGAGACACGTTAAGTGTGTGACCCTGCGGGTTCGAGAATATGCAGACATGATCTTCTATCAATAATCAACAGCGGGGTCTGGAAATCCATATTGACTCCCACACATTCATCGATGATCATATCGGATGAACCACGATGCCAGGATTCAATCAATCCCATATATATATTCCCTTCGTCTCGCGATATTTTACTTGCCCGAGATTCGATCGTCGGTACCATCATACGTAGTTCAATCTCGTTCACAGCAAGTACTTTACTCGTTCCGTAATCCGATATCACTTTGTGATTAACTCCTTAACCACATGCTTGCAAGCGGTGTTGATATCGATTACCGAGTGGGCCCGAAGTATATCTCTCCGACTTGGGAGGGACAAATTCCATCTCGATACATACAACCCAACAAGCACTTTCCGATCGCCTGAGAGACACCTTTATGATCACCCTCTCATAGGATGACGTTTGATGACCTCAAAGCTTTCTTCCGATGCCAGGGAGTTGTATTATCTCATGGTCTAAGGAATACAATATTTCACATAAGAAAAGCTTCGCAAAGACGAACATGATGACACGATCTAATTGCTTCGCTTAGTTTTGGTCTGTCCACCATATCATTCTCCCAATGATATGATCTCATTATTAATCGACAACTCATGTCCATGGTTAGGAAACCTTAACCATCATTAATCAATGAGCTAGTCCAGAGAGGCGTACTAGCGACACGGTGTTGTTCACAAACCACACAAGTATTAAAGTTTCCGCTTAATACAATTCTAGCATGGAATATAAACATTATCATGAACAAGAATTATAATAATAACATCTTTATTATTGCCTCTAGGGCATAATTCCAACAGTCTCCCACTTGCACTAGAGTCAATAATCTAGTTTACATTTGGCAACAATCTCACACCCATGGCACTGAGGTGCTGATCATGTTTTACACGTGGAAGAGGTTTAGTCAATGGATCTGCGACATTCAGATCTGTATGTACTTTGCTAATCTTCAGATCTCCATCTGCTATATAATCTCGGATTATATGAAACTTGCGGTTGATATGCTTGGTCTTTGGATGATATCTTGGTTCCTTAGCGAGTGCTATGGCGCCAGTGTTGTCACACAATATCTCCAGTGGTTCCAATGCACTTGGAACCACGCCAAGCTCAGTGATGAAGTTCCTGATCCAAACTCCTTCACTTGACGCTTCTGCAGCAGCCATGTATTCCGCTTCTACTGTAGATCCCGCGATCACGCTTGGCTTGCAGCTTCTCCAGCTCATAGCTCCTCCATTCAAAATATAAACGTATCCTGTCTGAGATTTAGAATCATCCTTGTCGGTGTCGAAGCTAGCATCGACGTAACCTTTTACGACGAGCTGTTCTTCACCCCCATAGACTAAGAACATTTCTTTAGTTCTATTTAGGTACTTTAGGATGTTCTTCACGGCTGTCCAGTGTTCCACTCCTGGATCACTTTGATATCTGCTCGTCAAACTAAGAGCATTGGACACATCCGGTCTAGTACACAGCATGGCATACATGATAGAACCTATGGCCGAGGCATAAGGCACTTTTCTCATAGCTTCTCTATCATTTACCCTAGCTGGACACTGAGCCTTGCTCAATGTCTTACCTGACAACATAGGCACTGAACATTTCTTTGCCTTATCCATTCTGAACCTTTTCAGAACTTTGTCTAGGTATGTACTCTGGCTTAAAGCTATCAGGCGTCTTTGTCTATCTCTATAGATTTTGATGCCCAATATATAAGCAGCTTCACCTAGGTCTTTCATTGAAAAACACTTGTTCAAATAACTCTTCACATCATTAAGCACGTTAATTTCATTTCCAATAATCAATATGTCATCCACATATAGTACCAGAAATGTCACCGAGCTCCCACTCACTTTCTTGTAGATACAAGCTTCGTAGCAATTTGGAACAAATCCAAAGCTCTTGATCACTTGATCAAAACGAAGGTTCCAACTCCGAGATGCTTGCTTCAGTCCATAAATGGAACGCTGAAGTTTGCACACTTTATCAACATCCTTAGGATCGACAAAACCTTCGGGTTGCATCATATACAACTCTTCATCAATGTTTCCATTGAGGAACGCGGTGTTGACATCCATCTGCCATATTTCATAATCATGAAACGCAGCAATTGCTAATAAAATCCGAATGGACTTAAACATCGCTACGGGAGAGAAAGTCTCATCGTAGTCAACACCTTGAACTTGTCGAAAACCTTTCGCGACAAGCCGTGCTTTATAGACGGTAACATTACCATCCGCGTCTGTTTTCTTCTTGAAGATCCATTTGCACTCAACGGCCTTTCGGTCGCTAGGAGGGTCCACCAAAGTCCATACTTGGTTTTCGCTCATGGATCCCAATTCGAATTTCATGGCTTCTAGCCATTTCTCAGAGTCCGGGCTCATCATCGCTTCCTCATAGTTCGTAGGTTCACTGTCTTCTACCAACAAGATAGTCAAGACAGGGTTGCCGTACCACTCAGGAGGGGCACGCGACCTTGTCGACCTGCGACGTTCAGTAGCAGCATCATCCGAAGCTTCATGATCCTTATCATTAGCTTCCTCTATTATTGGTGCAGGCGGCACTGGAACAATTTCAGGTGCTGCGCTACTCTCCAATTCAAGAGAAGGTTCAACAACCTCGTCTAGCTCTACTTTCCTCCACTCACTTCTTTCGAGAGAAACTCCTTCTCAAGAAAGGAACCGTTCTTTGCGACAAACACTTTGCCTTCGGTTCTGTGATAGAAGGTATACCCAATAGTTTCCTTAGGGTATCCTATGAAGACGCATTTCTCCGCTTTGGGTTCGAGCTTGTCCGGCATCAATTTCTTGACGTAAGCTTCGCATCCCCAAACTTTAAGAAATGACAACTTAGGTTTAGCACCAAACCACAGTTCATACGGTGTCGTCTCAACGGATTTAGATGGTGCCCTATCTAAAGTGAATGCAGCGGTTTCTAATGCATAACCCCAAAATGATAACGGCAAATCAGTAAGAGCCATCATTGATCGGACCATATCTAATAGGGTTCGATTCAGGCGTTCTGACACACCATTGCGTTGTGGTGTTCCGGGTGGCGTGAGTTGCGAAACGATTCCGCTTGCTTTAAGATGCGTGAGAAAATCATAACTCAAATATTCACCTCCACGATCGGATCATAGAAATTTAATCTTTCTGTTACGATGGTTCTCCACTTCATTCTGAAATTCTTTGAACTTTTCAAATGTTTCAGATTTATGTTTCATTAAATAGATATACCCATATCTACTTAAGTCATCGGTAAAAGTGAGAAAATAGCGATATCCACCGCGCGTCGAAACACTCATCGGTCCGCATACATCGGTATGTATGATTTCCAACAAGTCCGTTGCTCGCTCCATCATACCGGAGAACGGGGTTTTGATCATCTTGCCCATGAGGCATGGTTCGCATGTGTCAAATGATTCAAAATCAAGAGACTCCAAAAGTCCATCAGAATGGAGTTTCTTCATGCGTTTTACACCAATATGACCTAGACGACAGTGCCACAAATAAGTAGTATTATCACTATCTACTTTGCATCTCTTAGCCTCAATGTTATGGATGTGTGTTTCATCCCTTTCGAGATTTAGAAGAAATAAACCATTCACAGTAGGTGCATGACCATAAAAGATGTTACTCATATAAATAGAACAACCATTATTCTCCGATTTAAATGAATAACCGTCTTGCAATAAACACGATCCAGAAATAATGTTCATGCTCAACGCAGGCACATAATAACATTTATTAAGGTTTAAAACTAATCCCGAAGGTAAAACTAAGGAGAGCGTGCCGACGGCCATCACATCAACTCTTGATCCGTTGCCAACGCGCATCGTCACCTCATCCCTCGCAAGCCGCCGTCTATTCCGTAGCTCCTGTTTCGAGTTACAAATATTAGCAACTGAACCGGTATCAAATACCCAGGCACTACAACTAGGGCTAGTAAGGAAAACATCAATAACATGTATATCAAATATACCTTTGATGGTGCCAGCCTTCTTGTCCGCTAAGTACTTCGGACAGTTGCACTTCCAGTGGCCCTTGTCCTTGCAATAGAAGCACTCAGTGTCCGGTTTAGGACCAGACTTGAGCTTCTTCTCAGCAGGGGCAACGCGCTTGCCGCCGCCTTTCTTGAAGGGCTTCCTTGCACCCTTACCTTTCTTGAAGGTGGGGGGCTTGTTGAACATCAACACATGATTATCCTCTTTGATGTCCACCTCCGCGGCCTTCAGTTTTGCGAAGAGCTCGGTGATCGTATCAGTGGAACCAATCTGATTGTGATCAACTACAAAACTTTTGTAGCTAGGAGTGTCAATCTTGAGCTCCTCTGGAATCTTGCAGTCCAGTTGCTCAAGGCGTTGAGTGTAGCCCGTCATCTCAATGGCGTGCTCACTAACGGAACTCCCTTCCTCCATCTTGTAGTTAAAGAATTTCTTAGAGATCTCATATCTCTCAGAATGGGCTTGAGTCTGAAACATGTTTTTCAGCTCCTCGAGAATCTCAAAGGGCCCGGCAAACTCCTCAAAACGATTTTGAAGATCCGATTCCATAGCATACAACATGGCGCTCTTAATCAAATCATAATCATCTTTGCGTGACTGACAGACAGCTTTCTCATCAGCCGGCGCAGTTGCAGCAAGGGGGTCACCTAACGCTTTCCCAAGGACATAGTCCTTTTGACCGCCAAAGAGAATGATTCTTAGATTGCGGAACTAATTGGTGAAGTTAGACCCATTGTTTCTAAGCTTTTCCTTCTCAGCAAAAACGTTGAAGTTGAAGTTGGACTTAGCCATGTGATCTACAGTATTTGCAAGTACAAATTAGACTATGTTCATGATAACTAGTTCAACTTTTAATCAAATTACTAGATGAACTCCCACTAAATTCAACATCCCTCAAGTTGCTTAGTGAACATGATCCAAATTCACCACACCTAATCCGATCTTCACGAGAAGAGATGTGGTTTCAATGGTGGACAACGAAGTGTTGATCATATCATTCATATGAATCATGCTTAACCTTTCGGTTCATGTGTTCCGAGGCCATGTCTGTACATGTTAGGCTCGTCAAGTCAAACCCAAGTATTTCCGCGTGTGCAAAACTGGCTTGCACCCGTTGTATGTGAGCGTAGAGTCTATAGCACCAGATCATCACGTGATGCTTGGACACGACGAACTTTCACAACGGTGCATACATGGGGAGAACACAGTTTTATCTTGATCTTTAAGTGAGGAATCATCTTATAATGCTACCGTCGCGATCTAAGCATAATAAGATACATAAAAGGATAAACATCACATGCATATAACTTTATGTGACATGGTATAGCCAATCTTCGCGCAATGATCTCCATCTTGTGCGTGCCGGCATGATCTCCATCACTCCACCATGATTGCCTCCACCACGAATAGCAACTACAACTATTGCTAACTACTTAGCGATGAAGTAAAGCTATTACATGGCATATAAGAAGTTGACACACAGGTCATACACAATTATAAAGACAACCATATGGCTCCTGCCGGTTGTGTACTCATCGACATGCAAGTCGTGAAACATTACAAAACATGATCATCGCATACATTATACACATCACATCTTGGGCCATACCATATCACAGAAAACACTCCCTGCAAAAACAAGTTAGACGCCTCTACTTTGTTGTTGCATGTTTTACGTGGCTTATGGGAGTAGCAAGCTAAGAACGATTCTTACCTACGGAAAGCCACAACGGTGATATTATGGTTGCCAAACTCCGGTGTTAATCCCATGACAACTATAGTGAGAGAAACAGGCATCCACCAGCCGCATGTGTGGAACAAGCCACACGTCAAGTGCGGAGCCGGTCTCGCGAACGATGTCGCGTAAGGTTGGCCTGGACCGCTTCAATCTCACTACCCCGCATCATAAGAAGAACACAAACAAGAGGCTTGCAACAGAAAACATCAACGCCCGCAACAACCATGTTGCGTTCTACTCGTGAAACACATCTACGCATAGATCTAGCTCTGATACCACTGAAGGGTTTCGCGGCATAGTAAATCAAAATTTTCTATGGATGCGAACAGAGGGAAGCCAAGATCTAATCTAGGAGATGCAAACAACGAGAGAGATTGGATTAGATCTTCATACCCTTGAAGATTCACACAGCGGAACGTTCATCGGAACGTGGGTGATGTAGTCGTACTCGCTTCTCCTCCTCGCGATCCGATCCGATCTAGCACCACAAGTGGCGGTGCCTCCGTGAGATGCACACGTGCAGCACCTCGACGTCTCCTCCTTCCTCGGTCCAGCAAGTATGGTGGAGAGATGGATTGAATCTACAACACGACGGCGTGGTGTATATGGTGGAGAATTTCTGCAGCAGGGCTTCGCCTACAAACAGTCGGGAGGGAGAGAGGAGGGCAGCAGGGCGACTAGGGTTGGAGGGGAAGGTGTAAGGGGGTGGTGCGCCCCCTGACCTCTATTTATAGAGGGGTGGGCGCAGCCCTAGCCCCTCCCCCAAGCCCAAACCGGCGGCCCCAAAGGAGGAGGAGTGGGGGGCAAGGAAACCCCCCCTTCTAGAAACTTTATCTCAAGTTTAAACCTCTCTAGGCCGGCTGGGCCCTATGGGGCCTTGTGCCCCTGGCCCAATGCGGCCAGGGCGCTCCCTCATAGGCCCATGCCCCCTCCCGGAAGGTTTTTCCACGTTGGTCCCCTTCCGGAAGGTTCTAGAAGCTTCCGGTACAATACCGATTAACCCGAAACAATTCCGAACTCCAAAAACTGCACTGCCTTATATGAATCTTATTCTCCGGACCACTCCGGAACCTCTCGTGATGTCCTGGATCCCATCCGAGACTCCGAACAAAAACTCATAAACCAATTATCCAATCTATCCTAGCGTCGAGACACGTTAAGTGTGTGACCCTGCGGGTTCGAGAATATGCAGACATGATCTTCTATCAATAATCAACAGCGGGGTCTGGAAACCCATATTGACTCCCGCACATTCATCGATGATTATATCGGATGAACCACGATGCCAGGATTCAATCAATCCCATATATATATTCCCTTCGTCTCGCGATATTTTACTTGCCCGAGATTCGATCGTCGGTACCGTCATACCTAGTTCAATCTCGTTCACAGCAAGTACTTTACTCGTTCCGTAATCCGATATCACTTTGTGATTAACTCCTTAACCACATGCTTGCAAGCGGTGTTGATATCGATTACCGAGTGGGCCCAAAGTATATCTCTCCTACTTGGGAGGGACAAATTCCATCTCGATACATACAACCCAACAGGCACTTTCCGATCGCCTGAGAGACACCTTTATGATCACCCTCTCATAGGATGACGTTTGATGACCTCAAAGCTTTCTTCCGATGCTAGGGAGTTGTATTATCTCATGGTCTAAGGAATACAATATTTGACATAAGAAAAGCTTCGCAAAGACGAACACGATGACACGATCTAATTGCTTCGCTTAGTTTGGGTCTGTCCACCATATCATTCTCCCAATGATATGATCTCATTATTAATCGACAACTCATGTCCATGGTTACGAAACCTTAACCATCATTAATAAATGAGCTAGTCCATAGAGGCGTACTAGGGACACGGTGTTGTTCACAAACCACACAAGTATTAAAGTTTCCGCTTAATACAATTCTAGCATGGAATATAAACATTATCATGAACAAGAATTATAATAATAACATCTTTATTATTGCCTCTAGGGAATAATTCCAACACATTGATATGAAAGAAGACACCATTAAATATCAATTTCCATTCAAGAAAGGTATTGAACACTTCCCTATGAGGAGAGATAAGTTGCCTTTTGCTCCTCCTTTGAAAGCAAAGTTTGATGTTAATGCTTCTTCCCTCTTGTTCCTTACTTAAAGGCGCTAAAGAAAAGTACTTCTTGGTTTTCTTGAGTATTGGAAGTTATTACTTCTGTAATAACCTCTCCTTATCCTTTTTGTTTGATTTTTGTGCCAAGAATAACCTCTAATGAGAGGGAAGTAAGATTTGGGGAGTTGCTGTCCCGAAACAGATTTTTGTGCTCTACTATAAAAATTCGTGTAAAATCTATGTATGTCGGATTGAGCTGTAATTTTTTGAATAAATCCCGCAGGTTGTTACCTAACTTTCGTTAGTACAGAACTTTTTGATTTGAGCAACAGAAGATTTTCAAAAAAAATCGGTTTCTACCTGATGGTCTGTTTTGACAGATTTCTGCCATTATTTGCATTTGCTTCTTATTGATTCCTTTTTTCTTTTTGGGTGTAAAGGAGGAATGATGTAATGAGATGAAGAATGGAAAAAAGCTCAAGCTTGGGGATGCCACCCCAAGAAATATTCAAGAGGAACAAGCGTAAAATCTTGGGGATGCCCAAGGCAACCCCATCTTCATCAATAAAAATCTCAGGTCTTTCTAGACACTTCGTTTTTATTGTTTCATGCACAAGTTTTTTGTTTTTGTTTCCTTAGTTTGCTTGAATAAAGTAGTTGTACCCCCTCTCTCGCTGTTGTTTTAAATAAGTTGATTGGTGTTGGAAAGGAGTAGGAAGTTCTTGCTTTAGTAGTACAAGAGGAGCTTGCTTTGACTGTGACTTAGACTTTATCATGTCATGCTAGATGTTGTTTTGACATTATGCTTAGTGATTATTGCTATAGCATGACTTATTCCAAACACCCCAGTTTTAGTAAATCCATAATTAGGGTTTTGATTGTGCATAGCATGAGCATCATCTCTTAAAATTGTGCATCAAAGAAAATAAATCAAACCCTAAACCCTAGTTTTCTTCCCTCTATTCGCAACACATTCAAATGTTTTGAATTTTGAAAACTACCAAAATAATGGAGCCCAAATTGTTTAAAAGGGACCCTCAGTATCTTAAATATTTTATAAACCCCTTTGGTATTTTTTAAATACTTAAAACAAATTTGAATTGAAAATACAAAAGGAAAAGTGAAAACAGAAAAGAAAAAGCTTATGATAAAAAAATAGAGCCAGCAAGCCATTTCAGGCCGCAGCCAGGTTGGCCCAATCTCTCTCCTCTCCTCCCTGCCACTCAGCGTGCCCATAGCCAGCCCAGCCGCAGCCCAGCTCGGCCCAAGGGGCCCGATACCCTTTCGTCGTCTTCCTCCTCGGGAGGAAGCAGCTGGCTGTCGCCGCCCCTGCCGCCGGCCGCGCCGCGATCCCCGCCGCCGCCTGGAGCGAGGATAAGATCGTCCGTTCACGCCCCCTCTCCCTTATCCTCCCCCTCCCCTTCCCTCTGGAGCTCTCTCTAGCTCCCGCGCTCTCAATCCCGAACCCTAGCCGCCCCAGTCGTCATGCGCCGTCGTCGTTCTGGCCTGCCCCGTACCTCTCTGATACTCTCTTGAGCTTCACCTCCTTGCCAGCAACCTCCCCATAGAAGGAATCGAGGTGAACCGCTCGGAATCGCCGGCGCCAACTGGTCTTCCTCGCCTCTGTCCGAGCGCCGCCGTCATTGTCGTCATCGACCCAGACCTCCTCCGCCCGTTTTGACCTCACCACCAGCATCACGGTGAGCACCCGGTGCTCAGGAGCCCCACCACACTCCCCCTCCCTTTCTGTATCATGCTCTCGTCGTAGCTCCGCCGTTGCCGCCACAGTAGGTAGCTCGCGCCGGCGCTCCGGTGACCCTTTCGAGGCGCCGCCTCCATCTTTTGGCTCGCCCCGGTCTTCCCTCTTTAACGCACACGCTCGCGTTTCCCAGATTGCCCCCTAGCGCCGTCCCCCGTCGTCGCCAGTGCGTGCTCCCCGGCGAGCCCATGTGGAGCCGACGTGGATCCACCACGTGGGCCTTGACCAAACCCCTCCAGCATGGCTAGTTGACCTAGCCCTAGGGCCCAATCGTCAGTGTCTGGGGGTTCCCAAGCCCCAGTGAGGAACGCCCGAACCCTCTGGTGACGTCAGCCTGCTCCTGTGCTGACGCAATAAACCAATTTAAAATGTTTAAATAATTCCAGAATTTGATATAAACTTGTAAATTCAATATCTTTTTATTTATAAGTCAGAAAAATACAAATAATATATCAAAATGTTCATAAAAATTAGCTCTAACTATTTAACCTATAATCATGCATTGTTCAACAACTTTCAGGAAAAGTTTAATTAGAACAACCTAGTAACCCCTAATAAGTGATTTCGGAGTTTCCCCGAGTTAGGGTTTTTACCCTTCGGAACTCCGATTAAATTGTCGAGCATTCTTTAGGGTTACTTTTCAATACAATTTAACTTGTCATAACATCATCCTTGCTTGAGCATTGCATCGATGCCATGTGTTGATTGTTTCCCCTCTCTTTCCAGTGTTTTGGTTCTTCCTGGTAGAATACGAGATCGAGATCAAGATCAAAGACCGAGGACCACACCGTCGAAGATCGAAGATCGGCGAACAATACTTGACCAACTATAATCAAGTCAAGTACAAGGCTCCCGAAGATCTGCTTATTGGTTATCAACTGGCAAAGGCAAGCATAGCCCCACCATGATATAATCCTATGATTACGAAAGCATTTCAATTCTTGCCATGTTGCATATGATTCTACTGTGATCTTTTTATTGATAGATAGAGTATCCTATCTGTTGCATTACTCCCTTTGATCTTATATTGCCTGATCCACTGCTCATAGCATAACTAGGTTTGGCTTGTGTGCACTGCTAGAGCTTATATCCGTGTCCTGCTTGGCCATGCAGAGAATCTAGTAAGACAGGAGAACGTGATGATATGAGATCGGTTATATGAGTTAAACATGCTAAGGCTTGTATGGGAGGCCACGGTGGGATGTAGTTTTTCTAGTCCCATGCTCGCCACCACTAGGACCCGATGTTCTTGCCTCTTGAACCAAGACGAGCGTACAACCACACGGGGCCTGGAAAACCCCACGAGTGACTAACTTGCCTAGTAGATTCCATGAGTCACATAGTTCGGGCATTCCATTCGACATATGCATAGAAAACCTTTTGAAAGAATTGCCGGGTGAAGAAGGTGCATTCGTAACAGGTAGGTAAGCGTGGACCGGGTTGCTTGGGGTCGATGGAGCCCCTGGTGAACCAACCTCGCCTCACCTCTTTAAGTACCGGCTTCGGGATTTGACCCGTTACGGCGGAACCATACTTATTGCATGACTCATGGTATCGGCGAAAGCAAGGTAAAGGTCGTGTCTAACCACCCTTTGTCGGCCTTCCAAGGAAGAGGGCTAATCTTAAGTGGCATTAAGAGAAGGTTAGTATGTGTGGGTAAAGTTGTACACCCCTGCATGGTATTTTATATAATCTTTCGGAAAGCCGTGTCCACAGTTATGGACGACTTGGGAACGGACGTGATGATCATAGAGAACTTGAACCTAATCGTAAAACTTGGCAACTAATGTTTGTTAAGGATGCTTCCTCATGGGTACGAGGGGGTGATCCTAGTTCAGGAGATGCTGATGATTTGGTGGATATCGAAAGATGATGATCAATATTTCGGAGATATCGCTCTCTTATCCCCTTTTAAAATACTCTGAATAGACGAGCTTCTCCTCTCTCTTGTTTTATAAACAAAGATGGCTTATGCAAAACAACTCCACCAGCCATAAGTCTTGTGGAGTACACCCTGTACTCACCCTTTCTTTGTTGATACTTTTGGTAGAGTAAGTGTTCCCTGAAGATCAGTTTGGTACTACATCGACATCGACGAGTACCTTGGGGTTCTCGGCCGGCAGCCTGGAATCTATGGGCTGGGACGTCATCGTTATGCTTGAGGCCTCTTAGGCCCTTTGTTAAGTTTGCTATACTTAATAGCATAATTTGCCTTCCGTTGTTTGATGTTTGTGGTCAGTGACCTCTACTTGTAGTAATTTGGTTCTCTGCTTAGTTATGAGATTGCTGTAACAAATTTTGTGTCGTAGGGTCACTGTTGTGTTACCGATTCTTCACTGGATATTCTCGAGCTCAAGGTTAAGCTTATGTTCAGACGGCGGTCTCGGATTTGTTTGGCCCTGATCCCGAGGGTGTCACAGGTTTTGGTATCAGAGCAGTATCGACCGTAGGAAAACCTTGCTATTGGTCGATGTTGAGTCTAGTACTTGTGAAAACTATTTTGAATGCTCAAAAGTATTTGAGAAAAACTCTAGTATGCTTGTTTTTCTTCTTATCCCGTTTCGCTCTAACTCTGGGTTATCTTATCTGGTGTTGATTTTGGAAAAGTTTTGATATCTCTTCTTTTTCAAAACTTAGGTGCCTTATGGCATGCCGTTTCTAAACCAGTTGACCTAGTGTTGAGTTCTCTAGAGTTGTGTGTGTTGTGAATTCCTTGTTCCCTTTTGCTCTTGTTCATCTGAGAGATTCCTTTCTATCATGATCTCTCTATCTTTTGGAACCGCAATATTATATTGTTGGATCCACAGTGTTCTGTTCTAGGCTTCGAGGTTTCCTTTCGCCTCTTATGCCTCCTTTTTGTGTGTGGTTACTTCTGAAGTCGTTTCTTCTGTTGGAAGCTACCTCGTGGTTACTATCTTGTAGTGTACGCTATGTCACTCAAGTAGTAGTTACTCTTTTCTTTGGTTTTTAACCCTTGGACTTGAACTTAAGATCTCCGATTGTGCTGGATTCTGGTGTTGTGAATCTTGTACATGAAGCTGACCTTTAATCCAAGATCCATTCCTTTGACCCCTATTGTTAATGTTTACACATTACCTCGGGATGGCTGGTACTACAATTATAGCCTTCAAGCTTGTGGTCTTTGTCGCGGTTGAATTCTGACAAATAAGGAGTTCCCCTACCACATGCTATGGCAGATGTTCTTTAATGGAACCAAATAGATCACGACAAGTGTACTCCTCGTGAGTCTCGCATCTATACTCGTTACTCTGCCACACCATTTCCCTTCCTTGCATTCGTTTTCGGAAGATTGTTGACTTATGTGTCCACATCTAGGGATTTCATCTTGAGCATGTTCCTTTTCCCCTTGTTGTTTTCCGACCTTTGTTTACCAGTTGGTAGCCAAGTAGTAAATGTGCATTGGTGTCTTCCGATGCAAGATACTCTTGTGGTCCGTCAAGACAAACCATTTCGGGATGTCTAGGAGAAACAAACTCCAGTACCTCGTCATATCTAGGACCAGGTCAAAGTGTTGTAATCCACAGATCAAGAGGCATTGATTGTTTTCCATCTGTTCTACCTTAAAGTATCACACTCTTTTAAACTAAGAGGTCGTGCCGAGTTTCATGACCCCTTAATGAAGTGATGCTCCTACACATATTTAACCACCCTCCCTCGATCTTTCGCGCTCGTGAGTGATGCATGTGCGTAACAATGTGGCCATCTGAGACTCTTAGCAATTATTATTGTTTTGAACTCTAAGGACATTTGTGTCATTCTTAGCGTGATTGGTTAACCCCGTCACTAAGCAAAGGATGATTGTGCTTCCAAGTCCGCTATTCTGGTACACTCTCCTCAGTCAAAGAGTTAGGCTTGGGCCGAATCTCTGAGACTATATTTTCTTGCCTTACAAAGCAAGTTTCCTCTCGAACTAAGTGACATATCGGTGGTTCGTGATATTCTAGATGTCTACTAGAAGTATCGCCATGTTTCCACATGACCGTGTTGTCAAGTTCTTGAGCAAGGAAGTTTTGTGAACTGCTCTTTTCTCCAAGGATCTGTACTGGATACCCCTGAACTATTTGGTTGAGCTTAAACAACAACTTGGAGAGTTGTAAGACAAAAGTTCTATCCAACCCTGTTCCTTCTTAAAGGGATGTCTAGTTTTGTTAGTGTTGAAGAAGGATAGTACTTCCTTTATGGATATATTATCTTTCCCCACATTTGATTTGATTTGGGTTATCGACAAATCAAACTCAGTTCCAAGGACTATCTTGACGGTGTTTCTTCTCGTGATGTTTCAGTTGAGTACATCTTCATGTCCTTTGATCTGACCAATACTTTTGCCTTGTTCAAGCAACATGTGAGTCCATCTTTTTGGAGCCTCTTGATAATTTTGTTGTTGAGCCCATCGATGACATCCTCATCTTCTCCATAATAGATTTGGTTCATATGGAACATTTGGCATTAATGTTGGAAACTTTCGAGTCATCTCGAAGTATGTGTTCTGGATGTTAGAAGTAACCTTCTCTGGTTCACGTGCAATTGTTGAAAGATGTCGCCGTGGATTCGAGAAGAGTTATCATTCTTTTCTTTAGGACACATGTGTGTTTTATTGCTAGTACTTTATAAGTATGCAGCTGTCTTTCGACAAGTTGTAAATACATGGGTCTAGCAATTCAGCTCGTATTTTGGAGCTTGACACTATAGCCCATATCTTGAGAATCTAGTAACTTTACCTTTGCGGTAAATGTTGCAAACTTTCTATTCGGACATGCTGAGTCTGAAGTACCATACCACCTAACCAAAGTTGAATCTCAAGCAACAATGATGGTTGGTGTTCCTCAAGGTTTATACATAGGTCTCTTTGTAATTCTGGCAAGATTGATGTAATGGTTGACACACTTAGCCGGAAATACCTTTGCCATATTCTCTTGAAGTCAGCAATAACAACCACTCTTCACGAGGCTTCTTCAATAATTAATTGTAGTAGTTGTGCTTATGGTTTCCTTTGTATCCGAAGTCTGACCTTTACTTGATGATTGATTTCTCGAACATCAAGGAGAACATTTGAGGTAGTGTTGCTAAATGTCTCTCGGTCGAGCCTCCAGACCCATTATGATGGCAAGTGTTGTTGTGCCAAGTAATTAAAGTCTGAGAATGAAGTTTCTTTCTTCTTGTTTCATCAAGAATCTTCTTACCAATTCATCTCAGTGGTGTAAAGTGATATCACGATCTTTGGCAAAGATTTCGATATACTTGGATGAATAAAGAGTTTCCTTCGTTTTCTTAACCATGTTATAAGAGTGGCTATGATTTTGGTAATCTGTAGTTGCTCTTGATTACATTTTTCTCGTGGCTCTTATGAGTCCTCTCCACAAAACACTTTTCTGTCTTGGCCTTCTGTTGAATGAAAGAGTGACTCTTCTGTGTCAAAAGTAGTTCAACAGCTTGGTTTTGTTGATCCATATCTCCGCAACCTGAAATATCTACTTAAGCTATTTAGTAGAGGTTCCTCATCGAAGTCTGTGTCATGTTCTTTCTGTTGAAACCTCCCTTCTCAGAAGCTTATATCTTCTGTGAGCTCCATGGTCTCAATCCTTATGAAGACCATCTATCTAACAATTTGAAAACTTTCTCCTCTTGTTTCCTCTATTACCTTGATGTGTGTCATGTAGTCATCTCAGAGTTGTTTCCAAACACTCCATCTATGAGTTGACCATGAGATAGTCTGTGTGTTGTTTAGTGAGTTTCCCTCTTATCTTTAGAGTGGACTTGTTTCTTTCTCTCTCTGTCTCTCTTCCTACCTTTGGAATCTCGGGTCGAGATTCTCGTAAGGGGGATAGAGCTGTAACACCCCAATTTTAGTAAATCCATAATTAGGGTTATGATTGTGCATAGCATGAGCATCATATCTTAAAATTGTTCATCAAAGAAAATAAATCAAACCCTAAACCCTACTTTTATTCCCTCTCTTCGTGTTGGGGGGGTGACCCCGGATAGGGTAAGGACGGGGAAAGATGAAAGGAAGTTCCCTGTCCAGTTTCCGAGTTACAGTCTAAATCAGCCGAATCATGTAAAGGTCGGCCGCGGTAAGCAAGAGCAGGACCCTTATGAGAAGAGCAAAGCATTACCCAGCCGACATACTGTGTAAGTCGGCTGGGTCAGCCCGAATAATCTGAATGCAGGTGAAGGCCAAGCCGAGTTAAGCGAGACAGGGCTGAATGATATGAAGCTTGCAGGAGAAGGAGATTCCTATAGTCAAACTCTAGTCACGGGCTAGGAAGAATCTAAGCAGAGCCAAACACAAAGGACAAGGCGCAGAGCGACAGAAGGGCAGAGGGAGGTCATGGAGGTGACAGTACTGAAGCCCGAGACTTGCAGGTGGGGTCCTCTGGAACCTTGCCGTCATTAGAAGGGCGACACGGAAAGGAGGCCGCCGAGTTACTATATTGGGACAAGCATATTCCTCGAATATGCTTGCCATGTCAGCCCTAGAGGAGCCAAGGTTCCCCTTTATAGGGAGAGGCTTGGACTCAGAGAAGGGCATCGACTCATTTGGTACAGTTAGGCTGGTAAAGTTCTTCTTCTCCACTTGTATACAGCTCAAGGAGCACTTGTAGCCTAAGAAAGGAGAAATAAAGATCTTTACGTTAGTCTTCTGTGTGTAGAATCAACTACATCTTCCCTCCCCAGATCCCTCTAGCATCCATTGGCCCCATACTTTAGCCTACCCATGGCATCTGCCGTGCCACCACCACGACAGTTGGCGCCCACCGTGGAGCCAGCAGCGGTGCTAGCTGGAGTCATGATCTGGACGGGAAACTTCATCCACACTTGCGAGCGCGTTGTCTCTGGTTTGGTCTGGAGAATCGATCTCTGTGACTATGTCAGCGATAACGCAAGCAGCTTCAGGGGAAAAACCCCTCCGCGCAACGGCGTCTTCATCAACTTGGGCATGCACCAGATCTACGTCGGCGTCGACACCTCCGGCGTTTATCCTCACGAGGTTATTATTGCAGGAGAGCCTCCCCTTAACGCCGCAAACTGTCCGCGCGGAGAGCGCCCCGTTAGCAGCGTTGAGGTGATGGTCGCAGCCGGGGTGCAGGCGGGAGCAGCGGGCGCCAGATCAAGCAAGGATCCGACGACGGGTGTGCATGTGGCCACGAAACAGGCAGCTCCACCGACCACCGAGGTAATTCCTTCAGCAGCCAACCCAGCCGAGGTGCAGAAGACGACCCCAAAGGCACCAAGGGTAAGAGGGCCACCTCTGGAAAGACCAGAGAATGTTCTCCAGGAAGCTATAGATAATCTGACTACACCTGTAGCACCGATACTTGATCCGGATAATGCTCAAGCAGAGTTAGAGGAAACCAGGCAAAAATTACTGGTAGAGGCAAAAAAGGTGTCGGCATTGCGGGAATCCTTAAACAGGACCCTGCGAGAGTATGCTAGGGCAAGTAATCTTGATGTCGCCCCCGAGCGGGTTGATGAATTAAGATTGAGAGGAAAGAACCTCATGGATGATATCAACAAAGAGCATGAGACTCCTAAGGGAGATTCAGTCGATCTAGGCTTGCCGAGGTATAGCACCCCGGCAAAGAACCTAAGAGCGGCAAATGCCGCTGCACTAGAGTTAGAAGGACTGACCGGCGAAGCCCGGCAGAAGCAACAAGAAAGAGTGAATGAGCTGGTGCGTATCGCGAACCAGCAGAATGAAGAAATACTCAGGGCAGCCCCAGCAAGGCCTGGTGCCTCGCGAATGGTTCATTCGGCTGGTGCAGCACCCGCCTTATCTGTGGCAGCAGCATCCTCGCCCGGGAACAATGCGCAGAAAGGCAGAGCGGTAACTTCGGGAAAAAGAAATAAGCAAATTGTTCCGTATGATCCGACAGTAGCTGGAAAGGCAAATGAAAACAGAGGCAATGGAAGCCGAGGTAACAATGGTGAAAGAAACCCCGGCCGTGCCGAAAAAGGCAATGGAAGCCGAGGTAATAGAGATCTCGGAAGAGGAAATCACGAAAATAATATCCCGGCAAAAGGAAGGAGAGAACCACCACCAATCCTCAACCGAGATATGAACCTCGGCAGGAAAGAGAAGTGAGACCAGCTCGCCACATTCAGGTGAATGAGAGGTATAATGATGGTTATTCCGAGATGGAATATGCGGTTCATGGTGGAAATAACCACTATGGAATGCATGAGAGAATTCTGTACAGAGATTTGCCGTCAAGTGATGCAAGAGTAAAACTGGACCGGCTATACCGGTCCGAGTTGTTAGAAGAGCAGGGTCCACCGGGTCCAGCATGTTTCGGACCACGGATCATGGGCGAGCCGCCAGTGCCGAACTTTCAGCTGGCAAGAGGCACGAAAACCTACAACGGGAGCACCAAACCACAGGATTGGTTGATTGATTATGCCACTGCTGTAAAAATAGCAAGTGGAAACTTGCGGTGGGCAGTAAGATATGTCCCGCAAATGCTGGAAGGACCAGCCAGAGTATGGCTGAATAATCTGCCTCCAGGAAGCATCAACTGTTGGTTGGATTTTGAAGAAATGTTTGTTAGCAACTTCACCAGTACTTACAAAAGGCCAAACAGGCCACATCGGCTAGCCATGTGCAAGCAAAGGCCGAATGAGACAAACAGAGAATTCTTAACTCGGTGGTGTAATCTCAGGAATTCATGCGAGGGAGTTATAGAATCACAAGCGATAGCTTGGTTCTCTCAAGGATGCCGCTATGGCAGTGTATTATGGCAGCGATTGCAAAGAGATATGCCAACCACTTTGGCAGAAACCATCAGGATAGCGGATTCCTATGCATTGGGAGATCCGACATAACCAGAACTAATGTTAGTAGATCATCGGGATCATCAAGATCAATATGCAAGAGATGCGGCCGGGTCATCAAGGCGCAATGAGTTCAGAGGGAGAAGAAGAGAAGAAAGACCGGATTATAGATATGGCTCAAATCAGGTGGCAGCGGTAGTGCAAGATCAGCCGAGTCACGAAAACAATCAGCGGCAAAAGAATGGTCCTCAGCAATGGACACCATGGAATGAAGGGAAGAGACAGTGGACACCAGAACAGAAGAAGCAATGGCAGGAAAGGCCGAAGTACACGTTTGAGTCTATGTTAGATCAACCGTGTAAATTTCATACTTCAAACCCGACCAAGCCGGCCAATCATACGACTCGGCAGTGCGCCTGGATCAAAAATGCAATGGGTAACCCGACAGGCATGCAAGCAACATCCCACCAGGCACATCAGCAGCATCAGCCACAGTTGACTGGAGCAAATGCACAGCAACTAATGTTACCACCTCCTCCCTCGAGGTATGATAACTCGGACCGGAGAGATGCAGTGCATCAAGTGATAAATCAGGGTCTGGATGCAAGGACGAACCCAGGTAATAGTGGACGCAATGATTATAGGGAACATCATCAATCATATTGCATGTTCACAACAGAACAACAAGATAGGCAGAGTGTACAGCGCTGGCATATGGAAGTAAATGCAGTTATGCCGGCAGTACCAAGATATGTACCTTGGTCAGATCAAGAAGTAACTTGGAGCATAAAGGATCACCCCAAAATAATGCCGAATCCAGGGTCGTATGCACTCGTACTAGATCCGACATTTGTCGGACCAAGCAGTAATGTGAAATTTTTCAAAAGTACTCATTGACAATGGGAGCAGTATCAATATCATGTACAAGGATGCATTGCATAAACTCAGCATATCGCGGAATATGCTGCAATCCACGAGAACCACATTCCATGGAATAGTGTCGGGGCTTTCATGCGAACCCATTGGAAAGGTACGAGTGGATGTGTTATTCGGCACAAGAGATAACTGCAGAGCAGA
The DNA here is from genome assembly GCA_910589765.1 of Avena atlantica. NCBI lineage: Eukaryota > Viridiplantae > Streptophyta > Magnoliopsida > Poales > Poaceae > Avena > Avena atlantica. The sequence continues at coordinate 246,313,460 of OU342738.1, read as the reverse complement.
AAATTTGGATTTTGAAGTGGTGGATCTAGAGAGTTGTTATCATGCTCTACTCGGACGGCCGGCATTGGCCAAATTCATGAGCAACTGCCACATAACTTACTTGAAAATGAAGTTACCCGGACCACAAGGGGTGATAACAGTAGCAGGAGATTACAGGAAGTCAATGGAATGTGCTTCAGCCGGATCAAATCTGGCCGAGTCATTGGTAATAACAAGAGAAAAAAGAAGAATTCAGGAGGTAGCGACCCTCTCTCAGTCGGCACAACTGAATATGCCGGCATTGGCCAATCCGCATGGAAGTGTCTCTTTCTAGCCAACTAAAGAAACAAAAAAGTTCTAGATAGATGAGCAGTTCCCAGAGCGCACCGTCACCATTGGTGCCGGCCTAGATGCTAAATAGGAAAGCGAGCTCACCAAATTCCTCCGTGAGAATCGGTATATGTTTGCATGGTCAACTCAGGATTTGCAAGGTGTGCCGAGGGAGTTGGCTGAGCACTCTCTGAATGTAAGGCCAGGAGCAAGGCCGGTGAAGCAACCTCTCCACCGCTTCGCCGTAGACAGGAGAAAAATAATAGGGGATGAGATAGCTCGGCTCCTTGCGGCCGGGTTCATCATGGAGGTGCTTTATCCGGATTGGCTATCAAACCCGGTGCTAGTAGAAAAGAAGAAGGATGATCCAAATGTAGCCATTGTATGGCGAATGTGTATTGACTACACGAACCTGAAGAAGGAGTTTCCAAAAGATCCTTTTCTGTTACCTAGAATAGACCAGGTCATTGATTCGACCGCAGGTTGTGAACTGTTATCATTTGTAGACGCGTATTCTGGTTTTCACCAGATACCGTTAAATCCGACCGATCAAATAAAGACTGCGTTTATTACCCCATACGGGGCTTATTTCTATCGCACCATGCCATTCGGCCTACGTAATGCAGGGGAAACGTACCAGAGATGTATGCAAAAATGTCTGCATGACCAGATAGGAAAAAATGTATAAGTATATGTAGATGATGTGGTTATCAAACCAAAGAAAGAAAAACGCTACTGGATGATATTCGGCAAACTTTTGCTAACTTGAGAAGATTCCAAATGAAGCTTAACCTAGAAAAATGCACCTTCGGTGTACCGGCTAGAAAACTACTCAGTTTTCTTGTATCTAGCCGAGGTATAGAGGCCAACCAAACCAAGATAAGAGCAGTGGAAAGGATGGAATTGGCGAGGTGTCTAAATGACGAACAGAAGTTCACAGATTGCCTGGCCTCGCTTTGCCGATTTGTATGTCGGCTAGGAGATAAAGCATTACCACTTTATCAACTAATGAAAAAATCTGATAAGTTCATTTGGAGACCACAAGCAGACAATGTGTTCCATGAATTGAAGAAGATGTTGGTCACAGCGCCAATCCTGGCCTCTCCATTGTCAAAAGAGCCTATGCTACTTTACATAGCCGCCACGAACAGAGTAGTAAGTGCTGTGTTCGTGGTGGAACGAATTGAAGATGACAAATCAGTACAAAGGCCGGTATATTACCTAAGCGAGATACTATCAACCTCAAAGCAAAATTACCCATATTATCAGAATATGGCATATGGGGTATACATGTCAGCGAAGAAACTTAAACATTACTTCGAAGAGCACCCCATCAAAGTGATCTGTGAAGCACCCATAGCCGACATATTGAGCAACAAGGATGCAAGTGGCCGAATAGCAAAATGGGCAATTGAATTGTCACCTTATGCTCCGCAATTCGATAGGCGAGATGCAATGAAATCTCAGGCTGTGGCTGACTTCTTTGTGGACTGGGCCGAGGTACAATATGAGCCACCATTACCAGACCCGAGTTATTGGACGATGCACTTCGACGGTTCCAAATTGAGAAATGGTTTGGGGGCGGGGATAGTGTTAACCTCGCCAAAAAGAGATCAGCTGAAATATGTGTTGCAAATACATTTTGCCGCATCAAACAATGTAGCCGAATATGAAGCACTCGTCCATGGATTGAAGGTAGCAAAAGAGATTGGCATACGCCGAATCTTATGCTACGGGGATTCAGATCTAGTAGTACAACAAGTCTCAGGCAATTGGGATGCATTAGATGCCAATATGGCCTTATATAGGTTTCATGCGCAAAAACTCAGTGGATACTTCGATGGATGTGAATTTCATCATATACCTCGGGCAGAAAACGATGCCGCAGACACATTGTCAAAACTCAGATCAACCAGACAATCAATTCCCCCAGGTATCGCCCTAGAGCACCTGAGGAAACCATCAATAACACCATCACCAGAGTCCGAATCCATCTTTATTCCGGCAAACCAAGAGAAGATAATGTGCCGATGGAAATTGACAAGGAATGTAACCCGGAATTTCCAAAAATGAACCCGGCCGATGCAAGGACGTATATGGAAAAATCCGAGGTAGTTATGTCGGTGGAAAATATGGAAATAGAAAGCGAGATTACACCAGAAAAATGATACCAACATGGGCGCAACCCATATTTTCTTTCCTTAAAGATGCGATTTTGCCAAATGACGAGGTATTGGCGAGACAGACAGTGAGAAGAGCTAAAGCTTATACAATCATAAACAATGAGTTGTATAAAAGGAGCGTCACAAGCGTGTTGCAAAGATGTGTGAACTCGGCAGAAGGCCAGGAGATCCTCCGAGATATACATCAGGGAGAATGCGGGCATCACGCCTCGTCCAGAGCTTTAGTGGCCAAAGCATTCAGGCATGGGTTTTATTGGCCAACAGCGTTGAAAGAGGCCAAAGAACTGGTGGAAAAATGTAATGGTTGCCAGTGATAAGCCAGCAAGATACATATGCCATCGTCCAAGTTAAAAACGATACCAATTACTTGGCCATTTTCTGTATGGTGCTTAGATATGGTGGGACCATTCAAGCCGGCCCGGGGCGGGATGACCCACATCTTAGTCATGGTCGACAAATTCACAAAATGGATTTAAGTGAAACCAATAAAGAAGTGTGATGGGCCCACAGCAGTAAAATTCCTCGAAGATATTATCCTGAGATATGGCTACCCACAAAGTGTTATTACAGACAATGGTACAAACTTTGCTGAAGGAGCCTTCGCTAGATTCTGTCAAGAAAAACACATAAGACTAGATGTCGCCTCGGTGGCTCACCCAGCATCTAATGGGCAAGTAGAAAGATCTAATGGACTAGTATTGTCCGGAATAAAACCACGACTCGTCGAACCACTGCAAAGGTCGGCAGGGTGTTGGATGGAGGAACTACCAACAGTACTATGGAGCCTTAGAACTACCCCAAACAGGTCAACAGGGTATACACCATTTTTTCTACTATATGGGGCAGAAGCCGTGCTTCCAGCCGACATAATACATGACTCGCCAAGGGTTACCCAGTATACAACCGCCGAGGTAAATGAAATAGTTCGGCAAGATGATGTCGATCTGCTAGAAGAGGCCAGAGAATTGGCACTATCAAGATCAGCTATTTATCAGCATGACTTGCGACGATATCACAGCAACAAAAGTAAATCCAAGAGTGTTTAAAGAAGGAGATTTGGTTCTTCGGTTAGTGCAACGCACGACCGGCATGCACAAACTATCACCCCCATGGGAAGGACCGTTCATCGTGAGAAAAGCATTGCACAATGATGTGTATTACTTAATTGATGCTCAATCACCAGAAAAGAACAAGGCAGACAAAGCCGACGAAGAATCGAAAAGACCATGGAACGTAGCTTTACTTCGTCCATTTTACTCGTAGGATTCATCTATGACACGTTGTAAAGTAACGCTTCAGGACGAAGTATCAACGATGTATTAAACCTCGGCACCTTGAGCAGTGGCTCGGGGACTGCCCTATATTGTTTTTGAGTTTGGGTTATGTATTAAACCTCAGCACCTTGAGCAGTGGCGCGGGGACTGCCCTATATTGTTTTTGAGTTGGGTTATGTATTAAACCTCGGCACCTTGAGCAGTGGCTCGGGGACTGTCCTATATTGCTCCTGAGTTTTGGGTATGTATTAAACCTTGGCACCTTGAGCAATGACTCGGGGACTACCATATTTTGCTTTTGAGTTTAAGTTATGTATTAGACCTCGGCACCTCCAGCAATGACTTGAGGACTGGCCAATATTATTTCGCATTTTTAATGATATGTTGAGTCTCAATTTTTAGAGAAGTGATTAGGGAATTGCCCCACAATGGTCCCTTGTTACAGAAATGGGTATCAAACTTCGGCACCCAGAGCGATATTATTTCGTTCTCCCCAGATATGGGCTTCGAGATTTACAACTTGGATAAAATTCAAGAACACAATGGTTGAATTGTCAAATTCATCAAGGTCAGGCAATATTAGACGCCGAACTACTGTACGACAAAGGCAAACACACAATCTGAACTTAAGAAATTAAAGGCCACTAAAGCAAAGATTTAAACAAACAGGATTAGTTTAAACAGAATAATAACGATCACAACCATGTGTGCCTCAGCGGCAAAAGGCAAAAAAGGTTCATACCGCACAGAAAGTCGGACAAGTGTTTGACACACATCATATGCCCGACATACCGGGGATAAGAAACGACTTAGAGTTTTTTTAACAAAAACAAAGGGGCAGCGACTTGATCAGGAACTGGGCGCTCCGAGGTAGACGGCACCTCGACCGAAGTTGCTTCGCCCTCCACAGAACCAGGAGCGACTTCGGGGGAAGCCCGGGGCTGTTGAGAAACATCAGCTTGAGCTTGGGAATGCCCAGTCCCTTTGGAGGAGGATCGCGCATCGCCATTACCATCCGAGCTTGAGCTGGAATCACCAGAAGTATCCGAGTCGCCCTCAGCCTCATCTTGGTCAGCTGAATTATCATCCGAGGCATATTCAACTTCTACCTCATCCGCCGGATTAGAAAGGAAACTCGGCCCTTCAATCCAATTATGCACGTCCACATACTCAACAAGCTGGAAGGCACGAGCTTGTCGGCGAGCGACGAACTCTGAATCCTTGACCCAACAGGAGCCAGTGCCCAAATTTATCAGGGTATTGAGGGAAATATCCTCGTACCATGACATAATGACTGTGAGCGCCATATCAGCACCAGCTCGTCCAGCGGATTCCCTCCAAAGATTCAACTGGTTTTGAGATGCCATCAATCTTTCCACCAGTATTTTGATCTCATCAATATCAGGAGTCCCAGAAGTATTCATCCAGAGAACATGGTAGGCCCGAATGGCTTCTTGCACCAAGTCCCTGCCCATAATCTTCATCGGACCAACGGCAGCGCCAACGGCAACCAAGTAATCTTCCATCGAGTATTTTGGGCTCGCATCAGCAGGAACACCTCGGCGCACACGAGAATTAACCACCGCTCTAGAGCTCACGGGCTTAGCTTCTGGAAAATGGTCTACGCAAAACAAAAATACGTCGGTCAACAGTAAGAAAGGGAAAAAGATAACTCGACCGCGGTCAGAGGCTTACGGTGAATATAGGTCAGCATTATCTGAATATCTTTAGCCCAGTCACCCTTGGTTTTCTCAAAGCGAGTGGTCTCCTCGCTCATCGCCCGTGTCTTGAGTTCGGCAGCCTCGAGGAGTTCTTTATTTTTATGCAATTGCAGAGCTAGCCGATTCTTCTCCTCGGAGAACTCCTGGTCGACTTTCTCTAACTCAGACTTTTGAGAGAGCTTGAGGGACTCCACCTCGGCGCGCAAGCGAATTATCTCGTCGTCTTTATCTTTCAGCTGCGCCGAGTGAGTAGTGGCTTGTTCTAAAAAATGCAGCATCATATCAGGCATAGGTGTGCAGTCTTGATGTGACGCTGCAAAAGTTTGTAACTCGGCTTTACCAAAGCCAAAAGGGTTAAAAGAAACCTAGTGCACATTTCGAATGGAAGTATGTAAAGAAAAAGAGTAACTAACCTTCCAGGGCCTTGACTTTCTTCTCAAGACGGATGTTAAGATTGTTGATGTTACCTATTTACCAGCAAAGTGAGCTAACACCTCACATCCGAAACAATAAGAGCTTTAGGGATAATGCAAAAGTTTATTAACTTACCAGCTTTCTTCACCACAGGAATGACCTTCTCATACTTATCTTGCAATTTTTCATGTGTGAAAAGCAGCCTTTGGAATTCGGCGGTCCGCCGGTCATGCGCAACCTAAGCAACAAAACAAACAGCAATAAGATATTCGAACTTAAAACAGATCCGAGTCAAGCAAAACTTAACCCGGATCTATGTGGCTGGATATTCGAAACTCAGACAGATCTGAGTCAAGCAAAACTTAACTCGGATCCAGGTGGCTGGATATTCGAAACTCAGACAGATCCGAGTCAAGCAAAACTTAACTCGGATCTAGGTGGCTGGATATTCGAAACTCAGACAGATCCGAGTCAAGCAAAACTTAACTCGGATCTAGGTGGCTGGATATTCGAAACTCAGACAGATCCGAGTCAAGCAAAACTTAACTCGGATCTAGGTGGCTGGATATTCGAAACTCAGACAGATCCGAGTCAAGCAAAACTTAACTCGGATCTAGGTGGCTGGATATTCGAATCTCAGACAGATCCGAGTCAAGCAAAACTTAACTCGGATCTAGGTGGCTGGATATTCGAAACTCAGACAGATCCAAATCAAGCAAAACTTAATTCGGATCTAGGTGGATGGATATTCAAACACTAAGACAAAACTGAACAAGGCAAAGCCTAATAAAACTTCCAAATGAATAACAAATTATTCGCTGTCAAGAACGATCTTGGCAGCCAGATGTAAGCGACTGCTGATATTGGAGAGTTGAAAGGGCTGGCTGCTTGGATTGCCCTCGAGCTGATCAGCAGCATTCCAATTGTTGGCATACTCAACCAACGAGCCGAGGATGTTCCCACTCTCTGTACGAGTCAGGACTTTACCTCGGACGTGTTGTGTAGCCACCACCGCCGCGGGACTCTTGTGAAGAGCGAGCTATGTATCAGCAGCCGGGGTAACAATAGTCTTGGCAGAAGAAACCCCCTTGCGCAGCGCATCAGCAATTGTAGGCTGAGAAGAGCTGCCAAGCCCTTTCTGGGATGAGGGAGGCTTGGTGATGACGACCTTTCTTGCCTTAGAAGAGGCGTCGGAAGGAGCCATTACCACGGCACTCGGAGCGACATCTTTGGGGGCCGGAGGGATTACAGTTTCTGACGGCGCCGAGATATTGGTATCCTCGGCTGGAGTCGGAGTTGCAGTAAAAGCTGTGGGGGTCGAAGGGATATCGGGGGAAGCTTCGGGATTCACGGAGGAGGCAGTAGGCTCGGTAGAAATATCTACTGGCCGAGTTATATCAGCATCAGCAGGAAAGACCTCAGGCGCATCCTGGCGAGATGACGTTTTATTCGGAGTGGGAGGAGAGTTGACGCGAGCAGGACTAGGAACTCTAGAATCTTCAGGAGGCGGAGGAGAAGGCGGCCGAGTCGTGTGACTCTTCATGCTAGGACCACTAGGCTTAACAGAAAGAGGAGCCCTGCAAAGGCTAAAAAGATTAGGTCAAAAGGCAGAAAGAGAGAAACAAGAAATACAAATAAAAAGCAACTCACCCAGTAACCCCGGGCATAGTTTTACGCTTCGGAGGGTGCTGGGCTGACTTCTTCATTCGTTTCTTGCGAGCGGCTTCCGAGGCACCAGCTGGAGCGCTACGTTTCCCCGAGGTAACAGGAGGTCGGGAGGCGAGAGGCTCGGCGTTGTGAACCTGACCGGCCGGATTAGCTGAGAAAGTAGAGGTCGGAAATGCATATGAAATTGGCATTGCGGCAACTACCTCAAGAACTTGGACCTTGTTCGAATCACCTTCCTCCTCTTGGGCCGGGGTCTTGCCACGGGCACGAGCCGGAGCAAGGTCCGACTTGGGAACGAACTCCTCTGAGTCCGGCTCCCCACTGTCCGGAGCGTTCCGATCCACGGGCCACGGGAGAGCCAAAACCTCGGCATCCTCACTCTTCTGCTCCTCAAACCTCTGCAGGAAAAGAAAGAGAGAAATTAACAAGAGAAATCACAGATGCAATTAAAAGGTAAAACACAACTACAAGAACTTACTCTGGGAGGGGGATGCTCGCGGATGAACGGCTTCAGTTCCCAGGCCTAGTCCTCTGGCATCTCTGTCTTAAAGATAGCCCGGACGTGCTTGAAGATAAGGTAATTGTCCAGCTCCACCGTTGAGACTCGGTTGGGATCAAGAGGACCGCTCATATAGCAAAGCTTATGCATGCGTTTCTGGAATGGGCAAATCCGGCTGCTGACGAAGGTGGTCATCAGATCCTCGTCACATAGCCCGGAGCGGATCAGTTCCTTCAGCCGAATCTCAAAGGCCTTGGCCAGAGCATGACTCTTCCTCGGGTTATAAGTCTAATTCTTCTTGGAAGGGGGGCCAATGGAAAAACAGGGAGCCCAATCCTGTCCTCCTTCCCATAATTCTTGACATAAAAGAACGATTTATGCCATTTCTTGCATGACTCTAGGCCAGCAACGCGAGGAAACTCGGATTTTCTCCGAGGTGTGATTGACGCAGCTCCGCACTGGGTGAGCAGTTTCTCGGAAGGTTGAAGGGATTTGTCTGGGACAACATTGGAACGGATATGAAAGAACTTCGACCAAACATGCAAAGACGGCCATAGGCCAAAGTATCCTTCCGAAGCAGAGATAAAGGCGGAAAGAGAAGCGATGGCCTTAGCCGGAAGATGATGCGGCTGCAGGCCAAAGTAATCAAGGAACTCCCTAGAAAAATCGCTAAGGGGGAGACCAAACCCGCGAGTGAAGTGTGACATAAAGACGACGTACTCGCCCTCGTTGAGAACGGGAGAAGATTCGCTGCCGGGTAAGCGACAAGCTACCTTGGCAGGAATTCGGCGAGTTCAGATTAACCACTCAACCTCTCGGCGGGTGACGGAAGAGCCCTGCCAGGAGTCCCACTCGGGCCCAGACGTTGCATCGTCATCCTCAATAAGCGCACCGCTAACGGAGCTCGACATAGGGTCGCCGGAGGAATCTACGGAAGATGAACTAGCGGTGGAGCGAAGCCTAGAAATGCAAGGCCCCGTCATGATCCTACGCGAAGACGGCGGCGGAGCGGAGAAGAAACCGCCGCGGGAAATCTAAAGAGAAACAGATGCGCCTAGAGGATAAACTAGGCAATGAGATCGGATAAACTCACCGGCAACGGCGCTGGAGCAAGTATGCGGGGACAAGGTCGACGGAGCAGAGCGATGGGAACCTCGCCGTCGAAGATTCCGATGGGCGCACGACGCCGGGAGCACGAACAGGCGCAAAAGCGAGAGGAGGAAGAAGGGCAACGGTAAGCGGAGGATAAAAGTAAATCCCCTAGCCTCGTGCCCCTCTTTATAACCACGCGGCCTGAGTGGTAGTGGGATCGTGCGTGCGGAGGTTAACTGTGTAGATCGTGTGTGCGGCACAACTGCACACCGCTGAGTGGAACCACACCAACGACCACACGATGCAAGAAAGGATCATGATCCCTGACGGAAACGGTGCGCGAGGCGTTGCAGCGCCGACGCGACAGGCGCAGTAATTACTGTAGCCTGTCAATGGGCACTGCAGAGGAACAAAAAACTAGAGAAACAATGATGAGTGTGACACGTAGGACGAGGTGTACGCGAGAAGATATGCAGATACCTCGAACGAGGGAAAAGTAACTCGGAAACAAGGAGAAACGAATATTGTGAAACTGATACGGCCCGGCCGAGGTTATAGGCAGGACCATACCAGCTTCGGGGACTAATGTTGGGGGGTGACCCCGGATAGGGTAAGGACGGGGAAAGACGAAAGGAAGTTCCCCGTCCAGTTTCCGAGTTACAGTCTAAATCAGCCAAATCCTGTAAAGGTTGGCCGAGGTAAGCAAGAGCAGGACCCTTATGAGAAGAGCAAGGCTTTACCCGGCCGACATACTGTGTAAGTCGGCTGGGTTAGCCCGAATAATCTGAATGCAGGTGAAGGCCAAGCCGAGTTAAGCGAGACAGGGCCGAATGATATGAAGCTTGCAGGAGAAGGAGATGCCTATAGTCAAACTCTAGTCACGGGCTAGGAAGAATCTAAGCAGAGCCAAACACAAAGGACAAGGCGCAGAGCGACAGAAGGGCAGAGGGAGGTCACGGAGGTGACAGTCCTGAAGCCCGAGACGTGCAGGTGGGGTCCTCTGGAACCTTGTCGTCATTAGAAGGGCGACACGGAAAGGAGGCCGCCGAGTTACTATATTGGGACAAGCATATTCCTCGAATATGCTTGTCATGTCAGCCCTAGAGGAGCCAAGGTTCCCCTTTATAAGGAGAGGCTTGGACTCAGAGAAGGGCATTGACTCATTTGGTACCGTTAGGCTGGTAAAGTTCTTCTTCTCCACTTGTATACAGCTCAAGGATTACTTGTAGCCTAAGAAAGGAGAAATAAAGATCTTTACGTTAGTCTTCTATGTGTAGAATCAACTACATATTCCCTCCCCAGATCCCTCTAGCATCCATTGGCCCCATACTTTAGCCTACCCATGGCATCTGCCGTGCCACCACCACGACACTTCGCAACGCATTCAAATGTTTTGAATTTTGAAAACTACCAAAATAATGGAGCCCAAATTGTTTAAAAGGGCCCCATAGTATCTTAAATATTTTATAAACCCCTTTGGTATTTTTGAAATACTTAAAACAAATTTGAATTGAAAATACAAAAGGAAAAGTGAAAACAGAATAGAAAAAGCTTCTGATAAAAAAATAGATCCAGCAAGCCATTTCAGCCCAGCCGCAGCCCAGCTCGGCCCAAGTGGCCCGATACCCTTTCATCGTCTTCCTGCTCGGGAGGAAGCAGCTGGCTGTCGCCGCCCCTGCCGCCCGATTCCACCGGCCGCGCCGCGATCCCCGCCGCCGCCTGGAGCGAGGATAAGATTGCTCATTCACGCCCCCTCTCCCTTATCCTCTCACTCCCCCTCCCGTTGGAGCTCTCTCTAGCTCCCGTGTGCTTAATCCCGAACCCTAGCCGCCGTAGTCGCCGTGCACCGCCGTCGTTCTGGCCTCCCCCGTACCTGTCCGATACTCTCTTGAGCGTCACCTCCTTGCCAGCAACCTCCCCGCAAAAGGAATCGAGGTGAACCGCTCGGAATCCCCGGCGCCAACTGGTCTTCCTCGCCTCTGTCCGAGCACCACCGTCATCACCGTCGTCGACCCAGACCTCCTCCGGCCATTTCGACCTCACAACCAACATCACAGTGAGCACCCGGTGCTCAGGAGCCCCATCGCACTCCACCTCCCTCTCTGTATCGTGCTCTCGCCATAGCTCCGCCATTGCCGCCACAGTAGGTAGCTCGCGCCGGCGCTCCGGTGACCCTTTCGAGGCGGCGCATCAACTTTTGGCTCACCCTGATCTCCCCTCTCTAACGCACATGCTCGTGTTTCCCATATTACCCCCTAGCACCGTCCCCCGCGCCGCCAGTGTGTGCTCCCCGGCGAGCCCATGTGGAGCCGATGTGGCTCCACCGTGGCGTCGACATGGCGTCCACGTGGGCCTTGACCTAACCCCTCCAGCATGGCTAGTTGACCTTGCCCTGGGGCCCAATCGTCAGTGTCTAGCGGTAGCCCAAGCCCCAATGAGGAACGCCCGAACCCTCTGGTGACGTCAGCCTGCTCCTGTGCTGACGCAATAAACCAATTTAAAATGTTTAAATAATTCCAGAATTTGATATAAACTTGTAAATTCAATATCTTTTTATTTATAAGTTAGAAAAATAAAAATAATATATCAAAATGTTCAGAAAAATGAGCTCTAACTATTTAACCTATAATCATGCATTGTTCAACAACTTTCAAGACAAGTTTAATTAGAACAACCTAGTAACCCCTAATAGGTGATTTCGGAGTTACCCCGAGTTAGGGTTTTTACCCTTCGGAACCCCGATTAAATTGCCGAGCATGCTTTAGGGTTACTTTTCAATACAATTTAACTTGTCATAACATCATACTTGCTTGAGCATTGAATCGATGCCATGTCAACACCCGAATTTTTAATCCCATATGCCTGTTATGCCATACATCGCAATCCTAGGATTACCATTTTTGCGAGACATAACAGATTTGGATATCACAGTACATCATCCATTACAAACCATTCATAAGGTCTTGCACAAATAAGGATCTCATGGTCCAGTTCTTAATACAACTCAAGCAGCGGAATAACATAATAGTAACGATAGGGTAGGCGAAGCTCAATCTTCAGGGTCACAGGCAATGCTGACGATGGGAGATGATCCTAGTTGTCGTAACCTTCCTGTGGTCCATCATCCTAGTACTCCTCTTCATAGTCTGGCCACGGGAATAGCCAGGGACAAATCCATGAGTACTCTTTAAGTACTCGCAAACTAATGCTAACAAGTTAAGGGGTTTTTTGTAGTAGGACACTATGCTCTAGGTTTTTTTTTGCAAAAAGCCAGATTTACCACTACTAAGTTCAGAATCAAAGAAAACTATTTGAAGTTTTATAACACCTAAGTGGGAACTTGAATTTTATATCACAACCCTGTTGTGGTCAAGTCAAAGTCTCAATTCATTTCATAAGTCATTTTGAAAACATCTGACAAGGGAACAGTATGGCCACTCCAACTGTCCATAACCGCGGATGCGGCTATTCGAATAGTTTGACACCCTGCAGAGATTATACACTTTCACCACAACATTCGATACATCCTTCAGGAACAAATCCCGAATTCACCATACTCAGTATGCGGATAATCAATCCTAACCTTTCAATTACACGCCATAGTATAGGCACCTCTCCTGTGAGTTTGGCCTCCTAACCATGACCAACTATCATCTTGGGTACTACACAGGTGGACAATCTTTGTTGGAGATATGCCCAAGAGGCAATAATAAAGTAGGTTATTATCATATCTTCATACTTATGATAAATGTTTACATACCATGCTATAATTGTATTAACCGGAAACATTAATACTTGTATGATTTGTAAACATAAAAGAGACCCTAGTAAAGACTCTTGTTAAACTAGCTTGTTGGTTAATATATGATCATGGTTTCCTGATCATGAACATAGAGATGTTATTAACAACAGGGTCATATCATTAGGAGAATGATGTGATGGACATACTCCTATAGTTAAAGCATAGCATAGAGATCAAGTCATTTAATATAGTTCATTTGCTATAAGCTTTCTGATACATAGTAACCTAATTCCTTCGACCATGAGATCATGTTAATCACCATCACCGGAAGGATGCTTTGATGACATCAAACACCACACCGTAACAGGGTGGCTATAAAGGTGGCATTGAGTGTTCGGAAAGTATTGGTTGAGACACATGGATCAAGAGTGGGATTTGTCCATCCATATGACGGATAGATATACTCTGGGCCCTCTCGGTAAAATGTCATCCAATTAGCTTGCAAGCATGTGACTGGCTCACAAGGGATCACATATCACGGGAACGAGAAAAGAGTACTTATCAGTAACGAGGTTGAACTAGGTATGCAGAGATACCGACGATCATAACCTCGGATAAGTAAACTATCGTGAGACAAAGGGAAATTGGTATCGTATGTAAGTGGTTCATTCGATCGCAAAGTAATCGGAGAAATATGTGGGAGCCATATGAATTTCCAGATTCCTCTATTGGTTATTGTTTGGAGAAGTGTCTCGATCATGTCCGCATAATTCACGAACCGTAGGGAGACACACTTAAGGATTCGATGTTGTTGAGTAGTTATGGAATGATGAGTAAGAGACCGAATGTTGTTCGGAGCCTCGGATGGGATCCGGGATATCACGAGGAGATCCGGAATGGTCCGGAGAATAAGATTCATATAAGGAAAGTCCTGTTTCGGAGTTGGAGAATGGTTCCGGTGTTTTCATCGGGAATGTTCTAGAAAGTTCCGAAATGTCCGACACTCCGGAGGGCAAGGGTACATGAATGTGTCATTGCAAGTTGGAATGATTGCATCATGTACTAGGTGTCATTTCTGTACAAAATAAAGGGTTTAATCAAATCCTAGTTTGAAAAGTCAAACGCCAATTTGAAAAGTCAAACGGCTATTTTGGAAGGTGGAGGGGAAGTAGGAAACCTACTTGGAGGAGAGTTCCTCCCCTCCACCGCCGGCTGCCTTGGAGGCCGAGTTGGGGAGGGACTCCCCTCCCCTTGCACGCCTCCCTCCACCTATATAAGGAGGGGCAGGGCTGCCCCTCCAAGACACACAAGTTCCCTACCTCTAAACCCTAGCCACAGCCTAGGGATTTCTCCCAAGCCGTGGAGTTTAGAGATTCTAATTGCTCTAGCCGCCGGTTTAGCCCCTTCTAATTGGTGTGTCTAAAACCTAGATCACCAAGGCTCTCTCATAGTCCACCATACTCGCTCCGGCTTAAGGCGAAGCCCTGCGAGATCTCCCCTCTACTTCCGGTACCACGCCGTCGTGCTGCCGGAATCGCGAGGAGAGTGCTACAACCTCCGCTGCCTGCTGGAACAAGGGAGAGGAAGGTCTTCGTTGAGTACCGAACGTGTGACCGACTGCGGAAGCGCTGCCGGAACGCAGCGCCGGAAGGATCGTCTACGCGATCTTGAGATCGGAAGTGTACGACTACATGACCCACGAGAATCTGCTCTCGTTAACCGCTTTGGAATCTTCGAGGGTGAGTTCCTCTATCGACTCGTTGCTACAATCTAGTAGATAGATCTTGGCTTGTTTGTGTGCATGCACTAGAAAATTTTTGTTTTCCATGCTACGAACCGCTACACTCTTCACAAGGTAGCCTCAGCTTAGACCTTGGCCGTGAGGGAACCCATACTAAGGTATATAAATTTCCAGTCAAGCCCTACCCAAATTTCGGGTATTGTGGTTGTACGGTAAAATTGGAATGGTATCGCATCCAGACAACCATCAGTTTTATCAAGGGCTAAGGCTCATTCCTCAACATTTTCATCATGAAAATCATCTGGTGTTCGAGAACACTTGTCAAAACATTTCAGTAAAATGACTCATCATTTTAAGGTTTTCATAACCATTTCCACCTAGTATTCCCATCTAAAGTTTATCAAGTTTTATGCTTAGCACTAGCATCTACAAGGGGTGGTAAATAAGTGGGGATTTGCTAAGTTCAATTCTCATTCCTTAGGATGACATCAAGATTATCTAACTTAGGCCAAGTTTTATGCTCTTTATGCTACCTTTAGTTATCTTTCTAGAATCTACAAGTCACTTAAGTAAAGTCTAAGAGAAAGCTTTGATAAAGAAATAAGTATAAAGCTTGTAACTAAAACTAGGATTGGGTATCATCAAATGTGTCCAACTAAGCATGCTTAATGCATTGCCTAGGTTATCTATCATTCATAGTTGCAAGTGTTAGCTTGCAAAAATTTAGGTATTGGCTTTCTAAAGTAGGGTATCTTGCAAGTGTTAGCTTTCTCAGTTAATAGCTTGCTAATTCAACTGGTAGTATTAGGCTTGCCTTGTGCAGAGAAGTGGTTGAAGTTCTCCTCGGCTTCTTCCTTGTAGTATCCTCCTTCCTCCTCGTATCCTTGGTACACAATCACCAAACAATACTTAACTATTTTCAATCATCACACAAAGGTGTGCTATAGATGATCTAGCATCATCACTTAACATTACAAGATTAAAGCATTTGTCTTGTTTATTTTAATTTGAGAAAACTAATTTCTACTCATTGAAAAACTACATAAGATTTAATATTCTCCAACTCAAACATGGGATCATGTTGACACATGCCATCAGCACATATTTCAGTACATGGGAATGTGATTTAAAGTGGTGTCACAATTTAATAAGGTTTAACCTTTTATTTTAAATAAATTAAGTGACTAGAAATGCCTATGTGGCATTCTTTTATTACTTGAACATTATTTCTGTAAGTAAACCCATATGTTTTTATATATTCTAAAAGGTATGATCAAAGGTGATTCTTGAGAGTTGGAATCAACTCAAAAGCTCTTATGGTTGAATTTTGAAAAATGTTTGAATGTATAAAAGCTTCTGACTTGTTATTTTTACCAAGGATAATCTACAGATCCAAATGATTTGAATCGAACTGGCTTGGATTAATCATTTCAGTACCTTTCTAACAAAATTGGTTTCAAGCAATTTGGTTCATTTAATCGACCTAGGTTGATTTTTGAATCTATGTATAGAACTGTGTTTGAGTTAAAATGGAAAAATCTAAATTCAAACTGTTGGGTTGCGCGGGAGACGCTAATGGGCCGGCCTAGTGTCATTCCACAGCACGGGGCTCAACTGACAGGGGGGCCTACCAGTCAGAGTCTCATAACGCGCGAAGCGGTACGGGTTGATGTGGGACGTTGGATTAGAGTGGAGATCAACGGTTGGGGATCGTCGTCGACAACGGACCTGTCGCTGGCGAGATCTAACACTAGTGGCTCGGTGGGGGTGCATAGAGGGCGTTATAGGGCTCCAGCGATGACAACGAGGCGGGAAAACGAACGAGTGGTCGACGGCGAGCTCAGGGACGGTCGAGGGAGCTCCGGGGGTGGTCACAATCAGTGACGCCCTTCTCCTCCAGACGCGGCCTGGTCCGGTGCAATTCCGACGAGCTGCTGCTCCCCGTGCTCCGGCTAGAGGTGTGGGACGATCATTCAGGTGAGGGGAGTGGAATGGTGTGCTGCAAACGGCTGGGGTTGGCCTCCTTTTATAGGCTCGACGGTGAGTCCGAGAGGGATAGGCAGGCGACGGTGGCGACATGGCTACGGGCAGCTAGAGGCATGGCTAAGGGTGGCGATCGACGCGCGGTTCCGGGCGATGCTCTAGGAATTCAATATGGGCTTAGGGGCGGTGGTAATCGATCGGGTGAAGCTGGCGCTCTGAGCGGCAGAGGCGGCGTCTTCGATGGTGAGCGGTGGGTGTGGGGCGTTGGACGGCGAACGGGGGTGTCTGGCGTGCTCCTTAGGTCTTGGCGACGTGGTGGGCACGGGCTGCGGTCGAGGGGAGACGTGTGCACGCATGCCGGGTGCGGCGCTCTGGCGCGTGCTCGGCATGTCGCTATGGCACTGGGCACGGGGAGTTCTCGGTGGTCCATGGCTTGCCTTGGCTCGGGAAGGGGACAGTGGGCGGCGATGAGGTGCTGGCTAGCTCCTAGACATGGTGGGCGCAGCTAGTTCTTCTTCTAGCTAGTTGTCCGCATTGGGGTGGCAAGGTGAGGCTCGGCCTGCTCACCATTTATGCCAAGGAAAGATCACAGTGGTGCTAGAGGTTGCTAACTAAGCTAGATGATCTACTAAATGTTTGCTGTGAGCTAGAGAGGGAACAAGTTAGGCCAAATCCTCACAATAGTGTTTGTTGTTTGTTTGATTTGAATCTGCAAGGTGTTTGATGAAATGGCCGCAAGAAATTTCTTTTTGAATTTTGAAAAGATTTTTGGTGGGTGTGCTAGGCATAAGCTAGAGACTCTGTGGTTCCTTGGGTTTTGAAAGTTGAGCTTGTTTGAGTGGTTTTTGAAATAGTGGGATCTTCCCATATGAGATAGATTCAATTTTAAACTGTCATTTAAACTTAGCATTTGAATGATTTTGGAAGATCACAAAGTGGGCCTTGGTACCTTATTATGTGTACTAACAAGGGGTGCAAAGATCCACAATTGTTTCTGTTAAGTTTTGAGTGCTAGGAATAGCCAAAGTAGGCATGATAGTTAATTTGGCAAAAATGACCATTCACTTCATTTATTCTTTGGGAAAAGTTTGGGCATGATTTAGATGATGTTTATTTCACCTAAAAATCATTTTACTAGAAATGAATCACAGAACCTTGGAAATTCAAAAGAACTCCTAATTTAAATACACATACATATGAATGCTTTCATATTTTGAGATGGGAAAGTTTTTGTTAACCCTAAATTTGATGATTAGAGTTTGTTGATCCATGTTCAATATTTTTGGGATGTTACAAACCTTCCCCCCCTTAAACAAAATCTCGTCCCGAGATTTGAAAAAGGACGAAAAAGATTACCTAGGATTTAAAGAGATCTGGGAACTCCATCCTGATGTGATCTTCTCGCTCCCAGGTAGCTTATTCTTCCGTGTGGTTGCTCCACTGAATCTTGAGAAACTTGATGCTTCGGGTCCTGGTAGTTCTAAAAGCTTCTTCCAAAATACGGATGGGTACCTCAGGATAGGTCAGGTCATCGTTGATCTCTATGGTCCGATGATCAATATTCTTGAACACTTCAGTCTTCTCCGGAACTTCGAGGCATTTACGAAGTAATGAGATATGGAACACATTGTGCACGGCTGACATTCCTTTTAATGGCGACACTTTCTCCTTGATGGTTCAGAATCTTGAAGGGTCCAATATATCTGGGGGCTAACTTTCCTTTTAGCTAGAAACGCTGCATTCCTTTTAATGGCGACACTTTCAGATACACAAACTCTCCGATATTAAAAGCGAGGTCTCGACGTCTCTTGTCGGCATAACTCTTTTGTCTTGACTGGGCGGTCTTGAGGTGCTCACGATCTTGTGAACTTTATCTTCTGCTTCTCGTAGGATATCGGGTCCGAAAATCTGACTCTCTCCTACTTCCGACCAATTCAAAGGGGTGCGACACTTCCTTCCATACATGAATTCAAATGGGGCCATTTGAAAACTAGCTTTGTAACTGTTGTAAGAAAATTCTGCGAAAGGCAGACAGTCTTCCCATTTAGATCCATAATCTAGCACACATTCTCTCAACATATCTTCGAGTATTTGATTTACTCGCTCTGTTTGTCCATCAGTCTGAGGGTGATAAGCTGTGCTGAAATCTAGTCGGGTTCCTAAACCTTCTTGGACTTTCTTCCTGAATCTCAAGGTGAACTGAGTTCCTCGATCCGATACGATGTTCTTGGGGACTCCGCGCAAACTAACGATTCTAGCGATGTATAACTCTGCTAGCTTCGAACTCTGGTATGTGGTCTTGACTGGTAAGAAATGGGCAACTTTGGACAATCTGTCAACTATGACACAGATAGAGTCATTTCCCCTACTAGAAGTAGGCAATCCGGTGATAAAGTCCATTCCAACTAATTCCCATTTCCATTCCGGAATCTGTAGCGGTTGCAACAGTCATGTGGTTCTTTGATGTCCTGCCTTGACTCTCTGACATATATCACACTTGGCGATATAGTTTCCGATTTCTCTCGTCATCTTATGCCACCAAAATTGTTCCTTCAAATCCTGATACATCTTTGTTCCTCCGGGGTGGATAGAATAAAGAGTATCATGGGCCTCTTTCAAAATCATTTCTTTCAATTATGAATCTGCTGGTACACAAAGGCGTCCTTTGTACCACAGAACTCCTTCTTCGTCTTCGGTGAATCCGGGTACTTTGCATGTACCAATACGACGCTTGATTCCGTGGATACTAGCATTTCCTTTCTGCGCCTCCTTGATATGGCTGATCAAAGTGGGTTGAAGTTCTATGCTAGCCAAAAATCCTTCACTCACTAATTCCATTAGGAAATCTTCCATTTCTTTGTGCAAACTTGGTTGCTCCTTCAAAATCATGGAGTTCAAGCGGCACGGCAATCTGCTAAGGGCATCTGCTACCACATTGGCTTTACCGGGGTGATAGTGGATGTCCAGGTCATAATCCTTGATTAGCTCAATACATCTTCTTTGTCTCATATTCAGCTCCTTCTGAGTGAATATATACTTCAGTCTCTTGTGATCTGAATAAATCTCACAATGTTTTCCCATCAGATAATGCCTCCATGTCTTCAGGGCTAGAACTACGGCTGCGAGCTCGAGGTCATTTGTTGGGTAATTCTGTTCATGCTGTTTCAGTTGTCGAGATAGATACGATATAACTTTTCCTTCTTGCATTAGCACACATCTGAGACCGATCTTGGATGCGTCACAATACACATCGAAGGGCTTCGTGATATCCAGCATGATTAAGATTGGGGCTGAAATCAGTCTTCTCTTGAGTTCTTGAAAACTCGCTTCACATTTGTCCGTCCATTCAAACTTCTTGTCCTTCTTCAGCAATTGGGTCATGGGTCTAGCAATACTCGAGAATCCTTCTAGGAACTGCGGTAATATTCCGCCAGCCCGAGAAATGCACGAACATGGGTTTGAGTGGTTGGGGCTTGCCAATCTTTGACATCTTTCACCTTTGCAGGGTCAACGGCAATTCCTCCGGCTGATACGATATGTCCGAGAAATCCTACCTCCTGTAACCATAATTCACATTTGCTAAACTTGGCATACAACTAACGCTCTCTAAGGTTTCCAAGAATGGTCCTTAGGTGTAGCTCATGTTCTTCTTCTGATTTGGAATAAATTAGAATGTCGTCGATTAAAACAACAAAAAACTTATCCAGGAAGTCCATAAAAATCTTATTCATGAGATTCATGAAATAAGCGGGGGCATTGGTTAATCCAAAAGACATGACAGTATACTCGTATAATCCATATCTGGTGGTAAAGGTAGTCTTGGGGATATCCTCTGCGCGAATCTTGAGTTGATGATAGCCAGTTCTAAGATCAACCTTAGAAAACACCTTGGCACCAGTCAACTGATCAAACAGATCTTCTATCTTGGGTAATGGTTACTTATTCTTGATAGTGACATCATTCAACTTCCGATAATCCGTACACAAACAGTTACCTCCATCTTTCTTGTTTATGAACAAAACAGGTGATCTCCATGGTGACACACTTGGTTGAATCAATCCAATTTCCAGCATGGCATCCAGTTGCTTCTTCAGTTTTGCTAGTTTAGACGGGTTCATACTATATGGTCTCTAGGCTATGGATCCTGTTCCAGGGATTAGTTCAATCATAAACTCAATATCCCGATCTGGGGGCATACCAGGCAAAACATCTAGAAATACATTAGGGTATTCATAGACTATCCGGACTTGGGCAATGGTAGGTTGGGCTATACTCTTATTTTACTTGAATTAACGAGGTAAGCTTTCAGATATATGCTCGACTGATATTTCGGATGTACTGGTCATGGTTATGGCTTTCTTGGCACAGTCAATTAATCCTTTATGTTTGGACATCCAATCCATTCCTAGTACTACTTCCAAACCTTTAGTTCCGAGTACTATCAGATTAGCATAAAAATCTATGCCATGGATTCGGATAGGGACGGCTTTGCAAATTTTCCTAGCTTTGGTGGTTGAACCGGGGATTTGAACAATCATTACATGCTTCAGTTTGGTTGGTTGAATCTTACTAGTGCATGCAAATTCTTCAGTGACAAATGAGTGCGATGCTCAGAATCAAACAACACTCTTGCAAGTACTGAGTTAACAGAAAACATACCCAGCACGACGTCTGGCGCTTCCTGGGCTTCTTCAGCATGCATGAGAAAAAAAACGGCCGTTGCGGTTGAGCGAATTCCCTGGGGCAAACCTTGTTCCGGGCTGAACACGACGCTGTTGCTGAGCTGGGGCATTTGCATTGGGGGCTGCGGCATTCTTCTTGGGCCACTCATTGGAGTAGTGACCTTTGGTTCCACATTCATAACAAGTCACTTGTGACTTGTCCTTTGCTGCAACAGGCACATCATTGATTCCAGTCCTTGGGGCAGTGTTGGTGTTGGTGGCGGCATGGTTGTTGTTGAACCTGGGTGGTGCACGGTTGAAATTGCTAGAGTTGTCGGGGTTTTTGTGGTTTCCTCCGGGCCTTGGGTTTCCACGGTTGGGATAGTCGGACGGTTCATTGGGGGTCTGTTAGTTCTAGGGGAAAATCCTGGAGATAGGTTGGGGCGATACTTTGGTGTATGGTGGGTTCCTGGTTGATGCATCATGTGGCGCTTGCGGTTCTCGTTCGCTTGGTTGATCTTTCCTTCCATCTGAATGGCAGAGTCGACTAGGGCTTCAATATCAGCAAAGGGGATATTGACCAACACCGTCTGCATCTCGTCGTGCAGACCATTCAAGAATCTTTCTTTCTTCTTGGCTTTAATGTCGATCTCATCCGGGGCATACCTAGCTAATGACAAGAATTTGTCACGATATTATACTATGGTCATCCTTCCTTGCTTTAGTTCTCTGAATTCATCTCTCATCCTCTTGATCAAACCCGGTGGCACATGGGTTCTGCTAAACTTGACCTTGAATTCATCCCAGGTCATCATCTGACCTCTGGTCATTGCACGAACGTTGTTCCACCATGCTCTTGCATCTCCGGCTAGATAGTGGGTGGCGAACAGAACTTTCTCGTTAGCTTCCACTCTGGCGACTTCCAGATTGTTCTCCATTGTTTGTAGCCAATCATCTGCATCTAGGGGTTCCTCTGACTTAGTGAAAACAGGTGGGTTGGTGTTCTGAAAATTCTTGAGCTTTGATCCATGGTTGTCCTGATTTCCTTGGCCTTGATTGTTGTTGGCCATCTGAGGTATGTGTTGAAGGGTGGCTAGGTTGGCTTGACGTTCGGTTCTTTCAGCTTCGCGGTCAGACACCAACATTTGCAGGATCTGCAACATCGGGTTCGGGGATGAACCACTTCCTCCAAGAGGCATCTAAAGATTGAGATAGATCATGAGAAAAGAGGGAAATTTCTAAGGTTCAGAGGTTGTTGAAAAGTTTTTAAAGTTTGACTCAGATTTTGTTTCTAGCAACTTGCTTTTCATTCATTCATTCATAGCACACGATACAAACACACACCACAACAAAGGAAAACAAATGGTTTTAAGAACCATTCTGGAAACTACGATATAGTGGGACCGAATAAAGCTCACTAACGCTAGTGCTCAAGTGCTACTACTCCTCGGAGTCGGTGTACTCATCATCCTCATCATCATCATCATCATCATCATCGATGAAGGCGAAATCCTCCCCATCGGTGAAGAAGTCCATGGCCTGATCCTCCAGAAAGTCATCATCATCGCTGAGATAAGAGTAGGGATCTCCACGAGGGTCTTCTCCGGAATTGTCCCTTTCCTCCAACTACATGTCTCTCTAATGGATGGTCTCCTCCAAATCTGTGATACGGTGGCGAAGGCGGGCAATGATGCGCTCCTTCTTGTCGAGCTGACGGCGACGAGACTTGCGATCCTTCACTTGCATGGCGAGGGTCTGATCCCTCTTCTTGGCTATGGCGGACTTGTGGTTGGAGTAGGCACGGGCATTGTCCAACTCCTGCTGACGATCGTACATCATGAAGCGGAGGTGGTCCAACAGAGTCTTCAGCTCGGGGTGATGTGGGGCTTCCAGTGGCTGTCCCATAGCATCACGCCTTGGATAGAACTCAAAGAGAGTACCCTTGATCTGATTGCTACACTGCCCACATAGACGGCAAGAGCTTCATGCATGGCCCTAGCAAGTCCATCGAGCCAGTTGTTCTCTCTTAAGGTGAACTGAATTCCCTCGGCAGTGGGAGGTTCAATCTTTCCTCGGAGACTTGCAACAACTATCCACTGCAGATTTTCCCCTCCTTAATCATTGAGATGAGCTCCGAAGAACTCAGGGTGCGGACGCTCCAGAAGTTCCGACAGCTGGTCCAGGTCACGCTCAAAGATGAGTTCTCCACCATTCCCCAACTGATAAAACTTGCTGTACTTCACGTCCATCTATAAGTATATAGGATGAGTAAGTTAGTAGAGTGATCAAGTGTGTCAAATTTTATGTATTTTGCAAAAGTCTTTGAGGAACATGAATTTTCATGAAAAGAATCCAAGTGATAAGAATGAGAATAAGTTTTTTATAAATACTCGCTTCCTTTGGTTTTGAAACTAAGTTTTTGATTCGAATGTCCATTCTAACTAGGGTCTCCTATGGTCAGGATGGCTCTGATACCAACTTGTCAACACCCGGATTTTTAATCCCAGATGCCTGTTATGCCATACATCGCAATCCCAGGATTACCATTTTTGCGAGACATAACAGATTTGGATATCACATTACATCATCGATTACAAACCATACATAAGGTCTTACACAAATAAGGATCTCATGATCCAATTCTTAATACAACTCAAGCAGCGGAATAACGTAATAGTAACGATAGCGTACGCGAAGCTCCATCTTCAGGGTCACAGGCAATGCTGACGATAGGAGATGGTCCTAGTTGTCGTAACATTCCTGCGGTCTATCATCCTGGTACTCCTCTTCATAGTCTGGCCACGGTAATAGCTAGGGACAAAGCCATGAGTACTCTTTAAGTAGTCGCAAACTAATGCTAACAAGTTAAGGGGGTTTTTGTAGTAGGACACTAAGCTCTAGGGTTGTTTTGCAAAAATCCAGATTTACCTCTACTAACTTCAGAAGAAAAGAAAACTATTTCAAGTTTTATAACACCTAAGTGGGAACTTGAATTTTATATCACAACCCTATTGTGGTCAAGTCAAAGTCTCAATTCATTTCATAAGTCATTTTGAAAATATCTGACGGGGGAACAGTATGGCCACTCCAACTGTCCATAACTGCGGACGCGGCTATTCGAATAGTTTGACACTCTGCAGAGATTGTACACTTTCACCACAACATTCGATACATCCATCAGGAACAAATCCTGAATTCACCATACTCAGTATGCGGATAATCAATCCTAACCTTTCAATTACACGCCCTAGTATAGGCACCTCTCCTGTGAGTTTGGCCTCCCAACCATGACCAACTGTCATCTTGGGTACTGCACAGGTGGACAATCTTCACAAGGTAGCCTCAGCTCAGACCTTGGCCGTGAGGGAACCCATACTAAGGTATATAAATTTCCAGTCAAGCCCTACCCAAATTTCGGGTATTGTGGTTGTACGGTAAAATTGTAATGGTATTGCAGCCAGACAACCATCAGTTTTATCAAGGGCTAAGGCTCATGCCTCAACATTTTCATCATCAAACTCATCTGGTGTTCGAGAACACATGTCAAAATATTTCAGTACAATGACTCATCATTCTAAGGTTTTCATAACCATTTTCACCAAGTATTCCCATCTAAAGTTGATCAAGTTTTATGCTTAGCACTAGCATCTACAAGGGGTGGTAAATAAGTGGGGATTTGCTAAGTTCAATTCTCATGCCTTAGGATGACATCAAGATTATCTAACTTAGGCCAAGTTTTATGCTCTTTATGCTACCTTTAGTTATCTTTCTAGAATCTACAAGTCACTTAAGTAAACTCTAAGAGAAAGCTTTGATAAAGAATTAAGTATAAAGCTTGTAAGTAAAACTAGGATTGGGTATCATCAAATGTGTCCAACTAAGCATGCTTAATGCATTGCCTAGGTTATCTATCTTTCATAGTTGCAAGTGTTAGCTTGCAAAAGTTTATGTATTGGATTGCTAAAGTAGGTTATCTTGCAAGTGTTAGCTTGATCAGTTAATAGCTTGCTAATTCAACTTGTAGTATTAGGCTTGCCTTGTGTAGAGCAGTGGTTGAAGTTCTCCTCAGCTTCTTCCTCGTAGTATCCTCCTTCCTCCTCGTATCCTTGGTCGGTACTAGCGTCTATAAATAAATACGAGGTACACAATCACCAAACAATACTTAATTATTTTCAATCATCACACAAAGGTGCGCTATAAATGATATAGCATAATCACTTAACAAGATTAAAGCATTTGTCTTGTTTATTTTAATTTGAGAAAAGTAATTTCTACTCATTGAAAAACTACATCAGATTTAATATTCTCCAACTCAAACATGGGATCATGTTGACACATGTCATCACCACATATTTTAGTACATGGGAATGTGATTTAAAGTGGTGTCACAATTTAATAAGGTTTAACCTTTTTTTTAGATAAATAAAGTGACTAGAAATGCCTATGTTGCATTCTTTTATTACTTTAACATTATTTCTATAAGTAAACCCATATGTTTTTATATATTCTGAAAGATATGATCAAAGGTGATTTTTGAGAGTTGGAATCAACTCAAAATCTCTTATGGTTGAAATTTTGAAAAATGTTTGAATGTAGAAAAGCTTGTGACTTGTTATTTTTACCAAGGTTGATCTACATATCCAAATGATTTGAATCCAATGGTCTTGGATTAAGCATTTCAGTACCTTTCTAACAAAATTGGTTTCATGCAATTTGGTTCATTCAGTCGAGCTAGGTTTATTTTTGAATCTATGTACATAATTGTGTTTGAGTTAAAATGGAAAAATCTAAATTCAAACTGCTGGGTTGCGCGGGAGACGCTATTGGGCTGGCCCAGTGTCATTCCGCAGCGCGGGGTTCAGCTGACAGGGGGGTCTACCAGTCAGCGGCTCAGAACGCGCGAAGCGGTACGAGGCGATGTGGGACGTTGGATTAGAGTGGAGATCAACGACTGGGGATCATCGTCGACGACGGACCTGTCGCCGGCGAGCTCTAACCCTAGCGGCTCGGTGGGAGTGCATAGGGGGCGTACCAGGGCTCCAGCAACGATGGCGAGGCGGGCAAACTAACGGTTGGTCGACGTCGAGCTCAGGGACGGTCGAGGCAGCTCCGGGGGTGGTCGCAATCAGAGGCGCCCTTCTCCTCCAGAGGCGGCCTGCTCCGGTGCAATTCCGGCGAGCTGCTACTCCCCGTGCTCCAGCTAGAGGTGTGGGACGATCAGTGAGGTGAGGGGAGTGGAATGGTGTTCTGCAAATGGCTGGGGGTGGCCTCCTTTTATAGGCTCGATGGTGAGACCGAGAGGGATGAGCAGGCGATGGTGGAAACATGGCTATGGGCTGCTACAGGCATGGCTGAGGGTGGCGATCGACGCGCGGTCTCCTGGCGATGCTCTAGGAATTCAATGCGGGCTTAGGGGCGGTGGTAATCGGTCGGGCGAAGCTGGCGCTCTGAGCGGCAGAGGCGGCGTCTTCGACAGCGAGCGGCAGGTGTGGGGCGTTGTACGGCGAACGAGAGTGTCTGGCGTGCTCCTTTGGTCGTGGCGTCGCGGTGGGCACGGGCTGCGGTCGAGGGGTGGCGTGTGCACGCGTGTCGGGTGCGACGCTATGCGCGTGCTCGGCATGTTGCTATGGCACTGGGCGCGGGGCGTTCTCGGTGGTCCATGGCTTTCCTTGGCTAGGGAAGGGGACAGTGGGCGGCGGTGAGGTGCTGGCTAGCTCCCAGACATGGTGGGCGCAGCTATTTCTTCTTCTAGATGGCTGTCCACATTGGGGTGTCAAGGTGAGGCTCGGCATGCTCACCATTGATGGCAAGGCAAGCTCATAGTGGTGCTAGAGGTTTCTAACTAAGCTAGATGATCTACTAAATGTTTGTTGTGAGCTAGAGAGGGAACAAGTTAGGCCAAATCACTGCTCACAATAGTGTTTGTTGTTTGTTTGATTTGAATCTGCAAGGTGTTTGATGAAATGGCTGCAAGAAACTTCTTTTTGAATTTTGAAAAGATTTTTGGTGGGTGTGTTAGGCATAAGCTGGAGACTCTGTGGTTGCTTGGGTTTTGAAAATTGAGCTTGTTTGAGTGGTTTTTGAAATAGTGGGATCTTCCCATATGAGATAGATTCAATTTTAAACTATCATTTAAACTTACATTTGAATGTTTTTGGAATATCACAAGTGGGCCTTGGTACCTTATTATGTGTACTAACAAGCGGTGCAAAGATACACAATTGTTTCTGTTAAGTTTTGAGTGTTAGGAATAACCAAAGTAGGCATGATAGTTAATTTGGCAAAAATGACCATTCACTTCATTTATTCAATTTGAGTAGTTTTTCTTTGGGAGAAGTTTGGGCATGATTTAGATGATGTTTATTTCACCTAAGAATCATTTTACAAGCAATGAATCACAAAACCATGGCAATTCAAAATAACTCCTAATTTAAATACACATACATATGAATGCTTTCATATTTTGAGATGGGAAAGTTTTTGTTAACCCTAAATTTGATGATTAGAGTTTGTTGATCCATGTTTAATATTTTTGGGATGTTACATGCCATGTGTTGATTGTTTCCCCTTTCTTTCCGGTGTTTTGGTTCTTCCCGGTAGAATACGAGATCGAGATCGAGATTGAAGACCGAGGACCACAACCTCGAAGATCGAAGATCGACAAACAATACTTGACCAACTATAATCAAGTCAAGTACAAGGCTCCCGAAGATCTGCTTATTGGTTATCAACTGGAAAAGGCAAGCATAGCCCCACCATGATATAATCCTATGATTCTGAAAGCATTTCAATTCTTGCCATGTTGCATACGATTCTACTATGATCTTTTTATCGATAGATAGAGTATCCTATCTGTTGCATTACTCCCTTTGAGCTTATATTACCTGATCCACTGCTCCTAGCATAACGAGGTTTGGCTTGTGTGCACTGCTAGAGCTTATATCTGTGTCCTGCTTAGCCATGCATAGCTGTTGAGTCTGGTTCATCCAGATGATGTATCAGATGTAAAGAATCTAGTAAGACAGGAGAACATGATGATATGAGATCGGTTATATGAGTTAAACATGCTAAGGCTTGTATGGGAGGCCACGGTGGGATGTGGTTTTTCTAGTCCCATGCTCGCCACCACTAGGACCCGATGTTCTTGCCTCTTGAACCAAGACGAGCGTACAACCACACGGGGCCTGGAAAACCCCACGAGTGACTAACTGGCCTAGTAGATTCCATGAGTCACATAGTTCGGACATTCCATTCGACATATGCATAGAAAACCTTTTGAAAGATTTGCCGGGTGAAGAAGGTGCATTCATAACAGGTAGGTAAGCGTGGACCGGGTTGCTTGGGGTCGATGGATCCCCTGCTGAACCAACCTCTCCTCACATCTTTAAGTACCGGCTTCGGGATTTGACCCGTAACGGCGGAACCATACTTATTGCGTGACTCATGGTCTCGGCGAAAGCAAGGTAAATGTCGTGTCTAACCACCCTCTGTCAGCCTTCCAAGGAAGAGGGCTAATCTTAAGTGGCATTAAGAGAAGGTTAGTACGTGTGGGTAAAGTTGTACACCCCTGTAGGGTAATAATCTTTCGGAAAGCCGTGTCCATGGTTATGGATGACTTGGGAACGGACGTGATGATCATGGATAACTTGAACCTAATCGTAAAACTTGGCAACTAATGTTTCTTAAGGATGCTTCCTCATGGGTACGAGGGGGTGATCCTAGTTCAGGAGATGATGATGATTTGGTGGATATCGAAAGATGATGATCAATATTTCGGAGATGTCGCTCTCTTATCCCCTTTTAAAATACTCTGAATAGACGAGCTTCTCCTCTCTCTTCTTTTATAAACAAAGATGGCTTATGCAAAACAGCTCCACCAGCCATAAGTATTGTGGAGTACACCCTGTACTCACCCTTGCTTTGTTGATACTTTTGGCAGAGTAAGTGTTCCCGAAAGATCAGTTTGGTACTACATCGACATCGACGAGTAGCTTGGGGTTCCCGGCCGGCAGCCTGGAATCTATGGGCTTGGACGTAATCGTTATGCTTTAGGCCTCTTAGGCCCTTTGTTAAGTTTGCTATACTTAATAGCACAATTTGCCTTCCGTTGTTTCATGTTTGTGGTCAGTGACCTCTGCTTGTAATAATTTGGTTCTCTGCTTAGTTATGAGCTTGCTGTAACAAATTTTGTGTCGTAGGGTCACTGTTGTGTTACCGATTCTTCACTGGATATGATCGAGCTCAAGGTTAAGCTTATGTTCAGACGGAGGTCTAGGATTTGTTTAGCCCTGATCCCGGGGGTGTCACAATTATGGCCATTATTGCTCTCTTAGTTGGTCGCTCCCAGTCTTTTGCTAGCCTCCACTTGTATGAGTAAGCTCTACTCATGCATCCAACTCCCAAGAAACCAAGTTATTCCAAAGTGTCCACTATAAATTCCTATGCATGGTGTGTTACACCATTCCAAGTATATTCTTGTTTTATCAACCTTCCAATTAAAAAGTCACTTTGTTATGTGAAAAATTAGTGATTAAAGCTCTCACAAACTTGATGGCACACTTTATTTTCTTGCCCCTAATAAACTTGAACCATTGTGTCATCTATGTTGTATATGCTTGCAATTATACGTTGGAATTAGAAGAACCATGTTGTCATGGGGAACGCTTTCAACATTGCATTTGTACATTGTACCCAGTTGATATCATGCTCTTTTGTTTGCGGATGTCTTCGGTGTGAAATAAAAGGGGAGCTTGTAAGTCCATGGAGTGATGTATGTGTGTTAGAGAAACGCTTGGGCCGCTAGCCTAAGCCATGCCTAATCATGGTGGAAACTTGTAGCATCACCATAGTGAGCAATCTATGAATCTTTCTTCTTAAAAAAAGAGAGACATTGAAAAGAGGAAAGAGAGAAAAAAGAACCATTTTCCCATGGTAAATAAGAAGATTGATGAGATGCTTATTGTCTGCTTGCCTTGTCATTTTGATATGGGATAGCTCATGTATCATGTGCAAGGGGTACCTCGTTGGTGGTTCTCTATGATATACATGTACTTACTATGACAATAACTTACCGGTGACCAAAGTTGAGTATCATGAGGAGCGACCCTCGTACTCAAGGGACATGAGAATGCCAACTTAGACTTTGTCAAGCATATACTCTATCTTTGTTCACTTTAACCTTAATCACTTCAAGATGCTTATGATAGAGGAAATGAGAGCTGAAAGCTAACATGTACCATATTTTTTGGAAGCTCTTTATGAGACTTGAAATCCCTGCTTCCCTTTGAAGGGCCTTTCTTCCACTACTATATTGAGTCTCCATCTTCTATCCTTACGCACCAATTAAGAGAGAATAGTTGACATTCTTAGTTCTTGTAACATCCCAAAAATCATGATTTGTAAAAGCTTGCACTTCATTCATACATTCATGGCATTCTTAGATTGCAAAAAATTTCAAATCAAAACTCAAACTAAAACCAATTTTATGCCTATGGTTTATATATCATACGAGGCTTGGTTTTATTTTTATTTTCAAAGGACCTAAGTGTAATTGAGTAAACAAGTGTGTTTAGAACATGTTTGAATACTTGGATCACACTACAAAAATTTAGAGGTGGTTTGAATTCAAACTCACTTGAATTTGGTTCCTGAAAATCCAATTAGAAAAAGAAAAAGAGAAAAGAATAGAGAAAAGGCCAGCACTACCATTTCGCCCTAGTGCCGGTTCCAGCCCAAAAAGCCCACCGGCGTTTCCCCCTCTCCCCTCTCTCTCACCCGCACCCACTCTACCCCGCAGTCACTACCTATGGACCCACGCCAGCTCATCATCGTCTTCCCCCCAAATCGCGCGTCAGACCACGTCGCTACTTCCGTTGATGGCGTGGCGTAAATGCCATTGATTCGGTGAGTGATTCTCTCCATGCCTCTTCCTACTTAAGCCCCTCCACACTGCAAGCTTTTCCCCTTACTCAGCACCCTCTCTCTGCCACCAGGCTGCCTAGAATTTAGCTTGCAACGCCGCTGCCCGAGCATCTCCGGCGAGACATTGAGGTGAGCTCCGTCCACCCCGTCCCTTCTCGTTCATGCTAGCATGATCTCCTTGCTCGTGCACTTCTTCTCATATGCTTGGTTCGCATGCTCGTGTCCTAGTTCATCGGATTCATCCACCACCGCGAGCACCCAACGCCACGCTCGTCTCCGACGAGAAATTCTAGTAAGGTGCGACCACCCCCAACCTCTAGATGAAACGTCTATGTCCACCTCGTACTTGTGCATGCATTGATGTTGTTTGTTTTTCCTAGGGAGGCCTAGAACATCGACGCCGTCTCCGTCAAGCCGTGCCCGACGCCAGCTTGGTTTCCGACGAGCTCTCCCGGCCACCACAGCACGCCCCTGCCCACGCTAGTGACACGTTGAGATTCCTCGTGATCACGCGAGTCTGGTAAGCGTCACCGAAACCCCATCCCCCTCTGTAGCTGCCGGAACGCCACCGCCAGTGGCGCCGCCGCCGCTGCGACCACGCGCGCTGCCAGTTCGTGCCCAAAGCATCATGAGTCCTTAGATCTAGATCCAATGGCTAGGATAGATCACTTAATCGAATCGTTTTTGTTTGATCTGAACCGTACAGAGTCACTTAGATCCAATGCTCCACGTTAGCCGATCCGCGCGAAGCGGTATCAACCAATCAGACACAGCCACGTGTCTAGGGTTTTGATTTAAATTCTGTTTTTATATCTATTAGAGATTCAAACTTGTAAAATTCATAACTTTTGTTCTGTGTATCCAAAAAATACAAATAAGATATCACTGGATTCTGAAAAATGAGCCCTACACCACTGTCGGCTTGAATTTTTATTTTGCTTCTCTAACATTGGGTTTATTTGCAAAATAAAATATAGGCCTATTTTGACTATATAAAATATTTAGAAAATGATTTTAAAGCAAATTCAAATTTATTTAGACTTTAATTAGTTAGCTTTGGTGTTAAGTACTGTTTGAATTGAATGGTTTAGTGTAGAATTCATTTCATTGCATTTGCATGCATTCATATATATTTCTTTTTTTGCTTGATTATTTGAATGTAAATTTGCTGCTATCATTTTATGTGTAGATTTTGGTGCTAGTGGTGATTGTGATTGTGAAGATTGTTGCTACCCCCCAACTACCAAGGAAAGTGGTGCTTCATGTATTTGTCCCATTATTTTGACTATACATTAGTGATATTTTGTATAGGGCTAGCATGGAATTATGCTAAGTATCTATATGCTATGCCATGGGAAATCCTAGTAGTTGTAGTCTTGATAGGATTTTCTCTAAGTTAAGATACTTGATATGTTATCATTCTTAGCCTAGCTAGTAGCAAACAAGGGTGGATTATATACATGCTATGGAAATTTTGCTAAGTCTTTGACTTATGTTTTTGCTTAATAAAACAACTAAGTGAATGAATCACCTAGGGGAATGGTATGGATGGGTTATGTTGAGTGGTTACCCAAAGCCCATATCTATGGTCTACCTTGTGTATCACACTTGTGGAAAGCCACCCAGGAACAAAGGGATTTGAGATACTTAGTGTTTAGAAGCTTCTAGTGCAACCACATGGCATATGGGCTCTGCCTTGATCATATAGGTTGGAATAACTTAGCCAGATGGACAGATGGTGGTAGGGTGATAGGTTTGAACGCGTCCATTTGGTCTAAGGGAAGGCTTCTGAAAGATATCGTCTCGATGCATGTCGAGTATTGTGGGGAAAGTGCACCACCTCTCGAGAAGGAAAAACCTAAGTACTTAGCTGTGTCCCCGGCAACGGACAATTTGAGCATCAAGATATTCAAGCTATCAAGGATCTCCTCATCCAAATTTCTAAGTTAAAACTTGTGGAGGAACAAAGTTTAAAGGTTCACCAATGTCTATTGGTGGTTCCTTAGGTGTTTTGACAAACAAAAACTTAGTGTTTTCAACTGATAGGAAAAACCTATTTTGAGCAAAGCAAGCCTAATCTACACTTATCCAAATTCATATAGATGTTAGATACTACTATTCTACTATGGTCTCACTTGCCAATAAAATTCCAAATGTATTTACCACTGTGGCTGTAACTTATGATGTTGCAGGTTACTCTGATGAGGATTAGAGTTTTGAGTCTACACTCAACATGCTTGCCTGTGGCACATGAAGATGAAGAATTTATTTTATTTTACTTATATTATGAACTCTTGTACTAGCCTTTGGCTATGGAGTTGTAGAAGACTATGTTTATCTCTGGACTGACGATGTAATAAATACCTTTGTATCTATGTACTTCATCTTAAATTGTGGATGCTAGCATTTGATCCAGGGACTAGCATTGTAATCACAGGGACCTTTACCTTATAATGGTGGGGTCTTACAGTTCTATGGTATCAGAGCACAATGTTGCCTATAGGATTATGACCCTAGGTTGGATTAGACTAATAAAACAAGGGAGAGAACCACAAAGAGTCAGGATTCTACATGGGAACCAACTCAGAAATGTATACAACATTCTTTGACCCTTCAAGAAATGCATCTTGGAATGCTATCAAGGAGCTTGGTGAAAGAATCAAGTGTAGAATGCTCAACACTAAAAATGACCATGAAGAGGAGAAGAAGTATACCCAAGACTTAGAGACTGCCGTAAAACGTCTAAGGGAAGATATCTTAGACTTAGCATATGAGTGAGAATTGTAACGTACTCCGCTAGTTGGACCACCATACTTGTCGTAATTTCACAAAAAATTGTCTAAGTTATGTTGAACCTTAGTGTTGTGTTAGACTTTGTATGCCATGACTTCTATGTTTTATGGATGATGTATGCTTTTTTGCTTTCATTCTAATCTCTTGTTTTTCTCCTACTTGTGTTGTTATAATATTTCTATATCTTCATTAGATGCCTAGCTTTGTGTTCAACACTACCGAGGAGTTCAATGGAACTCGTTTTG
Source organism: Avena atlantica (assembly GCA_910589765.1). NCBI lineage: Eukaryota > Viridiplantae > Streptophyta > Magnoliopsida > Poales > Poaceae > Avena > Avena atlantica. The sequence goes on along the minus strand of OU342738.1, from coordinate 246,279,214 downwards.
GTTCACGCATCGTGCAGTTTACTAGTGTGCTCAACCTCCCAATTCCTAGTATCAAGGCACTTCAGCTCACCAAGTTTGATAGGAAGGACCTTTGGGGCTTTAGAGTCTTGCAGCCGGGACGACAGACGGAGCCACTCACGGAGGAGATTTCCTTCAAGCTGAGGCACGATGACAACGATAAGGGTCTAGATGTAGTCATGCAGGAGCTACTAGGACGCCTCTGTGAACGCCACTCCATTGAGCTTAGAGGCCTCTACTTCCACCCATTCGGGAGACGTGACGAGGATGGAGAGGCATTAGTGTATGAGGGTACTACTAGAGAGACGATTGAGTCAGTTCGTCTATTTCTTCAGGACCTCGAGGGCCTTATTAGACACCTCGACACAGATAGGACCAACGTCATGCTTAGCAATGACGAGCTCCAGGTTCAGTTGAGGGAGAAGGAAAAGCTCTTCGCGGAGCAAGACGAGATCGTCAAGGAGATGGAGACCAGATTTGAGAGCCAGGACAATAAGTTCAAGAATCAGGAGAAGAGATTCCAAGACAGAAACAAGAAGATCAAGTACATGAAGGCCGAGATAGAAGCCAAGGACTTCGATCTCGAGACCTAGCAGGGCGTGATTGAGAGGCTACACTCATAGAAGAGAGATCTCCATGCGAAGGTCGAGGCCTTGACCACTAGTGTCGAGGAGTACAAGACAACCATGGAGACAGCCGGACTTACACTTGTTGACGTGGAGGTTGACATGGAGGAGTAGTGTAGACTACTCGACTATCTTTTATCTATCGTACCTTGATTATTGAGTCGCAATGACCATCTAACATGTGGATGGCTTGCTATGGTGTGTTTACTTTTTCCAAAAACTTGTTGTTTACTTTGTTCAAACTCTATGTTATTTTGAGCTTGGTTATTGTGATGATTGTCTTGTGATGTATTGTTCATGTTAAGAATCTATGGGTTATCTCATTCCTTATCCTTATTGAAACCACAGATGGCTCCCCGTCGTGCCAACCCCAACCCAAACAACAACAATAACCTCACCCCCGAGATGCAGCAGTTGATGAAAGCTCAAGCTCAACTGATGCAGATGATGACTCACTTCATTCAGAACCAAAATCAGAATCACAACAACAACAACAACAACAACAACAACAATCCCAACAATCCACCAGCATTTGACATGCTTACCAGATTTTTGAGGTTGAGGCCAACCAAGTTCTCAGGAACAACTGATCCAATGGTATCCAATGACTGGTTATGTTCTGTGAAAAAGGACTTAGTCACTGTTGGCTGCACCGACAAGGAAAAGGTCAGATTCGCAGCACATCTGCTTGAAGGACCAGCAGCTACCTGGTGGGATAACTTTCAGATCACCACTCCCCTTGAGGATGTGACATGGGCCATATTTGAAGATGGTTTCCGCACTGCCCACATCTCATCCGGAGTGATGAACTTGAAGAAGAAAGAGTTCCACAATCTGAAACAGCGTACCCAAAGTGTGGCTGAGTACATTGAGGAGTTCAACAATCTGGCGCGATATGCACCGGATGAGGTTGATACAGATGCCAAGAGGAAGGAGAAGTTCCTTGAGGGACTTAATGATGAATTTAACCTGCAGCTATCTGTTGCATATCTCCCAACATATCAATCACTTTGTGACAAGGTCACCATCTTGGAAAACAAGATGAAATAGGTTGAGGGCAAGAAGAGGAAGCATAACTTTGATAATCACAACTTGGGATCGTCTCACAAGCGTTCCCATAATGATGATAGTGGAAGTTCTGGATTCCACAAGCATGGGAAGTACAACAGCCACCACAACCACAACCGTCATCATGACAACAAGCACCTTCGTAGTCATGATAATGACAAGTATAAGAACCACAACAGTGGACACAAGAGCCACCATAGTGGTAATGGAAGTCAGCCTACAAAGAAAGACCTTAGTCAGGTTGAATGTTTAAAGTATAAGAAGATGGGGCACTATGCAAATGAAGGCCCAGAAAATAAAATTGAAGGAGCCACCAAGCCCAACCCTTTTTAGAAGGGACAAGTGAACCACATCAATGTGGAAGAAATATATGAAGAGTCTGATGATGTGGCTGGTAAGTTCAAGCTTAATTCTATTCCAGCACTTGTTCTTTTTGATACTGGTGCATCGCATTCATTCATATCAAGAGCATTTGTTGATAAAAATGGACTTCCAACTGAAACTATTGGGTGTCCCATAAAAGTAAGCTCTCCCGGAGGAGAGATGATAGTGAATTTTGGATGCCATGATCTAGTGATAGAATTTGGAAAGTATAAGTTTCCAGTTAGTTTGATAATCCTATATTCCCAAGGATTAGATGTTATTCTAGGAATGGATTGGATGACAAAGTATGAAGGAGTACCAGATTGTGCCAATCGTACTGTCACACTCACAACCCAGGATAAGAAACGGATAGGTTCAAATCTAACTTTGAATCTAAAGGGAGTAAGTTAAATTGTCTTAAGGGGGTTAGCATATACAGTGTGCTAATTGTGAGAGAGTATCCAGATGTGTTTCTGGAGGAATTGCCTGGAATGCCACCAGATAGAGATGTAGAGTTTCTGATTGACTTACTGCCAGGATCAGGACCAATAGCATAGAGACCCTACAAGATGTTAGTTGATGAGTTGAAAGAACTCAAGAAACAGCTTGGAAAACAGTTGCAAAAAGGATTTATTCAACCAAGTTCTTCATCTTAGGGTGCACCAGTTTTGTTTGTTGAGAAGAAAGATAGAAGCCAAAGGTTATGCATAGATTACCGTTCACTCAATGAAGTGACTATCAAGAACAAATATCCTTTGCCAAGAATCAACGATATGTTTGATCATCTAGAAGGAGCCCGTGTGTTGTCAAAGATTGATCTCTGATCAGGCTATTTTCAGCTCAAGATTAGGGAGCAAGACATACCTAAGACTGCTTTCACCACTAGGTATGGATTATATGAGTACATGATGCCATTTGGTTTGACAAATGCACTAGCCTATTTCATGAATATGATGAACAAGGTGTTCATGGAATTTCTTGACAAGTTTGTTGTCATATTCATCGATGATATTTTGATCTATTCCAAGAGCAAAGAACATGAGGAACATTTGTGTTTGATACTTGAGAAGCTCAGGGAGCACAAACTATATGCCAAGTTCAGTAAGTGTGAATTCTGGATGAATGAAGTTGGATTTCTTGGACATATTGTGTCGGGAGATGGTATAGTTGTCGATCCCGCAAAGGTGTCAGCTGTGAGTGAGTCAAAATCTCCCAAGTTAGTGAAAGAAGTTCGTAGTTTCCTTGGCTTGGCCGGATAGTATAGAAGATTCATCGAGAATTTCTCAAAGGTAGCTAAGCCAATTATGGAGTTACTCAAGAAATATAAGAGGTTTTATTGGACTCAAGGACGTGAACTTAGTTTCCAGGAATTGAAGAAGAGACTAGTGACAACACCGGTCTTATGTCTGCCAGATTTGGAGAAAGATTTCCAAGTTTATTGTGATGCATCTCACCAAGGATTGGGTGGAGTTTCGATGCAAGAAGAGAATGTGGCTTATGCCTCGAGACAACTCAAAACTAATGAAGTGAATTACCCTACTCATGACTTAGAGTTAGCCTCTATTGTCCATGCACTCAAAACATGGAGACATTATCTTTTGGGGAAGCGTTGTGAAGTGTTCACAGATCACAAGAGTCTAAAATATATCTTCACTCAGAAGGAAATCAATATGAGACAAAGAAGATGGCTAGAACTTATCAAGGACTATGACTTGAGTTTGCAATACCATGCCGGGAAAGCAAATGTTGTAGCGGATGCTTTAAGCCGTAAGGTTTATGTGAATGACCTTACTAAAGGAGAATTGCCAGAAGATCTGTGTGCCCAATTCAATGATCTCAGATTGGAGATAGTTCCTGAAGGACATCTCATGTCATTGGATGTTCAACCCACATTGTTGGACAAGATCAAAGAAGCCCAAAAGATGGACAAGGAAATTTAAGAGATTTAAGAAAAAAATAGCAAAGGGAAAGCTAAAGCTTTCCATGAAGATGAACATGGTACTTTATGGTATGGAAAACATATCTACATTTCGAAAGATCCGGAGCTTCGGAAACTGATTCTACAAGAAGCACACAACTCACCATATTCCATTGATCCAGGTAACACCAAAATGTACATCGATGTGAAGGAAAGATTTTGGTGGAACAACCTCAAGAAAGATATTGTGGAGCATATTTCCTTGTTTGATGTATGTAGCCGAGTGAAGGAAGAACATCAGAAACCGGCACCGTTATTGCAACCACTACCTATTCCTGATTGGAAGTGGGACAAGATGCTGAGGACTAGATCGGGATATGATTCGATTTGGGTTGTTGTAGATCACTTAACTAAAGTGGCTCATTTTATACCCGTGAAGACAACCTATACAAGTTCTAAGTTAGCCAAGATCTATATGAACAGGATTGTATGTCTGCATGGAGTACCCAAGAGTATCGTGTCTGATAGAGGAACTCAATTCACCTCACATTTTTGGCGACAATTGCATGAGTCACTAGGAACAAGGTTAGAGTTCAGCACAACTTTTCACCCCTAGACGGAAAGAACCAATCAGATTTTGGAGGATATGTTGAGGGCATGTGCCTTAGACTATGGTGCTAGTTGGGATGAAAGTCTGCCTTACGCAGAATTCTCTTACAATAATAGATATCAAGCCAGCATTGAGATGGCACCGTTTGAATTTCTTTATGGGAGAAAGTGTACTACGCCATTACTATGGAGTGGTGTTGGAGAAAGAAATTTGTTCAGACAAGAATTGATTAAGGAAGATAAAGAGAAAGTCAAGTTGGTAACGGACAGATTGAAGATAGCACAGTCCCGACAGAAGAGCTATGCAGATCCAAAGCATAGAGAAGTCACCTATGAGGTAGGTGATATAGCGTATCTTAGAGTCTCACCACTTAGTGGCGTGAAGATATTTGGAGTCAAAGGAAAATTGGCACCAAGATATGTTGGACCATTCAAAATCTTGAGCCGCAAAGGAGAATTGCCTAAATCACTATCTGTAGTTCACAATGTGTTTCACGTGAGTCAGTTGAAGAAATGCCATCCGGAGATGAAAGAAACTTCTTTGAAGGATACTATACCTTTGTAAGAGGTTTAGTTGGAGAGTGATCTCACCTATGAGGAGAAACCTATCAAGATTCTTGAGACTGCAGAAAGATTTACTCGTACCAAAACTATCAAGTTCTGCAAAGTTCAGTGGAACCATCATTCCGAGGAGGAAGCAACTTGGGAAAGAGAAGATGATATTCGGAAAGACCACCCACACCTATTTGCTAGCCAATCCGAATCTCGAGGGCAAGATTCATCTTAAGGGGGTTAGATTTGTCACATCCCAAAAATGATGATATGTAAAAGATTGCACTTCATTCATACATTCATGGCATTCTTAGCTTGCACAAAAATTTTCAAATCAAAACTCAAACTAAAACCAGTTTTATGCCTATGGTTTATATATCATCTGAGGCTTGGTTTTATTTTTATTTTTAAAGGACCTAAGTGTAATTGAGTAAACAAGTGTGTTTGGCACATGTTTGAATACTTGGATCACACTACAAAAATCCAGAGGTGGTTTGAATTCAAACTCATTTGAATTTGGTTTGAATTTGGTTCCTGAAAATCCAATTAGAAAAAGAAAAAGAGAAAAAATAGAGAAAAGGCCAGCGCTACCATTTCGGCCCAGTGCCTGTTCCAGCCCAACAAGCCCACCTGACGTTTTCCCCCTCTCTCGTCTCTCTCACCCGCATCCACTCTACCCCACAGTCACTGCCTATGGGCCCGCGCCAGCTCATCATCGTCTTCCCCCTAAATCGTGCGTCAGACCACGTCGCCGCTACCGTTGCTGCCGTTGATGGCGCGACATAAATGCCATTTATTTGGCGAGTGATTCTCGCAGTGCCTCTGCCTACTTAATCCCCTCCACACCACGATCTTTTCCCCTCACTCAACACCCTCTCTCCGCCACCAGGCTGCCCAGAATTCAGCTTGCAACGCCGCTGCCCGAGCATCTCCGTCTAGACATTGCGGTGAGCTCCGTCCACCCCGCCCATTTGTTGGGAATATGCCCTAGAGGCAATCATGTATGATGATATTTCCCATTGTATTCATAAAGTTATTAAGTAGTCCTTGTATAAACATCTGATGTGTATCATTGAATATGTGATTCAGTTGTGGAACTATGCATTCATGTTGTTTGTACTAAATATCCTTGGTCATTGAGGTTGTGCTGGACACACAACTTAGACCAATGTGAAAGTTGGCTTGATGACTCGGTTCCACTTGTCATGGGCATGGAGATGCTATTCCAACTTACACAGATTCGGCTAAAGAGTTTAGCGAGTCGGATTGACCCATATTGAGGTACAACGAACTAGTTGTCATTTGTATATCTCAATCAATGTAATCCTTAGACCTGAGGTTGTTGCATAGTCCGAGTTGAGGATCACCGACTTAGGTTCTGTCAAACGCTGATCCGTGACTGGGCAGTTATAAAGGCAGGGTTCGGGTCGACTGAGAATCAAGCTGCGTGATGTGAATAACCAAGATGGGATTTTGCCCCTCCACTCGGAGAGATATTCTCTGGGCCCTCTCGTGAGATATGATTCGGAAAGCATGGCCATGCACGACTCGGTTAAGTGTTAAACGAGGCGATCGGCTAAGAGTTAGTCGGGTGAATCACTTATCTCGGATCGAGAAGAGAGTCGGACTATTTAAGGGATGACATATATTCGCCTATAGTCTGACAAGGTATATCGTGAGGCAAAAGGGACTCAGACGTAAGTCGCATTGGAAAGGCAAGTCGTCATGACTCTTTGGTACTTGGGAATCGGCAAGTTCTGCTAGGAGCCGATGCCGATTGATCGATTGTGAGTCGGACTCTAATCGTGTCCAAGTAACCATGAGCCTGCGGGGTCACACACTTAAGAGCGGGAGCAAGTTCGGATTGGATCCGAATCTGTAATCTGGTTGGGTTGGACCTAAAACAGATTAGGACTAAGTTAGTGAGTTGGACTCACGGTGACTAGTGTTATATGGGCTTTAGTGAATGGGTCGCGTAAGCAGAGCCCACGTTCACTCCCTATATATAGTGGAGCACTGTAACCCAGAAAGGTTAATCGTTGTTCGGTTAGGTCATTCCATGTGTTGGAAACCCTAGCTCCACAGCAGTCCAGCCGCCGTAACGAACCTAGCAGTTCGCCGCCGGCGCTCCTCCTTGTACGTGTGGATACCAGCAGAGGTGCTGTGCGATCAGCACCAGGACGATCGGATCGTGAGGACTGCACTGCATCAACTGACGCGCTTCATCAGTAATCCGCAACTGCGCGTCTAGTGGTAAACCTCGTGGCCTTCTACCTCAGCTAGGTCTTGGGATCACCACGTTAGAGGAAAAAGTTTTGTTTTATCTCTGCGTGGCCCAACAGTGGTATCAGAGCGGTAGCTTCTGGTTTTAGGCTCGAGATCATGCATATGTGATATGCGGTAGGATGTAGATGAGATCTATGTGCTGTTTGGTGGTCGATCTATGAGATAGATCGGTTTTGTACGAGGTTGATTGGATCAACTGTACTCGGGGAATGGTAGATCTGATTTCCGTGATCATACTGCTGAGGTCGTGGAACGACATACCCCTACCGGTCGGCTTCCGCCATCGGGGTAGACTGTGACACATAAATCCAGAAGCGGGGACCGCCGGCTTTGCCCTGTCGTAGCGCCTTAGATGTCGTTGCGAGTTTCACAACGCCGGTAGATATTGTATCTATGCATAACTTGATTTTGCAGGAAGTTGTGAATGGTATGGTTCATGTGCATGTGATGTATGTGTGTAATCCATACGTGATCTGCGAATCACGGTTTATGTCAGCCGGCTGGAGCCTAGGTGCTGTCTTTTTATTGTATAACGACCTGCGTGTCGGATTCTCTATGTAATTTACTTTACTAAGCTAGTGTAGCAGTTTGGAGAACCCGGAAGGCATGCAAGGCGTTGTACATGTCAGCGACATGGAGTAAGACGGCAAGTGACAAGAGTTGGCACGAGTCGAATTACAGGCTTTGTGGATATGGAGATCGCCATGAAGAGAGCCATACCATTTCACATTATAATTAATTTATTTTGTGTTATTGTTATGTCTCAGTTTTACCTCTATTAGATAGTCGGTAAATTTTAATCCCTCAAAGAAGGTCTAGTCGGTTTTCCCGCCAGTGTTTGCACCATCACAAGTCGGACTTTTTGGTAGTGGGCTCATAAAATTGAGGTGCTGCCAATTCTTTCCGACTAGGTGTGTTCGAGTCGGACTCTTACTGCAGAAACACTCGGTAAGCTAGACAGGTCTATCACAATGGTTGTGGGACTCGGGGAAAAGTCGGATGGGAGCCGGGGCATGTGATGCCACCCGTCCAACAGGAGTCGCATAAGATGCGATTGACAAGGAGTTGTCTACCTAGATCACTTGGCGGCTAGCGGTGATGCTAAAGCTCACTAGCCGACTTACTTATTTAGGATCCTGAATCACTAAGTAACCATCGGAGGGGTGTTGGTTCTAGTGGGAGCATAAAATATTAAAATGTTTAATATGCTTGCTCTTTTATGAATACATGTATTAAGTGTTTAGCATATTTTCTGTTGTAGATCATGGCACCAAGTAGCAGTCACTCTCAGATATCCGGTTTTGCGTTGAGAACCATTCTTGAGAAAGATAAACTGAACGACACTAATTTTACCAACTGGTATAGAAATCTGAGAATTGTTCTCAAACAAGAAAAGAAGGACCATGTCCTAGACAACCCACTTCCAGATGAGCCGAATGAGAATGCGACTGTCGCAACCACCAATGCCTACCGTCGGGCTAAGGATGAGTCCACGGATATTAGCTGTCTTATGCTTTCTCACATGGACCGGACTTGCAAAAGCAGTTCGAGCATGTTGAGGCCTACGATATGATCGAAAGCCTCAAAAGTATGTTCCAGGCTCAGGCGAAGACTGAGAGGTATCAAGTCTCTCAGGCTTTGCTGAGTTGCAAGCTTAAGGATGGTGATCCACTGAGTCCGCATGTGATCAAAATGGTTGGTTACGTGCAGTCTCTGGAGAGGCTTGGCTACCCCATTAGCGAAGAGTTCGCTACGGATATAATTCTGAACTCTCTTCCTAGTGCATATGGGCAGTTCATTTCGAACTACCACATGCATGGTATGGATGATAAGAAGCTCACTGAATTGCATGGGATGCTCAAGCAGGCAGACGCGGATCTCAAGAAGGGCACCAGTCAAGTGTTGATGGTGCAAAATAAGGCTAAGTTCAAGAAGAGTTCTTGGACTAAGAAGAAGGCTAAGTCAGGAGGAAAGCAGGCTCAGGACCCGGTCCCAAGCGCTTCCTCAGGGACTAAACCATCTCCTTCAGCCGGATCCACTTGCTTCTACTGCAAGGCGGATGGTCACTGGAAGAGGAACTGCAGCAAGTACTTGGCTGATAAAGCCAAGAGTGGAGGTATGACTTCCGACTCAGGTACACTTGTTTGCAATGTTATAGACATATATCTTGCTGATGCACCTAATAGTTCTTGGGTATATGATACCGGATCAGTTATTCACAACTGCAACTCGTTGCAGGGACTGGTAAGAACTAGGAGCGTAGCAAGAGGCGAGGTTGATATTCGAGTCGGCAACAAAGCAAGAGTTGCTGCGTTGGAAGTCGGCACGATGCAACTTCATTTACCTTCCGGATTCATTATGGAACTAAATAATTGTTATTATGTTCCAGTGCTCAGTCGAAACATTATTTCTGCTTCATGTTTGATGAGGCAAGGCTATGAGTCGAATATCAAGAATAATGGTTGTTCTTTGTATTTGAATGATATGTTTCACGGCTTTGCACCCGTCCAGGACGGGTTATTTATTTTGAATCTTGATGGTGAGTCGGTTTATAACATAAATGTTAAAAGGTTGAAACCAAATGATCTGAATATGACTTACTTTTGGAACTGTCGGCTTGGTCATATAAATTGGAAACGCATGAAGAAACTCCATGATGATGGACTCCTAACTTCGTTTGACTTGGAGTCGTTCGAGACATGCGAATCTTGCCTACTCGGCAAAATGACCAAGACACCTTTTGCAAAGAGTTGCGAAAGGGCGTCCGACTTGTTGGGACTAGTACATAGTGATGTATGTGGACCAATGAGCACGATAGCCAGGGGTGGTTATGAGTACTTCATTACCTTCACTGATGATTTGAGTAGGTATGGATATATCTACTTGATGAAACATAAGTCGGAAGCCTTTGAAAAGTTCAAATAATTCCAGAATGAAGCACAGAATCAACTCGGCAAGAAAATTAAGTTTCTTCGGTCGGACCGAGGAGGCGAGTACATGAGCCATGAGTTTCATGACCATCTGAAAAGTTGTGGAATAGTTCCTCAACTTACTCCGCCAGGAACGCCACAAAGGAATGGTGTTTCGGAAAGGCGGAATCGGACCTTGTTGGACATGGTACGATCAATGATGAGTCGGACAGATCTGCCTTTATCATTTTGGGGTTATTGTCTAGAAACAGCGGCGTTCACACTAAACAAAGTACCATCAAAGTCGATAGAGAAGACACCGCATGAGATGTGGACAGGCAAAAAGCCGAGTTTGTCTTTTCTTAAGATTTGGGGTTGTGAAGCATTTGTCAAGCGACTTCAGTCGGACAAGCTTACAGCCAAGTCGGATAAGTGTATTTTCGTGGGGTATCCGAGGGAAACCTTGGGTTACTACTTCTACAAACGAGAAGAGGGCAAAGTGTTTGTCGCTCGGAACGGTGTCTTCCTTGAGAAAGAGTTTCTCAGTCGGAAAGTAAGTGGGAGCACGGTGCAACTCGAAGAAATTCGAGAGGAATCGGCAAGTAGCGAGTCGGCAAAAACCTTGGAGGATGAGCCGATTGTGGCAGCTGAGCCGACAGCCGCACCTGTACTACGAAGATCGGCAAGATTACGAAGTGTTCGTGATGTGTTACTGTTAGACAGTGATGAGCCGGCAAATTATTCGGAAGCGATGGTGGGATCTGATTCCGAGTCATGGCTTGGAGCCATGAGATCCGAGATAAAGTCCATGGATGAAAATCAAGTTTGGAACTTGGTTGATCTGCCAGACGGTGCAAGACCCGTCGAGTGCAAATGGGTCTTTAAGAAGAAAACTGATATGGATGGACATGTTTCAATCTATAAAGCACGCCTTGTCGCGAAGGGGTTCCGACAAGTTCAAGGAGTTGATTACGACGAGACTTTCTCGCCCGTAGAGATGCTTAAATCAGTTCGGATCATGTTAGCTATAGCGGCTTATTTCGACTATGAGATATGGCAGATGGATGTCAAAACGGCTTTCCTTAACGGAAATTTAACCGAGGACGTGTATATGATACAGCCCGAGGGTTTTGTCGATCCGGCTAATGCTGACAAGGTATGCAAACTTCAGAAATCCATTTATGGGTTGAAGCAAGCATCTCGGAGTTGGAATATTCGCTTTGATGAGGTAGTCAAATCGTTTGGCTTCATCAAGAGTGATCATGATTCTTGTTTGTACAAGAAGTTTAGTGGGAACAAAGTAAATTTTCTAATCTTATATGTGGATGACATATTACTGATTGGAAATGATGTCCAGATGTTGCAAGAAACAAAGGAATCATTGGAAAGGAGTTTCTCAATGAAAGACTTGGGTGAGGCAACATACATCCTCGGAATCCGGATCTATAGAGATAGATCAAGGAGGCTCATTGGATTGAGTCAGAGTACTTATTTGGACAAAGTGTTGAAGAAGTTCAACATGGAATCGTCTAAGAAAGGGTTCTTACCGATGTCCCATGGTGTAAAACTTAGCAAGACTCAGTGTCCCTCGACAACTGATGAGCGAAGTCGGATGAGTGCGATTCCATATGCTTCTGCAGTTGGATCCATCATGTACGCCATGATTTGTACTAGACCGGATGTTTCCTATGCTCTAAGTGTTGTGAGCAGATACCAGGCTGATCCTGGAGAGATCCACTGGACAGCGGCTAAAAATATCCTAAAGTACTGGAGAAGGACTAAGGATATGTTCTTGGTTTATGGTGGTGAAGATGAACTCAGTGTAAAGGGTTACACGGATGCGAGTTATCTCACCGACTCTGATGATTCTCGCTCGCAATCCGGATACGTGTTTATTATAAACGGAGGTGCTGTGAGCTGGAAAAGTTCCAAGCAAGAGACTGTGTCTGCGTCTACAACAGAGGCTGGGTATATTGCCGCCTCGGAGACAGCAAAGGAAGCTGTTTGGATGAGGAATTTCCTCATGGATCTTGGTGTGGTTCAGGGCTCGTCCAATCCGTTGGACGTGTATTGTGACAGCAATGGTGCTATTGCACAAGCCAAAGAACCTAGACAACACCAGAAGAACAAGCACATACTCATGCGGTACCACCTAATTCGCCAGTTCGTGGATCAGGGTGATATCAAGTTATGCAAGGTACACACGGATGCAAATATTGCGGATCCGTTGACAAAGCCGTTACCCCAGCCGAAGCATGAGGCGCACCTGAGAGCCATGGGCATTAGATGCTTAGACATGTGATGTCGGAAGATTGACTCTAGTGCAAGTGGGAGACTGTTGGGAATATGCCCTAGAGGAAATCATGTATGATGATATTTCCCATTGTATTCATAAAGTTATTAAGTAGTCCTTGTATAAACATCTGATGTGTGTCATTGAATATGTGATTCAGTTGTGGAACTATGCATTCATGTTGTTTGTACTAAATATCCTTGGTCATTGAGGTTGTGCTGGACACACAACTTAGACCAATGTGAAAGTTGGCTTGATGACTCGGTTCCACTTGTCATGGGCATGGAGATGCTATTCCAACTTACACAGATTCGGCTAAAGAGTTTAGCGAGTCGGATTGACCCATATTGAGGTACAACGAACTAGTTGTCATTTGTATATCTCAATCAATGTAATCCTTAGACCTGAGGTTGTTGCATAGTCCGAGTTGAGGATCACCGACTTAGGTTCTGTCAAACGCTGATCCGTGACTGGGCAGTTATAAAGGCAGGGTTCGGGTCGACTGAGAATCAAGCTGCGTGATGTGAATAACCAAGATGGGATTTTGCCCCTCCACTCGGAGAGATATTCTCTGGGCCCTCTCGTGAGATATGATTCGGAAAGCATGGCCATGCACGACTCGGTTAAGTGTTAAACGAGGCGATCGGCTAAGAGTTAGTCGGGTGAATCACTTATCTCGGATCGAGAAGAGAGTCGGACTATTTAAGGGATGACATATATTCGCCTATAGTCTGACAAGGTATATCGTGAGGCAAAAGGGACTCAGACGTAAGTCGCATTGGAAAGGCAAGTCGTCATGACTCTTTGGTACTTGGGAATCGGCAAGTTCTGCTAGGAGTCGATGCCGATTGATCGATTGTGAGTCGGACTCTAATCGTGTCCAAGTAACCATGAGCCTGCGGGGTCACACACTTAAGAGCGGGAGCAAGTTCGGATTGGATCCGAATCTGTAATCTGGTTGGGTTGGACCTAAAACAGATTAGGACTGAGTTAGTGAGTTGGACTCACGGTGACTAGTGTTATATGGGCTTTAGTGAATGGGTGGCGTAAGCAGAGCCCACGTTCACTCCCTATATATAGTGGAGCACTGTAACCCAGAAAGGTTAATCGTTGTTCGGTTAGGTCATTCCATGTGTTGGAAACCCTAGCTCCACAGCAGTCCAGTCGCCGTAACGAACCTAGCAGTTCGCCGCCGGCGCTCCTCCTTGTACGTGTGGATACCAGTAGAGGTGTTGTGCGATCAGCACCAGGACGATCGGATCGTGAGGACTGCACTGCATCAACTGACGCGCTTCATCAGTAATCTGCAACTGCGCGTCTAGTGGTAAACCTCGTGGCCTTCTACCTCAGCTAGGTCTTGGGATCACCACGTTAGAGGAAAAAGTTTTGTTTTATCTCTGCGTGGCCCAACACCATTCTCATTCATGCTAGCATCATCTCCTTGCTTGTTCACTTCTTCTCATATGCTTGGTTCGCCTGCTCGTGACCTAGGTCATCGGATTCATCCACCACCGCGAGCACCCGACGCCACGCTCGTCTCCGGCGAGAAATTCTGGTAAGGTGCGACCACCCCCAACCTCTAGATCAAATAACGATGTCCTCCTCGTCCTTGTGCACGCACTGATGCTGTTTGTTTGTCCTAGAGAGGCCTAGAACATCGCCGCCGTCTCCTTCAAGCCGTTCCCGACGCTAGCTAGGTTTCCGACGAGCTCTCCCGGCCACCACAACACGCCCCTGCCCACGCCAGTGACACATTGAGCTTCCTCGTGATCACGCGAGTCTGGTAAGCATCACCGCAACCCCCAGCCCCCTCTGTATCCGCCGGAATGCCACCTCTAGTAGCGCCGCCACCGCTGCGACCACGTGCGCCGCTAGTTCCTGGTCAAAGCATCGTGAGCTGTTAGATCTATATCCAGTGGCTAGGATAGATCACTTAAGCGAATCGTTTTTGTTTGATATGAACCGTACAGAGTCACTTAGATCCAACGCTCCATGTTAGCCGATCCGCGTGAAGCGGTATCAACCAATTAGACACAACCACGTGTCTAGGGTTTTGATTTAAAATATGTTTTTATATCTATTAGAGATTCAAAATTGTAAAATTCATAACTTTTGTTATGTTTGTCCAAAAAATACAAATAAGATATCATTGGATTCAGAAAAATGAGACCTACACTACTGTGGGATTGAATTTGTATTTTTCTTCTGTAAAATTGGGTTTATTTTCATAATCAAATATAGGCCTATTTTGACTATATAAAATATTTAGAACATGATTTTAAAGCAAATTCAAGTTTATTTAGACTTTAATTAGTTAGTTTTGGTGTTCAGTACTATTTGACTTGAATGGTTTAGTGTAGAATTCATTTCATTGCATTTGCAAGCATTCATATATTTTCTTTTTTTGCTTGATTATTTGAATGTAAATTTGGTGCTATCATTTTATGTGTAGATTTTGGTGCTAGTGGTGATTTTGATTGTGAAGATTGTTTCTAGTCCCCCAACTAACAAGGCAAGTGGTGCTTCATGTATTTGTCCCATTATTTTGACTATACACTAGTGATATTTTTCATAGGGCTTGCATGCAATTATGCTAAGTATCTATATGCTATGCCATGGGAAATCCTAGTAGTTATAGTCTTGATAGGATTTTATCTAAGTTAAGATACTTGATATGTTATCATGCTTATCCTAGCTAGTAGAAAACAAGGGTGGATTATATACATGCTATGGAAATTTTTCTAAGTCCTTGACTTATGTTTTTGCTTAATAAAACAACTAAGTGAATGAATCACCTGGGTGGAATTGTATGAATGGGTTATGTTGAGTGGTTACACAAGGCCCATATCTATGGTTTACCTTGTGTATCACACTTATGAAGATCCACCCAGGAACAAAGGGATTTGAGATACTTAGTGTTTAGAAGCTTCTAGTGCAACCACGTGGCATATGGGCTCTGCTTTGATCATATAGGTTGCAATAACTTAGCTAGATGGGCAGATGGTGGTAGGGTGATAGGTTGGAACGCGTCCATTTGGTTTAGGGGAAGGCTTCTGAAAGATATCGTCTCGATGCATGTCGAGTCTTGTGGGGAAAGTGCACCACCTGTCGAGAAGGAAAAACCTAAGTACTTAGTCGTGTCCCCGGCAACGGACAATTTGAGCATTAAGACATTCAAGCTATCAAGGATCTCCTCATCCCAATTTCTAAGTTAAAAACTTGGGGTTGAACAAGGGTTAAAGGTCCACCAATGTCTATTGGTAGTTCCTTGGGTGTTTTGACAAAGAAAAACTTAGTGTTTTCAACTGATAGGAAAATCCTATTTTGAGCAAAGCAAGCCTAAGCTACACTTAGCCAAATTAATATAGATGTTAGATACTACTATTCTACTCAGGGCCGGCCCTGAGGGGAGGCAGGGTGGGCAGCTGCCCCGGGCCCCAGAGATCGAGGGGGCCCTGTCCAGGTATGGGAGAAGCTTATAATTATGCGGCAGCGACATTGGAGGAAGTTCTGAGCTTTGTCTATCGTGCGTTTCAGGGGCAGAGGAAAGAGAAAGCCTCCAAACGTTACAATGCCCTAGTGGGCTAAAATTTAGGCTTTCTTCTTTATTTATTGGGGCCTTTTTTCCCTATGGTTATCTACGGTGAATTCTAAAAAAAAGGTAGGTGGGTCCGGTTCCATTAAAAAACGAAAGTGGGGTGGGTCTTGGATAATCCAGGCACAAACTGATCAGCAGTGCAGCACACAATCGATATTCTATTTTCCACTATAAAATAGTCCTTTATAAAGAAATGCCTAGTGACCTTTATTAAGTACTCTTCTGTTTCAAAATATGAAATGTTTTAGTATTATGAAGCAAATATACTAAAAGTAGTCTAGATTATTTTCTTCACAGACCTAAAACATCTTATAGCATAGTCACATATTTAATTACATTTTTTGCAGAATGAATCCCGGAAGATCACCATCCCACACTAAGCATTCCATTGAACTATAAGAATATTTAGCTAGACTATGCGCCACTATATTTGCAACCCTACAAAATACTCTTGATTGGGCTAATTGTTGTTTATCTAATGATTGCACTAATTGTTGCTAAAGGAACAATAGATGATCGAGTACCCTTCAGGTGGTGCCGGCAAACAGTAATCTGGCGATAGCTACAATTCAGAAATTTAGTTTCCGATAGCAGCTCCGAGATGGAAAAAAACTGCATGTCATGGCCTACCATGCGCGACACCGTTCAACCGTTCCTAGAGATCTCCTAAAACTTAGCGACAAACCGCGGCGTTATGATTTCAAGTTGATACCTCAGAGTGATATTGTTAGTACCATAATCAATGAGTTTGCATCGGTTAGAAGAAAATTGTTTCCATAATATATAAATTGATTGATAACTATATTTTTAAATGTACTATAAGTACCTGACATCTTATATATACATTAATTATTATGATGATCATAAGGGCCCCAGAATTTAGGTTTGCCCCGGGCGCCCGAAATCTCAGGACCGGCCCTGATTCTACTATGGTATCACTTGCCAATACAATTCCAAATGTATTGACCACTGTGGATGTAACTTATGATGTTGCAGGTTACTCTGATGAGGATTAGGGTTATGAGTCTACACTCAACATGCTTGCCTGTGTGACATGAAGATGAAGACTATACTTTATTTTACTTATGTTATGAAATCTTGTACTAGCCTTTGGCAATGGAGTTTTAAAAGACTATGTTTATCTCTGGAATGAGGATGTAATAAAGACCTTTGTATCTGTTTACTTCATCTTAAACTGTGGATGCTAGAATTTGATCCAGGGACTAGCATTGCAATCACAGGTACCTTTACCTTATAAAGGTGGGGTCTTACAGTTCTATGTGCATTGTCCCAAAACTTATTGATTGATTCATATTGTTGATATTGCTTGTTCTTGAACTCCTTGTATCTAGTCACTCTTATGAACTTTGAAGGTGTCCTATGCATTTATTGCTACTCCATAAGGGACAAGATGAATGCCATTATGTTATGTTTTCTATATTTGAAACAAACAAATGTCTTTCAATGCATTGTTATTCATCAATCTTTGTTTGTATCCTTTCATGTTGCATGCATAGTTAGTTTGTCTTATTGTTAGAACTTCTTCTTTCATGCTCATGTTTAGAGTACTTTGATCCTAGCTTTCAATGCTTAGAAATGGTTTGATATTGATTTTGATGGTGCATATCACCTCAAAAATTATTCTTTTTATCACTTACCTACTCGAGGACGAGCAGGAGTTAAGCTTGGGGATGCTTGATACGTCGTAAGCGTATCTATAATTTTTTATGTTCCATGCTTGTTTAGTATCCACTTTGATTTGCTTTGTCTACACTTTTAGGTATTTTTTTATGTTTTCTGGGACTAACCTATTAACAAGATGCCACAGTGACAGTTGCCTATTTTCTGTTGTTTTTGGTTCCAGAAAAGTCAGAAAATGAATATTCTCGGAATTGCATGGGAAAAAAGCCAAAGTCAATATTTTACCGAGGAGAACACGGAGCCAAAAGACGAGACGGAGGAGGACCTCGAGGGGGCCACACCCCCTGGCCGCATGGCCAGGCCTAGCCCGCGCCTGGGGGGTGTGTAGCCGCCTCGGGCACCCCTCGGCCTCCCTCTTCGCCTATAAGAAGCCTCCGATATGTAAACCCTAAGGACCCAATCAATCTTCCACGAAATAGTCTATAGCCGCCGCCACCATCATCCCTATATTAGGGGGATCTGAAGCTCTTCCCGGCACCCTGCCGGAGGGGAGAGATCATCCCAGAGGCCTTCTTCATCACCATGCTAGCCGCTGATATGATATGTGAGTAGTTCCACCTTGGACTATGGGTCCATACAGTAGCTAGATGGTTGTTTCGCCTCCTTTGTGCTACCATGTTTAGATCTTGTGAGCTCCGTTCATGATCAAGATCATCTATTTGTAATCATGCATGTTGTGTTTGCGGGGATCCGATGGATATTGAGATTACTATGTCAGTTTGGTTAATGCTTATATCTTATTTATTCTATCATGTCTGTGTTGTTTGTGATCGTGCATGCTCTCCGTTGTTAGTAGCTATCTTGGCCAAGTAGTTGCTAGTGACTCCAAGAGGGGGTATTTATGCTCGATAGTGGGTTCATGCCTCTATTGAATCTTGGGAAGTGACAAAAATCTCTAAGGTTGTAGATGTGTTGTTGCCACTAGGTAGAAAACAACCATCTCTTATTCATGGAAAAATTGAATTGTTTAATTTATACACTTTGCTTAAAGCAGTTATCCATTGCTTGCAACTTAATACATGAGGGGGGTTAGATGATAACTTGAAGGTGGATTACTAATCATAGATGCAGTTGGATGGCGGTCTATGTATATTGTTGTAATACCAAATCAAATATCATAGGATCATGAATGTCTAGTATTTCATTGCTATGCCTTGTTTTGTCCTGTCAATTGCCCCGTTGTAATTTGTTTACCCAGCATGTTATGTTGTTTATCTTAAGGAGAACACCTCTAGTGAAATGTGGACCCCGGTCCAATCTTTACCATTGATACATCTTCCACTGTTACTGTTTACTTTCTGCAAACCACCATAACCTTCCACAACATACGTTTAATCCTTTGTTTTCAGCAAAACGGTGAGATTGACAACCTCGATGTTCGTTGGGGCAAAGTCTTGAGTTTGTGTTGTGCGGGTTTCCAAGTTGCTAGCAACACCTTTGAGTTGTTTCCTTCCTCCTACTGGTTCGATAACCTTGGTTTCTACTGAGGGAAAAACTTATTGTTGTACTCATCACACCTTCCTCTTGGGGTCTCCCAACGAAGATCTACAGTGATTTGAGCTGAAATCAGTGCACAACCATAGCATAGCTCCCAACAGCTTACTCTCATTCTCAAGCACCAAACCAGGAACACATCAAGCCTCCCAAAGCCAAGCTAAACCACCAGCCAAACTATACACCAGGCCATCCAACCATCCACCATATGGTGACATAAGGAGGGGTTGGAGCAGGTGGATAGCAAGATCAAGGACAAGCTCACAGGAACCAGAAGTAGCAGGAGCAGCACCAAGAGGTGAAGAACAAGATCAAGCCAGCAAGATCATGCCAACCAGATCAACCAACAACCAAGTGTTGTGGTGAGTAATATAAAACCATCACATGATCCAACCATCTTATCTAGATTATCATACATGTGTTGTTTTATATATAAAACCTCTCAGAAATCACCCAAGTGGGGGTGAATCCATCACAGAATATTTTTGCATAAAAATCAATGACTAAATTCTACAAACCAAATGAGGATCTCAGACCAACATCCTAGATCCTAGATATAAAGCTATATTCCACATTCCAATATAACCATAGCCAAGATTATGATATCGGGGCACATATCTTAGAAGAGTAGCACGCCAGAAACCATCAGATCTTATGGATCCATATAAAACAGTAAGGATACCAATAATTTTTATCAGAAGAACTCAAGAATCAGTAACTGGTATTAACACCAAGTTAGGAACTCGGTTTCCAAGCCTCAGACCAACATCATAGGAAAATTTGTTTAATAAAATATTTTAGCTTATCTCAGTACTAATCCAATCTTGAGCACTGACAGAATAAAGCCTAGCACTAGAACCAACACTTGTGTGCCACTCTAAAGATGGTGTCCCAAGAATAGGTTCTAAACCAAGCAGATCATTTACTTAGCTTTCATAAGTAAACTTCCAAATCACTAACTATCATTTTCCTGCAAGAATCAACCACCAGGAATTAGTACCAAGTTTATATATACATAATCCGAGCATCATTGTAATAACATGTTAACCCTCAATCTGCATATGACCACAAAGGCAATACTTATAAATGAAGTGAATAAATCACTGGCAGAACTACTATCAATATCAAGATTATGACAGTAGTGAATTCCCAAATTACCAGAACCCACAAGTAATAATCTCAGAGTAGCACTATCCTCTAGAAAATATCCAATACTCAATTGGAATCAGTTTAACAAAGCCACTAGCGTTTTTAAGACCAACTGTAGACAGTAATCAACATGATATACTCAACACCATCCTCAATAAACACAACTACTAGTTTCAATCCATAGAATATAATCACAGCCATGAACTCTAATTAGGGTTGGCCACTAGAAGCACATAGAGGAGATCAGGAGAGGCAGAGGATAGAAAGCACAAGGGGAAGAAAGAACAAACTCACCTGTGGTCCTCGCTGTCGATTAGAAGAGGAGCAGAGGAGCCGACGAGCGCACGGCGGCATGAGGAGAACCTGAAGGGCGCTGCAACCTGCACCGAGCTGTGGAGGTGTCCACATCAACGCACAGGGACGAACATCACCACCACATCACCAAGAGCACCACGCAACACCATAGGAGTGACAGATAAGAACAACACCGGCAGCCACCAAACCCTAGGGTTTCGAACGGAGCTAGCTTGGTCGAAGGAGAGCTCTAGAGAAAAATCAAACTGGACCAGAAAATGGAGGGGGGTCGTCTAACCTGCCATACACCACGGAGGCAGCCAGGGAGGTCCAAGGCGGCGTGAATCAAACGGGGACATCGTCGGCAACGCCACAACACCACGGGGTCGAGGAAGAAGGAGAGGAACGAGTGAGGGAGAGAGAAGTGGGGTGTACTGGGGCGATAGGGTCTAGTACCACTTCGGTGAGTACATTTTCGACCAGCCCATTTGGGCCAGGGTGGGCCTGGCCAGCCCAATTGGGTAACCCAAAACTTAAAAGAAAAAGAATTTAAAGATTTACCAAAAGACCAAAATACCCCCAAGATTTAATAAATTCTAGAAAATAAAATAAAATCCGTAAAAATATAGGTTTATAATAATCAAGGCTACCTAATTAAATTAAGAAATACATTTTTAATAGAATAACTTTTGGATCAAAGATTTTTATAATATATATTCCTTATGGAATTTTATAAAAATAAATAAGATACCTAAAAATAAATAAAAATTACTTTTAACATCCTTAATTAGTATAGTATTTGATAAAAATACTAAATTGATATTTAAAATATAAAAATAAAATATTATAAATTAAAATGATTATTCTCAAAAGAAATATTAAGAAAATAATTCTAAAAGTTAAAATTAAATAAAAATGAGTTGTGAATTCTAATAGTAATATGTTATATTAAAAAAATAGTGAATATAATATTTACAAAATATTAAAGGATATTTCTTAAAATGAATTCCTTTATTACATAAAGAAATTTCATAAACTCATATATTGCATAAAACACAGAAAGAAGATAAATAATAAATAATGCATTGCATTACTATGCATATTCATTTTTGCTTCGTTAAATATTGTCCTTACCGGGCAATAATGGTGTTTTGTAGACATAGAAGCTCAAGGGCGAGTGCAAGCATACGACTTCACTAGCTTGCAATCACCAGGCAAGTTCATCACTTGCGCATGTCCTTTGAAGAGTCTTTATCAAAGTATTTACAAAACTGTGTGTTACCATCTATGTTTCGAAGAAAGAAAATATTATTTTCTCAAAACAAATAAATTGTTGATATCATCATAAGAGATTATATGGATAATGTGAGCAATGGAACTTAGGTTTCCATTTGCAATGATATTAAACACCTAGGAATTAACAACCCATGACATCAGTGATTCTAGCGTCGTATATCACGCTTTAACCATGAGATTTGGAATGGGACAAATAAGTCAGTTGTATATTATTCCTCTCGCATGTAGCCGGATGTGCATGTCGTGGCTGTTAGCATGAATTAATTGGTAATTCCTAGAGGATATGCAGCATATGGGTGGGAACCCTCAATGTCCCACGATAGTACTGACATCTGATGGTCTGTACTAACCATTGTCGTAATTCAATGGGTGGGCATGGTGTACACCAAGGAGACATGCGGGGTCGTGAAGGGGGCAGTGATTGGCTTGGATCACCTACTAGGCCCCACATCATGGAATTAAGGACGGGAAAGTACGCCCGGTTGTGCAGCAAGGAGTTGATATCTCATGGGTAAAGTAATGTACCTCTGCAGAGTGTAAAAACTGTAACTTGTCACCCCCTGTTCCGGGAAGGAGCTATGAATGCGGTAGGAAAGGAACTCCATGACAGTTCTGGTCAACCTGTGAAGGCTGATGGGCATAGTTTTTGATAATAAAATCAATCTTTGAAGAAAGATTTATGAAAACTGCATAGTACCAAGAAATGATAGTCCGAGGTGGTAGATAGAGCATCAAACTTCCCACCTTGCATATAATGAACTTGCTGGGTAACGCTGTTACTCGCCCTTTCCTTTGAACCCATGCTTAGACTCTGAAGAGCCAGAAGACACCCTGTTGTATGCAGCTGAAGGCCAAGAGGATGTCTACTACAAGGAGCCAGATTTGTCTAGAGGAGTAGAAGGGGTTGGCTATGAGATCAGATATGGAGTGGATGGCAACAAGTCCTATTAGTTGCCTCATTTTTTAATAGCCAATTGAGACGATAAGCATGAACCTTATATAATAAGTTGTTGAGCTCAATTCAGAAGCTAAGTTTAAAACTTTTAATCTTCCGCTGAAACAGTTTTAAGTTAGTTTGTAATTTGAATATTTTAAAGTCACAAACTTCTAGTATTGTAATAATAATAATGTGTGTATGTTTGTAATATGGACCCGCAATATTTCTGTTGTACCACTCTGAGGGATGTGCTATTTACGGAATGGTGTTCTGTGGATGTCATGTCAACGACTATAGTATACTACACATGCAATGGTATGCTGGGTCACCGTAGTTGGTATCAGAGCAATTTCTTTGACCTTAGGTTGGAATCCTAGTAAAGGGTATTACATGTAGGATCTTACAGCAACAATAAAGAATTCTCTAAAAGGGTATAGTGGGTATTCAAATGAGAATATTCCGTTGTATATTTTAGTGCAATAATTCTTTGTTATGATGCAATATTTTTATTGTTTACTAATCAAAATATTTTGTATACAGTGTTATGGCACCAAAGTTTCCAAAAAAACTTTGGTAAGGAAACAGGAGACTCTCGATGATTATCAAGGATCATTCACTGATCAGCTTCATCAACTATTAAGGATTTTTAGTTGTCCAACTAAGATTCCAGTAAATACCATAACCTATTATGATGGACGTATGCTATCCAAGTATCGTGTGAGTATCCAACTTCTAGAGGAGCTTGGTTATATCACGATTTACCTATAGGTGAAGGTAGGAGTCATTTAGCAACATACCATGTTGCTGTTTTGGAGGCGATAACCAATATTTGGGAGCACAAGTCCCATGAGTTAGAAGGGAGCACATTTTCTGTGATTCCTCATGATTCTATAGACACGGAGCCAGTACCAGATCATCTTACTTTAATAAAGAAGCATCCTAAGTAAGCTTCCAAGTTTATGGATCGATATTGACTAATTGTTGGGTCTTTGTATAAGACACATCAAGTCATAGTAGAGGATAAAAATGACATGTTGGAGGATCTAACTGATCCAGAATGAAGGAACCAATTGGCATCTCAGTTAGAGAATTAAGCAAGGAGTAGTGTAAAACCAATCTTTAAGGATATACCTATAGATCCGAAATCTTTTACACCATATTCACCCAGACCAGGACCTACCCATGATCCTAATATAGATATGAGGTATCATATACCACAGACTTCCGAGGAGGGATCTAATTTAGGACTTCCTATTGAGAATTCTGATGGATGGAGAATGGTGATATGTCGGAAACGTATCTATAATTTTTTATGCTCCCTGCTTGTTTACTATCTACTTTGCTTTGCTTTGTCCACACTTTGAGGTGTTTTTATATGTTTTCTGGTACTAACCTATTAACAAGTTGCCACAGTTCCAGTTGCCTGTTTTCTTCTGTTTTTGGTTCCAGAAAGGCAGAAAATCAATATTCTCGGAATTTGATGGGGCAAAAGCCAAAGTCAATATTTTACCGTGGGCAACACGAAGCCACAATACGAGATGCAGGAGGATCACCAGAGGGCCACACCCCCTGGACGCGCGGGTGGGCCCACCCCATGCCTGGGGGGTGCAGCCGCCCTAGTGGCCCCCCTGCCTCGCCTCTTCGCCTATAAAGTCCCCCCAATGCCAAAACCCTAGAGAGCCGATCAATATTCCACGAAACCGTCTGTAGCCGCCGCCACCATCGTCCCTAGATCGGGGGGATCTCAAGCAATTCCCGGCACCCTACCGGAGGGGAGATCATCCTGAGGCCTTCTTCTTCATCATGCCAGCCTCCGGTATGAAGCGTGAGTAGTTCCACCTTGGACTATGGGTCCATGTAGTAGCTAGATGGCTGTATCTCCTCCTTGTGCTTTCATGTATAGATCTTGTGAGCTTTGTTCATGATCAAGATCTAATCTATTTGTAATCATGCATGTTGTGTTTGCGGGGATCCGATGGATATTGAGATTACTATGTTAGATTGATTAATGGTTTTGTCTATTTGATTCTATCTTGTCTGTGTTGTTTGTGATCTTACATGCTCTCCGTTGTTAGTAGCTATCTTGGCCAAGTAGTTGCTAGTGACTCCAAGAGGGGGTATTTATGCTCGAAAGTGGGTTCATGCCTCTAATTTCCAAGGGAAGTGACAGAAATCTCTACGGTTGTATATGTGTTATTGCCACTAGGTAGAAAACAACGGTCTCTTGTTCATGGAACAAGTGGATTGTTTACCTTACACACTTTCCTTAAAGCAGTTGTCTGTTGCTTGCAACTTAATACTGGAGGGGGTTCGGATGATAACCTGAAGATGGACTTCTGGTCATAGATGTAGTTGGATGGCAGTCTATGTATATTGTTGTATTGCCCAATCGAATCTCATAGGATCTTTGTGTCTAGTATTGCATTATTATGCCTTGCTCGGTCCTGTCAATTGCCCTGCTGCAATTTGTTTACTCAGCATGCCATGTTTGTTTATCTAAGGAGAACACCTCTAATGAACTATGGACCCCGGTCCAATCTTTACCATTGATACATCTTCCACTGTTATTGTTTACTTGTTGCAAACCATCATCACCTTCCACACCATATAATTAATCCTTTGTTACAACAACTGGTGAGATTGACAACCTCACTGTTCGTTGGGGCAAAGTCTTGAGTATGTGTTGTGCAGGTTTCCACGTTGCTTGCAACACCTTTGAGATGTTTCCTTCCTCCTACTGGTTCGATAACCTTGGTTTCTTACTGAGGGAAGACTTGTTGTTGTGCTGCTTCACACCTTGCTGTTGGGGTTTCCCGACAAAGTGCTCCACGTCAACAAGGAGTCATCAAAAGGGATCACCTAATGGATCCTGAGGTAACCAGATGTTAGTGGATGGTTCTGACAGAGATGTTGGACAATCCAGCTGGATGGGTGCAAGGAATAACGTTAATGAAAATAGCAGAAATGCTATGTTTGTAGAAAGTCAGGATGAGGAAGAAGATCCTGAGGAGAGGGTATTTGAATCATTAATATCCAATCAAATCCCAGGGAATGTACATTATCCAATATTCAATTATCTGGCCCAACAGAGCACCTGGGGAGCAACATAATTTGCATATTCTGTTGGTAACTCTAGAAATGAGGCTCAGGAGATGCAAGTCGGTGATAGTGATGAACAGGTTTCTCTAGACTTTTTAGCTGAGCTGAATGGAGTCAATGCACTCAAGATGAGTAATAACTCAAGTCCTGATACTTCAGCTACCGAGTACGTTCCATCTGGAAGGCCATTTGTTTCACAAACTGTACGACGGACATCACGTCAACACGGTTGGACTGCAGGCATGTATAATGAGCATCGCAGATACTAAGGTCATAGACTACCTATTAGTAGCAGTTGGTATTGTGTACCGTAGTATGAGAGAATGATGTAAGTGAGGTAGTATCCATATATGATATTGTACCTACATGGTACAGGCTTGTAATGACTTTGTTTTCACTAAGTTGTTTGTAATGTATAATATGTGAAAATGCATATTTGGATCTTATTTGGATTTTGTTTTCCATTGTGTGACTAGTTCTGTGCATGAAGTTGAGCTCATAACACATGTGCATGATGTAATTATGAGTATCCGCTTTATGTTGTAGGACTAGGGGGACATGGAATCGGGTGTAGAAACTGAATCCGAATAGCAGCGCATGGAGCGCGAGGCTAAGGAGAAAGCAGATGTAGATGCTGGAAATCAAGGAGCATTACCACCACCACCAATGAGGCTGCTAATGGAGCAAAACTTTATGCAATACATGCAAATGATGCAAGAATCCCAGAACAAATTCATGGAAGAGTTGTTGGGACGAGATGGAAACCAAAGAGCACCTGAAAGTGAGGAGTGAGTCTTTCAGACTTCCATAATGCAAGGCCGTTACCTTTTGCATCTGCTCCAGAACCAATGGATGCAGAGAATTGGCTAGCAGATACGGAGAGAAAGTTAAGGACTGTCAGTTGCAATGATGAAGAAAAGTTGAGGTATGTAACCCATCTCTTAACTGGACCTACAACATCGTGGTGGGAGAATCAGTTAGCAATGCAACTGCCAGGAAGTGAGTATACCTGGGAGGAGTTCAAACAGAGATTCCGTGAGTATCAAGTTCCTGAGAGTGTAATGGAGTTGAAGCATAGGGAGTTTTAGGAGCTTCATCAAGGATATACCAGTGTCATGAAGTACATCCGGAAGTTTAGTCAACTATCTCGTTCATCCGCGTTCATCCCTCACCGTGACCGCGTTCTCCCTTCTCCCCCATACCACACCCCACAGGAGCCACCAGGCTGCACAAATTTCGCCCTCGAAGCTCCTCTGTCCGACGACACTCCGGCGATAATTCCGACCGAACCCTGCTGCCCCTTGCCTCCTCGACCATGCTCACATGATGCCCACCTCCTGGCGAACCTTCCCGTAGCAACAGCTCGCTCGCACGCGTGCCAAAACATCGGCAACGTCTTCACCAGTGCGCCATCGACGACCCCGCAACTCCGGCGAGCTACTGACGCCCGACCTCGTGCGCCCCTTGCTCACTGGTGAGTATTCTCGCGATCTTTGAACTCGTGTGCACCTTCCTGATGCGTTATTTCTCTCGTTTGTGTCCCAGAGACTCGCCCCCGTCGACGACCGTACAAACCCGACGCGCAGCGCAGCTCTGGCGAGCGATTGCCGTCACCACCGTGCGCCCCTCGACGAGATAACGCCACCTTGAGCTTCACCGTGCGACGGAGAACCTAGTGAGCCACACCTTTCTCTCCCTCGCTTCCTGTAAACGCCGCGACGCCGTAGCCAGACATGCCGCCGCCACCTGCCGCCGCCAGCGCCGCCCGTCTCTGGCAAGCGTGTTGTGCGTCGTGCGATTAAGATCTAGCGGCTAAGATTGAAACTAAACGAAGGGGTATGTTTTCTTCTGAGCCACACGATCTACTTTAGATCCAACGCGCCAGAGTAGCTGATCCGGACGAAACGGTATGGGCAAATAGAATTAAGACACGTGGCTTAGTTGGTTTGAATTAAAACAGATTTGATCTATTAGATGCTAGAATTTGTAAAATCTATAACTTTTGATCTACACGTCCAAATTTTGCAAATTTTATATCAATGGATTCAGAAAGACAAGCCGTAGCCAACCATACACTTTGTTTAGTAAAAAGCTTCTGTTAAAATGTTTGTTTTTGCAGAAACTTGTGTATGCATGTTTAGGATATAAAATTTGTTCTAAAATGATTTTGGGGATAAAATCTTTGGAAAATGGTTTGTTTTGAACCTACTGACCCTAGGAATCAATTGGTGGTTTCAAAAATGTATTTGGTGAAACAAAAGAATGAATCTTTGATTTAAACCATTCCTAGTCAAATAAAAATATAGTTTAATTATTAAAAATGGTTTTGGAAGAATACCTTTGAGAAATGTTTTGGAAATAAACTCTCTGACCATAAACACAAGGTTTTATGGTTTGAAAGCATATTTTGTGAAACCTATAGAATGTTGCCTTATTAAAAGCATTTCTTCACCACATAAAATACTGATTTGGTTTAAAAATGGTTTATGAAGTAAAACCTTTTGCAAATGGTTTTGCCACTTTATAAAATGACCCTTAGGTGTTTTCAAATGTTTATGACCCATTAGAAACCATTTTTACAATAAAACAATCTTTTGCATGCTTACATGCATTGTTTTGTTTCTATCATTTTATGTGATGAATTGCTTGAATGGTAGATTGAAATATTGTTTGCTTGATTGAATTGTAGTGATTTTGAAGTGTGTGAACATTGCAAGATCAAAGATTGAACCTATACTCTCTACCAAAAAGTCAAGTGATGCTTCATACTTTTGTCCCATTATTTTCACTATGCATTAGTGATATTTCTAAGTAGGACTTGCATGGAATTTTTGCTAAGTATAAACTATGCCATGGGAAATCCTAGTAGATGTAACCTTAGTAATTTCATAAGTTAAGATTCCTACTACTATCATGCTTAGCTTAGCTATTAGAAAACAAGGGTGGAATATATATTCATACTATGGAAAAATTTCTAAGTCTGAGGACTTGTGTTTTGTCTAATAAAACAACTAAGTGAATGAATCACCTGGGTGGAATGGAAGGAATGGTTTGTGTTGAGTGGTTCGCAAGGCCCATTTCTATGGTTTACCTTGTGTATCTCACTTGTGGATGGCCACCCAGGAACAAAGAGATTTGAGATGTCAAATGTTGAGAAGTTTCAAGTGCAGCCACTTGGCATTAAGGGCTCTGCCTGGATCATATAGGTTGCAATAACTTAGCCAAATGGACAGTTGGTGGTAGGGGAATGATAGGTTGGAACGCGTCCATTCTGGTCTAAGGGAAGGCTTCTGAAAGATCTTGTCTTGGTGAAACCAAGTCTTGTGGGGAAAGTGCACCACCTCTGTAGAGTGTAAAATCTAAGTACTTAGCCATGTCCCTGGCAAAGGACAATTTGAGCATCAAGACATGGAAGCTATCAAGAATCTCATCATCCCAATTTCTAAGTTAAAAACTTGTGGTGGAACAAGGGTTTAAGGTTCACCAATTTCTATTGGTGGTTCCTTGGGTGATTTTGTCAAAGCAAAAACTTAGTGTTTTCAAATGATAAGGACAATCTATTTTGAGCAAAGCAAGCCTAAGCTCCACTTAGCCAAATGCATATAGATGATAGACTCCACTATACTACCATAGTATCACTTGCCAATACAATTCAAATGTATTGACCCTTGTGGCTGTAACTTATTATGTTGCAGGTTTGTTTGATATTAGTGAAGGTTAATGATTAGGATTACAAGTCTACAACCAACATGTCTGCCTGTGGCACTTTGAAGATGAAGGACCCCATGCTATTGTTATATTCTGCTGCATTGTAATGAGATAGCCAAATGAGCTATGTAAGATGTAATAAATTATTTTATTCCTGGTTATAAAGTTGTATTATGACCTTTGTTTCTTGATATTACATCTTAACTGTGGATGCTAGCTATTGATCCAGGGACTAGCGATCTCTACCTTATTAAAGGTTGGGAACCTTATAGATGGTATCTGAGCATTGTGTTGCCTGTAGGATTTGTAAACCTAGGATTGGACAAAACCCCTTAGAAAAATAGGAGTTGTATTTTTTCCAAAACTTATTTACAAACAATCTTGTAAACTCTTTCCTCAACCATTTTTGTTTTTGACTCTACATGTCTTCTATTTCAAACTTGATGGAAAAGCCTTTCCCAGGGCCAAAGACTTCACCATGTGCAAAGGACTTCATCAACTCTAATGACTTCAACATCTTCAACAATTTCACTAAGGACCTCAATCTTGGATACCACTAAGGACTACAAGTGAGACAAGAAATAGTGCTCAGGACTTGAATACTAAGGAAACACAACTTAGAAGGAATCATCATCACCTTTGAAGTTTTGTGACCAAGACACAAGAATTTTCCCAAGGATACAAAGAACTCATTCAAGAAGAATCAACTAAGAAGGATGGAAAGATCTCAAGTGAACCATATAGATGGACCACCATATTTAGTTTAAGTCAAACCCACCAACTTATGTGGTGTAACAAAAATATTTTTGGTTGCCTAAAAATATGCTTGAAACTTGTTGTTTGAGTGGAATGGTTGTTTGTACTTGCTTGCACATTGCTTGTGTGAATTGTGATGTGTGTGATTAGAATTGAATCCTAGAAAATCTTTTGCCTATTCTAATCCTAAACCAACCCAAACAGATGACTTCTCCAAGAGACTCCAACATCAAGGATGGTGACAACAACAACAACCAAGAGGTCAACATGAGAGACCAATTAGTTGCAAGACAAGCCCAGTTGAAACAAGTGACAACTCAGTTTTTAGCCAACAACAATGGATTAGACCCAACCATACAAAGGATTTTGAAAATTCAATCCCAATTGTTGCAAGGGATGGCCACTCAAATGATCAACATGGGAGACAACCTTTTCCAAGGAGTTTGTGACAACAAGGATGACAAAGATGATATTCTAGAAGGAACCCAAGCTTGCAATATTTGTGGAGACAAGGATCACACTTCCAAGGAGCATGAAGATCAATGCCCCAATTGTGAAGAGAAACATCCAATTGACCAATGCCGCACATCTCAAGCTACTTGTTTCCTATGTGAAGGAAATAATCATGTCCCTATCCAATGCCCCATCTATTCCATAGTTCAACAAAGGAAACAAGGTGAAGTGCAACAACTGATTGCAGACTACCATGAGAGAGCCAAGTCTACCAAGAAGGAAGACAAAGGAAAATCTCAGCTTGCACCTCCATGCAATATGACTCAATTTAAAGGACCATATTATCCAAGGAATAATAAAAGGTCAAGGAGACCAGGAAACTTTCCTACCTTTGAGATAACATATGAAGAACATGAATTAGAAGCACTCCTAGCTTTGGAGAAACCCAAGAAAAAGAAGGACAAAAGCCAAGTGCAATGTTGCCATTGCAAAGAGATGGGACACTATGCCAATGAATGTCCAGAGAAGAAGAAAAAGTATAAGGAGATTAGCCAAGTGTGGTGCAACAACTGCAAAGAGTTAGGCCATTATGTATCAACTTGTCCACAGAAGATACGTGAAGAACTCAACCTTATCACATGTTACAACTGTGGTAACCAAGGACATTATGCAAGCAATTGTACAGAAAAGATGAAGCACAAGATAAAGCCTATGAAGGATCTCAGCCTAGTCACATGTTTCAAGTGTGGAAACAAAGGACACTATGCAGATGTTTGTCCAGAGAAGTTTCAACAAGATTCCAAGCCAACCAAGATGTAATTTAGTTGGAAAAATTTTTAAGGGTGGTAGAACCCTAGTTGCTTTGAGCCAACTTGTAACCCTAGCCTCCCCAAATCTCGGGATGAGATTTATTTTAAGGGTGGTAGCCTGTCACCCCAAGATTTTCCAAATCTTGTAATGTGAAAAATAAATAAACAAAATAAATGATTGTTGAATTTTAGGGTGAAAAGAAACTTTTGTTTCTAAATGGAAACTTAAAATCCCATCTTGAACAAACTTTGGTTAACATTTGAATCTAACTAAATTCAAATCAAGAGGAATGCATTCTTCATAAAATTCATCTGGAAATTTAAACACTTAAAATAAATCCAAACCCTAAACCCTAATGGAGGAAAATAATTTCCAAGTTATCTCTAAGCCTATGGATTTGATCCATATAAAATTTTGTCAACAAACATTTAAAAATGGTCAAGAATGACAAATAGAAATATTATAAAACCATATAAATTGGTTTCACTTAAATTGGAGCCATAAATAAAATCTTATGAATATAATAAGATAAGGAAATTAAATTTCCAAAGTTAATAAAGCACTTCTCTAGAAATCCATACCAAATGGTGGGAAATTAATCCTAGAGAAATTTAAAAGGATAAATAAATATCAAATAAGATTTTACAAATTGGAATCACCAAGTTTGGATCTCTAAATAAAAAGATATGAATTTTATAAGATGAAGAAAGAAATATTAAATAAGGAATTATTTAAAGACCAAATTAAACCATGGCCCAATCCATTAAACAAATGGAATGAATAGAATCCAAATCCAAATAAAATGAAAGGATAAAGAAATTCCAAAATAAAATAAAATGGCATTAACCATTCTATCCCTATTTTAATAAAGACAAATCTCTAATAAGAATAATTATATAATTCATGAGAAAATAGTATTTTGGAATTTACCCAAGTGGAATAAAAGTTGTTTTAATTCAACTTAATTAAGATCAAAGAAAACTTCCAAATAAAATTTAGGGAATTAAAACCATATTTAATTCCATTGGAAATAAAACAAATACCCAATTCAAATGATTTATGAATCATATTAAATACTTTCCAAATAATTCAAGATGAATTATTTGACACCCTATTAATCAAATAAAAGCCTACTGAAAAGATCTGGAAGGTTTTTAGAAATTTAAATGGTGTTTGAATTTTTTTTAAAAACCTTATTTGATTTAAAACAAGGGCCTAATTAAATAATTAAAAGACCCAAAAAGGAATAAAATTTTATTCCAAAATTGACTTCAGATTATAATACTAATCAATATTTAAACCTACACAAACTTGGCAGAGGTTTGAATTCAAATGAGTGTTTGAATTGCTTATTCAAAATTAAAACAGAAAAATCAAATGAGAAAAAGAAAAAGAATCAGGAACAAAAAAAATGGAATGGACACAGCCCAACCCGTTAAGCCTAGTCCAGCCCACCTCTACCTCTCACCCGAACGAACCGTTATTCACCGAGAAAGAAACCCGTAGCGACACTGACGCGTGGACCCCATCCCCACTCTCACTCTCTCACTGCCAAGCGACCCCACGCTAGGTCATCTTCTTCCTCCCCGCGGTGACCACGCCCCCTTTCCTCCTCGTCGTTTCTGCCGTTAAACGCCGATGTCAATACACCTTAATGCCGCGTTAATCCCTCGTCGTGACCATGCAGTAATAAATGCCAGGCTTCCCTCTCACTTCTCCCCCAGACCACACCCCACAGGAGCCACCAGGCTGCACAAATTTCTCCCTTGAAGCTCCTCTGTCCGACGACACTCCGGCGATAATTACGACCGAACCCTGCCGCCCCTTGCCTCCTCGACCATGCTCACATGATGCCCACCTCCTGGCGAACCTTCCCGTAGCAACAGCTCGCTCGCGTGCATGCCAGAACATCGGCGATGTCTTCACCAGTGCGCCACCGACGACCCTGCAACTCCGGCGAGCTACTGACGCCCGACCTCGTGCGCCCCTTTCTCACTGGTGAGTATTCTCGTGATCTTTGAACTCGTGTGCACCTTCCTGATGTGTTATTTATCTCGTTTGCATCCCAGAGACTCTCCCCCATCGACGACCGTACGAACCCGACGCGCAGCGCAGCTCCGGTGAGCGATTGCCGTCACCACCGTGCGCCCCTCGGCGAGATAACACCACCTTGAGTTTCCCCGTGCCACGGCGAACCTGGTGAGCCAACACCTTTCTGTCCCTCGCTTCCTGTAACCGCCGCGACGCCGTAGCCAGACACGCCGCCGCTACCTGCCGCCGCCAGCGTCGCCCGTCTCTGGCAAGCATGCTGTGCGCCGTGCGATTAAGATCCAGCGGCTAGGATAGAAACTAAACGAAGGGGTATGTTTGTTTCTGAGCCACACGATCTACTTTAGATCCAATGCGCCAGAGTAGCTGATCCGGACGAAACGGTATGGGCAAATAGAATTAAGACACGTGGCTCAGTTGGTTTGAATTAAAACAGATTTGATCTATTAGATGCTAGAAATTTTAAAATCTATAACTTTTGATCTACACGTCGAAATTTTGCAAATTTTATATCAATGGATTCAGAAAGACAAGCCCTAGCCAACCATACACTTTGTTTAATAAAAATCTTCTGTTAAAATGTTTGTTTTTGCAGAAACTTGTGTATGCATGTTTAGGATATAAAATTTGTTCTAAAATGATTTTGGGGATAAAATCTTTGGAAAATGGTTTGTTTTTAACCTACTGACCCTAGGAATCAATTGGTGGTTTCAAAAATGTATTTGGTGAAACAAAAGAATGAATCTTTGATTTAAACCATTCCTAGTCAAATAAAAATATAGTTTAATTATTAAAAATGGTTTTGGAAGAAAATCTTTGAGAAATGTTTTGGAAATAAACTCTCTGACCCGAAACACAAGGTTTTATGGTTTTAAAGCATATTTTTTGAAACCTATAGAATGTTGCCTTATTAAAAGCATTTCTTCACCACATAAAATAATGATTTGGTTTAAAAATGGTTTATGAAGTAAAACCTTTTGCAAATGGTTTTGCCACTTTATAAAATGACCCTTAGGTGTTTTCAAATGTTTATGACCCATTAGAAACCATTTTTACAAGAAAACAATCTTTTGCATGCTTACATGCATTGTTTTGTTTCTATCATTTTATGTGATGAATTGCTTGAATGGTAGATTGAAATATTGTTTGCTTGATTAAATTGTAGTGATTTTGAAGTGTGTGGACATTGAAAGATCAAAGAGTGAACCTATACTCTCTACCAAAAAGGCAAGTGATGCTTCATACTTTTGTCCCATTATTTTCACTATGCACTAGTGATATTTCTAAGTAGGACTTGCATGGAATTTTTGCTAAGTATAAACTATGCCATGGGAAATCCTAGTAGATGTAACCTTAGTAATTTCCTAAGTTAAGATTCCTACTACTATCATGCTTAGCTTAGCTAGTAGAAAACAAGGGTGGAATATATATTCATACTATGGAAAAATTTCTAAGTCTGAGGACTTGTGTTTTGTCTAATAAAACAACTAAGTGAATGAATCACCTGGGTGGAATGGAAGGAATGGTTTGTGTTGAGTGGTTCGCAAGGCCCATTTCTATGGTTTACCTTGTGTATCTCACTTGTGGATGGCCACCCAGGAACAAAGAGATTTGAGATGTCAAATGTTGAGAAGCTTCAAGTGCAGCCACTTGGCATTATGGGCTCTTCCTGGATCATATAGGTTGCAATAACTTAGCCAAATGGACAGTTGGTGGTAGGGGAATGATGGGTTGTAACGCGTCCATTCTGGTCTAAGGTAAGGCTTCTGAAAGATCTTGTCTTGGTGAAACCAAGTCTTGTGGGGAAAGTGCACCACCTCTGCAGAGTGTAAAATCTAAGTACTTAGCCATGTCCCTGGCAAAGGACAATTTGAGCATCAAGACATGGAAGCTATCAAGAATATCATCATCCCAATTTCTAAGTTAAAAACTTGTGGTGGAATATGGGTTTAAGGTTCACCAATTTCTATTGGTGGTTCCTTGGGTGATTTTGTCAAAGCAAAAACTTAGTGTTTTGAAATGATAAGGAAAATCTATTTTGAGGAAAGCACGCCTAAGATCCACTTAGCCAAATGCATATAGATGATAGACTCCACTATACTACCATAGTATCACTTGCCAATACAATTGAAATGTATTGACCCTTGTGGCTGTAACTTATTATGTTGCAGGTTTGTTTGATATTAGTGAAGGTTAATGATTAGGATTACAAGTCTACAACCAACATGTCTGCCTGTGGCACTTTGAAGATGAAGGACCCCATGCTATTGTTATATTCTGCTGCATTGTAATGAGATAGCCAAATGAGCTATGTAAGATGTAATAAATTATTTTATTCCTGGTTATAAAGTTGTATTATGACCTTTGTTTCTTGATATTACATCTTAACTGTGGATGCTAGCTATTGATCCAGGGACTAGCATTGTAAACACAGGGATATCTACCTTATTAAAGGTTGGGAACCTTACAGAAGGAAAAGAGCCAAGAAGGAAACAAAGAGGATTTAGACAAGTAAACCTAAACCCAATCTGGAGTTCAAACCCAGAAACAAAACTTACAACAACAACAAGAATAGAAGTGGAAGTCAGTCCAATTCTCGGAGGAATATCATTTGCAACAATTGTGGAATTCCAGGGAATTTCCAAAGAGAATGCAAGAATCCAGTAGTTAACTGTTATGGCTGTGGGCAAAAAGGCCATATCAAGCCATATTGTCTGAGTAAACCACCGGGTGGTTGGCCTACTAAGGGTGGAGGACAAGCTAGTGGAGGAAATGTACATCCCAATAAAGGAGGAAACTTTGTCAAGAACAATAATGGCAAAAGGAGCAGGCCTACCGGGAAGCTAAATTGTGCAACTTTGGAGGAGGTGGATATCTCCGAGCATGCAGTGATAGGTACGCTCAATATCCTTACCAATCCCGGAAAAGTTTATTTGATACCGGTGCAACTAGTTCATTCATATCTGAAGAATTCTCTGATAAGTTCGGGATTATAATGGCAATGTTAGAAAACCCTATGACCGTAGTAATGGCAGGGGGAAATGTAGTGGTACACCACATTAAACAAGATCAAGTTATCTCGATCTGTGGTTGTACATACTTTGTGGACCTTTATGTGATTCCTTTGAAGGGCATTGCAGTAGTAATGGGTATGGACTAGATGACTAAACATGGAGCTCAGATAAAATTATGAAGACAAAATTGTTTCAATCAAGACTCCAAGTAGAGCAAGGATAGTATACCAGGCTAATAAACACAGTCATATTATGGTATATATTCAATTGAACTCAATTAAGGAGATCAAGTTTAAGGATATTCCTGTAGTAAATGAGTTCCAAGATGTTTTCCTAGCAGAGTTACCAGGAATGCCACCGGATCGGGAAATAGAATTCACTATTGATCTAATCACTGGTATAGCAACAATAGCTCAAGCACCATACAAGATGGGTCCAAAGGAGTTAAAAGAGCTTAAAGAGCAAATTAATGAGTTAGCTAGGAAAGGATTTATTCAGGAAAGTGTATCTCCATGGGGAACCCCAGTAATTTTTGTGGATAAAAGAGATAGAGGGCGAAAAATGTGTGGGGATTATAGAAATCTCAATAATTTTACTATCAAGAACAAGTACCCATTACCAAGAATCCAAGATCTATTTGATCAAGTCAAGGGAGCTGGAGTGTTCTCCAAGATTGATTTATGGTCTGGATACCATCAGATAAATATTAAACCTGAAGATGTTCCAATAACAGCATTCTTGTCAAGGTATGGACATCATGAGTATCTCGTCATACCTTTTGGTTTGACCAATGAACCAGCAATATTCATGAATTTGATGAACAAAATCTTCATGCCTTACTTGGAAAAGTTTGTCATAGTGTTCATTGATGGTATTCTAATATTCAAAGGATAAAGAAGAGCATGCAAATCATTTGAGAATAACATTGCAAATCCTATGAGAACATAAGCTTTACGCTAAGTTCAACAAATGCGAATTCTGGTTGGATGAGGTAGAATTTATTGGTCATGTGATTAATAAAAATGGAATTGCTGTAATTCCATCCAAAGTTCAATCAGTGCTAGAGTGGAATGGAACAACTAATGTGAAAGAAATCCGAGGTTTCTTGGGTATGGCCAGTTATTATCGGAGTTTCATTGAACTTCTTTAAAATATAGCTGGACCAATGACCAAAAGATAGCTGGACCAATTGAAACAAATCCGAGGTTTCTTGACACCATTTATATGGGATGAGAAGTGTGAAGCGAGTTTTCAGGAGTTGAAAACTATATTAACTACCGCACCAATATTAGATGTAGAGGTCCCAACCTGATAAGGTAGAGATCCCTGTGTTTACAATGCTAGTCCCAGGATCAATATCTAGCATCCACAGTTTAAGATGTAATATCAAGAAACAAAGGTCATAAGACAACTTTATAACCAGGAATAAAATAATTCATTACATCTTACATAGCTCATTTGGCTATCTCATTACAATGCAGCAGAAATAACTATATAGCATGGAGTCCTTCATCTTCAAAGTGCCACAGGCAATCATGTTGGTTGTAGACTTGTAATCCTATTCAACACACTTCACTAACATCAAACAAACCTACAACATAATAAGTTATAACCACAAGGGTCAATACATTTGAATTGTATTGGCAAGTGATAATATGGTAGAATAGTGGTATCTATCATCTATATGCATTTGGCTAAGTGGATCTTAGGCTTGCTTTGCTCAAAATAAGGTTTTTCTTATAAGTTCAAAACACTAAGTTTTTGTTTGTCAAAATCACCCAAGGAAGCTACCAATTGAAAATTGGAATCCTTTAACCCTTGTTCAACCACAAACATTTAACTTAGAAATTAGGATGAGGAGATCCTTGATCGCTTTCATGTCTTGATGCTCAAATTTTCCATTGCCGGGGACACGGCTAAGTACTTAGATTTTACTATCTCGAGAGGTGGTGCACTTTCCACACAAGACTCGACATGCATCGAGACAAGATATTTCAGAAGCCTTCCCTTAGACCAAATGGAAGTGTTCCAAACCTATCACCCCCCTACCACCTTCTGTCCATCTGGCTAAGTTATTGCAACCTATATGATCCTGGCAGAGCCCATATACCATGTCGTTGCACTAGAAGCTTCTCAACACTTGACATCTCAAATCTGTTTGTTCCTGGGTGGCGTTCCACAAGTGAGATACACCAGGTATTTCCCCTGGGATAACCACTCAACACAAAACTTTCCTTCCATTCCACCTAGGTGATTCATTCACATAGTTGTTTTATTAAACAAAACACAAGTCATAGACTTAGAAATATTTCATAGCATGAATATAATCCACCCTTGTTTTCTACTATCTAGGCTAAGCATACTAGTAGAAGGAATATTAACTTAGGGAAAATTCTACTAAGGCATCATCTACTATGATTTCCCAAGGCATAGTATACTTAGTAAAAATTCCATGCAAGTCCTACTCAAAATATCACTAATGCATAGTGAAAATAATAGGACAAAATGTATGAAGCACTACTTGCCTTTTTGGTAGAGAAACTAAGTTCACTCCTTGATCTTGCAATTGTCACACTCT
Source organism: Avena atlantica (assembly GCA_910589765.1). Taxonomy (NCBI): domain Eukaryota; kingdom Viridiplantae; phylum Streptophyta; class Magnoliopsida; order Poales; family Poaceae; genus Avena; species Avena atlantica. The sequence goes on along the minus strand of OU342738.1, from coordinate 246,239,636 downwards.
TCAAAGTTCACTACAAGTCAATCAAGGCACAAATTCAAACTAGCATTCAAACAATTCACCACCTAAAATAAAGATAACAAAACAATGCATGCAAGCATGCAAAAGATTGTTTTATTGAAAAAGTGGTTTCTACTAAGGCTATAAACATTTTAAAACAACTATTGGTCATTTATACAAGTGGCAAAACCATTTGAAGACAAGTTAGTGAAAATGGCCATTTAAATCATTTTTGTTTTGCTAGAATGATTTTAAATCGAAGGAATAATTTCTAGTGTTTGAAAAATATATTTTTAAACACAAATGTTAGTGTTTAAAACTAATCCATTTGCAAAAGGTTTCACTCAAAATCATTTTTAAATTAAAGCAACATTTTGTTTTACTAGAAATGCCTTTATTCACAAGGAATAATTTTCTAGGGTTAATCAAATACATTTTTAAATCCAAAACTTAGTGTTTAGGGCCAGAGAGTTCAAATGAAACCATTTGCAAAAGGTTTTACTCAAAAAGTACTTTTAAATCATAGCAAATATTTTTTTTACTACAAATGCTTTAATTCAAGGAATAATTCCTTGTGTTTAACAAAATACATTTCTAAACCCAAAAGTTTTTGTTTCTAGTCAGTAGGTTCAAAAAAAATCATTTGCAAAAGATTTTACCCAAAAATCAAATTTAGAATAAATTTTATACTCAAAATAGGCCTAGAAATGTTTCTGCAAAAACACCCAATTTTCCAGAAGCAACTTACTAAACTAAGGGCATGGTTGCAAAGTTCACATTTTTTTTGAATCCATTGATATAAAATTTGCAAAATTTGGACGTGTAGATTAAAAGTTATGAATTTTGCAAAATCACTCTTCTAATACATCTTTTCTGTTTTTAAAACAACAGGCAGGGCTACGTGGCGTGATCGAACTGGCGCGTACTGGTTCGTGAGGATCGCGCTACGTGGATCGTTGAATCTAATTAGATCTGTGCGGCTCAGATCATCGCGTACCCCTTCACTAAATATTCTATCGCATCCATCAGATTAACATCTAACTGTCTAGAGCTTGCCAACCATAGATGGGCGGCGCAGCTCGATGGAGCGCGGCGGCGGCGCTCTGGCTATGGTGTTGCAGGGACTACAGGAAGCGAGGGAGAGGATGAGGTGGCTCACCGGGTTCGCCGTGATGTGGGGAAGCTCGACGTGCTCGTTGTAGACGAAGGGGCGCACGAAGTGGCTGGCGATTGCTCGCCAGAGTTTTTGTTCGCGTCAGGTGAGCACGGTCGTCGACGGAGGCGACGATACAAGACGCGCTAAGACAAACCAATGGTGCCGTTAGGCGCAGGTGAGAGAGGCTAGAACGTGAGTGTCATCGAGGGGGAAGGGGACGGTCAGGGAATACCGTGGGAGGTTGTCGGAGTTGCAGCAGACAGCGGTGGCGCTCTATCATCGTTGTTGCCGAGGCTGTGGGGCACGCGCGGTCGAGCTGTGGGTGCTAATAGATGCGGGAGACGCTGGCGATCAAACTATCATGCACTAGGGGGCCACGGAGGGTATGGCTTCGCCGGAATTCGCACTGGACCTCGTCGGAGTCAGTGGGGTTGCAGCGAGCAAATCGAGCAGCCCTAGGACAGAGAGGGTGTGGTGAGTGAGGGGAAAGAGAGAGGGGGACATGGGCGTTTAAGAAGGCGTGGTCACTGGCGAGAATTGATCGGCCATTAATGCGAATTAACACTGCGAAATCAACGCAGAAACATTCGGGGGAGAGGGGAAGAACTGGTCACGGGTGAGGACGACGAGTTGACGTGGCTGGCAGGTTGGCGTGGGGTCAGTTTGTCAGCGAGCTGAGAGGGTATGCCTGTGAGTGAGAAAGGTTACAGCGGGGGAGAGGGGTTTTCCCGGGTGGGCTGTGCTGGGCCATATTGGGCTAGGTTAGTTGGTCTACTGGGTTGGGTTGCTTCCTTTTCTATTTTTTTCTTTCTAATTCTTTTTCTTTTTTCCTTTTCTGTTTTGATTTTATTTAAATGTTTCAAACCCTCATTTGATTTCAAAACTTTTCCAAAGTTTCAGTAGGTTTTCATACTGTTTAAAAATGTGTTTTAAAGTCCATTTTTGAATAATTTCTTTTATTCTTTTATGGTTTATTATTTATTTAAATTAGACACTTGTTTTTATTTAAATAGGATTTAAATTTGTTTCCAATCCATTTTATTCAAATGATTTAAACATCTTGTATAAATTCAAATGTTTCTCAAATATTTTCAGTAAGTTTGTATTACTTAGTAATGTGCTTAAAATTCTATTTTTAGAATATTCAAATATTCTTTTATGGTTTAAATTTTATTTAAATGAGGTTTGTGTCTTTATTCAAACCATTGATTCAAGCTTCCATTTGAATTCAAATTTCACCAAACCTTTTCAGTAGGTTTTAAATCATTAGTGTGTTTAAATAATTCACTTTGAATTATTTCAAATATTTTAATATGATTTAAAATTTATTTATATGAAGCTTTTGTCTTTAATTAAATGAATTTGATTATGGTTCCAAACCAAATAATTCTATTTAATTATTCTTTTATTATTTTTAAGTTAATTGGATAACTTTTAATCCACTTTGGCAATTTCGGTTATTATTTTCACATGATTTAATTAATCATTTATATTAGGGATTTTGTCTTTATTAAAAACAAATATGGTTCAATTCCATATAAATTTTAATTCAAATAATCTTTATTCCTTTGTTTTATTTGGATTATCTTTATTCCATTTGCTTATGGATTTAATTCAATCTTTAAATTGTCTTCTAAATAATTTTCTTGGGATTTATTATTTAGTTTAGGTAATTTGTCTTTATTTAAATAAAATTGAGTATGGTTTAATCCATATGATTTTATTTAAATAAACTTTTAGTCCTTTTTATTATTCAATAAACTTTCATTTGTTTATGGATTTGGCCAAGATTTAATTTGTCTTTTTTAAATATCCCTTATTTCTTTCTTTCTTTCTTTATCTTATAAAATCCATATATTTTTATTTATAGTTCCAAAATTGGTGATTCCAATTTTGTGTAATTTTATTTAATATTTATTTATATTTTTAAATCTTTTTAGGATTACTTTGCTCAATATTTTGAATGGATGTTAGATAGGAGATTTATTAGCCTTGGAAATTAATTCCTTTTATCTTATTAAATTCATAAGCTTTTATCCATGGATCCAAATTAAATGAATCCAATTTCTATTATGGTTTTATAATATTTTTGTTTAATGTTTATTGTTGAATTTTTATATGGAACAAATCCATAGTCTTAGAGAGATCTTGGAAATGATTTTCTTCCATTAGGGTTTTGGGTTTTGGTTTATTTTCCCAAGTACTTTTATTCAAGATTCTTTCCATGCATAAAATGCATTTGATCTTTGGAAGTGATTTGTTTCATTATGATTTGGGGTTTTGGTTTAACTTTTCCAAATGTTTAAATTTCAAGATACATTCATTGATGAATGCATTTCACTTCATTGAAATTTTGTTTGGATTCCTTTTTATTCAAATTTGTTCAAGAAGGGTTTTGATGTTTCCATTTAGAAGCAAAAATTTTCTTTTCACCCTAAATTTAAACAATTGTTTCTTTTGTTTATTTAATTTTCACATTTCAAAATTTGGAAAATTTTGGGATGTGACAGGCTACCACCCTTCAAAGAAATCTCGTCCCGAGATTTGGGAAGGCTAGAGTTTACAAGTTGTCTCAAGGCAACTAGGGTACTACCACCCTTAAAAGATTTTTTACTAGATTACATCTTGGCTTACTTGGGGTCTTGATGAAACTTCTCCGGACAGTTGTTTGCATAATGTCCTTTGTCACCACACTTGAAACATGTGATAAGGTTGATATCTTCACATATCTTCTCTGGAAAATATGATACATAATGGCCTAGCTCTTTGTAGTTGTTGCACATCACTCGGCTAATATCCTTCTTCTTGTTTGGCATCATTATTTCTTGTCTGTTGTGAAACCCCCGGGATCAGGGCTAAACAAATCCCAGACCTCCGTCTGATATAAGCTTAACCTTGAGATCGAGAATATCCAGTGAAGAATCGGTAACACAACAATGACCCTACGACACAAAATTTGTTACAACAATCTCATAACTAAGCAGAGAACCAAATTATTACAAGCAGAGGTCACCGACCACAAACATCAAACAACGGAAGGCAAATTATGCTACTAAGTATAGCAAACTTAACAAATGGCCTAAGAGGCCTGAAGCATAACGATGACGTCCCAGCCCATAGATTCCAGGCTACTGGCCGGGAACCCCAGGCTACTCGTCGATGTAGTACGGAACTCGTCTTCAAGTGAACATTTACTCTGCCAAAAGTATCAACAAAGCAAGGGTGAGTACGAGGTGTACTCCGAAAGACTTATGGCTGGTGGAATTGTTTTGCATAAAGCCACTTTTGTTTATAAAACAAGAGGGAGAAGAAGCTCGTCTAGTCAGAGTATTTTAAAAGGGGATAAGAGAGCGACATCTCCGAAATATTGATCATCATCTTTTGATATCCACCAAATCATCATCTCCCGAACTAGGATCACCCCCTCATACCCATGAGCAAGCATCCTTAACAAACATTAGTTGCCAAGTTTTACAATTAGTTTAAATTTATCTATGATCTTGAGTCTGGTCGCCAAGTCGTTCATAACCGTGAACATGGCTTTTCGAAAAGATTATTACCCTGCAGGGGTGTACAACTTTACCCACACGTACTAACCTTCTCTTAATGCCACTAGATAAGCCCTCTTCCTTGGAAGGCCGGCAGAGGGTGGTTAGACACGACCTTTACCTTGCTTTCGCCGAGACCACGAGTCACAAAATAAGTATGGTTCTGCCGTAATGGGTCAAATCCCGAAGCCGGTACTTAAAGATGTGAGGCGAGGTTGGTTAACAGGGGCGCCATCTACCCCAAGAAACCCGGTCCACGCTTACCTACCTGTTATGAATGCACCTGCACCCGGCAAATCTTTCAAACGGTTTTCTATGCATATGTCGAATGGAACACCCGAACTATGTGACTCATGGAATCTACTAGGCAAGTTAGTCAGTCATGAGATTGTCCAGGCCCCTGTGGTTGCACGCTCGTCTTGGTTCCAAAGGCAAGAACTCGGGTCCTAGTGGTGGCGAGCATGGGACTAGAAAAACCACATCCCACCGTGGCCTCCCATACAAGCCTTAGCATGTTTAATCTCATATCACCTCTAATATCATCTCATCACGTTCTCCTATCATACTAGATTATCTGCATCTGATACATCATCTGGATGGACCAGACTGACAGCTATGCATGGCTAAGCAGACACAGATATAAGCTCTAGCATTGCACACAAGCCAAACCTAGTTATGCTAGGAGCATTAGATCCGGTAATATAAGCTCAAAGGGAGTATGCACTCGATATCATACTCTATCTATCGATAAAAGACAATAGTATAATCGTATGCATCATGGCAAGTATTGAAATGCTTTCAAAATCATAGGATTATATCATGGCGGGGCTATGCTTGCCTTTGCCAGTTGGTAGAAGATAATAGATCTTCGGAAGCCTTTTACTTGACTTGGTTACAGTTGGTCAAGTATTGTTCGTCGATCTTCGATGGTCTTGATCTCCGTCTTCGATATCGATCTCGATCTCGTATTCTACCGGAAAGAACCAAACACCAGAAAGAAAGGGGAAACAATCAACAATGGCATTGATGCAATACTCAAGCAAGGATGATGATATGACAAATTAATTTGCTTTGAAATGTAACCCTAAGGCATGCTCGACAACTTAATCGGGGTTCCGAGGGGTGCGAACCCTAACTCGGGGAAACTCCGGAACATATGTGAGGGCTGCATTTTTTCTTCTAATTAAAATTTTCATTTAAGTTGTTGAACAATGCATGATTATAGATTAAAGAGGTAGGTTTCATTTTTATGAACATTTTGATATATTATTTGTATTTTTCTGACTTATAAATAAAAAGATATTGAATTTACAATATTGAAATCATTTTCTGGAATTATAATTTTTTTCTTTATTTAATTAAATATGAAATTACTTTTTACACCATAGAATGGGCTAGCCACAGACACTGACAGAGGGGCCCCAGGGCCACCTCAGCAAACACACACGCGAAAGGGCATTTTCACTCGGGATGGGGCTACCCACTCCCACTAACGCGTGGGGCCGAGGCCATGTTGGCATGCCACGCGGGTACCACGCAGGCCTCGCCGGTGAGCACTGCAGGCGGCGGCGGAAACGGCGCAGGAGGGCGCGCGGGTGAGCGGGATTGGGCGTGTTTGAAGTAGTGGAGCAAGGCGAGCTCAAAAGAGGCGGCACCGCTTGCTAATGGTCACCGGACCATGCGGTGCGACGACGGACGATAGCAGCGATGGGCGGCTGTAACATCCCAAAAATATTAAACTAGAATCATCAAATCCTAATCATCAAAATTAGGGTTAACAAAAACTTTTCAAATTAAAAAATGATAGCATGCATGTGTGTATGCATCCCGTTTTGAATTCTTTTGAATTGCCTTGTTTAGGTGTTTCTTTGCTTGTAAAATGTTTCTTAGGTGAAATAAACATGATCTAAACAATCCCCACACTTTTCCCAAAGACAAATAAATCAAAACAAACCAAATGGGGTGAATGGTCATTTTGACCAATTTAACTCCCATGCCTACTTTGGCTGTCCCAAACTTTCAGAACTTAACAGAAACTTGTTTGGATCTTTACACCCCTCGATTGTACTCATAACACAGTATCAAGGCCCACTTTGTGATCATCCAGAAACTTTCAAATGCATAGTTTAAAGGACAGTTCAAAATTGAATCTTTATCATATGGGAAGATCCCACTTTTTCAATAACCACTCAAACAAGCTCCACTTTCAGAACCCAAGCATCAGCAGACTCACCAGCACCAACCTAGCACAGCCACCAAAAATCTTTTCAAAATTCAAAACTTGAATTCTTGCGGCCATTTCATCAAACACCTTGCAGATTCAAATCTTCTAAAATCCAAATCTCTGGTTACAACTAGGCTTTAGTATATCATCTAGCTCAAGTGCAAACCTCTAGCATCACTGTAAGCTTGGCAATGCCATCAATGGTGAGCAGGCCGAGTGCACCCTTGTCACCCCCATGTCGACAGGAAGCTAGGAGAAGAACCAAGCCTAGCCAACATGTCTGGGAGCAAGCCAACACCCCACCGCCACTCCCTGTCCAGCGCTCGAACCTTGCCAACCCCTGGACCACACGCACGGACCATGCCAAGCTCGCCAGCAACCATGCCGAGAGCGCGCCCCGTGCGCCACGTTCGACCGACGCCCACAGACCGTGCGCCGCCCTCGTCGCGTGCATACGTGATCACCACCGTCCCAGCAACCCCGCAGACACGCTCGTTCGCCGCCGCACGGACCACACACGTTGTGCGCATTAAAAACCTCCATCAGGCACGCGTAGAGCACCGCCGCGTTCCGACCAAACCGCACCGCCCCACGCCTCGCCATCACGTCGTTGAGAATCGCCAGGGAGCACCGCACTGCCCCTACCGTCGCCCACGCTGCAAGCCTTCTGTGCCGTCGACCACGACGAGCTCAGCTTGCGCCCGTCGGTTCCCTCCCGCCACTATAAATAGAGGCCACCCCAGCCGAATTGAGCACACCACCTCACTCCCCTCTCACCCAGAACCACCTCGACTCAGTCCCGAAGCAAGGCGAGGAGCGCTTCGCCGAAATTGCACCAGAGCCCGCCGCTACTAGAGAAGAAGGGGGCCAGCGATTGGAGCCGCCCCAGGTGAAGCTGCCGGTACCAGGAGGTTCGCAGTCGTCGACTTCGTCGTTCGCCCGCCTCGCCGACCCTCGCTTGAGCCCCGGTGAGCCCCCAACGACCCTCACCTGCCGAGTTAGGTTTCAGTCTCGCCTGAGTTGCCCGACGTGGACGATGATCCTCAGCCGTTACATTAGAACAAGATCCCACGGCTCACATCGCCCCATACCGCTTCGCACCCCCTCGTCTCACTGACGCGTGGGGACAGCGACTTAACCAGCCCGCATAAGCGCTGTGCTTGGCAGGCCGGCCCAGTATCGCTTCCCGCGCAGCCCAGTCGTTTGAAATTAACCTTTTCCATTTTATTTCAAAAACACTTCTACACCTAGATTCAAAAATCAACCCAGATCGATTCAGTGAACCAAATTGAATGAAACCAATTTTTTTAGAAAGGTCTTGAAATGCTGAATCCAATCCTATTGGATTCAAGTCATTTGGATCTGTGGATCATCCTTGGTAAAAAGAACAAGGCAGAAGCTTTTCTGCATTTAAACATTTTTTAAATTAAAACAATAATAACTTTTGAGTTGATTCCAACTCTCAAAAATCACATTTAACCATACCTTTCAGAATATATAAAAATATATAGGTTTACTTACAGAAATAAGGTTCAAGTAATAAAAGAATTCCACATAGGCATTTCTAGTCACTTATTTAATTAAAATAAAAGGGTAAAAGCTTATTAAATTGTGACACCACTTTAAATCACATTCCCATGAAATAAAATATGTGGTGATGACATGTATCAACATGATCCCATGTTTGGTTTGGAGAATATTAAATCTTAAGTAGTTTTTCAATGAGTAGAAATTACTTTTCTAAAAATAAAAGGAATTAAACCAAGCTTTAATCTTGTAATGTTAGAGATGATGCAAGATAATCTATAGGACCCCTTTTGTGTGATTGAAAGTAGTTAAGTATAGTTTGGTGATTGTGTACCTCGTATTTATTTACAGACGCTAGTACCGACCAAGGATACGAGGACGAAGGAGGATACTACGAAGAAGAAGCCGAGGAGAACTTCAACCACAGCTCTGCACAAGGAAAGCTTATACTGATACTGATGCAAGCCTAATGCTACTAGTTGAATGTGCAAGCTAACACGTGCAAGATACTCTACTGATGCAAACAAACCCTTACTTGTTACCATATGCCCTAAGCGTATGTGATCATACCCACTTGATACCCCCTCCTAGTTTTATTTGCAAGCTTTCTATTTTATTTATTTATCAAAGCTACTTCCTTAGGGTTTACTTAAGTGACTTGTTGATACTAGAAAGATAATTGAAGGTTGCATAAAGAGCATAAAATTTGGCCTAACCTAGATAATCTTGATGTCATCCTAAGGCATGAGATTGAACTTAGTTAGAACCCCACTAGTTTACCACCCTTCATTAGTACTCACCCCCACTTTTAGATGCTAGTGCTAAGCATAAAACTTGATCAACTTTAGATGAGAATACTTGGTGAAAATGGTTATGAAAACCTTGGAATGATGGATCATTCTACTGAGATGTTTTGACATATGTTTCTAAACACCAGATGATTTTGGTGATGAAAATGTTGAGGCATGAGCCTTAGCCCTTTATAAAACTGATGGTTGTCTGGATGCGATACCATTCCAATTTTACCATACAACCACAATACTTGAAGATTGGGTAGGGCTTGACTGAAAACTTATATACCTTAGTATTGGTTCCCTCATAGCCAAGGTCTAAGCTGAGGCTACCTTGTGAAGATTGTCCACCTGTGCAGTACCCAAGATGACAGTTGGTCATGGTTGGGAGGCCAAACTCACAGGAGAGGTGCCTATACTAGGGCGTGTAATTCAAAGGTTAGGATTGATTATCCGCATACTGAGTATGGTGAATTCAGGATTTGTTCCTGATGGATGTATCGAATGTTGTGGTGAAAGTGTACAATCTTTGCAGAGTGTCAAACTATTCGAATAGCCGCGTCCATGGCTATGGACAGTTGGAGTGGCCATATTGTTCCCCCGTCAGATGTTTTCAAAATGACTTGTGAAATGGACTGAGATTTTGACTTGACCACAACAGAGTTGTGATATGAAATACAAGTTCCCACTTCGGTGTTATAAAATTTCAACTACCTTTTATTACTTCTGAACTTAGTAGAAGTAAATCTGGCTTCTTGCAAAACAACCCTGGAGCCTAGTGTCCGATTATCAAAAACCCCTCTCCCTTGTTAGTATTAGTTTGCGAGTACTTAAAGAGTACTCATGGATTTGTCCCTGGCTATTCCCGTGGCCAGACTATGAAGAGGAGTACTTGGAGGATCGACCCCAGGAAGGTTACGACAACTAGGATAATCTCCCATCGTCAGCATTGCCTGTGACCCCGAAGATGGACCTTCGTCTACGCTACCGTTGTTATTACGTATTCCGCTGCTTGAAGTTGTATGAAGAACTGGATCATGAGATCCTTATTTGTGTAAGACCTTATGTATGGTTTGTAATGGATGATGTACTGTGGTACCAATTCTGTTATGTCTCGCAAAAATGGTAATCCTGGGATTGCGATGTATGGCATAACAGGCATCTGGGATTAAAAATCCGGGTGTTGACAAGTTGGTATCAGAGCCATCCTGACCATAGGAGACCCTAGTTAGACTGACGTTTGAATCAAAAACTTAGTTTCAAAACCCAAGGAAGCAAATATTTACAAAAATTTATTCCCATTCTTATCACTTTGATTCTTTCACAAAAATTCATGTTCCTTCAAAACTCTTGAAAAATACATAAAATTTTACACACTTGATCACTCTACTAACTTACTCATCTTATATTCTTTTAGATGGACGTGAAGTACAACAAGTTTTACCAATTGGGAAATGGAGGAGACCTTATCTTTGAGAGGGATTTGGACCAGCTTTCGGAAATTCTGGAGCGTCCTCACCCCGAGTTCTTCGGAGCTCGGCTCAATGATCAAGGAGGAGAAGATCTGCAGTGGCTAATTGTTGCAAATCTTCGAGGAAAGATTGAACCTCCCACTACGGAGGGAATTCAATTCACCTTAAGAGAGAACAACTAGCTCGATGGACTTGCCAGGGCCATGCAGGAAGCTCTTGCCCGTCTGTGTGGGTAGAGTATCAACTAGATCAAGGGAACTCGCTTTGAGTTTTGCCCAAGGCTTGATGCTAATGGACAACCACTAGAAGCCCCATACCATCATGAGATGAAGACCCAATTGGACCACCTTAGATTCATGATGTACGATCGTCAACAAGAATTGGACAACTGTAGTGGCTAATCCAACCACAACTCCGCCATCATCAAGACGAAGGATCAAACCATCGCCATGCTAGCGAAAGATCGCATGTCTCGCCGCCGTCAGCTCGACAAGAAGGAGCGCATCATTGCCCGTCTTCGCCACCGTATCTCGTCTTTGGAGGAGACCATCCATGAGAGAGACATGCAGTTGGAGGAAAGGGAGAATGCCGGAGAGGATCTTCGTGGAGACCCCTACTCCTATCTCAGCGATGATGACGATTTTCTGGAGGATCAGGCTATGGATTTATTCACCGATGAGGAGGATTTCGCCTTCATCAATGACAACGAGGATGATGAGGATGACGACTACACTGACTCCGAGGAGTAGTAGCAGTTGAGCACTAGAGTAGTGAGTAGTATTTGGTTCCACTGTATCGTAGTTTCCAGAATGGTTCTTAAAACCATCTATTTTTCTTGTGTTGTGGTGTGTGTTTGTATCGTGTGAATGAATGAATGAAAAGCAAGTTGCTAGAAAATCTGAGTCAAACTTTAAAAACTTTTCAAAGTCCCAGAACCTTAGAAATTTCCCTCTTTTCTCATGATCTATCGCAATCTTTAAATGCCACGCGGAGGAAGTGGTTCATCCCCGGACCCGATGTTGCAGATACTGCAAATGTTGACTTCTGACCGTGAAGCTGAAAGAGCGGAACGTCAAGCCAACCTAGCCACCCTGCAACAGATAGCTCAGCTTGCCCACAACAACCAAGGCCACGGAAATCAGGACAACCATGGATCTAAGCTCAAGAATTTCCAAAACACCAACCCACCTGTTTTCACTAAGTTAGAAGAGCCCCTAGATGCAGATGATTGGCTGCAAACCATGGAAAATAACCTAGAAGTCGTCAGAGTGGAAGCCAATGAGAAAGTTCTGTTCGCCACCCATTATCTAGCTAGAGATGCCAGAGCATGGTGGAACAGTGTTCGTGCCATGACCGGACGACAGATGATGACCTGGGAGGAATTCAAAGTCAAGTTCAGCAGAACCCATGTGCCACCAGGTTTGATCAAGAGGATGAGAGATGAGTTCAGCGAACAAGGAAGGATGACTGTAGTGGAATACCGTGACAAATTCTTGTCATTAGCTAGGTATGCCCCAGATGAGATTGACACTGAAGCCAAGAAGAAAGAGAGATTCCTGAATGGTCTGCATGATGAGATGCAGACTGTGTTAGTCAATATCCCCTTTGCTGATATTGAAGCCCTTGTCGACTCTACTATCCAGATGGAAGGAAAGATCAACCAAGCCAATGAGAACCGCAAGCGTCGCATGATGCATCAACCAGGAACCCATCAGACCCCAAAGTATCGCCCTAACCCATCTCCAGGATTTGCCCCGAGAATCAATAGACCCCCGATGAACCGTTCGACCTATCCCAACCGTGGAAACCCTAGGACCAAATAAAATCACAACAACCCCTGCAACTCTAGCAATTTCAACCGTTCCCCACCTAAGTTCAACAACAACAATGCGACCGCCAACACCAACACTGCCCTGAGGACTGGAAGCAATGCTGTGCCTGTTGCAGCAAAGGACAAGTCGCAAGTGACTTGTTATGATTATGGAAAAAAGCGTCACTACTCCAACGAGTGCCCCAACAAGAAGAATGCCGCAGCCCCTAATGCAAATGCCCCAGCTCAGCAGCAGCATCGTGTTCAACCAGGAAGAAGGTTTACCCCAGGGAATTCGCTCAACCGCAACGGCCGTCTTTTTCTCATGCATGCTGAAGAAGCTCAGGAAGCGCCAGACGTAGTGCTGGGTATGTTTTCTGTTAATTCAGTACTTGCAAGAGTGTTGCTTGATTCTGGTGCATCACATTCATTTGTCACCGAAGAATTTGCATGCACTAGTAAAATTCAACCAACAAAACTGAAGCATGTTATGATCGTCCAAATTCCCGGTTCAGCCACCAAAGATAGGCAAATTTGCAAAGTTGTCCCTATCCGAATCCATGGCATAGATTTTTATGATAATCTGATAGTACTCGGAACTAAAGGTTTGGAAGTAGTACTAGGAATGGATTGGATTTCCAAACATAAAGGATTGATTGACTGTGCCAAGAAAGCCATCACCATGACCAATACAGCCAGAATATCAGTCCAGCATATATCTGAAACCTTACCTCGCCAATTCAAGTGCAACAAGAGTATAGCCCAACCTACCATTGACCAAGTACGGATAGTCTGTGAATACCCCGATGTATTTCCAGATGTTTTGCCCGGTATGCCCCCAAATCGGGATATCGAGTTTATCATTGAACTAATCCCCGGAACAGGACCCATAGCCTAGAGACCATATAGTATGAACCCGTCGGAACTAGCAGAACTGAAGAAGCAACTGGATTCCATGTTGGAAATTGGATTGATTCAACCAAGTGCATCACCTTGGAGGTCACCTGTTTTGTTCGTGGATAAGAAGGATGGAGGTAACCGTTTGTGTACGGATTACCGGAAGTTGAATGATGTCACCATCAAGAACAAGTACCCCTTGCGGAAGATAGAAGATTTTTTTGATCATTTGACCGGTGCCAAAGTGTTTTCTAAGATTGATCTTAGGACTGGCTATCATCAACTCAAGATTCGTGCAGAAGATATTCCCAAGACTGCCTTTACCACCCGATATGGATTATACGAGTATACTGTTATGTCCTTTAGATTAACCAATGCCCCCGCTTATTTCATGAATCTCATGAATAAGATTTTTATGGACTTCCTGGATAAGTTTGTCGTTGTTTTCATCGATGACATCCTGATTTATTCCAAATCAGAAGAAGAACATGAGCTACACCTAAGGACCATTCTTGGAACCCTTAGAGACCATCAGTTGTATGCCAAGTTTAGCAAATGTGAATTCTGGTTACAGGAGGTAGGATTCCTTGGTCACATTGTATCAGCCGGAGGAATTACCGTTGATCCCGCAAAACTGAAAGATGTAGAAGATTGGCAAGCCCCAACCACTCAAACCCAAGTCCGTGCATTTCTCAGATTGGCGGGGTATTACCGCAAGTTCGTAGAAGGATTCTCGAGTATCGCCAGACCCATGACCCAATTGCTAAAGAACGACAAGGAGTTTGAATGGACCGACAAATGTGAAGCGAGTTTTCAAGAACTCAAGAGGAGATGATTTCAGCCCCAATCTTAATCATGCCGGATATCACGAAGCCCTTCGACGTGTATTGTGACGCATCCAAGATCGGTCTCGGATGTGTGCTAATGGAAGAAGGCAAAGTTATATCTTATCTATCTCGACAACTGAAACAACATGAGCAAAATTACCCAACCCATGACCTCGAACTCGCAGCCGTAGTTCTAGCCCTGAAGACATGGAGGCATTACATGATGGGAAATCGTTGTGAGATTTATTCGGATCACAAGAGTCTGAAGTATATATTCACTTAGAAGGAGTTGAATATGAGGCAAAAAAGATGGATTGAGTTAATCAAGGATTACGATCTGGACATTCACTATCACCCTAGTAAAGCCAACGTGGTAGAAGATGCCCTTAGCAGATTGCCGTTCCGCTTGAACTCCATGATTTTGAAGGAGTAACCAAGTTTGCACAAAGAGATGGAAGATTTTCGAATAGAATTAGTGAGTGAAGAATTTTTGGCTAGGATAGAACTTCAACCCACTTTGATCAGCGAGATCAAAGAGGCGCAAAAAGGAAATGCTAGTATCGACGGAATCAAGCGTCGTATCGGTACAGGCAAGGTACCCGGATTCACCGAAGACGAAGAAGGAGTTCTGTGGTACAAAGGACGCCTTTGTGTACCAGCAGATTCTGAGTTGAAAGAAGTTATTCTGAAGGAAGCTCATGATACTCTTTATTCTATCCATCCTGGAGGAACTAAGATGTATCAAGATTTGAAAGAGCAATTTTGGTGGCATAATATGAAGAGAGAAATCGGAAGCTATATCGCCAAGTGTGATATATGTCAGTGAGTCAAGGCAGGACATCAAAGACCCGCTGGATTGTTGCAACCCTTACAGATTCCGGAATGGAAATGGGATTCCGTTGGAATGGACTTTATCACCGGATTGCCTACTTCTAGTAGGGGAAATGACTCTATCTGGGTCATAGTGGACCGATTGTCCAAAGTCGCCCATTTCTTACCTGTCAAGACCACATATCAGAGTTCGAAGCTAGCGGAGTTATACATCGCTAGAATCGTCAGTTTGCATGGAGTCCCCAAGAACATCGTATCGGATCGAGGAACTCAGTTTACCTCGAGATTCTAGAAGAAAGTTCAAGAAGGTTTAGGAACCCACCTAGATTTCAGCACCGCGTATCACCCTCAGACCGATGGACAAACGGAGCGAGTAAATCAAATACTCGAAGATATGCTGAGAGCATGTGTGTTAGAATATGAATCTAACTGGGAAGACTGTCTGCCGTTTGCAGAATTTTTGTACAACAACAGTTATCAAGCTAGTTTGCAAATGGCCCCATTTGAATTCATGTATGGAAGAAAGTGTCGCACCCCTTTGAACTGGTCGGGCGTAGGAGAGAGTCAGATTTTCGGACCCGACATCCTACGAGAAGCGGAAGAGAAGGTTCACAAGATTCGCGAGCACTTTAAGAAAGCCCAGTCCAGACAGAAGAGTTACACCGACAAGAGACGTCGAGACCTCGCCTTCAACATAGGAGATTTTGTATATCTGAAAGTGTCGCCATTGAAGGGAATGCAGCGTTTCCAACTCAAAGGAAAGTTAGCCCCAGATATATCGGACCTTTCAAAATTCTGAACCATCGAGGAGAAGTGTCGTATCAATTGGAACTACCCGAAGAGATGTCAGTCGTGCACAATGTGTTCCATATCTCATTACTTCGCAAGTGTCTCGAAGTCCCCGAGGAGACCAAAGTGTTCAAGAATATCGATCATCAGACCATAGAGATCAACGATGACCTGACCTATCCTGAAGTACCCATCCGTATTTTGGAAGAAGCCTTCCGAACTACCCGAACCCGAAGCATAAAGTTTCTCAAGATTCAGTGGAGTAACCACACAGAAGAGGAAGCTACCTGGGAGCGCGAAGATCACATCAGGACGAAGTTTCCCGATCTCTTCAAATCCTAGGTAATCTATTTCGTCCTTTTTCAAATCTCGGGACGAGATTTTGTTTAAGGGGGGAAGGTTTGTAACATCCCAAAAATATTAAACTAGAATCATAAAATCCTAATCATCAAAATTAGGGTTAACATAAACTTTTCAAATGAAAAAAAGAATGAAAGCATGCATGTGTGTATGCATCCCATTTTGAATTCTTTTTAATTGCCTTGTTTAGGTGTTTATTTGCTTGTAAAATGTTTCTTAGGTGAAATAAACATCATCTAAACATTCCCCACACTTTTCACAAAGACAAATAAATCAAAACAAACCAAATGGGGTGAATGGTCATTTTGACCAATTTAACTCCCATGCCTAGTTTGGCTGTCCCAAACTTTCAGAACTTAACAGAAACTTGTTTGGATCTTTACACCCCTCGATTGTACTCATAACAAAGTATCAAGGCCCACTTTGTGATCATCCAGAAACTTTCAAATGCATAGTTTAAAGGACAGTTCAAAATTGAATCTTTATCATATGGGAAGATCCTACTTTTTCAAAAACGACTCAAACAAGCTCCACTTTCAGAACCCAAGCATATGCGGACTCACCAGCACCAACCTAGCACACCCACCAAAAATCTTTTCAAAATTCAAAACTTGAATTCTTGCGGCCATTTCATCAAACACCTTGCAGATTCAAATCTTCTAAAATCCAAATCTCTGGTTACAACTAGGATTTAGTAGATCATCTAGCTCAAGTGCAAACCTCTAGCATCACTGTAAGCTTGTCAATGCCATCAATGGTGAGCAGGCCGAGTGCACCCTTGTCACCCCCATGTCGACAGCAAGCTAGGAGAAGAAACAAGCCTAGCCAACATGTCTAGGAGCAAGCCAACACCCCACCGCCACTCCCTGTCGAGCGCTCGAACCTTGCCAACCCCTGGACCACACGCACGGACCATGCCAAGCTCGCTAGAAACCATGCCAAGAGCGCGCCCCGAGCGCCACGCTCGACCGACGCCCACAGACCGCGCGCCGCCCTCGCCGCGTGCATACGTGATCACCACCGTCCCAGCAACCCCGCAGACACGCTCGTTCGCCGCCGCGTGGACCACACACGCTGTGCGCATTAAAAACCTCCGTCGGGCACGCGTAGAGAACCGCCGCGTTCCGACCAAACCGCACCGCCCCACGCCTCGCCACCACGTCGTTGAGCATTGCCAGGGAGCACCGCACTGCCCCCTACCATCGCCCACACTGCTAGCCTTCTGTGTCGTCGACCACGACGAGCTCAGCTTGTGCCCGTCGGTTCCCTCCCGCCACTATAATTAGAGGCCACCCCAGCCGAATTGAGCACACCACCTCACTCCCCTCTCACCCAGAACCACCTCACCTCAGTCCCGAAGCAAGGCGAGCAGCGCTTCGCCGGAATTGCACCGGAGCCCGCCGCTACTAGAGAAGAAGGGGGCAGCGATTGGAGCCGCCCCAGGAGAAGCTGCCGGTACCAGGAGGTTCGCCGTCGTCGACTTCATCGTTCGCCCACCTCGCTGACCCTCGCCTGAGCCGAGTGAGCCCCCAACGACCCTCACCTGCCGCGTTATGTTTCAGTCTCGCCGGAGTTGCCCGACGTGGACGACGACCCTCAATCGTTAGATTAGAACAAGATCCCACGGCTCACATCGCCCCATACCACTTCGCACCCACTCGTCTCACTGACGCATGGGGACAGCGACTTAACCAGCCCACGTAAGGGCTGTGCTTGGCAGGCCGGCCCAGTATCGCTTCCCGCGCAGCCTAGTCGTTTGAAATTAACCTTTTCCATTTTATTTCAAAAACACTTCTACACCTAGATTCAAAAATCAACCCAGATCGAGTCAGTGAACCAAATTGAATGAAAGCAATTTTGTTAGAAAGGTCTTGAAATGCTGAATCCAAGCCCGTTGGATTCAAGTCATTTGGTTCTGTAGATCATCCTTGGTAAAAATAATAAGGAAGAAGCTTTTCTGCATTCAAACATTCTTCAAATTAAAACCATAATAGCTTTTGAGTTGATTCCAACTCTCAAAAATCACATTTAACCATACCTTTCAGAATATATAAAAATTTATAGGTTTACTTACAGAAATAATGTTCAAGTAATAAACGCATGCCACATAGGCATTTCTAGTCACTTATTTAATTAAAATAAATGGGTAAAACATTATTAAATTGTGACACCACTTTAAATCACATTCCCATGAACTAAAATATGTGGTCATGACATGTATCAACATGATCCCATGTTTGGTTTGGAGAATATTAAATCTTAAGTAGTTTTTCAATGAGTAGAAATTACTTTTCTAAAAATAAAAGGAATTAAACCAAGCTGTAATCTTGTAATGTTAGAGATGATGGTAGATCATCTATAGGACCCCTTTCGTGTGATTGAAAGTAGTTAAGTATTGTTTGGTGATTGTGTACCTCGTATTTATTTATAGACGCTAGTACCAACCAAGGATACAAGGAGGAAGGAGGATACTACGAAGAAGAAGCCGAGGAGAACTTCAACCACTGCTCTGCACAAGGCAAGCTTATACTGATAATGATGCAAGCCTAATGCTACTAGTTGAATGTGCAAGCTAAAACGTGCAAGATACTCTACTGATGCAAACAAACCCTTACTTGTTACCATATGACCTAAGCATATGTGATCATACCCACTTGATACCCCCTCCTAGTTTTATTTGCAAGCTTTCTATTTTATTTCTTTATCAAAGCTACTTCCTTAGGGTTTACTTAAGTGACTTGTAGATACTATAAAGATAATTGAAGGTTGCATAAAGAGCATAAATTTTGGCCTAAGCTAGATAATCTTGATGTCATCTTAAGGCATGAGATTGAACTTAGTTAGAACCGCACTAGTTTACCACCCTTCATTAGTACTCACCCCCACTTGTAGATGCTAGTGCTAAGCATAAAACTTGATCAACTTTAGATGGGAATAGTTGGTGAAAATGGTTATGAAAACCTTGGAATGATGGATCATTCTACTGAGATGTTTTGACATATGTTTCCGAACACCAGATGATTTTGGTGATGAAAATGTTGAGGCATGAGCCTTAGTCCTTTATAAAACTGATGGTTGTCTGGATGCGATACCATTCCAATTTTATCGTACAACCACAATACCCGAAGATTGGGTAGGGCTTGACTGGAAACTTATATACCTTAGTATTGGTTCCCTCACGACCAAGGTGTGAGCTGAGGCTACCTCGTGAAGATTGTCCACCTGTGCAGCACCCAAGATGACAGTTGGTCATGGTTGGGAGGCCAAACTCACAGGAGAGGTGCCTATACTAGGGCGGGTAATTCAAAGGTTATGATTGATTATCCACATACTGAGTATGGTGAATTCAGGATTTGTTCCTGACGGATGTATCGAATGTTGTGGTGAAAGTGTACAATCTCTGCAGAGTGTCAAACTATTCGAATAGCCGCGTTCGCGGTTATGGACAGTTGGAGTGGCCATATTGTTCCCCCGTAAGATGTTTTCAAAATGACTTGTGAAATGGATTGAGATTTTGACTTGACCACAACAGAGTTGTGATATGAAATACAAGTTCCCACTTAGGTGTTATAAAATTTCAATTAGCTTTTCTTACTTCTGAACTTAGTAGAAGTAAATCTGGCTTCTTGCAAAACAACCCTAGAGCCTGGTGTCCGATTATCAAAAACCCCTCTCCCTTGTTAGTATTAGTTTGCGAGTACTTAAAGAGTACTCATGGCTTTGTCCCTAGCTATTCCCGTGGCCAGACTATGAAGAGGAGTACCTGGAGGATGGACCCCAGGAAGGTTACGACAACTAGGATCATCTCACATCGTTACTATTGCCTGTGACCCCGAAGATGGAGCTTCGCCTACGCTACCGTTGTTATTACGTATTCCGCTGCTTGAAGTTGTATTAAGAACTAGATCATGAGATCCTTATTTGTGTAAGACCTTATGTATGGTTTGTAATGGATGATGTACTGTGGTATCCAATTCTGTTATGTCTCGCAAAAATGGTAATCCTGGGATTGCGATGTATGGCATAATAGGCATCTGGGATTAAAAATCCGGGTGTTGACAATGGCGCTCGGCGCGATCTCGATCCGGGAGAGAGATGGGAGGATTGCAGAGGTCCTAGAGTACCGCGAGCTCACCCTTGACGCGTGAGTGACATCGGTGAGAGCGCGTGAGGTCAAGGTTGAGCGGATCAACGCCGGCGAGCACAGTCGGAGTCTAGGAAGACGGGGTCGTAGGAGACGACTGGGAGCTCCCCTCCTCGATTCCGTTGGCGGAGAGGGTCATCTCGACGAGGCGGAGCTTCGGGGACAGTCGGTTTGGCGAGGGGAGGCCGGGAACGGTGCGGCGCCGGCGAGGTCAGAGGCTAGGGTTTGCGCGCGTGAGCGCCAGAGAGGAAGGGGAGGGAGAGTGGCGTGCTAGGGTCCGTCCTGCGGTGGCGGAGGCGAGTTATAGGCTACCGGGGGCGGCGGCGCGCATCTCAGCGGCCGGCTGCGATCGACGGCGGCGGCGCAGACACGTAGCTGCTCGCCGTCGTTGACGAAGACGACGAATAGAGGACGAAGGGGTATGGGCCCTGGCTGGGCCGCGGGTGGGCCTAGCTGGGCTGCGGGAGCTGCAGTGAGGAGAGGAAGAAGAAATGGGCTCGGCCCAGGGAGAGATAGGAGTGGTTTTTTTATTTCCAAAAATCTTTTCTTTTTAGTTCCTCTTTTCCTGGTTGTATTTTTCATGTGTAATCTTCTTTGATTATTTTCAAAATAGAAAAACTTTTCCAAACATTTAAAATAGTATGGAGACCCTTATAACCATTTGGGTTTCCAAACATTTTGGTAGTTTTCAAAATTTCCAAAACCATTTGAATTGAGTTCAAAGAGTAAGAAATTAGGGTTTAGAATTTTTATGATTATTTTCTTGCATGCATTTTACTAGATGATGCTCATGAATGCACAATCATAACCCTAATATAAGATTAACTAAAACTGGGGTGTTACATCTGTTTCCTTGACTCTTCTTTTTTTCTGGACATTCGTTGGCATAGTGTCCCATCTCTTTGCAATTGTAGCATTGCACCTGGTTAATGTCTTGCTTGCTAGGGTTGGGACATTTCTTATTTTTGGGTCTCTCCAAAGATAGGAGTTCTTGTAGTTCATGTTATTCATATTTCACCACAAATGTCAGAAACCTTTCTCGCTTCTTGGGGAAGTCACTAGAGATGTGGCCTTCTTCTCCACAAGAGTGGCAACAATTTGTGGTCACTTTGGATGTGGCCTTATGAGGCATGGTTCTGACTTATCTTTATCATTCTTGGTAGAAGTTGTTCCCTTATGGAGGTTTCCAAACATTTGATGCATTCCATCTTGTTTCATTTGTTGAACTATAGGATAGATAGGGCATTGGATAGGGACATGATCATTTCCTTCACATAGGAAACAAGTAACTTGAGATGTGGGGCATTGTTTAGTTGGATGTTTCTTTCCACAATTAGGGCATTGGTCCACATGCTCTTTGTAAGTGTGTTCCATGTCTCCACAAATATTGCAAGCTTGAGTTCCTTCCATAATATCATCATTGACATCATTGTTGTCACAATCTCCTTGGAAATGGTTGCTTCTCATGTTGATCATTTGGTTGGTCATCCTTTGCAACAATTGGGATTGGGTTTCCAAGAACTTTGCATGGTTGGGTCTAACTCATTGTTGTTGCCTAAAAACTGAGTTGTCACTTGACTCAACTGGGCTTGGGTTGCTAGTAGTTGTTCTCTCATGTGCACCTCTTGGTTGTTATTGTTGTCACCGTCCTTGATGTTGGAGTTGTGGTCTCTTGGAGAAGTCATCTGTTTGGGTTGGATTGGGATTTTAGATTAGGCAAATGATTTCTAGAGAAGAATTTTACTCACACACAACAATTCACACAAGCAATGTGCAAGCAATCAAAATCATGCAATCCACTCAAACAACAAGATTCAAGCATATTTTTAGGAAACAAAATATTTTTGCTACACCACATAAGTTGGTGTGATCAATATATGATCTAAGCTAAACACTAGTATGGTGTTCCAACTATATGGTTCACTTGAGATCATTTCATTCTTCTTAGTTGTTTCTACTTGAAAAAGCTCATGGCATCCTTGGAAAAAATCTTGTATCTTGATCAAAAAGTTTCAAAGGTGATGATGGTTCCTTCTAAGTTGTGTTTCATTAGTCTTCCAAGTGTTGAGTAATATTTCTTGTCTCACTTGTAGTCCTTAGTGATGTCCAAATTGAATTCCTTGGTGAAACTAAAGTTGAAGTCATTGGTGTTGGTGAAGTCTTTGCTCATGTTGAAGTTTTTGTCCATCAACTTTGAAAAGGGAGATATGTATAATCAAAACCAAAAAGGTTGAGAAAAGAGTTTACAAGATTGTTTTTAAATAATTTTGAACAAATAAAACTCCTATTTTTCTAAGGGGTTTTGTCCAATCCTAGGGTTACAATCCTACAGGCAACACAGTGCTCTGATACCATCTATAGAGGTCCCAACCTGATAAGGTAGAGATCCCTGTGTTTACAATGCTAGTCCCTGGATCAATATCTAGCATCCATAGTTTAAGATTTAATATCAAGAAACAAAGTTCATAATACAACTTCATAACCAGGAATAAAATAATTCATTACATCTTACATAGCTCATTTGGCTATCTCATTACCATGCAGCAGAAATAACTATATAGCATGGAGTCCTTCCTCTTCAAAGTGCCACAGGCAATCATGTTGGTTGTAGACTTGTAATCCTATTCAACACACTTCGCTAACATCAAACAAACTTGCAACATAATAAGTTACAGCCATAAGGGTCAATATATTTGAATTGTATTGGCAAGTGATACTATGGTAGAATAGTGGTATCTATCATCTATATGCATTTGGCTAAGTGGAGCTTAGGCTTGCTTTGCTCAAAATAAGGTTTTTCTTATAAGTTGAAACCACCAAGTTTTTGTTTGTCAAAATGACCCAAGGAATCTACCAACTGAAAATTGGAATCCTTTAACCCTTGTTCAACCACAAGCTTTTAACTTAGAAATTGGGATGAGGATATCCTTGATAGCTTCCATGTCTTGATGCTCAAATTGTTCATTGCCGGGGACACGGCTAAGTACGTAGATTTTACTCTCTCGAGAGGTGGTGCACTTTCCCCACAAGACTCGACATGCATCGAGACAAGATCTTTCAGAAGCCTTCCCTTAGAACAAATGGACACGTTCCAAACCTATCACCCCTTACCACCTTCTATCCATCGGGCTAAGTTATTGCAACCTATATGATCCCGGCAGAGCCCATATACCATGTGGTTGCACTAGAAGCTCCTCAACACTTGACATCTCAAATCTCTTTGTTCTTGGGTGGCTTTCCACAAGTGACATACACCAGGTATTTCCCCTGGGGTAACCACTCAACACAAACCTTTCCTTCCATTCCACCTAGGTGATTCATTCACATAGTTGTTTTATTAAACAAAACACAAGTCATAGACTTAGAAATATTTCATAGCATGAATATAATCCACCCTTGTTTTCTACTAGCTAGGCTAAGCATACTAGTAGCAAGAATATTAACTTAGGGAAAATTCTACTAAGGCATCATCTACTAGGATTTCCCAAGGCATAGTATACTTAGTAAAAATTCCATGCAAGTCCTACTCAAAATATCACTAATGCATAGTGAAAATAATAGGACATTATGTATGAAGCACCACATGCCTTTTGGGTAGATAAACTAAGTTCACTCCTTGATCTTGTAATTGTCACACTCTTCAAATTCACTACAAGTCAATCAAGGCACAAATTCAAACTAGCATTCAAACTATTCACCACATAAAATAAAGAAAACAAAAAAAATGCATGCAAGCATGCACAAGATTGTTTGATTTAAAAAGTGGTTTCTACTAAGGCTATTGGTCATTTATACAAGTGGAAAAACCATTTGAAGACAAGTTAGTGAAAATGGCCATTTAAATCATTTTTGTTTTGCTAGAAATGATTTTAAATCAAAGGAATAATTTCTAGTGTTTGACAAATATATTTTTAAACACATATATTAGTTTTTAAGGTCAATGTGTTTAAAACTAATCCATTTGCAAAAGGTTTCACTCAAAAATCATTTTTAAATTAATATAACAATTTGTTTTACTAGAATTGCCTTTATTCACAAGTAATAATTTTCTAGTTTTAATCAAATACATTTTTAAATCCAAAACTTAGTGTTTAGGGTCAGAGAGTTCAAATCAAACCATTTGCAAAAGGTTTTACTCAAAAAGTATTTTTAAATCATAGCAAATATTTTTGTTTTACTAGAAATGCTTTTATTCAAGGAATTATTCCTTGTGTTTAACAAAATACATTTATAAACCCAAAAGTTTGTGTTTCTGGTCAGTAGGTTCAAAACAATCATTTGCAAAAGATTTTACCCAAAAATCAGTTTTAGTATAAATTTTATACTCAAAATAGGCCTAGAAATGTTTCTGCAAAAACACCCAATTTTCTAGAAGCAACTTACTAAACTAAGGGCATGATTGCAAAGTTCACATTTTTGTGAATCCATTGATATAAAATTTGAAAAATTTGGACGTACAGATTAAAAGTTATGAATTTTGCAAATCACTCTTCTAATAAATCTTTTTTGTTTTAAAAACAACAGGCAGGGACACGTGGCATGATCTAACTGGCGCGTACCGGTTCGTGAGGATCACGCTACGTGGATCGTTGGATCTAATTAGATCTGTGTGGCTCAGATCGTTGGGTACCCCTTCACTAAACGTTCTATCGCATCCATCAGATTAAGATCTAATGGTCCAGAGCTTGTCAACCATAGATGGCCGGCGCGGCTCGACGGCGCGCGGCAGCGGCGCTCTGGCTACGTTGTTTCGGTGACTATAGGAAGCGAGGGATAGGATGAGGTGGCTCACCGGGTTCTCCGTGACATGGGGAAGCTCGACGCGCTCGTTGTAGACGAAGGGGCGCACGAAGTGGCTAGCGATTGCTCGCCGAAGTTTGTGTTCGCATCGGGTGAGCACGGTCGTCGACAGAGGCGACGATACAGGACACGCTAAGACAAACCAATGGTGCCGTTAGACGCAGGTGAGAGAGGCGAGCACGTGAGTGTCACCGAGGGGGAAGGGGGCGGTCAAGGAATACCGTGGGAGGTTGCCGGAGTTGCAGCAGACAGCGGCAACGCTCTGTCGTCGTCGTTGTTGCCGAGGCTGTGGGGCATGCGCGGGCGAGCTGCGGGTGCTGGTAGATGCGGGAGACGCTGGCGAGCAAACTAGCATGAACTAGGGGTCCAGGGAGGGTCTGGCTTCACTGGAATTCGCACTGGACCTCGTCAGAGTCAGTGGGGTTGCAGCGAGCAATTCGAGCAGCCCTAGGACGGAGAGGGTGCGGTGTGTGAGGGGAAAGAGATATGGGACATGGGATTTTAAGAAGGCGTGGTCACTGGCAAGAATTGATCGGCCATTAACACGAATTAACACTGCGAAATCAAACGAGAAACGTTCGGGGGAGAGGGAAAGAACTAGTCGCGGGTGAGGACGATGAGTTGACGTGGCTGCCAAGTTAGCGTGGGTTCAGTTTGTCAGCGAGCTGAGAGGGTATGCCCGTGAGTGACAAAGGTTACAGAGGGGGAGAGGGGTTTTCCCGGGTGGGATGTGCTGGGCCCGATTGGGCTAGGTTAGTTGGGCTGCTGGGTTGGGTTGCGTCCTTTTCTATTTTTTCTTTCTAATTCTTTTTCTTTTTACTTTTCTGTTTTGATTTTATTCAAATGTTTCAAACCCTCATTTGATTTCAAAACTTTTCCAAAGTTTCAGTAGGTTTTCATACTGTTTAATTATGTGTTTTAAAGTCCATTTTAGAATAATTTATTTTATTCTTTTATGGTTTATTATTTATTTAAATTAGACACTTGTATTTATTTAAATAGGATTTAAATTTGTTTTTAATCCATTTTATTCAAATGATTTAAAAATCTTGTTTAAATTCAAATGTTTCTCAAATATTTTCACTAAGTTTGTATTGCTTAGTAATGTGCTTAAAATTCTATTTTTAGAATATTCAAATATTCTTTTATGGTTTAAATTTTATTTAAATGAGGTTTGTGTCTTTATTCAAACCATTGATTCAAGCTTCCATTTGAATTCAAATTTCACCAAATCTTTTCAGTAGGTTTTAAATCATTAGTGTGTTTAAATAATTCACTATGAATTATTTCAAATATTTTAATATGATTTAATATTTATATATATGAAGCTTTGTTCTTTAATTAAATGAATTTTATTATTGTTCCAAACCATATGATTCTATTTAATTATTATTTTATTCTTTTTAAGTTAATTGGATAACTTTTAATCCACTTTGGCAATTTCAATTATTATTTTCACATGATTTAATTAATCATTTATATTAGGGATTTTGTCTTTATTCAAAACAAATATGGTTCAAGTCCATATAAGTTTTGACTCAAATAATCTTTATTCCTTTGTTTTATTTGGATTATCTTTATTCCATTTGCTTATGGATTTAATTCAAGTTTTAAATTGTCTTCTAAATAATTTTCTTGGGATTTATTATTAAGTTTAGGTAATTTGTCTTTATTTAATAAAATTGAGTATGGTTTAATCCATATGATTTTATTTAAATAAACTTTTACTCCTTTTTATTGTTCAATAAACTTTAATTTGTTTATGGATTTGGCAAGATTTAATTTGGCTTTTTTAAATATCCCTTATTTATTTCTTTCTTTCTTTCTTTATCTTATAAAATCCATATCTTTTTATTTATCGTTCCAAAATTGGTGATTCCAATTTTGTGTAATTTTATTTAATATTTGTTTATCGTTTTAAATCCTTTTAGGATTACTTTGCTCAATATTTGGTATGGATTTTAGATAGGAGCTTTATTAGCCTTGGAAATTAATTCCTTTTATCTTATTAAATTCATAAGCTTTTATCCATGGCTCCAAATTAAATAAAACCAATTTCTATGGTTTTATAATATTTTTGTTTATCATTTTTGATCATTTAAAAATGTTTGTTGTTGAACTTTTATATGGAACAAATCCATAGTCTTAGAGAGATCTTGGAAATGATTTTCTTCCCTTAGGGTTTTGGGGTTTTGGTTTATTTTCCCATGTACTTTTATTCAAGATTCTTTCCATGCATAAAATGCATTTGATCTTTGGAAGTGATTTCTTTCATTATGATTTGGGGTTTTGGTTTAACTTTTACAAATGTTTAAATTTCAAGATACATTCATTGATGAATGCATTTCACTTGTTTGAAATTTTGTTTGGATTCCGTTTTCATTCAAATTTGTTCAAGAAGGGTTTTGATGTTTCCATTTAGAAGCAAAAAGTTTCTTTTCACCCTAAATTTCAACAATTGTTTATTTTGTTTATTTATTTTTCACATTTCAAAATTTGGAAAATTTTGGGATGTGACATTAGAAGTTCCTGAAACAGGAAAGGATTACACGGTATATTGTGATGCATCCAAGGAAGGATTGGGATGTGTGTTAATACAAGATCATAAGGTAATTGCATATGGATCAAGACAACTGAAGCCACATGAAGTCAATTATCCAACTCATGATTTGGAGTTAGCAGCAGTAGTCTTTGCTTTGAAAGGATGGAGCAAGGTGTGAGTTATATACTGACCACAAAAGTCTCAAATAATTCTTCACTCAAAAGGAATTGAATATGAGGCAAAAGCGTTGGTTGGAGCTAATTAAAGATTATGATCTGACGATCAATTATACCCCTGGAAAAGCCAATGTTGTAGCGGATGCTTTAAGTAGGAAGAGCACAGATACGTAGCCTATCAATAGAGAACTGCCAAAAGAGTTACAGATGGATTTGGAAAGGTTGGAAATTCAGTTCATAAGAACAAAGATTCTTGGAGGATTAGCTACCATGAAAATAATTGCAGAACAAAGTAGTGACCTTCGGAATGAAATTTTCAGACATCAAGATGAAGATCCTTTTATTGCTGAAGAAATTCGAAGAATCTCTCAAGGTCAAACATTAGTTTTTCGCTTAGGAGATTATGGATCTTTATGGTTCCAAGATCGTCTTTGTGTTCGAGATGTGCCAGAAATTCGTAAGGTGATACTCCGAGAGGCACATGAGACACCATATTCTATACATCAGGAAGTACAAAGATTTATATGGATTTGAAAGAATTATTCTTGTGGAATAATATGAAGAGAGACATTGCAAAATATGTGTCGGAATGCCATACTTGCCAAAGGGTAAAAGTTGAACATCAAAGTCCAGCAGGACCATTACAACCTTCGGAAATTCCTGAGTGGAAATGGGAAGAAATTGGTACGGATTTCATCACAGGATTACCCATGACACCAAAACGGAAGGACATGATATGGGTGATTGTGGATAGATTCAAAAAAAGTGCACATTTTATCCTGGTAAATCAAAAGGATAATGCCGAGAAGTTAGTAGAAGTATACGTCAAGGAAATAGTAAGTAAGCATGGAGTGCCCAAGAATATAGTATCAGATAAAGGATCTGTGTTTACTTCAGCATTTTGGAAACAATTACATGAAGCACTTGGTTCAAAGTTAGATTTCAGCACAACCTATCATCCAGAAACTAGAGGTCGGACAGAAAGAACCATTCAAATATTGGAGGACATGCTTAGAGCTTGTGCATTAGATTTTGCTGGTTTGTGGGAAGATCATCTACCATTAGCAGAATTTTCCTACAACAATAGTTATTAGAGTAGTCTGAAGGCATCCCCATACCAAGTACTTTATGGGAGGAAATGTAGATCACCAATCTGTTGGTATGAACCTGGTAGTAGCAAGGAATTTGCACCAGACTATATCAAGGAAAAGCAAGATATCATCGATATCATAAAGGATATATTGAAGATAGCTCAAAGTAGATAGAAAAGCTATGCTGATCAAAGTCGAAGATCATGGAATCATGAAGTGGGAGATATGGTATATCTCCAAGAAAGTCCAATGAAGGGAGTCAAGAGATTTGGAGTTAAAGGAAAATTAAGTCCTAGATATATCAGACTGATACGTCCAAAATGTATCTACTTTCTCGAACACTTTGCTATTGTTTCTTCTCTAAACTTGTGTGATTTGGATACAACTAACACAGACTGACGCTGTTTTCAGCAGAATTACCTTGGTGTCTTGTTTTTGTGCAGAAAATGAACTATCAGGAAAAATCCCGTAAAATATGCCAAAAATTATATTTCACTAGAATATTTAATGAGCCAGAAGGGGAGACAGAGGGGAGGCCTGGGGGACCCAGACCCACCCCAGGCGCGGGCCCACTAACCCCGCGCCTGGGGGAGGTTTGGCCACCCCAAGCAGCTTCTCGGCCTCCCTCTGCGTCTATAAGTTGCCTTCTGACCTAAAAAATAGAGGGGGGTTCGATATATTTCCAGAAAGAGTTCCGCTCCACCGCCGCCACGAGAAACCAAGATTCGGATCCAGAAACTCCGTTCTGGCACCCTACTGGGATGGGGAATTTGGAGAGGATCATCGCCATCGTCATCACCAATGCATCTCCATCAACCACCGATGTTTCCCTCATCCATGAGTGAGTAATCCCCCTCCGTAGGCTTGGGGATGGTAGGTACTGGATGAGTTCTATCATGTCATCGAATAAGATCTGTTAGGGGCATAGTGCCTAGTATCTCTATTGGTGCTATTTGACTTTGTTGCAACTTGTTGTGCTTAATGCTTGTCACTAGGGCCCGAGTGCCATGATCTCAGATCTGAACTTATTATTGAATCATTATGATAGTATTTTTTATGATCTTATATGCAAGTTCTGTACACATATCATTGTCCGGATCCAAAGGCCCCAAAGTGACAATAATTGGGACAACCGGAGGGGATGGCTGTGGTGTGAGGATCACATGTGTTCACGGAGTGTTAATGCTTTGCTCCGGTGCTCTATTAAAAGGAGCACCTTAATTGCCAGTAGTTCCCTAGAGGCCCCGCTGCCACGGGCTGGCTGGACAGAAGATGTTGTGCAAGTTCTCATTGCGAGCACGTATGTCACATCCCAAGATTTTCCAAATCTTGTAATGTGAAAAATAAATAAACAAAATAAATAAATGTTGAAAATTAGGGTGAAAAGAAACTTAAATGGAAACTTAAAATCCCACCTTGAACAAACTTTGGTTAATGTTTGAACCCAACTAAATTCAAATCAAGTGAAATGCATTCTTCATAAATGCATCTGGAAATTTAAACACTTGGAAAATAAACCAAAACTCTAAAACCCTAATGGAAGAAAATATTTCCAAGCTATCTCTAAACCTATGGATTTGATCCATATAATATTTGTCAAACAAACATTTCAAAATGATCAAGAATGACAAATAGAAATATTATAAGACCATATAAATTAGTTTCACTTAATTTGGAGCCATAAATAAAATCTTATAAATTTAATAAGATAAGGAAATTGAATTTCCAATGCTAATAAAGCACTTATCTAAAATCCATACCAAATGGTGAGCAAATAATCCTAAATATATTTAAAAGGATTAATAAATATTAAATAAGATTATACAAATTGGAATCACCAAGTTTGGATCTATAAATAAGAAGATATGGATTTTATAAGATAAAGATAGAAATATTAAATAAAGAATATTTAAAGGCCAAATCAAATCTTGACCTAGTCCATAAGAAAATGGAATGAATATAATACAAATCCAAATAAAATAAATGAGTAAAGAATTTTCCAAATAAAATAAAATATCTTTGAACAAATCCTATTCTATTTTAAAATTCCTATTAAAAATGATTAATTAAATCATGGGAAAATAATATTTGGAATTTACCAAAGTGGATTAAAAGTTATTTAATTAACTTAAATAAGATCAACGAAATCTTCCAAATAGAATCTATGGAATTAAAACTATATTTAATTTCATTGGAATAAAGACAAATACCCAATTCAAGTGATTTATAAATCATATTAAATATTTTCCAAATAATTCAAGGTGAATTATTTGACATCCAAATAAACAAATAAAACCTACTGAAAAGATTTGGATAAATTTAGGATTCAAATGGAGTTTGAAAAACATTATTTAAATCTTATTTGAATTAATACAAGGGCTTATTTTAATCAACTAATATCCCCTAAAAAGAATAATTGAATTATTCTAAATTTGACTCTAAAATAAACTATTAAACAGTATTTGATTATACTTAAAGTTTGGTTGAAGTTTGAAATCAAATTGTTGTTTAAAAAGTTGAAACAAAATCAAAACAGATTAATAGAAATAGAAAAGGGAAAAATTTCTGTATAACAAAATGAATCGGACCGCAGCCCAGCCCAGCAAGACCCATTGGCCCAGCAGGAGCCCATCTCTCTCCCCCGAACCGTTTCTTTTCTCACTCGCGTCTGCACCCGCTCAGTCACTGAATGCGAGGCCCCACTCTACCCCCACTCACTCGCTGACAACGCATCCCCACTGCCCCGTCATCGTCGTCAACCCCGCGACCTATTCATCCCCAAACCTCGCTGTTGTTTCTGCCGTGATTGCGTGCCTTCAATTCGCCTTAATGGCCGATTCATCCCTCGCTGCAACCTCTTAATCGCCCATGTCCCCTCTCTCTTTTCCCCTCAGACGCCACACACTCTCCGCCCCTAGGCTGCCCGAATTTCTCGTTGCAACCTCGCCGCCCCGACGACCTTACCCAGACAATTTCGGCGACCCCAGCTACTCCTCTGCCACCTGGACCACACAAGCATGTTCCCAGACATCTACGCATCTCCCAGTGACCTTAGCTCGCCCGCGCGTGCTCTGCAACGTCGACAACGTCTCCAACAGAGCATCGCCGCTGTCAACTCCCTTTCCGGCAACTTCCCTGGTAACTTTCTTACTGCCCCTCGTCCTTCCGATGATACGCCTGTGACCAGTGAACTCGTCCGCATCTAATGTCGCATGTATCATGTCCTAGCGTTCTTCGTAGCCTTGACCCCATTAACATCAGAGCGTGCCCGACGCCGCTGCGTACTCCGGCTAAGAATTCCCGTCGACCCTGAGCGTCCCTTCGCCAGCAAGGACCACCTCGAGCATCTCCACGCCGCGACAAACTCGGTGAGCTTCTCCGCTCCTTCCCCATCTTCCTATATTAGCCGGAGCACCACCGCCTGAACGCGCCGCCGCCGCTCGCCGTTGTCAGCGCCGCCAATCCATGACCAGATGATTAGAGCCGTTGGATACAGATCCAAACGACACGATAGAACCTTAAACCGAAGAGGTAAGATCGATCCTGCGCCGCATAATTCACTTTAAATCCTGAGGTCCACGCTGCTGATCCAGACGAACCGGTATGGGCAAATAGAAACGTTCCACGTGGCCCTGTCTGTTTATAAAAACCAGGATTTGTTCTATTAGATGTTCAAATTTATAAATTGTATAACTTCTAATCTACACGTCCAAATTTTGCAAATTTTATATAAATGGAATCAGCAAGACAAGCCCTATCCAACCATGCCCTTTGTTTAGTGAATCGCTTCTGATAAAATGATTGTTTTTGCAGAAACTTGTGTAGGCATGTTTTGAATATAGAATTCATTCTAAAATTAATTTTGTGATAAAACCTTTGGCAAATGGTTTGTTTTGAACCTACTGACCTTATAAACCAACTCATGGATTTTAAAATGTATTTGGTAAAGTTAAGGAGTAAATCTTTGATTTAAAGCAATTCTAGTCAAATAAAAGTAATGATTATTTATTAAAAATACTTTTTGAAGGAAAATCTTTGGGAAATGTTTTGATTTAAACTCTCTGACCCCAAGCACCAATTTTTATGATTTAAAAATGTATTTGGTGAACCCTATAAAGATTGTTACTTTGATAAAGGTATTTTCAACCACATAAAATAATGAATTGGTTTAAAAATGGTTTATAAGTAAAATATTTTTGCAAATGATTTTGCCAATAAAGTGACCAATAGGTGTTTTAGACTGATTATAACCTATTAGAAACCACTTTTCCAAATAAAACAATCTTTAGCATGCTTGCATGCATTGTTTTGTTTCTGTCATTTTATGTGATGTTTTGCTTGAATGGTAGATTGAATTATTGCTTGCTTGATTGAATTGTAGTGGAATTTGAAGAGTGTGATTTTTGAAAGATCAAGGAGTGAACTTATACTCTCTACCAAAAAGGAAAGTGATGCTTCATACTTTTGTCCCATTATTTTCACTATGCATTAGTGATATTTCTAAGTAGGACTTGCATGGAATTTTGCTAAGTGTAAACTATGCCATGGGAAATCCTAGTAGATGAAACCTTGGTAGAATTTCCTAAGTTAAGATTCCTACTACTATCATGCTTAGCTTAGCTAGTAGAAAACAAGGGTGGATTATTTTTCATGCTATGGAATATTTCTAGTCATGGACTTGTGTTTGTGTTTAATAAAACAACTAAGTGAATGAATCACTTGGGTGGAATGGAAGGAATGGTTTGTGTTGAGTGGTTCACAAGGCCCATTTCTATGGTTTACCTTGTGTATCTCACTTGAGGATGGCCACCCAGGAACAAAGAGATTTGAGATGTCAAATGTTGAGAAGCTTCAAGTGTAGCCACTTGGCATTATGGGCTCTACCTGGATCATATAGGTTGCAATAACTTAGCCAAATGGACAGTTGGTGGTAGGGGATGATAGGTTGGAACGCGTCCATTCTGGTCTAAGGGAAGGCTTCTGAAAGATCTTGTCTTGGTGAAACCAAGTCTTGTGGGGAAAGTGCACCACCTCTGCAGAGTGTAAAATCTAAGTACTTAGCCATGTCCCTCGTAAAGGACAATTTGAGCATCAAGACATGGAAGCTATCAAGAATCTCCTCATCCAAATATATAAGTTAAAATCTTGTGGTTGAACAAGGGTTGAAGGATCACCAATTTCTATTGGCAGATGCCTTGGGTGATTTTGTCAAGCAAAAACTTAGTGTTTTCAAATGATAAGGAAAAACTATTTTGAGCAAAGGAAGCCTAATCTCCACTTAGCCAAATGCATATATATGATAGACTCCACTATACTACCATAGTATCACTTGCCAATACAATTCAAATGTATTGACCTTTGTGGCTGTAACTTATTATGTTGCAGGTTTGTATGATGTTAGTGAGATGTGTTGATTAGGATTACAAGTCTACAACCAACATGTTTGCCTGTGGCACTTTGAGGATGAAGGACCCCATGCTATTGTTATATTCTGCTGCATTGTAAAGAGATAGCCAAATGAGCTATGTAAGATGTAATAAATTATTTTATTCCTGGTTATAAAGTTGTATTATGACCTTTGTTTCTTGATATTACATCTTGACTGTGGATGCTAGCTATTGATCCAGGGACTAGCATTATAAACACAGGGATCTCTACCTTTTTAAAGGTTGGGAACCTTACAGATGGTATCAGAGCATTGTGTTGCCTGTAGGATTGTAAACCTAGGATTGGACAAAACCCCTTAGAAAAATAGGAGTTGAATTTGTTCCAAAACTTATTTACAAACAATCTTGTAAACTCTTTCCTCAACCATTTTGGTTTTGATTCTACATCTCTTCTATTTCAAACTTGATGGACAAAGCCTACTCCATGAGCAAAGACTTCAACATGATCAAAGGACTTCACCAACTCAAGTGATTTCAACAAAGGCTTCAACCTGGATATCACTAAGGACTACAAGTGAGACAAGAAATATTGCTCAAGACTTGAAGACTAAGGAAACACAACTTAGAAGGAATCATCATCACCTTTGGAGTTTTGTGACCAAGACACAAGAATTTTTCCAAATAAACCATGATGTCATGCAAGAAGAATCAACTAAGAAGGATGGAATGATTTCAAGTGAACCATATAGTTGGACCACCATGTTTAGTTTAAGTCAAACCCACCAACTTATGTGGTGTAACAAAATATTTTGTTGCCTATAAGTGTGCTTGAAACATGTTGTTAAGTGGAATGTTTGTTTGTGATTGCTTGATCATTGCTTGTGTGAATTGAGATATGAGTGATTAGACTTATTTCCTTAGAAATCTTCTGCCTATTCTAATCCCAATCCAACCCAAATAGATGACTACTCCAAGAAACTCCAACATCAACGATGGTGACAACAACAACAACCAAGAGATCAACATGAGGGAACTCATAGTAACCCAAACCCAGTTGAACCAAGTGACATCTCAATTTTTAGCCAACACCAGTGAGTTAGATCCAACCATGCAAAGGTTTTTGGAAACCCAAACCCAATTGTTGCACAAGGTGACAGATCAAATGATCAACATGGGAGACAACTCTTCCCAAGGAGTTTGTGACAACAAGGATGTCAAGGATGATATTCTAGAAGGAACCCAAGATTGCAATATTTGTGGAGACAAGGATCACACTTCCAAAGAGCATGAGGATCAATGCCCCAATTGTGAAGAGAAACATCCAGCTAATCAATGCCCCACAACCCAAGCTACTTGCTTCCTATGTGAAGGAAATAATCATGTCCCTATCCAATGCCCCATATATTCCATTGTTCAACAAAGGAAACAAGGTGGAGTGCAACAACTGATTGCAGACTACCATGAGAAAACAACTTCTACCAAAAAGGATGAAGACAAAGGAAAATCTCAGCTTGCACCTCCATGCAATATGACTCAATTTAAAGGACCAAAGAGGAGACATATGTATTATCCAAGTAAAAGGTCAAGGAGACCAGGAAACTTTCCCACCTTTGAGATAAGATATGAATATCATCAACTAGAAGCACTCTTAGCTTTGGAGAAACCCAAGAAGAAGAAAGACAAAAGTCAAGTGCAGTGTTGCCATTGCAAAGAGATGGGACACTATGCCAATGAATGTCCAGAGAAGAAAAAGAAGTACAAGGATATTAACCAAGTGTGGTGCAACAACTACAAAGAACTAGGCCATTATGTGTCAACTTGTCCACAGAAGATACGTGAAGAACTCAATCTTGTCAGATGTTACAATTGTGGTATCCAAGGGCATTATGCAAGCAATTGTCTAGAAAAGATGAAGCACAACATAAAGCCTATGTAGGATCTCAGCCTTGTCACATGTTTCAAGTGTGGAAACAAAGGACACTATGTAGATGTTTGCCCAGAGAGATTTCAACAAGATCCCAAGTAAGCCAAGATGTAATCTAGTTGGAAATTTTTTAAGGGTGGTAGTACCCTAGTTGTTTTGGAGCCAACTTGTAACCCCTAGCCTCCCCAAATCTTGGGATGATATTTATTTTAAGGGTGGTAGCCTATCACATCCCAAGATTTTACAAATCTTGTAATGTGAAAAATAAATAAACAAAATAAATAAATGTTGAAAATTAGGGTGAAAAGAAACTTTTGTTTCTAAATGGAAACTTAAAATCCCACCTTGAACAAACTTTGGTTAATGTTTGAACCCAACTAAATTCAAATCAAGTGAAATGCATTCTTCATAAATGCATCTGGAAATTTAAACACTTGGAAAATAAACCAAAACTCTAATACCCTAATGGAAGAAAATATTTCCAAGCTATCTCTAAACCTATGGATTTGATCCATATAATATTTGTCAAACAAACATTTCAAAATGATCAAGAATGACAAATAGAAATATTATAAGACCATATAAATTAGTTTCACTTAATTTGGAGCCATAAATAAAATCTTATAAATTTAATAAGATAAGGAAATTGAATTTCCAAAGCTAATAGAGCACTTATCTAAAATCCATACCAAATGGTGAGCAAATAATCCTAAATATATTTAAAAGGATAAATAAATATTAAATAAGATTTTACAAATTGGAATCACCAAGTTTGGATCTATAAATAAGAAGATATGGATTTTATAAGATAAAGATAGAAATATTAAATAAAGAATATTTAAAGGCCAAATCAAATCTTGACCTAGTCCATAAGCAAATGGAATGAATATAATCCAAATCCAAATAAAATAAATGAGTAAAGAATTTTCCAAATAAAATAAAATGCTTTGACCAAATCCTATTCTATTTTAAAATCCCTATTAAAAATGATTAATTAAATCATGGGAAAATAATATTTGGAATTTACCCAAGTGGATTAAAAGTTATTTAATTGACTTAAGTAAGATCAAAGAAATCTTCCAAATAGAATCTATGGAATTAAAACTATATTTAATTTCATTGGAATAAAGACAAATACCCAATTCAAATGATTTATAAATCATATTAAATATTTTCCAAATAATTCAAGGTGAATTATTTGACATCCAAATAAACAAATAAAACCTACTGAAAAGATTTGGAAAGATTTAGAATTAAAAATGGAGTTTGAAAAACATTATTTAAATCTTATTTGAATTAATACAAGGGCTTATTTTAATCAACTAATATCCCCTAAAAAGAATAATTGAATTATTCTAAATTTGACGCTAAAATAAACTATTAAACAGTATTTGATTATACTTAAAGTTTGGTTGAAGTTTGAAATCAAATTGTTGTTTAAAAAGTTGAAACAAAATCAAAATAGATTAATAGAAATAGAAAAGGGAAAAGTTTATGTTTTAAAAAATGAATCGGACCGCAACCCAGCCCAGCAAGACCCACTGGCCCAACAGGAGCCCATCTCTCTCCCCCGAACAGTTTCTTTTCTCACTCGTGTCTGCACCCGCTCAGTCACTGAATGCGAGGCCCCACTGTACCCCCCACTCACTCGCTGACAACACAGCCCCACTGCCCCGTCATCGTCGTCAACCCCGCGACCTATTCATCCCCAAACCTAGTTGTTGTTTCTGCCGGGATTGCGCGCCTTCAATTCGCGTTAATGGCCGATTAATCCCTCTCTGCAACGACGCCCTCTTAATCGCCCATGTCCCATCTCTCTTTTCCCCTCAGATGCCACACACTCTCCGCCCCTAGGCTGCCCGAATTTCTCGTCGCAACCTCGCTGCCCCGACGACCTTTCCCAGACGATTCCGGCGAGCCCAGCTACTCCTCTACCCCCTGGACCACACAAAAATGTTCCCCACACCTCTGCGCATCTCCCAGTGACCTCAGCTCGCCCGCGCGTGCTCTGCAACGTCGACAACGTCTCCAACAGAGCATCGCCGCCGTCTGCTCCCTTTCCGGCGACTTCCCTGGTAACTTTCTAACTGCCCCTCGTCCTTCCGATTATACGCCTGTGACTAGTGAACTCGTCCGCATCTAATGCCGCCTGTATCGTGTCCTAGCGCACTTCGTAGCCTCGACCCCGTCAACACCAGAGCGTGCCCGACGCCGCTGCGTACTCCGGCGAAGAATTCCCGTCGACCCCGAGCGCCCCTTCGCCAGCAAGGACCACACCGAGCATCTCCACGCCGCGACGAACTCGGTGAGCTTCTCCGCTCCTTCCCTTGCTTCCTATATTAGCCGGAGCACCACCGCCTGAACGCGTCGCCGCCGCTCGCCATTGTCAGCGCCGCCAATCCAAGACCAGATGATTAGAGACGTTGGATACAGATCCAAAGGACACGATAGAACCTTAACCCAAAGAGTTAAGATCGATCCTGCGCTGCACGATTCACTTTAAATCCTGTAGTCCACATTGCTGATCCAGATGAACCGGTATGGGCGAATAGAAACGTTCCACGTGGCCCTGTCTGTTTATAAAAACCAGGATTTCTTCTATTAGATGTTCAAATTTGTAAATTGCATAACTTTTAATCTACACGTCCAAATTTTGCAAATTTTATATCAATGGAATCAGCAAGACAAGACCTATCCAACCATGCCCTTTGTTTAGTGAATCGCTTCTGATAAAATGATTGTTTTTGCAGAAACTTGTGTAGGCATGTTTTGAATATAGAATTCATTCTAAAATTAATTTTGTGATAAAACCTTTGGCAAATGGTTTTTTTTTTGAACCTACTGACCTTAGAAACCAACTCATGGATTTTAAAATGTATTTGGTAAAGCTAAGGAGTAAATCTTTGATTTAAAGCAAGGTCAAATAAAAGTAATGATTATTTATTAAAAATACTTTTTGAAGGAAAATCTTTGGGAAATGTTTTGATTTAAACTCTCTATGATTTAAAAATGTATTTGATGAACCCTATAAAGATTGTTACTTTGATAAAGGCATTTTCAACCACATAAAATAATGAATTGGTTTAAAAATGGTTTATAAGTAAAATATTTTTGCAAATGATTTTGCCACTTTTATAAAGTGACCAATAGGTGTTTTAGAATGATTATAACCTATTAGAAACCACTTTTCCAATTAAAACAATCATTAGCATGCTTGCATGCATTGTTTTGTTTCTATCATTTTATGTGATGTTTTGCTTGAATGGTAGATTGAATTATTGCTTGCTTGATTGAATTGTAGTGGAATTTGAAGAGTGTGATTGTTGAAATATCAAGGAGTGAACTTATACTCTCTACCAAAAAGGCAAGTGATGCTTCATACTTTTGTCCCATTATTTTCACTATGCATTAGTGATATTTCTAAGTAGGACTTGCATGGAATTTTGCTAAGTGTAAATTATGCCATGGGAAATCCTAGTAGATGAAACCTTGGTAGAATTTCCTAAGTTAAGATTCCTACTACTATCATGCTTATCTTAGCTAGTAGAAAACAAGGGTGGATTATATTTCATGCTATGGAATATTTCTAGTCATGGACTTGTGTTTTTGTTTAATAAAACAACTAAGTGAATGAATCACCTGGGTGGAATGGAAGGAATGGTTTGTGTTGAGTGGTTCACAAGGCCCATTTCTATGGTTTACCTTGTGTATCTCACTTGAGGATTTCCACCAAGGAAGAAACAGATTTGAGATGTCAAATGCTGAGAAGCTTCAAGTGCAACCACTTGGCATTATGGGCTCTGCCTGGATCATATAGGTTGCAATAACTTAGCCAAATGGACAGTTGGTGGCAGGGGGTGATAGGTTGGAACGCGTCCATTCTGGTCTAAGGGAAGGCTTCTGAAAGATCTTGTCTTGGTGAAACCAAGTCTTGTGGGGAAAGTGCACCACCTCTGCAGAGTGTAAAATCTAAGTACTTAGCCATGTCCCTCGTAAAGGACAATTTGAGCATCAAGACATGGAAGCTATCAAGAATCTCCTCATCCAAATTTCTAAGTTAAAATCTTGTGGTTGAACAAGGGTTGAAGGATCACCAATTTCTATTGGGAGATGCCTTGGGTGATTTTGTCAAGCAAAAACTTAGTGTTTTCAAATGATAAGGAAAAACTATTTTGAGCAAAGGAAGCCTAATCTCCACTTAGCCAAGTGCATATAGATGATAGACTCCACTATACTACCATAGTTTCACTTGCCAATACAATTCAAATGTATTGACCTTTGTGGCTGTAACTTATTATGTTGCAGGTTTGTATGATGTTAGTGAGATGTGTTGATTAGGATTACAAGTCTACAACCAACATGTTTGCCTGTGGCACTTTGAGGATGAAGGACCCCATGCTATTGTTATATTCTGCTGCATTGTAAAGAGATAGCCAAATGAGCTATGTAAGATGTAATAAATTATTTTATTCCTGGTTATAAAGTTGTATTATGACCTTTGTTTCTTGATATTACATCTTGACTGTGGATGCTAGCTATTGATCCAGGGACTAGCATTATAAACACAGGGATCTCTACCTTATTAAAGGTTGGGAACCTTACAACGTATGACTATATTCATGCCTAGGATTTTTTAGTACTTGGATGCTTATTATTATTTATCTGCAATGCCCTAGTTCTTTGAAGTTACATGTTTAGACTCGTCCATGCAATGCCCATCCATCCATCCCTATGTCTACCGCACTCGAATCCTATTGTTACGTTATTATTACTATTGCTTATGTTTCACTATTGCTGTTACTGCTGCTGTTACTTTGCTGTTGCTACTACAAACTATTGCTAGTGATAAACTTCTGTGAGAAAGAACTATTTCCAGGTGCAGCTGAACTGACAACTCAATCGTTAAGGCTTGCAAGTATTCTTTGTCTCCCCTTGTGTCGAATCAATAAATTGGGTAATACTACCCGCGAAGACTGTTGCGATCCCCTACACTTGTGGGTCATCAAGACTATTTTCTAGTGTTGTTGACGGGGAGCATAGCTTTATTTGTAAGTTCACTTGGATCTATTATTGTTCACTGCTACTCCTTTCATCATGGGGAATTCTCGTGATGGAAAGTTACCTATTTTACCATCCACTACAAGAAGAGGTACAGTCCTAAACACCTTTGCTGCTCTTGATTCACCGTCTGTTATAAGTAAGCTTGCCACACCACCACCACATACTCATGCTACACACACTGCTACTACTTCTAAATCTGAAACTGCTTTTGATGATATTACTTCTACTGTGCTTGATGCAAGTGGTTCATTAGGTCCTTTTCTAGATGCTACTATGGCTAGTCTAGGGAATACTGAAACTCCTAGTGAAGACACTGTTACACCTGTTAGCTCACCTGAGTCTAGTGAGAGTTTTGATATTAATGATGGTTACATAGAGCTCACTGATGAATTTGTTGAAGAGTTCCTAAACACACATGGTGCTAGTGCTATTAAGAGTCTCCTTGCTAGACATACTATTATACCCAAGAAGTCCTATGATCCTAAGTTTGCCACCTCTCCCATAGATATTAAAGATAAAGATTACGATTTCTCTCTTGTGGTACTAAAAACAGATTGTTGAGAAAGAACCTTTTTAAAACTTATTTAGATATTGTTGAGAAAGAACCTTTTTGTGGTACTAAAAACGAGAGTGCTGTGGCTCATATGAATGAGCTTTCTACTATGCGTGCTTTGTTCTCTGATGATTTTAAAATGCACAAGTACTTTGTTTCTAAGATCTTCCCTTTTTCACTAAAAGGAGAAGCTAGGGCATGGTTTAATAGATTACCTCCTGGTTCCATTGATAGCCCTGATTGCTTGATTGCTTCTTTCTTCCATAAATATTTTCCTCCCAGTGCTATACATGCTGCTTTGCAGAGACTTTTTGATTTTAAACAGGAAGAAGAAGAGAAATTGCCTGAGTCCTGGAAAAGATTTTGTTCCTTGATTCATGCATATCCTGGATGTCTACTACCTAAGAGTGAGTTGCTTGATATTTATTATAATGGACTAGCTGATGATTCTAGGACCTACCTGGATAGCTTTGCTGATTGTGTTTTCAGGAAAAGGACTCCTACAGATGCTGAAGAATTAATGAAAAAGATAAGAAAGAATTATGATGATTGGACTTCAACTGAGCTAAATACACCTGAGCCTATTACTCCTGAACTAGTTGTTCCTGAACTAGATCCAGCACCACCAATAAAAAAGAAGAGGGGAGTTATTGCATTAAATGATGAAGTGATGAAGGAAGCTAAAAAGTGTCTAAAGGAGAAAGGTATTAGAGCTGAAGATGTGAAGAATCTACCTCCTATAGAAGAATTATGTAAGCCAATTACCCACTCATCTACTATTGAGGTACACTCTCTCCAACAATTTGATGAAGGTGATATTCCTTATGGTAAGCCTCCTGATCAATGCTTAGAGGAACTTGACATATTTATTGTTAAACAAGGTAATTTTAATAAACAAATTTAGAATCATTTATTGGAAAACTCTAGAGCTATCCATGAGTTGAAAGATATCGTGGAAAGAACTTCTAATGATATTAAAATACTTTGTAAACACTTTCAAATGGTTCAAACACAACTTGATAAACTTGCTAAGGTGCAAAAGGATATGCTAGTTAATGCTTCAGGAAATAAACATGCTTATGGAATTAGAACTAGGAGTGGTGCAGCT
Organism: Avena atlantica; assembly: GCA_910589765.1. Lineage (NCBI taxonomy): Eukaryota > Viridiplantae > Streptophyta > Magnoliopsida > Poales > Poaceae > Avena > Avena atlantica. Next base: position 246,196,621 of record OU342738.1, on the reverse strand, counting down.
ACTCAAGATCCTTTATATTCTGAACGACACCCTAAAAGAATAGAACAGGATTCCTAACAAGGTGAGGATAGTGGTAGTCCTCGTAAGAGGAAGAAAAAGAAACATAAGAAAGTTGAGGAACCACTTGAACCTGTCGTAGATCCAAATAGTATATCTGTCTCTGATGCTGAAACTGAGAGTGGTAATATTGATGAGTCTCCTGATAAGGAGGAAGTTGAGGAAGAACCCGAGAAACATACTAAGAACAATAGATACACAAAGGAAGATTTTATTTCTAATAAACATGGTAAAGAGAGAGAACCTTGGGTGCAGAAACCTATGCCTTTTCCAGGTAAGAAACACAAGTCAAAGGAGGAAGAACACTACAACAAGTTTTGTGAGTGGATGAAGCCTTTATTTCTGCAAATTCCTTTGACTGATGCTATTAAATTGCCTCCTTATTCAAAGTATATGAAGGATATTGTCTCTAATAAAAGGAAGATTCCTAATGAGAAGATTTCTACTTTTCTTGCTAATTACTCCTTCAATGGTAAGGTTCCAAAGAAACTTGGTGATCCAGGTATACCAACTATTCCTTGCTCCATTAAGAATAATTATGTTAGAACTGCTTTATGTGATTTGGGAGCTGGAGTTAGTGTTATGCCTTTTTCTCTCTACAAGAGACTACAGCTAGAAAAGTTGATACCGACTGATATTTCTTTGTAAATGGCTGAGAAGTCAACTACTGTTCCTGTTGGTATATGTGAGGATGTTCCTGTTCAAGGTGCTCATAATTGCATGGTTCTAACTGATTTTGTTGTGCTTGAAATGCCTTAAGATGATAATATGTCTATTATTCTTGGGAGACCTTTTCTTAATACTGCAGGTGCTATCATCAATTGCAATCAAGGAAAAGTAACATTCAATATTAATGACAAAGAGCACACTGTCTATTTCCCCAAGAAAGTTGTTAAAATCTATTGGCTGAATTCTATTGAAAATATTGAAGGCATCAAGGTTGGAAAAATATATTGTCCCATTCCACAAGAAAATTTTGTAACTATTATGATTGGGACCATTGCTATCAAGTATGAGGTAACATAATCACCTTATAGAATGCAAATTTTTGTTTCATATAAGATTGTTTTGGTAACAATACTTGATCAACCTTGTTAACAAAAGGATTTTTATGAACAAAATAATGTTTCCACGGTGGTTATGCTTGCTTTCTTTTTCCTTTCTCCTTCCTAGTCTTCGCTTTAGCTTTAGTTTTGTTAGTTGTTTGCTTGTTTGAGTTTCTTAGAGCTCCTGTAGTTTGGCTTTTCGTTTTCTTTTGCTTCTTCTGAAAAACTGTTTCTGCGAGAAAATCAATTTTCAGACCCTAAAAATTGGCCAAAAATAAACTTTTCCGAAAAATCCCAAAAAATTCTAAATAATTTTTTCCTCGAAAAAAGGGCAGAGAGGTACCTGAGATGACCCAAGGGGCCACCCTAGGTCCCACACTTGTGGTAGGAACAGGCCCACCACTGGTGGCGCCTAGGGGGGGTTTGGCCCACCTGGGCCCCTCCAGGATGCGCCCTCAAAGCCACCTTATTTCTCTCTCCCGAAAAACACCGGAAAACTTGCTCAAGCTCGAGTTTTTGTTTTCTTTCTCACTAATTTTCGATCTCCTTGTTCAGCCAATCTCACGTGCTGATTTTTGGAGGGATTGCTCCTTGGTATGTGCCTCCTCCACTTGTCCAATTAGATTTGTGATTGGTAGATTGTATCTTGAGTATTTTGCTACTGTAGGTGACAGGTTGTTTGAGCTTACATGCTTGTTCTATGCTTGGAAATTTTGTTTTGATGCATGTGTAGTCCTCTAGCAAGTTCCTATAGTAGTTGCTCATCATTTATCAACTTAGAAATCACTTGGTTTGATGGTTGTTTAAAAATTTCAGCAAGGGAAATTCATGGACAACCACACCTTTGGTGACATTTTTGAGAGTGATAAACCTAGAAGGGAAAGGATCCCAAGGTCATCTACAAGCTCCAGACCCTCATATAATGAGGATCTCATCACTCCGCGGTTTGGTGATGAGGGGGATGAAGGGGATGCACACCCCTCCACCTTTCCTTGTCAAACTTTCTTGCGAGCTGCTAGGATTCTTAATGATTTCATGGCTTTGATTGAGAGGACTGGTCTAACAAGTTTCATGCAGGATGAGAGTGCACAATATGCTTCACTTACTAAAACATTTGTGGAGACTTTCTCCTTCACCAATAGTTTGTTCAATTCTTCTGTGTCTTTCAGACTTTATGGCAGGGATCATTCTATGACATTGAAGAATTTTTGCAAGGCCTTGGGACTTGGTACAAAGGGGTCCTCAAAGAATATTACAGTTCTTCCCGCTGATTTGCTGGAACTATACCGAGGAATAACCAATGATGATGACCACAGAGCTCAAAGAGGGAAGATAAAGAACATTCAACTGCCAGCCATCAGGTACTTCACCTACTATCTTACCACCAGTGTTCTTGGTAGGGAGAACACTTGTAATATATCCAACTATTAATTGGCCTTCTTAGCTGCTGCGCTCTACAGTGAGGATAAGTATAATCTTGGTTCCCTCATTGTTCGCCATTTAGCTGCTAGGGGACCCATTTATGGGGGAATTATTGCTACTCGTATCGCTATTGCCTTGAACATTGCTGTTGATCCCCATGATATGGTTCTGGCTCTCCAGAGACTTGATCTTGCTGCCATGAAGGCACACCACTTTGTCACCCCTAGCTCAACTCTTGAGAACTTGGTTTATAGAATGTTGTTTACTGACGGGGAGGAGAGAGAGATCCCTCTACCCCAAACCACTTTGTTCAGTATTTCTCAGGGACCTTGGTCACACTCTAAGGCGGAGAGGGATGAGTTGTTGGGTTCTCTTAACTTCCACGGGCACTATCAGGGGGGGAGCGCCCGCTTATGACCCTACTGTACACTACACAGGGGAGGCTTCGAGCTCGTACCAGGACGAGGGAGCTTCCTCGACATACTATGGAGGTGCATCTACTTGGGCACCATGGGATTGAGCCCCGCTTAGGCCAAAATCCCAAGCTTGGGGGGAGGTATACCGACATCCCACTCATATATATATGATGTTCGGTCAGTTCTTTGTATATCCATTGTTTCACTTTCTTTTCGGTTCTTGTTGCTTCTTTCTCAAAAACCCAAAAATACCAAAAATATTTTCGTTGTTTCTTTTGGTTTGTTTCTTTGTTTCTTTGCTTTGGTTTTCCTTAAAAGAAAAATCCAAAAATATTTTGCTTTGTTTGGTCTGCTTTGCTTCTGTTTGGTTTTTATTTGGTTGCTTGTTTCTAAAAAATCGAAAACACCAAAAATATTTGTTGTTCTTATTTGGTTTTGTGAGTTCTTCGCAAGGTTCAGCCGTCCTTAGTGGATATTGGTTTTCATGTTAATTATTCAAGTCACACAAGTGAAGGGCAATAATGAAGATTAAGACAACTCGAGGTGTGGTAAGAGGCTGGTAACGAACTCTATTTGTTTCATTTTTGTACATATACTCATCATTGTGAGCATGCTTAGCCTGTTTATGTAAGGTATATGTCATTATGGATGCTTAGTAGTTATTGCTTTTCTACGATAAGCTCCAGCTTGCGAATAGTTTGTAGCATGTCATATGAATGTTTGCTTGCATTATTTTATTCATACTTTGGTATGGCATTGTGGTATCCTCCTCTGAATGTTCATGTGAATCGACTTGGAACATGCTCACGCATGAAGATGACTAATCAATAGTCAGTAAGCCTCGATGATTTATTTTGCCTCTGAGTTCTTGTATCACTTTCATGCCATAGTTAGTCCTGTTTTGTTGCAAGCATGATTATGACAGCTATTGCTCTCTCGTTTGTTGATCCCACTCTATTGCTAGCCTTCACTTGCACTGATTACATGTTCTACCTGTGTTTCCAACTCCCTAAAACTAATATTGCCAGCTGGATCCACCATATCTACCTATTAGCATCATTTGCTACTTCAGTGCATATTCTATATGCCATGTTTTCTTCCAAAATAAAATGTTGTCTGTTTTGATAAAGTTAGTTAGTAAAGCTCTCACGAACTTGATGGCACGCTTTATATTCCTTGCGCTTAATAATCCTGAACCATTGTGACTAGTCCATGAAAGTTATATGCTTGCTTACTATATACTGGGAGTCAGTAGAACCGTGCTGTCACGGGGAACGCTTTCAACACTCTTTGGATAATTCTATCCAGTTGATACTTTGCTCTTTTGTTTACGGATGTCGATGATGTGAAATAAATGGGGAAGTTGTTAGTTCATGGAGTTTATACATTGTGTTAGAGAAACGCCTGGGCCACTAGCCTAAGCCATGCTTAATCATGGTGGAAACTTGCAGCATCACTATAATGAGAATTTATGAAGCTTCCTCAATAAAAAGCTATTTATATGGTAAATAAAAAGATTGCTGAGATGCTCATTGTCTGCTTGCCTTATCATTTTGGTTATGGGAAAGCTCCTGTACCATGTGCAAGGGGTACCCCGTTGGTGGTTCTCGATGATATGCATGTATTTACAATGACAAAAACTTTCAGGTGACCAAAGTTGAGTAGGATGCGGAGCGACCCTCGTACTCAAGGGACTTGGGATTTTCAGTCTATGTTCTGTCAAGCATATGATTCAGAGTGGACCTCACTTTCACCTTAACCACATGAAGATGCCTATGATAGGGACAATGAGATCTCAAAGCTAATGAGTACATTCCATTCAGAGTGGACCTCACTTTCACCTTAACCACAAAACCGTTTTCACAACTTTGTTGAGTCATCACTTATTATATGAGCACCTTCTTGAGAGCATAGTTGTCATTCTTGTGTTTGTTCCTAAACTTGGTTAACTATGTCATGACTTTGATGCTTGTATCTCTGATATCTTTATCTCTAGTCTTCACTTGAACTTCAGAGGTGCCTCAGCATTTATATTGTGCTCTTCAAACAAAGGCAAGCGAGATACCACTCTATCATACCTTATTATGAGCATTGCAATGTTGCTTATGTTTATGTTTCATGCTACTTATTATTATTGAGTTGGTTTCTCGTCATAGCTTGCATTAACTATTGAGTAGACTTAGTTGCATACTCTTTATTATGAATTGTCTAAGGATCTACTCCTGTGCTGAGAATATATACACCATATGAAGCTTAGTGTTCGTGAAAGTTCTTTTATCGCACTCAGTTTTCAACTGAATTGCTTGAGGACAAGAAATAAGCTAAGCTTGGGGGGAGTTGATACGTCCAAAACGTATCTACTTTCTCGAACACTTTGCTATTGTTTCTTCTCTAAACTTGTGTGATTTGGATACAACTAACACGGAATGACGCTGTTTTCAGCAGAATTAACTTGGTGTCTTGTTTTTGTGCAGAAAATTAACTATCAGGAAAAATCCCGGAAAATATGCCAAAAATTATATTTCACCAGAAGATTCACGGAGCCAGAAGGGGAGACATAGGGGAGGCCTGGGGGCCCCAGACCCACCCCAGGCGCGGGCCCACTGACCCCGCGCCTAGGGGAGGTTTGGCCACCCCAGGCAGCTTCTCGGCCTATCTCCACGTCTATAAGTTGCCTTCTGACCTAAAAACAGAGGGTGGTTCGATAGTTTTCCAGAAAGAGTTCCGCTCCACCGCCGCCACGAGAAACCAAGATTCGGATCTAGAAAGTCCATTCTGGCACCCTACCAGGACGAGGAATTTGGAGAGGATCATCGCCACCATCATCACCAACGCATCTCCATCAACCACCAATTTTTCCCTCATCCATGAGTGAGTAATCCCCCGCAGTAGGCTTGGGGATGGTAGGTACTGGATGAGTTCTATCATGTAATCGAATAAGATCTATTAGGGGCATAGTGCCTAGTATCTCTATTAGTGCTATTTGACTTTGTTGCAACTTTTTGTGCTTAATGCTTGTCACTAGGGCCCGAGTGCCATGATCTCAGATCTGAACTTATTATTGAATCATTATGATAGTATTGTTTATGATCTTATCTGCAAGTTGTGTACATATATCATTGTCCGGATCCAAAGGCCCCAAAGTGACAATAATTGGGACAACCGGAGGGGATGGCTGTGGTGTGAGGATCACATGTGTTCACGGAGTGTTAATGCTTTGCTCCAGTGCTCTATTAAAAGGAGCACCTTAATTTCTTGTAGTTCCCTAGAGGCCCCGCTGCCACGGGCTGGCTGGACAGAAGATGTTGTGAAAGTTCTCATTGCGAGCACGTATGACTATATTCATGCCTAGGATTGTTTAGTACTTGGATGCTTATTATTATTTATCTGCAATGCCCTAGTTCTTTGAAGTTACATGTTTAGACTCGTCCATGCAACGCCCGTCCATCCATCCCTATGCCTACCGCATTCTAATCCATTGTTACCGTTACTGTTACTATTGCTTCTGTTTCACTGTTGCTGTTACTTTGATGTTGCTACTACAAACTATTGCTACTGATAAACTTCTGTGAGAAAGAACTATTTCCAGGTGCAGCTGAACTGACAACTCAGTTGTTAAGGCTTGCAAGTATTCTATGTCTCCCCTTGTGTCGAATCAATAAATTGGGTAATACTACCCACGAAGACTGTTGTGATCCCCTACACTTGTGGGTCATCACGGACCATTCAAAATACTGAGTCAAAATAGGACCATAGCTTATGCTTTAGAGTTTCCAAAAATACTGGCTCAAGTTCATAATGTTTTCCATGTCTCACAACTCCGGAAATGTCTTAAAGTTCCCGATGATGCAATCAGATATCAAGAAATTGACTTACAAGCAGATCTGAATTATGTCGAGAACCCTATAAAATTCTGGAAGAAAATTGGAAAAGGTTGCGAAATAGGGCAATCAAATACTGCAAAGTACAGTGGGAACATCACCCTGAGCGGGAAGACACATGGGAGAAATAGGATGACCTAAAAGAAGCCTATCCAGAACTATTCAGGTACACTTCGGCAAACTTCAGGACAAAGTTTAATTTAAGGGGGGAAGTCTATAACATCCCAGCATTTAGGAACTAACGAAGGGTAGAAATAGGATTTTATGCATATGCATGCATTCATCTGTAAAATGTGGGTAAATGTTTCGCCAAACAAAAACCTAAAGTGATCGGAATTTGTTTCACTCTCTAGAGGTAGGAATAGATCTTGAAAGTGATCGTTATAAATTTTGATATGATCTTTATGAATTAGTGTGTTTTGGGGGAAATAATTTGAATTCAAATTTAAAATTTGACTCAATTGGAAAATATTTAAAATTTAATATTTGGTATTTTAAAATATTTTCGAAAATCATTTAGTAATATTATTTGTTATAATAAATATATATTAAATTATAATAAGAATTTAAGATAAAGAAATTCAAATAAGAAATGAATTCTTATTCCTTATCTTTATTCCATAACAATTCTACAACGTAGAAATCATATAACCAATGAAGTGATTCATTACAGTAAAAGAATTACAAGAAATGAAGTTCTAAATATAAATAAATTATTACAAGAGTCTTACAAAAAGAGTAAAAAGGAAGATTACAGTGAAAAAACTATAAACCTATTTAATCATATACTACATCTTGAGCATCCATATCTTGCACCTAAAAAATAAAAATAAAAAAACAAAAGGTTAATTGTTAGATTTATTCTCAATTGAGAGCAGTGAAGTGCACTTCTCAAGGTTACATCATTGAGTAATAATAAAAGGGGAAAGTTTCACCAATGTGTAAGTATCTGTTCTTTCATATCAAATAATCCACAAGTTCATATATCAACAGCAAGTAAAAGGGGAAAGTTTCACTAGGAGAGTGAACTGTAAAAGGATAAAAGGTGAAAACACCTCACTAATCTGATCCACAGATTGTACCAAGAAGCCAGGCAGCACAGTCAGTTAAATGCATGTTGTGTGCTTTCGACACATCAACAACAACCCAAACAATCCAAAAGGAGGAAGTGCACAGCCGTAGCATAGCTCCCAGCAGCTTACTCTCATTCTCAAGCACCAAACCAGGAACACATCAAGCCTGTCAAAGCCAAGCAAAACCACTAGACATACTATACACCAGATTATCCATCCATCCACCAGATGGTGACATAAGGAGGGGGTGGAGCAGGTGGATAGCAAGATAAAGGACAAGCTCACAGGAACTAGAAGTAGCAGGAGAAGCACTAGGAGGTGAAGAACAAGATCAAGCCAACCAGATCAACCAACAACCAAGTTTTGTGGTGAGTAATATAAAACCATCACATGATCCAACCATCTTATCTAGATTATCATACATGTGTTGTTTTATATATAAAACCTCTTAGAAATAACCCAAGTGGGGTGAATCCATCACAGAAGATTTTTGCATAAAAAGCCAATGACTAAATTCTACAAACCAAACCAGGATCTCACACCAACATCCTAGATCCTGGATATAAATCTTTATTCCAGATTCCAATATAACCATAGCCAACATTATGATTTCTGGGCACATCTCTTAGAAGAGTAGCACCACAGAAACCAACAGATCTTATGGATCCATATAAAACAGTAAGGATACCAATAATTTTTATCATAAGAACTCAAGAATCAGTAACTGGTATTAATACCAGAGCACATCTATGAAGGACATCAAGTTAGGAACTCAGTTTCCAAGCCTTAGACCAACATCATAGGAAAATCTGTTTAATAAAATCTTTTAGCTTATCTTAGTACTAATCCAATCTTGAGCACTGACAAAATAAAGCCTAGCACTAGACCAACACTTGTGTGCCACTCTAAAGATGGTGTCACAATAATACGTTCTAAACCAAGCATATCATTTACTTAGCTTTCATAAGAAAACATGAAAATCCCTAACTATCATTTTCCTGGAATCAACCACCAGGAATCAGTACCAAGTTTATATATACAAAACCAGAGCATCATTGTAATAACATGATAACCCTCAATCTGCATATGACCACACAATCCAATACTTATAAATGCAGTGAATAAATCACTGACAGAACTACTGTCAATATCAAGATTATGACAGTAGTGAATTCCCAAATCACTAGAACCCACAAGTAATAATCTTAGAGTAGCACTATCCTCTAGAAAATGTCCAATACTCAATTGGAATCAGTCTAACAAAGCCACTAGCATTTTCAAGACCAACTGTAGAGAGTAATCAACATGATATACTCAATCACCATCCTCAATAACCACCACTACTAGTTTCAATCCATAGAATATAATCAGAGGCATGAACTCTAATTAGGGATGGCCACTATAAGCACACAGAGGAGATCAAGAGAGGCAGAGGATAGAAAGAAGAAAGGGAAGAAAGGACAAACTCACCTGTGGTCCTTGTTGTCGATTAGAAGAGGAAGCAGAGGGGCCGGCGAGCGCACGGCGGCACTGTCAATACCCGGTTTTTTAATCCCAGATACCTGTTATGCCATACATCGCAATCCCAAGATTACCATTTTTGCGAGACATAACATATTGGTACCATAGTTCATCATCCATTATAAACCATAATAAAGGTCTTACAAATAAAGGATCTCATGATCTAGTCTTAATACAATTAACATAGCGGAAATAATATTAAGGGTAGCGTGGTCGAGGCTCCATCTTCAGGAAATGCTGACGATGGGAGATGACCCTAGTTGTCATAGACTTCCTGCTATCCATCATTCTGGTAGTCCTCCTCATAGTCAGGCCATGGGAATATCCAGGGAAAAAGCCATGAGTACTCTTTAAGTTCTCGCAAACTATCACTAACAAGTAAAGTAGTTCAAGTAGGAATCCTAAGCTCTAGGTTTGTTTGCAAAAAGCCAGGTTTATTTCCAACTGAGTTCAAAAGTAAAGAAAACTATTTTAATGTTCTACAACACCTAAGTGGGAACTTAGTTTTCATGTTCACAACCCTGTTGTGGTCAAGTCAAAGTCATAGTTCATTTAACAAGTCATTTTGAAAACATCTGACGGCGGAACAGTATGGCCACTCCAACTGTCCATCACCGCGGACGTGGCTATTCGAATAGTTTGACACTCTTCAGAGGTGGTACACTTTCACCACAACATTCGATACATCCGTCAGGGATAACCCTGAATCATCATACTTAGTATGCGGATATTCAATCCTAACCTTTTAATTACACACCCTAGTATAGGCACCTCCCCTATGAGATTGGCCTCCCAACCATGACCATCTGTCATCTTGGGAACTGCATAGGTGGACATTCATCACGAGGTAGCCTCAACTCAACCTCTTCCGCAAGGGAACCCATACTAAGACATATAAACTTCCAGTCAAGCCCTACCCAAATTCGGTTATTGTGGTTGTACGGTAAAATTGGAATGGTAACGCATCCGAACCCAACCATCAGCTTTTATAAAGGTCTAAGGATCATGCCTCAACATTTTCATCATCAAATCATCTGGTGTTCATAACACATGTGAAAACATTTCAATAGAATGGATCTTCATTCAAAGATTTTCATAATCATTTTCACCAAGTATTCCCATCTAAAGTGATCAACTTTTATGCTTAGCACTAGGCACTAAAGTTGAGGGTATTCACTAATGAGGGGTGCTAATAAAGTGTGACGATCCAAATCTAGTCTCATGCCTTAGTATGACATTTAGTTCTAACTATTTAGGCCTAGTTTTAAGCTCTTTATGCTACCTAATAGTAGTTTTCCAAATCTCACAAAGCACTAACTAAAAGTAAAGAACTTTGGCAAAAATAAAGGAATAAATCTTGCAAGTAAAACTGGGATTTGGTATAATCAAGGTTGCATAACCAAAGTATGCCTAATGCACCTAGCATAGGTTATCCATCTTGCAGAGTTAACTTGTATTGTGGGGTTTGCAAGTATTAGCTTGCATGGATGGCTTGCCTTGATTGGTGCAGTGGTTGAAGTTCTCTTCTTCTTCTTCGTTGTACTCCTCCTCTTCATAGCCTTGGTCGGTACTAGCATCTATAAATGAATACGAGGTACACAATCACCAAACAATACTTAACTACCTATATTTAGCACACAAAGGTTCACACTAGATGATCTAGCATCATCACACTCATCACATGAATTAAAGACCTAGTCTTATTTTTTTATTTGGAAAATTAATTTCTACTCATTGAAAACTACTTAAGATTTAATATTCTCCAATTAAAATATGGGATCCTGTTGACACATGTCATCACCACATATTCTAATACATGGGAATGTAATTTAAAGTTGTGGTCATATTTTATAAAGTTTTAAAATTACTATTTTATATAATTAAAGTGATTAGAAATGCCCATAGAGCATTCTTTTAGTACTAGTCTAAGATCACTGCATGTAAACATAAATATTTTACATATTCAGTTAGATCTTGTCAAATGTGATTTTTGAGAGTTGGAATCAACTCAAAAGCATTTATGTTTGAGTTTTGAAAAATGTTTGAATGTGAAAAAGTCTCTGTCTTGTTATTTTTACTATAGGTGATCTATAATTAAAAATGGTTTGAATCCAACGGGCTTGGATTGATAATTTCAATAACTTTCTAACAAAACTGGAATCATGCAATTTGGTTCAGTACATATCCTTGAATTGAATTTCAAAGTCACTGACTGAACTAGATTTTAACTAAATTGGAAAAATAGTTATTTGAATTACTGGGCTACGTGTGGGAATGATACTGAGCCGGCCCAACTGCACTGCGCATGCGCAGCGGGCTGCTGCCAGGGGGTTTCCCATGCGTCACCATCTCAGTTAACCCGAAGCGGTAAGTTTCAATATTGGTCGTGCGATTAGACTAGGATCTAGGCTGTCGTTTGTCATCTCCGGCGGATAGCTCCGGCTAGACTGAACGCTAACGGCGACGGTGGGGGTACGCTGTGGCTCACCTGGGCTCCAGCTAGGGTCGGCAATGGGGGCGAATGACATTGTCGATGACGGCGGTTCGAACGGTGGTCGCGGCGACTCCTGGGCTGGCTCCAATCAACGGATCCTCTCCTCCTCTACAGTGGCGGACTCCGGTGAAATTCTGGCGGGCTGGTGCTCCCCTTGCTCCGGGAAAGGGTCGGGGTGGTTCTGAGAGAGAGGGGAGTGAGATGGTGTGGGGAATTGAGGCGGGGGTGGCCTCTATTTGTACACCGGCGAGAGGGGCAGAGCGGCATGGGCTGGGCTCATCGGTGACGATGATACAGAGGGCTAACAACATGGTTGAGGGCGTAGGACGGTGCAGTGTCTCGTGGCGGTCGTTAGTGGCTTAATGGCGCGGCAAGGTGCGGTCGAGAACGGTCGGGCGTGGTATGTTCTCTGCGCGGGAACGACGGTGTTCGAGAGGGCATACAGAGGCTTCGTGTCGCACGGCGGCGAACCGTCATGTATGGGAGATAGCTAGGGTCGTGGGGAGTGCAGTCACGTGCGGTGAGAGCGAGGTGCGGCGTGTGCGAGCGTGTCGGTTGCGGCGCTCTGGCGTGCTCTCGGCATGGTTGCACAGAAAATGGGCGCGGGGTTCCTCGGTGGTCCATGGCTTGGCTGAGCTCGAGGGGTGGACAAGGAGTGGCGTTGGACGGTGGCCTGCCTCCTAGACATCATGGACGGGTGCGGCGCTTCCTCCCGCGAGCTGTCCATGGTTGGCCGACAATGGTGGCTCGGGTGGCGCGGCACTGGTGCAAACGGTAGAGGGGTAGCTGCTTCAATGCTTTGCTGGGTACTGGGGAGACAAGGGCTAGTAGTGGCGACAAGTAGTGGACATGGCATTGATCAAGAATAGTAGAAGTTAGGCAAGTTTGATTTGTGCTCACCAGGTGTTTGATGAAATGGCTGCATGAATTCAGCGTTTGAATTTTTGAATGAATTTTGGTGAGTGCTCTGGTAATAAGCTTGGTAGTCTGGGGTTGCTTGAGTTTTTTCCAAGGAGAAGTGGTTTGGTTGGTTTTTGAGAAATGGCCATCTTAGTACTTACACTTGATTCAATTTTGAATTATCCTTTAAATATATTTGGAAATTGTTTCTGTTGGTTTGTAATAGGGGCTTGGGTTCACTTTTACTTGGTCTAGCAAGGGGTGAAAAGAATTGGATTTGTTTCTGTTAGAAATATTTGACTAGGAACACCCAAAGTGGTCTAGCGAACAAGTTTGGCCAAAATGACCATTTGCTTATATTTCTAATATTTGATTTTTTGTTCAATTGTTTCTGCTTGGAAATGATTTAGATGATATTTTTTTCATATTTAAACCAATGCTTATCATTCATAGCAATCAAACATGGCAATTGCACTCATTCATGCATTAATCACACACACACATGCATTCATATTAATTTTAATAATAAAAGTTTTTGTTAACCCTAAACTTGGGTGATTAGAACTTGATAATCTTGCTTAATATTTTTGAGGTGTTACAAACCTTCCCTCCTTAAACAAAATCTCATCCCAAGATTTAACAAAAATAAAACTAGGAACTAAAGAGATCTGGAAACTCATTCCTAATGTAATCTTCTCGTTCCCAAGTAGCGTCTTCTTCAGTATGGTTACTCCACTAGATCTTGAGAAATTTGATACTCCGGGTTCTGGTGGTTCTGAAGGCTTCTTCCAAAATACAAATGGGTACTTCACGATAAGTTAGGTCCTTGTTGAGCTCTATGGTTCTGTGATCAATTTTCCTTAAAAATTCGGTCTTCTCCGGAACTTCTGGGCATTTGCGAAGTAACGAGATATGGAACACATCATGCACGGCTGACATCTCCTCCGGCAGTTCCAATTGATATGATACTTCTCCTCGGCGATTCAAAATCTTGAAGGGTCCAATATATCTGGGGGCAAGCTTTCCTTTGAGTTGGAAACGTTGCATTCCTTTCAAGGGTGATACTTTCAGATACAAAAAAATCTTCGATAGCGAAGGCTAGATCTCGACGTCTCTTGTCGGCATAACTCTTTTGTCTGGATTGGGCAGTCTTGAGGTGCTCACGGATCTTGTGAACTTTCTCTTCGGCTTCTCTTAGGATGTCTGGTCCGAAAATCTGACTCTCTCCTACTTTCGACCAATTCAGTGGGGTACGAAACTTCCTTCTGAAGGGAATATGCCCGAGAGGCAATAATAAAGTGGTTATTATCGTATTCCTTGTTTATGATAAATGTTTATTTTGCATGCTATAATTGTATTAATACGGAAACGTTAATACCTGTGTGTTTAATAAACAAATAGAAAGTTCCTAGTTATGCCTCTCTTATAAACTAGCTCGTTGATTAACAAGATGATCAAGGTTTCCTGATCATGGACATTGGATGTTGTTAATAACGGGATCACAACATTAGTGTAATGGTGTGATGAACATTCATCCGAGGTATAGCATTACGATCAAAGTCATTGAGTTTATATTGCTATAACAACTTACGAAGTGATCCTAATCCTTAGACCATGAGATCATGTCAATCACTAACATCGGAAGAGTTTCTTGATAACATCAAACGTCACACCGTAACAGGGTGATTATAAAGATGGATTCAGAACTACTAAAGTGTTATGTTGAGGCCCATGGATCGAGAGTGGAATTTGTTCATCCCGATGACGGATAGATATACTCTGGGCCCTCTCGGTGATATCACATTGGTTAGCTTGCAAGCAAGTGATTTGATCACTAGAATGTTATATCACGGGAACGAGAAAAGAGTGCATGTCGGTAACGAGATCAAACTAGGTATGGAGATACCGATGATCGAATCTCGGACATGTAATATATCGCGAAACAAAAGGATTAAGATACTAGCGTAAAAGGTTCCGACGATCACAAGAAAGTCATCGTTGAATGTGTGGGAGTCAGTATGGTTCTCCAGATCCCGCTTCTGATTATTGATCTGAGAGGGGTCTCGATCATGTCCACATTATTCGCGAACCGTAGGGTGACACACTTAAGAGACACCGACATCCAATTGGAGCAAAAGTTTCATGCCGAAAAGAAAAGGAAAGCGCAGGAATTTATTTCACTAGACACCGAAACTGTTTCGGTTGAAATTGCTGAAACTGGTTCTGCATGTGAAATGGAATACTAGCAAGGGGTTTTATGTGAATGTTTGTTAATTAAAGTAATTAACAAAATTCTGAATAAATAAATAAAAGAGTTTTATTTAAATGAGAGCTTGCATTAAATTTGGTGGAAATTTAATGCATGTGAGTGGATTTTTGAGTGGAGGCTTTTCATTTTGAGTGGGAGCTCCACCCACATGAATGTGGAAGAGGTGGGGGCAGCCCCATGGCTGGGCGCCATGCCCCTTGGGTGCCCCCCCTCTCCCCTATAAAAGGCCCCCCTCTCCTCCTCTCACAACACACCTCCTCGTGAAGGATCTCTCTCCCCCTCTAGAATTTATCCCCCATGGTCTCGGACTAGCGAGATACATGTTCCCGGTGGCTATTCGGCAAGAAAGAGTTGTGCTTCCGCTGCATCGCTGGAGCGAGGAGGCGGAGGTTGCTCGGTTCCTCGAACGTGTGTGCGAGCACGGATGCGCTGCTGTTTTGCGGCGCTAGGACTTCCTCTCGATCTTGAGATCGGCAAGAGATCGTCTACATCAACCACGAGTTTGGACTCGTTAAGCTTTGTCGGTCTTCAAGGGTATGTTCTCTACGGATATACATCCGCCCGTTGTTTGTATCTAGTAGATAGATCTTGGTACATAGTTGTTCCCATCGTAGGAAAATTTTTGTTTTCTATGCTGCGAACCCTACAGTGGTATCAGAGCCGGATCTATGCATAGATACTTTGCACGGGTAGTACACATATGAGTATGTGGGCGATGATGATCATTTTATTGCTTCTTAGTTGTACTTTGGATATTGGTGGCATAGTGGGATGAAGCGGCCCGGACAAACTTTACATGTCCTCGCACATGAGACCTGTTCCACGCTTGACATGCAACTAGTTTTGCATAAGTGGCTAGCGGGTGTCTGTCTCTCCTACTATAGTCAATATCTAATTTGCAACAAGTTGTCAACAATTTGGTTATCCTCGTTGTGGTTCATGTTCGTAGGTAAGAATGGTTCTATCTTCGAAAGCCCTAAGCCACGTATAAATTTGCAATGGATAAATTAGAGGCGTCTAGTTTAGATTGTTGCTGGGCTAGTGTTATGATATGGTGATGTTGTAAGTAGAAGTATGAGATGATACTCTTACAACATACATAACGTGTAAACTCCATAGACCTTGGATTTACACATAAAGGTATGATAGTGATCATATCACGGTGCACATGATAGAGATCATATGCGAGAACCATATCATTCCACTAATAAACATGTGATGTTTGATAGCATCTTATATTGCTTATTTGGCGTTTTATTAGCATAATAAGATGATCCCTCATTTAGATATCAAGATAAAAATGTGTTCTTCCTTAAGTATGCTCCGACAATGTTTCGTCGCTTCAAGACATCACGTGATGATCGGGTGTACTTGAATCCACGAGCATATCTCGGGTGTAAGACAGTTACACACGCGAATACTAAGGTTCTTACTTGGCGAGCCTAGCATGTACAGACATGTCCTCGGAACACGGACCGAAAGGTTAAGCATGAGTCATATGTTTTGATATGATGACCATATGGATGCTCGCCTTTGAAGCTATGCCGACTCACGTGATGATCGGACTTGGTGTAGTGGATTTGGTTAATGTAATCACCAAAAGGACACGAGGGATGTCGTTTTTGAGTGGGAGTTCATTTCTAATTTGGATTAGTAGAACTCAATTTATCATAAATTAAATCAAAGTGAATTTGCATAATTTGTTGTAGTCATTGGCATTCGTTCACCACCTTATGCATAGTTGTAATTGAGATAATAGAACTATAGAATTCTGGATATTTACTTTACGAACTGGTATCGTATTGTGTTGAGTGTCAATCTAAAGTTTAAAGTCCTATTGCAAACTTTCAGCAAACTCTATTTACTCCGTGAAATTTAATAGTTGGTATTAAATCGAGAGTAACAATTCCAGTGTTAGTATCTTAAGTATCATGTTTGCCTCCATGATTCTTGATTGTTTTAATATCAAGATTATCTAGGAGCTGAAAGAATTGTTTCAGAAACCATCATGTGTGGCAGATATAACGATATCTGGAACAATGTTTTGGTTGCAATATGATAGAGTATAATATATGTTCTCATATTGGATGAGAATTTACGAAGGTTAGGAGATGCTAGGCATCCTAATCATCCAAAAGGGTTTTGGAAAGTAATGTTATACTCACGATTCTCCTTTATAAGCTAAATTGGCTTGATCATGAAAGTCGTCATGATAAGGATGAATAGAAGATGTATGTAAAGTGTTTACTACACTAAAAGATTACTAAAGAATGGATTTTGAAAGAATACCGATCATTTGATGATGGTGATCTACTTCAAAGTGCAAGTCCAAAGGTATTATTATTTGAATATACACGCTTTGGACTATGTGTCATGTATATGGCGCCACTTTTAATGTTGATAGATTCTTTTAAAAGGAAAAGGAAATGTTGAAAGAGAATCTATAAAATATATTTGGCAGAAAAGAAAAGATTGGAAATATCCAATTTAGGTATATATATGATATACATGTTATGGTTGTATTCTTTGCTTGTTAAACAATGTGGTTCTTGGGTATTGGATACCGAATTGGTTGGTATGAAATTTCATACGGAATGACGCAATTCATGAACCACAATGGCCTAAGTAACTAGCAAGAGAATATGTGATGATGTTCATCGAAAACAAACAAACCGTTGTTTGTATTTCTCGTTGACATAAAAGCTTGACTTCAAGATTTGTTTTAATAATTGTTATTTGAATCAGGTATTATAAGAACAAAGGTTGTTCAAATAATTACCGTATTCCATATAAGATGGATGATTTACAAATCTAGTTGAAGAAATCACATCCATAAAACCTAATGCTAAAATGTTGCAAGACAAATGATTGAAAGATCACTTATGAAGTGACATCGCTGTTTAAATTATATTGGAAAGAAAACATGAAGAATCTCCATATTCATGGATTTTTGGAGTCTTTGATTTGATCAAGTGACGCTTGTGAGACTTTCCACGTGATAATTAATACTTCGTTCAAAGGCCAAAGAAGAACGAACGACTAAATTATTGGAATTTATACATATCGATGTATGTAGTCCATTATGTGTAGTCGTAAGCGATGGGTTTCAACTTCATATGCTTTCTCCGGAATTTTGAGTGAATGTTCACTTAATGAGAAAGAAGTATGAAATATTTGAAAATGTTTCAAAGACTTTCAAGATGAAGTGGAAAATCATTGTAACAAGAAAATAAATAGTTTATGATTTTATCATAAGGGATTTATTTGAGTTACAAGTGTAACAAGAAAAATAAATGAATTATGATTTTATCATAAAGGGATTTATTTGAGTTGCAAGTTTAGCAAAACACCTAGATCTACATCTCCCGAAACACCATAGGAATATGGAGTGTTTGAGATTTGTAATGAAACCTTGTTTGACATGGTTGGATCAAAGGTGTTATTTATAAAACTGCCATTATGTTTTAAAAGATTAAAGCTTTAGAGACTTTCGCTTTTACACTGAAAAGAGCTCCATCTTGATCCGTTGAAATGACACCATCGAAGTTATGGTTTGGGGTAAAACCCAAGTTGTCATTTCTTAAATTTTGGTATACTAAACATAATTAAGATGTTTACAACCAAAGTCGGATGAGCATGTCTTTGTAGGTTATTTCGAATAACAATTGGTTATTCCTCCATAACACCGAGGACAAAAGGGTTTGTCGCTTGAAATGTGAAGTTTCTTGAAGAAGGAATTTTTCATAAAAGTTAAGTGGGAGGACAATAGAACTTTGATAAGGTTAACGAACCTTAGCTAAATGTGCTGAGTTGCGCAGCGACAGAAATCGTTCTGGAGGCTGCCATAATGCTCATAGCTTATGTGCCTCAAAGGTTGTGGTCACGGAGGTCTAAAGTTCCTATTGAACCAAGAAGGTCGGTTAAACAATCAAATGCTAAGATTTGAGAGTAAATCATTATTGTTTGACAATGATGAACCGAAAACATACGATGATGGGCCCTGACTCCGTCAAATGGCTTAAAATCCGTGATAGTTCCATACACGAGAAATCAAGTTTTGAACTTGGAAGACCCTCCTGAAAGGTGTAAAAACCTATCGGTCGTATTTGGATCTATAAAGAAACAGACATGGATGTTTCACATCTATGAAATAGTCGACATGTCGTAAAGTATTTTATGACAATGTTCAAGGAGATTGACTATGACAAGATTTGATCTTTCATAGCGATATTTAGTCTGAACGGATTAAAGTAGCAACCACTACATATAATATGGTATATGGTAGATGAATAAACAAAACAAAGTTCTTCTAATAGAATGGTTACCTAGGACGTGTACATGACACGGTCCAAAGGGTTTTGTTAAATTCAAAGGATGCTAAAAGGGCATGCAAACTTCAATGGTTGAAGTAAGCATCGCGGAGTTGGAATCTTCACCGTGATGAAAAAGAGTTTTCATCAGGAGACGATGAAGATGCTTGCATTTGCAAGAAATTAAGTGGGAGCGCTAAGACATATTTCTAATACATTATGTGGAGGACATCTTGTTGATTAGAAATGATGTATATTTTATTGACAAAGGTTAAGAATTTCATTTCGATGAAATACTTAGGCAAAACCCGAATATTTAGCGTGAATGTCTATAGTGGATAGACTGTAACGCCAATATGGTTGTGCCAAACGTACATATATGAGATATTGAAAGAGTTCAATATAGAATCAACAAGAAACGGTTCTTGTCGCATGGAAAGGAATTGAATCAAGATTCAAGTGTATCGACACTTGATAAGTGAAACAAGATTCAAGTGCTTTGACACTTGATGAGTGCAATCACGAGAATGTTTTGATCAATCATACCATGATATGTACACATCCAGATATGTCCTATGCTCTAAGTGTTATGAGCATATACCAGAATGAATCATAAAATGATCATTGGACGATAGTGAGGATATTCTTATGATCTTTTGGAAGAACTAAGAATATATTTGTGTAGAGGTGACAAACAATTATAAATAGTTCATTGTAAAGCGTTACATTGATACTAGTTTTGTCACAAGGTACAAATTAAGTTTATCTCAATTTAAACTATGGGTGGCACAATATAATGGAAAGGAGATTCCATGATGTATTTGGAAGAGTTCCAAAGTTAAGACATTGTGATGAATACTACAACAAAAGGCTAAGTATATGACTGCTATAGTAGCAGCAAAGGAGGGAATTTGTGTCAAGTAGTTTGTTATCAAACTAAGGTGTGGTTCGCAACGGGCTAACACTAAAGATATATTGTATGACAATATTATCGATGTGTTTTAACCCCAAGGAACTAGAGGTCTCACCAAAAGACCAAATTTATACAATGCCATCTCATTGGAGAATGAGTGATGCGTGGAGACGCAAAGACATGCAAATACACACGGACCTGAAGCGTCAGATCCGTAGATTATGTTAACCACTTGCAATTGCATATATGGAACACCAGAAAGCCATAGGTGTTCAATACGCAAAGTTCTCAAACTAGATTATTGTCTCTAGTGCAAGTGGGAGACTGAAGGGAATATGCCCGAGAGGCAATAATAAAGTGGTTATTATCGTATTCCTTGTTTATGATAAATGTTTATTTTGCATGCTATAATTGTATTAATACGGAAACGTTAATACATGTGTGTTTAATAAACAAATAGAAAGTTCCTAGTTATGCCTCTCTTATAAACTAGCTCGTTGATTAACAAGATGATCAAGGTTTCCTGATCATGGACATTGGATGTTGTTAATAACGGGATCACAACATTAGTGTAATGGTGTGATGAACATTCATCCGAGGTATAGCATTATGATCAAAGTCATTGAGTTTATATTGCTATAACAACTTACGAAGTGATCCTAATCCTTAGACCATGAGATCATGTCAATCACTAACATCGGAAGAGTTTCTTGATAACATCAAACGTCACACCGTAACAGGTTGATTATAAAGATGGATTCAGAACTACTAAAGTGTTATGTTGAGGCCCATGGATCGAGAGTGGAATTTGTTCATCCCGATGACGGATAGATATACTCTGGGCCCTCTCGGTGATATCACATTGGTTAGCTTGCAAGCAAGTGATTTGATCACTAGAATGTTATATCACGGGAACGAGAAAAGAGTGCATGTCGGTAACGAGATCAAACTAGGTATGGAGATACCGATGATCGAATCTCGGACATGTAATATATCGCGAAACAAAAGGATTAAGATACTAGCGTAAAAGGTTCCGACGATCACAAGAAAGTCATCGTTGAATGTGTGGGAGTCAGTATGGTTCTCCAGATCCCGCTTCTGATTATTGATCTGAGAGGGGTCTCGATCATGTCCACATTATTCGCGAACCGTAGGGTGACACACTTAAGAGACACCGACATCCAATTGGAGCAAAAGTTTCATGCCGAAAAGAAAAGGAAAGCGCAGGAATTTATTTCACTAGACACCGAAACTGTTTCGGTTGAAATTGCTGAAACTGGTTCTGCATGTGAAATGGAATACTAGCAAGGGGTTTTATGTGAATGTTTGTTAATTAAAGTAATTAACAAAATTCTGAATAAATAAATAAAAGAGTTTTATTTAAATGAGAGCTTGCATTAAATTTGGTGGAAATTTAATGCATGTGAGTGGATTTTTGAGTGGAGGCTTTTCATTTTGAGTGGGAGCTCCACCCACATGAATGTGGAAGAGGTGGGGGCAGCCCCATGGCTGGGCGCCATGCCCCTTGGGTGCCCCCCCTCTCCCCTATAAAAGGCCCCCCTCTCCTCCTCTCACAACACACCTCCTCGTGAAGGATCTCTCTCCCCCTCTAGAATTTATCCCCCATGGTCTCGGACTAGCGAGATACATGTTCCCGGTGGCTATTCGGCAAGAAAGAGTTGTGCTTCCGCTGCATCGCTGGAGCGAGGAGGCGGAGGTTGCTCGGTGCCTCGAACGTGTGTGCGAGCACGGATGCGCTGCTGTTTTGCGGCGCTAGGACTTCCTCTCGATCTTGAGATCGGCAAGAGATCGTCTACATCAACCACGAGTTTGGACTCGTTAAGCTTTGTCGGTCTTCAAGGGTATGTTCTCTACGGATATACATCCGCCCGTTGTTTGTATCTAGTAGATAGATCTTGGTACATAGTTGTTCCCATCGTAGGAAAATTTTTGTTTTCTATGCTGCGAACCCTACACCTTCCATAGATAAATTCAAATGGGGCCATTTGCAAACTGGCTTGGTAACTGTTGTTGTATGAGAATTCTGCGAAAGGCAGACAGTCATGGCATTTAGATCCATATTCCAACACACAAGCTCTCAACATATCTTCGAGTATCTGGTTTACTCGCTCCGTTTGTCCATCAGTCTGAGGGTGATAAGCTGTGTTGAAATCCAGTCTGGTTCCTAATCCTTCTTGGACTTTCTTCCAAAATCTCGAGGTAAACTAGGTTCCTCGATCCGACACAATGTTCTTGGGGATTCCATGCAAACTGCCTACCCTAGAAATGTACAACTCTGCTAGCTTCGAGCTCTGATAAGTGGTCTTGACTGGTAAGAAATGAGCTACTTTAGACAGTCTATCCACTATGACCTAAATAGATTCATTTCCCCTACTAGATAGAGGAAAACCGGTGATAAAATCCATTCCAACTGAATCCCATTTCCATTCTAGAATCTGCAATGGTTGCAACAGTCATGCGGGTTTCTGATGTCCTGCATTGGCTCTCTGACAGATATCACATTTGGCTATGTAGCTTCCGATTTCTCTCTTCATCTTATGCCACCAAAATTGCTCCTTCAAATCCTGATACATCTTCGTTCCTCCAGGGTGGATAGAATAAAGAGTATCATGGGCTTCTTGCTTCAACTCTGAATCGACGGGTACACAGATTCGTCCTTTGTACCACAAAAATCCTTCTTCATCTTCAGTGAATCCGGGTACCTTCCCTGTACCAATATGACGTTTGATTCCGTCGATAATAACATTTCCTTTCTGCGCCTCCTTGATCTGACTGATCAAAGTGGATTGAAGTTCTATGCTAGCCAAAAATCCTTCAATCACTAGTTCCACTCTGAAATTTTCCATCTCCTCATGCAAACTTGGCTGGGCTTATTTTATCATGGTGTTCAATCGACACGGTAATCTGCTAAGGGTATCTTCTACAACATTGGCTTTGCCGGGGTGATAGTGAATGTCAAGATCATAGTCCTTGATTATCTCTATCCATCTCCTTTGCCTCATATTTAGCTCTTTCTAGGTGAAAATATACTTCAGACTCTTGTGATCCGAATAAATATCACCGCGGTTACCCATGAGGTAATGCTGCCATGTCTTCAGGGCTAAAACTACGGCTACTAGTTTGAGGTCATGGGTGGGGTAATTCGGCTCATGTTGCTTCAGTTGTCGGGATAGATAGGATATGACTTTGCCTTCTTGCATTATCACACATTCGAGACCAATCTTGGATGCGTCACAATACACATCAAAAGGCTTCTTGATATCCGGCATAATCAAGATTGGGGATGAAATCAATCTCTTCTTGACCTCTTGAAAAATTTCTTCACAATTTACCGTCCATTCAAACTTCTTATCCTTCTTCAACAATTGGGTCATGGGTCTTGCGATGCTCGAAAGTCCTTTTACGAACTTGCGGTAATATCCCGCTATTCCGAGAAATGCTTGAACTTGGGTTTGTGTGGTTGGGGCTTGCCATTCTTCAACATCCTTAATCTTGGCGGGATCGACCGCAATTCCTCCTGACGACACGATATGTCCTAGGAATCCTACTTCCTTTAACCAGAACTCACATTTTATAAACTTGGCATACAACTGATGCTCTCTAAGGGTTTCAAGGATGGTCCTCAGGTGTAGCTCATGGTCTTCTTCTGATTTGGAATAGATCAGATAATCGTCGATAAAAACGATGACAAACTTATCCAGGAAGTTCATAAAAATCTTATTCATGAGATTCATGAAATAAGCGGGGGCATTGGTTAATCCAAAAGACATGACAGTGTACTCATATATTCCATATCGGGTGGTGAAGGCAGTCTTTGGAATATCCGTTGCGCGAATATTGAGTTGATGATAACCAGTTCTAAGATCAATCTTAGAAAACACTTTGGCACCGGTCAACTGGTCAAACAGGTCTTCTATCTTCGGTAGTGGGTACTTGTTCTTAATGGTGACATCATTCAGCTTCCGATAATGCGTGCACAAACGGTTACCTCTATCTTTTTTATCCACAAACAAAACAGGTGATCTCCATGGCGACGCACTTGGTTGAATCAAACCTATCTCCAACATAGAATCTAGGTGCTTCTTTAGCTCCGCTAGTTCATACAGGTTCATGCTATAAGGTCTCTGATATATGGGTCCAGTTCCAGGGATTAGTTCAATGATAAACTCGACATCCCGATCTGGAGGCATACCGAGCAATTAATCTGGGAATACGTCGGGGTATTCACAGACTACTCTGACTTGGTCAATGGTTGGTTGGGCTAGACTCTTGTTGCACTTGAATTAATGGGGCAAAGTGTCAGATACATGCTCTACTGATACTCCAGTGGTACTAGTCATGGTTATGGCTTTCTTGGCATAGTCGATTAATCCTTTATGTTTCGACATCCAATCCATTCCTAGTACTACTTCCAAACCTTTGGTTCCAAGTACTATTAGATTAGCATAAAAATCTATTCCATGGATTCTGATAGGTACAACCTTGCAAATTTGTCTAGCTTTGGTGGTTGAACCAGGTATTTGAACTATCATAACATGCTTCAATTTTGTTGGTTGAATCTTACTAGTGCATGCAAATTCTTCTGTAACAAACGAGTGCGATGCTCCATAATCAAACAACACTCTTGCAAGTACCGAGTTAACGGAAAACATACCCAGCACGACATCTAGCGCTTCCTGAGCTTCTTCACCATTCATGTGAAACAGACGTATGTTGCGGTTGAGTGAGTTCCCTGGGGCAAATCTCCTTCCAGGCTGAACATGGCGTTGCTGCTGAGCTGGTGCATTCACATTGGGGGCTGCTGCAAGCTTCTTGGGGCACTCGTTGGAGTAGTGACCCTTGACTCTGCATTCAAAGCAACTAATCAGAGACTTGTCTTTTCCTGCAACAGTCACGGCATTGCTTCCAGTCCTTGGGGCAGTATTGTTGTTGTTGGACTTGGGCGGTGCACGGTTGAAATTGTTGGAGTTGTCGGGGTTGTTGTTCTGGTTTCCTCTGGGCCTTGGGTTTCCTCCTCCACGGTTGGGATAGTTCGGACGGGACATAGGGGGTCTATTGTTTATCGAGGCATATCCCGAAGGCGGATTGGGGCGACACTTCGGGGTATGGTGGGATCCTGTTTGATGCATCATTTGACACTTGCGATTCTCATTGGCTTGGTTGATCTTGCCTTCCATCTAGATTGCAGAATCCACTAAGGCTTCAAGGTCAGCGAAGGGAATGTTGACCAGCACTGTTTGCATGTCATCATGCAGACCGTTCAAGAATCTCTCCTTGTTCTTGGCTTTAGTACTAATCTCATCAGGGTCATACCTAGACAGAGACAGAAATATGTCATGGTACTCTACCACAGTCATCCTTCCCTGCTTTAGCTCCTTGAATTCATCCCTCATCCGCAGAATCAAACCCGGTGGCACATGGGTTCGGATGAACTTGAGTTTGAATTCATCCCAAGTCATCATCTGTCCTCCATTCATGGTATGAATGCTATTCCACCAATCTCTTGCATCACCTGCCAGATAATGGGTGGCAAATAGTACTTTCTCATTGGCCTCCACTCCTGCGACTTCTAAGTTGTTCTCTATGGTCTGCAGCCAGTCTTGAACATCTAATGGCTCTTTATACTTACTAAATATGGGGGGATTGGTGTTCTAAAAGTTCTTGAGCTTGGATCCATGGCTATCCTGGTTTCTATGGCCTTGATTATTATGGGCCATCTGAGCTATATGTTGAAGGGTGGCTAAATTATCTTGACGTTCAACTCTTCCAGCTTCACAGTCAGCAACCAACATTTTTAGGATTTGCAGTATTGGATCCTGAGATGAACTTCTCCCTACGCAAGGCATCTGAAGATTGAGATAGATCATGAGACAAGAGGGAAATTTCTAAGGTTCAAGGATTTGTTTTTGAAAAGCTTTTAAACTTTGAGTTTGACTCTGGTTTTGCCAACTAGCAACTTTCTTTTCATTCATTCATTCATAGCACCCAATACAAACACACACCACACTAATGTAACAGATGGTTTTAGGAACCATTCTGTGAAGCTATGATAGTGGGACCAGATACAACTCATACAACAACGATGCTTGCAAGTAAAACTGGTATTTGGTATAATCAAGGTTGCATAACCAAATTATGCCTAATGCATCTAGCATAGGTTATCTAGCTTGCATAGTTAACTTGTATTGTGGGGCCTAAAAGTATTATCTTGCATGGATAGCTTGCCTTGATTGGTGCAGTGGTTGAAGTTCTCTTCTTCTTCTTCGTAGTACTCCTCCTCCTCGTAGCCTTGGTCGGTACTAGCGTCTATAAATGAATACGAGGTACGCAATCACCAAACAATACTTAACTACCTCTATTTAGAACACAAAGCTTCACACTAGATGATCTAGAATCATCACACTCATCACATGAATTAAAGACCTAGTCTTATTTTTATTTTTTGGAAAAGTAATTTCTACTCATTCAAAACTACTTAAGATTGAATATTCTCTAATTAAAATATGGGATCATGTTGACACATGTCATCACCACATATTCTAATACTTGGGAATGTGATTTAAAGTGGTGGTCATATTTTATAAAGTTTTAAAATTACTATTTTATATAATTAAAGTGACTAGAAATGCCCATAGAGCATTCTTCTAGTACTAGTCCAAGATCACTACATGTAAACCTAAATATTTTTACATATTCAGTTAGATCTTGTCAAATGTGATTTTTGAGAGTAGGAATCAACTCAAAAGCATTTATGGTTGATTTTTGAAAAATGTTTGAATGTGAAAAAGTCTCTGTCTTGTTATTTTTACTATAGGTGATCTATAATTACAAATGGTTTGAATCCAACGGGCTTGGATTGATAATTTCAATACCTTTCTAACAAAATTTGAAGCATGCAATTTGGTTCAGTACTTCTCCTTGAATTG
This sequence comes from Avena atlantica, assembly GCA_910589765.1. Classification (NCBI taxonomy): domain Eukaryota; kingdom Viridiplantae; phylum Streptophyta; class Magnoliopsida; order Poales; family Poaceae; genus Avena; species Avena atlantica. The sequence goes on along the minus strand of OU342738.1, from coordinate 246,169,372 downwards.
AATTTCAAAGTCACTGACTGAACTAGGTTTTAACTAAATTGGAAAATTAATTATTTGAATTACTGGGCTACGCGCGGGAATGATACTGGGCCGGCCCAACTGCACTGCACACCCAGCGGGCTGCTGACAGGGGGTCCCCATGCGTCAGCGGCTCAGCTAACCAGAAGCGGTAAGTGTCACATCCCAAAATTTTCCAAATTTTGAAATGTGAAAAATAAAGAAACAAAATAAATAATTATTGAAATTTAAGGTGAAAAGAAACTTTTTGTTTTAAAATGGAAACATCAAAACCCATCTTGAACAAACTTTGAATAATATATGATCAAAACTGATAAATAAAAATAATAGAAAACCATAGAAATTGATTTCATTCAATTTGGAGCCATAGATAAAAACTTATGAATATAATAAGATGAAAGGAAATAATTTCCAAAGCTAATAAAGATTATATCTAAAATCCATACCAAATGGTGAGCAAAATAATCCTAAAATATTTAAAAAGGATAAAAAAATATTAAATAAAAATATACAAATTGGAATAACCAAGTTTGGAATAATAAATAAAAAGATATGGATTTTATAAGGCAAAGAAAGGAATAAATAAATAAGGACTATTTAAAAAAACAAATTAAATTTTGGCCAAGTCCATAAACAAAATAAAAGTTATTAAATAATAAATAAAAAGATTATTTAAAACCATATGGGCTTTGAACCATATTCAACTTTATTTAAAATAATATTTACCTAAATAATAAATACCAAGGAAATTTTTTAGAGGACAATTTAAATTAAATCCATAAGCAAATGAAATAAAGGAATCATTTAAATAAATATAAACTCATATTTGTTTTGATTTAAATAAAGACATTTGCTCATTTTAAATGATTAATAAACCATATTAAAAATACTTCAAATAATTCAAAATGAATTATTTAACACCATATTAAATAAATAAAACCTACTGAAAAGGTTTTAGTGAAAAATTGGAATTCAAATAAGGGTTTTAAAATATAATTAAATCTCATTTAATAAAGGAAAGTGCCCATTTTAAATAAAATATAAACCATAAATGAATAAAGGATTTATTCCTAAAAAGGACTTTAAATACATGATTAAAACATATTAAAAACCTACTGAAAAGTTTGGAAAGTTTTGAAATGAAAAGGAGTTTGAAATCAATTGAACAAATTCAAAACAGAAATATGAAAATAGAAAAATAAAAATGAAACAAATCAAAAAAATGGAGAAGAAGCGACCCAACCCAGCAAGCCCAGCCCACTGGCCCAACTAGCCCACTCCCTCTACCCCGAATTGTTTTCTGTCACTCACTAACTCACCCGCAAACCCACTGACCGCTGGACACCACGGCACCTCTCTCTCACTCGCTGATGAAGCAGCCCCACCTGCCAGTCATATTCTCTACCCCGCGGCGACCATGCCCTCTCCCCCAGCCGTTTCTATCGCCCATTACTTTGATTAAATTCGCGGTAACAACGCCATAAAACCGTCCCTGACCACGCCAATTTAACCACCCACGTCTTCCCTCCCTTTCCCCTCGGTCGCCAACTCCCCACTGCCTCCAGGCTGCTCAGAATTTGCTCAGGACCTTCCTCTCCTCCGAGGAGCTCCAACTCTGATTCCGGCCAGTACCTGCCACCCCTTTGCCCCTCGACTACACGAACTTGTTCGTGAGGATCTTCTGCACCTGCCAGTGCCTCGCACTCGACCGCGTGTGCCCCGTATCCTCGGCAACGACGACAACCGACAGCCGCCGCCGTCTGCCTCCACTCCGGCAACACCCCAGGTAGCATCTGGCCGCCCCCTCCTCACTGGTTGCTACTCCTACAACCCCCTCTCTCGTGCGCATCTAACAGCATCAATATTTTGGCTTAGCGTGCACCACATCATCGCCAACGACAACAGCCTGAGCACACCGCCGCCAGAAGCTTCTCCGGCAAGAAATTGCCGTCAACTCCAAGCGCCCACTGCCTTCCCGCAAGCAAGTTGAGCATCAGCAACACACTGCGATCACTGTGAGCTACCTCTCTCCCTCTTTTGCTTCCTGTATCGCCGGAACCGCCGTTAGCCAAGCATCGCCGCCGCCAGCCACCGTCGCCGCCAGACTTTGGCCATTCGATGTGAGCCGTTAGATCCTCATCTTATGGCGTAGATAGAACAACTTAACGAAGAGGTATGCGCTGATCTGTGCCGCACGATCCACTTTAAATCCAACGAAGCGCGTAGGACGATCCGTGCAAACCGGTATCAACGAATGAAAACACACCACATGGCATGTAATTTGATTTAAAAGACAGAAACATTTCTATTAGTAGTTTGAATTTGTAAATTGCATAACTTTTGATCCACACGTCCAAATTTTGCAAATTTTATATCAATGGAATCAGAAAAAAGAATTCTATCCAACCATGTACTTTTTTTTAATGAATTTAATGTGGAAAATTGGTTGTTTTTGCAGAAACTTGTATAGGCATATTTTGTGTATACAATTTATTCTAGAAATGTTTTTAGGATAAAATCTTTGGCAAATGGTTTGTTTTGAACCCACTGACCATATAAACCAAACTATGGATTTAAAAACTTATTTTGTGATACTAAAGAATAAATCTCTGAATAAGAGCATTTCTAGTTAAATAAAAATATTGTTTATGTGTTAAAAATGCTTTTGAGTAAAACCTTTGTAAAATGATTTGATTTAAGCTCTCTGACCCTAAACACCAAGTGTTATGGTTTAAAAATATATTTGGTGAACCCTAGAAAAATTATTACTTTGTTTAAAGACATTTCTAAGGAAATAAAATATTGCTTTGGTATAAAAATGGTTTATAGGTAAATCCTTTTGCAAATGGTTTTAATATTAATACTTGACCTTAAAACACTAACATTTGTGTTTAAAAATATATATGGCAAACACTAGAAATTACTACCTTGATTTAAATCAATTCTAGCAAAACAAAAATGAATTAAAATGGCCATTTTCACTAACTTGTTATCAAATGGTTTTACCACTTTTATAAATGACCAATAGGTGTTTTAAAATGTTTATAACCTATTAGAAACCACTTTTCCAAATAAAACAATCCCTGGCATGCTTGCATGCATTGCTTTGTTTTTATTATTCTATGTGATGAATTGCTTGAATGGTAGATTGAATTTGTGCCTTGATTGAAGTGTAGTGAAATTTGAAGAGTGTGACTATTGAAAGATCAAGGAGTGAACTTATATTCTCTGCCAAAAAGGCAAGTGATGCTTCATACTTTTGTCCCATTATTTTCACTATGCATTAGTGATATTTCTAAGTAGGACTTACATGGAAGTTTTACTAAGTATGCTATGCCATGGGAAATCCTAGTAGATGATGCCTTAGTAAAATTTTCCTAAGTTAAGATCCCTACTACTATCATGCTTAGCTTAGCTAGTAGAAAACAAGGGTGGATTATATTCATGCTATAAAATATTTCTAAGTCTATGACTTGTGTTTTGTTAATAAAACAACTATGTGAATGAATCACCTGGGTGGAATGGAAAGAAAGGTTTGTGTTGAGTGGTTACACAAGTCCAGTATACTGGGGAAAACTTGGGCATCACCAAGTCCAGTATACTGGGGAAAACTTGGTATCTCACATGTGGAAAGCCGCCCAGGAACAAAGAGATTTGAGATGTCAAATGTTGAGAAGCTTCACGTGCAGCCACTTGGCAGTATGGGATCTGCCTGGATCATATAGGTTGCAATAACTTATCCAAATGGATAGTTGGTGGTAGGGGATGATAGGTTTGGAGCGCATCCATTTTGGTCTAAGGGAAGGCTTCTGAAAGATCTTGTCTCGATGCACGTCGAGTCTTGTGGGGAAAGTGCACCACCTCTGCAGAGTGTAAAATCTAAGTACTTAGTCGTGTCCCCGGCAATGGACAATTTGAGCATCAAGACATGGAAGCTATCAAGAATCTCCTCATCACAATTTTCTAAGTTAAAAACTTGTGGTTGAACAAGGGTTGAAGGGTCACCAATTTCTGTTGGGAGATGCCTTGGGTGATTCTGACAAAGAAAAACTTAGTGTTTTCAAAAGATAAGGGAAAATCTATTTTGAGAAAAGCGAGCCTAAGCTCCACTTAGCCAAATGCATATAGATGATAGACTCCACTATACTACCATAGTATCGCCTGCCAATACAATCCAAATGTATTGACCCTTGTGGCTGTAACTTATTATGTTGCAGGTTTGTTTGATGTTAGTGAAGTGTGTTGATCAGGATTACAAGTCTACAACCAACATGATTGCCTGTGGCACTTTGAAGATGAAGGACTCCATGCTATAGTTTTTTCTGCTGCATTGTAATGAGATAGCTAAATGAGCTATGTAAGATGTAATGAATTATTTAATTCCTGGTTATAAATTTGTATTATGACCTTTGTTTCTTGATTTTACATCTTAACTGTGGATGCTAACTATTGATCCAGGGACTAGCATTGTAAACACAGGGATATCTACCTTATTAAAGGATGGGACCTCTACAATAAGTTTCAATCTAGGCCGTGCGATTAGACTAGGATCTACGGCTATCGTTCGTCGTCTCCGACGGATAGCTCCGGCGAGACAGAACCCTAACAGCGATGGTGGGGGTACGCGGTGGCTCACCTGGGCTCCAGCTAGGGTTGGCGGTGGGGGCGAACGATGTTGTCGAAGACGGTGGTTCAAACGATGGTCGCGGCGTCTCCTGGGGTGGCTCCAATCAATGGCTCCTCTCCTCCTCTGCAGCGGCGGACTCCGGTGAAATTCCGGCGGGCTGGTGCTCGCCTTTCTCTGGGGAAGGGTCAGGGGTGGTTCTGAGAGAGAGGGGAGTGATATGGTGTGGACAATTGAGGCGGGGGTGGCCTCTATTTATACACCGGCAAGTGGGGCAGAGCGGCATGGGCTGCGCTCGTCGGTGACGATGATATAGAGGGCTATCGGCATGGCTGAGGGCGTAGGACTGTGCGGTGTGGATACGTCGGAAACGTATCTATAATTTTTGATGCTCCATGCTTGTTTAGTAGCTACTTTGCTTTGCTTTGTCTACCCTTTGAGGTGTTTTTATATCTTTTCTGGAACTAACCTATTAACAAGTTGCCACAGTGCCAGTTGCCTGTTTTCTTCTGTTTTTGGTTCCAGAAAGGCAGAAAATCAATATTCTCGGAATTGGACAGGACAAAAGCCAAAGTCAATATTTTACCGTGGGGGACACGAATCCAAAAGACGAGATGGAGACGCAAACCAGGGTGGCCAGACCCCTCCTAGGCGCGGGTGGGCCCCTCCCCGCGCTTGGGGAGGGTGTGGGCCCCCTGGGCGCCTCCTAGCCTCGTCTCTTCGCCTATAAGAAGCCCACGATGCAGAAACCCTAATTACCCGATCAATATTCCATGAAACCTTCTGTAGCCCCCGCCACCGTCCTCCCTAGATCGGGGGGATGAAGTTCTTCCCGGCACCCTGCCGGAGGGGAGATCATCCCGGAGGCCTTCTCTCCGGTATGATGTGTGAGTAGTTCCACCTTGGACTATGGTTCCATGTAGTAGCTAGATGGTTGTATCTACTCCTTTGTGCTTTCATGTATAGATCTTGTGAGCTCCGTTCATGATCAATATCTAATCTATTTGTAATCATGCATGTTGTGTTTGCGGGGATCCGATGGATATTGAGATTATTATGTAACATTGATTAATGATTTTGTCTTTATGATTCTATCATGTCTGTGTTGTTTGTGATCTTGCATGCTCTCTGTTGTTAGTAGCTATCTTGGCCAAGTAGTTGCTAGTGACTCCAAGAGGGGGTATTTATGCTCGATAGTGGGTTCATGCCTCTAGTTTCCAAGGGAAGTGACAGAAATCTCTTCGGTTGTAGATTTGTTGTTGCTACTAGGGAGAAAACAACGGTCTATTGTTCATGGAACAAGTGGATTGTTTACCTTACACACTTTGCTTAAAGTAGTTGTGTATTTCTTGCAACATAATACTGGAGGGGGTTCGGATGATAACCTGAAGGTGGAATTCTAGTCATAGATGTAGTTGGATGGCGGTCTATGTATATTGTTGTATTGCCCAATCAAATGTCACATGATCTTTTTGACTAGTATTGCATTGTTATGCCTTGCTCAGTTCCTGTCAATTGCCCTGCTCTAATTTGTTTACCCTTCATGCCATATTTTTTATCTAAGGGGAGAACCTCTAGTGAACTATGGACCCCGGTCCAATCTTTACCATTGATACATCTTCCACTATGTTGTTGTGTGGAAAACGGCAGAGCCATCGGGGATGGCAAAGAAGGCACACACGGATGCATTCGGTGGCTCACGCAACGGGTTGGGCATGATGCACTGCAAACACAGAGATGTACCCAGGTTCGGGGCCCTCTTGGCGAGGTAACACCCCTACTCCTGCAAGATGAACTATGTATGGGAGCTCGATTCTCAGTACAGGTGCTCCTTGAGCTGTTTCCTTAGCTACTATCGAAGGCTAGAGGAAGATGGGAGCTAGATCCTAACACTTCTCTTCTTCTACCCTCGTTCTTCCTATTCTTCACCTTACCTAGAACCCTGGCTCTGCCCTCCCTTATATACTGGTCTGGGGGGCAGATTACAATTCGGGTCCTAGCGTTTACTGTTTGGATATGGGTTTACTAGGCAGGGCCGGCTGCAGGGCCCAGCCGGTGGGCCAGGAACCAGTCCGCCCTTCTTTTAGCGTCATCCTTCTCTTTAGCGGTCACCCGGGCTTCTTTTGGCGCGTCACCCTTGCTTTAACCGTCATCCGGAAAGCTTTCGCTAGTCCAGCCGACCGCCTTGCTTTATCTTTGTCTTGTAGCGCTGGTCATGACGGCATGCCAGCTTCCTTGATGACGAGGGAGAGCCAGAAGCATACCCCGCATAGAGCGCCAGTCCTTCCGTGCTCTCCATCGAATCCGAGGTGAGCCGGGTCGGAACGGCCACCCGGCCGTTTCTTCTGGCCACCGGCTAGATGGGCCAACCGAAAAGGCTATAAGCCCAGCTGGGCTTGCTTTCCAGACGGTTAGAGCTGTGATTCTGGGAGGCCAGGCGGCCTGCATCTTCTGGAGCCGGCCTAGTTATGCCTGGCTTTCCCCACCCGGGGGTTATCCCCCCGACACACTGTTACTTGTTTACTTGCTGCAAACCATTACCTTCCACACCATACATTTAATCCTTTGTTACAGCAAACCGGTGAGCTTGACAACCTCACTAATTCGTTGGGGCAAAGTCTTGAGTTTGTCTTGTGCAGGTGTCCGCGTTGCTTGCAACACCTGTGTGACGTTTCCTTCCTCCTACTAGTTCGATAACCTCGGTTTCTTACTGAGGGAAAACTTGTTGTTGTGCTCATCGGGGATGGCAAAGAAGGGACACATGGATGCATTCGGTGGCTCACACAACGGGTCGGGCACGAGATGCACTGGAAACACAGAGACGTACCTAGGTTCGGGGCCCTCTTGGCGAGGTAACACCCCTACTCCTGCAAGATGAACTATGTATGGCAGCTCGATTCTCAGTACAAGTGCTCCTTGAGCTATTTCCTTACCTACTATCGAAGGCTAGAGGAAGATGGGAGCTAGATCCTAACACTTCTCTTCTTCTACCCTCGATCTTCCTATTCTTCACCTTACCTAGAACCCTGGCTCTGCCCTCCCTTATATACTGGTCTGGGGGGCAGATTACAATTCGGGTCCTAGGGTTTACTGTTTGGATATGGGTTTACTGGGCAGGGCCGGCTGCAAGGCCCAGCCGGTGGGCCAGGACCCAGTCCGCCCTTCTTTTAGTGTCATCCTTCTCTTTAGCGGTCACTAGGGCTTCCTTTCGGGCGTCACCCTTACTTTAACGGTCATCCGGAACGCTTTCGCCAGTCCAGCCGACCGCCTTGCTTTATCTTTGTCTTGTAGCATTGGTCATGACGGCATGCCAGCTTCCTTGATGACGAGGGAGAGCTAGAAGCATACCCCACATGGAGCGCCAGTCCTTCCCTGCTCTCCATTGAATCCGAGGTGAGCCGGGTGGGAACGGCCACCCGGCCGGTTCTTCTGGCCACCGGCTAGACGGGCCAGCCGAGAAGGCTATAAGCCTAGCCGGGCTTGCTTTCCAGACGGTTAGAGCTGTGATTCTGGGAGGCTAGGTGGCCTGCATCTTCTGGACCTGGCCTACTTATGTGTGGCTTTCCCACCCGGGGGTTATCCCCCCGACACTAGTCCCCAAGCACGTATGGGCTTGGCCGGTGGGCAAGATCTTCCGTGCTCATTCCTTTCCTGAGAGGTTGCTTTACTTTCTCTGGCTGCAGCTTTTGCTTTTGCTTTCTGGCTGGAGTCAAACCGGCTGCGGAATCGATGGCCGTCCACTGGGTGTAAACTGCGAAGGCATGTACCGGCTGGCAGAGCTGAAGACGAAACGTTGCGCTAGATTACGTCAATGGTGCCGTCACCCACGCCTGCGTCTCTGGCGCATGTCGCGTCAATTTGACTTTCGCGTCGCTGCGTCAGTTTTTGGCAACTGCACACGCAAACGTGCCGCAGCGTTTCCTTAGGGCAAGGGCACACGCCTTGCCTCCCGCTGAAGCCCGGGGATCTTCTGTGGCAACCACTACGACGCAGGGGATCTGGAGCCGAAGCGACGTGCAGCTGTTGCGCCGTGACGCCACATGTCGGGCAGAAGACGAAGGGACGACGTTGCCACTTGAGGGGATAAATAGAGCTCCGAGGGGATCGGTTCCTACACTTGTCCATCCTCCGGCTCATCTTCTCCGTGTGCCCTTGTGCTCCTTGTTCTTGCGCCCTCTCCCAGTCGCCGCCAGCCACCTTCTTCTCCCAGATCACGGCCTCCTCCTCTATCGAGATGCTGCCGGAGCAACACGGCGGCTGGTGCGGGTCCTTCGTGACTGATGAACTCATCAACAAGTACCGGCGGGGGAGGTTTCTTCCCTCGTCGTTGCTTGTGAAGCACCGGCTTGCGCCGGAGGGGGAGCGGGTGCCGAACCCTCGGCTGGGGGAGCGGGCCGTCTTCCTCGCGCACTTCGCGCGCGGGTTTGGCCTCCCCGTCAGCCCGTTCCTCCTCCATCTCTTTGGCTTCTTCGACCTCCAGCTTCACCACCTTGGCGCCAACGCCATGGCGCAGTTGTCGCACTTTGCGGCCTACTGCGAATCGTACTTGGGGTGTGGCCCGAGGTGGCGAACTTTATCCGGTTCTTCCACTTCAAAGCCCAGAACATCGTCAAGGGTGGCCCGCTGACGCGGACGGACTGCTACGCCGTATACCCGCGGACTTCCTCGCCGATGCCGCGGTTCGAGCTCCCCGACACCATCAAGTTGTGGCAGCGCACATACTTCTATGTGAGCAACGCCATGGAGATTGATTGGATCTGCCTCCCGCCCTTCACCGACGTGCCCTCATCGCAGAGGGCCTGGACGACGAAGAGCATAGGCGCGGTGACGGATCTCGATCGGATGGCCACCCGGGTGGAGACGATGGTGGTGATGAAGAGGCTCACCGCCCGGGACATGAACTTGTCGTGGATGGTGTGTCGTGTGCTTCCAATGCAGAAGCGGTCGCATAAGATGTGCCATCTATCGACCGCGACCGATCCGACGAGAATGTCGCGGAAGGATGTGCCCATCCAGGACCTGCGGAACTAGATCTCCATGATCTCAAAGTTCCGCATCAAGGCCAACTGGGCGTACTCCTGCCCCCGTACCATCGCGGCCGCCTGCCGCCGTCGGTAAGTTTTTCTGGTTACTTTGCGCCTTGCCTCTTGTATTTTGCTAGCTTGCCTTGGGTGCCTTATGCCACCCTGTTTGATTAGTTGTTCACGGCGCAGCTGGCCGAAGATGGCATGTGTGACTTCCCACTTCCGTCCTTCTTGGAGGATAGGAAGCTGAAGAAGTACCCCCAGACGGAGCCCGAAGGGTTTCCCGTCCGGGCGAACGATGGCCCCCCGGATCCTCATGGTAGGTTGTTGTTCACAGCATTTTCTTTCACCTTTGATCTTGAGGTTATGGTCTTTACTCCTTAATTGTTCTGCAATCGATGTCACCGACGAGGAGGGTCCACGAGAAAGACCCGCGGCGAGAGCCTGGGGAAAGAGGGCGGCACCTGTTGCCGCTCTCGTTCAAGTTGAGACGAAACAGACACGCCGAGGGCGTCAAGTTGTTGCTCCACCCTCTGTCGCCGGGTTAGTATCTCTCTTGCCCTTGCTTGCCACTCTGCGGTTTTGCTGGCTCCTCCTTTGACTCTTTGTGCTTTGCAGCGAAGCCATGGAACTTGGCGACGGAGGTGCCGCTGTCATGCCTCCTCCATCTCCTCCTCCGGTTGAAGAGGTGGCGAGGACGCCGACTGCGCCCGTGCCGGCTGTGTATGGCCCGGCTGCGGCCAGCTCGGCTGCATCGGTCTTGCCCTCTCCACCCAGGGCATCTGAGGGCTCTCCGACCATGGGGCTGCTGCACCAGGCCCCTGCGTCTTTGCGGTTGGGCCAGCTGTTTGCGGCTGCGCAGGACCTAGAGACCCCCCTCCCTCTCCTAAGGGCTTTTGTGAACCCGGCTTGGAGCGATGCTCCGAGAAGTTCTGCCAGGCCCATCAGCACGGAGGTGACGGAGGGAGCGGAGGCTGCGCAGGCGGCTGCGGCGGATGCCGGTCAGCCGGCTGGGAGGGAGATGGTGGTGGCTGCGCCTTCGGGTGTAGCTGCCGACAGTGACAAGGTTATCGTCACCGGCTCGAGGCCAACTCCGGCTGTGCTGATGCCGGCTGTGATCCTTGCCCAGCTCTCCGTCTCGGCACCCACCGCGCTCAACCAGGTTCGCCACCTGGTTGAATAAATGGAACAGGGCCTTGGCGAGGCCAAAAACTTATCAGTTTTGATGGAGGTGAGTCGTTGCCCTTCAAACGTTTTCCGCTGTTTCGTCCGGCCTCTGTTGCTTATTTTCTTTCTTGCCGCAGAAAGCGTTTATGGATTCGGTGAGGAACACCAGGGACCTTGGCCGTAAGATTGCTTCTTCAGATCTGTCTTGGCGATTGGCTCCCTTTTCCCGCTTTTTGTTGACCATCGGTTATCCTCCTACAGCCATGATACAGGACAAGGAGAAGGAGCTGGAGCGCCTCAAGGCTGAGGTTGCCCGGCTGGAGGAGTCGAACAAAACGAGACAAGCGTAGTTTGACGAGCTCGCCGCGGCCAAACACCAGCTTGAGGTTAGCATAGAGCGGGGCAAGAAGACGGCTGATATCCGGGCGGAGGAGCTGAAGAACTTTGAGACGATCTGCGCCCAGCAAGGGGAGACAATTCAGTCTCTTCGCCGCAGGGAGGAGGAGCTCAATCAGCACCTCCAGAACATCTCAGAGATGGTCATCAGTAAGTTTTTCATCTACTCTCTTTCATTGCGCCGTGACTTTCTTGATCTTGTTTGTTTGTTATTCTTTGTGTCTGGATACAGCTCACTATCCTGAGGCGACCGAGATGGCCACGGAGAAGCTGCCGCTGGAGGAGGTTGGTCGTGACCTGACCGCCCTCGACCTGGTCAAGGTGGTGGAGGAGGAGAGCAATGGCTTGCGCGCCGTTTTCAATGATCATTTCCACTACATCTGGCCGGACGCGGGTCTGGTTGTTCATGACATGGCCATCCTGGCCGTGGCGCTGTCCAAGGGCATCGACATGCTGGAGGTGCATAAGGAGTGGGCTGCTCGAGGCGGTGTGGAGATGGCCCTTGCGATGGTGAAGTCATGGTATCCTGGCGTCGACCTGAGCGTGAACGACCGCGGCTTCCGCCTCGGGACGACTTACGATGGTTTTCGCGAGAGCCTTCCTGCGCTCCAGGCCTCCGGGGTGAAGATCGGCACCTATGTGGACCTGGAGCGTGACTCAGTGCCCCCGGAGAGCCACGGTCATTCCACTGGGAGCCGGCACCTTGGAATCCCATCGACGTAGCCTCCGATAGCCAGCCCCCTCCTGCTGACGCCGGCGCCGCCCCTGCTGATCCAGCCACCGCTCCTTCGACTTCGCAAGCTCCTGACTCTTGATCCCCGGGATGCCGAGTGTATTTGTTAAAACTGTTACTCTGATGTGCTACACTTTGGCTGACTTTTGTCGCCGATCTTTTGATCTGTGCGGAGCCTTCGTGCTCCGCTTTATGGCTTGGTGCCTTCTGCTAATCTTTGTTTGTGTCTTCGTCATTGGCAGTCTTTTATGCTCGCGCCGGTCGGGATATCCACCTGGGGTCGAGCTCTTTTTGCCGTCTTGACTTTGGTTTTTGGGTGCGCGGGAGCGCGTCCACTGGGTGTAGTGCCCGAGGTTCGGGCCGGCTGGGTTACCAGCCGGAGCGAAGCTCCTTTGGCTACCCTGACTTGAGTTTGTGGGTGCGCGGGAGCGCGTCCACTAGGTGTAGTCCCCGAGGTTCGGGCCGGCTGGGCTAGCCAGCCGGGCGAAGCTCTTTTGGCTACCTTGACTTGAGTTTGTGGGTGCGCGGGAGCGCGTCCACTGGGTGTAGTCCCCGAGGTTCAGGCCGGCTGGGGTGGCCAGCCGGGGCGAAGCTCTTTTGGCTAACTTGACTTGAGTTTGTGGGTACGCGGGAGCCCTGGGTGTAGTCCCCGAGGTTCGGGACGGCTGGGATAGCCAGCCGGGGCGAAGCTCTTTTGGATACCTTGACTTGAGTTTGTGGGTGCGCGGGAGCGCGTCCATTGGGTGTAGTCCCCGAGGTTCGGGCCGGCTGGGGTAGCCAACCGGGGCGAAGCTCCCTTGCCACTTTGTTTCCTGCCAACTTGTGACTCGGGTCGTGCAAGACAAAGCGTTGCTTTGGGTTAGTTTTCTTGTGCATGTGCTCATGCGTGAGTTGGCAATTACCATAGGGGAAGAATAGACATGCGCCCCTTCGAGTTAGGCCGCTAGCAACTCCCCTTTTTTCAGCGAGTATTGGCCCTTCTAGCATTTTTCCTTTCAGCCGGGTTGCGGTCTGCAGCCGGAACCGAAGGAGTTACTATGTTGGCGTGCCTCGCGATACTTCAGTTCGCTGTTGTTGGCTTAACCTTTGTAGGCGCAACCAGTTCACCTGGACGCCCTTGATTTTTGCGTCGGCATCCTCTTGTCGCATGCGCTTTGAGTTTTTGCTCTTGTCGGGTCGACAGCAGCCGTGCGTACGGAAGCCGGAACCGAAGAGGCTACTCTAGGCGCCGCGTGCAATATTATGGAGTCTATAGAAATCGTGGGGCTTAGGCCAGCCGGTGCAAAAATTCAGATGGTGCGTAAAATTGGGACGAAGTCCTTAGCGCTGCGCTAAGGCTCTCATTCTTGTTCACTTGTTACATAAAAAAGGGAAGATACATACACTTCTCTAAGTGTAAAATGGCCAGAGCAGGCTGGCATTCCATGGGCGCTCCGTTTCCTCGTCTGAGCGATCTGCCTTGTTCTTCATCGGCTGCTGCGTGACGATCAGGTAGTACGAGTTGTTGTGGAGTGCCCGGCTAACGATGAATGGTCCTTACCATGGCGGGGACAGCTTGTGCGTTCCTTTGGTGCTCTGGACAAGACGCAGCACCAGGTCTCCCTCGCGGAAAGAGGTGGGCCAGATCCGGCTGGCGTGGTATCGGTGCAGGTCTTGTTGGTAAATTACTGATCTGGACAGGGCTAAGTCGCGCGCCTCCTCGAGCAAGTCTACGCTGTCCTCCCTTGCCTCTTTGGCTTCCTGCTCCGTGTAGAGCTCTTTGCAAGGTGCATCGAACAGGATTTCTATGGGGAGAATGGCTTCTGCCCCATAGACGAGGAAGAACGGCGTGAAACCAGTTGAGCGATTGGGCGTGGTGCGTATGCTCCAGAGCACTGCTGGCAGCTCCTCTATCCAGCATCCAGGTGACCTGACGAGCGGTTCGATGAGCCTTGGCTTGATTCCAGCTAGTACCAAACCATTGGCGCGCTCGCATTGTTCGTTGGACTGTGGGTGTGCGACCGATGCCAGATCCAGGCGGATCCCTCTTTCCCCACAGAAACGAGCAAAAACTCCTTTCGCAAAGTTGGTTCCATTGCCAGTGATGATGATGTGGGGGTAGCCATACCAGATGATGATGTCTGTGAAGAATTTGATCACTGTCGCCCCATCTAGCTTCTTGATTGGCTTCGCCACTATCCACTTAGTGAACTTGTCCACGGCGACGAGCAGGTGCGTCATGCCAGATCGAGCTGTCTTGAATGGCCCAACCATGTCCAGGCCCCAGACTGCAAATGGCCAGGTGATCGGTATTGTCTTGAGTGCCACAGACGGTGTGTGCTTCAACTGACCAAATCGCTGGCAGCCGTTGCATGTCTTGACTGTTTCTTCGTCGTCCTTTAGCGCCGTTGGCCAATAGAAATCATGCCGAAGGGCCTTGGCCTCTATCTCCCTTGACGAGGCATGGTAGCCACATTCGCCCTGGTGTATGTCCGTTAAAAGCTTGGCTCCTTCCTCTCGACTGACGCATCGCTGGTAGATGCCTCCGATGTTGCGCTTGTACAACTCGTTGTTGATGATGGTGTAGGCGCTTGCCCTTCGTCGCACTTGTCGTGCTGCCACCTCTTCTGTTGGAAGTTCACCCTTGGCCAGGAAATCCATGAACGGCTTCGCCCAGTCGGGCGCCTCCCGTATGGTGTGCACAGTATATATGATGAACTTGATCTCCTCGTGGACGACCGGCTCCGGAGCGTCGGGAGGTCTAACGGGTGGAAGGGTGCCGACATTGACTGCGGGCTGTGGTGAGGCAATCCCCGGGTGCGGCGAGGAAGTCCCCGGGTGCGGTGAAGTAGTCCCCGGGTGCGGCGTGGCAGTCTCCGAGTGCGGCGCGGCGATCCCCGGGTGCGGCGCAACAGTCCCCGATTGCCGCGCGGCGATCCCCAGGTGCGGCGCGGCGATCACCGGGTGTGGGGCGGCACCGGCTGCTCTTGGATCTGCGTCGAGCACGATGGAGTCGGATTCTGGTGAGAGGACGATGGAGAGCTTGTGCAGGTGCTCGAGAGAAACTCCAGGCGGTATGGCTTGTCTCGTTGACCCGAACCTGGCCAAAGCGTCAGCGGCTTCGTTGTTGGCTCTGGGTACATGGTGAAACTCGCAGCCTTCAAAGCAAGCGCACAGCTGCTAGACGAAGAAACGGTAGAGGGCCATGTTCGCGTCCCTAGCGGCCCATTCGGCAGATACTTGTTCCACCACCAAGTCCGAATCTCCAAAGCATAGCACCATCTGAATGCCTATCTCCTTGGCCATTTTGAGCCCATGGATGAGCGCTTCGTACTCGGCGACGTTGTTGGAGGCTTTGAAGTGGATCTGGAAAACGTATTCCATCCGGTCGCCCTTGGGCGAGGTTATCACGATTCCAGCTCCAAGTCCTCCTCTCATTTTCGACCCGTCGAAGTGGAGCTTCGAGTAAGTTGAGTCTAGCACTGGGGGCATGTATTGTGTCTCCGCCCAATCGACGATGAAATCATCTAAAGCTTGCGACTTGATTGTTGTGCGTGGTTTGTATTGGATGTTTTGCGCGGCTAGCTCGATGGCCCATTTCGCCACACGGCCAGTGGCGTCTTTGTTGCCGATGATCTCCACGAGTGGGGCCAACGCGACCACCCGGATGGAATGCTCCTGGAAGTAGTGCTTGAGCTTCTTGGCAGCCATGTACACGACGTATACCAGCTTCTGGTACTGACGGTAGTTCTGCTTGGACAGCGAGCGCACCTCACTCAGGTAGTATACGGGGCGCTGGACCATCTGAGCCTTTCCTTCCTCTGGCCGCTCGACGACCAGTACCGCGCTGACCACTCTAATTGTGGTAGCGATGTACATCAGCATGGGTTCCTTTGTGGCTGGTGCCGCCAGGACAGGTGGAGAGGTGAGCATGCGCTTGAGGTCTCGGAAAGCTTCGTCTGCCTGAGCTGTCCAGACAAATTTCTCTGTCTTCTTCATCAGCTGGTATAGGGGGAGAGCCTTTTCTCCCAGCCGGCTAACGAACCAGCTGTGTAAAGCGAGGCACCCGGTGAACTTCTGTACGTCGCGCAGGTTCTGTGGCAGCTCCATGCGCTCGATGGCTCCGATCTTCTCCGGGTTCGCCTCGATTCCACGCTCGGAGACGAGGAAGCCCAGGAGCTTTCCGACTAGGACACCGAACATGCACTTCTCCGGATTCAGCTTGATCTGGAAACGGCGGAGGTTGTCGAATGTTTCCTTCAGATCCTAAAGGAGCATGTGCCGCTCCTTGGTCTTGATGACGACGTCATCGACGTAAGCGTGTACGTTCTTTCCAATCTGCGTCTTCATGCATTTCTACATGCAGCGCTATTAGGTTGCACCAGCGTTCTTTAATACGAAGGGCATGGTGGTGTAGTAGTATGCTCCATATGGGTTATGTACGAAGTCTTTATTTGGTCGGTTACACTGAGCTTGATCTGATGGTTGCCCGAGTAAGCGTCCAAAAAAGACAACAAATTGCACCCGGCAGTGGAGTCGATGACCTGATCTATTCGCGGCAGGGCGAAAGGATACTTCGGGAAGGCCTTGTTGAGACTAGTATAGTCGACGCGAATGTGCCATGTCTTGTTCTTCTTCAACACCAGCACCGGGTTGGCTAGCCATTCCGGGTGGAAAACTTCCATGATGAAACCGGCCGCAAGCAGCTGTGTGATCTCCTCACCAATGGTTCTTCTTTTTTCTTTTGCGAAGCGGCGTAAAGATTGTTTGACCGGCTTCGCATCCGGTCGAACATGAAGGGAGTGCTCGGCGAATTCCCTCGGGACACCTGGCATGTCTTTGGGTCACCATGCGAACATGTCCCGCCGGGAATATGTGGTAATTACCCACATGCCGCGGGTAACCATCTTCGTCATCCTCGCGGCGGTTGCGCCGTTCCCTATTATCCGGTACGCCTCTGGCTGGCGATGGAGGTGGTGGTGGGAGTCCACCAGCTTCGGCCATCTTCTTTGTCCAGCTGCATTGGCGCGTTGTATGGTTGGCGGGCTTATTGCCGCCGCTGTGAAACTTGCACGGCCTATCGAGCATGGACTCGATTGTGTACTTGGGCCGAGGCGGCCTGTCATCCGGTCTCTGCCTCCGGCTGCCTCCTGCAGCCGGATCCTCATGCATCACGGCTACCTGTTTGGTACCATACCGGCTAGCCGTCTGGTCATATTTCCTCTTGCCGTGGCGGTTGTCGTGACCATGCCGCCTGGGATGATGGTCGCCCGGCTGACGACGCTCCGCCTGCTTGTCCGTGACGATTTGGCCCTGGTCGTCCACCACGATGGGCTTATTCATTTCCGCATCCATGGTGGCGTACTTGTCTGCGACGGCCATGACCTGAGCCATAGTTTGCGGGTGTGCCCAGCTGAGTTTGTGCTTCAGCATGGTGCCGTCTCGGCAGCCGTTGGTGAAGAAGTCTATCGCCTGGTGTTCACGCACCCCTTCGCATGAATTGTGCATGCTGGTCCACCGGGTGAGGTAGGCGCGATTCGACTCGTCCTTGCCTTCCACGCAGAGGGCGAGCTCGCGAGGTTAACCCGGCCATTTGTATGTTCCGGTGAAGTTGCGGATGAACGCCTCTTCGAAGTCCATACACGCGTTGATGCTGTTGTCGGGGAGGCTGTTGAGCCACATCCTCGCCGAGTCGATGAGCTTGAGGGAGACGTAGTGGACGTCCAAGCGGAGGTTGCCATTGGTGATTCCCATCACGGTGGTGTAATCGACCAACCAATCCTCAGGCTTGACGGTCCCGTTGTAATTTGGCGTATCTGTTCGGAGCGAAAATCCTTTCGGGAACGGCTCGTTCTGGATGCGCGGGCCAAAACACTTTGGGCCAGCCGGACTTTCCTCCTCCAAGGTGCGTGACTGCACCAGAGGTCGATGTGCTCCCGCGCATCAGCTGGTTCTCGAGGACCAAGTCGGCCCTTCAAATGTGACGCAGGTGGGTCCTTGTTCGCGTCTGCTACCTCCTCTGGTGCTCGCGTCTTTTTCCCCTGGGAAGCTCCGCCTGCGCGACTAACGCTGGAAGCCGTGGCGTCACGGTTGTGACAGCCGCAGTTGCCATATTCGCCACGCGGGCGGCTGTTTTGCCCAACCCCTCCTGGAGAAGAGGCTTGCTGGTTCTTGCTTCCTCCATGCGCCGTTTGGTCCGCACCTTTGCGGACGACGATATC
Source organism: Avena atlantica (assembly GCA_910589765.1). Classification (NCBI taxonomy): domain Eukaryota; kingdom Viridiplantae; phylum Streptophyta; class Magnoliopsida; order Poales; family Poaceae; genus Avena; species Avena atlantica. The sequence continues at coordinate 246,151,210 of OU342738.1, read as the reverse complement.
GCGGGAGTTGCCCACCTGGCTGTGGATGCCCTCAGCCTGCTGCTTGTTAGCAGTGGCCACGAGGAGCTGCACGCGCTCCTGCTGGCGACGAAGTTCCTCGCCCTCCAAGTGCTTCAGCTCTGCGGCCGCTGCCTCGGCCGCCCTCATGTTCTTGGTGGGAGTGCTGTAAACGGGTCGCGCCACACCTGTATGTGAGTCGGCGGCGCGGTCCAGTTCTGATGCCAGGTCGCGCCCTCGGTGCTGGATCTTCGGGACGAAGCCATGGGCGGCGTTGTACTCATGCACGGTTGCGTTCAGCCGACGCTGGTTAGCCGCGACCTTGGTGGCTTCCTCCAGGAGCTTCTGGCATGTGGCTTCGAGCGTTGCCGCCGTAGCCGCTGGATCCGTCTCGACGACGACCGGAGCGCGTAGGTGCTGGATGGAGGCGGTGAGCGGGTCTTGCTCCGGCTCAGGCGTGGAGTTTTCTCCTCCTGCACGACGTTCTTGAGGTTGCCGATGGTTTTCGCGAGCGTTCACCATCATGACTTCGATGCAACTCCCCCCTGCGACTGGGACGCGGGCGAGGGGCACGTCGAGGATGGGGGTGACCACGCTGGGGAAACCCTCTGCAACAGTGGAGACGTAGACACGAATGTCCCCAAAATGCATGATGGAGCCACCGGCGGGGAAGGTGTTCCCAGAGAAACACGCTGCGTTGTTGAGGACGCAGTCGAAGGCACCGAGCGTGAGCACGAGGCCAGAGGCCACGCGTTCGCCGGCGACGAGCGGAAATCCCGTGCGGAAGATGATCCTGGCCGAAGCGCTGTGCCCCACGGTGGGCGCCAACTGTCGTGGTGTGGAACATGACAGAGCCATCGGGGATGGCAAAGAAGGGACACATGGATGCATTCGGTGGCTCACACAACGGGTCGGGCACGAGATGCACTGGAAACACAGAGACGTACCCAGGTTCGGGGCCCTCTTGGCGAGGTAACACCCCTACTCCTGCAAGATGAACTATGTATGGCAGCTCGATGCTCAGTACAAGTGCTCCTTGAGCTGTTTCCTTAGCTACTATCGAAGGCTAGAGGAAGATGGGAGCTAGATGCTAACACTTCTCTTCTTCTACCCTCGTTCTTCCTATTCTTCACCTTACCTAGAACCCTGGCTCTGCCCTCCCTTATATACTGGTCTGGGGGGCAGATTACAATTCGGGTCCTAGCGTTTACTGTTTGGATATGGGTTTACTGGGCAGGGCCGGCTGCAGGGCCCAGCCAGTGGGCCAGGACCCAGTCCGCCCTTCTTTTAGCGTCATCCTTCTCTTTAGCGGTCACCCGGGTTTCTTTTGGCGTGTCACCCTTGCTTTAACGGTCATCCGGAAAGCTTTTGCTAGTCCAGCCGACCGCCTTGCTTTATCTTTGTCTTGTAGCGCTGGTCATGATGGCATGCCAGCTTCCTTGATAACGAGGGAGAGCCAGAAGCATACCCCGCTTAGAGCGCCAGTCCTTCCGTGCTCTCCATCGAATCTGAGGTGAGCCGGGTCGGAACGGCCAACCGGCCGTTTCTTCTGGCCACCGGCTAGACGGGCCAACCGAAAAGGCTATAAGCCCAGCTGGGCTTGCTTGCCAGACGGTTAGAGCTGTGATTCTGGGAGGCCAGGCGGCCTGCATCTTCTGGAGCCGGCCTACTTATGCCTGGCTTTCCCCACCCGGGGGTTATCCCCCCGACACACTGTTACTTGTTTACTTGCTGCAAACCATTACCTTCCACACCATACGTTTAATCCTTTGTTACAGCAAACCGGTGAGCTTGACAACCTCACTGATTCATTGGGGCAAAGTCTTGAGTTTGTGTTGTGCAGGTGTCCGTGTTGCTTGCAACACCTGTGTGACGTTTCCTTCCTCCTACTAGTTCGATAACCTCGGTTTCTTACTGAGGGAAAACTTGTTGTTGTGCTCATCACGCCTTGCTCTTGGGGTTTCCAACGAAGCGTCCCACGACAGTGCTAGGCATCATCAAGCTTTTTCTGGCACCGTTGCCGGGGAGGCTAAGGACGTCTTCACTAGGGGAGTCCTTCACTTCCTTTCTCTCTACTTTTTTTTTAGTTTGCTTTGTTCCTTTTTCTTGGTTTTGTTTGCCTCTTTTCAAAAAACCCAAAAAAAATAGTCTAGTTTGGTTTGCTTGCTTTATCCAAAAAACACAAAAAATTAGTTCCTACTCTAGTTGCCACCTTGCTCTAGCTCACCATGTTGTTCCCCAAGTTTGCCCTGAAAGATCTTGTAATAGGTAGTGGCTCCATAATTGGGAAAGATAATATTGAAGAATTCTTTAATCATGTTAGCAAGCATGAGGATATTGATGATAGATCTATAGCAGAACTTGCTCCTAATTATGAGATTGCTGCAGCTTCTTTAGTTCATATGTTGGAGGCTAGGTTTGTTAGACTTAACCCCTTCATACAATTCTTGTTCTTAAAACTAAAAGAAGAAGAGAATGCTGAAAAGAGAGAATTCATCCTTGAAACTTTATTAAAAGAATTCCATGATGTTGTTAGGGAAGCCAAAAAGGCCTTTGACCGTTTCAATATGCTAGGCTCAAGTGTAGATGTTGTGGGTATTTCTGATAAAACTAAGCCTAGAGAAGAATTTAAGATACCCATACCCTTTAAGCTTGTTGGAATGCATGAAGCCTTTGAAAAGAATTTTGATTGGATTGCTCCTAAATATCTTTTTGATGAAAGTAGTAGACCAAAGAGAGATGAGAAGGGATCCTACAAAACCCATTTGGATGAGACACCTTTCATAATTGAAGATTTTGCAAGTATTGATGTTAATGCTTCCTCATTTGAAAATACTTGATTCTTCTTGCTTCTTGTGCCTAACTTAAAGGCGTTAAAGAAAAGTACTTATTAGGAGATAACCCAAGTGTTTACTTGAGTCTTGGAAGTTATTACTTCAGTAATGACCTCCCCTTATCCTTTTTGTTTGATTTTTTATGCCAAGAATGGCCTCTAATGAGAGGGAAGTAAGATTTGGGGAGTTGCTGTCCCGAAACAGATTTCTATCCTCCACCAAAATAATTCGTGAGGAGTCTGTGTAACTCGGATTGAGATGAAAATTTATGAATACATCCCCCAGTATGTTAGCTAACTTTAGTTAGTTCAACACTTTTCGATTGGAACAACAAAAGATTTTCGAAAAAATCGGTTTCTACCTGCTGGTCTGTTTTGACAGATTTCTGCCATTATTTGCATTTGCTTCTTATTGATTCCTTTTTTTAGTTCTCTTTAGGTGAATTGAGCTTTTTGAAGGAGTTTCTACAGTAGCATATGTTTTTAGTGAAAAGCCTTGCTGTTCCAAAGCTTTGCTAGAGGTATAATATCTTTTGAATAAACTAATGTTGCTAATGAAGATTGTGTGATGTTTTGTATGAAAGAAAAATTTCAGGAGATTGATTGGATCTGCCTCCCGACCTTCACCGACGTGCCCTCATCGCAGAGGGCCTGGACGACGAAGAGCATAGGCGCGGTGACGTATCTCGATCGGATGGCCGCCCGGGTGGAGACGATGGTGGTGACGAAGAGGCTCACCGCCCGGGACATGAACTTGTCGTGGATGGTGTGTCGTGTGCTTCCGATGCAGAAGCGGTCGCACAAGATGTGCCATCTATCGACCACGAACGATCCGACGAGGACGTCGCGGAAGGATGTGCCCATCCAGGACCTGCGGAACTAGATCTCCATGATCTCAAAGTTCCGCATCGAGGCCAACTGGGCGTACTCCTGCCCCCCGTACCATCGGGGCCGCCTACCGCCGTCGGTAAGTTTTTCTGGTTACTTTGCGCCTTGCCTCTTGTATTTTGCTAGCTTGCCTTGGGTGCCTTATGCCACCCTGTTTGATTAGTTGTTCACGGCACAGCTGGCCGAAGATGGCATGTGTGACTTCCCGCTTCCGTCCTTCTTGGAGGATATGAAGTTGAAGAAGTACCCCTAGACGGAGCCCGAAGGGTTTCCCTGTTGGAATTATGCCCTAGAGGCAATAATAAAGATGTTATTATTATAATTCTTGTTCATGATAATGTTTATATTCCATGCTAGAATTGTATTAAGCGGAAACTTTAATACTTGTGTGGTTTGTGAACAACACCGTGTCCCTAGTACGCCTCTATGGAATAGCTCATTGATTAATGATGGTTAAGGTTTCCTAACCATGGACATGAGTTGTCGATTAATAATGAGATCATATCATTGGGAGATTGATATGGTGGACAGACCCAAACTAAGCGAAGCAATTAGATCGTGTCATCGTGTTCGTCTTTGTGAAGCTTTTCTTATGTCAAATATTGTATTCCTTAGACCATGAGATAATACAACTCCCTGGCATCGGAAGAAAGCTTTGAGGTCATCAAACGTCATCGTATGAGAGGGTGATCATAAAGGTGTCTCTCAGGCGATCGGAAAGTGCCTGTTGGGTTGTATGTATCGAGATGGAATTTGTCCCTCCCAAGTCGGAGAGATATACTTCGGGCCCACTCGGTAATCGATATCAACACCGCTTGCAAGCATGCGGTTAAGGAGTTAATCACAAAGTGATATCGGATTACGGAACGAGTAAAGTACTTGTTGTGAACGAGATTGAACTAGGTATGACGGTACCGACGATCTAATCTCGGGCAAGTAAAATATCGCAAGACGAAGGGAATATATATATGGGATTGATTGAATCCTGGCATCGTGGTTCATCCGATATGATCATCGATGAATGTGTGGGAGTCAATATGGGTTTCCAGACCCCGCTGTTGATTATTGATAGAAGATCATGTCTGCATATTCTCGAACCCACAGGGTCACACACTTAACGTGTCTTGATGCTAGGATAGATTGGATAATTGGTTTATGAGTTTTTTTTCGGAGTCTCGGATGGGATCCGGGACATCACGAGAGGTTCCGGAGTGGTCCGGAGAATAAGATTCATATAAGGCAGTGCAGTTTTTGGAGTTCGGAATTGTTCCGGGTTAATCGGTATTGTACCGGAAGCTTCTAGAACCTTCCGGAAGGGGACCAACGTGGCCACACCTTCCGGGAGGGGGCATGGTCCTATGAGGGAGTGCCCTGGCCGCATTGGGCCAGGGGCACAAGGCCCCATAGGGCCCAGCCGGCCTAGAGAGGTTTAAACTCTAGATAGAGCTTCTAGAAGGGGGGGTTTCCTTGCCCCCCACTCTTCCTCCTTGGGGCCGCCGGCCCTAGCTTGGGGGAGGGGCTAGGGCTGCGCCCACCCCTCTATAAATAGAGGGCAGGGGGCGCACCAACCCCACACACCTTCCCCTCCAAACCTAGCTGCCCTGCTGCCCTCCTCTCTCCCTCCCAACTGTTTGTAGGCGAAGCCCTGCTGCAGAAATTCTCCACCATATACACCACGCCGTCTTGTTGTAGATACAATCCGTCTCTCCACCATACTTGCTAGTCCGAGGAAGGAGGAGACGTCGAGGTGCTGCATGTGTGCATCTCACGGAGGCGCCGCCACTTGTGGTGCTAGATCGGATCGGATCGCGAGGAGGAGAAGCGAGTACGACTACATCACCCACGTTCCGACGAACGTTCCGCTGTGCGAATCTTCAAGGGTATGAAGATCTAATCCAATCTCTCTCGTTGTTTGCATCTCCTAGATTAGATCTTGGCTTTCCCTCTGTTCGCATCCGTAGAAAATTTTGATTTACTATGCCGCGAAACCCTCAGTGGTATCAGAGCTAGATCTATGCGTAGATGTGTTTCACGAGTAGAACGCAACATGGTTGTTGCGGGCATTGATGTTTTCTGTTGCAAGCCTCTTGTTTGTGTTCTTCTTATGGCGCGGGATAGTGAGATTGAAGCGGTCCAGGCCAACCTTACGCGACGTCGTTCGCGAGACCGGCTCCGCACTTGACGTGTGGCTTGTTCCACACACGCGGCTGGTGGATGCCTGTTTCTCTCACTATAGTTGTCATGGGATTTACACCGGAGTTTGGCAACCATAATATCACCGTTGTGGCTTTCCGTAGGTAAGAATCATTCTTAGCTTGCTACTCCCATAAGCCACGTAAAACATGCAACAACAAAGTAGAGGCGTCTAACTTGTTTTTGCAGGGAGTGTTTTCTGTGATATGGTATGGCCCAAGATGTGATGTGTATAATGTATGCGATGATCATGTTTTGTAATGTTTCACGACTTGCATGTCGATGAGTACACAACCGGCAGGAGCCATATGGTTGTCTTTATAATTGTGTATGACCTGTGTGTCAACTTCTTATACGCCATGTAATAGTTTCACTTCATCGCTAAGTAGTTAGCAATAGTTGTAGTTGCTATTCGTGGTGGAGGCAATCATGGTGGAGTGATGGAGATCATGCCGGCACGCACAAGATGGAGATCATTGCGCGAAGATTGGCTATACCATGTCACATAAAGTTATATGCATGTGATGTTTATCCTTTTATGTATCTTATTATGCTTAGATTGCGACGGTAGCATTATAAGATGATTCCTCACTTAAAGATCAAGATAAAACTGTGTTCTCCCCATGTATGCACCGTTGCGAAAGTTCGTCGTGTCCAAGCATCACGTGATGATCGGGTGCTATAGACTCTACGCTCACATACAACGGGTGCAAGCCAGTTTTGCACACGCGGAAATACTTGGGTTTTACTTGACGAGCCTAGCATGTACAGACATGGCCTCGGAACACATGAACCGAAAGGTTAAGCATGAGTCATATGAATGATATGATCGACACTTCGTTGTCCACCATTGAAACCACATCTCTTCTCGTGAAGATCGGATTAGGTGTGGTGAATTTGGATCGTGTTCACTAAACAACTTGAGGGATGTTGAATTTAGTGGGAGTTCATCTAGTAATTTGATTAAAAGTTGAACTAGTTATCATGAACATAGTCTAATTTGTACTTGCAAATACTGTAGATCACATGGCTAAGTCCAACTTCAACTTCAACGTTTTTGCTGAGAAGGAAAAGCTTAGAAACAATGGGTCTAACTTCACCAATTGGTTCTGCAATCTAAGAATCATTCTCTCTGGCAGTCAAAAGGACTATGTCCTTGGGAAAGAGTTAGGTGACCCCCCTGCTACAACTGCGACGGCTGATGAGAAAGCTATCTATCAGTCGCGCAAAGATGATTATGGTGTGATTAAGAGAACCATGTTGTTTGCTATGGAATCGGATCTTCAAAATCATTTTGAAGAATATCCCGGGCCCTTTGAGATTCTCGAGGATCTGAAAAACATGTTTCAGACTCAGGCCCGTTCTGAGAGATATGAGATCTCTGAGAAGTTCTTTAACTGCAAGATGGAGGAAGGGAGTTCTGTTAGTGAGCACGCCATAAAGATGTCGGGCTACACTCAACGCCTTGAGCAACTGGAATGCGTGATTCCAGAGGAGCTCAAGATTGACAGGGTTCTGCAATCACTCCCTCCCAGCTACAAAAGTTTTGTAGTGACTCACAATCAGATTGGTTCCACTGATACGATCACCGAGCTCTTCGCAAAGTTGAAGGCTGCGGAGGTGGACATCAAAAAGGATAATCATGTGTTGATGGTCAACAAGCCCTCCTTTAAGAAAGGTAAGGGTGCAAAGAAGCCCTTCAAGAAAGGCGGCGGCAAGCGCGTTGCCCCTGCTGAGAAGAAGCTCAAGTCTGGTCCCAAGCCGGACACTGAGTGCTTCTATTGCAAGGACAAGGGTCACTGGAAGCGCAACTGTCCGAAGTACTTAGCGGACAAGAAGGCTGGCACCATCAAAGGTATATTTGATATACATGTTATTGATGTTTTCCTTACTAGCCCTCGTTGTAGTGCCTGGGTATTTGATACTGGTTCAGTTACTAATATTTGTAACTCGAAACAGGAGCTACGGAATAGACGGCGGCTTGCGAGGGATGAGGTGACGATGCGCGTTGGCAACAGATCAAGAGTTGATGTGATGGCCGTCGGCACGCTCTCCTTACTTTTACCTTCGGGATTAGTTTTAAACCTTAATAAATGTTATTATGTGCCTGCATTGAGCATGAACATTATTTCTGGATCGTGTTTATTGCAAGACGGTTATTCATTTAAATCGGAGAATAATGGTTGTTCTATTTATATGAGTAACATCTTTTATGGTCATGCACCTATTGTGAATGGTTTATTTCTTCTAAATCTTGAAAGGGATGAAACACACATCCATAACATTGAGGCTAAGAGATGCAAAGTAGATAGTGATAATACTACTTATTTGTGGCACTGTCGTCTAGGTCATATTGGAGTAAAGCGCATGAAGAAACTCCATTCTGATGGACTTTTGGAGTCTCTTGATTTTGAATCATTTGACACATGTGAACCATGCCTCATGGGCAAGATGATCAAAACCCCGTTCTCCGGAATGATGGAGCGAGCAACGGACTTGTTGGAAATCATACGTACCGATGTATGCGGACCGATGAGTGTTTCGACGCGCGGTGGATATCGCTATTTTCTCACTTTTACCGATGACTTAAGTAGATATGGGTATATTTATTTAATGAAACATAAATCTGAAACATTTGAAAAGTTCAAAGAATTTCAGAATGAAGTGGAGAACCATCGTAACAGAAAGATTAAATTTCTACGATCCGATCGTGGAGGTGAATATTTGAGTTATGATTTTCTCACGCATCTTAAAGCAAGCGGAATCGTTTCGCAACTCACGCCACCCGGAACGCCATAGCGCAATGGTGTGTCTGAACGCCGGAATCGAACCCTATTAGATATGGTCCGATCAATGATGTCTCTTACTGATTTGCCGTTATCATTTTGGGGTTATGCATTAGAAACCGCTGCATTCACTTTAAATAGGGCACCATATAAATCCGTTGAGACGACAGTGTATGAACTGTGGTTTGGTGCTAAACCTAAGTTGTCGTTTCTTAAAGTTTGGGGATGCGAAGCTTACGTCAAGAAATTGATGCCGGACAAGCTCGAACCCAAAGCGGAGAAATGCGTCTTCATAGGATACCCTAAGGAAACTATTGGGTATACCTTCTATCACAGAACCGAAGGCAAAGTGTTTGTCGCAAAGAACAGTTCCTTTCTTGAGAAGGAGTTTCTCTCGAAAGAAGTGAGTGGGAGGAAAGTAGAGCTAGACGAGGTTGTTAAACCTTCTCTTGAATTGGAGAGTAGCGCAGCACCTGAAATTGTTCCAGTGCCGCCTGCACCAACAATAGAGGAAGCTAATGACAAGGATCATGAAGCTTCGGACGATGCTGCTACTAAACGTTGTAGGTCGACAAGGTCGCATGCCCCTCCTGAGTGGTACGGCAAACCTGTCTTGACTGTCTTGTTGGTAGAAGACAGTGAACCTACGAACTATGAGGAAGCGATGATGAGCCCAGACTCTGAGTAATGGCTAGAAGCCATGAAATCCGAATTGGGATCCATGAGCGAAAACCAAGTATGGACTTTGGTAGACCCTCCTAGCGACCTAAAGGCCGTTGAGTGCAAATGGATATTCAAGAAGAAAATGGACGCGGATGGTAATGTTACCGTCTATAAAGCACGGCTTATCGCGAAAGGTTTTCGACAAGTTCAAGGTGTTTACTACGATGAGACTTTCTCTCCCGCAGCAATGTTTAAGTCCATTCGGATTTTATTAGCAATTGCTGCGTTTCATGATTATGAAATATGGCAGATGGATGTCAAGACTGCGTTCCTCAATGGTAACATTGATGAAGAGTTGTATATGATGCAACCCGAAGGTTTTGTCGATCCTAAGGATGCTGATAAAGTGTGCAAGCTTGAGCGTTCCATTTATGGACTGAAGCAAGCATCTCGGAGTTGGAACCTTCGTTTTGATCAAGTGATCAAGAGCTTTGGATTTGTTCCAAATTGCTACGAAGCTTGTATCTACAAGAAAGTGAGTGGGAGCTCGGTGACATTTCTGGTACTATATGTGGATGACATATTGATTATTGGAAATGACATTAACATGCTTAACGATGTGAAGAGTTATTTGAACAAGTGTTTTTCAATGAAAGACCTAGGTGAAGCTGCTTATATATTAGGCATCAAAATCTATAGAGATAGACAAAGACGCCTGATAGCTTTAAGCCAGAGTACATACCTAGACAAAGTTCTGAAAAGGTTCAGAATGGATAAGGCAAAGAAAGGTTCAGTGCCTATGTTGTCAGGTAAGACATTGAGCAAGGCTCAGTGTCCAGCTACGGTAAATGATAGGGAAGCTATGAGCAAAGTGCCTTATGCCTCGGCCATAGGTTCTATCATGTATGCCATGCTGTGTACTAGACCGGATGTGTCCAATGCTCTTAGTTTGACGAGCAGATATCAAAGTGATCCAGGAGTGGAACACTGGACAGCCGTGAAGAACATCCTAAAGTACCTAAATAGAACTAAAGAAATGTTCTTAGTCTATGGGGGTGAAGAACAGCTCGTCATAAAAGGTTACGTCGACGCTAGCTTCGACACCGACAAGGATGATTCTAAATCTCAGACAGGATACGTTTATATTTTGAATGGAGGAGCTGTGAGCTGGAGAAGCTACAAGCAAAGCGTGATCGCGGGATCTACAGTAGAAGCGGAATACATGGCTGCTGCAGAAGTGTCAAGTGAAGGAGTTTGGATCAGAAACTTCATCACTGAGCTTGGGGTGGTTCCAAGTGCATTGGACCCACTGGAGATATTGTGTGACAACACTGGCGCCATAGCACTCGCTAAGGAACCAAGATATCATCCAAAGACCAAGCATATCAACCGCAAGTTTCATATAATCCGAGATTATATAGAAGATGGAGATCTGAAGATTAGCAAAGTACATACAGATCTGAATGTCGCAGATCCATTTACTAAACCTCTTCCACGTGTAAAACATGATCAACACCTCAGTGCCATGGGTGTGAGATTGTTGCCAAATTTAAACTAGATTATTGACTCTAGTGCAAGTGCGAGACTGTTGGAATTATGCCCTAGAGGCAATAATAAAGATGTTATTATTATAATTCTTGTTCATGATAATGTTTATATTCCATGCTAGAATTGTATTAAGCGGAAACTTTAATACTTGTGTGGTTTGTGAACAACACCGTGTCCCTAGTACGCCTCTATGGACTAGCTCATTGATTAATGATGGTTAAGATTTCCTAACCATGGACATGAGTTGTCGATTAATAATGAGATCATATCATTGGGAGAATGATATGGTGGACAGACCCAAACTAAGCGAAGCAATTAGATCGTGTCATCGTGTTCGTCTTTGCGAAGCTTTTCTTATGTCAAATATTGTATTCCTTAGACCATGAGATAATACAAATCCCTGGCATCGGAAGAAAGCTTTGAGGTCATCAAACGTCATCCTATGAGAGGGTGATCATAAAGGTGTCTCTCAGGCGATCGGAAAGTGCCTGTTGGGTTGTATGTATCGAGATGGAATTTGTCCCTCCCAAGTCGGAGAGATATACTTCGGGCCCACTCAGTAATCGATATCAACACCGCTTGCAAGCATGTGGTTAAGGAGTTAATCACAAAGTGATATCGGATTACGGAATGAGTAAAGTACTTGCTGTGAACGAGATTGAACTAGGTATGACGGTACCGACGATCGAATCTCGGGCAAGTAAAATATCGCAAGACGAAGGGAATATATATATGGGATTGAATGAATCCTGGCATCGTGGTTCATCCGATATGATCATCGATGAATGTGTGGGAGTCAATATGGGTTTCCAGACCCCGCTGTTGATTATTGATAGAAGATCATGTCTGCATATTCTCGAACCCGCAGGGTCACACACTTAACGTGTCTCGACGCTAGGATAGATTGGATAATTGGTTTATGAGTTTTTGTTCGGATTCTCGGATGGGATCCGGGACATCACGAGAGGTTCCGGAGTGGTCCGAAGAATAAGATTCATATAAGGCAGTGCAGTTTTTGGAGTTCGGAATTGTTCCGGGTTAATCGGTATTGTACCGGCAGCTTCTAGAACATTCCGGAAGGGGACCAACATGGCCACACATTCCGGGAGGGGGCATGGGCCTATGAGGGAGTGCCCTGGCCGCATTGGGCCAGGGGCACAAGGCCCCATAGGGCCCAGCCGGCCTAGAGAGGTTTAAACTCTAGATAGAGCTTCTAGAAGGGGGGTTTCCTTGCCCCCCACTCTTCCTCCTTGGGGCCGCCGGCCCTGGCTTGGGGGAGGGGATAGGGCTGCGCCCACCCCTCTATAAATAGAGGGCAGGGGCGCACCAACCCCACACACCTTCCCCTCCAACCCTAGCTTCCCTTCTGCCCTCCTCTCTCCCTCCCGACTGTTTGTAGGCGAAGCCCTGCTGCAGAAATTCTCCACCATATACACCACGCCGTCGTGTTGTAGATCCAATCCGTCTCTCCACCATACTTGCTGGTCCGAGGAAGGAGGAGACGTCGAGGTGCTGCACGTGTGCATCTCACGGAGGCACCGCCACTTGTGGTGCTAGATCGGATCGCATCGCGAGGAGGAGAAGCGAGTACGACTACATCACCCACGTTCCGACGAACGTTCCGCTGTGCGAATCTTCAAGGGTATGAAGATCTAATCCAATCTCTCTCGTTGTTTGCATTTCCTAGATTAGATCTTGGCTTTCCCTCTGTTCGCATCCGTAGAAAATTTTGATTTACTATGCCGCGAAACCCTTCATTCCCGTCCGGGCGGACGATGGCCCCCCCGGATCCTCATGGTAGGTTGCTGTTCACAGCATTTTCTTTCACCTTTGATCTTGAGGTTATGGTCTTTACTCTTTAATTGTTCTGCAGTCGATGTCACCAACGAGGAGGGTCCGCGAGAAAGACCCGCGGCGAGAGCCTGGGGAAAGAGGGCGGCACCTGTTGCCGCTCTCGTTCAAGTTGAGACGAAAAAGACACGCCGAGGGCGTCAAGTTGTTGCTCCACCCTCTGTCGCCGGGTTAGTATCTCTCTTGCCCTTTCTTGCCACTCTGCGGTTTTGCTGGCTCCTCCTTTGACTCTTTCTGCTTTGCAGCGAAGCCATGGAACTTGGCGACGGAGGTGCCGCCGTCATGCCTCCTCCACCTCCTCCTCCGATTGAAGAGGTGGCGAGGACGCCGACTGCGCCCGCACCGGCTGTGTATGGCCCGGCTGCGGCCAGCCCGGCTGCATCGGTCTTGCCCTCTCCGCCCAGGGCGTCTGAGGGCTCTCCGACCACGGGGCTGCTGCACCAGGACCCTGCGTCTTCGCGGTTGGGCCAGCTGTTTGCGGCTGCGCAGGACCTAGAGACCCCCCTCCCTCTCCTAAGGGCTGGTGTGAACCCGGCTTGGAGCGATGCTCCGAGCAGTTCCGCCAGGCCCATCAGCACGGAGGTGACGGAGGGAGCGGAGGCTGCGCAGGCGGCTGCGGCGGATGCCGGTCAGCCGGCTGGGAGGGAGATGGTGGTGGCTTCGCCTTCGGGTGTAGCTGTCGACGATGACGAGGTTGTCGTCACCGGCTCGAGGCCAGCTCCGGCTGTGCTGATGCAGGCTGCAATCCTTGCCCAGCTCTCCGTCTCGGCACCCGTCGCGCTCAACCAGGTTCGCCACCTGGTTGAAGAAATGGAACAGGGCCTTGGCGAGGCCAAAAAATTATCAGTTTTGATGGAGGTGAGTCGTTGCCCTTCGAACGTTTTCCGCTGTTTCGTCCGGCGTGTTCCTCTGTTGCTTATTTTCTTTCTTGCCGCGGAAAGTGTTTATGGAGTCGGTGAGGAACACCAGGGACCTTGGCCGTAAGATTGCTTCTTCAGATCTGTCTTGGCGATTGGCTCCCTTTTCCCGCTTTTTGTTGACCATCGGTTATCCTCCTACAGCCATGATCCAGGACAAGGAGAAGGAGCTGGAGCGCCTCAAGGCTGAGGTTGCCCGGCTGGAGGAGTCGAACAAAACGAGACAAGCGCAGTTTGACGAGCTCGCCGCGGCCAAACACCAGCTTGAGGTTAGCATTGAGCGGGGCAAGAAGACGGCTGATATCCGGGCGGAGGCGCTGAAGAACTTTGAGACGATCTGCGCCCAGCAAGGGGAGACAATTCAGTCTCTTCGCCACAGGGAGGAGGAGCTCAATCAGCACCTCTAGAACATCTCAGTGATGGTCATCAGTAAGTTTTCAGCTACTCTCTTTCATTGCGCCGTGACTTGCTTGATCTTGTTTGTTTATTATTCTTTGTGTCTGGATACAGCTCACTGTCCTGAGGCGACCGAGATGGCCACGGAGAAGCTGCCGCTGGAGGAGGTTGGTCGTGACCTGACCGCCCTCGACCTGGTCAAGGTGGTGGAGGAGGAGAGCAATGGCTTGTGCGCCGTTTGCAATGATCATTTCCACTACATCTGGCCGGACGCGGGTCTGGTTGTTCATGACATGGCCATCCTGGCCGTGGCGCTGTCCAAGGGCATCGACGTGCTGGAGGTGCATAAGGAGTGGGCTACTCGAGGCGGTATGGAGATGGCCCTTGCAATGGTGAAGTCATGGTATCCTGGCATCGACCTGAGCGTGATCAACCGCGGCTTCCGCCTCGCGACGACTTACGATGGTTTTCGCGAGAGCCTTCCTGCGCTCTAGGCCTCCGGGGTGAAGATCGGCACCTATGTGGACCTTGAGCGTGACTTCAGTGCCCCCGGAGAGCCACGGTCATTCCACTGGGAGCCGGCACCTTGGAATCCCATCGACGTAGCCTCCGGCAGCCAGCCTCCTCCTGCTGACGTCGGCGCCGCCCCTGCTGATCCAGCCATCGCTCCTTCGACTTCGCAAGCTCCTGACTCTTGATCCCCGGGATGCCGAGTGTATTTGTTAAAACTGTTACTCTGATGTGCTACACTTTGGCTGACTTTTGTCGCCGATCTTTTGATCTGTGTCGAGCCTTTGTGCTCCGCGTTATGGCTTGGTGCCTTCTGCTAATCTTTGTTTGTGTCTTCGTCAATGGCAGTCTTTTATGCTCGTGCCGGCCGTGATATCCACCCGGGGTCGAGCTCTTTTTGCCGCCTTGACTTTGGATTTTGGGTGCGCGGGAGCGCGTCCACTGGGTGTAGTGCCCGAGGTTCGGGCCGGCTGGGTTGCCAGCCGGAGCGATGCTCCTTTGGCTACCCTGACTTGAGTTTGTGGGTGCGCGGGAGCGTGTCCACTAGGTGTAGTCCCCGAGGTTCGGGCCGGCTGGGCTAGCCAGCCGGGCAAAGCTCTTTTGGCTACCTTGACTTGAGTTTGTGGGTGCGCGGGAGCGCGTCCACTGGGTGTAGTCCCCGAGGTTCAGGCCGGCTGGGGTGGCCAGCCGGGGGGCGAAGCTCTTTTGGATAACTTGACTTGAGTTTGTGGGTGCGCGGGAGCACTGGGTGTAGTCCTCGAGACTCGGGCCGGCTGGGATAGCCAGCCGGGGCGAAGCTCTTTTGGATACCTTGACTTGAGTTTGTGGGTGCGCGGGAGCGCGTGCACTGGGTGTAGTCCCCGAGGTTCGGGCCGGCTAGGGTAGCCAACCGGGGCGAAGCTCCCTTGCCACTTTGTTTCCTTCCAACTTGTGCCTCGGGTCGTGCAAGACAAAGCGTTGCTTTGGGTTAGTTTTCTTGTACATGTGCTCATGCGTGAGTTGGCAATTACCATAGGGGAAGAATAGACATGCGCCCCTTCGAGTTAGGGCGCTAGCAACTCCCCTTTTCTCAGCGAGTATTGGCCCTTCTAGCATTTTTCCTTGCCGGCCGTCAGCCGGGTTACGGTCTGCAGCCGGAACCGAAGGAGTTACTATGTTGGCGTGCCTCGCGATACTTCGGTTCGCTGTTGTTGGCTTAACCTTTGTAGGGCGCAACCAATTCACCTGGACGCCCTTGATTTTTGCGTCGGCATCCTCTTCCCGCATGCGCTTTGAGTTTTTGCTCTTGCCGGGTCGACAGCCGCCGTGCGTACGGAAGCCGGAACCGAAGAGGCTACTCTAGGCGCCGCGTGCAATATTATGTCGTCTATAGAAATCGTGGGGCCTAGGCCAGCCGGTGCAAAAATGCAGATGGTGCGTAGAATTGGGACAAAGTCCTTAGCGCTGCGCTAAGGCTCTCATTCTTGTTCACTTTTTACATAAAAAAGGGATGATACATACACTTCTCTAAGTGTAAAATGGCCAGAGCAGGCTGGCATTCCATGGGCGCTCCGTTTCCTCGTCTGAGCGATCTGCCTTGTTCTTCATCGGCTGTTGCGTGTCGATCAGGTAGTACGAGTTGTTGTGGAGTGCCCGGCTAACGATGAATGGTCCTTACCATGGCGGGGACAGCTTGTGCGTTCCTTTGGTGCTCTGGACAAGGCGCAGCACCAGGTCTCCCTCGCGGAAAGAGGTGGGCCAGATCCGGCTGGCGTGGTATCGGTGCAGGTCTTGTTGGTAAATTGCTGATCTGGACAGGGCTAACTCGCGCGCCTCCTCGAGCAAGTCTACGCTATCCTCCCTTGCCTCCTTGGCTTCCTGCTCCGTGTAGAGCTCTTTGCGAGGTGCATCGAACTAGATTTCTGTGGGGAGAATGGCTTCTGCCCCATAGACGAGGAAGAACGGCGTGAAACCAGTTGAGCGATTGGGCGTGGTGCGTATGCTCCAGAGCACTGCTGGCAGCTCCTCTATCCAGCATCCAGGTGACCTGACGAGCGGTTCGATGAGCCTTGGCTTGATTCCAGCTAGTACCAAACCATTGGCGCGCTCGCATTGTTCGTTGGACTATGGGTGTGCGACCGATGCCAGATCCAGGCGGATCCCTTTTTCCCCACAGAAACGAGCAAAAACTCCTTTCACAAAGTTGGTTCCATTGCCAGTGATGATGATGTGGGGGTAGCCGTACCAGATGATGATGTCTGTGAAGAATTTGATCACCGTCGCCCCATCTAGCTTCTTGATTGGCTTCGCCACTATCCACTTAGTGAACTTGTCCACGGCGACGAGCAGGTGCGTCATGCCAGATCGAGCTGTCTTGAATGTCCCAACCATGTCCAGGCCCCAGACTGCAAATGGCCAGGTGATCGGTATTGTCTTGATTGCCACAGACGGCGTGTGCTTCAACTGACCAAATCGCTGGCAGCCGTTGCATGTCTTGACTGTTTCTTCGTCGTCCTTCAGCGCCGTTGGCCAATAGAAATCATGTCGAAGGGCCTTGGCCGCTATCTCCCTTGACGTGGCATGGTAGCCACATTCGCCCTGGTGTATGTCCGTTAAAAGCTTGGCTCCTTCCTCTCGACTGACGCATCGCTGGTAGATGCCTCCGATGTTGCGCTTGTACAACTCATTGTTGATGATGGTGTAGGCGCTTGCCCTTCGACGCACTTGTCGTGCTGCCACCTCTTCTGTTGGAAGTTCACCCTTGGCCAGGAAATCCATGAACGGCTTCGCCCAGTCGGGCGCCTCCCGTATGGTGTGCACAGTCTATATGATGAACTTGATCTCCTCGCGGACGACCGACTCCGGAGCGTCGGGAGGTCTAATGGGTGGAAGGGTGCCGACATTGACCGCGGGCTGTGGTGAGGCAGTCCCCGGGTGCGGCGAGGAAGTCCCCGGGTGCGGTGAAGTAGTCCTCGAGTGCAGCGTGGCAGTCCCCGAGTGCGGCGCGGCGATCCCTGGGTGCGGCGCGGCAGTCCCCGGGTGCCGCGCGGCGATCCCCAGGTGCGGCGCGGCGATCCCCGGGTGTGGGGCGGCACCGGCTGCTCTTGGA
The DNA here is from genome assembly GCA_910589765.1 of Avena atlantica. NCBI lineage: Eukaryota > Viridiplantae > Streptophyta > Magnoliopsida > Poales > Poaceae > Avena > Avena atlantica. The sequence goes on along the minus strand of OU342738.1, from coordinate 246,133,540 downwards.
TCTGCGTCGAGCACGATGGAGTCGGATTCTGGTGAGGGGACGATGGAGGGCTTGCGCAGGTGCTCGAGAGAAACTCCAGGCGGTATGGCTTGTCTCGTTGATCCGAACCTGGCCAAAGCGTCAGCGGCTTCGTTGCTGGCGCTGGGTACATGGTGAAACTCGCAGCCTTCGAAGCAAGCGCACAACTGCTAGACGAAGAAACGGTAGAGGGCCATGTTCGCGTCCCTAGCGGCCCATTCGCCAGATACTTGTTGCACCACCAAGTCCGAATCTCCAAAGCATAACAATATCTAAATGCCTATCTCCTTGGCCATTTTGAGACCATGGATGAGCGCTTCGTACTCGGCGACGTTGTTGGAGGCTTTGATGTGGATCTGGAGAACGTATTCCAGCCGGTCGCCCTTGGGCGAGGTTATCACGATTCCGGCTCCAAGTCCTCCTCTCATTTTCGACACGTCGAAGTGTAGCTTCCAGTAAGTTGAGTCCAGCACTGGGGGCATGTATTGTGTCTCCGCCCAATCGACGATGAAATCATCTAAAGCTTGCGACTTGATTGTTGTGCGCGGTATGTATTTGATGTTTTGCGCGGCTAGCTCGATGGCCCATTTCGCCACACGGCTAGTGGCGTCTTTGTTGCCGATGATCTCCACGAGTGGGGCCAACGCGACCACCCGGATGGAATGCTCCTGGAAGTAGTGCTTGAGCTTCTTGGCAGCCATGTACACGACGTATACCAGCTTCTGGTAGTGAGGGTAGTTCTGCTTGGAAAGCGAGCGCACCTCACTCAGGTAGTATACGGGGCGCTGGACCATCTGAGCCTTTCCTTCCTATGGCCGCTCGACGACCAGTACCACGCTGACCACTCTAATTGTGGCAGCGATGTATATCAGCATGGGTTCCTTTGTGGCTGGTGCCGCCAGGACAGGTGGAGAGGTGAGCATGCGCTTGAGGTCTCGGAAAGCTTCGGCTGCCTGAGCTGTCCAGACAAATTTCTCTGTCTTCTTCATCAGCTGGTATAGGGGGAGAGCCTTTTCTCCCAGCCGGCTAACGAACCGGCTATGTGAAGCGAGGCACCCGGTGAACTTCTGTACGTCGCGCAGGTTATGTGGCAGCTCCATGCGCTCGATGGCTCCGATCTTCTCCGGGTTCGCCTCGATTCCACGCTCGGAGACGAGGAAGCCCAGGAGCTTGCCGGCTGGGACACCGAACATGCACTTCTCCGAATTCAGCTTGATCTGGAAACGGCGGAGGTTGTCGAATGTTTCCTTCAGATCCTCAAGGAGCGTGTGCCGCTCCTTGGTCTTGATGACGACGTCATCGACGTAAGCGTGTACGTTCTTTCCAATCTGTGTCTGCAGGCATTTTTGCATGCAGCGCTATTAGGTTGCACCAGCATTCTTTAATACTAAGGGCATGGTGGTGTAGTAGTATGCTCCATACGGGGTTATGTACGAAGTCTTTATTTGGTCGGTTACACTGAGCTTGATCTAATGGTTGCCCGAGTAAGCGTCCAAAAAAGACAACAAATCGCACCCGGCAGTGGAGTCGATGACCTGATCTATTCACGGCAGGGCGAAAGGATACTTGGGGAAGGCCTTGTTGAGACTAGTATAGTTGACGCAAATGCGCCATGTCTTGTTCTTCTTCAACACCAGCACCGGGTTGGCTAGCCATTCCGGGTGGAAAACTTCCATGATGAAACCGGCCGCAAGCAGCCGTGTGATCTCCTCACCAATGGTTCTTCTTTTTTCTTTTGCGAAGCGGCGTAAAGATTGTTTGACCGGCTTCGCATCCGGTCGAACATGAAGGGAGTGCTCGGAGAGTTCCCTCGGGACACCTGGCATGTCTTTGGGTCACCATGCGAAAATGTCCCGCCAGGAATATGTGGTAATTACCCACATGCCGCGGGTAACCATCTTAGTCATCCTCGCGGCAGTTGCGCCGTTCCCTATTATCCGGTGGGCCTCTGGCTGGCGGTGGAGGTGGTGGTGGGAGTCCACCAGCTTCGGCCATCTTCTTTGTCCAGCTGCATTGGTGCATTGTATGGTTGGCGGGCTTATTGCCGCCGCTGTGAAACTTGCATGGCCTATCGAGCATGGACTCGATGGTGTACTTGGGCCGAGGCGGCCTGTCATCCGGTCTCTGCCTCCGGCTGCCTCCTGCAGCCGGATCCTCATGCATCGCGGCTACCTGTTTGGTACCATACCGGCTATCCGGCTGGTCATATTTCCTCTTGCCGTGGCGGTTGTCGTGACCATGCCGCCTGGGATGATGGTCGCCCGGCTGACGACGCTCCGCTTGCTTGTCCGTGACGATTTGGCCCTGGTCGTCCACCACGATGGGCTTATTCATTGCCGCATCCATGGTGGCGTACTTGTCTGCGACGGCCATGACCTGAGCCATAGTTTGCGGGTGTGCCCAGCTGAGTTTGTGCTTCAGCATGGTGCCGTCTCGGCAGCCGTTGGTGAAGAAGTCTATCGCCTGGTGTTCACGCACCCCTTCGCACGAATTGTGCATGCTGGTCCACCGGGTGAGGTAGGCGCGATTCCACGCAGAGGGCGATCTCGCGAGGTTAACCCGGCCGTTTGTATGTTCCGGTGAAGTTGCGGATGAACACCTCTTCGAAGTCCATACACGCGTTGATGCTGTTGTCGGGGAGGCTGTTGAGCCACATCCTCGCCGAGTCGATGAGCTTGAGGGAGACGTAGTGGACGTCCAAGTGGAGGTTGCCATTGGTGATTCCCATCACGGTGGTGTAATCGACCCACCAATCCTCAGGCTTGACGGTCCCGTTGTAATTTGGCGTATCTCTTCGGAGTGAAAATCCTTTCGGGAACGGCTCGTTCTGGATGCGCGGGCCAAAACACTTTGGGCCAGCCGGACTTTCCTCCTCCAAGGTGCGTGACTGCACCAGAGGTCGATGTGCTCCCGCGCATCAGCTGGTTCTCGAGGACCAAGTCGGCCCTTCAAATGTGACGCAGGTGGGTCCTTGTTCGCGCCTGCTTCCTCCTCTGGTGCTCGCGTCTTTTTCCCCTGGGAAGCTCCGCCTGCGCGACTAATGCTGGAAGCCGTGGCGTCACGGTTGTGACAGCCGCAGTTGCAAGATTCGCCACGCGGGTGGCTGTTTTGCCCGACCCCTCCTGGAGAAGAGGCTTGCTGGTTCTTGCTTCCTCCATGCGCCGTTTGGTCCGCACCTTTGCGGACGACGATATAGTGGGAGTTCCCCACCTGGCTGTGGATGCCCTCAGCCTGCTGCTTGTTAGCAGTGGCCACGAGGAGCTGCACGCGCTCCTGCTGGCAACGAAGTTCCTCGCCCTCCAAGTGCTTCAGCTCTGCGGCCGCTGCCTCGGCCGCCCTCATGTTCTTGGTGGGAGTGCTGTAAACGGGTCGCGCCACACCTGTATGTGAGTCGGCGGCGCGGTCCAGTTCTGACGCCAGGTCGCGCCCTCGGTGCTGGATCTTCCGGACAAAGCCATGGGCGGCGTTGTACTCATGCACGGTGGCGTTCAGCCGACGCTGGTTAGCCGCGACCTTGGTGGCTTCCTCCAGGAGCTTCTAGCGTGTGGCTTCGAGCGTTGCCGCCGCAGCCGCTGGATCCGTCTCGACGACGACCGGAGCGCGTAGGTGCTGGATGGAGGCGGTGAGCGGGTCTTGCTCCGGCTCAGGCATGGAGTTTTCTCCTCCTGCACGACGTTCTTGAGGTTGCCGATGGTTTTCGCGAGCGTTCACCATCATGACTTCGACGCAACTCCCCCCTGCAACTGGGATGCGGGCGAGGGGCACTTCGAGGATGGGGGTGACCACGCTGGGGAAACCCTCTGCGACAGTGGAGACGTAGACACGAATGTCCCCAAAATGCATGATGGAGCCACCGGCGGGGAAGGTGTTACCAACGAAACACGCTGTGTTGTTGAGGACGCAGTCGAAGGCACCGAGCGTGAGCACGAGGCCAGAGGCCACGCATTCGCCGGCGACGAGCGGAAATCCCGTGCGGAAGATGATCCTGGCCGAAGCGCTGTGCCCCACGGTGGGCGCCAACTGTCGTGGTGTGGAACATGGCAGAGCCATCGGGGATGGCAAAGAAGGGACACATGGATGCATTCGGTGGCTCACACAACGGGTCGGGCACGAGATGCACTGCAAACACAGAGACATACCTAGGTTCGGGGCCCTCTTGGCGAGGTAACACCCCTACTCCTGCAAGATGAACTATGTATGGCAGCTCGATGCTCAGTACAAGTGCTCCTTGAGTTGTTTCCTTAGCTACTATCGAAGGCTAGAGGAAGATGGGAGCTAGATGCTAACACTTCTCTTCTTCTACCCTCGTTCTTCCTATTCTTCACCTTACCTAGAACCCTGGCTCTGCCCTCCCTTATATACTGGTCTGGGGGGCAGATTACCATTCGGGTCCTAGCGTTTACTGTTTGGATATGGGTTTACTGGGCAGGGCCGGCTGCAGGGCCCAGCCGGTGGGCCAGGACCCAGTCCGCCCTTCTTTTAGCGTCATCCTTCTCTTTAGCGGTCACCCGGGCTTCTTTTGGCGCGTCACCCTTGCTTTAACGGTCATCCGGAAAGCTTTCGCTAGTCCAGCCGACCGCCTTGCTTTATCTTTGTCTTGTAGCACTGGTCATGACGGCATGCCAGCTTCCTTGATGACGAGGGAGAGCCAGAAGCATACCCCGCACAGAGCGTCAGTCCTTCCGTGCTCTCCATCGAATCCGAGGTGAGCTGGGTCGGAACGTCCACCCGGCCGTTTCTTCTGGCCACCGGCTAGACGGGCCAACCGAAAAGTCTATAAGCCCAGCTGGGCTTGCTTGCCAGACGGTTAGAGCTGTGATTCTGGGAGGCCAGGCGGCCTGCATCTTCTGGAGCCGGCATACTTATGCCTGGCTTTCCCCACCCGGGGGTTATCCCCCCGACACATTGTTACTTGTTTACTTGCTGCAAACCATTACCTTCCACACCATACGTTTAATCCTTTGTTACAGCAAACCGGTGAGCTTGACAACCTCACTGATTCGTTGGGGAAAAGTCTTGAGTTTGTGTTGTGCAGGTCTCCGCGTTGCTTGCAACACCTGTGTGACGTTTCCTTCCTCCTACTGGTTCGATACCCTCGGTTTCTTACTGAGGGAAAACTTGTTGTTGTGCTCATCACGCCTTGCTCTTGGGGTTTCCAACGAAGCGTCCCACGACAGTGCTAGGCATCATCAAGCTTTTTCTGGCACCGTTGCCGGGGAGGCTAAGGACGTCTTCACTAGGGGAGTCCTTCACTTCCTTTCTCTCTACTTTGTTTTTAGTTTGCTTTGTTCCTTTTGCTTGGTTTTGTTTGCCTCTTTTCAAAAAACCCAAAAAAAATTAGTCTAGTTTGGTTTGCTTGCTTTATCCAAAAAACACAAAAAATTAGTCCCTACTCTAGTTGCCACCTTTCTCTAGCTCACCATGTTGTTCCCCAAGTTTGCCCTGAAAGATCTTGTAATAGGTAGTGGCTCCATAATTGGGAAAGATAATATTGAAGAATTCTTTAATCATGTTAGCAAGCATGAGGATATTGATGATAGATCTATAGCAGAACTTGCTCCTAATTATGAGATTGCTGCAGCTTCTTTAGTTCATATGTTGGAGGCTAGGTTTGTTAGACTTAACCCCTTCATACAATTCTTGTTCTTAAAACTAAAAGAAGAAGAGAATGCTGAAAAGAGAGAATTCATCCTTGAAACTTTATTAAAAGAATTCCATGATGTTGTTAGGGAAGCCAAAAAGGCCTTTGAGCATTTCAATATGCTAGGCTCAAGTGTAGATGTTGTGGGTATTTCTGATAAAACTAAGCCTAGAGAAGAATTTAAGATACCCATACCCTTTAAGCTTGTTGGAATGGATGAAGCCTTTGAAAAGAATTTTGATTGGATTGATCCTAAATATCTTTTTGATGAAAGTAGTAGACCAAAGAGAGATGAGAAGGGATCCTACAAAACCCGTTTGGATGAGACACCTTTGATAATTGAAGATTTTGCAAGTATTGATGTTAATGCTTCCTCATTTGAAAATACTTGATTCTTCTTGCTTCTTGTGCCTAACTTAAAGGCGTTAAAGAAAAGTACTTATTAGGAGATAACCCAAGTGTTTACTTGAGTCTTGGAAGTTATTACTTCAGTAATGACCTCCCTTATCCTTTTTGTTTGATTTTTTGTGCCAAGAATGGCCTCTAATGAGAGGGAAGTAAGATTTGGGGAGTTGCTGTCCCGAAACAGATTTCTATCCTCCACCAAAATAATTCGTGAGGAGTCTGTGTAACTCGGATTGAGATGAAAATTTATGAATACATCCCCCAGTATGTTAGCTAACTTTAGTTAGTTCAACACTTTTTGATTGGAACAACAGAAGATTTTCGAAAAAATCGGTTTCTACCTGCTGGTCTGTTTTGACAGATTTCTGCCATTATTTGCATTTGCTTCTTATTGATTCCTTTTTTTAGTTCTCTTTAGGTGAATTGAGCTTTTTGAAGGAGTTTCTACAGTAGCATATGTTTTTAGTGAAAATCCTTGCTGTTCCAAAGCTTTGCTAGAGGTATAATATCTTTTGAATAAACTAATGTTGCTAATGAAGATTGTGTGATGTTTTGTATGAAAGAAAAATTTTAGGTGTAGAGAGAGAATGATGTAATGAGATGAAGAATGGACAAAAGCTCAAGCTTGGGGATGCCACCCCGGTGTCACCCTAAGAAATATCCAAGATGTACAAGCGTCAAAGCTTGGGGATGCCCAAGGCATCCCCTTCTTCATCAATAAAAAGCTCAGGTCTGTCTAGACATTTCATTTTTATTGTTTCATGCACAGTTGTCTTGTTCTTGGAGCATCATAGTTTTAGTTTGCGTTGTTTAGTTTTCTTGAATAAAGTATTTTGGACCCCTGTTCTTGCTATGTTGTTTGCAAATAAGTTGCTTGGTGTTGGAAAGGAGTAGTAAGTTCTTGCTTGTAAGTGCAAGAGGAGCTTGCATCGACTATGACTTAGACTTTAGCATGACATGCTAGGTGTTGTTTTGGCATTATGCTTAGTGATTATTTCTGTAGAATGTCTTGTTCGAAACAATTGGGATTTCTTAGTGTTCCTTGAAGAAATTATGCGTTGTTTTAGCATGCAAAAGCATAGTATTATGGTATTATCCTTTCATGCTTTGCTTGGTTTGACTTGGCACATGCTCACGCCATGTTATGACTATGAACAAGTCACCATAGCCTCTATGATCATTTACTCCTTGAATTTTAGTACATCTCTTTGCCTTGATTAGTAATACTTTGTTGCACTGCATGATTATGGCCATGATTGCTCTCTTAGTTGGTTGCTCTCAGTCTTTTGCTAGCCTCCACTTGTATGAGTAAGCTCTACTCATTCTTCCAACTCCCAAGAAACCAAGTTTTTCCAAAGTGTCCACTATAAACTCCCATGCATGGTGTGTTACACCATTCCAAGTATATTCTTGTTTTCATCTATATTCCAATTAAAAACTATTTCGTTATGTGAAAACTTAGTGATTAAATCCCTCACAAACTTGATGGCACACTTTATATTCTTTGACACTAATAAACTTGAACCATTGTGTCATCTATGTTGTATATGCTTGCACGTATACGTTGGAATTAGCAGAATCATGCTGTCACAGGGAACGTTTTCAACATTGCACATGTACTTTGTACTCAGTTGATATCATGCTCTTTTGTCTATGGATGTCACCGGTGTGAAATAAAAAGGGAACTTGTAAGTCCATGTAGTTTGTATTTTGTGTTAAAGAAACGCCTGGGCCGCTAGCCTAAGCCATGCCTAATCATGGTGGAAACTTGCAGCATCAACATAGTGAGATATCTATGAAGCATCCTCAATAAAAATCTATGCATATGGTAAATAAAAAGATCGCTGAGATGCTCATTGTCTGCTTGCCTTGTCATTTTTGTTATGGGATAGCTCCTATACCATGTGCAAGGGGTACCCCGTTGGCGGTTCTCTATGATATGCAAATACTTGCAATGACAAGAACTTACAGGTGACTAAAGTTGAGTAGCATGAGGTGTGGCCCTCGTATTCAAGGGACTAGAGATTGCCAACTTATACTTTGTCAAGAATATACTCCATAGTTTGTTCACTTTAACCTTAATCACTTCAAGATGCTTATGATAGGGGCAATGAGGGCTGAAAGCTAACAAGTACCATAATTTTTGGAAGCGCTTTTTTAAACATGAAATCCCTGCTTCCCTTTGTGAAGGGCCTTTCTTCCACCATTATTTGAGTCTCCACCTTCTACCTTTAGGCACCATTAAGAGAGCATAGTTGGCATTCTGTGTGTAGTGTTCCAAAGCTTATTGATTAATGCATATTGTGATATTATCTGTTCTTGTGCTACTTGTTTATAGTCACCCTTGTGAACTTTGAAGGTGTCCTATGCATCTATTTGCTACTCTATGAGGGACAAGTTGATTGCCACTATGCTATGTTTTCTATATGTGAAACAAACAAACGTTTTTCAATGCATGTTTTTCATGATCTTTGTTTGTAGTCTTTCATGTTGCATGCATAGTTACTATGTCCTATTGTTAGAACTCCATCTTTCATGCACATGTTTAGAGTTCTTTGATCCCAGCTTTAAATGCTTGCAAATGGTTTGATCTTGATTTTGATGGTGCATGTCACCTCAAAAATTATTCTTTTTATCACTTACCTACTCGAGGACAAGCAGAAGTTAAGCTTGGGGATGCTTGATACGTCGGAAACGTATCTATAATTTTTTATGCTCCATGCTTGTTTAGTATCTACTTGTCTTTGCTTTGTCTACACTTTGAGGTGTTTATATATATTTTCTGGAACTAACCTATTAACAAGTTGCCACAGTGCAAGTTGCCTGTTTTCTTCTGTTTTTGGTTCCAGAAAGGCAGAAAATCAATATCTCGGAATTGGACAGGACAAAAGTCAAAGTCAATATTTTACCATGGGGGACACGAATCCAGAAGACGATATGGAGACGCAAACCAGGGCGGCCAGACCCCCCCAAAGTGTCCACTAGTTGCCTCAGTTATTAATAGCCAATTGAGCCGAGCAGTATGAACCTTATATAATAAGTTGTTGAGCTCAATTCAGAAGCTAAGTTTAAAACTTTTAATCTTCCGCTGAAACAATTTTAAGTTGGTTTGTAATTTGAATCTTTTGAAGTCTCTAACTTCTGGTATTGTAATAATAATAATGTGTGTATGTTTGTAATATGGACCCGCAATGTTTCTGTTGTGCCACTCTAAGGGATGTGATATTTACGGAACGGTGTTCTGTGGATGTCATATCAACGACTATGGTATACTACACATGCAGTGGTATGCTGGGTCACCGAAGTCTCTCCTTCGGACTTCGTGTTGTGTCTGGAAAAATATGAACTTTGGCTTTTGTTTCGTCCAATTCTGAGAATATTTCTTCACTAGTTTTTCTGAAACCAAAAACAGTAGAAAATAGGAACTGGCACTGTGGAATCTTGTTAATAGCTTAGTTCCAGAAAATGCATAAAAATGCCACAAAGTGTGGACAAAACATAATATAATTGGTGCAAAACAAGCATGTAGCATCAAAAATTATAGATAAATTTTTTAACGTATCAGCACCCCCAAGCTTAACTCCTTCTCGTCCTCTAGTAGGTAAGTGATAAAAAGAAATAATTTTTGAGGTGACATGCACCATCACAATCTTGGTCAAGGTATTGCAAAGCATTGATAGCTAGAATCAAAGTACTCTAAACAAAAGCATGAAACATATATTTTTAACAATAAGGCATAGAAACTATGTTGCAACATGAAAGGCACACAAACAAAAGATCATGAATAATTCTTTAAAAGACATTTGTTTGTTTCACATATATAAAACATAGGAAGAGTGGTATTCAACTTGTCCTTCATGGAATAGCAAAACATAACTGCATAGGACACCTTCAAAGTTCATAAGGGTGACTAGATACAAATAATTTAAGAACAAGTAATACCATAATTATGAATCAATCAACAAGTTTTAGGACAATGCACATTGAACTCAGAATGACAACTATGCTCAGTTAACTAGTGCATAAATATAGAAGATGAAGACTCAACATAAAGTAAAAAAGAAAGGCCCTTCGCAGAGGGAAGTAGGGATTAAATGGTTTTATAAAGCTTCTAAAAATTATGTTACTTATTAGCTTTAAGCTCTCATTGACCCTATCATAAGCATCTTGTAGTGATTAAGGTTAAAGTGGGGGAAAATATGAGTATATGCTTGACAAATTACAAGTTGAAAATTTCATGCCCCTTGAGTACGAGTAGCGAGACCTCATGCTACTCACTTTGGTCACAGGCAAGTTCTTGTCATCGTAAGTATATGTGTATCATAAAGAACCGCCAACAGGGTACCCCTTGCACCATGACACAGGAGCTATCCCATATCAAAATGACAATGCAACAGACAGTGAGCATCTCAGCGATCTTTTTATTTGCTATTTGCATAGTTTTTTATTGAGGATGCTTCATAGAATGCCACTATGGTTTTGCTGCAAGTTTACACCATGATTAGGCATGGCTTAGGCTAGCCGCCCAGGCGTTTCTCTAACACATATACAAACTCCATGGACTTAAAAGCTCCCATTTTATTTCACACCGTCAGAATCCACAAATAAAAGAACATGATATCAACTAAATAGAATAAGTGCAATGTCGAAAGCGTTCCCCATGACAGCATGGTTCTGCTAATTCCCAACTTATAACTTGCAAGCATATAAGCATATAAGACAGTCACAATGGTTAAAGTTTATTAATTGCAAGAAATAAAATGTGCCTTCAATTTCGTGCGAGATTTAATCACTAATTTTCACATATCAAAATTTTAATTTGGAAGATATATAAAAAGATGAATATACTTGGAATGGTGTAACACATCATGCATAGGAATTTATAGTGGAATATTTTGAATAACTTGGTTTCTTGGGAGTTGGATGCACGAATAGAGCTCATACTTAGTACAGGTGGAGGCTAGCAAAAGACTGGGAGCAACCAATTAAGAGAGGAATAATGGCCATAATCATGCAGAGCGACAAAACATTATTAATCAAAGCATAAAGTGATATCACAAGTCAAAAACTAAATGATCATATGTAGCATCCCAATTGTCTAACAATTGCAATGCTACTAGCCTAGTCTATATAAATGCTACTTCCTATATATAATTGTTGCATCATAATTATATCATGCTCATGTCATCAGGCCACCTTGCATTTGAGCATCATATAAAACCCTTTTGATTTGGTTCTTCTCTCATATGCATTGTAAAGTGTATTTCCCTCTTGATATTGTATTTGGTTCTTGATATATTGTTCAAATGCCCAAGTGGAGTTGGGGGCATATCTTTTATTCCATTCCACCACCTTTCTTTGACACCACCTTATAGTTCCACCATTCCAATGACCCATGAGCTTGTAATTCTTTTCTTTGGATTTTATTCCAGCTCATGTGGGTTGGGTGGATCCAACTCTATTTTTCCTTTGCATGGGATTTATTCCAACCTTTGGGAATGCATGGAGTCATGCCATGTGATTTTATTTTGTTTTCACAAGATTAACACATGGCATTGAATGCTTGCATGGGCCATGCAAAGCACCACCATTCCTTCTCCTTTGGTTTAGAGTGGATCCTTTCTTGTGTGAACTTTCCTTTCTCTCTTATTCAAAACCCCTCATCTTGATCTTGTGTTGGTATCTTGTTAACATCATCACCCATCTCTTTCTCTACTCCTATTGCTTGATCTTGTTTGATCTTGCTAAAAACCCTACCACCACATAAACCTCTCTCTAATTCTACCTCTAAACCCTACCATCACCATGATCCACCCATTCCCTCTTTCTCTCTTGTCTCTTTCCTCATCAAACCGTAAGCACCCTACCTCACCTCTCTCTCACCTCACCTCTCTCTAAACCCTCCTCTCTATCCTAAACCCTAATCCTAATCACCTACACCCTACCACTAACTATCACCATACCCCCTCTCTCTAGAAACCCAAACCCTAGCTACCAAGCCACCTCTCTCTCTCTCGGCCTCTCCTCTCTCACCTAGCAGGCCACCTGTCTACCCCTCTCTCTACCCCAACCCTAGCTCCTAACCAAGCCCTAACCCGAGCCTACTCCCTCTAAACCCTAGCTACACCGAGCCTCCCTCTCTCCCTCTCTTCTCTCCCTGCCTTGTGGCCCCCTAGCCCGAGCCTGTCCCTGCCTCCTTGCCCTCACGTCGACCCCACCTGTAAGCCTCCCACCTGCCCTGCCTGGTCCAGCCCGAGCCTGCCAGCACGTGAAGGAGGAGCAAAAGCGGCCGACGCCACCATTCCCCTCCACCACGCCAACTACCCTCCCTTCCTCCGTTCCTATCCACCCCACCACCTCTCTACCTCGCCCAGCTACCCCAGATCTACCCAGAACGCTCCCCTCTCTCCCTGCCGTCCCTCACCACCGCCACACCATCGCCGGCAAAACCCTCGGCCTCCACCGCCCCTCCTTATCCAGCCGGTGGCGTGGCGCTCTAAGGTGTCGAGGAAGACCACGCGGCTCCCCTACGTCACCCTGTACACGGAGCCAGTAAGGAGAAGGCCAGGACGCTGGACAACGTCGACGCCCGAGCCCAAACCCTAGCTTCGCCCGCGTCTGCCTCGCCGCTGATCCGCTGCTCGCCGACCCGATCCAACCGCACCGACACACTCGCGGTGAGCCCCTGGTCCCCCCGGACAACCTCTCACGGCCTCGTGCTCCCTGGACCCGTAGATCTTTTTGCCGAACGCTCCCTGGGCGTGCTGCCCGTCGTTCGCTTTTCCGCTGTCGCGCCGTAGTAAACCTTCATCTGGCCGCGCTGTCGTTTCCTAGCACCAAGCCTAAGCCACCGCAGTGGTCACCGCTTCCCACGCGAGCCCCAGGTCCAGGGATCGATCCCCGCCCGCGCCGCGCACCGCTCTGTCGCTCGAGGCAGAGAAAGGAAGAGAAACAGTGCGCGGCGCCATTTTTCAGAAAACCCCCCTCCCTTTTTGTTTTCCTCAACCCGCGATCCCTCCGGCCCCACATGTCTGTGGCTGTTGCGCTTTTGCAAAAAGGCTCCCGCGGTTCCGAACCCTTAACCCGCAGTCCCCGCTGCGCCGCGTGGCAGACCCGCACTCGCCCGCGGGCGTATGGGACCGCGTGGCCGCTGGCCCCACCTGTCATTCGCAGAGGCTAGGGAGCCACGCGGTGGGAAAAGCCGGCTCTACACACTGTGTTGCCTAGTCAGCTTGACCCCACTTGTCACTGACTAGGGCTAGCTCTGGCTGAGTACAAAAAGTTCTCCCTGTTTATCTGTTTAATAAAAATGATTCTAGAAAATGTTTAAATTCAAAATTCAAATCTGTTTTTACATATCTTTTAAAATATAAATCCAAATTCAACATATAATATATGTTTTTGAATCAGAAAAATGTGAGGATTTCAAATCTTCCGTCCAAAATATATTTTGAACACTTAAAATTTCAAGTTGATTTAAATTACAAGAAAATGCCCCTGGACCTTAATAAATTAATAACTTTTGTTCTATAACTCCAATCAACAAATAATATGTCTAAAATGATCAGCTCGACGAGACCTTTCTATTTATGAATACCATGATATGAATTGAAGCATGCATCATATAAATATAAAGTGTACAGCAACTTTTATGAGGATAAAATGTGACCCAAACTCAATAAAATGCCTTATGCTTGTATTCCACACCTCACCCATGCCATGCTACTTATTGCCATGTAAATTGTGCATCATTCATCATGGCATGATTGTTTGCTTGTCGCATTATTCCTATGCTTGTGCACTTTATTTATGTTGGCCCTTGTTTGTTTGGTTCTTCTTCGAATAGACGCTGAGCAGGGGATATATCAAGAAATCCAGGAGCACTACCCAGATCCTTCTCTCGCTTCAACTGAGCTGCCAGGCAAGCACTACCACATGCTTGCATACATATAGTACCTATTGCCTCTATCTTACTCTTGCATCATTGAGTCACGATTGCATTAAACTGAATCCCAAGTATTGCATAGCCTTTACTTTTAAACCCCACTGAAGCTTGTTCCTCCATCCCATGAGCCACTACTACAGGAGTTGTTTGAGCCATGCGAGTCGTAGAACAGCATGTGTAGGGTATGTGAGTGTCTGATGGATAACGAGGTACCTAAACAACTTAACCTGAGTAGTAATGGGATGACTAAAGAAAGTGGCACCGGTGGGCAATATCTGCTATTTGGTTTTTCCTGCTCACTTGTGTCCCGTAGGACCCCGAGTACTTGATTCCTGTTCCTTGAATATTCGCGGTATCCACATCCGGGAGGATTATGGGACCCCCCTGAGCTAGAGCTTGATTCATTCTTATTTCTTGGGGCCACAAACTAGTTTGAGGTCTTATTTACGATCTTGTACTTATGCCATGCTTTACTGCTTTAATTAAATTGTGCGATGGATAGCACACTGTACTGTTTAGGAAAGAGGAGTGTTTTCGCGGTATCGACAAGCTCGAGTTTTCGGGTTCCCAGTCGTTTACAGCCACTGACGCAAACCTTGAGTCCGTCTCGAAGTCAGCTAACTTCGTTGCGGGTGTACTTAATGGGGTGGCCCCCTGAAATATCTCTGAATCTTGTGATTGCTTTGTCGTGAAGGCCTCGTTGGGTTTTGATTTGGTTTTTCCGAGGTTGATCGAGTGTGTGTTGCTATTTGTGCACCCCTGCAGGGTAAAACTTTCTGAAAGCCGTGTCCGCGGTTATGGACGACTTGGAGCACAGTTTCTCGATCATAGACAAGTATAACTAAAGTACCGCTTTTAATTTCACTAAGAAACTGCCTAGTAAATAGTGCAACACTCATGGAATGGATAATAAAACTGCCAACGGATGGGTGGTTGTTCGTCCGCTTCCTCGTTGGTAAGCGAGGAGGAGGATAGATCTGATAATATTACTGCGATAACTGCTATTATTATTCACGGACATCCGTCTATCTTTGGTTAGGCGGATGGTTAGCGATTATCTATAGAATTGTTAGGGTTTATCTTTTGCTGCAATTGCGTCACCCCAGGTTGTGTCCCCTTTAGAGGCATAAAGACTTGTTGAGTACCCCTAGGGTCTCACACGATAAATTGTTTGATTCAGATGAACAGGTAAACTCGCAAGATGGATACTGGGTGGAGGAGACTGACGATGTGGGCAACGACCATTCGGTGTAGAGATTCGGGAACGGGGATCCGTGAGATCTGTGGGCGGGATGTGTTTATTTATGGGGCATCTTATGCCGATTTGCTTCTTATCCGTACTCGGATCTTGTTTGCCGCTTCCGCCTGATACTCTGATGATTGATGTATGAGGGGATATCCTAAACTATTATATCTATCTAGGATATTTGGATCTTGCCGTATGGCGTTGCAATATTTCTATTTCTTTTAGATGGAATGGCTCTGATGTACTATTGTATGGTGGCTTGCATACATACTCATTTGTGTATGTAGTTGATCCCTTCGCCTGCCGATTACGCCGCCCGTTATTGTCCCGATGTTTGGAAATGGTTGGGACGGCCGAAAGGTCTACCTGTGAGTGGCATTTGGGCCCCACCGTACTATTTCAACCATTCCCGCTCATCCAGGCTTGTAACTAGGAGCGTAATTCACCGAGGTAGTTACAATTGGTATCAGAGCCATCCCGACCTTCATGGTCTCAGCCAAATGGTCGTTGTCAGTCTAGCAAATATTTTTGGTAGCTATGTATACTAGGGAAAAACAAAACGCGAGAGTAGGACTGCTTCCACTTTTCTTCTTACCCACCCACCCACCCTTTTCTGGTAAGGAAGTGTAACGTTTTCTATCCCCTTCTTAAATTCAAACTAGGATTCACGTGTTCTGGGTTTCCATAGTACCATAGGTTGTGTGTGTATGTGTGTGTAATTCCTTGTCTATCTGTTGTATCCAACATGTTATCTTTATCTGCCTTTGGTTATCAACTGTTGGTACATTCCATACTGATAGGCTTTTGAATACCGGCGCGATCTATATGACTCCTTGTTAACCGGTGCCATCTTCTTAAGGGTGTCCTTCCTTCTAGAAACTCCACATTCTGTGAAACCATCAGGTAGCGATTAGCAACTGATTTATTCTCTACCTGATAAGTGTTTTTGCGCATCTATTGGTATTTTAATGCGAAAAAATGCGGAAAATTTTCTTTGATACATCTGTGCTTCTACACTCCTTTTCAGTCGTGTGTGAAACATTATCTATCTCCCTTTTATCAGCATGTCCATGCTAACTCATTCTTTTGTCACCGGCGCTTAATCCTAGAGTTTCATTTCATCTCCAATTCTCTTGGGCTAATTACATAACAAGTGTCGATCCTATGCTGGTGATTGTAATTTGGTTCTCGGCATAGCTATATTCCACTCATGATAAGTGTCATACCGATCTGAATGACGGAGTGGAATATGGAAAATGCAATCACCACTATCCTCCAAATGGTGACGGTTATCTCCTGTGATTTTGAGTACACCGTGTAACATCCCAAAAATATCAAACTTAGATCAACAAAACACTAATCCTAAAGTTTAGGGTTAACAAAAACTTTTCTAAATCAATTCATGAAAGCATGTCTATGTGTATGCATGAATTTTGAAATTCTTTAAAACCACTTTGTTTGTGTGATCCATTGCTTGTAAACTGTTTCTTAGGTGAAAAGAACATCATCTAAAACATTCCCCACACTTTTCCTAAAGAAAAATAAGTCAAAACCAATATATTAAGTGAATGGTCATTTTGACCAATTTAACTCCCATGCCTACTTTGGCTGTCTCAAACTTTCAAAACCTAATAGAAACTTTTCTGGATCTTTGCACCCCTTGAATGTACTCATAACAAAGTATCAAGGCCCACCTTGTGATCATCCAGAAACTTTCAAATGCATAGTTTAAATGACAACTCAAAATTGAATCTTCTTCATATGGGAAGATCCCACTTTTTCAAAACCCACTTAAACAAGCTCAATTTTCAAAACCCAAGCATCTGCAGACTCACCAGAACCAATCTAGCAAACCCACCAAAAATCATTTCAAAATTCAAGACTTGATTTCATGCGGCCATTTCATCAAACAGGCTGCAGACACAAATCAAACAAAACACAAAACACTATAGTGTGCAGTGATTCTTGCCTAACTTGTTCCCTAGTCGGCTCTCACACACCTCAGTAGATCATCTAGAAAGATTAGCCCAACACTAGCACCCTGTGAGCTTGCCATTCCCATTAATGGTGAACAGCCGAGCAACCCCATGTCACCCCAAAGTGGACAGCAAGCTAGGAGCAGCAGCAAGCCTAGCCAGCATGTCTGGGAGGCAGCCCACCGTCCACCGCCACTGCCTGTCCCAGCCGCGAGCGTTGCCAAGCCCTGGACCATGCGCGCAAGACACGCCCAGACCATGCCGAGCGTGCGCCAGAGCGCCACCCTCGACCACCACCCACAGACCGTGCGCCGCCCTCACCGCGCGCACACACGATCACCACCGACCCAGGAGACCGCCAGACATCCCCGTTTAACGCCCCGCGCCATACAGCCACCGCCCGCCGTCGAGAACGCCGCCTCTGCCGCGCAGAGCACCGCCCGTTCCAGACCAAACCACACCGCCCCATCACTAGCGACCATGCCGTTGAGCATCGCCAGGAGACACAGCACCGTCCCCTACCCTTGCCCATGCCATTAGCTGCCTGTAACATCGCCTCCGACGAGCTCACCTTGCGCCCCGACGGTCCCCTCGCTCGACTATAAATAGAGGCCACCCCCGCACGATTTCTTTACACCATCTCACTCCCCTCTCCTCACTGATCGTGCCACACCATTCTCAGAGCAAGGCGAGCACCACCCTGCCGGAATTTCACCGGAGCCTGCCGCTGCCGGAGAAGAAAGGAGCCAGCGATTGGAGCCGCACCAGGAGAAGCCACTGGTACTAGGAGGTTCGCCGTCGTCGACTTCATCGCTCGCCCGCATCGCCGACCCTCGCCCATACCCCGGTGAGCCCCCAGCACCCCTCACTGGCCGCGCTAGGTTTCGTTCTCGCCGGAGCTGTCTCGCATCGACGATGACCCTCAGCCGTTGGATTAGAACCAGATCTAACGAACCACGCTGCCCCATACCGCTTCGCCCATCCCCGTGTCACTGACGAGTGGGGACACCCACTTAAGCAGCCCGCGGGAGCACTGCGCTTAGCAGGCCGGCCCGTTAGAATTTCCCGCGCAGCCTAGCATTTCAAATTAAACTTTTTCTTTTTAAATTCAAACACACTTCAGTACCCAACTTCAAAAATCAACCCAGATCAATTTAGTGCACCAAATTAGATGAAACCAATTTTGTTGGAAAGGTCTGTGAATGCTTAATCCAAGCCCGTTGGATTCAAGTCATTTGGATTTGTAGATCACCCTTAGCAAAAATGACAAGGCAGAAGCTTTTCTGCATTCAAACATTTTTCAAATTTAAACCACAATAGCTTTTGAGTTGATTCCAACTCTCAGAAATCACTTTCAACCATACCTTTCAGAATATATAAAAATATATATAGGTTACTTGCAGAAATAATGTTCAAGGAATAAAGGAATGCTTCATAAGCATTTCTAGCCACTTTAATTAATTAAAATAAAAGGGTAAAACCTTGTTAAATTGTGACACCACTTTAAATCACATTCCCATGGACTACAACATGTGGTGATGACATGTGTCAACATGATCCCATGTTTAGTTTGGAGAATATTAAATCTTAAGTAGTTCTTCAATGAGTAGAAATTACTTTTTCTAAAATAAGAAGACTTAAACCAATCCTTAACCTTGTAATGTTAGAGATGATGCTAGATCATCTATAGGACCCTTGTGTGTGATGATTGCAAGTAGTTAAGTATTGTTTGGTGATTGTGTACCTCGTATTTATTCATAGACGCTAGTACCGACCAAGGCTACGAAGAAGAAGGAGGATACTACGAAGAGGAAGCCGAAGAGAACTTCAACCACTGCTCTGCACAAGGCAAGCTAGTAACTATGCAAGCTTATACTAATATTGATGCAAGCTAACACTTGGAAGATACCCTATTGTTGCCACAACCCATGCTTGTGACATGATTACTATATGCCCTAAGCGTATGTAACCATACCCACTTGCTAAACCAATCCTAGTTTTATGGCAAGCTTTTTACTCTATTTCCTTATCAAAGTTTACTTAGAGGCTACCCAAGAAGTTTGGTAGAGACTAGACAGTTGTGCTGAAGGTTGCATAAAGAACATTAAAATTTGGCCTAAGCTAGAAACCTTGATATCAGCTTATGATATAAGGTTGGACTTAGTTGCAACTCCACTAGTTACCACCCCTCTATTAGTACTACCCCACCTGTAGATGCTAGTGCTAAGCATAAAACTTGATCAACTTTAGATGGGAATACTTGGTGGAAAAATGGTTATGAAAACCTTGGAATGATGGATCATTCTATTGAAATGTTTTGGACATGTGTTTCCAAACACTTGATGATTTTGGTGATCAAAATGTTGAGGCATGAGCCTTAGCCCTTTATAAAACTGATGGTTGTCTGGATGCGATACCATTCCAATTTTATCGTACAACCACAATACCCGAATATTGGGTAGGGCTTGACTGGAAACTTATATACCTTAGTATTAGTTCCCTCACGGCCAAGGTCTGAGCTGAGGCTACCTTGTGAAGATTGTCCACCTGTGCAGTACCCAAGATGACAGTGGTCATGGTTGGGAGGCCAAACTCACAGGAGAGGTGCTTATACTAGGGAGTGTAAATGGAAGGTTAGGATTGATTATCCGCATACTGAGTATGGTGAATTCAGGATTTGTTCCTGACGGATGTATCGAATGTTGTGGTGAAAGTGTACAATCTCTGCAGAGTGTCAAACTATTCGAATAGCCGCGTCCGCGGTTATGGACAGTTGGAGTGTCCATACTGTTCCCCCGTCAGACTTTTCAAAATGACTTATGAACGACCTGAGACTTTGACTTGACCACAATAGAGTTGTGACTGGAAATACAAGATCCCACTTAGGAGTTATAAAATTGTGACCAGCTTTGGAACTTAGTAGTATAAATCTGGCTTTTGCAAAACAACCCTAGAGCCTAGTGTCCTATTATCCAAAAACCCCTCTTTCTTGTTAGTAGTAGTTTGCGAGTACTTAAAGAGTACTCATGGCTTTGTCCCTGGCTATTCCCATGGCCAGACTATGAAGAGGAGTACCTGGAGGATGGACCCCAGGACGGTTACGACAACTAGGATCATCTCCCATCGTCAGCATTGCCTGTGACCCCGAAGATGGAGCCTCTCCTACGCTGCCGTTATTATGCCGTATTCCGCTGCTTGATGTTGTATTAAGGACTGGATCATGAGATCCCTATTTGTGTAAGAACTTATGTATCGTTGTAATGGATGAAGTACTATGGTATCCAATTCTGTTATGTCTCGCAAAAATGGTAATCCTGGGATTGCGATGTATGGCATAACAGACATCTAGGATTGAAAAATCCGGGTGTTGACAAGTTGGTATCAGAGCCATCCTGACCATAGGAGACCCTAGTTAGATTGGACGCTAAACCAAAAACTTAGTTTCAATACTCAAAAACAAAACTATTTACGAAAACTTATTCTCATTCTTACCTCTTAAATTCTTTAATAAACCTCATGTACCTCAAAAACTCTTGCAAAATATATAAAATTTTGACACACTTGATCACTTTGCTAAACTACTCCTCCTCTATTTTTATAGATGGACGTGAAGTACAGCAAGTTTTACCAACTCGGAAATGGAGGAGACCTTATCTTTGAGAGGGATCTGGATCAACTTTCGGAACTTTTGGAGCGCCCGCATCCCGAGTTCTTCGGAGCTCAGCTCAATGATCAAGGGGGGGAAGATCTACAGTGGCTAATAGTTGCAAGTCTCCGAGGAAAGATTGAACCTCCCACTACGGAGGGAATTCAGTTTACCTTGAGGGAAAACAACTGGCTCGATGGACTTGCCCGAGCAATGCAGGAAGCTCTTTCCCGTCTGTGTGGGCAGAGCATCAATCAGATCAAGGGTACTCGCTTTGAGTTTTTCCCAAGACGTGATGCAAATGGTCAACCACTGGAAGCCCCATACCACCCCGAGCTGAAGACTCAATTGGACCACCTTAGCTTCATGATGTATGATCGTCAGCAGGAACTGGACAACTGCCGTGACTATTGCAACCACAAGTCTGCCATCATCAAGACGAAGGATCAGACCATCGCCATGCTAGCAAAGGATCGCAAGTCTCGCCGCCGTCAGCTCGACAAGAAGGAGCGCATTATTGCCCGTCTTCGCCATCGTATCTCAGCTCTGGAAGAGACCATCCATGAGAGAGACATGCAGTTAGAGGAAAGGGAGAATGCCGGAGAAGATCTTCGTGGAGACCCTTACTCCTATCTCAGCGATGACGATGATTTTCTGGAGGACCAGGCCATGGACTTCTTCACCGATGAGGATGATTTCGCCTTCATCGATGATGCGGAAGATGATGAAGCCACAGACTCCGAGCAGTAGTAGCACTGAGCACTAGCGTAGCGAGTAGTAGTCGGTCCCACTGTATCGTAGTTCCCAGAATGGTTCTTAAAACCATCTGTTTTGCTTGTTGTGGTGTGTGTTGTACTGTGTGCTATGAGTGAATGAATGAAAAAGCAAGTTGCTAGAAAACTTGAGTCAACTCTAAAAAACTTTTCAAAGACCCAAAACCTTAGAAATTTCCCTCTTTTCTCATGATCTATATCAATCCTCAGATGCCACGTGGAGGAAGTGGTTCAACCCCGGACCCAATGTTGCAGATCCTGCAAATGTTGACTTCTGACCGCGAAGCTGAACGAGCGGAACGGCAAGCCAACCTAGCTAATCTGCAACACATAGCCCAGCTAGCCCACAACAACCAAGGTCATGAAAATCAGGACAACCACGGATCTAGGCTCAAGAACTTCCAGAATACCAACCCACCCGTTTTCACCAAGTCAGAAGAACCCCTAGACGCCGATGATTGGCTGCAAACCATGGAGAATAACTTAGAAGTAGCCGGAGTAGAAGCCAACGAGAAAGTCTTGTTCGCCACTCATTATCTAGCCGGAGATGCCAGGGCATGGTGGAACAGTGTTCGTGCAATGACCGGAGGCCAAATGATGACCTGGGAGGAATTCAAGGTCAAGTTTAGCAGAACCCATGTGCCGCCAGGTTTGATCAAGAGAATGAGAGACGAGTTCAGAGAACTGAAGCAAGGAAGGATGACAGTAGTGGAATGCCGTGACAAATTTTTGTCATTAGCTAGGTACGCCCCAGATGAGATAGACACCGAAGCCAAGAAGAAAGAAAGATTCCTGAATGGTCTGCATGACGAGATGCAGACAGTATTAGTCAATATCCCCTTTGCTGATATCGAAGCCCTTGTCGACTCCGCTATCCAAATGGAAGGAAAGATCAATCAGGCCAATGAGAACCGCAAGCGTTGCATGATGCATCAACCAGGAACCCATCAGAACCCAAAGTATCGCCCCAACCCATCTCCAGGATTTGCCCCAAGAACAAACAGACCCCCTATGACCCGTCCGAACTATCCCAACCTTGGAAACCCTAGACCCGGAGGAAATCACAACAACCCCGGCAATTCTAGCCCTTTCAACCGTGCCCCACCCAAGTTCAACACCAACCATGCTACCGTCAACCCCAATACTGCCCCGAGGACTGGAAGCAATGCTGTGCCTGTCGCAGCCAAGGACAAGTCCCAAGTGACCTGTTATGACTGTGGAAATAAAGGCCACTATTCCAACGAGTGCCCCAACAAGAAGAACGCTACAGCCCCTAATACCAATGTCCCAGACCAGCAGCAGCGTCGTGTCTAGCCAGGGAGAAGATTTGCCCCCGGAAATTCACTCAACCGTAATGGCCGCCTTTTTCTCATGCATGCTGAAGAAGCTCAGGAAGCGCCAGACGTCGTGCTGGGTATGTTTTCTGTTAATTCAGTACTCGCAAGAGTGTTGTTTGATTCTGGTGCATCGCATTAATTTGTCACCGAAGAATTTGCATGCACTAGTAAAATCCAACCAACCAAACTGAAGCATGTGATGATTGTACAAATTCCCGGATCGACCACCAAGGCTAGGCATATTTGCAAAGCCGTCCCTATCCGAATCCATGGCATAGATTTTTATGCTAATCTAATAGTACTCGGAACTAAAGGTTTGGAAGTAGTACTAGGAATGGATTGGATGTCTAAACATAAAGGAATGATTGACTGTGCCAAGAAAGCCATTACCATGACTAGTACCGCCGGAATATTAGTCGAGCATATATCGGAAACCTTACCTCGCCAATTCAAGTGTAACAAGAGTCTAGCCCAACCTACCATCGACCAAGTTCGGATAGTCTGTGAATACCCCGATGTATTTCCAGATGTTTTGCCCGGTATGCCCCCAGATAGGGATATCGAGTTTATCATCGAACTAATCCCCGGAACGGGACCTATAGCCCAGAGACCCTATAGTATGAACCCGTCAGAACTAGAAGAACTGAAGAAGCAATTGGATTCCATGTTAGAAATCGGATTGATTCAACCAAGTGCGTCCCCATGGAGGTCACCTGTCTTATTTGTGGACAAGAAGGATGGAGGTAACCGTTTGTGTACGGATTATCGAAAGTTGAATGATGTCACCATCAAGAACAAGTATCCCTTGCCCAAGATAGAGGATTTGTTTGATCATTTGACCGGTGCCCAGGTGTTTTCTAAGATTGATCTTAGAACTGGTTATCATCAACTCAAAATTCGTGCAGAGGATATTCCAAAGACTGCCTTTACCACCAGATATGGGTTGTATGAGTATACAGTCATGTCTTTTGGATTAACCAATGCCCCCGCTTATTTCATGAACCTCATGAATAAGATTTTTATGGACTTCCTGGATAAGTTTGTCGTTGTTTTCATCGATGACATTCTGATTTATTCCAAATCGGAAGAAGAACATGAGCTACACCTAAGGACCATTCTTGGAACCCTTAGAGAGCATCAGCTGTATGCAAAATTTAGCAAATGTGAATTCTGGTTACAGGAAGTAGGATTCCTCGGTAACATTGTATCAGCCGGAGGAATTGCCGTTGACCCTGCCAAAGTGAAAGATGTAGAAGATTGGCAAGCCCCAACCACTCAAACCCAAGTTCGTGCTTTTCTCGGATTGGCGGGATATTACCGCAAATTCGTAGAAGGATTCTCTAGTATCGCCCGACCCATGACCCAATTGCTGAAGAAGGACAAGAAGTTTGAATGGACGGACAAGTGTGAAGCGAGTTTCCAAGAACTCAAAAGGAGATTGATTTCCGCCCCAATCTTGATCATGCCGGATATCACGAAGCCATTCGATGTGTATTGTGACGCATCCAAGATTGGTCTCGGATGTGTGCTAATGCAAGAAGGCCAAGTTATATCCTATCTATCGCGACAATTGAAGCAGCATGAACAAAATTATCCAACCCATGACCTCGAACTCACAGCCGTAGTTCTAGCCCTGAAGACATGGAGACATTACCTTATGGGAAACCGTTGTGAGATTTATTCGGATCACAAGAGCCTAAAGTATATATGCACTCAGAAGGAGCTGAATATGAGGCAGAGAAGATGGATTGAGCTAATCAAGGATTACGACCTGGACATTCATTATCACCCTGGAAAAGCCAACGTAGTAGCCGATGCCCTTAGCAGATTGCCGTGCCGCTTGAACTCCATGATTTTGAAGGAGCAACCAAGTTTGCACAAGGAAATGGAATATTTTCGACTAGAATTAGTAAGTGAAGGATTTTTGGCTAGCATAGAACTTCAGCCCACTTTGATCAGTCAGGTTAAAGAGGCGCAGAAAGGAAATGCTAGTATCGACGGAATTAAACGTCGTATCGGTACACGCAAAGTACCCGGATTCACCGAGGACGAAGAAGGAGTTTTGTGGTACAAAGGACGCCTTTGTGTACCAGCAGATTCTGAGTTAAAAGAAGTTATCTTGAAGGAGGCCCATGATACTCATTATTCTATCCATCCAGGAGGAACTAAGATGTATCAAGATTTGAAAGAGCAATTTTGGTGGCATAAGATGAAGAGAGAAATCGGAAGCTATATCGCCAAGTGTGATATATGTCAGCGAGTCAAGGCAGGACATCAAAGACCCGCTGGATTGTTGCAACCTTTGCAAATTCCGGAATGGAAATGGGATTCTGTAGGAATGGACTTTATCACTGGACTACCTACTTCTAGTAGGGGAAATGACTCTATTTGGGTCATAGTGGACAGATTGTCCAAAGTCGCCCATTTCTTGCCCGTTAAAACCACCTATCAGAGTTCGAAGCTAGCAGAGTTGTATATCGCTAGGATCGTTAGTTTGCACGGAGTCCCCAAGAATATCGTATCGGATCGAGGAACTCAGTTTACCTCGAGATTCTGGAAGAAGGTCCAGGAAGGTTTAGGAACCCGCCTAGATTTCAGTACCGCGTATCACCCTTAGACCGATGGACAAACGGAGCGAGTAAACCAAATACTCGAAGATATGCTTAGAGCATGTGTGCTAGAGTATGGATCCAAGTGGGAAGACTGTCTACCGTTTGCAGAATTTTCCTACAACAATAGTTACCAAGACAGTTTGCAAATGGCCCCATCTGAATTCATGTACGGAAGGAAGTGCCGCACCCCTTTGAACTGGTCGGAAGTAGGAGAGAGTCAAATTTTTGGACCCGACATCCTACGAGAAGCAGAAGAAAAGGTTCACAAGATTCGATAGCACCTCAAGACAGCCCAATCCCGACAAAAGAGTTACGCCGACAAGAGACGTCGAGACCTCGCCTTTAACATTGGAGACTTTGTTTACCTGGAAGTGTCGCCATTGAAGGGAATGCAACGTTTCCAACTCAAAGGAAAGTTAACCCCCAGATATATCGGACCTTTCAAAATCTTGAACCGTCGAGGAGAAGTATCGTATCAACTCGAGCTACCAGAAGAGATGTCAGCAGTGCACAATGTGTTCCATATCTCGTTACTTCGCAAATGTCTCGAAGTCCCCGAGAAGACCGAAGTGTTCAAGAATATCGATCATAGGACCATAGAGATCAATGATGACCTGACCTATCCTGAAGTACCCATCCGTATATTGGAAGAAGCTTTTCGAACGACCAGAACCCGAAGCATCAAGTTTCTCAAGATTCAGTGGAGCAACCACACAGAAGAGGAAGCTACCTGGGAACGCGAAGATCACATCAGGACGGAGTTTCCAGATCTCTTCAAATCCTAGGTAATCTTTTCGTCCTTTTTCAAATCTCGGGACGAGATTTTGTTTAAGGGGGGAAGGTTTGTAACATCCCAAAAATATCAAACTTAGATCAACAAAACACTAATCCTAAAGTTTAGGGTTAACAAAAACTTTTCTAAATCAATTCATGAAAGCATGTCTATGTGTATGCATGAATTTTGAAATTCTTTAAAACCACTTTGTTTGTGTGATCCATTGCTTGTAAAATGTTTCTTAGGTGAAAAGAACATCATCTAAAACATTCCCCACACTTTTCCTAAAGAAAAATATGTCAAAACCAATATATTAAGTGAATGGTCATTTTGACCAATTTAACTCCCATGCCTACTTTGGCTGTCTCAAACTTTCAAAACCTAACAGAAACTTGTCTGGATCTTTGCACCCCTTGAATGTACTCATAACAAAGTATCAAGGCCCACCTTGTGATCATCCAGAAACTTTCAAATGCATAGTTTAAATGACAACTCAAAATTGAATCTTCTTCATATGGGAAGATCCCACTTTTTCAAAACCCACTTAAACAAGCTCAATTTTCAAAACCCAAGCATCTACAGACTCACCAGAACCAATCTAGCAAACCCACCAAAAATCATTTCAAAATTCAAAACTTGATTTCATGCGGCCATTTCATCAAACAGGTTGCAGACACAGATCAAACAAAACACAAAACACTATAGTGTGCAGTGATTCTTGCCTAACTTGTTCCCTAGTCGGCTCTCACACACCTCAGTAGATCATCTAGAAAGATTAGCCCAACACTAGCACCCTGTGAGCTTGCCATTCCCATTAATGGTGAACAGCCGAGCAACCCCATGTCACCCCAAAGTGGACAGCAAGCTAGTAGCAGCAACAAGCCTAGCCAGCATGTCTGGGAGGCAGCCCACCGTCCACCGCCACTGCCTGTCCCAGCCGCGAGCGTTGCCAAGCCATGGACCACGCGCGCAAGACACGCCCAGACCATGCCGAGCGTGCGCCAAAGCGCCACCCTCGACCACCACCCACAGACCGTGCGCCGCCCTCACCGCGTGCACACACGATCACCACCGACCCAGGAGACCGCCAGACATCCCCGTTTAACGCCCCGCGCCATACAGCCACCGCCCGCCGTCGAGAACGCCGCCTCTGCCGTGCAGAGCACCGCCCGTTCCAGACCAAACCACACCACCCCATCACTCGTGACCATGCCGTTGAGCATCGCCAGGAGACATAGCACCGTCCCCTACCCTTGCCCATGCCATTAGCTGCCTGTAACATCGCCTTCGACAAGCTCACCTTGCGCCCCGACGGTCCCCTCGCTCGACTATAAATAGAGGCCACCCCCGCACGATTTCTTCACACCATCTAACTCCCCTCTCCTCACTGATCGTGCCACACCATTCTCAGAGCAAGGCGAGCACCACCCTGCCGGAATTTCACCGGAGCCTGCCGCTGCCGGAGAAGAAAGGAGCCAGCGATTGGAGCCGCCCCAGGAGAAGCCACCGGTACCAGGAGGTTCGCCGTCGTCGACTTCGTCGTTCGCCCGCATCGCCGACCCTCGCCCGTACCCCGGTGAGCCCCCAGCACCCCTCACTGGCCGCGCTAGGTTTCGTTCTCGCCGGAGCTGTCTCGCATCGACGATGACCCTCAGCCGTTGGATTAGAACCAGATCTAACGAACCACGTTGCCCCATACAGCTTCGCCCAGCCCCGTGTCACTGACGAGAGGGGACACCCACTTAAGCAGCCCGCGGGAGCACTACGCTTAGCAGGCCGGCCCGTTAGAATTTCCCGCGCAGCCCAGCATTTCAAATTAAACTTTTTCTTTTTAAATTCAAACACACTTCAGTACCCAACTTCAAAAATCAACCCAGATCAATTTAGTGCACCAAATTAGATGAAACCAATTTTGTTGGAAAGGTCTGTGAATGCTTAATCCAAGCCCGTTGGATTCAAGTCATTTGGATTTGTAGATCACCCTTAGCAAAACTGACAAGGCAGAAGCTTTTCTGCATTCAAACATTTTTCAAATTTAAACCACAATAGCTTTTGAGTTGATTCCAACTCTCAAAAATCACTTTCAACCATACCTTTCAGAATATATAAAAATATATATAGGTTACTTGCAGAAATAATGTTCAAGGAATAAAGGAATGCTTCATAAGCATTTCTGTCCACTTTAATTAATTAAAATAAAAGGGTAAAACCTTGTTAAATTGTGACACCACTTTAAATCACATTCCCATGGACTACAACATGTGGTGATGACATGTGTCAACATGATCCCATGTTTAGTTTGGAGAATATTAAATCTTAAGTAGTTCTTCAATGAGTAGAAATTACTTTTTCTAAAATAAGAAGACTTAAACCAATCCTTAACCTTGTAATGTTAGAGATGATGCTAGATCATCTATAGGACCCTTGTGTGTGATGATTGCAAGTAGTTAAGTATTGTTTGGTGATTGTGTACCTCGTATTTATTCATAGACGCTAGTACCGACCAAGGCTACGAAGAAGAAGGAGGATACTACAAAGAGGAAGCCGAAGAGAACTTCAACCACTGCTCTGCACAAGGCAAGCTAGTAACTATGCAAGCTTATACTGATATTGATGCAAGCTAACACTTGCAAGATACCCTATTGTTGCCACAACCCATGCTTGTGACATGATTACTATATTCCCTAAGCGTATGTAACCATACCCACTTGCTAAACCAATCCTAGTTTTATGGCAAGCTTTTTACTCTATTTCCTTATCAAAGTTTACTTAGAGGCTACCCAAGAAGTTTGGTAGAGACTAGACAGTTGTGCTGAAGGTTGCATAAAGAACATTAAAATTTGGCCTAAGCTAGAAACCCTGATATCAGCTTATGATATAAGGTTGGACTTAGTTGCAACTCCACTAGTTACCACCCCTCTATTAGTACTACCCCACCTGTAGATGCTAGTGCTAAGCATAAAACTTGATCAACTTTAGATGGGAATACTTGGTGGAAAAATTGTTATGAAAACCTTGGAATGATGGATCATTCTATTGAAATGTTTTGGACATGTGTTTCCAAACACTTGATGATTTTGGTGATCAAAATGTTGAGGCATGAGCCTTAGCCCTTTATAAAACTGATGGTTGTCTGGATGCGATACCATTCTAATTTTATCGTACAACCACAATACCCGAATATTGGGTAGGGCTTGACTGGAAACTTATATACCTTAGTATTAGTTCCCTCACGGCCAAGGTCTGAGCTGAGGCTACCTTGTGAAGATTGTCCACCTGTGCAGTACCCAAGATGACAGTGGTCATGATTGGGAGGCCAAACTCACAGGAGAGGTGCTTATACTAGGGAGTGTAAATGGAAGGTTAGGATTGATTATCCGCATACTGAGTATGGTGAATTCAGGATTTGTTCCTGACGGATGTATCGAATGTTGTGGTGAAAGTGTACAATCTCTGCAGAGTGTCAAACTATTCGAATAGCCGCGTCCGCGGTTATGGACAGTTGGAGTGGCCATACTGTTCCCCCGTCAGACTTTTCAAAATGACTTATGAACGACCTGAGACTTTGACTTGACCACAATAGAGTTGTGACTGGAAATACAAGATCCCACTTAGGAGTTATAAAATTGTGACCAGCTTTGGAACTTAGTAGTATAAATCTGGCTTTTGCAAAACAACCCTAGAGCCTAGTGTCCTATTATCCAAAAACCCCTATTTCTTGTTAGTAGTAGTTTGCGAGTACTTAAAGAGTACTCATGGCTTTGTCCCTGGCTATTCCCATGGCCAGACTATGAAGAGGAGTACCTGGAGGATGGACCCCAGGACGGTTACGACAACTAGGATCATCTCCCATCGTCAGCATTGCCTGTGACCCCGAAGATGGAGCCTCGCCTACGCTACCGTTATTATGCCGTATTCCGCTGCTTGATGTTGTATTAAGGACTGGATCATGAGATCCCTATTTGTGTAAGAACTTATTTATCGTTGTAATGGATGAAGTACTATGGTATCCAATTCTGTTATGTCTCACAAAAATGGTAATCCTGGGATTGCGATGTATGGCATAACAGTCATCTAGGATTGAAAAATCCGGGTGTTGACACACCGCGATCATATCTATGCATATTCAAGCATCTTTGGCAATCCAGAGTTTCTCCAAGCACTACGGCGGTCTATCATCTGTCCATCACGCTGCACATCCTTTCGAACCCCATATCTGCACAATTCTCCTGGATACGAGGGAATTGCATCTTTTCGTCTCTGATAGCTTTGCTTAAGGTATGAGCTACCATCGGTTCTTATCCAAGATCTCCTTATCTTTGTAACCGGTGATCCGATCGACAATGTGAACCAGATGACATCTCTTTCTTTCTTCCGAAGGACCAGTTGACCTATTCTGTCAGCGCATCTTCTTCAACAGGAATCCTTACTCGTAACGTTGATCTTTCAAAGAGCGTTGAGCTTAGAAAGTGTTTCGAGCATTTGTTCGTTCTCCCGCCTCTTGAACTTGGTATTCTGGGAATATCTTGTTAATCCATGGCAGTATATGTTGATAATATGCTTGCCTATTCGATATCTATGGAAGGACATGGAAGATCATGTGTGTCTCTTTCTCTCGAGCTTCGTGAGCACTGCCTGAGTGCAAAGTCTCAAAGTGAGAATTCTGACTTTTTGAAGTCACATATCTCGACCACGTCCTTCTGCTAAATTGTAGGGGTCCCAATCTTTAATAAGATAGAGCCTCCTGTGTTTACAATGCTAGTCCCTGGATCAATAGCTAGCATCCACAGTTAAGATGTAATATCAAGAAACAAAGGTCATAATATAACTTTATAACCAGGAATAACATAAGTTTATTACATCAAACATAGCTCATTAGGCTATTTCATTACATTGCAGCGGAATAACTATGGTCAAGTGGTCCTTCATCTTCAAAGTGCCACAGGCAGATGTTGGTTGTAGACTTTGTAATCCTAATCAAACAATCTTCACTAAAATCAATCAAACCTGCAACATACAAGTTACAGCCACAAAGGGTCAATACATTTGAATTGTATTGGCAAGTGATACTATGGTAGTATAGTGGAGTCTATCATCTATATGCATTTGGCTAAGTGGAGTTGAGGCTTGCATTGCTCAAAATAGATTTTTCTTATCATTTTGAAAATACTAAGTTTTTGCTTGACAAAATCATTTTCCTCAATCAAAGATTTCAAGATCCTTGTACCAAGCCATCTCTCCATCAATGATTGAAGAATTCAAACAACCCTTGTTCAAACCACAAGATTTTAACTTAGAAATTTGAATGATGAGATTCTTGATTGCTTCCATGTCTTGATGCTCAAATTGTCCTTTACCAGGGACATGGCTAAGTACTTAGATTTTACACTCTGCAGAGGTGGTGCACTTTCCCCACAAGACTTGGTTTCCCAAGACAAGATCTTTCAGAAGCCTTCCCTTAGACCAAAATGGACGCGTTCCAACCTATCAAACACTACCACCCACTGTCCTTATGGCTAAGTTCTTGCAACCTATATGATCATGGCAGAGCCCATATTGCCAAGTGGTTGCACTTGAAGCTTCTCAACATTTGACATCTCAAATCCCTTTGTTTCCCGGGTGGCATTCCACAAGTGAGATACACAATCCAAGCCCATGGCATTGTGAACCACTCAACCATTCTCCACCAAGCAAGCCCATTCCACCCAGGGGATTCATTAACTTAGTTGTTTTATTAAACAAAAACATAAGTCCTCAGACTTAGAATATTTTTCCATAGTGTGAATATATTTTCCACCCATGTTTTCTATTAGCTAGGCTAAGCTTGATAGTAGTAGGAATCTTTAACTTAGGAAAATCCTACTAAGGATTCATTACTATGTTTTCCTATAGCAAGATCTGTACTTAGCAAAATCCATGCAAGTTTTACTTAACAAAATCACTAATGCATAGTGAAAGTAATAGGACAAAAAGTATGAAGCATCACTTGACTTTTTGGTAGGGAATGGTGGTTCACTCCTTGATCTTGCTAGTCTCACACTTCACTACAAGTCAATCAAGCAAACACTAATTCAATTTACATTCCAAACCAATAATCACTCAAACAAATTCATACACACAAAACAATGGAAACCAATTCATGCATGGGAGCATGCACAAGATAGTTTTATTTTGCAAAGGGGTCTTTATGGGGTTTCTAAACTTTGCAAGATCCAAATTGGTCATTTACCAAAGTGGCAAAGTCATTAGCAAGAGGGTTTTGTCCAAAAACTATTTTAAATCCATTTATCATTTCATGTGGTGAAAAATGTTTTTATTAAGGCAAAACTTTTAAGTTGTTCACCAAATGAGTTGCTAATTTGCAAAACTTGGTGTTTTTAGGTCAGTAGGTTTGGTCCAAATCATTTCCTTAAAGTTTTCTTTTCATAAACATTTTTATAACAAAAACCATTCTTTTTATTTGGCTAGAAAATGACTAAGTCAAGTAATCCAACCTAAATTTTACAAAAATCATTTCTAACACCAAGGGTTGGTTCCTAGGGTCAGTAAGGTCACAACAAATCAATTTTCATAGGTTTTACTTCAAAATTATTTTCAATAAATAAATTACATTTCTATTTGACTAGAAATGGTTTTAAATTAAAGAATCATTTCTTAATTTCTCCAAATACATTTTTGTGTCCACAAAGTGTTTCCTAGGGTCAGTAGGTTCAAATCATTCCAATTGCCAAAGGTTTTAACCCTAAATTCAATTTTAAACAATTTTTACATTCTTAACAAGCATACAAATGTTTCTGCAATTTCAAACAAGCTAACAGCTACTATTTGCTAAACTAAGGGCATGGTTAGCTAGGGCTTGTTCTCCTGAATTCATTGATATAAAATTTGCAAAATTTGGACGTGTGGATCAAAAGTTATAAGGGTTTGAAAATTACAAACAAATCTGTTTTCAATTTCTGTTTTTAAACAGACAGGTGACACGCGGCGTGATATTACTGGTTGATACCGGTTCGGCCGGATCAGCTCTGTGGAACGTTAGATCTAAAGTGGATCGTGCGGCATAGATAAGACGTACCCCTTCGTTCTAGTGAATCTATCCAAGCCATCCGATGCTAATCTAACAGTTCCAATTGTTTGGCCAAACAGCAGCGGCGCTGGCGGCGGCGTCTGGTGGCGGAGCGGCCATACGGCGAGGTTGCCGACGATGCAGGCTACGAGAAAGAGGGAGGGAAAGCTCACCGAGTTCGTAGCGCACCGCTGATGCTCAATGTGGTCTTTGTTGGCCAAGGGGAGCACTATGCTGGCTTGAATCGCTCGCCGAAGTTCGTGTCCGCGTCGGGCTTCTCTGTTTATCGTCGGAGGCGACGACACAAGTCACGAGAAAGCAAGATAGCAGTTGCGTCAGATGCGTACGGGGTCGGTGATCGTGTGCATCAACGAGACAGAATGGTGTGGTCAGATGTTACCTAGGGTACTTGTCGAAGTAGAGGCAGTGAACGGTGGCGAGAGAGCATCGTCGTTGCCGGGGTTCTGGGGCGTGCGCGAGCGAGCTTGTGCCTCTGGGAGGTTCGCTAGGATGTGGGGATCAGGTGAGGGTGGTCGAAGAGGCAAGGGGCGGTGAGAGGCTGCCGGAATTGATGAGAATGGTCGCCGGAGACAGAGACAGTCGAGGAGAGATTGTGGCGGCCTGGAGGCGTGCTCGGGGAAGGAGGCAGAGGGGAAACGGAGAGGAGTGACTGGTGATTTAACACGCGTGATCACTTCAGGGTTTACTCGTGGTATTAAAGCGAATTAAGTCTGAGGAATCAAGTCTGCAACGGCGAAGTGAGGAGGAAGAACAGTTCGCGGGGTGGGGAAGAAGAGACGTGCCAGTGGGGTCCTCTGGTCAGTGGGAAAAGGAGAGGAAATGGGGTCCAGTGTCCAGTGACTGTGCGGGTTGCTTCTGCGGTAAAGAAAACGCTTCGGGGGCGTGGGAACAGGTGGGCTGGACTGGGCTGTTGGGCCAGATTATTGGGCTGGGTCTTTGCACTATTTTTTTTTCTGTCTGATTCTTTTTCCTTTTTTACTTCTATTTTCCTGTTTTGAAATTCAAACAACCAAACACATTCAAAATGATTCAAACAATTATCAAGCTTTTCAAATATGAATTTGGTTCTGTTTATCAATAGAAACCAAATAAAATAATTTTTATTCTTTTTAAGACCATTCATTAATTAAATAAAATGGTTCATTAGTTATTTAATAAAAAAGGGTTTGATTTAATTAATAGAATCTTCATTTGAAATCCAAATACTTTAAAACCCAAATCAGTAGGTATCATTTGGGAGTAAATAATACTTGGATACTTGTTTCAAACAAAATATTATTTTACTTTAGGGTCCAATATTAGTTAAATAAAAATGGGCCAAGGTTTATTAATCAAATAGGATTTGATTTTATTAATAAAATCTTTATTTGAAACCTAAATATTTTCAAAATAAAGTTAGTAGGTTTAATTTGGGAAATATATAATATTTGGAAACTTATTTAAAACAATTTAATAAGTTTGATGTTTTAATTAAAATGGTAAAACCTTTTATTTAAACAAAATTTGTATATTTAATTCCTTATTATTTTATTTTAAATAAACCTTTACTATTTTATTCAAAACAAAATGTTTATTTCAAAATATTGGCCAAGGTTTAATTTGGCTATATAAAATAATCTTTATTTATAAATCCACTTTTTCTTTTGAAAGCCAAAACCTTTTATTTAAAGATTCAAAATAGTAATTGTAAAACATTTTAATTTCCTTTAATAAATGTTTATCTTTATAAATCCTTTTAGGATTTTATTTAATTCAAATGAGTTTGAAATTCCAATTGAGTTCAAAAAGTTTCTTCTAGCTCTGAAACTTAAGCAAAGTTTTATTTTATTCATTTATTTTCACATTACAAGATTTGGAAAATCTTGGGATGTGACAGGCTACCACCCTTAAAATAAATCTCGTCCCGAGATTTGGGAAGGCTGGGGTACAAGCAAGTTCAAAACAACTAGGGTTCTACCACCCTTTAAAATTTTCAAACAAAATTTACATACTGGCCTTCTTGGGTCCTGGAAATTTCCCTAAGTTAAACTTTTGTTTTATTCCTATGCTTGTCTCATGGACCAAGGTTGAGTTTCTCCATAGGCTTGTTCAACTTGTTCTTCATCCTTTCTGGACAGTTGCTTGCATAATGCCCTGGATTCTTGCAGTTGAAACAATGAATATCCTTGAGTTCTTTGCGTTGTTCTTGTGGACAAGTGGCTACATAATGGCCTGGTTCTTTGCAGTTGTTGCACCACACTTGGTCAATATCTTTATTCTTCTTGTTCTCTGGGCATCCACTGGAGTAGTGTCCCATTTCCTTACATTTACGACATTGTGCAAGGCTCATGTCTTGCTTAGGCTTCTTGATTCTCTTTGATCCTTTGAATTGGGTTGTCTTGTAAGGAGGTAGAAGTGGTCCTTTTCCTTTGGTAGACTTGGATCCTTCTTGTTTTCTTTGTTCCACCATGGCATAGATGGGACATTGGCCAGGAGTATGGTCACTTCCTTCACAAAGGTAACAAGTAGCTTGATAGGTGGGGCATTGTTCAACAGGATGATCTTCTTCACAATTGGGGCATTGTCCTTCATGCTCCTTGGAAGTATGATCCTTGTCTCCACATATTGTGCAAGCTGGGGCTCCATCTAGAATAATATTCTTGTCAACCTTGTTATCATAGACTTCTTTGGGGTAGTTTTCCTCCATGCTGATCATTTGATTAGTCACCTTAAGCATTAGTTGAGATTGCTCTTCCAAAAACCTTTGTAGTGCTAGATCTTTATCACTATTGTTGACTATGAACTGAGCTGTCAGTTGATTCAACTGGTGTTGGGTTGCTATGAGCTCTTTCATGTTGGCAGCTTGGTTGGTGTTGGTGTCATCAACTTTGGAGTCTTTTGGAGTAGTCATCTGTTGGGTTGAAGGGAGGTTAGAATAGGTAAGATATTTCTAAGGAATCAATTCTAATCACACACATCACAATTCACACAAGCAATGTGCATGCAATTACAAACAAACATTTCACTCAAACAAGGTTCAAGCACATACTTAGGCAACAAAATATTTTTGTTACACCACATAAGTTGGTGGTTTAACTTAACTAAATTATGGTGGTCCATCTATATGGTTTATGTAGGGGTCCCAATCTTTAATAAGATAGAGCCTCCTGTGTTTACAATGCTAGTCCCTGGATCAATAGCTAGCATCCACAGTTAAGATGTAATATCAAGAAACAAAGGTCATAATATAACTTTATAACCAGGAATAAAATAAGTTTATTACATCAAACATAGCTCATTAGGCTATTTCATTACATTGCAGCGGAATAACTATGGTCAAGTGGTCCTTCATCTTCAAAGTGCCACAGGCAGATGTTGGTTGTAGACTTTGTAATCCTAATCAAACAATCTTCACTAAAATCAATCAAACCTGCAACATACAAGTTACAGCCACAAAGGGTCAATACATTTGAATTGTATTGGCAAGTGATACTATGGTAGTATAGTGGAGTCTATCATCTATATGCATTTGGCTAAGTGGAGTTGAGGCTTGCATTGCTCAAAATAGATTTTTCTTATCATTTTGAAAATACTAAGTTTTTGCTTGACAAAATCATTTTCCTCAATCAAAGATTTCAAGATCCTTGTACCAAGCCATCTCTCCATCAATGATTGAAGAATTCAAACAACCCTTGTTCAAACCACAAGATTTTAACTTAGAAATTTGAATGATGAGATTCTTGATTGCTTCCATGTCTTGATGCTCAAATTGTCCTTTACCAGGGACATGGCTAAGTACTTAGATTTTACACTCTGCAGAGGTGGTGCACTTTCCCCACAAGACTTGGTTTCCCAAGACAAGATCTTTCAGAAGCCTTCCCTTAGACCAAAATGGACGCGTTCCAACCTATCAAACACTACCACCCACTGTCCATATGGCTAAGTTCTTGCAACCTATATGATCATGGCAGAGCCCATATTGCCAAGTGGTTGCACTTGAAGCTTCTCAACATTTGACATCTCAAATCCCTTTGTTTCCCGGGTGGCATTCCACAAGTGAGATACACAATCCAAGCCCATGGCATTGTGAACCACTCAACCATTCTCCACCAAGCAAGCCCATTCCACCCAGGGGATTCATTAACTTAGTTGTTTTATTAAACAAAAACATAAGTCCTCAGACTTAGAATATTTTTCCATAGTGTGAATATATTTTCCACCCATGTTTTCTATTAGCTAGGCTAAGCTTGATAGTAGTAGGAATCTTTAACTTAGGAAAATCCTACTAAGGATTCATTACTATGTTTTCCTATAGCAAGATCTATACTTAGCAAAATCCATGCAAGTTTTACTTAACAAAATCACTAATGCATAGTGAAAGTAATAGGACAAAAAGTATGAAGCATCACTTGCCTTTTTGGTAGGGAATGGTGGTTCACTCCTTGATCTTGCTAGTCTCACACTTCACTACAAGTCAATCAAGCAAACACTAATTCAATTTACATTCCAAACCAATAATCACTCAAACAAATTCACACACACAAAACAATGGAAACCAATTCATGCATGGGAGCATGCACAAGATAGTTTTATTTTGCAAAGGGGTCTTTATGGGGTTTATAAACTTTGCAAGATCCAAATTGGTCATTTACCAAAGTGGCAAAGTCATTTGCAAGAGGGTTTTGTCCAAAAACTATTTTAAATCCATTTATCATTTCATGTGGTGAAAAATGTTTTTATTAAGGCAAAACTTTTAAGTTGTTCACCAAATGAGTTGCTAATTTGCAAAACTTGGTGTTTTTAGGTCAGTAGGTTTGGTCCAAATCATTTCCTTAAAGTTTTCTTTTCATAAACATTTTTATAACAAAAACCATTCTTTTTATTTGGCTAGAAAATGACTAAGTCAAGTAATCCAACCTAAATTTTACAAAAATCATTTCTAACACCAAGGGTTGGTTCCTAGGGTCAGTAAGGTCACAACAAATCAATTTTCATAGGTTTTACTTCAAAATTATTTTCAATAAATAAATTACATTTCTATTTGACTAGAAATGGTTTTAAATTAAAGAATCATTTCTTAATTTCTCCAAATACATTTTTGTGTCCACAAAGTGTTTCCTAGGGTCAGTAGGTTCAAATCAATCCAATTGCCAAAGGTTTTAACCCTAAATTCAATTTTAAACAATTTTTACATTCATAACAAGCATACAAATGTTTCTGCAATTTCAAACAAGCTAACAGCTACTATTTGCTAAACTAAGGGCATGGTTGGCTAGGGCTTGTTCTCCTGAATTCATTGATATAAAATTTGCAAAATTTGGACGTGTGGATCAAAAGTTATAAGGGTTTGAAAATTACAAACAAATCTGTTTTCAATTTCTGTTTTTAAACAGACAGGTGACACGCGGCGTGATATTACTGGTTGATACCGGTTCGGCCGGATCAGCTCTGTGGAACGTTAGATCTAAAGTGGATCGTGCGGCACAGATAAGACGTACCCCTTCGTTCTAGTGAATCTATCCAAGCCATCCGATGCTAATCTAACGGTTCCAATTGTTTGGCCAAACAGCAGCGGCGCTGGCGGCGGCGTCTGGTGGCGGAGCGGCCATACGGCGAGGTTGCCGACGATGCAGGCTACGAGAAAGAGGGAGGGAAAGCTCACCGAGTTCGTAGCGCACCGCTGATGCTCAATGTGGTCTTTGTTGGCCAAGGGGAGCACTATGCTGGCTTGAATCGCTCGCCGAAGTTCGTGTCCGCGTCGGGCTTCTCTGTTTATCGTCGGAGGCGACGACACAAGTCACGAGAAAGCAAGATAGCAGTTGCGTCAGATGCGTACGGGGTCGGTGATCGTGTGTGCATCAACGAGACAGAATGGGGTGGTCAGATGTTACCTAGGGTACTTGTCGGAGTAGAGGCAGTGAAAGGTGGCGAGAGAGCGTCGTCGTTGCCGGGGTTCTGGGGCGTGCGCGAGCGAGCTTGTGCCTCTGGGAGGTTCGCTAGGATGTGGGGATCAGGTGAGGGTGGTCGAAGAGGCAAGGGGCGGTGAGAGGCTGCCGGAATTGATGAGAATGGTCGCCGGAGACAGAGACAGTCGAGGAGAGATTGTGGCGGCCTGGAGGCGTGCTCGGGGAAGGAGGCAGAGGGGAAACGGAGAGGAGTGACTGGTGATTTAACACGCGTGATCACTGCAGGGTTTACTCGTGGTATTAAAGCGAATTAAGTCTAAGGAATCAAGTCTGCAACGGCGAAGTGAGGAGGAAGAACAGTTCGCGGGGTGGGGAAGAAGAGACGTGGCAGTGGGGTCCTCTGGTCAGTGGGAAAAGGAGAGGAAATGGGGTCCAGTGTCCAGTGACTGTGCGGGTTGCTTCTGCGGTAAAGAAAACGCTTCGGGGGCGTGGGAACAGGTGGGCTGGACTGGGCTGTTGGGCCAGATTGTTGGGCTGGGTCTTTGCACTATTTTTTTTCTGTCTGATTCTTTTTCCTTTTTTACTTCTATTTTCCTGTTTTGAAATTCAAACAACCAAACACATTCAAAATGATTCAAACAATTATCAAGCTTTTCAAATATGAATTTGGTTCTGTTTATCAATAGAAACCAAATAAAATAATTTTTATTCTTTTTAAGACCATTCATTAATTAAATAAAATGGTTCATTAGTTATTTAATAAAATAGGGTTTGATTTAATTAATAGAATCTTCATTTGAAATCCAAATACTTTAAAACCCAAATCAGTAGGTATCATTTGGGAGTAAATAATACTTGGATACTTGTTTCAAACAAAATATTATTTTACTTTAGGGTCCAATATTAGTTAAATAAAAATGGGCCAAGGTTTATTAATCAAATAGGATTTGATTTTATTAATAAAATCTTTATTTGAAACCTAAATATTTTCAAAATAAAGTTAGTAGGTTTAATTTGGGAAATATATAATATTTGGAAACTTATTTAAAACAATTTAATAAGTTTGATGTTTTAATTAAAATGGTAAAACCTTTTATTTAAACAAAATTTGTATATTTAATTCCTTATTATTTTATTTTAAATAAACCTTTACTATTTTATTCAAAACAAAATGTTTATTTCAAAATATTGGCCAAGGTTTAATTTGGCTATATAAAATAATCTTTATTTATAAATCCACTTTTTCTTTTGAAAGCCAAAACCTTTTATTTAAAGATTCAAAATAGTAATTGTAAAACATTTTAATTTCCTTTAATAAATGTTTATCTTTATAAATCCTTTTAGGATTTTATTTAATTCAAATGAGTTTGAAATTCCAATTGAGTTCAAAAAGTTTCTTCTAGCTCTGAAACTTAAGCAAAGTTTTATTTTATTCATTTATTTTCACATTACAAGATTTGGAAAATCTTGGGATGTGACAGGCTACCACCCTTAAAATAAATCTCGTCCCGAGATTTGGGAAGGCTGGGGTACAAGCAAGTTCAAAACAACTAGGGTTCTACCACCCTTTAAAATTTTCAAACAAAATTTACATACTGGCCTTCTTGGGTCCTGGAAATTTCCCTAAGTTAAACTTTTGTTTTATTCCTATGCTTGTCTCATGGACCAAGGTTGAGTTTCTCCATAGGCTTGTTCAACTTGTTCTTCATCCTTTCTGGACAGTTGCTTGCATAATGCCCTGGATTCTTGCAGTTGAAACAATGAATATCCTTGAGTTCTTTGCGTTGTTCTTGTGGACAAGTGGCTACATAATGGCCTGGTTCTTTGCAGTTGTTGCACCACACTTGGTCAATATCTTTATTCTTCTTGTTCTCTGGGCATCCACTGGAGTAGTGTCCCATTTCCTTACATTTACGACATTGTGCAAGGCTCATGTCTTGCTTAGGCTTCTTGATTCTCTTTGATCCTTTGAATTGGGTTGTCTTGTAAGGAGGTAGAAGTGGTCCTTTTCCTTTGGTAGACTTGGATCCTTCTTGTTTTCTTTGTTCCACCATGGCATAGATGGGACATTGGCCAGGAGTATGGTCACTTCCTTCACAAAGGTAACAAGTAGCTTGATAGGTGGGGCATTGTTCAACAGGATGATCTTCTTCACAATTGGGGCATTGTCCTTCATGCTCCTTGGAAGTATGATCCTTGTCTCCACATATTGTGCAAGCTGGGGCTCCATCTAGAATAATATTCTTGTCAACCTTGTTATCATAGACTTCTTTGGGGTAGTTTTCCTCCATGCTGATCATTTGATTAGTCACCTTAAGCATTAGTTGAGATTGCTCTTCCAAAAACCTTTGTAGTGCTGGATCTTTATCACTATTGTTGACTATGAACTGAGCTGTCAGTTGATTCAACTGGTGTTGGGTTGCTATGAGCTCTTTCATGTTGGCAGCTTGGTTGGTGTTGGTGTCATCAACTTTGGAGTCTTTTGGAGTAGTCATCTGTTGGGTTGAAGGGAGGTTAGAATAGGTAAGATATTTCTAAGGAATCAATTCTAATCACACACATCACAATTCACACAAGCAATGTGCATGCAATTACAAACAAACATTTCACTCAAACAAGGTTCAAGCACATACTTAGGCAACAAAATATTTTTGTTACACCACATAAGTTGGTGGTTTAACTTAACTAAATTATGGTGGTCCATCTATATGGTTTATGTAGGGGTCCCAATCTTTAATAAGATAGAGCCTCCTGTGTTTACAATGCTAGTCCCTGGATCAATAGCTAGCATCCACAGTTAAGATGTAATATCAAGAAACAAAGGTCATAATATAACTTTATAACCAGGAATAACATAAGTTTATTACATCAAACATAGCTCATTAGGCTATTTCATTACATTGCAGCGGAATAACTATGGTCAAGTGGTCCTTCATCTTCAAAGTGCCACAGGCAGATGTTGGTTGTAGACTTTGTAATCCTAATCAAACAATCTTCACTAAAATCAATCAAACCTGCAACATACAAGTTACAGCCACAAAGGGTCAATACATTTGAATTGTATTGGCAAGTGATACTATGGTAGTATAGTGGAGTCTATCATCTATATGCATTTGGCTAAGTGGAGTTGAGGCTTGCATTGCTCAAAATAGATTTTTCTTATCATTTTGAAAATACTAAGTTTTTGCTTGACAAAATCATTTTCCTCAATCAAAGATTTCAAGATCCTTGTACCAAGCCATCTCTCCATCAATGATTGAAGAATTCAAACAACCCTTGTTCAAACCACAAGATTTTAACTTAGAAATTTGAATGATGAGATTCTTGATTGCTTCCATGTCTTGATGCTCAAATTGTCCTTTACCAGGGACATGGCTAAGTACTTAGATTTTACACTCTGCAGAGGTGGTGCACTTTCCCCACAAGACTTGGTTTCCCAAGACAAGATCTTTCAGAAGCCTTCCCTTAGACCAAAATGGACGCGTTCCAACCTATCAAACACTACCACCCACTATCCATATGGCTAAGTTCTTGCAACCTATATGATCATGGCAGAGCCCATATTGCCAAGTGGTTGCACTTGAAGCTTCTCAACATTTGACATCTCAAATCCCTTTGTTTCCCGGGTGGCATTCCACAAGTGAGATACACAATCCAAGCCCATGGCATTGTGAACCACTCAACCATTCTCCACCAAGCAAGCCCATTCCACCTAGGGGATTCATTAACTTAGTTGTTTTATTAAACAAAAACATAAGTCCTCAGACTTAGAATATTTTTCCATAGTGTGAATATATTTTCCACCCATGTTTTCTATTAGCTAGGCTAAGATTGATAGTAGTAGGAATCTTTAACTTAGGAAAATCCTACTAAGGATTCATTACTATGTTTTCCTATAGCAAGATCTATACTTAGCAAAATCCGTGCAAGTTTTACTTAACAAAATCACTAATGCATAGTGAAAGTAATAGGACAAAAAGTATGAAGCATCACTTGCCTTTTTGGTAGGGAATGGTGGTTCACTCCTTGATCTTGCTAGTCTCACACTTCACTACAAGTCAATCAAGCAAACACTAATTCAATTTACATTCCAAACCAATAATCACTCAAACAAATTCACACACACAAAACAATGGAAACCAATTCATGCATGGGAGCATGCACAAGATAGTTTTATTTTGCAAAGGGGTCTTTATGGGGTTTCTAAACTTTGCAAGATCCAAATTGGTCATTTACCAAAGTGGCAAAGTCATTAGCAAGAGGGTTTTGTCCAAAAACTATTTTAAATCCATTTATCATTTCATGTGTTGAAAAATGTTTTTATTAAGGCA
The DNA here is from genome assembly GCA_910589765.1 of Avena atlantica. Taxonomy (NCBI): domain Eukaryota; kingdom Viridiplantae; phylum Streptophyta; class Magnoliopsida; order Poales; family Poaceae; genus Avena; species Avena atlantica. The sequence goes on along the minus strand of OU342738.1, from coordinate 246,089,863 downwards.
AAACTTTTAAGTTGTTCACCAAATGAGTTGCTAATTTGCAAAACTTGGTGTTTTTAGGTCAGTAGGTTTGGTCCAAATCATTTCCTTAAAGTTTTCTTTTCATAAACATTTTTATAACAAAAACCATTCTTTTTATTTGGCTAGAAAATGACTAAGTCAAGTAATCCAACCTAAATTTTACAAAAATCATTTCTAACACCAAGGGTTGGTTCCTAGGGTCAGTAAGGTCACAACAAATCAATTTTCATAGGTTTTACTTCAAAATTATTTTCAATAAATAAATTACATTTCTATTTGACTAGAAATGGTTTTAAATTAAAGAATCATTTCTTAATTTCTCCAAATACATTTTTGTGTCCACAAAGTGTTTCCTAGGGTCAGTAGGTTCAAATCAATCCAATTGCTAAAGGTTTTAACCCTAAATTCAATTTTAAACAATTTTTACATTCATAACAAGCATACAAATGTTTCTGCAATTTCAAACAAGCTAACAGCTACTATTTGCTAAACTAAGGGCATGGTTTGCTAGGGCTTGTTCTCCTGAATTCATTGATATAAAATTTGCAAAATTTGGACGTGTGGATCAAAAGTTTTAAGGGTTTGAAAATTACAAACAAATCTGTTTTCAATTTCTGTTTTTAAACAGACAGGTGACATGCGGCGTGATATTACTGGTTGATACCGGTTCGGCCGGATCAGCTCTGTGGAACGTTAGATCTAAAGTGGATCGTGCGGCACAGATAAGACGTACCCCTTCGTTCTAGTGAATCTATCCAAGCCATCCGATGCTAATCTAACGGTTCCAATTGTTTGGCCAAACAGCAGCGGCGCTGGCGGCGGCGTCTGGTGGCGGAGCGGCCATACGGCGAGGTTGCCGACGATGCAGGCTACGAGAAAGAGGGAGGGAAAGCTCACCGAGTTCGTAGCGCACCGCTGATGCTCAATGTGGTCTTTGTTGGCCAAGGGGAGCACTATGCTGGCTTGAATCGCTCGCCGAAGTTCGTGTCCGCGTCGGGCTTCTCTGTTTATCGTCGGAGGCGACGACACAAGTCACGAGAAAGCAAGATAGCAGTTGCGTCAGATGCGTACGGGGTCGGTGATCGTGTGTGCATCAACGAGACAGAATGGGGTGGTCAGATGTTACCTAGGGTACTTGTCGGAGTAGAGGCAGTGAACGGTGGCGAGAGAGCGTCGTCGTTGCCGGGGTTCTGGGGCGTGCGCGAGCGAGCTTGTGCCTCTGGGAGGTTCGCTAGGATGTGGGGATCAGGTGAGGGTGGTCGAAGAGGCAAGGGGCGGTGAGAGGCTGCCGGAATTGATGAGAATGGTCGCCGGAGACAGAGACAGTCGAGGAGAGATTGTGGCGGCCTGGAGGCGTGCTCGGGGAAGGAGGCAGAGGGGAAACGGAGAGGAGTGACTGGTGATTTAACACGCGTGATCACTGCAGGGTTTACTCGTGGTATTAAAGCGAATTAAGTCTGAGGAATCAAGTCTGCAACGGCGAAGTGAGGAGGAAGAACAGTTCGCGGGGTGGGGAAGAAGAGACGTGGCAGTGGGGTCCTCTGGTCAGTGGGAAAAGGAGAGGAAATGGGGTCCAGTGTCCAGTGACTGTGCGGGTTGCTTCTGCGGTAAAGAAAACGCTTCGGGGGCGTGGGAACAGGTGGGCTGGACTGGGCTGTTGGGCCAGATTGTTGGGCTGGGTCTTTGCACTATTTTTTTTTTCTGTCTGATTCTTTTTCCTTTTTTACTTCTATTTTCCTGTTTTGAAATTCAAACAACCAAACACATTCAAAATGATTCAAACAATTATCAAGCTTTTCAAATATGAATTTGGTTCTGTTTATCAATAGAAACCAAATAAAATAATTTTTATTCTTTTTAAGACCATTCATTAATTAAATAAAATGGTTCATTAGTTATTTAATAAAATAGGGTTTGATTTAATTAATAGAATCTTCATTTGAAATCCAAATACTTTAAAACCCAAATCAGTAGGTATCATTTGGGAGTAAATAATACTTGGATACTTGTTTCAAACAAAATATTATTTTACTTTAGGGTCCAATATTAGTTAAATAAAAATGGGCCAAGGTTTATTAATCAAATAGGATTTGATTTTATTAATAAAATCTTTATTTGAAACCTAAATATTTTCAAAATAAAGTTAGTAGGTTTAATTTGGGAAATATATAATATTTGGAAACTTATTTAAAACAATTTAATAAGTTTGATGTTTTAATTAAAATGGTAAAACCTTTTATTTAAACAAATTTGTATATTTAATTCCTTATTATTTTATTTTAAATAAACCTTTACTATTTTATTCAAAACAAAATGTTTATTTCAAAATATTGGCCAAGGTTTAATTTGGCTATATAAAATAATCTTTATTTATAAATCCACTTTTTCTTTTGAAAGCCAAAACCTTTTATTTAAAGATTCAAAATAGTAATTGTAAAACATTTTAATTTCCTTTAATAAATGTTTATCTTTATAAATCCTTTTAGGATTTTATTTAATTCAAATGAGTTTGAAATTCCAATTGAGTTCAAAAAGTTTCTTCTAGCTCTGAAACTTAAGCAAAGTTTTATTTTATTCATTTATTTTCACATTACAAGATTTGGAAAATCTTGGGATGTGACAGGCTACCACCCTTAAAATAAATCTCGTCCCGAGATTTGGGAAGGCTGGGGTACAAGCAAGTTCAAAACAACTAGGGTTCTACCACCCTTTAAAATTTTCAAACAAAATTTACATACTGGCCTTCTTGGGTCCTAGAAATTTCCCTAAGTTAAACTTTTGTTTTATTCCTATGCTTGTCTCATGGACCAAGGTTGAGTTTCTCCATAGGATTGTTCAACTTGTTCTTCATCCTTTCTGGACAGTTGCTTGCATAATGCCCTGGATTCTTGCAGTTGAAACAATGAATATCCTTGAGTTCTTTGCGTTGTTCTTGTGGACAAGTGGCTACATAATGGCCTGGTTCTTTGCAGTTGTTGCACCACACTTGGTCAATATCTTTATTCTTCTTGTTCTCTGGGCATCCACTGGAGTAGTGTCCGTGATCTTCCTTTATATCTTTCTGGTGGCTTGGTACTTCCAACATGACGACAACTCATCATCTTTATCTATCTATGAATCCGGCGAATCGTTTGCATCTATCCTTGCTTTCTAACGGAGTTCTATGAGTTCTTGCCAACACCTTCAGTCTGTTTCGGTAGTTGGGTTGCATGATTTTCTTATTCATGTGCGGAGTAATGTTTTGAGTGCGAGATGGAGTAGCTACCATACCACTACTCTTATCATTCGCTCTTGTACATTGAATTTGTGAATTAATGTGATTTCACTCATTCCACGGAAGTTAGAAGTGGACTTTATCCCTTGATACTTTTACTTCCGTCCTTGTTTCTCCGGAGTGCTCTTTCGAAGAAAGTAATCAATAATCTCTTGTTGGTGATCTCACCCTTTCTACACGGAGAAAAATCCTCAATTATCTGGTGGAAACAAACGCAAACCTTTTTCTACCCTCGTCTTTCTACCGATGCTCGATATCCCCAAACAAGATTAAAGGAAACTATCTCTCTCTCTGTTTCATCAATTCTTTTTCTGTGGTAAAGCCAATTATGGTTGATGCCATCACCCACAAATCTATTGTGTTAGCCTCAAGGCTAAAGAAAGCAATAAGTATCTCTACAATAAACTCCAGATCCTCCATATTCTTTGCTTCTCGGGATTCCACCATGATCTGGCTTCACATCCATCTCTAGAAGTTATATCTGCGCACCTAAATTGCGTGATCCTTGGTTCTTACCGGCGCAACAAGAATCTAACCCGACGATGTCTAACTAAATCTTTCTGTTGTTATCAAGGGACTCTATTGTTTGAAGGCAATATTGTTTCCGAACTTCTTTTCTCAAATCCGAGAGAAGATACGATGCTATTGTAATAGTGGTTCAAAACCTCTCCAATCTAGCTCCTTTCTTCCGGCGAGACAAAGATTCATCCTCTCTCGTATCGGTAAATCTTTAATCTTAATGGTGTGTCTTTCTTTATCCATGATACATCATCTTCTCCTTTTCTTTCACAAGTGGTTATATTCTTTTATCATGATTCTTGGGAAAACCGGAGCTATGCCCATCCTATCCTTCTTGTCTCACGACAATCCTTCAACTCTTCTAACCCGTTGTTTCTCAAGCAAAACGCAAGACTCGCAATAAGTCTAGCAAGTTTTGCAAGGTGTAGTGGTTGCACCATTCCGTTGTTCATCAACTTGGGAACGTGAGGGTCACCTTCGTTCGAACACCCGCCTCTCCTTGTGTTGTTTTATTTTTCCTAGGAATCTCGGGGCGAGATTCTTGCTTAGTGGGGGAGAGTTGTAGCATCCCAATTGTCTAACAATTGCAATGCTACTAGCCTAGTCTATATAAATGCTACTTCCTATATATAATTGTTGCATCATAATTATATCATGCTCATGTCATCAGGCCACCTTGCATTTGAGCATCATATAAAACCCTTTTGATTTGGTTCTTCTCTCATATGCATTGTAAAGTGTATTTGCCTCTTGATATTGTATTTGGTTCTTGATATATTGTTCAAATGCCCAAGTGGAGTTGGGGGCATATCTTTTATTCCATTCCACCACCTTTCTTTGACACCACCTTACACTTCCACCATTCCAATGACCCATGAGCTTGTAATTCTTTTCTTTGGATTTTATTCCAGCTCATGTGGGTTGGGTGGATCCAACTCTATTTTTCCTTTGCATGGGCTTTATTCCAACCTTTGGGAATGCATGGAGTCATGCCATGTGATTTTATTTTGTTTTCACAAGATTAACACATGGCATTGAATGCTTGCACGGGCCATGCAAAGCACCACCATTCCTTCTCCTTTGGTTTAGAGTGGATCCTTTCTTGTGTGAACTTTCCTTTCTCTCTTATTCAAAACCCCTCATCTTGATCTTGTGTTGGTATCTTGTTAACATCCTCACCCATCTCTTTCTATACTCCTATTGCTTGATCTTGTTTGATCTTGCTAAAAACCCTACCACCACATAAACCTCTCTCTAATTCTACCTCTAAACCCTACCATCACCATGATCCACCCATTCCCTCTTTCTCTCTTGTCTCTTTCCTCATCAAACCCTAAGCACCCTACCTCACCTCTCTCTCACCTCACCTCTCTCTAAACCCTCCTCTCTATCCTAAACCCTAATCCTAATCACCTACACCCTACCACTAACTATCACCATACCCCCTCTCTCTAGAAACCCAAACCCTAGCTACCAAGACACCTCTCTCTCTCGGCCTCTCCTCTCTCACCTAGCAGGCCACCTGTCTACCCCTCTCTCTCTACCCCAACCCTAGCTCCTAACCAAGCCCCAACCCGAGCCTAATCCCTCTAAACCCTAGCTACACCGAGCCTCCCTCTCTCCCTCTCTTCGCTCCCTGCCTTGTGGCCCCCTAGCCCGAGCCTGTCCCTGCCTCCTTGCCCTCACGTCGACCCCACCTGTAAGCCTCCCACCTGCCCTGCCTGGTCCAGCCCGAGCCTGCCAGCACGTGAAGGAGGAGCAAAAGCGGCCGACGCCACCTTTCCCCTCCACCACGCCAACTACCCTCCCTTCCTCCGTTCCTATCCATCCCACCACCTCTCTGCCTCGCCCAGCTACCCCAGATCTACCCAGAACGCTCCCCTCTCTCCCTGCCGTCCCTCACCACCGCCACACCATCGCCGGCAAAACCCTCGGCCTCCACCGCCCCCTCCTTATCCAGCCGGTGGCGTGGCGCTCTAAGGTGTCGAGGAAGACCACGCGGCTCCCCTACGTCACCCTGTACACGGAGCCAGTAAGGAGAAGGCCAGGACGCTGGACACCGTCGACGCCCGAGCCCAAACCCTAGCTTCGCCCGCGTCTGCCTCGCCGCCGATCCGCTGCTCGCCGACCCGATCCAACCGCACCGACACACTCGCGCTGAGCCCCTGGTCCCCCCGGACAACCTCTCACGGCCTCGTGCTCCCTGGACCCGTAGATCTTTTCGCCGAACGCTCTCTGGGCTCGCTGCCCGTCGTTCGCTTTTCCGCTGTCGCGCCGTAGTAAACCTTCATCTGGCCGCGCTGTCGTTTCCTAGCACCAAGCCTAAGCCACCGCAGTGGTCACCGCTTCCGCGCGCGAGCCCCAGGTCCAGGGATCGATCCCCGCCCACGCCGCGCCCCGCTCTATCGCTCGAGGCAGAGAAAGGAAGAGAAACAGTGCGCGGCGCCATTTTTCAGAAAACCCCCCTCCCTTTTGTTTTCCTCAACCCGCGATCCCTCCGGCCCCACATGTCTGCGGCTGTTGTGCTTTTGCAAAAAGGCTCCCGCGGTTCCGAACCCTTAACCCGCAGTCCCCGCTGCGCCGCGTGGCAGACCCGCACTCGCCCGCTGGCGTATGGGACCGCGTGGCCGCTGGCCCCACCTGTCATTCGCAGAGGCTAGGGAGCCACGCGGTGGGAAAAGCCGGCTCTGCACACTGTGTTGCCTAGTCAGCTTGACCCCACTTGTCACTGACTAGGGCTAGCTCTGGCTGAGTACAAAAAGTTCTGCCTGTTTATCTGTTTAATAAAAATGATTCTAGAAAATGTTTAAATTCAAAATTCAAATCTGTTTTTACATATCTTTTAAAATATAAATCCAAATTCAACATATAATATATGTTTTTGAATCAGAAAAATGTGAGGATTTCAAATCTTCCATCCAAAATATATTTTGAACACTTAAAATTTCAAGTTGATTTAAATTACAAGAAAATGCCCCTGGACCTTAATAAATTAATAACTTTTGTTCTATAACTCCAAATTCAACAAATAATATGTCTAAAATGATCAGCTCGACGAGACCTTTCTATTTATGCATACCATGATATGAATTGAAGCATGCATCATATAAATATAAAGTGTACAGCAACTTTTATGAGGATAAAATGTGACCCAAACTCAATAAAATGCCTTATGCTTGTATTCCACACCTCACCCATGCCATGCTACTTATTGCCATGTAAATTGAGCATCATTCATCATGGCATGATTGTTTGCTTGTCGCATTATTCCTATGCTTGTGCACTTTATTTATGTTGGCCCTTGTTTGTTTGGTTCTTCTTCGAATAGACGCTGAGCAGGGGATATATCAAGAAATCCAGGAGCACTACCCAGATCCTTCTCTCGCTTCAACTGAGCTGCCAGGAAAGCACTACCACATGCTTGCATACATATAGTACCTATTGCCTCTATCTTACTCTTGCATCATTGAGTCGCGATTGCATTAAACTGAATCCCAAGTATTGCATAGCCTTTACTTTTAAACCCCACCGAAGCTTGTTCCTCCATCCGATGAGCCACTACTACAGGAGTTGTTTGAGCCATGCGAGTCGTAGAACAACATGTGTAAGGTATGTGAGTGTCTGATGGATAACGAGGTACCTAAACAACTTAACCTGAGTAGTAATGGGATAACTAAAGAAAGTGGCACCGGTGGGCAATATCTGCTATTTGGTTTTTCCTTCTCACTTGTGTCCCGTAGGACCCCGAGTACTTGATTCCTGTTCCTTGAATATTCGTGCTATCCACATCCGGGAGGATTATGGGACCCCCCTGAGCCAGAGCTTGATTCATTCTTATTTCTTGGGGCCACAAACTAGTTTGAGGTCTTATTTACGATCATGTACTTATGCCATGCTTTACTGCTTTAATTAAATTGTGCGATGGATAGCACACTGTACTGTTTAGGAAAGAGGAGTGTTTTCGCGGTATCGACAAGCTCGAGTTTTCGGGTTCCCAGTCGTTTACAGCCACTGACGCAAACCTTGAGTCCGTCTCGAAGTCAGCTAACTTCGTTGCGGGTGTACTTAATGGGGTGGCCCCCTAAAATATCTCTGAATCTTGTGATTGCTTTGTCGTGAAGGCCTCGTTGGGTTTTGATTTGGTTTTTCCGAGGTTGATCAAGTGTGTGTTGCTATTTGTGCACCCCTGCAGGGTAAAACTTTCTGAAAGCCGTGTCCGCGGTTATGGACGACTTGGAGCACAGTTTCTCGATCATAGACAAGTATAACTAAAGTACCGCTTTTAATTTGACTAAGAAACTGCCTAGTAAATAGTGCAACACTCATGGAATGGATAATAAAACTGCCAACGGATGGGGGGTTGTTCGTCCGCTTCCTCGTTGGTAAGCGAGGAGGAGGATGGATCTGATAATATTTCTGCGATAACTGCTGTTATTATTCACGGACATCCGTCTATCTTTGGTTAGGCGGATGGTTAGCGATTATCTATAGAATTGTTAGGGTTTATCTTTTGCTGCAATTGCGTCACCCCAGGTTGTGTCCCCTTTAGAGGCATAAAGACTTGCTGAGTACCCCTAGGGTCTCACACGATAAATTGTTTGATTCAGATGAACAGGTAAACTCGCAAGATGGATACTGGGTGGAGGAGACTGACGATGTGGGAAACGACCATTCGGTGTAGAGATTCCGGGAACGGGGATCCGTGAGATCTGTGGGCGGGATGTGTTTATTTATGGGGCATCTTATGTCGATTTGCTTCTTATCCGTACTCGGATCTTGTTTGCCGCTTCCGCCTGATACTCTGATGATTGATGTATGAGGGGATATCCTAAACTATTATATCTATCTAGGATATTTGGATCTTGCCGTATGACGTTGCAATATTTCTATTTCTTTTAGATGGAATGGCTCTGATGTACTGTTGTATGGTGGCTTGCATACATACTCATTTGTGTATGTAGTTGATCCCTTCGCCTGCCGATTACGCCGCCCGTTCTTGTCCCGATGTTTGGAAATGGTTGGGACGGCCGAAAGGTCTACCTGTGAGTGGCATTTGGGCCCCACCGTACTATTTCAACCATTCCCGCTCATCCAGGCTTGTAACTAGGAGCGTAATTCACCGAGGTAGTTACATCATAGGGGCTAGGGTGACTGGTTCATAGCCATAACATGGTGTAAGCATGTGCCAAGTCAACCCAAATAAAACATCAAAGGAGAATACCACAATATTATGTTTTTGTATGCTAAAACAACGCAAGATTCTTTCATGGCACATTAAGAAATCTCAATTGTTTGAAACAAGTCATGCTACAGCAATAATCACTAAGCATATGGTCAAACAACATGACATAATAAAGTCTAAGTCACAGTCAAAACAAGCTTCTTTTTGTACCACCATAAGCATGAAATATTTTACTCTTTTCCAACACCAATCAACTTATTTGAAACAACTCACAAGGATAATAATAAATAAAGACCAGAGAGCATGTCTCACCTAACCACAAAAAAGAAATAAAAAGTTTTAAGTAAAAATAAGAAGAAAACTAAAGCTAAACGCAGTGCTAGCAAAAGAGAACACTCACAGAACAATAAGGGTGAAAACTAGAGTGTTCTAGACAATGAAGAAACTAGGTGTGACTTCTCCAAAAGAAGTATGCTAGGTTCCAACCAAATTATTATAGCAAACAAAACAAAAGAAAACTAAAAACAAAAACAAAGAAGCTCCAAGAACAACACGTAGTGCATAAAGCAAAAAATATAGTATCTTAAAAGAAAACCTGGGATTTTTGTTGATTAAGAAGGGGATGCCTTGGGAATCCCCAAGCTTTGACGCTTGTACCTCTTGAATATTTCTTGGGGTGACACGGTTGGCATCCCCAAGCTTGAGCTTTTGTCCACACTTTATCACATCACATCATTCTCTCCTACACTTGAAAATTTCCTTCATACAAAACTTCACACAATCTTTATTAGCAACATTAGTGTATTCAAGATAATAAGCCTTTTGGTTCAGCTTCAACTCAAGTAAAACTTCCATTAAAACATAATCTACTGTATCATTTCCTTTTAAAAGCTCAAGTGATCAAAAGAACTCAAAAGAAATCGATTTAAGAGGCAAATGCAAATAATGGCAGAAATTTGTCAAAACAGACCTGTAGGTAAAGACCGATTTTTTCGAAAATATTCTATTGCTCAAACAAAAAGGTGCAAACCTAACGAAAGTTGGGTAAATACCAGGGGAATGCGCACAAAAAATTGCAGATCAATATGACGTCCTGGGATTTTTCACGAGTTTTTACAGCGAAACACAAAAATCTGTTTCGGGACAGCAACTTTCCCAAATCTTACTTCCCTCTCATTAGAGGCTATTCTTGGCACAAAAACCAAATAAAAATGATAATAAGAGGTTATTACAGAGGCAATAACTTCCAAGACACAACAAAAGAAAAACTTACTGAAATAAAAATTGGGTTATCGCCCAAGAGTGCTTTTCTTTAACGCCTTTTAACTAGGCATAGAAAACAAGAATCAAGTATTTTCGAATGAAGAAGCATCAACATCAAAAAAAATTCTAATAAGAGAATCAAAAGATAGCTTATTTCTTTTTCAAGGTAAGTGTTCAATACCTTTCTTGAGTGGGAATTGATATTTAATGGTGCCTTCTTTCATATTAATAATGGCACCAATAGTTCTAAGGAAAGGTCTTCCCAAAATAATAGGACAAGAAGCATTGCATTCAACATCCAAAACATAGAAATCAACAGGGACAAAGGTATTGTTAACCAAAATAAAAACATCATTAATTCTCCCCATGAGTTTCCTTTTAGCATTATCATCAAGATGGACATCCAAATAACAATCTTCCAATGGTGGTAAATCAAGCATACCATGATTTTTTCTAGGCATAATAGAGACACTAGCACAAAGATCACATGAAGCTTTGAAATCAAAATCATTCACTTTCATATTAATGATGGGCTCCCACCCATCTTCTAATTTCCTGACAATAGAAACTCATGTTTCTATTTTTCTTCTTTAATTTTCATGAGAACATTTGTAATATGTTTTGTAAAAGCCATATTCATAGCGCCAGCATTAGGACTTCTAGAAAGCTTTTCCAAGAACATAATTACTTCAGAAATATTGCAACCATCAAGATAAAAATAAAAATTATCATTCAAGGTAGTATAACTATTGTCTCCCATATTTTAAAAAAATTCAGCATTTTTATTGGAAAAAGTTTCAGTGGGTTTAGGCAATGTTGAAGGAGGAATAGGGACTTTGTCTACACCAATTATTTTACCATTAATAGTAGGAGGTTTACTAGCATTTGAAACTTCACCAACACTAGTGGTGGTAATGGTACAAATTTTAGTCATATTATTATTTCGAGCAATTTCATCCTCTCTTTCCCACCTAGCATGCAATTCACCTAACATCCTAACATTTTCATCAATTCTAACTTGAATGCCATTAGTAGCAGCAAAGGGATTATCCATAGTTTCAGGTTTAACAGCCATTTTATTAATCAAAGAAGATTGTTCTTTAGACAAAGATGAAATACTATTTTCAGCATTCAAAATTTTGGCTTGGAAACCAGGAATTCCCTATTTAAATTCTCAAGTTGACAACTAATACTTTTCAAAATGGCAGATTGTTCCTTCATTGTTTTAGTGAATAATTTATTATGCTCATATTGCATTTGCATGAAGTTTTTAGTGGATCTTTCAACTTCCAAAATCCTTTCTTCACTAGGCATTCTAGATTTACCATGATAACTATTACTATTATTAGGAGGATATGGCCTATAATTCTTATTACCAAAATTATTCCTATAAGCATTGTTACCAAAATTATTACTGCTAATAAAGTTCACATCAACTTGCTCTTCTTCAGCAACCAAAGAGGCTAAAGAAACATTATTTGGATCAATATGAGATTTTGCATTAACAATCATAGCCATAATAGTATCAATCTTATCACTTAGGGAGGAGGTTTCTTCAACAGAATTTACCTTCTTACCTTGTGGAGCTCTCTCAGTGTGCCATTCAGAATAATTAATCATAATATTATCAAGGAGCTTTATTGCAACACCCAAGGTGATGGACATAAAGGTACCTCCAGCAGCCGAATCCAACAGGTTTCTCCAAGAAAAATTCAATCCTGCATAAAAGGTTTGGATAATCATCCAAGTAGTCAGTCCATGAGTGGGGCAATTCTTCACTAAAGATTTCATTCTTTCCCAAGCTTGAGAAACATGTTCATTATCAAATTTTTTAAATTTCATTATGTCACTTCTCATGGATACAATCTTAGCAGGAGAATAATATTTCCCAATGGAAGTATCTTTGCATTTAATCCAAGAATCAATACTATTTTTTGTCAAAGATAACAACCAATCTTTAGATGTTCCTCTTAAAGAGAAAGGAAACAATTTAAGCTTAATAATATCTCCATATACATCCTTATATTTTTGCATCTCACAAAGTTCAACAAAATTATTAAGGTGAGCAGCAGCATCATCAGTACTAACAACAGAAAATTGCTCTTTCATAACAAGATTTAGCAAAGAAGGTTTAATTTCATAGAAAGTAGCTTCAGTAACAGGTGGAGCAATAGGTGTGCAAATGAAATCATTGTTGTTTGTGCTAGTGAAGTCACACAACTTAGTGTTTTCAGGAGTAGTCATTTTTGCAAGATTAAAGCAAGCCAACAGAAATAGCAACTAAAGTAGGAACTATTTTTTTTTGTGTTTTTGATAAAAAAAGCAAACTAAACAAAGAAAAAGAAACTAAGCAAAAAAACAAAGTAAAGAGATTGGTACTGAGAGACTCCCCTTGCAGAAATCTTCTTTCTCCGTGGCAATGGCGCTAGAAAAAGGCTTTATGTGCTCAGTTGATACAGAGCCCGTTGGGAACCCCAAGAGGAAGGTATGATGAGCACAGTAGCAAATTTCCCTCAGTTATAGAACCAAGGTTATCGAACCAGTAGGAGAAAGAAACCACTTCTGAAGGTGTTGCTAGCAACATGGAATCTGCACAAAACACAACTAAAATACTCTGCCCCAACTTATCAATGCGGCTGTCAAGCTCACTGGTTTTACCGAAAACAAAGGATTAAACATATAGTGTGGATGATAGTAATTGTAGAAAGTAAACAGTAAACAGTAGATAGAATATCAATGGGAAGGAATGGACCGGGGTCCACGGTTCAATAGAGGTGTTTTCTCCATAAGTTAAATAACATGCTGGGTGAACAAATTACAGTGGGGCAATTAGCAAATAGAGAATGCATGTACATGACATGATGGTTACTATGATATTCATTTGGGAATTACAACATGATACATAGACCTTAATCCAATTACATCTATGACTAATAATCCACCTCGGGATATCATTTGAACAACCCTCGGGTATAAAGTTGCAAGCAACAGATAATTGCATTAAGTAAAGTGTGTAAGGTAAACAATATAATTGCCCTTGGGCAAAGGATTGTTGTTTTCTCCCTAGTAGCAATAGCACATCTACAATCTTAGAAGTTTCTGACACTCTCCTAGATTACTAGAGGCATGAACCTACTATCGAGCATAAATACTCCCTCTTGGAGTCACAAGCAAATACTTGCCAAAGTAACTACTAGAAACGGAGAGCATGCAAGATCACAAATAACATAGACATGATAGAATAATAATCAATCTGACAAAGTACTCAATATCCATCGGATCCCTGTAAACACAACATGTAGAATTACAATAAGATGATCTGGATCATGATAGGCAGCTCACAAGATCTAAACATGGTAGAACAAAATATGAGAAACAACCATTTAGCTACTGCTATGGACCCGTAGTCCAAGGATGAACTACTCACACATCACTCCGGAGGCTGGCATGGTGATAAAGAAGGCCTCCGGGATGATCTCCCCTCTCCGGCAGGGTGCTGGGAAGAGCTTCAGATCCCTCCAGATCTAGGGATGATGGTGGCGGTAGCTATGTACTGTTTCGTGGAATTCTGATTGGGTACTTAGGATTTCTGCCTCGGGGGGTTTATATAGGCGAAGGGGCAAGGTCGTTGGACGCCCGAGGGGCCCACACCAGGGCCAGGCGTGGCCCAGGGTGGACCCGCACGGCCCCCTGGTGCGGCTGCCTCGTGGTGCCTCTTCGTATTTCCTTCGGACTTCGTGTCGTGTCTGGAAAAATAGGAACTTTGGCTTTTGTTTCGTCCAATTCCGAGAATGTTTCTTTACTAGTTTTTCTGAAACCAAAAAAAGCAGAAAACACGAACTCGCATTGTGGCATCTTGTTAATAGGTTAGTTCCAGAAAATGCATAAAATGCCACAAAGTGTGGACAAAACATAACATAATTGTTGCAAAACAAGCATGGAGCATCAAAAATTATAGATACGTTTGCAACGTATCATGATGTGATATGGCCATGATTGTGATTATATATGATGTATGCAATGATCCTTATTGTAAGTCGGCAATCGTCAGGAGGCTTATGGTTGTCTTTTAATTTCGTTAAGACCTGTGTGTCTATTATTCAAAGTAATTGTAATAGTTGATGCTGGTGGAAGACAACCATGGAGTGGTGCCATTGGCCTTGACGCCACGCCGGTGATGATGGAGATCATGTTCGTGCTTGAAGATCGAGAACGGAAGCACAAGAAGAAAGGCCATATCATATCGCATATTATGAATTGCATGTGATGTTAATCCTTTTATGCATCTTGTATTGCTTAGATCACGACGGTAGCATTATAAGAGGGATCCCTCTCACAAAGTATCAAGTAATAAAGTGTTCGTCCTTAGTTAGCACCATTGCCAAGACTCATTGTTTCGAAGCACCACGTGATGATCGGGTGTGATAGATTCTGCGTGTGCATACAATGGGAGCAAGCTAGATTTGCTCATGCGAAAACTAAGGTTAATCTTGACGAGCCTAGCATGTACATACATGGTCCCGTGATACATCGGAAACGTATCTATAATTTTTTATGCTCCATGCTTGTTTAGTATCTACTTTGCTTTTCTTGTCAACACTTTGAGGTGCTTTTTACATGTTTTCTGGTACTAACCTATTAAAAAGTTGCCACAGTGCCAGTTGCCTGTTTTCTGCTGTTTTTGGTTTCAGAAAAGTTAGGAAAGAAATATTCTCGGAATTGGACGGGACAAACATCAAAGTCAATTACTTTCCGTGGGGAACAAGAAGTCCAGAGGGGAGCCGGAGAGGCAGCCTAGGGCGCCCAGACCCCCTAGGCGCGGGTGGGCCCTGCCCCGCGCCTAGGCAGGGTGTGGGGCCCCTGGCCACCGCCTCAGCATCCCCCTTTGCCTATAAGAATCCCTCGATGCAGAAACCCTAAGTACCCGATCAAATCTCCATGAAACCGTCTATAGCTGCCGCCACCATCGTCCCTAGATCGAGGGGATCTGAAGTTCTTCCCGACACCCTCCCAGAGGGGAGATCATCTCGGAGGCCTTCTCTCCGGTATGATGTGTGAGTAGTTCCACCTTGGACTATGGGTCCATGTAGTAGCTAGATGGTTGTATCTTGTAACATCCCTAAAATCATGTTTTCAAAGATTTCATATCATCCATGCACTCATAATCATTTAGGGATCATTTTCAAAGTCATTACAAAAACAGAAGCATTTGGGTGCTTATTATTTTATGTAAACAGGCATTGATCCAATGCAACTCTCTAGTGAGAGATTATTTGTTTCAAACCAAGATTGTTTGTTCAAGAGTTGGTTTGGTTGTGTTCCAAGACTTGGACAAATTTTCCAAAACAAAATATGGGTTAAAACCATTTTCATATCTTTATTAAATCTTGTGTAAAGGCACTATTTATTTTAAAATTTCTAAGCAACCAAGCAAGTCTAGTGAGACAGCATGGTTTTATACTAAAAAATGTGTAGGCTTCATTTTACAAAAATCCAGAACAAGTTTGAAATCAAACACATTTGATTTCATTTGAATTTGTTTCCTGAAAATCGAATCAGAAAAAGAAAAAGAGTAAAGAAATGGAAAAGGGCCTGCGCTAGCATTTCAGCCCAACAGCAGACCCAGCCCACTAAGCCCACCCGGGGTTCTTCTCTCTCTCTCACGCGACGCAGACTTACCCCACAGTCACTGATCGGTGGACCCTCTCCACGTCAGCACCTTCTTCCCCAAACTCCGCGCGCAGACGCTGTCGCCGCCCGTTTCCTCCCCCTTCACTGCCGCGATTTCA
Organism: Avena atlantica; assembly: GCA_910589765.1. NCBI lineage: Eukaryota > Viridiplantae > Streptophyta > Magnoliopsida > Poales > Poaceae > Avena > Avena atlantica. The sequence goes on along the minus strand of OU342738.1, from coordinate 246,073,818 downwards.
ATTTTATTAAATGGCGATGAATGCATGCGTAATCTCTTCCCCTGCTCTGGCTACTTAATCCCCTCCCCTCTCCGCACCTTTTCCCTCACACCACTCGCTCGCTCCACCACCAGGCTACTCGAATTTCACCAAACCTCACCGTTGTCCCGACGAACTCCGACGTCTGATTCCATGAGCTCTCTGCGCCCCTTGACTCCTAGATTCTCCAGAACAACCACTGCATCCTTACACTTCGATTGACACCACTTCTGTGTGCTAGGACGACCCCGAGCGTCGGCAACATTGACGACTGCGCAAACCCGACGAGGCACTCAACTCCGGCGAGTAAATCTGGTTAGTCCCGAGCGCGCCTTGCCCTCTCTCTGATACTCACATGACCAGTGTTGCTCCCCGCATCTAACGAGCCACTTGTTTGTCTCTGGCATGATCTACAATGCCGGCAACGATGACGAACAGCCGTGCCCGACGTCAAGCTTCACTCCGACGAGCAATAACAGCCAAGTTCGTGTGCCCCCCGAGTATCTGACCTCACCTTGAGCTTCACTGCAGTCCCACGAGCACGGTAAGCATATCCACTCCTCCCCGCGCGATCTAAATCGCCGGCAACCTCTCTGATAGAGCCGCCCCGCCGCACCGCCGCCGCTGGCGCCGCCCATCTGTGGTCGTTTGATCAGTAGCCGTAGGATCTAGATCCAGCGCTTAAGATTAGATCTGAAGCGAAGCGGTATGTGTTGATCTGGACCGAGCGTATTAAGTTAGATCTAACGGCCTGCGAGTGTGATCCGGTGTGAAACGGTATCAACCAATCAGGACATGACGCGTGGCCAGTTATTTGTTTTAAAATCTGAATTAGATCTATTAGTGTTTCAAACTTGTAAAGTTCATAACTTTTGATCCACACGTTCAAATTTTACAAATTTTATATCATTGGAATCAGGAGAAAGAATTCTATCTGTTTATGCAATGTGTCTAATGTTTTGCCTCTGTAAAAATGGTTATTTTTGCAGAGACATTTGTAGGCTTAATTTGAGTATGGAAATTATTTGAAAAATGTTTTAAAGATCAAATAAAGTTTATTTTGAGTATCTTGGTCTTGTTTATGTTTCAGTACTGTCTTGTTTGGTGTAGAAAAATCATCACATGCCATTTGCCTACATTCATATATTTTTGTTTGTATATTTTGTTATGTGATTTTGGTGCCATTATTTTATGTGTAGATTTTGGTGCTAATAGTGATTGTGGTTGTGAGTATTGTTGCTACTCCCCAAACTACCAAGGCAAGTGGTGCTTCATGTTTTTATCCCTGTATTTTCACCTATGCATTAGAAATATTTTGAATAGGACTTCGCATGAATATTTTGATAAGTATCTATATGCAATGCTTGGGACATCCTAGTAGTTGTAGAATTGTTAGAATTTCCTCTAAGTTAAGATCCTTACTATTGCCATGCTTAGCCTAGCTAGTAGCAACCAAGGGTGGATTATATATTCATGCTATGTGAAATATTTCTAAGTCATTAACTTGAGTTTTGCTTAATAAAACAACTAAGTTAATGAAACACCTGGGTGGAATGGAAGGAATGGTTTGTGTTGAGTGGTTACACGAGGCCCATTTCTATGGTTTAACTTGTGTATCTCACTTGTGGAAAGCCACCCAGGAACAAAGGGATTTGAGATGCCAAATGTTAAGAAGCTTCTAGTGCAGCCACATGGCATTATGTGCTCTGCCTGGATCATATAGGTTGCAATAACTTAGCCATTTGGACAGTTGGTGGTAGTGGGATGATAGGTTGGAACGCGTCCATTTGGTCTAAGGGAAGGCTTCTGAAAGGTCCTGTCTTGGTGAAAATTAAGTCTCGTGGGGAAAGTGCACAACCTCTGCAGATGGAAGAATATAAGTACTTAGCCATGTCCCTGGTATTGGACAACTTGAGCATCAAGGCATGGAAGCTATCAAGAATCTCCTCATCCCAATTTTCTAAGTTAAAACTTGTGGTTGAACAAGGGTGAAGGTTCACCAATTTCTATTGGTGGTTCCTTGGGAAAGTTTTGTCAAAGAAAAACTTAGTGTTTTCAACTAATAGGTAAAACCTATTTTGAGCAAAGCAAGCCTAAGCTACACTTAGAAAAATTCATTTAGTAACTAGATGTTAATATTCTACTAAGGTATCACTTGCCAGTACTATTCCAATGTATTGACCCACTGTGGCTGTAACTTGTGATGTTGCAGGTTATTCTGATGATGATTAGGGGTTATGAGTCTACACTCAACATGCTTGCCCGTGGCACATGAAGATGAAGACTTATTTATATTGTTATGGTTAAACTCTTGTAATAGGACTATGGCCATGGAGTTGTAAAAGACTATGTTTGTCTCTGGAATGATATGTAATAATGACCTTTGTTTCTGTGTACTTCATCTTAAACTGTGGATGCTAGCATTGATCCAGGGACTAGCATTGCAATCATAGGGATCCTTACCTTTGTAAGGGAGGGATCATATAGATGGTATCAGAGCACTGTGTTGCCTGTAGGATTATAACCCTAGGATTGGATTAGAGACCACTAAGGAAAAATTTCAACTCTTTGAAAAAAAATTCTATACTTGTCTTTTCTTCTCGTAAACTTTTCTAATCTTATTTTTCATCTCTATTGGTAGAAGGATGCTTTGATAGCCTGTAGTCTAGAGAGTGAGAGTTGTAATGTGCTTTGTTAGTTGGACCACCACACTCATCATTATATTTCCAAAATTTTGACTAAGTTATATTGAACCTTGGATGCTTGTAATTGATTTATGTATACCATGACTTGTGTGTTTGTTTGTCAATGATATGCTTGTGATACTTTGTCTTGTGTATTTTCTATTGATGTTGATTCTAACTTCTCTCTATATTATAAAATAGATGCCTAATGTTACTATCAGCACGGCTGAAGAGTTCAAGGGAACTCGTTTTGGCACTCGTCTTATTGAGCTCACTAGTGTGCTCAATCTTTCGCTTCCTAGCATCATGATGCTTCCCCTCACCAAGTTTGAGAGGAAGGACCTTTGGGGCTTCAAGGTTACTCAGCCAGGACGCCAGACTGAGCCAGCCACGGAGGCCATCACTTTAAAGCTAATGCATGATGACAAAGAGAGAGGCCTAGAGGTAGTCATGTAGGATTTACTTGGGCGTTTGCTAGGGAGGCACTCTCGGGAGATTAGAGGTACTCACTTCCATGCTTTCGGTAGACGCGACGAGGATGGTGAGGCTATTGAGTTCGAGGATACTGCTAGAGAGACGGCAGAGCCGATTCCTCCGTACCTTCAGGACCTAGAGGTTATACTTAGGCACCTAGATACTGATAGGACCAACGTCATGCTTAGCAATGACGAGCTCCAGGTGCAGCTTCGTGAGAAGGACAAGCTCTTCGCGGAGCAAGACTAGATAGTCAAGGAAATGGAGGCCAAGTTTGAGAGTCAGGATAGGAAGTTCAAAATCCAAGATAAGAGAGTCCAAGACAGGAACAAGAGGATTCAAGAGATGACTGCAGAACTAGAGGCCAAGGACTTCAAGCTCGAGCATCACCAGGATGTGATTGAGAGACTTTTTTCACGGAAGAGGGATCTCAAAGCCAAGGTAGAGGCCTTGACTACCAATGTCAAGGAGTACAAGACCGCTATGGAGAATGCAGGTCTTACACTTGTCGATGAGGAGTTTGATGCACATGAGTAGTGATGACTACTCGTTTATTTATCATTTACCATACTTATGATTTTGAGTCGCAATGACCATCCAACATGTGGATGGCTTGCTATTGGTGTGTTTTCTTTCCAAAAATGTTGTTTATGTCGTTGAACTTTATTTTAATGTTTGTTTGGTGATTGTCTACGTGATGTATTGTGCATGTTAAGCATCTATGGGTATCTCATTCTTATCCTTATTGAAAACCACAGATGCCTCCTCGACGTGCCAACCCCAACCCGAACAACAACAATGTCACCCCCGAGATGCAGCAGCTGATGACAGCGCAGGCACAGCTGATGCAGATGATGACCTCTTTCATGCAGAATCAGAATAACAACAACAACAATAACAACAACAACAACAACAACAATCAGAACAATCCACCAGGTTTTGACATGCTCACCAGATTCCTAAGACTGAGGCATGCAAAGTTCTCAGAAACTACTGACCCCATGGTGGTCAATGATTGGCTACGTTCAGTGAACAAGGATTTGGTAACTGTCGGTTGTACCGACGAGGAGAAAGTCAGGTTTGCAGCACACTTTTTGGAAGGACCAGCAGCTACTTGGTGGGATAACTTCCAGATCACCACTCCCATTGAGGATGTGACATGGGCTATCTTTGAAGATGGTTTCCATACAGCTCACATCTCATCCGTAATGATGAGCTTAAATAAGAAGGAATTTCATAATATGAAGCAGCGCCACCGCAGCGTGGCTGAATATATTGAAGAGTTCAACAATCTGGCGCATTATGCACCGGATGAAGTTGATACTGATGCCAAGAGGAAAGAGAAGTTCCTCGAAGGACTGAATGATGAACTGAATATGCAATTATATGTGGCCTATGTTCCCACCTACCAGTCCCTTTGTGACAAGGCTGCCATCTTGGAGAGCAAGATGAAATAGGTTGAAAGCAGAAAGAGGAAACACAACTCTGACAAGCACAGCTCGGGATCGTCTCACAAGCGTTCCCATTATGATGATAGTGGGAGTTCTGGATCCCACAGCCGTCATCATGAAAACAAGCATCACCGTAGTCATGACAATGACAAGTACAAGAATCACAAGGGTGGATACAAGAGCCACCACAATGGAGGTGGAAGTGGTAGTGGAAGCCAGCCTGTCAAGAAGGATCTTAGTCAGGTTGAATTCTTCAAGTGCAAGAAGATGGGGCATTATGCAAATGAATGCCCAGAAAATAAAGTTGAGGGACCCAACAAGCCCAACCCTTTCCAGAAGGGACAGGTGAACCACATCAATGTGGAAGAAATCTATGAGGAGTCTGATGCTGTGGCTGGTAAGTTCAAACTCGGTTCTATTCCAGCACTTGTTCTTTTTGATACTGGTGCATCACATTCATTCATATCAAAAGCATTTGTTGATAGAAATGGGTTTCTAACTGAAAACATTGGGTGTCCAATAAAAGTAAGTTCTCCCGGTGGAGAAATGATAGTGAGTATTGGATGTCGTGATCTAGTGATAGAATTTGGAAAGCATAAGTTTCAAGTGAGTCTGATAATCCTAGATTCCCAAGGACTGGATGTAATTTTGGGAATGGACTGGATGACCAAGTATGAAGGAGTACTAGATTGTGCTAATCGAACTGTCGCACTCACAACCCCAGAAAATAAACGGATCAGATTCAAGTCTAACTTTGAATCGAAAGGAAGTAAGCTAAATTCTCTTAAGGGGGTTAGCATAGACAGCGTGCCAATTGTGAGTGAATATCCAGATGTGTTTCCGGAAGAATTGTCGGGAATGCCACCAGATAGAGATGTGGAATTTCTGATTGATTTGCTACCAGGATCAGGACCAATAGCAAAGAGACCTTACAAGATGTCAGTTGATGAGTTGAAAGAACTCAAGAGACAACTTGGAGAACAATTGCAGAAAGGGTTTATTCAACCAAGTTCTTCAACTTGGGGAGCGCCAGTCTTGTTTATGGAAAAGAAAGATAGAAGTCAAAGGTTATGCATAGATTACCGTTCACTCAATGAGGTGACTATCAAGAACAAATATCCTTTGCCTAGAATCAATGACTTGTTTGATCAGTTAGAAGGAGCCTGTGTGTTCTCAAAGATAGATCTCCTGTCAGGTTATTTCCAGCTCAAGATAAGAGAACAAGACATACCTAAGACAACTTTCACCACTATGTATGGATTGTATGAGTACACCGTGATGCCATTTGGTTTGACCAATGCACCAGCTTACTTCATGAATATGATGAACAACGTGTTCATGGAGTTCCTTGACAAGTTTGTTGTCGTTTTCATCGATGACATTTTGATCTACACCAAGAGCAAAGAAGAGCATGAAGGACATTTGCGTTTGATACTTGAGAAGCTTAGAGAGCATAAGTTGTATGCCAAATTCAGCAAGTGTGAATTCTGGCTAAATGAAGTTGGATTTCTTGGACACGTTGTGTCAGGAGATGGTGTAGCAGTTGATCCCGCAAAAGTGTCAGCTGTAACCGACTGGGAATCTCCTAAGTCAGTAAAAGAGGTTCGTAGTTTCCTTGGCTTGGTAGGATACTACAGAAAATTCATTGAGAATTTCTCCAAGGTAGCTAAGCCAATGACGGAGTTACTAAAGAAAGACAAGAAATTTGCTTGGTCTGAAGGATGTGAACTCAGTTTCCAAGAATTGAAGAAGAGACTAGTGACAGCACCAGTCTTATGTCTGCCAGATTTAGAGAAAGATTTCCAAGTGTATTGTGATGCATCTCATCATGGATTAGGTGCAGTTCTAATGCAAGAAGGGAAAGTTGTGGCTTATGCCTCGAGACAACTCAAAACTCATGAGGTAAATTACCCTACTCATGATTTAGAGTTAGCCTCTGTTGTCCATGCACTCAAAACATGGAGACATTATCTTTTGGGAAAGCGATGTGAAGTGTTCACAGATCACAAAAGTTTGAAGTATATCTTTACTCAGAAAGAAATAAACATGAGACAAAGAAGATGGCTAGAACTCATCAAGGACTATGACTTGAGTTTGCAATACCATCCCGGTAAAGCAAATGTTGTAGCTGATGCACTAAGCCGTAAGGTATTTGTGAATGGCCTTACTAAGGGAGAGTTGCCAGATGATCTGTGTTCGCAATTTAGAGACCTCAGATTGGAGATTGTGCCTGAAGGACATCTCATGTCATTGGATGTTCAACCTACATTGTTGGACAAAATCAAAGAAGCCCAAAAGACGGAGAAGGAAATTGAACAGATTAAGGAAAAGATTGGCAAAGGAAAAGCCAAAGTATTCCATGAAGACGAACAGGGTACTTTATGGTATGGAAAACGTATCTGCGTTCCGCAAGACCCGGAGCTTCGAAAACTGATTTTACAGGAAGCACACAATTCACCGTATTCCATTCATCCGGGTAACACCAAAATGTACATGGATATGAAGGAAAGATTTTGGTGGAATAATCTCAAGAAAGACATCACTGAACATATTTCTTTGTGTGATGTATGTAGTAGGGTGAAAGCGGAACATCAGAAACCAGCAGGGTTGCTACAACCACTACCTATTCCTGATTGGAAGTGGGACAAGATTGGCATGGATTTCATCACTGGATTGCCAAGGACCAGGTCAGGATATGATTCTATTTGGGTAGTAGTGGATCGCCTAACTAAAGTGGCTCATTTCATACCCGTAAAGACAACCTATACAAGTGCTAAGTTAGCCAAGATCTATATGAGTAGGATTGTATGTCTGCATGGAGTACCCAAGAGTATTGTGTCCGATAGGGGAACTCAGTTCAATTCTCATTTTTGGAGGCAACTACATGAGTCATTGGGAACGGGGTTGGAATTCAGCACTGCCTTTCATCCTCAGACTGATAGACAGACAGAAAGGACCAACCAGATTCTTGAAGATATGTTGAGGGCATGTGCCCTAGACTATGGAGCCAGTTGGGATGAAAGTCTGCCTTACGCAGAATTTTCTTACAATAATAGCTATCAAGCCAGTATTGACATGGCACCATTTGAGTTTCTCTATGGGAGAAAATGTACCACCCCATTACTATGGAATGGTGTGGGAGAAAGAAATTTGTTCGGACCAGAACTAATCAAAGAGGCTGAAGAGAAAGTCAAGCTATTTAAGGACAGATTGAAGATAGTACAGTCCCGACAATAGAGCTACGCAGATCCTAAGCGTAGAGAAGTCACCTATGAAGTGGGTGATAGAGCTTACCTTAGAGTGTCACCACTTCGTGGAGTGAAGAGATTTGGAGTCAAAGGAAAATTGGCCCCAAGATATGTTGGACCATTCAAGATTCTGAGTCGTAAAGGAGAAGTAGCTTATGAGATTTAATTGCCAGAATCATTGTCTGCCGTTCACAATGTGTTTCATGTGAGTCAGCTAAAGAAATGCCATCCAGAGATGGAAGAGACTTCTTTGAAGGATACTATACCTTTGGAGGAGGGTCAATTGGAAAGTGATCTCACTTATGAGGAAAAACCTATCAAGATTCTTGAGACTGCAAAAAGAGTTACTCGGACTAAGACTATCAAATTCTGCAAAGTTCAATGGAACCATCATTCCGAGGAAGAAGCAACATGGGAAAGAGAAGATGATCTTCCGAAAGACCACCCTCACCTATTTGCTAGCCAATATGAATCTCAAGGGCGAGATTCACCTTAAGGGGTTAGATTTGTAACATCCCTAAAATCATGTTTTCAAAGATTGCATATCATCCATGCACTCATAATCATTGAGGGATCGTTTTCAAAGTCATTACAAAAACAGAAGCATTTGGGTGCTTATTATTTTATGTAAATAGGCATTGATCCAATGCTACTCTCTAGTGAGAGATTATTTGTTTCAAACCAAGATTGTTTGTTCATGAGTTGGTTTGGTTGTGTTCCAAGACTTGGACAAATTTTCCAAAACAAAATATGGGTTAAAACCATTTTCATATCTTTATTAAATCTTGTGTTAAGGCACTGTTTATTTTAAAATTTCAAAGGAACCAAGCAAGTCTAGTGAGACAGCACGGTTTTATACTAAAAAATGTGCAGGCTTCATTTTACAAAAATCCAGAACAAGTTTGAAATCAAACACATTTTATTTCATTTGAATTTGTTTCCTGAAAATCAAATCAGAAAAAGAAAAAGAGTAAAGAAATGGAAAAGGGCCTGCGCTAGCATTTTAGCCCAACAGCAGACCCAGCCCACTAAGCCCACCCGGGGTTCTTCTCTCTCTCTCTCACGTGACGCAGACTTACCCCACAGTCACTGATCGGTGGACCCTCTCCACGTCAGCACCTTCTTCCCCAAACTCCGCGCGCAGACGCCGTCGCCGCCCGTTTTCTCCCCTTCACTGCCACGATTTCAATTTGATTAAATGGCGATGAATGCGTGCGTAATCTCTGCCCCTGCTATGGGTACTTAATCCGCTCTGCTCTTCGCACCTTTCCTCTCACACCACTCGCTCGCTCCTCCACCAGGCTGCTCGAATTTCACTAAACCTCACCGCTGTCCCGACGAACTCCGACGTCTGATTCTGGTGAGCTCTCTAGGCCCCTTGACTCCTAGCTTCTCTAGAACAACCACTGCATCCTTGCACTTCGATTGACACCACTGTTGTGTGCTAGGACGACCCCGAGCGTCGGCAACGTCGACGACTGAGCAAACCCGACGAGGCACTCAACTCCGGCGAGTAAATCTGGTTGGTCCAGAGTGCGCCTTGCCCTCTCTCTGATACTCACATGACCAGCGTTGCTCCCCGCATCTAACGCACCACTTGTTTGTCTCTGGCATGATCTACAACGCCGGTAATGACGACGAACAGCCGTGCCCGACGTCAGGCTTCACTCCGACAAGCAATAGCAGCCAAGTTCGTGCCCCCCCCCCCCCCGAGTATCTGACCCCACCTTGAGCTTCACTACAGTCCCACGAGCACGGTAAGCATCTCCACTCCTCCCCGCGCGATCTAAATCGCCGGAAACCTCTCTGACAGAGCCGCGCCACCGCACCGCAGCCGCTGGCGCCGCCCATCTGTGGTCGTTTGATCAGTAGCCGTAGGATCTAGATCCATCGCTTAAGATTAGATCTGAAGCGAAGCTGTATGTGTTGATCTGGACCGTGCGTGTTAAGTTAGATCTAACAGCCCACGAGTGTGATCCGGTGCGAAATGGTGTCAACCAATCAGGACATGACGCGTGGCCATATCTGAATTAGATCAATTAGTGTTTCAAACTTGTAAAATTCATAACTTTTGATCCACACGTTCAAATTTTACAAATTTTATATCATTGGAATCAGGAGAAAGAATTCTATCTGTTTATGCAATGTGTCTAATGTTTTGCCTCTGTAAAAATGGTTATTTTTGCAGAGACATTTGTAGGCTTAATTTGAGTATGGAAATTATTTCAAAAATGTTTTAAAGATCAAATAAAGTTTATTTTGAGTATCTTGGTCTTGTTTATGTTTCAGTACTGTATACTTGTCTTGTTTGGTGTAGAAAAATAATCACATGCCATTTGCATACATTCATATATTTTTGTTTGTATATTTTGTTATGTGATTTTGGTGCCATTATTTTATGTGTAGATTTTCGTGCTAATAGTGATTGTGGTTGTGAAGATTGTTGCTACTCCCCAAACTACCAAGGCAAGTGGTTCTTCATGTTTTTATCCCTGTATTTTCACCTATGCATTAGAAATATTTTGAATAGGACTTTTCATGAATACTTTGATAAGTATCTATATGCTATGCTTGGGAAATCCTAGTAGTTATAGAATTGTTAGAATTTCCTCTAAGTTAAGATGCTTACTATAGCCATGATTAGCCTAGCTAGTAGAAACCAAGAGTGGATTATATATTCATGCTATGTGAAATATTTCTAAGTCATTGACTTGTGTTTTGCTTAATAAAACAACTAAGTGAATGAAACACCTGGGTGGAATGGAAGGAATGGTTTGTGTTGAGTGGTTACACAAGGACCATTTCTATGGTTTAACTTGTGTATATCACTTGTGGAAAGCCACCCAGGAACAAAGGGATTTGAGATGCCAAATGTTAAGAAGCTTCTAGTGCAGCCACATGGCATTATGTGCTCTGCCTGGATCATATAGGTTGCAATAACTTAGCCATTTGGACAGTTGGTGGTAGTGGGATGATAGGTTGGAACGCATCCATTTGGTCTAAGGGAAGGCTTCTGAAAGTTCCTGTCTTGGTGAAAATCAAGTCTTGTGGGGAAAGTGCACAACCTCTATAGATGGAAGAATCTAAGTACTTAGCCATGTCCCTGGTATTGGACAACTTGAGCATCAAGGCATGGAAGCTATCAAGAATCTCCTCATCCCAATTTTCTAAGTTAAAACTTGTGGTTGAAAAAGGGTGAAGGTTCACCAATTTCTATTGGTGGTTCCTTGGGAAAGTTTTGTCAAAGAAAAACTTAGTGTTTTCAACTAATAGGTAAAACCTATTTTGAGCAAAGCAAGCCTAAGCTACACTTAGCCAAATTCATTTAGTAACTAGATGTTAATATTCTACTAAGGTATCACTTGCCAATACTATTCCAATGTATTGACCCACTATAGCTGTAACTTGTCATGTTGTAGGTTATTCTGATGATGATTAGGGGTTATGAGTCTACACTCAACATGCTTGCCTGTGGCACATGAAGATGAAGACTTATTTATATTGTTATGGTTAAACTCTTGTAATAGGCCTATGGCCATGGAGTTGTAAAAGACTATGTTTGTCTCTGGAATGATATGTAATAATGAACTTTGTTTCTGTGTACTTCATCTTAAACTGTGGATGATAGCATTGATCCAGGGACTAGCATTGCAATCACAGGGATCTTTACCTTTAAAAGGGAGGGATCTTACATATCTCCTCCTTGTGCTTTCATGTATAGATCTTGTGAGCTCCGTTCATGATCAAGATCTAATCTATTTGTAATCATGCATGTTGTGTTTGCGGGGATCCGATGGATATTGAGATTATTATGTTGGTTTGATTAATGGTTTTGTCTTTATGATTCTATCATTTCTGTGTTTTTATGCTCTCTCTCTCTTTATTATGTTGATCCGATGGATACTAGAGGCATGAACCCTTGATTAATGGTTTTGTGATCTTGCATGCTCTCCGTTGTCAGTAGCTATCTTTGCCAAGTAGTCGCTAGTGACTCCAAGAGGGTGTATTTATTGCTCGATAGTGGGTTCATGCCTCTAGTTTCCAACGGAAGTGACAAAAATCTCTTCGGTTGTAGATGTGTTGTTGCTACTAGGGAGAAAACAAAGGTCTCTTGTTCATGGAACAAGTGGATTGTTTACCTTACACACTTTGCTTAAAGTAGTTGTCTGTTGCTTGCAACTTAATACTGGAGGGGGTTCGGATGATAACCTGAAGGTGGAATTCTAGTCATAGATGCAGTTGGATGGTCGTCTATGTATATTGTTGTAATGCCCAATCGAATCTCATAGGATCTTTTTGACTAGTATTGCATTGTTATGCCTTTCTCAGTTCCTTTCAATTGCCCTTCTGTAATTTGTTGACCCTTCATGCCATGTTGTTTATCTAAGGAGAGCACCTCTAGTGAACTATGGACCCTGGTCCAATCTTTACCATTGATACATCTTCCATTGTTACTTGTTTACTTACTACAAACCATTGCCTTCCATACCATACATTTAATCCTTTGTTACAGCAAACCGGTGAGCTTGACAACCTCACTGATTCGTTGGGGCAAAGTCTTGAGTTTGTGTTGTGCAGGTCTCCGTGTTGCTTGCAACACCTATGTGACGTTTCCTTCCTCCTACTGGTTCGATAACCTTCGTTTCTTACTGAGGGAAAACTTGCTGTTGTGCTCATCACACCTTGCTCTTGGGGTTTCCAATGAAGCGTCCTATGACAGTGTTGGGCGTCATCAGGTGTCTCCTGGCGATCGTTACTGGATTAATGGCGCGCCAAGCGGCGGTCGAGAACAGTTGGGCGTTGTCCGTGCTCTGCATGGGAACAACGGTGTTCGAGACGGCGTACTGTTAGACCCCTCCTTTATAAAGGAAAGGATCCCTGTGATTGCAATGCTAGTCCCTGGATCAATGCTAGCATCCACAGTTTAAGATGAAGTACACAGATACAAAGGTCGTTTATTACATTCATCCCAGAGATAAAGTATAGTCTTTTACAACTCATGGCCATAGGCCTAATACAAGAGTTTTAAGGAACGAATAAATAAACATAAGTCTTCATCTTCATGTGCCACAGGCAAGCATGTTGAGCGTAGACTCATGACTCCTATTCATCATCGGAATAACCTGCAACATCACAAGTTACAGCCACAGAGGGTCAATACTTTGGAATAGTATTGGCAAGTGATACCTTAGTATATTTTAAGTGGACTATATAACTATATGCATTTTGGCTAAGTGTAGCTTGGCTTGCTTTTGCTTGAAAATAGATTTTTCCTATTAGTTGAAATTGCTAAGTTTTTCTTTGTCAAAAACATTCTCAAGGAAACCACCAATAGACATTGGGGTCCTTCACCCTTGTTCACCCACAAATTTTTATTGTAGAAGTTGGAGTGATGAGATTCTTGTAGCTTCCATGTCTTGATGCTCAAAAAGTGTCCATTTCCTTGGACAAGGCTAAGTACTTAGGTTTTCCATCTGCAGTGGTTGTGCACTTTCCCCACCAGACTTGGTTTCCCAAGACAGGACCTTTCAGAAGCTTTTCCTTAGTCAAAATGGACGCGCTCCCACCTATCAACCCAACTACCACCATCTGTCCAAAATGACTAAGTTCTAGCAACCTATATGATCATGGCAGAGCCCATATTGCCAAGTGGTTGCACTGTAAGCTTTCTCAACACTTGGCCTCCAAATCCCTTTGTGCCTGGGTGGCATTCCACAAGTGAGATACACAACCCAAGTCCATGGCCTTGTGTAACCACTCAACATAACCCAATCTTTCCATTCCACCCAGGAGGTTCATTTGACTTAGTTGTTTTGTTAAGAAAATATAAGTCCCTTTGACTTAGAATATTTTTATCATAGAGTAAATAGATGTTCACCACCCTTGTTTACTATAGGCTAGGCTAAGCAAGTATGGTATCTTATCTTAGGAAAATTTCCCTAGCAATTCTACTATTTCACTCTACTTAGGATTTCCCATCTTAGCACTAAGCAAAATATCGTGCATTTTACTTTAGCAAAATATCTAATGCAAGTATAAAATCTAAAATAGGAAATTCATGAAAACATCACTTGCCTTGGTAGTGTGGAGAGTAGCACTCTTCACAATCACAATCACTAGCAAAATCTACACAAGAAATCAAAGCATACAATTACACACAATTTAAATACAACCAAAAATAATATCAATGTATGCATGCAAGAATTTACTATATGGTGATTTTTTGAAAATTATATCAAGTATGTTCATGAGTACAGAAACTTAATATGTCACAAGTTTGCCAACTACACTTATTTGGCCTCAAAATAATAAACAAGAATAAAACTATATCTAAATTAGCCCCAAACTTGTTCCACAAATAAAATCACTTTTACTGTTACTATATGCTAAATAAAGTGGATATTTAGAAAGGCCTTGTTTCACTGATTTCAATGGTATAAAGTTTGTAAAAATCCAACGTGGGATTCAAAAGTTATAAGCATTTGAAATTTGAATCTAAAACAGGTTTTTAAACTCTGTTTTTAATCCGACCTTGCCACGCGTCGCGTTATTACTGGCGCATACCGGTTCGCACCGGATCACCCTTCTATGTCGTTGGATCTAACTAACCCTGCACGGCTCAGATCGCGTACCTCTTCGGTTTAAGTGAATCTATCCTAGCGCTGCGATGTAGATCCAACGGTCCACATCATCAAACCAGAAACGGGCGGCGCTGGCGATGCTGACTGGCGGCGGCGCGTCTGACTACGGCGGCGCCGGCGTTCTACATTGTCCGCGAGAGGGAGAGGGGTATTACCAGGTTCGCCGGAGGCTGCTGAAGCTCGTCGTGGTACTGGCTTGTGGAGGGGCGCTCGGAAATGGGCTCTAGACCTCGTCGGAGTTGCGTCTGGCGTCAAGTGGGGGTTGTCGGGGTCGTTGCCGAAGTTCTGCGTCGCCTGAGCACGAACCAATGGGTTTAGAAGATGCGCAGGACAACTGCGAACACGCTCGGGTGAACAAGAAAGCAAGGGGCGCTCGAAACTTACTGAGATTGCTCGCCGGAGTTCGCGAAAGCGTCAGCCACGGTCAGTTGTCGACGTTGGCGAGGTTCCTCGTCGTGCTAGGCCAAAATAGGGACACTGTCAGATGCGCACGATGATGAGGATTCTATGCGTATCAACCAGAGGGCAAGGGGCGGTGGCTACTTACGGAGAAAGGTCGCCGGAGTTCGTGAAGAAGACGGTGGCGGCCAGTCGTCGACGTTGCCAAAGCTAGGGGTCATGCGAAGGCAAACGGCGAGTGTCAGAAGATGCGTATAAGTTCACTGAACAAGATAATGTGAATGAGAGACAGAGGGGAACTCGAGGCTCACCGGAATTGGTCGCCGGAGGGGGCTCTGTCAGCGGCGATTCGCGGAGGATTGAGGGCAGCCTGGGGGCGTGAGTGTGCGATTGACTGGGGGAAAATGATCGTGGGGAGGTGGGGATCTTATAGCCGGGGAGTCGACAAGAAACGCTCGGGGATTATTGCCCCATTACTCCGCGCCATTACCGGCCATCACTTCCGCAGCGACGTGGTCGCAGGCGTAGTCTGGGGAAGACGAGGACGACGTGGTCTGGTCCCGCTTGTCAGCGAAACGCGCATAGTGCTGGTGGGGTCAGGTTGTCGGCGGCTCAGCGCGTGTGCTTGCGCGTGTGAGAAGAAAAGGAGTTTCCCCGGGTGGGCTTGCTGGGCTCGGCTCGTTGCTGGGCCAGATTCTGGCCGCGCGGCCCTTTTCTATTGTTTATTTCTTTTCTTTTTCTATTTCTATTTTCTGGAATGGTTTTTGATATGAATTTAAATCCTTTTGAATTCAATCTGCCTTGGGAATTTTTACAGGGTTTTGTGGATTCAAAAACAGTCATAAAACTAGGTGGTTACTTTGTAAGGCTTGGTCCAGCTTGGTTTCTATAATAATTTGAGATTTGTTCCTGTTTGCAAATATTTGAAATGGACTTTGGATTCTACTTCTAAAATTTGAAATCTTTGGGTTTAAAGTTTCACCTAAACTTTCCATCAATGAAGGCAAGCATTCCAGTACTTAATCATTCAAACTTCAAAAGGATGATGTTTATTTGGGACAATTTAACCACATGAAATCATAAATCATATTCCATCACTAAGTGATTTTTTTGATAAAACCCTAAATGAATGAATGATGCAAAGTGATATGAATGAGTTTTGAAACTATGATTTTTGGGATGTTACAAATCTAACCCCCTTAAGATGAATCTCGCCCTCGAGATTCGGTTTGGCTAGCAAATAGGTGAGGGTGGTCTTTCCGAAGATCATCTTCTCTTTCCCATGTTGCTTCCTCTTCGGAGTGATGGTTACATTGTACTTTACATAATTTGATAGTCTTGGTCCTGGTGACTCTTTCTGCGGTCTCTAAAATCTTGACAGGCTTTTCTTCATAAGTGAGATCACTTTCTAGTTGAACCTCATCCAAAGGTATGGTATCCTTCAAAGAAGACTCTTCCATTTCTGGGTGACATTTCTTAAGCTGACTCACATGAAATACGTTATGGACTGCTGATAGAGATTCTGGCAATTCAACTTCATATGCAACTTCTCCTTTGCGACTTAGAATTTTGAATGGCCCAACATATCTTGGGGCCAACTTTCCTTTGACTCCAAATCTTTTCACTCCGCGAAGTGGTGATACCCTGAGATAAGCTCTATCTCCAACTTCGTACGTGACTTCTCTACGTTTAGAATCCGCGTAGCTTTTCTGTCGGGATTGTGCTATCTTCAACCTGTCCTTAACCAATTTAACTTTCTCTTCAGCGTCCTTGATAAGATCAGGTCCAAATAAGCTCCTTTCGCCCACACCATTCCATAACAATGGGGTGGTACACTTCCTTCCGTAGAGTAACTCAAATGGTGCCATTCCAATACTAGATTGATGACTATTGTTGTAGGAGAACTCTGCGTAAGGTAAACTTTCATCCCAACTTGCTCCATAATCTAATGCACAGTCTCTCAACATGTCCTCAAGAATTTGATTGGTCCTTTCTGTTTGTCCATCCGTTTGGGGATGAAAAGCAGTGCTAAATTCCAATCTCGTTCCTAAGGATTCATGAAGCTGTCTCCAAAAGTGAGAAGTGAACTGGGTTCCTCTATCTGACACAATACTCTTTGGCACACCGTGAAGGCATACGATTCTGCTCATGTATATTTTTGCTAACTTGGCACTGGTATAAGTTGTTTTCACAGGTATGAAATGAGCCACCTTAGTTAGGCGATCCACTACCACTAACATTTCCACCATAGTGGCTCTTATGTCCACCCTTGTGGTTCTTGTACTTGTCCTTGTCATGACTGCGGTGATGTTTGTTGTCATGACGGTTGTGGTTGTGCTTACTGAATTTCCCATTTTTATGGGATCCTGAACTGCCACTGTCATCATAGTGAGATCGTTTGTGAGACGATCCCGAGCTGTGCTTGTCGGAGTGTTTCCTCTTTCTACTCTCGACTTGCTTTATCTTACTCTCCAAAATAGCAGCCTTGTCACACAAAGACTGATAAGTTGGAACATATGCCACAGCCAACTGCAGATTCAGCTCATCATTCAAACCTTCCAAGAACTTTTCTTTTCTCTTGGCATCTGTATCAACCTCATCCGGTGCATAGCGCGCCAGATTGTTGAACTCTTCTATGTATTCTGCCACGCTGCGGTGGCGCTGTTTCAGGTTGTGAAACTCCTTCTTTTTCAGACTCATCATTCCTGATGAGATATGAGCAGTGCGAAAGCCATCTTGAAAGACAGCCCAAGTCACCTCATCAATAGGAGTGGTGATTTGGAAGTTGTCCCACCATGTGGCGGCTGGTCCTTCCAACAGATGTGCTGCAAACCTGACCTTTTCAGCATCTGTGCAGCCCACGGTCACTAAGTCTTTGTTCACAGAACGTAACCAGTCATTGGCTACCATGGGATCAGTTGTTCCCGAAAACTTTGCTGGCCTCAAACGCAGAAATCTGGTGAGCATATCGAAACCCGGAGGGTTGTTGTTGTTGTTGTTGTTGTTGTTGGGGTCGTTGTTGTTGTTGTTGTTGTTATTCTGGCTTTGGATGAACGTTGTCATCATTTGCATAAGCTGGGTTTGCGCATTCATCATTTGTTGCATTTCTGGGGTGATGTTGTTGGGGTTGGGGTTTGCGCGACGGGGAGGCATCTGTGGTTTGTTCAAATAGATAAGAATGAGATACCCATAGATGTTTCATGCACAATACAACATAAGCAAACACACAACAAGCAACATAAGAATAAAAGTCCAACAACCACATAACAAGCTCATAATGTAAACACACAAGTGGCAAGCCATCCACATGTCGGATGGTCCAATAATAAATTCGTAACAACAAGTATGAATATGAAAGTAAAAACGAGTAATGAGTCTACTCGTCAGCATCTATCTCCTCCTCGACGAAGGTAAGACCTGCGTTCTCCATCGCGGTCTTGTTCTCCTCAATCGTAGTGGTCAAAGAATCAACCTTGGTCTTGAGAGCCCTCTTCTGGGAGCGAAGCCTCTCAATAACCATCTGCTGCTGCTCAAGCTCAAAGTCCTTGGACTTCAGTTCCTCGGTCATGTCCCGGATTCTTTTGTTCCTATCCTGGACGCGTTTCTCTTGACTCTTGAACTTGCGGTCTTGAGCCTCGAACTTTATCTCCATTTCCTTGATCATCTCATCCTGCTGCGCAAAAAGCTTGTCCTTCTCGCGAAGCTGCACCCGAAGCTCGTCATTACCTAGCATGACGTTCGTCCTGTCCGTATCTACGTGCCTGAGAAGAGTCTCTAAGTCCTGAAGATAAAGGCATATCGGCTCTGCGGTGCTCCTCGAGTCGTCCTCGAAGTCGATGGACTCTCCGTCAACATCACGTCTTCCAAAGACGTGGAAGTGAGTGCCTCTAACCTGACGGGAATGACGGCCTAACAGTCGTCGTATCAGATCCTGCATGACTACCTCCATGCCTCTCTCCCCGTCGTCGTGCATCAGCTTGAAGACGATGGCCTCCGTAGTAGGCTCAGTCTGGCGTCCGGGCTGATTCACTTTGAAGCCCCAAAGGTCCTTCCTCTCGAACTTGGTGAGTGGGTACACCGTAATGGTAGGAAGAGGGAGATCAAGCAGAGTGGTAAGCTCAATGATACGGGAACCAAAACGAGTAACCCGAAACTCCTCAATAGTGTTGATGGCAATAGGCATCTATTTATAAGAATGAAAAAGTTAGAACAACACAAATCAAGGTAATTCGAGACAACATTCATACATATCCATGTAATACAATCATCACACAAATCATGCATACAAAAAGGCTATTACATTAATCAAAGGTCCAAACTTAATTAGAATATTTTGGAAATAAGGTGATAGGTGGTGGTCCATCTAACGATGTCTCTTACAGTCCAATCTCACGGGATCTATTATTAAACACAATGTTCCTAGAGGCAATCCACCAATCTTGCTCTCTTGACTCAATCACTAAGTCTATAACATCTCCCCTTATTTCTTGGTTGTTGTCCTCCAACTCTTGAGTAAGCTCCTTCTCTTTTTCTAAGTCCTTTTCACTACTAGGAAAATGGTCGTTTGTGGCGCACCTGAAAGGCCCATCCGTGGCGCACCAGTAGTGCGCCACGGGCCTTGCGCTACGGCTATCTCTCAACCGTGGCGCACTGCCTAGTGCGCCACGGTTGTGTAGAGATAGGCGTAGCGCACCACCTAGTGCGCCACAGAAGTTTGGCATGGTGCGCTACCCCTTGGATCTTCTGTGGCGCACTACCCAGTGCGCCACTAAACATCCATGGTGCGCTTTAGGTGTAGTGCGCCACAGAAGGTAGAACATGTGCGCCACAGATGTATTTTTTGTTTTTTTTAATTTCAAAGCCAGATTATATGCAATACAGATTATATACAATATTACAGCAGATATACACACACAGATACAAGATATACAATTATATATATAAATACTCGATATGAAAAACAAGATTGAAACAAATACATATAGATAAGGCTCATACATGAATACATAGTCCAAGTTACATTGTTTTGATCATGTTACAAAGTAGTAGTTGGTGACATGCGAATACATGTGTCGATCGAACAAGTTAGAGCTCGGAAGCTCGCCTAGACATCTAAACTAGCTAGCTAGACACAAACGCGGGATAAATAACCAAAGAAGATAAGCATGATCACCGCCGCGACGAAGGTGTAGGTCTTCATCCGGTTCCTTGTCCTAACTCCCGCTAGATAGCGCGTGTATCTATCTTCCGCCTCCGCCATAGTGTTGTACCCTTTGTAGCTATTGCCGCTGAAACGGTGCACCTGTCTCCGGCAGTCTTCCCAATCATCGTAGACTCCGGGAACCCGTCCCTTGTACACGACGTACCACGTCATCTACAAGTTGACAATAATAACTAACCGGTGATTGAAAAAACATGTATAATTAAAGTCGCATATGAAGATACACTTATAGAAAGTACTCTTAAATCAAAAAGAGCAAACTCAAAAAGCATGCCTCATATATAACTAGCTAGGTCGTTGGACACAGGAATTGCTTATGACGGGACTGTTAGCCAAGTAGGATGCACAATTCCTTGACTTGTGCATATCACAAGGCTAACAATCCCGTCATAGCACATTCACATATATATTGTGCCACGACATTTCAATCATCGGCATATTCTCGAAAAAGACAAAAATAACTCTAAAAGCATGCCTCATATATAACTAGCTAGGTCGTTGGACACAGGAATTGCTTATGACGGGACTGCTAGCCAAGTAGGATGCACAATTCCTTGACTTGTGCATATCACAAGGCTAACAATCCCGTCATAGCACATTCACATATATATTGTGCCACGACATTTCAATCATCGGCATATTCTCGAAAAAGACAAAAATAACTCGAAAAGCATGCCTCATATATAAGTAGCTAGGTCGTTGGACACAGGAATTGCTTATGACGGGACTGTTAGCCAAGTAGGATGCACAATTCCTGGACTTGTGCATATCACAAGGCTAACAATCCCGTCATAGCACATTCACATATATATTGTGCCACGGCATTTCAATCATCGGCATATTCTCGAAAAAGACAAAAATAACTCGAAAAGCATGCCTCGTATATAACTAGCTAGGTCGTTGGACACAGGAATTGCTTATGACGGGACTGCTAGCCAAGTAGGATGCACAATTCCTTGACTTGTGCATATCACAAGGCTAACAATCCCGTCATAGCACATTCACATATATATTGTGCCACGACATTTCAATCATCGGCATATTCTCGAAAAAGACAAAAATAACTCGAAAAGCATGCGTCATATATAACTAGCTAGGTCGTTGGACACAGGAATTGCTTATGACGGGACTGTTAGCCAAGTAGGATGCACAATTCCTGGACTTGTGCATATCACAAGGCTAACAATCCAGTCATAGCACATTCACATATATATTGTGCCACGACATTTCAATCATCGGCATATTCTCGAAAAAGACAAAAATAACTCGAAAAGCATGCCTCATATATAACTAGCTAGGTCGTTGGACACAGGAATTGCTTATGACGGGACTGTCAGCCAAGTAGGATGCACAATTCCTGGACTTGTGCATATCACAAGGCTGACAATCCCGTCATAGCACATTCACATATATATTGTGCCACGACATTTCAATCATCGGCATATTCTCGAAAAAGACAAAAATAACTCGAAAAGCATGCCTCATATATAACTAGCTAGGTCGTTGGACACAGGAATTGCTTATGACGGGACTGTCAGCCAAGTAGGATGCACAATTCCTGGACTTGTGCATATCACAAGGCTGACAATCCCGTCATAGCACATTCACATATATATTGTGCCACGACATTTAAATCATCGGCATATTCTCGAAAAAGACAAAAATAACTCGAAAAGCATGCCTCATATATAACTAGCTAGGTCGTTGGACACAGGAATTGCTTATGACGGGACTGTCAGCCAAGTAGGATGCACAATTCCTGGACTTGTGCATATCACAAGGCTGACAATCCCGTCATAGCACATTCACATATATATTGTGCCACGACATTTCAGTCATCGGCATATTCTCGAAAAAGACAAAAATAACTCACACTTGTCGTCCGAGAACCAAAGAGTAAGCAAAAAAACCAAAGAGTAAGCAAAAAAACCAAGCATTGATTGATATATAATAATAAGCAAAATAAGTAAGCAGTGATTCATAAACCTAATAAGATAAGTACACTTGTCGTCCACACACACACAAAGGTCATCTATAGTTTGCAACTACAACTAGGCCAACATCAAGCCTTCTGGCTCGTCTTAGGGAACGGGAGGACGCCCTGCCTCGTCATGAACATCCTATAGTCACCCTGCATCTCTAGGCGATCTTCTATGTCACGGTTATTCGGGATATTTCCTCCGTAGAAGATCCCCCCCGAAGTCATGACATCACGAAAGATGATTGCCCCAAACTGCTGCTGGATGCGATACATCTCTTGTCTAATATCCGAATCATTGATCTTGGCCTTTGCTTCGGCCCACTGTTTGAGATGATCTGGCAGCGTCGAATTCTGCTGGTCAAGTAGGAACACCCTCATGTGATGGAGTGCGTAGTAGGCTTCCTTCTTACTATTTTCCGGCTGCTTCACGCAGGGGAACTCTGTTACGTGGTTGAAGACGTGCCTGCCGAACTTGACCTTCTTACGCACGAAGCTGGTGCCTTCCGTCGAGGCAAAGCCAGTGAGAACATCATCCAGAACTTCCTTGATCTTGTCGTAGTTTTTCTTCTTTTCTAGACTCCCCGAGTCGAAATACGTGGCGTGGGAATGCTTCGGCGATAAGGAGATGAGCGTGCAGTGTTCATCTCTGCGCAAAAAATTCAAATGGAATGTGTTGAAAAAAGAATGATGATGATCTAATAAAGCCAATCGACGGTGGCGACTGAATAACGACTTACTCGGGAAAGTAAGGCACGAGAATGTATTCCTTTGTCTTGTTCGCCACGAGGATTCTTTTTAGGTACGACGCCACGATACGTCGTTCGGCGGGGGAACCCAAGCAGCCGTCACGCATGTAGTAGGGGTCCACTATATCGATGCCCGGTGTGTTCTCTCTAATGATCTGCGTGGCCAGGCTGAGAGAAAAGAGACGGACCATGGTATAGTGCAGCGGGTATAGGTGGAACATATTGAAGATGTCCTCGAACCGCAGGAAGAACAGATCCGCGGGGGCAGTGTCGACGAAGCCCAAGCCTGGTGGCACCTTAACCACGAATACCGGGTGCGAGGGATCTTTCTCCGATAGAAGGCGTCTCTCTATCATCAGCACGCCGTCATGCACACTCTGCAGTTCCGAACTGGCGAGCTTCCGCAAATTCTTAGGTAGCATGGGCTCACCCGCCACATGAATCCTCCACATAATACCCTCGGGTCTTGGTGGCCCGTCCCGAAACCTGATCGGATTCGTAGTTGTTGACGCCACCGGCTGGCTCGAGCTGCTAGATTTTCTTTTCCTGCCCTTTTCTCCTTTTGGAGAGCGGGCAGGCACCGCAATCTGAGCACCGACCGCCCTATGTAGTGTGTCAGGGCTTAGAATAAAGGGCCGGTTGGTTGTATCAGCTGGCTCTGTAAAGGCGCAAGCTGGAGGCGTCTCCTGAGAACCAAACAGATGCTTGGTGATAGTGGCTTTCTCTATGGGGCCACCAGCTAGGTCTTCTTCGTTGCCAAACTGAGTGCTGAAGAAGTGATCATTCCAGTCTTCGAAGTCCTCGGCCGGATCCTGCGCCATGTGCATATCATCAACATGATCATCCGACCCACCGCGTGGAGGTGACGGCGAGGGCGGTAAGGGGGCCTTGCCACCGCTTGTCGCTGGCACGACAGGCGGTTCTGTTGTCTGTGGCGTGATGGCCCCCGCCGTCCCCAAACGGATCATGCTCTTTGGCCATAGCATGAACAAGCCGAAGCAACTTCTGAGGACAGACGACTCTTCTTCATCCGCTCCTGGGGGTTGAATGGGAGGTTCCAGGTCGTCGCAGCCCCTTAGCACCCGACTAATTTTAACCCTGTGCACGCTATCTGGCATCGGCTTTGAGTGGAACGTGCGCTGCAAGGGTTGAACGATGGTACCCTTGGCAACATCCCTCAGCTCGTTGTTCACGTAGCATAACAGAGTGCAAGGAACATCCGTCTGCGGAAAACATGTACGGCGTCGTCAGAGCGAGATGCCACAAGAGACGGAAGGGCTGCTTGATGGAGCGGTAATTAAAGCAATTTGTTTACCGTGATGGCGTCGAGATCGGCTAATGTCGACGCACCGCATACGGCGACGGGCGTGCAAGAGACGGAAGGGCTGCTTGATGGCGCGGTGCTGGCCGCCGGTGTATTCTCCCTACCGACGGGTGCTTGGAGCTCCGGTGCCGCCGCGACGATGGCAGGGGGGGACACCAACATGTACTCCGGCGCCGCGGTGATGGCAGGGGGAGTCACCAACACTTGCGGCGCCGCGGTGCTAGCGGGCGGAGTCACGAACACGTAGTTCGCCTGATTCGTCGGTGCCGCGTTGTTCGAGTGGCTGCTGACCATGCTTGGAATCGGGCACGGCCCTACTCGACCACCCGCACTCCAGTTCGCTATTGACTCCACCAAGGTAGGCAGGAAGGACGTAAGGGTGACTGCCAGGTTGTCTTGGACGATCTGCGGGATCCGCGCCACTTGTGCCTTAAGTTCTTGAACCTCTCTATTTTCCTCCTCGCTCCTTCCCGACGGCGCCACATGCGTCCTCGGCGGTGGACCAAAATGATCCACCCAATTCTTACCCCCGAGGCCGGCCAGACGGCCAGCCGACGACGGCTTCTTCGTAACCGGCTCTATTTTCTTGGCCCGGTTCATCGCCCTGTTAAAAGGGTTATCCCACCGGGTGGCCGTCGTCGACCCCTGGGATGAGGAACCCTGGGATCCATGACTAGCAACAATTTCCTCCTCCTGCAGAAGAAGTAACAGTGAATCATTTAGATCATAGATTAGATTGCAATCGTGTTGATCACTGGTAATTAGATTATACTTACCACAATTTACTCGAATTCCTTCACCGCAGGATCCGCGGTGAGTTGTTTGGTTTTTGGGTCCACATGGTAACGGGCCCTGATGAAGTTTCGAACCTGCCCGGGTTCGAATTTAGCAAAGGGGTTTTCTATCCCCTTGGATCTATACTCTTCGTCCTCCTTATTCCATTTGGCCTCCGCGGTTCTGTATCCACCAGATCCGAGATGGTGATGACCTATATTCATCGCCTGCAGCACCTTTCCCCGATTACTATTGGCCAGGGCTCTTTCGGATTCACACCTCTCCTTGAACTCCCGGAACTGATCTTCGGTGATCTGCGGGTCAATCTTCTGGATCTCCTCGAGACTTTTGCCTTCTTTATAGATCTTCTTCTTTATCCGGGTTCTCCAGCTGGCCAGGGCGGTGCTCATCTTTGTGAGGGCGGATTTGTTTACTTCGTTCCCATGATAATTTGTGTTCTGATACTTAGCGGGGAACTTGTATCTGGTGTGCAGCTTCTCGAAGAGGAGTGTGCGCAAGTGGCCATTATCTTTATGCCGGAGATTCTCGGTGTTGATCGAGATGGTTGTCCGGGTGATCGCCGCCACTTGCCCACCGTACCCTTTGACGACAAGGGCGGGCTCCAAAGGAACCCCTGATGGGCTCACTTCGGTAATTTCCTCCCTGACCGTGCCGACCGTGTTCGGGCGCCGGTCCTTCGGCTTCTTCTTCTTAGGAGGGTTGCTACCACTCCCTGTGCCCTCGCCGCCATCAGTGGTTTCATCGTCCGCCGTTCCTTCGGCATCTTCCTCCGCGTCTTCCATCTCATCATCCTCGCTCTCCGAAGGATGGTATTCTTCATCGTCTTCTAGACGCTGGGCCGCCTCCCAGAATGTCAATTGTTTATTCGGAGGTCTGAGTTCTCCTTCAGCGCTGATGCGCTTAGAACATCCAGCCTCGTCGTTGTCACACATCTTTGCACTAATAAAAAACAAATAATTGGTTAAATGCACGGAAAAATCCGGCATGACCTTTGCTAATTTTCTTAAACTAGGAGTGCCCGATTTCTGCCAAAACGGAAGTTAATCAACATTCCGGCAAAAATCGGGACTCGTTTCATACAAGAACCTGCATACACACATAATAAAGTGCTTCATATACAAGCACAAGCACAATTTCAAGGTGCTATTGTCCCAGCACAGATAGTAGCAAAACCAACACTACTCTATTTTTCCTTCCAAACCATTTCACAACCACATCCATCCAGTCCCAGCACAGTGCCACAACCATATAAACTTTTGTTATCATTTTAAGCATAGCCATATGACAGAAGCTATCTCTTTAAGCAACAATGACAACCCAATTAAAATAAATCAGGCCATAGACATGCCTAAACCCATGATATATGCTGATACATCAAGGATCAGGATATTTCACTTCCATAATATCAACTGAATCAGTTACCACACCATTGAATGGCCTGGAACTCTGAAAGTGGATTTGTGCATTGGTGTGAAGTGCGCAAACTCAACTAGATGGCCTGAAACTTTGAAAGTGGATTGAACTATGCATCCTCTAACCTTGCTACTCTGAGCCCTAAGCTTACCCTGAACCCTTGCTACTCTGAACCCTAAGCTATCTACAAGCTACATTTATCGTCGCAGTTCACAACATCATCTGCATCAAAGGAACAAATGGTTCTTGTGCCTTGGTAATTTAACTGATCATGCATCAAAGGAACAAATGGTTCTTGTGCCTTGGTAATTTAACGATTTCTGGTTTTCCATAAGGACCAAATAAGGACCTGTGTAATAGTTGTCCATATGCACAAAAGGAAATGCACTTTCTTATACAACAGTAAAAAAAGGGAACTTGGTTTCATGAAACCTTCAGGTTACACAGGTTCATAGTTAGTGAGTGCAATGTAAACTACTGCATATCTTTGTTCTACTACTGCAATGTAAACATAGGAGACATGCATTAAAAAACACAAATTTTACTACTGCATATCTTTGTTCTACTATTGCATTTTCATCTACTCTGAACCTAACCTAAACCTAACCTGAATCTTGCTACTCTGAACCTAACCTGAACCTGCAGGGCCAGTTCACGGACTTGGTCACGGCCCATCAATCCAACGCCGGCGAGAGAGGGAGAGAGGTAGAGAGGAAGATAGGGAGAGAGAGAGAGGAGAGGTCGGCAGGAGACTCACCAGGAGGGAGCGCGGAGCTGGACGACGGCGGGCGGGCGGGCGGGCTGGCAGACGACGGCGGGTTCCTCCACGGACTCCTCCTCCTCGGACGCGCACGACTCGGGCTCCTCCTCCTCCACGCGCAGCTGGCAGGGCTCCTCCTCCTCCTCCACGTGCAGCTGGCAGGGCTCGGACGACGACGGGCGACCGACGGAGTGCGACGACGGCGGCCTCCACCTCCTGAGACGCGGCGGCTGCCCCTCCTCGGACACGGGCCTCCTCCTGAGACGCGGGCCTCCTCCTGAGACTTGGGGAGCCCTCCTCCTCCTCAGACGCGGCGGTGGATCGAGAGCGGCGGCGGCAGATCGTGCTCGATTGGGCTGAGAGATGGAGAGATGGGGATGAGAAGTGAGCGGGGACGGTAAGAAGAAGAGGAGTAACGCGCTGTTATAACTAAACGGCCTTTAGTCCCGGTTCGTGGCTCCAACCGGGACTAAAGGTGCATTCGTCCCGGTTGGAGCCACCAACCGGGACCTATAGTCCAATTTTCAGCAGATGAAGGTTGGAGCCGGTTGGAATACGTCCCGGTTGGAGCCACCAACCGGGACCTATAGTCCAATTTTCAGCAGCTGAAGGGGCGCGCATGCAGGGGCCTCTTTCGTCCCGGTTGGTGGCTCCAACCGGGACGTATTCCCCAGTTTTCAAAAATTTTCACTTATTTTCTCTCTGTTCCCGCCTTATTTTTTATTTTGGGGTTTAAATTTGTAATGTTTTTTAAATGATAATTAGTTTGGAATTTAGAAAAACTTTAAACATAAAAAGTGTTTGGATTTGAATAACTAATTCGAAACCATTTTCTGTTTTGAAAAATAATTAATGTAACCATTTAAACTACGAACCATTTAAAATTAATAATGAAATAACTTATATTTTTTAAATATTAATTTGGAATTTAGAAAAACTTTAAACATAAGAAGTGTATGGATTTGAATAAATAATCCAAAACCAATTTATATTTTTAAAAAATAATTAATGTAACCATTTAAAATTAATTAACTTATATTTTTGCATATTAATTTGGAATTTAGAAAAACTTTAAACATAAAAAGTGTTTGGATTTGAATAAATAATTCAAAACCATTTTCTGTTTTAAAAAACAATTAATGTAACCATTTAAAATATGAACCATTTACAATTAAAAATGAATTAACTTATATTTTTTTAATATCAATTTGGAATTTAGAAAAACTTTAAACATAAGAAGTGTATGGATTTGAATAAATAATCCAAAACCATTTTCTATTTCTAAAAAATAATTAATGTAACCTTTTAAAATGAATTAACTTATATTTTTGAATAGTAATTTGGAATTTAGAAAAACTTTAAACATAAGAAGTGTATTGATTTTTGAATATTTTTGAGATGAACCGGTTGGGCTAGTGTTTACAATATTACAATCTTTTTTGACCACGCGTTTACAATATTTTAAACAAAATAATTTGTCCATAAATATTACAATCTTTTTCGACCACGCGTTTTACAATATTTTTTGAGCTAGCATTTTACAATCTTTTTTCCCTTCTTTGTCGCGGTTGAATAATTTAGCCCCGGCACTTTAATGTTTCTTCTTTCGAACGGGCTACCTTTTTTGGGTAGGATTGTCCTTTTTCTTCTTGTGATGTATGTTGCTGCATCGTAGTCGTCGTCATCTTCAATCTTTGGATCGCCGTACTGGTCGAAGTCTTGCTCATTGGCGACTCCATCCATTCCGATGATGTTCCTTTTTCCTCTCCTCACGACAACACGGCTAGGCTTTGTCGGGTCGGTAATGAAAAAACATTGGTCCACTTTGGTAGCCAGTACCCACGGTTCATTTTTCGCGGCCACGTTTGCACCGGCGGCCTTGGATTTGGCTGCTTCGGGTATAACCATGGTTGTGAAATACCGGTCTTCTCTTTCGACGCTCTTTGCCCATCTGACACGGAACATCGGCACCTTTTCTCCACAGTAGTCGAGCTCCCAGATCTCCTCGATTCTTCCGTAGAATCTTTCCTTCACGTTGTCATCGGTGTAGAATTCCGACGTTACGCCTGAGTTCTGATAATCACACTTGTTTTCCTTTTCCTTCGTGTAGAATGTGTAGCCATTGATATCATACGCCTGATAGGTCACCAGGTTTTGCATCGGTCCCTGCGACAAGGTGAATATGATCTTTTCCGTGTCAGAAGAATGCGAGCGCGGGGGATTATCTAGGAGCGTCTGCCTAAACCAACGCGTGAAATCTGAGTTGTGCTCTTTGATTATTTCTCCCTGCGTCCTCTGTATGCCCCGGTCACTGTACTTCTTCTCGATTAACGTTTTGTGCTTCTGTACCCAAGGATCGACCAGTTCTAAATGCTGTAGCGCGACGAGGTTTGCTCGATCAAAGTCTGCGCGTCGAAAATCGAAGTCTGCATGCAGTATGCGACGACCCTCTCGGTGACCAGATCCGTCGAGCTTGCCAAGGTGTCTGTTGACGGGAAGACCGACAGGGTTCTCGATGTCTAGATAATTCGTGCAGAAAGAGATGCACTCTTCGGCCAGAAAGCCCTTGGCTATGCTTCCATCTGGACGGGACCTGTTGCGAACGTATCCTTTGATGTGTCTGTTCATCCTTTCGAACGCCATCATGCTGCGGAGGAACATCGGCCCGAGTTGTACGATGTCCTCCACGACATGGACCAGCAGATGCACCATAATGTCGAAGAATGCGGGTGGGAAGTAGACCTCAAGCTCACATAGTATCACCACGATCTCCTCCTGTAGCCTTCCGAGCTGATTCAAGCCAATCGACTTCCTAGAGATGACGTCGAAAAACTTGCATAGGCCAAATAACGTTTCACGGACGTGCTCGTCCATTATCCCTCTTAGTGCGACCGGAAGTACCTGCGTCATTAGCACGACACAGTCGTGAGACTTCATGCCACTGAACCTCTGCTTCGCCTCGTCTAGGTATCTGCTTATCTTGCCCGCGTAGCCGTAAGGAAATTTGACTCCTAGAAGGCACTTGAAAAACTGTTTGATCTCATCCTGGCTTAGAGTGAAGCAAGAAGGAGGGCAGTAATATTCGTTCTTCTTGAACTTTTTACACTTCCGACGACCTTGTGTCGTCTCCGACTCATGATCATCGTCATCTTCCTGATCATCAGGAGTAGTGCGTCCTCCGTGAAGCTCCTTCCGGATACCCAAGCATATCAGGTCGTGCCTTGCTTTCGGACCATCTTTCGTCCTATCTGGCATGTTGATTATGGTGGCGACCAGACTCTCGCACACGTTTTTCATGATATGCATGATGTCGAGGCTATGAGGCGTGCGGAGAAACTTCCAGTATGGCAACTCCCAGAAAACAGACCTTGTTTTCCATACCTTCATCAGCGGCTTATCTTGTTGCTGCCTCTTTCGCTTCTTTCCAGGCTTATGACAATCTTTCCAGTTTTTCAGCAACTCTTCCACTTCTTCGCTGCTCCTACGCTCTGGGATTCCTCGGGTCTCTGATTTGCCATCGAACAGGTCTCCACGTTTTCTCCATGGATCATTCTTGCCGAGCCACCTCCGGTGCGCCATGAACACGGTTTTCGATGACCCTGGATCTTTCTCTAGTTGGAGATAGCTTGTGTTATCCATGCACCTAACGCATGCGTAGAATCCTTGGATAACCTGCCCCGAGATATACCCGCAACCTGGATAGTCTTGCACCGTAGTGACCAACGCGGCTCTCATAGTGAAATAATCTTGTGCGACGGCGTCGTAAGTATTGGCTCCAGATTCCCATAACGTGGCTAGCTCCTCTTTCAACAGCCCGAGATACAGATTGATGTCGGTACCAGGTTGTTTCGGCCCTTGAATTAGCATACTCATTTGTATGTACTTCTTCTTCATGCACAACCATGGAGGGAGGTTGTACATCCATACAAACACAGGCCAAGTGCTGTGCGTGCTGCTCTGGCTACCGAACAGATTGAGTCCATCGGTGCTCGCACCAAGCCTGATGTTCCTCGAATCTCCACCGAATTCTGGGAATTCGAGGTCCAATGCTTTCCACTGGCTAGCATCTGAAGGGTGCGTCAGCAGCTCATCCTTTTCGGGGTCATCATCATCTCCTGGCTTCTTCCTTTCCGCATGCCATCGCATGAGCTTCGCTTCCTTAGGGTCCGCGAAATAGCGCTGCAGACGAGGGGTGATAGGAAAGTACCATACCACTTTTCAAGGTGCTTTCTTCCCTTTCTTGTATCGACTCACGCCGCACACCGGACATGTGGTTTTCTCCGTGTCCTCGCCCCGATAAATGATGCAATCGTTGATGCATACGTGATATCTAACGTGCGGTAGATCGAGAGGACAGACGATTTTCTTGGCATCCTCGATACTAGTTGGACATGTGTTCCCCTCCGGGAGACGATCGTGCCAGAATGCCATCATATCGTCGAAGCTTGCGTCGCTCAATTTGTGCTTTGCCTTCATCTCCATAGCCTTGAGCGTTACATTCAACCGGGTATCATCGGGCCTGCATACAATGGAGTAACCGCGTCTTTCTCAAGTTGCGCAAGCTTGGCTTTCTCTCTAGCGGCAGCCCTGGCGTTACTCGTCTGCTTGAGAAGCAGCTCTTGCACATAAGGGTCCCGCACCCAGCCTGACGTTGTTCCATCGTCGTCTGCTCCTCCGGCATCTAGATCATCATCATCCCGGTCTGCTTCCGTACCTTCACCATCTCCAGGAGCCTCTTCATCATCTCGCCCGTTCTCGCCGTGATGATGATCATCGTCATGTTGGCCACCTTCTTCACCGTCTCCATCATCTACGCCATCGCTTATCCAACGAGTGTATCCATCCATGAAACCATGGCGGAGCAGGTGCGCCTGCAGATTCCCGGAATCTGGGTCGATCACCCAGTTGAGTTTGCATCTTCTGCACGGACATCTTATATCTGTCTTGTTATTTCGTATCATGTCGGCCGTCGCACATTTCAAAAATCTAGCCACAATGCCTTCGCTCATTATGCGGACCATTTTGCCTGCACGATGTACACGGTACAATTTTGAAGTCTATTAGAACCACATAATGAATGCATGCATGCAATGGTCTATAGAAAATTTCGGCATGACCTATCCTAAAATTAGGACCTTTGCGAAATGCCAAAGTCTTGCCAAAATGGAAATGAATCAACATTTTGGCAAAACAAATGGCAACTTGTTCACATACAAACACAAGAGAGAGAGAGACCGATCCATACACACATGAACATATCATTATCCTCTCCATACACACATGCATGAGCATCATCGATACTCTCCATATACACACACATATGACCATCGATCCTCTCCACACATACACACATCATGAGCATCGATCATCTACATACATATACACATGAACACATCCTTACATGGACAACTTACCGAGATGAGAGACCGATCGCGAGAAAGATGGAAAGGAGAGGTGCGCGCGTCGACCGGAGACGGATAGATGAGAGACCGGAGACCTCCTCTATTACTTATGTAACATCCAAAGCAAGTTTTACATGCTAAAAATGGTGAATGTATGGAGAAATTGAGGTGGGAAGGAGAAGATCCCGACTAGATCTAAGGAGGAAGAAGAAGGGGAAAGTGAAGTGTGGGTGGTGGATGTGTGGGCACACATGTGCACATAAAGTGCTGCCCTAAAAGAATCGAAACATCCGTGGCGCACACGGCCCCAGTGCGCCACAGGGAGTACAAACTTCTGTGGCGCACTAGGCCGAGTGCGCCACAGATGCTCCTAGTCCCTGTGGCGCACTAGGAGGAGTGCGCCACAGAAGTTTGTGGCCGTTTCAGAGCAGAGGTGGGCATGCGCTTAGTCGTAGCGCACCATGCACACGTGCGCCACAGATGACCCTAACAACCGTGGCGCACATGACTGTAGTGCGCTACAGAAGTTTGGCGTGTGGCCAACAGGGCCCTGGCCCACACACATCTGTGGCGCACTATGGTCATGTGCGCCACGGTTGTTCTAGTTATTAGTAGGGCACTGCCCACAGGTGATCCACGCCTGTTTTAGCCGTGGGGCACTTCAACCATGTGAGCCACGGATGTGCTGATTACCTATAGCCGTTTTCCTAGTAGTGTTTGGAGGTTGAGCATTCTGCATTTGACTCTAGCACTTAGTTCCTTGATAGTCCTCCAAGCTGCATCCCTGGCTGACTCAAAGAATGTGGTGTGCATTGTTGTGTTGGTGTACATGCAGAATCCCCTTTCTTTGTGGTTGTCTTCCTTGTTTTTGTACAAGTGAAGTTGCACCCACCAATACTCCACTCCTTCATCCATCACTGGAAAGCCCTTGTACACGGCTTCACCATGTGCATCCATTGCCTCCATGAGGTCCTTGAGAATGTTAGGAAACTCAGTTTCACATTCCAAGGTCATGGTCATGAGTGGTCCCTTCTTCACGGCTTCGTTGATGGAGTTCATCTACAAAGGGAGTTGAAAGAGATTAGAAAAGTTTTACGAGAAGAATAGACAAGTGTAGAAGTAGTTTGGAAAACTTTTTCCTTAGTGGTTTTTCCAGTCCTAGGGTCATAATCCTACAGGCAACACAGTGCTCTGATACCATCTGTTTGACCCCTCCTTTATAAAGGAAAGGATCCCTGTGATTGCAATGCTAGTCCCTGGATCAATGCTAGCATCCACAGTTTAAGATGAAGTACACAGATACAAAGGTCGTTTATTACATTCATCCCAGAGATAAAGTATAGTCTTTTACAACTCATGGCCATAGGCCTAATACAAGAGTTTTAAGGAACGAATAAATAAACATAAGTCTTCATCTTCATGTGCCACAGGCAAGCATGTTGAGTGTAGACTCATGACTCCTATTCATCATCGGAATAACCTGCAACATCACAAGTTACAGCCACAGAGGGTCAATACTTTGGAATAGTATTGGCAAGTGATACCTTAGTATATTTTAAGTGGACTATATAACTATATGCATTTTGGCTAAGTGTAGCTTGGCTTGCTTTTGCTTGAAAATAGATTTTTCCTATTAGTTGAAATTGCTAAGTTTTTCTTTGTCAAAAACATTCTCAAGGAAACCACCAATAGACATTGGGGTCCTTCACCCTTGTTCACCCACAAATTTTTATTGTAGAAGTTGGAGTGATGAGATTCTTGTAGCTTCCATGTCTTGATGCTCAAAAAGTGTCCATTTCCTTGGACAAGGCTAAGTACTTAGGTTTTCCATCTGCAGTGGTTGTGCACTTTCCCCACCAGACTTGGTTTCCCAAGACAGGACCTTTCAGAAGCTTTTCCTTAGTCAAAATGGACGCGCTCCCACCTATCAACCCAACTACCACCATCTGTCCAAAATGACTAAGTTCTAGCAACCTATATGATCATGGCAGAGCCCATATTGCCAAGTGGTTGCACTGTAAGCTTTCTCAACACTTGGCCTCCAAATCCCTTTGTGCCTGGGTGGCATTCCACAAGTGAGATACACAACCCAAGTCCATGGCCTTGTGTAACCACTCAACATAACCCAATCTTTCCATTCCACCCAGGAGGTTCATTTGACTTAGTTGTTTTGTTAAGAAAATATAAGTCCCTTTGACTTAGAATATTTTTATCATAGAGTAAATAGATGTTCACCACCCTTGTTTACTATAGGCTAGGCTAAGCAAGTATGGTATCTTATCTTAGGAAAATTTCCCTAGCAATTCTACTATTTCACTCTACTTAGGATTTCCCATCTTAGCACTAAGCAAAATATCATGCATTTTACTTTAGCAAAATATCTAATGCAAGTATAAAATCTAAAATAGGAAATTCATGAAAATATCACTTGCCTTGGTAGTGTGGAGAGTAGCACTCTTCACAATCACAATCACTAGCAAAATCTACACAAGAAATCAAAGCATACAATTACACACAATTTAAATACAACCAAAAATAATATGAATGTATGCATGCAAGAATTTACTATATGGTGATTTTTTGAAAATTATATCAAGTATGTTCATGAGTACAGAAACTTAATATGTCACAAGTTTGCCAACTACACTTATTTGGCCTCAAAATAATAAACAAGAATAAAACTATATCTAAATTAGCCCCAAACTTGTTCCACAAATAAAATCACTTTTACTGTTACTATATGCTAAATAAAGTGGATATTCAGAAAGGCCTTGTTTCACTGATTTCAACGGTATAAAGTTTGTAAAAATCCAACGTGGGATTCAAAAGTTATAAGCATTTGAAATTTGAATCTAAAACAGGTTTTTAAACTCTGTTTTTAATCCGACCTTGCCACGCGTCGCGTTATTACTGGCGCATACCGGTTCGCACCGGATCACCCTTCTGTGCCGTTGGATATAACTAACGCTGCACGGCTCAGATCGCGTACCTCTTCGGTTTAAGTGAATCTATCCTAGCGCTGCGATGTAGATCCAACGGTCCACATCATCAAACCAGAAACGGGCGGCGCTGGCGATGCTGACTGGCGGCGGCGCGTCTGACTACGGCGGCGCCGACGTTCTACATTGTCCGCGAGAGGGAGAGGGGTATTACCAGGTTTGCCGGAGGCTGCTGAAGCTCGTCGTGGTACTGGCTTGTGGAGGGGCGCTCGGAAATGGGCTCTAGACCTTGTCGGAGTTGCGTCTGGCGTCAAGTGGGGGTTGTCGGGGTTGTTGCCGAAGTTTTGCGTCACCTGAGCACGAACCAATGGGTTTAGAAGATGCGCAGGACAACTGCGAACACGCTCGGGTGAACAAGAAAGCAAGGGGCGCTCGAAACTTACTGAGATTGCTCGCCGGAGTTCGCGAAAGCGTCAGCCACGGTCAGTTGTCGACGTTGGCGAGGTTCCTCGTCGTGCTAGGCCAAAATAGGGACACTGTCAGATGCGCACGATGATGAGGATTCTATGCGTATCAACCAGAGGGCAAGGGGCGGTGGCTACTTACGGAGAAAGGTCGCCGGAGTTCGTGAAGAAGACGGTGGCGGCCAGTCGTCGACGTTGCCAAAGCTAGGGGTCATGCGAAGGCAAACGGCGAGTGTTAGAAGATGCGTATAAGTTCACTGAAAAAGATAATGTGAATGAGAGACAGAGGGGAACTCGAGGCTCGCCGGAATTGGTCGCCGGAGGGGGCTCTGTCAGCGGCGATTCGCGGAGGATTGAGGGCAGCCTGGGGGCGTGAGTGTGCGATTGACTGGGGGAAAATGATCGTGGGGAGGTGGGGATCTTATAGCCGGGGAGTCGACAAGAAACGCTCGGGGATTATTGCCCCATTACTCCGCGCCATTACCGGCCATCACTGCCGCAACGACGTGGTCGCAGGCGTAGTCTGGGGAAGACGAGGACGACGTGGTCTGGTCCCGCTTGTCAGCGAAACGCGCATAGTGCTGGTGGGGTCAGGTTGTCGGCGGCTCAGCGCGTGTGCTTGCGCGTGTGAGAAGAAAAGGAGTTTCCCCGGGTGGGCTTGCTGGGCTCGGCTCGTTGTTGGGCCAGATTCTGGCCGCGCGGCCCTTTTCTATTGTTTATTTCTTTTCTTTTTCTATTTCTATTTTCTGGAATGGTTTTTTTGATATGAATTTAAATCCTTTTGAATTCAATCTGCCTTGGGAATTTTTACAGGGTTTTGTGGATTCAAAAACAGTCATAAAACTAGGTGGTTACTTTGTAAGGCTTGGTCTAGCTTGGTTTCTATAATAATTTGAGATTTGTTCCTGTTTGCAAATATTTGAAATGGACTTTGGATTCTACTTCTAAAATTTGAAATCTTTGGGTTTAAAGTTTCACCTAAACTTTCCATCAATGAAGGCAAGCATTCCAGTACTTAATCATTCAAACTTCAAAAGGATGATGTTTATTTGGGACAATTTAACCACATGAAATCATAACTCATATTCCATCACTAAGTGATTTTTTTGATAAAACCCTAAATGAATGAATGATGCAAAGTGATATGAATGAGTTTTGAAACAATGATTTTTGGGATGTTACACGTACAGAGGCTTCGGGTCGTGCGGCAGCGAACGGTCCTGTCTGGGAGGTAGCTAGGGTCGTGGCGAGTGCAGTCACGCGCGGTGAGAGCAAGGCGCGGCGTGTGCGAGTGTGTAGGCTGCAGCGCTCTGGCGTGCTCTCGGCATGGTTGCAGAGAAAATGGGCGCGACATTCCTCGATGGTCCATGGCTTGGCTGAGCTCGAGGTGTGGACAGGGAGTGGTGGTGGAAAGTGGCCTGCCTCCTAGACATCATGGACGGGCGTGGCGCTTCCTCCTGCGAGCTATCCATGGTTGGCTAGCAATGGTGGCTCGGGTGGCGCGACACTGGTGCGAATGGTAGAGGAGTATCTGCTTCAATGCTTTGACGGGTACTGGGGAAGACAAGGGCTAGTAGTGGCGACAAGTAGTGGACAAGTCATTGATCAAGAACAGCAGAAGTTAGGCAAGTTTCATCTGTGCTCACCAGGTGTTTGATGAAATGGCCGCATGAATTCAACATTTGAATTTTTGAATGAAAATTCATGATTGCTCTGGTCATAAGCTTGGTAGTCCGGGGTTGCTTGGGTTTGCCAAGGTGAAGTGGTTTGGTTGGTTTTTGAGAAATGGCTATCTTAGTACCTATACTTGATTCAATTTTGAATTGTCCTTTAAATAGATTTGGAATTTGTTTCTGTTGGTCTGTAAGGTGGGCTTGGGTTCACTTTTACTTGGTCAAGCAAGGGGTGAAAAGAATTGGATTTGTTTCTGTTAGAAATCTTTGACTAGGAACACCCAAAGTTGTCTAGTGAACAAGTTTAGCCAAAATGACCATTTGCCTATATTTCTTATATTTGATTTTTTGTTCAATTGTTTCTGCTTGGAAATGGTCTAGATGATATTGTTTTCATATTTAAACCAATCCTTATCATTCATAGCAATCGAACATGGCAATTGCACTCATTCATGCATTAATCACACACACACACATGCATTCATATTAATTTTAATAATAAAAGTTTTTGTTAACCCTAAACTTGGGTGATTAGAACTTGATAATCTTGCTTAATATTTTTGAGGTGTTACAGGCACGGGGAGCACCCGAAGGGCGCTACAACCCACACCGAGCCATGGAGGAGGCCACAGCAACGCACGGGGACAAACAGCACCACCACATCACCAGGAGCACTGCACAACACCATAGGAGCGACGAAGAACCACAACACCAGCAGCCACCAAACCCTAGGGTTCAGGACGAAGCTAGGTTGGCCGAAGGAGAGCTCTAGAGACAAATCGAACTGGACTAGACGATGGAGCGGGATCGTCTAACCCGACATACACCACAGCGGCGGCTAGGGAGGTCTAGGACGGCGTGAATCGAACGGTGACGGCGAAGGCAACACCACAGCACCACGGTGTCGAGGAAGAAGGAGAGGAATGAGTGAGGCAGAGAGAAGTGGGGTGTACTGGGCCGATAGGGTCCAGTACCACTTCCGTGAGTACATTTTTTACCAGCCCATTTGGGCCAGGGTGGGCTTGGTCAGGCCAATTGGGTAACCCAAAACTTAAAATAAAAAGAATTTAAAGATTTACTAAAAGACCAAAATACCCCCAGGAATTAATAAATTCTAGAAAATAAAATAAAAGCCCTAAAAATACAAATGATATATTTTTAGGTTTATAATAATCAAGGCTACCTAATTAAATTAAGAAATCCATTTTTAATAGAATAACTTTTGGATTAAAGATTTTTATAATAAATATTGCTTATGGAATTTTATAAACATAAATAAGATACCTAAAAATAAAAAAAATACTTTTAACATCCTTAGTTAGTATAGTATTTGATAAAAATACTAAATTGATATTTAAGATATCAAAATAAAATATTATAAATTAAAATGATTATTCTCAAAAGAAATATTAAGAAAATAATTCTAAAAGTTAAAATTAAATAAAAATGAGTTATGAATTCTAATACTAATATGTTATATTACAAAAATAGTGAATATAATATTTACAAAATATTAAAGGTTATTCCTTAAAATGAATTCCTTTATTACATAAAGAAATTTTAGAAACTAATATATTGGGTAAAACACACAAAGAAGATAAATAATGAATGCATTGCATTACTATGCATATTCATTTTTGCTTGTTTAAATATTGTCCTTACCGGGCAATAATGGTGTTTGTAGACATTGAAGCTCAAGGTTGAGTGCAAGCATCCGACTTCACTACCTTGCAATCACTAGTCAAGTTCATCACTTGCTATGTGTTACCATCTAGAAGAGTCTTTATCAAAGTATTTAAAAAACTGTGTGTTACCATCTATGTTCCGAAGAAAGAAAATATTATTTTCTCAAAACAAATAAATTGTTGATATCATCCTAAGAGATGATATGGATAAGGTGAGTAATGGAACTTAGGTTTACATATGCAATGAGATTAAACACCTAGGACTTAACAACCCATGACATCGGTGATTCTATCTTGCAATGAGATTAAAGAAGTCAATTGTATCTTGTTCCTCTCGCATGTAGCCAGATGTGAAGGTTGTTGCTATTATCCTCATAGAGTGCATTAATTGGTAATTCGTAGAGGATATGCAGCATATGGGTGGGAACCCTCAACGTCCCACGATAGTTCTGGCATCTGATGGTCTGTACTAACCATTGCCGTAATTCAATGGGTGGGCATGGGGTACACCAAGGAGACATGTGGGGTCGCGAAGGGGGAAGTGATTGTCTTGGATCACCTACTGGGCCCCACATCATGGAATTGTGGATGGGAAAGTACGCCTGGTTGTGTAGCAAGGAGTTGATCTCTCATGGGTAAAGTAACGCACCTCTGCAGAGTGTAAAAACTGTAACTTGTTACTCCCTATTCTGGGAAGGAGCTACGAACGCGGTAGGAAAGGAACTCCATGAAAGTTCTGGTCAACCTGTGAGGGCTGATGGGCATAGTTTTTGATATAAAATCAATCTTTGAAGAAATATTTACGAAAAGTGCATAGTACCAAGGACTGGTAGTCCGAGGTGGTAGATAGAGCATCAAACTTCCCACCTTGCATATAATGAACTTGCTGGGTAAGCTGTTACTCACCCTTTCCTTTGATCCCTTGCTTAGACTCTGAAGAGCCAGAAGACACCCTGTTGTATGCAGCTGAAGGCCAAGAGGATGTCTACTACGAGGAACTATATTTGTCTGGAGGAGTAGAAGGGGTTGACTATGAGATCAGATATGGAGTGGATGGCAACGAGTCTGATTAGTTGCCTCAGTTATTAATATCTAATTGAGCCGAGCAGCATGAACTTTATATAATAAGTTGTTGAGCTCAATTCAAAAGCTAAGTTTAAAACTTTTAATCTTCCGCTAAAACAGTTTTAAGTTGGTTTGTAATTTGAATCTTTTGAAGTCTCTAACTTCTGGTATTGTAATAATAATAATGTGTGTATGTTTGTAATATGGACCCGCAATGTTTCTGTTGTACCACTCTAAGGGATGTGATATTTACGGAACGGTTTTCTGTGGATGTCATGTCAATGACTATAGTATACTACACATGCAGTGGTATGCTGGGTCACCATAGTCTCTCCTTCGGACTTCGTGTCGTGTCTAAAAAATAGGAACTTTGGCTTTTGTTTAGTCCAATTCCAAGAATATTTCTTCACTAGTTTTTCTGAAACCAAAAATAGCAGAAAACAGGAACTGGAACTTTGGCATCTTCTTAATAGGTTAGTTCCAGAAAATGCATAAAAATTCCACAAAGTGTGGACAAAACATAATATAATTGGTGCAAAACAAGAATGGAGCATCAAAAATTATAGATACGTTTGCAACGTATCAACATCCCCAAGTTTAACACCTTCTCGTCCTCGAGTAGGTAAGTGATAAAAAGAATAATTTTTGAGGTGACATGCACCATCACAATCTTGTTCAAGGTATTGGAAAGCATTGATACCTGGAATCAAAGTACTCTAAACATAAGCATGAAAGATATATTCCTAACAATAAGACATAGCAACTATGTTGCAACATGAAAGGCACACAAACAAAAGATCATGAATAATGCTTTAAAATACATTTGTTTCTATCACATATAGAAAACATAGGAAGAGTGGTATTCAGCTTGTCCTTCATGGAATAGAAAAACATAACTGCATAGGACACCTTCAAAGTTCATAAGGGTGACTAGATACAAATAATTTAAGAACAAGTAATACCATAATTATGAATCAATCAACAAGTTTTAGATCAATGCACATTGAACTCAGAATGGCAACTATGCTCAATTAACTGGTGCATAAAGATAGAAGATGAATACTCAACATAAAGTAAAAAAAAGGCCCTTCG
Organism: Avena atlantica; assembly: GCA_910589765.1. Lineage (NCBI taxonomy): Eukaryota > Viridiplantae > Streptophyta > Magnoliopsida > Poales > Poaceae > Avena > Avena atlantica. The sequence goes on along the minus strand of OU342738.1, from coordinate 246,032,343 downwards.
CAGAGGGAAGTAGGGATTAAATGGATTTGTAAAGCTTCCAAAAATTATGTTACTTATTAGCTTTGAGCTCTCATTGACCCTATCATAAGCATCTTGAAGTGATTAAGGTTAAAGTGAGGGGAAATATTAGTATATGCTTGACAAATTACAAGTTGAAAATCTCATGCCCCTTGAGTACGAGTAGCGAGACCTCATGCTACTCACTTTGGTCACAGGCAAGTTGTTGTCATCGTAAGTATATGTGTATCCTAAAGAACCACCAACAGGGTACCCCTTGCCCCATGACACAGGAGCTATCCCATATCAAAATGACAAGGAAACAGACAGTGAGCATCTCAGCAATCTTTTTATTTGCTATTTGCATAGTTTTTTATTGAGGATGCTTCATAGAATGCCACTATGGTTTTGCTGCAAGTTTACACCATGATTAGGCATGGCTTAGGCTAGCCGCCCAGGCGTTTCTCTAACACATATACAAACTCCATAGACTTACAAGCTTCCATTTTATTTCACACCGTCGGTATCCTTAAACAAAAGAACATGATATCAACTAAATAGAATAAGTGCAATATTGAAAGCGTTCCCCATGATAGCATGGTTCTGCTAATTCCCAACTTACAACTTGCAAGCATATAAGCATATAAGACAGTCAGTATGGATCAAGTTTATTAAGTGCAAGAAATAAAATGTGCCTTCAAGTTCATGCGAGATTTAATCACAAATTTTCACATTACAAAAATTTAATTTGGAAGATATATAAAAACATGAATATACTTGGAATGGTGTAACACACCATGCATAGGAATTTATAGTGGACTCTTTTGAATAACTTGGTTTCTTGGGAGTTGGATGCACGAATAGAGCTCATACTTAGTATAGGTGGAGGCTAGCAAAAGACTGGGAGCAACCAATTAAGAGAGCAATAATGGCCATAATCATGTAGAGCGACAAAACATTATTAATCAAATCATAAAGTGATATCACAAGTCAAAAACTAAATGATCATAGGGGATAGGGTGACTGGTTCATAGCCATAACATGGTGTAAGCATGTGCCAAGTCAACCCAAATAAAGCATCAAAGAAGAATACCACAATATTATGCTTTTGTATGCTAAAACAACGCAAGATTCTTTCATGGCACAATAAGCAATCTCAATTGTTTGAAACAAGTCATGCTACAGCAATAATCACTAAGCATATGGCCAAAGCAACATCCAACATGCCATGATAAAGTCTAAGTCACAGTCAAAACAAGCTTCTTTTTGTACCACCATAAGCATGAAACATTCTACTCTTTTCCAACACCAATCAACCTATTTGAAACAACTCACAAGGATAATAATCAATAAAGACCAGAGAGAATGCATCACCTAACTACAAAAAAGAACTAAAAAGTTCTAAGTAAAAAGAAGAAGAAAACTAAAGCTAAACGCAGTGCTAGCAAAAGAGAACACTCACAGAACAATAAGAGTGAAAACTAGAGTGTTCTAGACAATGAAGAAACTGGGTGTGACTTCTCCAAAATAAGTGTTCTAGGTTCCAACCAAATTATTATAGCAAACAAAAAAAAATAAAACTAAAAACAAAAACAAAGAAGCTCCAAGAACAACACATTGTGCATAAAGCAAAAAATATATATTATCTTGAAAGAAAACCTGAGATTTTTGTTGATGAAGAAGGGGATGCCTTGGGCATCCTCAAGCTTTGACACTTGTACCTCTTGAATATTTCTTGGGGTGACACGGGTGGCATCCCCAAGCTTGAGATTTTGTACATACTTTATCTCATCACATCATTCTCTCATACACTTGAAAAATTCCCTCATACAAAACTTCAGACAATCTTTATTAGGAACATTAGTGTATTCAAGATAATAAGCCTTTTGGTTCAGCTTCAACTCAAGTAAAACTTCTATTAAAACATAATCTACTGTAGCAATTCCTTTTAAAAGCTCAAGTGATCAAAAGAACTCAAATAAATCGATTTAAGAGGCAAATGCAAATAATGGCAGAAATCTGTCAAAACAGACCTGTAGGTAAAGACCGATTTTTTTGAAAATCTTCTATTGCTCAAACCAAATAACAATCTTCCTATGGTGGTAAATCAAGCATATCATGAATTTTTCTATGCATAATAGAGGCACTAGCACAAAGATCACATGAAGCTTTGAAATCAAAATCATTCACTTTCATATTAATGATGGGATCCCACCCATCTTCTAATTTCCTAGGAATAGAAACTCATGTTTCAATTTTTCTTATTTAATTTTCATGAGAGCATTTGTAATATGTTTTGTAAAAGCCATATTCATAGCACCAGCATTAGGACTTCTAGCAAGCTTTTGAAAGAACATAATTACTTCAGAAATATTGCAACCATCAAGATAAAAATAAAAATGATCATTCAAGGTAATAGAACTATTGTCTCCCATATTTAAAAAAATTCAGCATTTTTATTGGAAAAAGTTCCAGTGGGTTTAGGCAATGTTGCAAGAGGAATAGGGACTTTGTCTACACCAATTATTTTACCATTAATAGTAGGAGGTTTGCTAGCATTTGAAACTTCACCAACACTAGTGGTGGTAATGGTACAAATTTTAGTCATATTATTATTTCTAGCAATTTCATCCTCTCTTTCCCAACTAGCATGCAATTCAGCTAACATCCTAACATTTTCATCAATTCTAACTTGAATGGCATTTGTAGCAACAAAGGGATTATCCATTGTTTCAGGTTTAGAAGACATTTTATTAATCAAAGAAGATTATGCTTTAGACAAAGATGAAATACTATTTTCAGCATTCGAAATTTTGGCTTGCAAACCGGGAATTTCCCTATTTAAATTCTCAAGTTGACAACTAATACTTTTCAAAATGGCAGATTGTTCCTTCATGGTTTTAGTGAATAATTTATTATGCTCATATTGCATTTGCATGAAGTTTTTAGTGGATCTTTCAACTTCCAAAATCCTTTCTTCACTAGGCATTCCAGATTTACCATGATAACTATTAGTATTATTAGGAGGATATGGCCTATAATTATTATTACCAAAATTATTCCTATAAGCATTGTTACCAAAATTACTACTTCTAAAAAATTTCACATCAACTTGCTCTTCTTCAGCAACCAAAGAGGCTAAAGCAACATTATTTGGATCAATATGAGCTTTTCCATTAACAATCATAGCCATAATAGTATCAATCTTATCACTCAGGGAGGAGGTTTCTTCAATAGAATTTACCTTCTTACCTTGTGGAGCTCTCTCAGTGTGACATTCAGAATAATTAATCATCATATTAACAAGGATCTTTATTGCAGCACCCAAGGTGATGGAAATAAAGGTACCTCCAGCAGCCGGATCCAACATGTTTCTCCAAGAAAAATTTAATCCTGAATAAAAGGTTTGGATAATCATCCAAGTAGTCAGTCCATGAGTGGGGCAATTCTTCAATAAATATTTCATTCTTTCCCAAGCTTGAGCAACATGTTCATTATCAAATTGTTTAAATTTCATTATTTCACTTCTCATGGATATAATCTTAGCAGGAGGATAGTATTTTCCAATGAAAGCATCTTTGCATTTAATCCAAGAATCAATACTATTTTTAGTCAAAGATAGCAATCAATCTTTAGATCTCCTCTTAAAGAGAAAGGAAATAATTTAAGCTTAATAATATCTCCATCTACATCCTTATATTTTTGCATCTCACAAAGTTCAACAAAATTATTAAGGTAAGCAGCAAAATCATCAGTACTAACACCAGAAAATTGCTCTTTCATAACAAGATTTAGCAAAGCAGGTTTAATTTCATAGAAAGTAGCTTTAGGAACAGGTGGAGCAATACGTGTTCAAATGAAATCATTGCTGTTTGTGCTAGTGAAGTCAAACAACTTAGTGTTTTCAGGAGTAGTCATTTTTGCAAGAATAAAGCAAGCCAACAGAAATAGCAACTAAAGTAGGAACTAATTTTTTTATTTTGATAAAAAGAAGCAAACCAAACAAAGAAAAAGAAACTAAGCAAAACAAAAAAAGTAAAGAGATTGGTACTGAGAGACTCCCCTTGCAGAAATCTTCTTTCTCCACGGCAACGGCGCTAGAAAAAGGCTTGATGTGCTCAGTTGATACAGAGGCCGTTGGGAACCCCAAGAGGAAGGTATGATGAGCACAGCAGCAAGTTTCCCTCAGTTATAGAACCAAGTTTATCGAACCAGTAGGAGAAAGAAACCACTTTCAAAGGTGTTGCTAGCAACGTGGAACCTGCACACAACATAACAAAAATACTCTACCCCAACTTATCAATGCGGTTGTCAAGCTCACTGGTTTTGCTGAAAACAAAGGATTAAACGTATAGTGTGGATGATAGTAATTGCAGAAACTAAACAGTAAACAGTAGATAGAATATCAATGGGAAGGAATGGACCGGGGTCCACAGTTCACTAGAGGTGTTTTCTCCATAAGATAAATAACATGCTGGGTGAACAAATTACAGTGGGGCAATTAACAAATAGAGAATGCATAATAATGCATGTACATTACATGATGGTTACTATGAGATTCATTTGGGCATTACAACATGATACATAGACCTTAATCCAATTGCATCTATGACTAATAATCCACCTCGGGATATCATCTGAACAACCCTTGGGTATTAAGTTGCAAGCAACAGATAATTGCATTAAGCAAAGTGTGTAAGGTAAACAATACAATTGCCCTTGGGCAAAGGATTGTTGTTTTCTCCCTAGTAGCAACACCACATCTACAATCTTAGAAGTTTCTGTCACTCTCCCAGATTACTAGAGGCATGAACCTACTATCAAGCATAAATACTCCCTCTTGGAGTCACAAGCAAATACTTGGCCAAAGTAACTACTAGCAACGGAGAGCATGCAAGATCACAAATAACATAGACATGATAGAACAATAATCAGTCTGACAAAGTACTCAATATCCATCGGATCCCCGCAAACACAACATGTAGAATTACAATTAGATGATCTTGATCATGATAGGCATCTCACAAGATCTAAACATGATAGCACAAAATAGGAGAAACAACCATATAGCTACTGCTATGGACCCGTAGTCCAAGGATGAACTACTCACACATCACTCCGGAGGCTGGCATGGTGATGAAGAAGGCCTCCGGGATGATCTCCCCTCTCCGGCAGGGTGCCGGGAAGAGCTTCAGATCCCTCCAGATCTAGGGATGATGGTGGCTGCAGCTACGTACTGTTTCGTGGAATTCTGATTGGGTACTTAAGATTTTTGCCTCGGGGGGTTTATATAGGCGAAGGGGCAAGGTCGTTGGACGCCCAAGGGGCCCACACCAGGGCCAGGCGTGGCCCAGGGTGGACTCGCATGGCCTCCTAGTGCGGCTGCCTCGTGGCGCCTCTTCGTCTCTCCTTCGGACTTCGTGTCGTGTCTGGAAAAATAGGAACTTTGGCTTTTGTTTCGTCCAATTCCGAGAATATTTCTTTACTAGTTTTTCTAAAACCAAAAAAAGCAGAAAACAAAACTCTCATTGTGGCATCTTGTTAATAGGTTAGTTCCAGAAAATGCATAAAATGCCACAAAGTGTGGACAAAACATAATATAATTGTTGCAAAACAAGCATGGAGCAACAAAAAATTATAGTTACATTTTCAACGTATCATGATGTGATATGGCCGTGATTGTGATTATATATGATGTATGCAATGATCCTTATTATAAGTCGGGAATCATCGGGAAGCTTATGGTTGTCTTTTAATTTTGTTAAGACTTGCGTGTCTATTATTCAAAGTAGTTGTAATAGTTGATGCTGGTGGACGACAACCATGGAGCGGTGCCATTGACCTTGACACCACGCTGGTGATGATGGAGATCATGTTCGTGCTTGAAGATCGAGAATGGAATCACAAGAAGAAGGCCATATCATATCACGTATTATGAATTGCATGTGATGTTAATCCTTTTATGCATCTTGTATTGCTTAGATCATGACGGTAGCATTATAAGAGGATCCCTCTCACAAAGTATCAACTAATAAAGTGTTCATTCTTAGTTAGACTCGTTGGTTCGAAGCACCACGTGATGATCGGTTGTGATAGATTCTGCGTGTGCATACAACGGGAGCAAGCCAGATTTCCTCATGCGAAAACTAAAGTTAATCTTGACAAGCCTAGCATGTACAGACATGGTCTCGTGATACGTCGGAAACATATCTATAATTTTGATGCTCCATGCTTGTTTAGTATCTACTTTTCTTTGCTTGTCTACACTTTGAGGTGCTTTTTACATGTTTTCTAGTACTATCCTATTAACAAGTTGCCACAGTGTCAGTTGCCTGTTTTCAGCTGTTTTTGGTTTCAGATATGATAGTAAAGAAATATTCTCGGAATTGGATGGGACAAACGTCAAAGTCAATTACTTTCTGTGGGGAACAAGAAGTCCAGAGGGGAGCCGAAGAGGCGGTCTAGGGCGCCCAGACCCCCCTAGGCGCGGGTGGGCCCTACCCCACGCCTAGGCAGGGTGTGGGGCCCCTGGACACCACCTCGGCCTCCCCCTTCGTCTATAAGAAGCCCCCGATGCAGAAACCCTAAGTACCCGATCAAATCTCCACTAAACCGTCTGTAGCCGCTGCCACCATCGTCCCTAGATCGGGGGGATCTGAAGTTCTTCCTGGCACGGTTCTGGAGGGGAGATCATCCCGGAGGCCTTCTCTCCGGTATGATGTGTGAGTAGTTCCACCTTGGACTATGGGTCCATGTAGTAGCTAGATGGTTGTATCTCCTCCTTGTGCTTTCATTTATAGATCTTGTGAGCTCCGTTCATGATCAAGATCTAATCTATTTGTAATCATGTATGTTGTGTTTGCGGGGATCCGATGGATATTGAGATTATTATGTTTGTTTGATTAATGGTTTTGTCTTTATGATTCTAGCATGTCTGTGTTCTTTGTGATCTTGCATGCTCTCCGTTGTCAGTAGCTATCTTGGCCAAGTAGTTGCTAGTGACTCCAAGAGGGAGTATTTATGCTCGATAGTGGGTTCATGCCTCTAGTTTCCAAAGGAAGTGACAATAATCTCTTCAGTTGTAGATGTGATGTTTCTACTAGGGAGAAAACAACGGTCTCTTGTTCATGGAACATGTGGACTGTTTATCTTACACACTTTGCTTAAAGCAGTTGTCTGTTTCTTACAACTTAATATAGGAGGGGGTTCGGATGATAACCTGAAGGTGGACTTCTGGTCATAGATGCAGTTGGATGGTGGTCTATGTATCTTGATGTATTTCCCAATCGAATCGCATAGGATCTTTCTGACTAGTAATTGCATTGTTATGACTTGCTCAATTCCTGTCAATTGCCCTGCTGTAATTTGTTTACCCTTCTTTCCATGTTGTTTATCTAAGGAGAGCACCTATATTGAACTATGGACCCATGTCCAATCTTTAACATTGATACATCTTCCACAGTTACTTGTTTACTTGCTGGAAACCATTACCTTCCACACCATACGTTTAATCCTTTGTTACAGCAAACCGGTGAGCTTGACAACCTCACTGATTCGTTGGGGCAAAGTCTTGAATTTGTGTTGTGCAGGTCTCCGTGTTTCTTGCAACACCTGTGTGACGTTTCCTTCCTACTACTGGTTCGATAACGTCGCTTTCTTACTAAGGGAAACTTGCTGTTGTGCTGCTTCATACCTTGCTCTTGGGGTTTCCAACAAAGCGTCCCACGACAAGTGTTGGGCGCCATCATCTCAGAACACGGATCACCGAAAGGTAAAACATGAATCATATAGTAGATATGATGAACATGTTGATTGTTCGCTTTTGAAACTACATCTCTCGTAATGAGCGGACTTGATGTAGTGGATTTGGTTCGTGTGATCAGTAAAACAATGTGAGGGATATTGTTTTGAGTGGGAGTTCACCTAGATTAATTTAAGTATTAATTAGAACTCAATTTTTCATAAACTTAGTCTAAACTATTGCAAATATGTTGTAGATCATGGTGGCCCCTACCATCAATTTTAATGTGTTTCTAGAGAAAAAAAAGTTGAAAAACAATGGAAGCAAATTTGCAGATTGGTTCCATAATTTGAGGATTCTCCTTAATGCTGGTCAGTTGACCTATGTGCTGGATGCACCGGTGGGTGACCCACCTGTAGATGATGCTACTGATGAGGTGCAGAATGTTTTCCTCGCTCGGAAGAATCAGTACTCCACAATTCAGTTTGCTATCTTGTATGGTTTGGAATCGAGGCTTCAAAAGAGGTTTGAGAACTTTGACCCACATGATATTGTCCGTGAACTCAAAATGATATTTGAGGCTCACGCGGCAGTTGAGAGTTATGAAGCTTCTGAAAAGTTATTTAACTGCAAGATGGAAGAGGGTGGCTCCATCAGTGATCATGTGCTTAAGATGTCTGGGCACGCCAATAAGCTCCAGATCTTGGGCATAGTGATTCCTCATGCTTTGGGGATTCACCGTGTCCTCCAATCACTACCACCAAGTTACAAGAACTTTGTGATGAACTACAACATGTAGCACAAGGATAAGTCATTACCAGAACTCTTCTCTATGTTGAAGTTTGCGGAGGTGGAGATCAAGAAAGATCACCAAGTGTTGATGGTCAATAATACCACCAATTTCAAGAAGCAAGGCAATCCTAAGAAAAAGGAAAAATTCAAGAAGGGCGGTAAGAAAGCTACCGCGCCGACGATGAAGACCAAGGATGGGCCTAAGCCTGATACTGAGTGATTTTACTGCAAGGGAGAAGGTCACTGGAAGCAGAATTGCCCCAAGTACTTGGCGGATCTAAAGAACGGTAACATCAAGAAGAAAGTTATATCGATATACATGTTATTGATGTGTATCTTACTAGTAGTCGTAGTAGCGCCTGGGTATTTGATACTGGTTCGGTTGCTCACATTTGTAACTCAAAACAGGTGCTGCAGAATAAATGGAGACTAGCGAAGAACGAGGTGATGATGCGCATTGGAAATGGATCAAAGGTTGATGTGATCGCGGTCGGCACGCTACATCTTCATCTACCATCGGGATTAGTTTTATACTTAAATAATTGTTATTTGGTGCCTGAGTTTGACCATGAACATTATATCAGGATCTTGTTTATTGCGAGACGGTTACTTGTTTAAGTCCGAGAATAATGGTTATTCGATTTATATGAGTAATATCTTTTATGGTCATGCACCTTTGATATATGGTATATTCTTATTGAATATCGATAGTAGTGATACACATGTTCATAATGTAGATGTTAAACGTTTGAAATTGAATGATAATTCTACATACATGTGGCACTGTCATCTTGGTCACATTGGAGTGAAGTGTATGAAGAAACTCCATTCCGATGGACGTATTGAATCACTTGATTTCAAATCACTTGAAAGATGCGAAGCATGTCTGATGGGAAAATGACTAAGACTCCATTTTCTGGTATGATGGAGCGAGCAAGCATTCTTATGTCAAGTGCTTTCGCTTCATATAGTTGATTAATTTTCTTTGGTTGTATAAGTGTTGTGTGGGTGAACCTATGCTAATGTACCGACCTTACTTGTAACAACCCAATTTCAGCAACCCTGATTAAATGTCCAAAAGGCAAAAATCAGGGGGAACAAAAACTTTTTCTTGCATTGAGTGCTTACTTGTATGCTTGTGCTCAAGCAACTGTTTATGTATTAGTTGTGTACCCCTCATCTCAACACTAGTTCACAAAAATTATTTACAAAAGAGATGTCTTGGCTCATCTTTCGTATTCTCAAATGTTCTAACATTTCAAAAACCTGAGCCCAGATGACCTTGACCCAACAAAATACTTTACTAGATTCTTTTGACAAACTATGGAGACCTATATATTATCTCCTTATGTTTTCAAGACAGAACCTTCAACTACTCTTATCCCTAGGTTTTCCAAAACCTTTACTAAAACCTTTCTCATCTCAATCTTGGTAGAGATACCAAGATGGTACTTATCTTACTTCAAAGCAAAACCCCTTTCAACATACCCATACTTACCTCAAGCTAGGCTTGATGGTAACCCTAGTAGTAGTTATATAAGTGAGAAGATGAATTGCCTTGATCTGTTGGTTGGTGAATTGCCTTGATCTGCTGATTGCCTTGTTTGTTTAAGAAGTAGAGTGATCTAATCTAGTAGCTCATCCCTTCGGACCCAATCCTTGCTTGTGATCATTAATTTGAAATCAAGCATCCAAGTCTGGATCTATCCTAAGCCACTCGAGGGATCATCTCATCTCATGACTATCTCAATCCAAGGCTAATCCCTCTGGATGGTTTCCAACCCAGTGGAGACCCAATCCAAGCATGAATCCCCTATACTTAGTTAGTAACTCAACATATTCTCCTTGATCTTGAGTTTGGAACCCTGCATCCTCTTAAAAGCCTCTACACTTGCACTCTAATCTAAAACCCTAAATCTGCCAAAATGGCTAAGTCTGGATTTCTTATCTGGATACCATCTTTGGAGCTCTACCTTTTACAAACAGTGTGCATTCTTGAGGATGTACTTGAACCATCTTGTAGTACATATTTAGTAATACCAAAGCCCACTCTTGCCCTGGGCTAATCCATTCTATTTCCCACTCATCCATGATGGTTTTGTAGTCAAGATAATAATCTTTTCTGCAAATCTTATCATCTTGCCTACTTTGGCAGAAGCTCACATCTATATGCCACCTCCCCTTGACCAACTTTTTTCTTTGTTATGATCTACTAACCAAGGCCTATAAACCCCCACTCCCCTTGTTTCCATTGGATCCTAGTGCTTCCTAAACCCACATGGTTTAGGAGGCTACCTGATGTATTTACTATGGCAGCCTTATTTTCAACAAAGTTTGCCATCACTCCAAAACCACCTAAACTCCAACCAAGACCAAGTATTGCTTCCATGATCATCTATATGACTTGTTCTATCCATCCATATACCTCTTATACCAAGATGAGCTCTGAGCTCCCTAACCCAACCCTGTTTAGGTGGCATAAGTATAACCAAACCCTAGATCTCCAAGAATCTAGTTTCCACCCTCCCCAAATAATTCCCACAATTATTTGGATTATTAAACTATTTAATTTCCTTTACTTACCAATTTCCCAACAACCTTGTCCTCAAAGGCAAGATTGTTTTCCTCCAAATCACCTTGCCAAATCGAGGCACATTTGATGCCTATATATGATATCCCATCTTCCCAACTCAAAAATAAATATTTTTTTTAGATTCTTTATTATTTATTTTTGCCCTTTTTCTTAAATGGCAGAAACAAGAAATAATTCTCCAAAAATACTTTTCCACTTGAATAAATTCCAATAAAATCCTCCAATGTGTGTTATGGTATTTAGGACCACATCACATCAAAATACAAGCTTTACCAATATAAAAATATCATCGTAACTTCCATAATCTCTTTCTCCACTTTTTTAAGAAGTGCATTTAAATAGGATTATAATCATTAGAAAAATCCCATTTAAATCATGGAGATATTAATTGATCTACTACACCTACCAGTACCATTTCCACACTTTGTCCAATGCAACTTTTGCAACTTCCTTCACAAGCCTCCAATTAATCAATTTTGCCAAAACCAACAAACCTTGATTCAAATCAAAACCACACCAGCTCAAATCTTCTCCAGAACTTCTCCCTAACCCCATCACTCTCCCCTGGTCGACCAGCATTGTAGCATTCCCCCACACCCCTTCTCCCACATGGTTAATTAAGAGGGAGAGAAAGGCAATGTCTTGTCTAGCAACTCCTTTTCTTATTACAACACCCCACCCCCTCTCTGTCCCCTAGAACGACCAGGACCCTCTCTATCACCTCTCCACCGCCTACCTTGCCCAATGGATGGCCAACACCCCTCTCCCAAGCCCCCCCATGCACCTAGTGCACCATGGACCCATCTAACCCGGTTTATAAGGCCCTAAGGCACCCTAGAGCCTCACTCCCCTCTCATTTGCCCCATCACACCTCCCTCACCTCCCCAGAGCCCCCTCTCCTCTTTATTTGCCCTGCCCAGCTCTAAATAAGGAGAAAGGAGAGCTTCGGCCTCCTCACAAAAGTCGAGCACCCCATCTCCCCTCTCCCCTCTTCCCTCCATGCATGTCACCCTACACGAATCCCCTCACTCTCCTGCCCCTAACCCTACCCTCTTTTTCCCGCAGGACGACTCCAGGAAGTAGCCCCAGCGAGCGTCATCCCTGCGTCAAACCACCCTGTGCCGCCCATCCATCTGCTCCCCGTCGAACACCACGTCACCCTGACCCATCCCCAGCTCTCCTCCGTCCTCAGGTGAGCCTCCCCGTGCCTCGCCGCTCCACCCTAGGGTTTACGCCCTCGCCCTCGAGCTCGCGGGGGAAGACGACGGGCAGCCATTGGATCCGTTCGGATCGGCCGACCCCCGTGCTCCCATACCCCTTCGCCCCGCTAGGCCTTGACCCGCGCCTCCAGCAGCCTCGGGTGGACCGAACCCTCCCTTACCATCCCACCTCCGCCCCTGATCCAGCCCACGAACTCCCTCCCCTCTTTTCTTTTTCTGTTGGTATAAACCTAGAAAAATACCCAGTTACTTTAAATCGAAATAAAAATTTAAAAGCCATCAAAACCTCTAGATCTAAATTTTCTCAGGTGCCTGGATGTTTTCACCAACATACAGACCAAGTCTTACACCAAAATAGTATATAAAAATAAATATGATAAATGTTCACCCCAGATCTATCCTAAACACTAAAAAAAAATTCCAGAAAGATTTACCAACCCAAATGGATTAAATCCAATTTTTACAGAAAGGTATCACCCCTGCCTTTCATGTCCCACTGGCTCCACCCTAGTTTGCATCCTAGTTTGCCCTTGGAAAAAATAACAAAAATAGAGACTTTCTGACTTTAGGAAATTCCCTAGGTCAAACCAAATGAGGTTCTGACCTAATTCCAACTCCCCTTCGACACACAAAACCATATCTTTCATAAGCCAGCAACTCATATTTTTATGAGTCTCTGTTGAATTTTAGTGAATTAAACTCTTATGTGCACAGTTTATTCACTAATAGAAACATTACAGTAGCTCTGTAAATCCAAAAAGGTTAATTCCAATTTCTAAAGAAAGGTATTCTCATTACCTAGTATGTGACCTTGTAATCAACTAGAAAGCATCTGTAAATTAAATCTGAAGAAAAAGACAAATCCCATCCAGTACTGTCTTTGGGAATTTATCAAGGGCATTCTGGTAATTGTTTTGACGTGATTCCAACTTCTCTTGATTCAGTCCACTAAATACTACTTAATAAACCAAAGAAATAATTTTTGTAACTCTAGAAAAGTTCTGCTGAATTATTTCCTAAAACTAGAGTTTTAATCCATATAAACTCCATTGTAAATCAAGGGAAATTGATAAAATAGTGAAACCACTTTTTTTGGCTTCATTTTACCAACACCTATCTGATGATATCATTTTTATACAATGGTATCATCCAGATCCAACCCTTGGTCAAAAACCCCTCCCTTAGGTAGTTCCTAGACTCTAAATCCAAAGGCATATTTTCCCTAGTGCCTCCAAATCTTCTTCCAATCCAATCGCATCAATCCCCCAACATCCTACTGATGTATATCATGCATTTATCATTTGCTTGCTATATCGTTTGATGTTTGTATGCCTTGTATTGATTGTGGGTTGTTGCTTGCATGTATGCTCGATAACGGCGATAGTTGCGATTGTGTGACGCAAAGAAGGAAGGATCGGGTTATTATTATTATTGCTACTATCGGTATTCTGGTTATCTAACACCGTCAAGGGACAACTCGCTGGTAATAGGCAAGTCACCATTCCCGAACTCCTATATTAACCTACCTCTATTTATCCACTATTTTATATCTCGTTTATAAATTGCATGATCACCGGCATGGTTTGTTTCAAATAAAAGTGCATGAGTAACTTGGCTCCTCGAAGTTATGGTTGAGTGTCCATTAGGACACCTACCCTTTTTCACCTATGTTTACCCCTTTAGAGTGAGGCAAAGATGATTAGCATCTTTCCTCTTGGAACCCACGGATTTTCAAAGATAAAACCATTTTGGGATCTTTCCCTACTACAAAGCTTTCAAAATAAAACCCTTGGAAATATGCATCATTTCCAAGTGAAAGTTTTACTAAAAGAAGATCTGAGGTGGATGAAGAGAAAGTCAAGAAAGATAAAGAGAAGGGATGTTCTAAGCCAATGTCCGGAACAATTTTATCCGTGCAACCACATTACCCCATACTCGTACCGGAGACAACTGTTGGAGATATGCCCAAGAGGCAATAATAAAGTGGTTATTATCATATCTTCATACGTATGATAAATGTTTACATACCATGCTATAATTGTATTAACCGGAAACATTAATACTTGTGTGATTTGTAAACGTAAAAGAGTCCCTAGTAAAGCCTCTTGTTAAACTAGCTTGTTGGTTAATATATGATCATGGTTTCCTGATCATGAACATAGAAATGTTATTAAACAACGGGGTCATATCATTAGGAGAATGATGTGATGGACATACTCCTATAGTTAAGCGTAGCATAAAGATCAAGTCATTTAAATAGTTCATTTGCTATAAGCTTTATGATACATAGTAACCTAATTCCTTCGACCATGAGATCATGCTAATCACCATCACCGGAAGGATGCTTTGATGACATCAAACACCACACCGTAACTGGGTGGCTATAAAGGTGGCATTGAGTGTTCGGAAAGTATGTGTTGAGGCACATGGATCAAGAGTGGGATTTGTCCATCCATATGACGGATAGATATACTCTAGGCCCTCTCGGTGGAATGTCATCCAATTAGCTTGCAAGCATGTGACTGGCTCACAAGGGATCACATACCACGGGAACGAGAAAAGAGTACTTATCGGTAACGAGGTTGAACTAGGTATGCAGAGATACCGACGATCAAAACCTCGGATAAGTAAACTATCGTGAGACAAAGGGAAATTGGTATCGTATGTAAGTGGTTCATTCGATCGCAAAGTAATCATAGAAATATGTGGGAGCCATATGAATTTCCAGATTCCTCTATTGGTTATTGATCGGAGAAGTGTCTCGATCATGTCCGCATAATTCACGAACCGTAGGGAGACACACTTAAGGATTCGATGTTGTTGAGTAGTTATGGAATGATGAGTAAGAGACCGAATGTTGTTCGGAGTCTCGGATGGGATCCGTGATATCACGAGGAGATCCGGAATGGTCCATAGAATAAGATTCATATAAGGAAAGTCATGTTTCGGCGTTGGAGAATGGTTCCGGTGTTTTCATCGGGAATGTTCTAGAAGGTTGTCCGACACTCCGGAGGGGAAGGGTACATGAATGTGTCATAACAAGTTGGAATGGTTGCATCATGTACTAGGTGTCATCGCTGAGCAAAATAAAGGGATAAATCAAATCCTAGTTTGAAAAGTCAAACGCCAATTTGAAAAGTCAAACTGCAAGTTTGCTTGGTGGAGGGACAGTAGGAAACCTACTTGGGGAGGAAATCCCACTCCCTCCACCCGCCGGCCAAGGAGGAGGAGTTGGAGGAGGACTCCCTCCTCCTAGGCACCTCCCTCCGACCTATAAAAGAAGGGGCAGGGGTGCCCCCTCTACACACCTCTCACACCTCAAACCCTAGCTCTAGGCGCCACCACCCCTCCAAGTGCTGCCGCCACCTAGGGCTTCTCAAGTCGCCGAGTTAGGGTTTCTCTAAACCCTAGCCGCCGGCCTTGCCCCCTCCTTGGTGTGTCTAAACCATAGAACACCGAGGGCTCTCTCATAGTCCACCATACTCGCTCCGTCTTAAGGCGAAGCCCTGCGAGATCTCCCCTCTACTTCCGGTACCACGCCGTCGTGCTGCCGGAATCACGAGGAGAGTGCTACAACCTCCGCTGCCTGCTGGAACAAGGGAGAGGAAGGTCTTCATCGAGTACCGAACGTGTGACCGACTGCGGAAGCGCTGCCGGAACGCAGCGCCGGAAGGATCGTCTACGCGATCTTGAGATCAACAAGTGTACGACTACATCACCCACGAGAATCTGCTCTCGTTAACCGCTTTGGAATCTTCGAGGGTGAGTTCCTCTATCGACTCGTTGCTACAATCTAGTAGATAGATCTTGGCTTGTTTGTGTGCATGTGGTAGAAAATTTTTGTTTTCCATGCTACGAACCCCTACAGTGGTATCAGAGTCGTGTCTATATGTAGATCTGTTGCACGAGTAGAACACAATGGTCATTGTGGGCGTTGATGCTTTTGTTGTCGATTGCTTCTTGTGTACTTTGCATCTTGCGGGATGGTGGGATGAAGCGGCCCAGGCTAACCTTACATGACATTGTTCATGAGACTTGCTCCACGCTTGACATGCAACTTGTATTGCATAAGTGGCTTTGCGGGTGCCTGTTTCTCCCAACATAGTTAAGATTCAATTTACAACGGGTGATTGACAATACTAGTATCAATGTTGTGGTTCTTGTTCGTAAGTTAGAGCGGCACTTATTGAAAGCCCCAAACCACGTAAAATATGCAAAGAAAATTAGAGGCGTCTAACTTTGTTTTGCAGGGGTGTGCTGTGATGTGATATGGCCATGATTGTGATTATATTTGATGTATGCAATGTTCCTTATTCTAAGTTGGCAACCGGCAGGAGCCATATGGTTGTCTTTAAATTCTGTTAAGACCCGCGTGTCTTTTCAAAGTAGTTGTAATAGTTGAAGTTGGTGGACGACAACCATGGAGCGGCGTCATTGACCTTGATGCAATGACGGTGATGATGGAGATCATGTTCGTGCTTGAAGATGGAGATCGGAAGCACAAAGAAGAAAGGCCATATCATATCACATATTATGAATTGCATGTGATGTTAATCCTTTTATGCATCTTGTATTGCTTAGTTCACGACGGTAGCATTATAAGATGATCCCTCAAGCACACAATTTCAAGTTTTACAGTGTTCATCCTTAGTAAGCACCGTTGCTAAAGCTCGTTGTTTCGAAGCACCACGTGATGATCGGGTGTGTTAGATTCTGCGAGTGTCAACGTGAGCAAGCCAGATTAGCTCATGCGAAAGATAAGGTTTGATCTTGACGAGCCTAGCATGTACAGACATGGTCTCGGAACACGGATCACCGAAAGGTAAAGCATGAGTCATATAATAGATATGATGAACATGTTGATTGTTCGCCATTGAAGCTACATCAACTCTCGTGATGATCGGTTTTGATGTGGTGGATTTGGTTCGTGTGATCACTAAAACAATGTGAGGGATATTGTTTTGAGTGGGAGTTTAACAGCAATATGATTAAAAGTTGAACACTATTTATCATAAATTAAATCAAAGTGAATTTGCATAGTTGTTGTAGTCATTGGCATCCATTTACCACCTTGCGCTTAGTGATAATTGAGATGATAAAACTATAGAATTCTGGTTAGTTACTTTACGAACTGGCATCGTATTGTTTTGAAGTGTTAATCTAAAGTTTAAAAGTCCTATTGCAAACTTTCAGTAAGTTTTGGTTACTCCATGAAGTTTAATAATTGGTATTAAATCAAGAGTGAAAATTCCAAGTGTTAGTGTATGAGTATCGTGTTTGTCTCCATGATTCTTGATATTCAAAGGATTGTCTTAATGTCAAGGTTATCTAGGATCTGAAAGAGTTGTTTTAGAAACCATGATGTGTGGAAGATATTGTGATATCTGAAATGAAGTTTTGGTTCCAACATGATAGAGTATAATATGGCAAAGTTCATGTTCTCATATTTGATGAGAATTTGCAAAAGGTTGGAGACACTAGTTGTCCTAATCCACCAAAAGGTTTTGGAGAGAAACATTATACTTGCGATTCATCGTTATAAGCTCAAAGTAGCTTGATCATGGATAATTCCATGATAAGGGTGAATATTTGATGTAGGTAAAATGTTTACTACACCAAGAAATTACTAAAGAAGGGAATTTGAAAGAACACCAAACATTTGATGATGGTGATCTACATCAAAGTGCAAGTCCAAAGACATTGGTATTTAACTATACATGCTTTGGACTAGGTGTCATGTATATGGCTCCACTATTGATATTGATAGATTCTTTCACACAGAAAAGGAAATACTGAAAGAGAATCTCATAAATATATGGCAGAAAAGAAAAGACTAGAATTGTTCAGCTTAAGTATATAGATGATATACATGTTATGGCTATATTATTTGCTTATTAAACAATGTGGTTCTTAAGTATTTGATACTAAATTTGTTGGTGTGAATCGTCATACGAAACAATAGAATTCATGAACTACAGTGGCCTAAGTAGCTAGCAAAAGAATATGTGATGATGTTCATTGAGAACAAATAAAGTGTTATTGTGTTGCTCGTTAAACATCAAAAGCTTGTCTTCAAGATTTGTTTTATCAGGTGTTATGAGAACAAAAGGGTTGTTCAAATAATTGCCGTAATCCATAAAAGATGGATGATCTGCAAATCTCGTTGGAGAAATCACATCCATAAAACTAGTGCTAAAAATGTTGAAAGACAAATTGATTGAAAGATCACTTAGGAAGTGACATCGCCGTTTAAATTATATTGGAAAGAAAACATGAAGAAACTCCATGTGGATGGAATTTTGGAGTCTTTTGATTTTTGATCAAATAACGCTTGTGAAACTTTCCTAGAGATAATTAAAACTTCGTTCATAGGCCAAAAAGGGAACGAATGACTAGCTTATTGGAACTAGTACATATTGTTGTATGAAGTCCATTATATGTAGTCAAGAGCGATGGATTTCAACTTCATATGCTTTCTCCGAAAATTTGAGTGAATATATGAATATTTACTTAATAAGGATGAAGTATGAAACATTTGAAAAGTTCAAAGACTTTCAAGATGAAGAGCAAAATCATTGTAACAAGAATATAAATAGATTATGATAAGATCATAAAGGAAGATATTTGAGTTACAAGTTTAGCATAATACCTAAGATTTAAGGAATCGTTCCGTGGATTTGCATTTCCCGAAACACCATAAGAGTATGGAGCGTTCGAGATATGTAATTAAAACCTTGTTTGACATGGTAAGATCAAAGCTGTAATTCATAAAACTGCCATTATATTTTAAAGATTAAAAAGCTTTAGAGACTACCGTTTTTCCACTGAAAAGAGCTCCATCATAATCCGCTGAAATGACACCATAAAGTTATGGTTTGGGATAAAACCCAAGTAGTCCTTTCTTAAACATTGGTATGCTATGCATAAGAAAGATGTTTGCAACCAAAGTCGGATGAACCTGTCTTTGTATAACTGTTAAGTATTCCTCCATAAACACCGGAGACAAAAGTGTTTGTCACTTAGAACGTCAAGTTTCTTTGAGAAGGAATTTTCCGTGAAAAGTTAAGTAGGAGGACAATAGAACTTTGATGAGGTTAAAAGAACCTTAGCTATATGTGCAAAGTTGCGCAGCGCCGAAAAGTGTTCCGGAGGCAGCAACAATGCTCATGGCTCACGTACCTCAAAGGTTGTGGTTACGGAGGTCAAAGTTTCTATTGAACCAAGTAGGTCGAGTAAACAATCAAATACCAAGATTTGAGGGTTGAATCATTATTTTAGAATAATGAACGGACTACATGAAAAGAAGCGATGATGGGCCCTGACTCCGTAAAATGGCTTGAAGCCATAAAATCCGTGATAGTTCCATACACGAGAAATCAAGTTTTGAACTTGAAGGACCCTCGAGAAAGGTGTAAGACCTTACAGTTGTGTTTGGATCTATAAAGAAATAGACATGGATGTTTCGCATCTATGAAATAGTCGACATGTTGGGAAAGAGTTCACTACAATGTTCAAAGGTTGACTATGACAAGATTTGATCTTTCATACGATATTTAGTCTAGACGGATTAATGTAGCAACCACTACATATAATTTTGTTATGTGGTAGTTGAATAAACAAAACAAGTTCTTCTAATAGAATTGTTACCTAGGACATGTGCTTAACACGGTCCATAGGGTTTTGTTAATTCAAAGGATGCTAAAAGCATATGCAAACTTCAATGGTTGAAGTAAGCATTGCGGAGTTGGAATCTTCACTATGATGAAACTGTTAAAGGAGTTTAAATTCGTCGGAGACAATGAAGATGCTTGCATTTGCAAGAAATTAAGTGGGAGCGCTAAGACATGTTTCTAATACATTATGTGGATGACATATTGTTGATTAGAAATGATGTATCTTTTATTAACACATATTAAGAATTTCATCTCGAGGAAATATTTAGGCAAAACCCAAATGTTTGGCATCAATAGACGCCAATATGGTTGTGTCAGAAGTACATAGACGAGATATTGAATGAGTTCAATATAGAAACTACAAGAAAGGTTCTTGTCGCATAGAAAGGATTGAATGAGTTCAATATTGATGATATATTCAAGTGTATTGACACTTGGTAAGTGAAACAAAGATTCAAGTATAGATTGATACTTGATGTATGAAATCACAAAGAGTATTTATATCAATCATACTGTGATATGTACAAATCCAGATATGTCCTATGCTCTAAATGTTATGAGCATATACCAGAATGATTCATAAGATAATCATTGGATTATAGTAAAGATATTCTTATGATCTTGTAAAAGAACTAAGAATATATTATTTTGTAGAAGTGACAAATAGATGTTTAGTTCATTGTAAATGAATTACATTGATACTAGTTTTGTCACAAAGTACAAATTAAGTTTATCTCAATCTAAACTAAGGGTGGCACAATATAATGGAAAGTAAGTTCCATAATGAATTTGGATGAGTTCCAAAGTTAAGACATTGTGACAGATACTACAACAAAAGGTTAAGTATATAACTGCTATTATAGCAGCAAAAGAGGGCATTTGTGTCAAGTAGTTTGTTATCAAACTAGGTGTAGTTCACAACGGAATAATACTATGAAGATATATTGTACGACAATATTATCAACATGTTTTAACCCCAAAGAACTAAAGGTCACACCAAAGGACCAAATTTGTACAAATCCATCTCATTAGAGAATGAGTGATGCGTAGAGACGCAAAGACATGCAATTACACACGGACCTGGAAGTGTCAGATCCGGAGATCAGTGGACCACTAGCAATCGTGTACATACGACACCAGAAAGCCATAGGTGTTAAATACGCAAAGGTTTGAAACTAGATTATTGACTCTAGTGCAAGTGGGAGACTGTTGGAGATATGCCCAAGAGGCAATAATAAAGTGGTTATTATCATATCTTCATACTTATGATAAATGTTTACATACCATGCTATAATTGTATTAACCGGAAACATTAATACTTGTGTGATTTGTAAACGTAAAAGAGTCCCTAGTAAAGCCTCTTGTTAAACTAGCTTGTTGGTTAATATATGATCATGGTTTCCTGATCATGAACATAGAGATGTTATTAAACAACAGGATCATATCATTAGGAGAATGATGTGATGGACATACTCCTATAGTTAAGCGTAGCATAAAGATCAAGTCATTTAAATAGTTCATTTGCTATAAGCTTTCTGATACATAGTAACCTAATTCCTTCGACCATGAGATAATGTTAATCACCATCACCGGAAGGATGCTTTGATGACATCAAACACCACCGTAACTGGGTGGCTATAAAGGTGGCATTGAGTGTTCGGAAAGTATGTGTTGAGGCACATGGATCAAGAGTGGGATTTGTCCATCCATATGACGGATAGATATACTCTTGGGCCCTCTCGGTGGAATGTCATCCAATTAGCTTGCAAGCATGTGACTGGCTCACAAGGGATCACATACCACGGGAACGAGAAAAGAGTACTTATCGGTAACGAGGTTGAACTAGGTATGCAGAGATACCGACGATCAAAACCTCGGATAAGTAAACTACCGTGAGACAAAGGGAAATTGGCATCGTATGTAAGTGGTTCATTCGATCGCAAAGTAATCGTAGAAATATGTGGGAGCCATATGAATTTCCATATTCCTCTATTGGTTATTTATTGGAGAAGTGTCTCGATCATGTCCGCATAATTCACGAACCATAGGGAGACACACTTAAGGATTCGATGTTGTTGAGTAGTTATGGAATGATGAGTAAGAGACCGAATGTTGTTCGGAGTCTCGGATGGGATCCGGGATATCACGAGGAGATCCAGAATGGTCCGGAGAATAAGATTCATATAAGGAAAGTCCTGTTTCGGGGTTGGAGAATGGTTCCGGTGTTTTCATCGGGAATGTTCTAGAAGGTTCCGGAATGTCCAGCACTCCGGAGGGGAAGGGTACATGAATGTGTCATAACAAGTTGGAATGGTTGCATCATGTACTAGGTGTCATCGCTGAGCAAAATAAAGGGATAAATCAAATCCTAGTTTGAAAAGTCAAACGCCAATTTGAAAAGTCAAACGGCAAGTTTGCTTGGTGGAGGGAGAGTAGGAAACCTACTTGGGGAGGAAGTCCCACTCCCTCCACCCGCCATCCAAGGAGGAGGAGTTGTAGGAGGACTCCCTCCTCCTAGGCTCCTCCCTCCCATCTATAAAAGAAGGGGCAGGGGTGCCCCCTCTACACACCTCTCACACCTCAAACCCTAGCTCTAGGCGCCACCACCAATCCAAGTGCTGCCGCCACCTAGGGCTTCTCAAGTTGCCGAGTTAGGGTTTCTCTAAACCCTAGCCGCCGGCCTTGCCCCCTCTTTGGTGTGTCTAAACCCTAGAACACCGAGGGCTCTCTCATAGTCCACCATACTCGCTCCGGCTTAAGGCGAAGCCCTGCGAGATCTCCCCTCTACTTCCGGTACCACGCCGTCGTGCTGCCGGAATCGCGAGGAGAGTGCTACAACCTCCGCTGCCTGCTGGAACAAGGGAGAGGAAGGTCTTCATCGAGTACCGAACGTGTGACCGACTGCGGAAGCGCTGCCGGAACGCAGTGCCGAAAGGATCGTCTACGCGATCTTGAGATCGGCAAGTGTACGACTACATCACCCACGAGAACCTGCTCTCGTTAACCGCTTTGGAATCTTCGAGGGTGAGTTCCTCTATCGACTCGTTGCTACAATCTAGTAGATAGATATTGGCTTGTTTGTGTGCATGCGGTAGAAATTTTTTGTTTTCCATGCTACGAACCCCTACAAGAACAACCCAAAAGGAAAAGCCGCCGTTGCTAGGGATGGACAAATGAAAAGCTAGGTTTGATTATCCGAACCCCCGTCTACAGTGTGTAGCGGGTCGTGGTTAAATCCCGGAGGATGTATTGATTCTTGTGGGTAATGTGCACAAGCTCTTCAGAGTCTAATCTATTGGAATAACCGTGTCCGCGGACAAGGACGGTTGGAATGGCAAGTGCTAGGATGACCCTTTGGTTAAGTTGAGATGAAACTAAGGATCTTACTTGGTCACGAAGAAAGAAAAGAAAGAGTTTGGTTTTGACCCGTGATGGTCGAAGAAATTTAAAAGGGTTTTACAACAAAACTGTTTTAATCTTTTTAGCTAGGATGTGGAGATGTACAGGTTTCCAAAAAGGAGGCATGATTTCCAAAAACTCTTTTTCAACAAAGATATAGAGATGCCAATGTTAGGTCTTTCAAAAACAACTATAGTGTAGAGCTATCTCGCCACAGCCAGACATGCATTATCTTATTACCTTGTCTCGGTGGTTCGCCAGTACATTCAAAGTACTCACCGACATTGTCCCTGGCTATTTACATGGCCAGATTGCAGATGTTAAGAAGGAATGAAGGTGCTGACGTTTATGCGAGCTAGGCCGTCTTCCCAGTCAGTTGCCTGTAGGTTAAGGCACGGGCTCTGCGCTGAAGACTTCCGCTACTTGTATTGTAATCGCCATAAAGGACACCTTGTAAGTTTGTACTCGATATTGTATGGATGATGTAATGATACTAGTCGGTTATGCTCACGGCTCACTGATCATGGGAACGTGAATTGTATGCATAACGGGTATTCTCGGACCGTAAATTCGGGGTGCCATAGACATGGTATCAGAGCCATCTTGACTGTAGGAGACCTTAGTTAGCATGGACGTTAGACATGACAACCTCTATTTATGAAAACACCGGTCTTCACAAACTATTTTCTCAAAAGCTTTTTGAAAGATTGCTTATCTCATCTTCTCTGACTTAAACCATTTGAAAGTGGATTTCTGTACATCTCATCTACTTCAAACGTTCTGTTTTCAAAAACAAAGTCCAACTTGGAGACTATGAAGATGGAGATCCCAGAATGAAGAGACATCAAGACAACCAAAGGAAAGGAGCTACCAACAACATCAAACACTACAAGATCGCCCTACCAACGGAGTGCTTCATCACCCCAAGAAATTGATCAAGTACGGCACCGATGACAACCAATGGGGAGACCAAAAGTAAAGACCCCTGTATCATCCGTACTTAAGATTAGCATTCCGGAAAATAGTATTCCCCTCTTATGGCGTGTAGTCACCCCTCCTTAGTACCTACGGTAGGCCTTGTTTGCTTGTCATGTGCTTGCGTGGTGTTTGAAAAATGTTGTTTGTCTCCCGGGAATCTCCCGATCCAAAAGTTTTGAACCCCTAGTTCGTAGATCCCGATGCTAACCCTCGCAACCTCCTAGACGGAAACCTCTCCTCAGCAGGATGGCCACATAGGAAAACCTCGCCAACCCCAAGTAAAGCCCTAAGGTGGAAAGACTGCGTCTTTCCCACTCAAATCCAACGAACCGCCCACCCTTGACTTTGAGAATCGTCCGAAGAAGACCAAGCCAAGACACCGTTTAGGAATAACTGTGTACCCGGATAAATTTGCACCTATCTGTTTTATCTCACCCCTGAACCACAAATCCTCCTTGGTGCAGATGGAGCCTGTTGATGAGACATGGCTAAGCGCAGGATTCCCCGTGCTCCTATGGGATTCCCTGCAGCTTTGCGGATACACCCAACCTCCCACCTACCAACTCCACAAAGGATTGGAGAACGGACTATATCTGGGTCAAGTGATCATTCAACCAAAGTATGGAGTACCCGGAGAACCCATTCAAGCCACATGATTCCGTATGCCAACCCCAGTGCTAGCTCTACAAATGGCGGCAAGAGAAGCACTATTCCGCATTCGGGATGTCCTTCTCGAAATGAGGCAACCCACGACCTTCTTTCTGCCCATCAAAGGAAGTGTGGATTCATCCGGTCAATCCCAAGATCCTTGCTTGACCTACCCCGCCCTGCAGCTGCAAACCCGTTATAGCTATGCTGGAAATGAGCTCCTCACCACAGTTGTTGATGAATACCGCCGCACCCAGATGGAACATCATCGCGTGCAAGCTATCCTGGATCGCAAAGAAGCTCTAGAAGTCTAGCAAAGGAATCAAGCCATAATCAAGGACCCGGAAGAAGCCTCTGGAAACCGCGTCCTCAAGGGAAGGAAGAAGTGTGTCTCCGCTCTGCAATATCTCAAGAGGTTCAAGCCACCCCAAGACCTCCAAGATTTCTCCACCCACCTCCCTGAAAGCAAAGAGGAAGCCAAAGAGAATTCTCCTGGATCGCCTGCCAGCGGCAAATAGCTTAGCATGGTAACCTATGTATCGTCCCAAGACCTGTTTTATAAAACTCTAAGTGCCTTGTCGCCCTGCGACATAGACCTGTTATGTAACCCCTTAAGTACCTCCGCCACCGCCCGGTTTGAACCTGCTTAATGTATGGATGTTATGCAAGCATGATATCCTTCTTTGCATGTTTTACCCACGACGTTGCATCAGAATAAACCCGGAATGACCCGATTCCCAAGGACCTTGTTACCTAGCACTAGAGGAAAAAGGGCCATCCGTTCGCGACCCCTCAGAGCATTAGTCCCGGTTGCGCCAGCAACCGGGACTAATGCTGGCACGCGTCCCGGTTGTAGCGGGCACGGGGCCAGGGGGCATGGGTCCCGGTTGGTAAGGGGGCATGCGTCCCGGTTGGAGCCACCAACCGGGACTAAAGGTTTGGCCGCAGCCACGTGGCGTGGCACGCACCTTTAGTCCCGGTTGCTGGCTTCAACCGGGACTAAAGACACCTTGCCCTCTATAAATGCAACGCCCCAGCCCCCTCTGCCTCCACTCTGTTTTTTCGAATGGTGTAAGGTGTGAGGGTGTGTGCTAGTTTTTTTTCATGCATGCATTGAAGGTGTTTGTTGAAATGTTTGAGTGAAAAATCCCGTTGAATTTCTCATAGAACAAAAATATAGAAGGTGTTCGAGACGTACTTGAGCTTTCTCCTCTTTATTTCCCTCGAGGTTAGCAATCTTATCTTTTCTAGGTCATTGATACAATTCATGTGTCGGTGTGAATTGGTTATTTCACTATTTATGATGTCCTGTTTTTTGATAAACTTACTTATATGATGCAGATGAACGGTCGGGAATGGATGTACGGTGACCGGCGGGTAGCCGGGTATATCAAAGGCATGGATAAATTTATCGATGTGGCTACGGCAAACAAAGAGAATGGATTTATACGTTGTCCATGTGTTCAATGTCGGAACAACAAGGAGTACTCTTCCTCGAAAATCATTCGCGGCCACCTGATTATGAAAGGTTTCATGCCCAACTATAATTGCTGGACCAAGCACGGGGAAAGAGGGGTTATGATGGAAGATGGTGAAGAAGAAGATGATGATAACAACTATCATCATATGTTTCCTGAATACAGTGATACTGCAATGGAAGACAATGGAGAGGAAAAAGGTGAAGAACGGGCATCAGATGAGCCGGCTGATGAACTTGGTAGGGTCATTTCTGATGCAAAGCGAAACTGTGAAACAGAAAATGAGAAGTTGAAGTTAGAGGGAATGTTAGAAGATCACAAGAAATTGTTGTACCCAAATTGTGAAGATGGCAGCACAAAGCTCGGTACGACACTGGAATTGTTGCGATGGAAGGCAGAGTGTGGTCTAACTGACTCCTCATTTGAAAAGATGCTGAAAATAATGAAGCCGAAGTTTCCAAAACATAACGAACTTCCCGATAGTACCTACGAAGCAAAGAAGACTCTCTGTCCTCTGGGATTAGATGTGCAAAAGATACATGCATGCATTAATGACTGCATCCTCTACCGCGGTAAGGAGTATGAGAATTTAGATAAATGCCCGGTATGCAACGCGTTGCGGTATAAGATCAGACGAGATGACCCTGGTGATGTTGAGGGAGAGCCCCTCCGGAAGAGGGTTCCTGCTAAGGTTATGTGGTATGCTCCTATAATACCAAGGTTGAAACGCATGTTCAGAAACAAAGAGCATGCCAGGTTGTTGCGATGGCACAAAGAAGACCGTAAGAAAGACGGGGAGTTGAGACACCCTGCTGATGGGTCACAGTGGAGAAAAATCGAGAGAGACTTCCCAGACTTTGCAGGTGACGCAAGGAACTTATGGTTTGGTCTAAGTACGGATGGCATGAATCCTTTTGGGGAGCAGAGCTGCAGTCACAGCACCTGGCCCGTGACTCTATGTATCTACAACCTGCCTCCTTGGTTGTGCATGAAGCGTAAGTTCATTATGATGCCAGTGCTCATCCAAGGCCCGAAGCAACCGGGCAACGACATTGATGTGTACCTTAGGCCATTAGTTGAAGAACTCTTACAGTTGTGGGGCAAACCAGGTGTACGTGCGTGGGATGAGAACAAACAGGAGCCATTTAATCTACGAGGGTTGTTATTCGTAACCATCAATGATTGGCCTGCTCTTAGTAACCTTTCAGGACAGACAAACAAAGGATATAAGGCATGCACCCACTGTTTAGATAAGACCGAAGGTACATATTTGCATAAATGCAAGAAGGTTGTGTACCTAGCGAATCGACGATTTCTTCCGACCAATCATCCCGTAAGAAAGAAAGGCAAGCATTTCAAAGGTGAGGCAGATCACCGGAAGAAGCCTGAACTCCCAGCTGGTGATGATGTATTTGGTATGGTCAAGGACATAGAAGTAATCTTTGGAAAGGGTCCCGGCGGTCAATCAGTTCCGAACGACGTCGCTACAGGACACGCACCCATGTGGAAGAAGAAATCTATATTTTGGGAGCTGCCATATTGGAAAGTCCTACGTGTCCGCTCTTCAATCGACGTGATGCACGTGACGAAGAATCTCTGCGTGAACCTGCTAGGATTCCTAGGCGTGTATGGGAAGACAAAAGATACACCTGAAGCACGGGAGGACCAACAAATTATGAAAGACCCAAAGAACATGCATACAGATAACAAGACGGATAAAGGGCGTCACTTAAGTCGTGCCAGCTATGCTCTTACCAAAGAAGAGAAGGAAATCTTTTTTGAAGTCCTTTACAGTATCAAGGTGCCGTCGGGCTTCTCATCTAATATAAAGGGGATAATAAATATGGCAGAGAAAAAGTTCCAAAACCTGAAGTCTCATGACTGTCACGTGATTATGACGCAGTTGCTTCCGATTGCATTGAGGGGGCTTCTACCAGAAAATGTTCGAGTACCCATTGTGAAGCTGTCTGCATTCCTCAATGCAATATCTCAGAAGGTAATCAATCCAGATATTCTGCCAAGGTTACAGAAGGATGTGGTACAATGTCTTGTTAGTTTTGAATTGGTGTTCCCACCATCCTTCTTCAATATTATGACGCATCTCCTGGTTCATCTAGTGGAAGAGATTGCCATTCTCGGTCCGGTATTTCTGCACAATATGTTCCCCTTTGAGAGGTTCATGGGAGTCTTAAAGAAATATGTTCATAACCGTGCTAGACCAGAAGGAAGCATCTCCAAGGGATATGGAACAGAGGAGGTCATTGAGTTTTGTGTTGACTTTATTCCTGACCTTAAGCCGATTGGTGTTTCTGACTCGCGGCATGAGGGAAGATTAAGTGGAAAAGGCACGCTGGGAAAGAAAGCACTGATATGTAGGGACGGGGATTCTTTCACTAAAGCACACTACACAGTTCTACATAATTCCACCTTGGCAGCTCCGTATATGGAGGAACACAAGAATATTGTACGCTCCAAAAACCCGGGGAAGCCTGAAACATGGATTACAGATGAACACATGAAGTCTGTCGGTGGTTGGATGCGGACACATCTCTTGAATGACACCACTGTTGGAGATCAGCTATACTTGTTGGCCGCGTCACCATCTTCTACTGTATTGAATTTCCAAGGGTACGAAATAAATGGGAATACATTCTACACGATCGCCCAAGATAAAAAGAGCACCAACCAAAATAGTGGTGTCCGCTTTGATGCAATAGACGAGAATGGACAAAAGGACACATATTATGGTTACATAGAGGAGATATGGGAACTAGACTATGGAGTCTCTTTTAAGGTCCCTTTGTTTCGCTGCAAATGGGTCAACCTGAATGGGGAAGGGGTAAAGATAGACCAGTTGTACGGAATGACAACAGTGGATCTCAACAATCTTGGTTATAGAGATGAACCATTCGTCCTAGCCAATGATGTGTCTCAGGTTTTCTATGTGAAGGACATGTCCTCCAGACCGAAAAAAAGAAAAAATATGCAAACGAATACATCATATGGTGATCCAAAGCGTCACATAGTTCTTTCAGGGAAAAGAAACATCGTGGGAATCGAGGACAAGACAGACATGTCAGAAGATTATAATAAGTTTGATGAAATTCCGCCCTTCACAGTGAAAACTGACCCAAGCATTCCGTTAAGTAAAGAAGATGCTCCATGGTTACGTCTGAAGCGGTCATAAGGAATGACATATGCCAAGAAGTTCATGCTCATATTATGTAACTCTAGTTCATGTCTTTCGCGGTTTGTGGCTTGACCGAAGGATATCTTTCGCGGTTTGTGGCCTTTAGTCCCGGTTTTGTAGTCTCAGTTTTTAATATTAATAAATGTCTTGAGTGTTAGTCCCATTTTGTGGCTGGACCGGGAGTGCCTCTATGACCAGTTTCTCGGAGATGCCGGAGGACTAGGCTCCGTCGGCATCTCCCTAAAACTGGCCGCAGTGGTGTCCCTGCTCTCGAAAACCATCTTGCAGCTTGTAACTTCACTAACTAGATCAATACGCCTCGGAGCTAACTAATTTCACATATTAGGGAGTGCCTCTATGACCAGTTTCTCGGAGATGCCGGAGGACTGGGCTCCGTCGGCATCTCCCTGAAACTGGCCGCAGTGGTGTCCCTGCTCTCGAAAACCATCTTGCAGCTTGTAACTTCACTAACTAGATCAATACGCCTCGGAGCTAACTAATTTCACATATTAGGGAGTGCCTCTATGACCAGTTTCTCGGAGATGCCGGAGGACTGGGCTCCGTCGGCATCTCCCTGAAACTGGCCGTAGTGGTGTCCCTGCTCTCTAAAACCATCTTGGAGATGCCTCAAACTGGCTGGAGGACTGGACTCACAAGGATGCATATTTATAGTACAAGCAGCTCGGCATAATGTCGACACTCACGACATAATGTCGACACTCACCCCTATTATTAGTGCTGACTCATCTTTAGTCCCGGTTGGTGTCTCCAACCGGGACTAAAGGTTCATCTTTAGTCCCGATTGGTGACACCATCCGGGACAAGGTACAAGCCGCACGACATAATGTCGACACTCACCCCTATTATTAGTGTTGTCTGGCCCACTCTGCCGCAATCCCTTCAGGAAGGTGTGGATGTGTGGATATCCATGACACGATCACCCTAAATATAGAGGGAAAGGGTGGGAAAACTTGGCGTGAAGCTTTGGGAAATGGCGGGAAATATCTTTAGTCCCGGTTAGTGACTACATCCGGGACTAAAAGCTCTAGTAGAAAGGAAAGGGCGGGAAAACTTGGCGGGAAGAGGTGGGAAATGGCGGAAAATATTTTTAGTCCCGGTTTGTGACTACATCCGGGACTAAATGTGTGCCGAACAATGATCATGTTTCGAAAAAACCTTCACAAAATGACCTATCATGTTCGAGGTTTCATGGCTTTCGGTCCAAATGACCGATGTTATGTGCTGAATCACGGCATAGTTTGTGATGTTGTGCCCATATTATGCATGTGTGTGGACATTGGTATGGAGAACAATGTTGCAGGAGGAAGTTTTCCTTTTTGTCGCACGGAAAAGCCCTTTTCCATTTTCCGAGCGCAAAAAACGGGTCGTTTTGTGAAGTAACCACCAAAATGCCGTTTCAGAATGCTACCGTCCTATTTTCCTAAAATACTAGACCACCTTACATGGACTATATCCCAACTGGTACATCTCAAACCTTTTCGTCCATCCCTGGTAAAAAGGACAAATGTCTGCCGAATCGGCAGGAAGTGGGTCCGGTTTGTACTACAGGTACATGATCTATCGCCCGTGATTTTTTGAAAAAATCATTTTTAGACTCGCAATATGTGGTTTCTTCAGAGATCCAATGCAAGTTCTAACAATGCCCGTCCCCTATCTTCATGCACACCGGTTCGACCATAGTTAGAAATTCAAATAATTCAAAACGGGCATAATAAATTCAAAAAAAATCCGAACAATGAAAATCCTTCGCGTGGTGTCATATTATGTTACATAGTTGAAAGGAAAAATACCAGACTTGGTATATTGATCATGTTTCAAAAAAACCTTCACAAAATGACCTATCATGTTCGAGGTTTCATGGCTTTCGGTCCAAATGACCGATGTTATGTGCTGAATCACGGCATAGTTTGTGATCTTGTGCCCATATTATGCATGTGTGTGGACATTGGTATGGAGAACAATGTTGCAGGAGGAAGTTTTCCTTTTTGTCGCACGGAAAAGCCCTTTTCCATTTTCCGAGCGCAAAAAACGGGTCGTTTTGTGAAGTAACCACCAAAATGCCGTTTCAGAATGCTACCGTCCTATTTTCCTAAAATACTAGACCACCTTACATGGACTATATCCCAACCGGTACATCTCAAACCTTTTCGTCCATCCCTGGTAAAAAGGACAAATGTCTGCCGAATCGGCAGGAAGTGGGTCCGGTTTGTACTACAGGTACATGATCTATCGCCCGTGATTTTTTGAAAAAATCATTTTTAGACTCGCAATATGTGGTTTCTTCAGAGATCCAATGCAAGTTCTAACAATGCCCGTCCCCTATCTTCATGCACACCGGTTCGACCATAGTTAGAAATTCAAATAATTCAAAACGGGCATAATAAATTCAAAAAAAATCCGAACAATGAAAATCCTTCGCGTGGTGTCATATTATGTTACATAGTTGAAAGGAAAAATACCAGACTTGGTATATTGATCATGTTTCGAAAAAACCTTCACAAAATGACCTATCATGTTCGAGGTTTCATGGCTTTCGGTCCAAATGACCGATGTTATGTGCTGAATCACGGCATAGTTTGTGATGTTGTGCCCATATTATGCATGTGTGTGGACATTGGTATGGAGAACAATGTTGCAGGAGGAAGTTTTCCTTTTTGTCGCACGGAAAAGCCCTTTTCCATTTTCCGAGCGCAAAAAACGGGTCGTTTTGTGAAGTAACCACCAAAATGCCGTTTTAGAATGCTACCGTCCTATTTTCCTAAAATACTAGACCACCTTACATGGACTATATCCCAACCGGTACATCTCAAACCTTTTCGTCCATCCCTGGTAAAAAGGACAAATGTCTGCCGAATCGGCAGGAAGTGGGTCCGGTTTGTACTACAGGTACATGATCTATCGCCCGTGATTTTTTGAAAAAATCATTTTTAGACTCGCAATATGTGGTTTCTTCAGAGATCCAATGCAAGTTCTAACAATGCCCGTCCCCTATCTTCATGCACACCGGTTCGACCATAGTTAGAAATTCAAATAATTCAAAACGGGCATAATAAATTCAAAAAAAATCCGAACAATGAAAATCCTTCGCGTGGTGTCATATTATGTTACATAGTTGAAAGGAAAAATACCAGACTTGGTATATTGATCATGTTTCGAAAGGAAAAATCCGAACAATGGCCGTCCCCTATCACTTCTTATGTTTAAAGTTTTTCTAAATTCCAACTTAATATTCAAAAATATAAGTTAATTAACTTTAAAAGGTTACATTAATTATTTTTTAGAAATAGAAAATGGTTTTGGATTATTTATTCAAATCCATACACTTCTTATGTTTAAAGTTTTTCTAAATTCCAAATTAATATAAAAAAATATAAGTTAATTCATTTTAAAAGGTTACATTAATTATTTTCTAGAAATAGAAAATGGTTTTGGATTATTTATTCAAATCCATACACTTCTTATGTTTAAAGTTTTTCTAAATTCCAAATTGATATTAAAAAAATATAAGTTAATTCATTTTTAATTGTAAATGGTTCATATTTTAAATGGTTACATTAATTGTTTTTTAAAACAGAAAATGGTTTTGAATTATTTATTCAAATCCAAACACTTTTTATGTTTAAAGTTTTTCTAAATTCCAAATTGATATTAAAAAAATAAAAGTTAATTCATTTTTAATTGTAAATGGTTACATTAATTATTTTTTAAAACAGAAAATGGTTTTGAATTATTTATTCAAATCCAAACACTTTTTATGTTTAAAGTTTTTCTAAATTCCAAATTAATTATCATTTAAAAAACAATACAAATTTAAACCCCAAAATAAAAAATAAGGCGGGAACAGAGAGAAAACACCTGAATTTTTTTGAAAACAGGGGAATATGTCCCGGTTGGAGCCACCAACCGGGACTAAAGACCCACTGCGCGCCAACCCTTTGTCTTCTGAAAATTTTGGAGTATAGGTCCCGGTTGGTGGCTCCAACCGGGACGTATGACCCTTTAGTCCCGGTTGGAGCCACCAACCGGGACTAAAGGTCCTTCCTTTATAACTGCGCATGCCTCTTCTTCTTCTTCCCCTTCTCCATTTTCTGCAACCCGACGCGCCGCATAGAGACGCCGCCGCCCCGATCCCCCGGACGCCGGCAGGCTGCCCCATCCTTGCGCGCCCGGTGTCGCCGTCAGCACCGCCGCCTCCACCCTTCATCTCCGTCCATCGCCGCGCGCTGCCTCCGTCCTCCGTACCAGCGCCGCCTCCGTCCTCCGTACCGGCCAGCACCGGCGCCGCCTCCATCCTCCACGTACCAGCGCCGCCGCCTCGGTACCAGCGTCGCGCCACCGCGCCGCCTCTCCCTCTCCTCCCCGATCGCCATAGTGCCGCCCGCACCCACCGTCGCCGCCGGTACCGCACGTACCCGAGGCTCCCCTTTTTTAGTTTTTTAGTTGATTTAGGTGATGATTATTTTAGGTGTATTAGTTGTTAGATGATTTATTTGTTAGATGATTTAGTTGTTAGATGATATAGGTGTATTTAGATGATGTAGATGATTTAGGTGTATTTAGATGATGTAGATGATTTAGTTGATGATTATTTTAGGTGTATGTGTAGATGATTATTTAGTTGTTAGATGATTTCGTTGTTAGATGATTTAGTTGTTTGGTTATAACTGCTCGACGGAGGCGACGCTCCGGTGACCAAGAAGGAGCGGCGCCGCCTCTCTCTAACGCGCGGTGAGCCTCTGCACCTCCCAGTGCCCTCCGTTTGCCCGCTTGCTTGTTGTAGCCGCCACAGCGCCGTCCCCGGTGAGCACCCGACGGTGGCCGCCGAGATGATGTCACCCCGGCGTCACGCTGACGTGGCCCACGGGCCCGCTGACCTTTGACCACCACGGTGGCTTGCTGATGTGGCATAGGGCCCAGCACTCAGTGACAGTGGCTAGGTTCTGTCTTGGTAAAAAAAAACCCAACCCTTTGCTGATGTCATATTGACACAGTAATTCAATTTTAAATGATTTAATAATTCCAGAAATTGATATAAACTTGTAAATTCAATATCTTTTTATTTATAAGTCAGAAAAATACAAATAATATATCAAATTGTTCAGAAAAATGAAACCTATCTATTTATCCTATAATCATGCATTGTTCAACAATTTAAATGACAAGTATAATTAGAAGAACAAATGCACCCCTCTCATATGTTCCGGAGTTTCCCCGAGTTAGGGTTTTCACCCGTCGGAACCCCGATTAAATCGTCGAGCATGTCTTAGGGTTACATTCCAATGCAAATTAACTTGTCATATCATCATACTTGCTTGAGCATTGCATCGATGCCATGTGTTGATTGTTTCCCTTTCTTTTCGGTGTTTCGATTATTAGGTTTATTATTAGTTAGGTATTATTAGGTTTATTAATTAGTTTGGTATTATTGGTCTTCGGCCCCACTGGTCAGTCAATGTGGGTAGCCCCAGACCCGATTCACATTGCCAGTCACTGTGGTTAGATAAGGAATCATTAATACCCCTTAGGTGCATGTGGGTTCCCCTCTCATATGCATCGGAGGTTTCTCCGAACTAGGTTACACCCCTCGGAACTCTGGAATATTGATAACCGTTGATTTTAGCTAGAGTTACCTATCTACTACACGGTTTCCTTTTTGTAGCTAGGTTTAGGGTTTCTCTTCATTTTTATTATTGTGTATGTATATATCAGGGTTTCTCCTTAACTTTCTCCTTTAGCCGCTTTGACTTATTCGTTTTTCCACCTATGTAGAAAATATGGATCCACACGTCAGAGACGAAGAAAAGGAAGAGTTGATCCAAGGTGTGATCCGTGGGGAAGATAATTTAGACGTATCAACGTTTCTGAACAACTCCGGTGAGGGTGATCCTCTTTTTACCGGAGTAGACAACTTGTTTGAGGTTGAAGGTGTTGCCTTCCGCGAGGGAGAAGGCGATGCCTTGTGTAATCGAGAAGACGACCGCTCCGGCAAGGTGCATGTAATATAAATCAATTCATTAATTAATCATCTGCTATCTATATAGAAATAGTAACGGCGATCTTTCTTCTTTTAGCCCTCCGAATCGAAGGAATCTACTAAAAAGAGCGGACGAGGCCCAACCAAAAAGTTGGAAGACCATGAGAGGTTCAGGATCGAAGATGTCGCTGAAGACGGCAGACCGACAGCTCCCGAAGTTGTCGCAACCAAATTTGTGGCACAATGCGGAGTAATCGTTAGGGACTTAATCCCGATCACCATTAGAAATTGGAATAGGCCTGCTAATGCGGATGAAGAGGGAACATGTTTATTTGTCCCTAACCACGCCAAAGATTTACTGTGGAAGAGGCTCATGGTTAATTTCAAACTACCGAAGATAGAGCTGGATCCAAATGCGGAGGATCCAGTTGAGGACGCCTTACAACATGGGAGAGCCATGGAGGCTAAGGTCAGGGAGTGGGCTTTGAATGTAATATTGTCATGATGATCTTGTGTAATATAAGGTTCCTTCATTGATAAGTGCAAAACACTAAATAAACAATAAAACAACCTAAATGAATTCTCTGCCGCGGCACAAAAAGTGGCGAAAATGCTGCCGCGGCAACAAAATGTGCAAAAATGAATTCTCTGCCGCGGCAGAGAAATGGGCCAAATCTCTGCCGCGGCAGAAGGTTATTAGTCCCGGTTCGTATTACGAACCGGGACTAAAGCCCCCCCCTCCTCGCACGGTGCAGCTGCCACGTGTATGATCTTTTGTCCCGGTTGGTGGGGCAACCGGGACTAAAGGTTCGGGCTTTAGTCCCGATTGCCCCGTCCCGGTTGGGCAACCGAGACTAATGCCCCTTACCAACCGGGACGCATGGGGTTGTTTCCACCAGTGTAGACCGCCAAAACCTCAATAGCATCCCCCATCCCGCCGGGACCCGTAACCTCCCAGAACTAACTACCTGGAAGCTGGTAGAAGCCCTTTCTGATAGACCTTCCATCTCATTAAACTGTTCCGACGACGTCGACAGAAGATAGCCACCCCGAAGGAAAGGTGTATCTCCTTACCCCAACCTCAGCTTACAGTTCCAACCAAGAAAGTCAGCGACTCCACCAAACACCCGTAGTTTTGTTCTAAGGGGGAAAGACTGCGTCTTTCCCGCCCAAAAACCCTATAGACCCCTAGAGTCGACCACTACGTAGCACTAAACGATGACCACCCCCTCCAAATCTAAATCATTGACCCTACAAGAAGGACAACAATCGGTACCTCTCTAGGTTCAGAATATACTCCAAGAAAGTCCTCCACCTCAAGGTCGACCGCCTAGCCGACACCCCGGTGTATCAAAACCCTGAAGATAAGAAAGTCGACCACAAGGAGAAGAAATAAAGAAGACTCAACTCGCCGTCTGGCCCCAAGAATGTAAGACCCCACCTTTATAAAGGTAAAGGTCCCTATGATTGCAATGCTAGTCCCTGGATCAAATGCTAGCATCCAAATTTTAAGATGAAGTACACAGAAACAAAGGTCATTATTACATCGTCATTCCAGAGATATCATAGTCTTTTACAACTCCATAGCCATAGGCTAGTACAAGAGTTTAACTTAACAATATAAATAAAAGTCTTCATCTTCATGTGCCACAGGCAAGCATGTTGAGTGTAGACTCATAACCCTAATCCTTCTCAGAGTAACCTGCAACATCACAAGTTACAACCATAGTGGGTCAATACATTGGAATAGTATTGGTAAGTGATACCTTAGTAGAATAATAGTTTCTAGCTTCTACATGAATTTGGCTAAGTGTAGCTTAGGCTTGCTTTGCTCAAAATAGGTTTTACCTATCAGTTGAAAACAATAAGTTTTTGTTTGGCAAAAACTCCCGAGGAACCACCAATTGACATTGGTGAACCTTTACCCTTGTTCAACCACAATTTTTAACTTAGAAATTGGGATGAGTAGATTCTTGATAGCTTCCATGTCTTGATGCTCAAATTGTCCATTTTCGGGGACACGGCTAAGTACTTAGATTCTTCCTTCTGCAGAGGTGGTGCACTTTCCCCACAAGACTCGACATGCATCAAGACAGGACCTTTCATAAGCCTTCCCTTAGACCAGAATGGACGCGCTCCAAACCTATCACCCCCTACCACCAACTGTCCATTTGGCTAAGTTATTGCAACCTTAATGATCTAGGCAGAGCCCATAGGTCCAAGTGGCTGCACTAGAAGCTTCTTAACATATGGCATCTCAAATCCCTTTGTTCCTGGGTGGCATTCCACAAGTGAGATACACAGGGTAGGCCATTGAAAAATGGGCCCTGGTAATCACTCAGCAAAAATCCAACCATGCAATTACCATTCCACCCAGGTGTTTCATTCACTTAGTTGTTTTATTAGGCAAAAACATAAGTGAAAGACTTAGCAACATTTTTCCATAGCATGTGTATAATCCACCCTTGTTTGCTACTAGCTAGTCTAAGCGTGGTAATATAGAAAGTATCTTAACTTAGAGAAAATTCTATCAAGTCTACAACTACTAGGATTTCCCAAGCATAGCATATAGATACTTAGCAAAAACATCATGCAATCCCTATACAAAATATCACTAATGCATAGTCAAAATACTAGGAATAAAATATGAAGCACCACTTGCCTTGGTAGTTGGGTTGAGTAACAACAATCCTCACAGTCACAATCACCAGTAGCACCAAAATCTACACATAGAATGATAGCACCAAATTCATATTTCAAATAATCAAGAAAAAATATATGAATGCATGCAAATGCCATGTGATCATTTTTCTAAACTAAACAAGACAAGTAAAACAATACTGATCACTAAACTAAACATTTATATACCAATTAAACTTAATTTGGCCTTTAAAACATTTTCGAAATAATTTTTATACACAAAATAGGCCTACAAATGTCTCTTCATAAAATTCTATTTTAACAGAAGAAAAATACAAAAGCAAGCCTACGGATGTGTAGGATTTATTTTTGTGATTCCATTGATATCTTATTTGAATTTTTTGGATAAACAGAACAAAAGTTATTGAATTTACAAGTTTAAATAACTAATAAAGGAAATTCTAGATTCTAAATTTAAAACCCAGCCACGCGGCAACCTCTTATTGGTGCGTACCGGTTCGGGGGGATCACGCTTGCGAGCAGTAGGATCTAAGTGACGATGCATGGCTCAGATCTAATCATACCGCTTCACTTAATGATCTAATCGTGGCCTTTGGATCCAGATCCAATGGATCAGATCTGGTTGACCAAACTCTGGCGGCGCGAATGGCGCTGGCGGCGGCAACTCTACTGGCAACGGTGCTCCAGTGATTCCAGAGGGGCTAGGGGCGGTGGCGATGCTTACCAGCGTCGCAAGGATGCGAGGATGCTCAAGGTGGCTTCGGCTTGGACGGGGGCGCACGGACACGGGATCAGATGCTCGCCGGAGTTCGTCCTGGCATCGGGTGCTTACTGCCGGAGACGAAGGAAACAACCTAGTGCGCAAGGGAACAAGCGGCATGCATTAGCAGATGCACAAGACAAAGGAGAACTCACTCGCGTGAACCAGAGATCAAGGGAAACACGGGGCTCACCGGAATGGTTCGTCGGAGTTGAGCTGAGCTTCGGACACCTGCAGGCATTGACGGGGGCGACGACCTGTGGTGATTTAGAACAAAACGAATGCATGAGAAGATGCGCAAGGCGATGGCAAAGCAGGTCGCGTGAACCATAAGGAAAGGTGTGCTCGAGACTCGCCGTGATGGCTCGCCGGAGCTCATCGGTGCTGCGGCGGTGCAAAGCAAAATTCGTGGATCCTGGCGGCGCTTGGAGGTTGCAGTTTTGGGAGAAATGGACGTAGAGGGGTGGGGAATAAGTAGCCGGAGTAGGGCGAGAATCTCGTGAGCAATCAACGCCAATTA
Organism: Avena atlantica; assembly: GCA_910589765.1. NCBI lineage: Eukaryota > Viridiplantae > Streptophyta > Magnoliopsida > Poales > Poaceae > Avena > Avena atlantica. The sequence goes on along the minus strand of OU342738.1, from coordinate 245,992,698 downwards.
AGCGCATTTGCGTCGGGAAGGAAATGGCCGCGGCGAGCTGGTCTTCTGCGTGAGATTGACGATGATGAGCTATCGCTGTGGTGGGGTCCACGAGTCAGCAATTGGGTGCGGGCGCGCGCGGTGAGAAACAGAAGGGGAGAGGAGAACCTGGGTGGGCTCGCTGTTGGGCCGCTTCTGCTGTTGGGCTGGAATGGCGGCGCCATCCTTTTTTGATTTTCTTATTCCTTTTCTATTTCTGATTTGATTTTCTGAAATCATTTTCAAATCCTATTCAAATGAGTTTGAATTCAAACTTCTTATCGATTTTTGTAAAGTGACTTAAGCACATATTTGTGTATTAAACATTGTTGTTTGCTCACAAATACATTAGCCAATTGAAAATAAAATAAAATCATGCCTTAATTATTTATTTACAATAGGCATTGAAATTGGTTTTAATTTAGATTCTTGTTTTGAAAATTTGAGCAAGCTTTGAAATCATCATTCAATTCTTTCTGGTTGAAACAAAGTATTGAAAGTCATTGCCTTTCCTACAAAATATTAGGCAACAATTGGCTTCTGTTTTGAAATCTTATTTGAAAATAATCCAAATTCTTATGAATGCATGAATGATATGCAAACTTTATAATTCATGATTTTTGGATGTTACAAATCTAACCCCCTTAAGGTGAATCTCGCCCTCGAGATTCGGATTGGCAAGCAAATAGGTGAGGGTGGTCTTTCCGAAGATCATATTCTCTTTCCCAAGTTGCTTCCTCTTCGGAATGGTGTTGTCACATCCCAAAAATTTTCAAATTTTGAAATGTAAAAAAAATAAAAAAACAAAAGAAATAAAGGATGAATTTTAGGGGGGATTTGTAACAGACTGATTTTTGGAGTTCTAAAAAAAACTATTCTTTTCTGAAAATAAGGACTAGAAAATTTCATTTAACTAATGAAAGATTAATTGAAAATTTCATACGTAAACGGTTTTAACTTGAACTAATACCAACGTGAATTTAAATTTTAGTTTTATTTGCTGATCAAGTTAGATTGTCTTTTTGTGGACTTCTGGGTATTAAAATCTTCTCCTTTGAATTGGTTTGGATTTATTAATTTCTTTTTATTTTCATTCTTTCCAAAAAAAAATCCAATGAATCTTATCTTGTAGCCATGTACGTGCATATAAGTGCATCACGTCTATATCTATAACTTCTCTTTCTCTTGTGTTTGTATGTATATGCATGCATCGAGTCCTACAATCTCTCCTTTCTTTTATTTTTTTCTTTTCTTATCCACTATAGGAGCACATAGACCAGCACACTTTCTTCTTTCTTTTAATTAACAAGTCAGCGTCGTTCAAATCAAAGTCTAGACCACAAGTTTTATTTTATCTCATTCTTAAGCACGTGTTGTGCTAATTCTATCTCTCTATTCCTGTTTTTTTTTTGGTTTCAGCCGGATGGGCCAATGCCCATACGATCCTCTCCTTGGGTGTTCGTTGGCACTGCAGTCAGCCCCGCAAAAGCACAGGAAGTCAGCCCCGTCAGATCACGTCTCCAACCAACCGAAGCGCCGCATAGTTCGACTGCTTGCACGCGCGTAGCAGATCAGCGGCCGGCTAGAAACGCCATAATAACTCGCCCTGGTTGACTGGAAACTACCGCCATTAATTTATATAAAGGCCTGATTTAACTCCTCTTCATCTTATTTTTCATACCAGAGCCTCCCATTCTTTTCCGCTGCTAACCCGCACCCTGTCAGCCTGCACGCGACTTCTCAACTCCATCAAAAATCTAAAGCCCCACACTTTTACACCATGGCGACCGCCGTTGAATCCAACAAACCGAGCCTCCTCTACTCGAATCCTTGCACCACCAGAACCTACTTGACACCAGGATCTTATTCAAACGACTTGTTTCTTGATTCATCAACTACAACTCGTCAAATTCTCCATCTACTTCGGTTTGATATACAAGTTCATCGGACGAATTCGTCACACACGGTGAGAATTAGATCAATTCCTTTTTACCGTAGTCTAATATCATCTATGCCTACCTTCTAGACAACTTCCTACATCATATCGTTCTGGTTGACCACGTCGCCAATAAACCGAACGCCATCCGGCCACGCCATCCGGCGGCATTGGCATGTTAGTCTACCTTACACATCCTGGATCAACTCGATCCCAACATGAGAAACCTTCCAAAGAACACTAGGAGCTCAGCTGTTGTTTTATTTTGTGAATATATTTGATGATTATTAAACAGTTTTAAAAAGTGATCAGGTCTCTCATGCATCAGTACGAGCATATTTACAAGTGTATGTGGTTGCATGTTCATGATGACCTGTTTACATGCGTTATGGCTATGCCTAATAGATTTGTGTAGTTATACCATGGGGTTTGTTTATAGGTTCCCTTCTTATTTATAGATTTATTTGGTAGAAGTAATTGATCATGTTCGTCTTGTACTGCTACAACTATTTTAGTTGGTCTGGTTACTATCACTAGAGAGCTTGCCGAGTGAATTTGCAAATCTTAATTAGTTGTGATTGCTCATCTTGCTAGTAGGCCAGATGAACCGAGTGTCATGATTACTCATATTTTGGTTAGCTCATCCTAGTGGTTCTAAGCGTGATTGTTATTTGTATCCTTGAATATCTTTGTGATTTATTAAGTGTTTAAACTTGTAAAATTCATAACTTTTGATCCACAAATCGGAAAAATGAAAATTTAATGTCTATGGATTCACAAAAATGAGCAGCACACAGTGAAGCCATAATTTAGTATTTTTTAGACGTTAAAAATCACGTTTTATGCAGAACCATTTATGGAGTATTTTGAGTATAAAAATTGTTGTGTAAATTATTTTTAAGTGAATCCTTTTGCAAATGGTTGTAAATTGAACCCTCTACATAGTAAGACCAAAATATAATTTTATTCTAGTATAAATAAGATCGTAGGAATTAATTAGTGAGAACGGTCTTTCCAAGTGTTAGAAAATATTGCTAATTTATACAATTGCACAAATGGTTGCATTTGTAATCTTGAAAATATAAGATGTTCAGAAATCACTTAGTAATTTCAGAACCTTGTTATAAAAATGTTTACAATAAAAATTGCCATCCTGCATGCTTGCATACATTGCATGATTTCTGGTATTGTCATTAGTGTTGATCTTGTGTATGTTTTGTCTTGGTTGTTTTGTTTGATAGATTGTGTGAATTGCCAAGTGTGTAACTGAGAAGAGTGTACCAACACCGCCAACTACTAAGGCAAGTGACACTATCATCCAAGTCCTACTATTTTCATTACACTTAGTGGATTTTGAAACATGCATGATAAGGACTACTATATTTTGCTATGCTAAATCCTATTAGGATACCCTTATATATTCCTTAGTGAAAACAATGTAGTTGTAATATGCTTAGCCCTGCTATATATTGAGAAGGGATACATGTTGAGATTATATGAAGTATTGAAAAGACTTGTGTTTTATATAATAAAACAAATACTCAATGAACCACCTGGGTGGACAAGGATACTCAAGTTTTGGACAAGGTGGCAACAAAAGGAACCATGTTTATATGGCAATCTCTTTTGTATGTGCACTAGAAGAAAACCACCCAGGGACTTAGAGATTGAACATGTTTATCGTACAGTGGCTTCCGTGTACAGCCACATGCTAAATGGGCTCTGGCTTAGTCAACTACATAGTGGAATACCCATGCATTGGCATCTTCAGGTTAACTAGAATTGTGTAAGGGAACTTGAAACCCTACATTGGTGCCTGGACGACAAGCTAGCATTGTGTATTGGGAGGATTTCTATGGAAAGACTTTGTCACATTCTCAATCTGCCAGTACTCCATCTTGGTGAGTACTTATCCAGCAGCCACTGGTGGCCTCAAGATGAGATTGTGTCATGTGGGTAAAGTGTACAACTTCTGCGGAAGATCAAAATTCTAAGTACTTAGTCGTGTCCCCGGTTATGGACAATACTGAGCAACTAAGGCCTGAAGCTATGGGAGATCTCGACATTCCAATTTCTAAAAGAAAAACATGGAAGTGACAACAAGAGACTTGAAGCACTTGGAGTTTTCCAGGAAGTGCAGAAAGATTTTGACAAAGATCAAAAACTACTTTGAAAAGATAGGACAAAACTATATTGCTTTCTGCAAATGAGCCTAAACCCTAATTAGCCAAATATGCATGTAATGATAGGATCCACTTATTTCTACATAGTAGTGAAACTTGCCAATACAATTCAAATGTATTGACCCTTGTGGCTGCAACTTATTATGTTGCAGGTTTGTTTGATGTTAGTGAAATGTGATGATTAGGATTACAAGTCTACAACCAACATGATTGCATGTGGCACTTTGAAGATGAAGGACTCCATGGTTTATAGATATTCTGCTGCAATGTAATGAGATAGCCAAATGAGCTATGTAAGATGTAATGAATTAATTTATTCCTGGTTATAAAGTTGTATTATGACCTTTGTTTCTTGATATTACATCTTAACTGTGGATGCTAGCTATTGATCCAGGGACTAGCATTGCAATCACAGGGATCCTTTTTCCTTTTATAAAAGGAGGGACTCTACAGGTGTTTCCACTGAACTTTGCAAAATTTGATGGTCTTAGTCCAAGTAACTCTTTCTGCAGTCTCAAGAATCTTGATAGGCTTTTCTTCATAGGTGAGATCACTTTCCAATTGGACCTCTTCCAAAGGTATAGTATCCTTCAAAGAAGTCTCTTCCATCTCCGGATGGCATTTCTTCAGCTGACTTACATGAAATACATTGTGGACGGCAGACAAAGATTCAGGCAATTCAATCTCATATGCTACTTCTCCTTTACGGCTCAGAATCTTGAATGGTCCAACATATCTTGGTGCCAATTTTCCTTTGACTCCAAACCTCCTCACTCCACGAAGTGCTGATACTCTAAGATAAGCTCTATCGCCCACCTCATAGGTGACTTCTCTACGCTTTGGATCTGCGTAGCTCTTTTGTCGGGACTGTGCTATCTTCAATCTATCCTTTACCAACTTGACTTTCTCTTCAGCTTCCTTGATTAGTTATGGCCCGAACAAGTTTCTTTCTCCAACACCATTCCATAGCAATGGTGTAGTACACTTTCTCCCATAGAGAAATTCAAACGGTGCCATCTCAATACTAGCTTGATAGTTGTTGTTGTAAGAGAATTCTGCGTAAGGCAGACTTCCATCCCAACTAGCACCATAATCTAGGGCACATGCCCTCAACATATCCTCTAGAATCTGGTTGGTCCTTTCTGTCTGTCCATCAGTCTGGGGATGAAAAGCAGTGCTGAATTCCAATCTCGTTCCCAATGACTCATGCAGTTTCCTCCAAAAATGGGAAGTGAATTGAGTTCCTCTGTCAGACACAATACTCTTGGGTACCCCATGCAGACACATAATCCTATTCATATAAATCTTGGCTAACTTGGCACTTGTATAAGTTGTCTTCATGGGTATGAAATGAGCCACTTTAGTTAGGCGATCCACTACGACCCAAATGGAATCATATCCTGATCTAGTCCTTGGCAGTCCAGTGATGAGATCCATGCCAATCTTGTCCCACTTCCAATCAGGAATTGGTAGTGGTTGTAACAATCATGCTGGTTTCTGATTGTAACATCCCAAAAATCATGATTTCAAAAAAATTGCATATCATTCATGCATGCATATAATTTTGAGATCATTTTCAAACCTTTTTCAAGAAAACAAAAGCACATAGTACTATCATTTTATGTGAGCAAACTTGAATCAAAAGACCATCCTCATTTGAGAGCTTAGTGTTTTAAAAACCAAGTTTGTTTGCTTCCTTGTTGATTGGTTTGAGTGTAAAGTTTGAACAAAATATACAAAATAAAAATGGTTTCAAAACCATTTTCAAACATTTGCAACCAAGTGCAATGTCATTGTTATTTTGTCTTCCCAAAAATGACCAAACCCACTCAAGGTGACCACATGGTTTTATGCCTAGATTTGTGACTGTTGCACACTGCAAAAATCCTGAAGAGATTTGAATTCAAATAGAGTTTGAATTCATTTGAAAATCAATCCAGAAAATCAAAACAGAAAAAAGAAAAAGAGAAAGGAAATAGAAAAGGGCCGGCGCCAGGGTTTGAGCCCATCAACAGAAGCAGCCCATCTAGCCCACCCGGGTCCCCCTTCTCCCTCTCTCACGCGCAGACGCACCCAGCGAGCCGCTGACACCCAGACCCCACTCCCCCTCTGTTCTATTCGCTGACAAGCGGGCCCCGTCCACGTCGACTCCTTCTTCCCCAAATCGCGCCCGTAGACCACGTAGCCGCTGCCATTGATGCCGGTAATGGCGCGGCGTAATTAGCCTTGATACCACGAGCATTTCCTGTCGCGCTTCGGCCTATTTAAACCACACCCCGCCGCGGTCATTTTCCCCCACGCTGCACTCTCTTCTCACCACCAGGCTGCCCCTAATTCGTGTTGCACCGCCGCAGCCAGAGCCAACTCCGGCGAGGTATTCCGGTAAGACCCCGTCGCCCCTTGCTGCCTAAACTTGCCAATACAATCTCTGCAACCATGCGCACCTCCTGACCCCTCTGGTGCATGCTAGGAACATCCAGAGCCTCGGCAACGTCGGCGACCACACGAGACAGACGACCCCATCAACTCTGGCGACCAATTGCGGTAAGCTCCGAGCGCCCCTTGCCCCCTCTTGCATACGAGGTTGCTCGCCACTGTCTTGCGCGTCTCCTAATCCATTTGGTTCGTGCTAGGGCGACGCGGAACCTCGGCAACAACTTCGACAGCAACCACCCGACGCCGTGCACGACTCCGACGAGCTCCAGCAGCCCCTACCGTGCGCCCCTTGCAAAACCACCGCCACCTTGAGCTTCAGCAACTCTCTGCGGTTCTGGTAAGCACCCTCTCCCCTCCCCGGGCGACCTAGAACGCCAGCGCCGCCACTGAAAGACGCGTCGCCGCCAGTCACCGCCGCTAGCGCCGCTAGGCTATGGTCAAAGCAACGGCAGCCGTTAGATCTGCATCGTAGGGATTAGATTAGAATGAGGACGAATCGTTTTCTTTAGATCTGGCGCGTTAGATCTAACTTGATCCGACGGCGCGGAAGCTCGATCCGACGCGAAGCGGTATCGGCCAGTAAGATTAAGACGCGTGGCAGTGAGTTAGGTTTAAAAACAGAATTTGAATCATATTATTGTTTGAATTTGATTTAGCTATAACTTTTGATCCCCACGTTAGAATTTGACAAATTTTATACCGTTGGAATCAGGAAGACAAGCCCTTTCCAAATATGCAACGTGTTTAATGTTTAGTCTCTGTTAAAAAGGTTTTATTTGCAGAAACATGTGTAGGGATTATTTGAGTATAGGAATTGTTAGGAATTGTTTTTAATGTCAAATAAATTTGGTTTGGCAAGATTTTGACTTGTTTAGAATTCAATACTATGCACTTGCTTGGTTGAGTTATAAAAATCATCACTTAGCATTTTGCATGCATGCATATATTTTTGTTTGTTTGTATATATTTTGTGTGTAATTTGTTGCTACCATTCTTTGTGTAGACTTTGGTGCTAGTGATTGTGATTGTGAAGAGTGCTACTCTCCCCACTACCAAGGCAAGTGGTACTTCATGAATGTTTCTATCCCTATATTTTATACTAAGCATTAGAAATATTTTGCTAAGTCTTGCATGTTATTTTTTGCCTATATGCCATGATGGGAAATCCTAAGTAGTTATAGAATTGCTAGGGAATTTCTAAGGTAAATTACTATCCATGCCATGCTTAGCCTAGCTAGTAGAAAACAAGGGTTGGTGAAATATACATGCTATGATGAAAATATTTCTAAGTCCTTGGACTTTGTTTGCTTAATAAAACAACTAAGTCAATGAGTCACCTGGGTGGAAAGGGACTTGAATGGTGGTTTTTGGTTGAGTGGTTACACAAGGCCCATGGCTATGGTTTACCTTGTGTATCTCACTTGTGGAAAGCCACCCAGGAACAAAGAGATTTTAGAGGCCAAGTGTTGAGAAGTTTCTAGTGCAGCCACTTGGCAATATGGGCTCTGCCAGGATCACATAGGTTGCTAGAACTTAGCCATTTGGACAGTTGGTGGTAGTGGGAATGATAGGTTGGAGCGCGTCCATTTGGTCTAAGGGAAGGCTTCTGAAAGGTCCTGTCTTGGTGAAAATCAAGGCTTGTGGGGAAAGTGCACAACCTCTGCAGATGGAAAAATCTAAGTACTTAGCCAAGTCCATGGCAATGGACAACTTGAGCATCAAGACACGAAAGATATCAAGAATCTCATCATTCCAACTTCTAAATAAAAACTTGTGGGTGAACAAGGGTGAAGGACCTCAATGTCTATTGATGGTTCCTTGGGAAAAGTTTTGACAAAGAAAAACTTAGTGTTTTCAACTAATAGGTAAAACCTATTTTGAGCAAAGCAAGCCAAGCTACACTTAGCCAAATTGCATATAGTATCTAGTCCACTTAAAATTTACCAAGGTATCACTTGCCAATACTATTCCAAAGTATTGACCCACTGTGGCTGTAACTTGTGATGTTGCAGGTTACTCCGATGAGGATTAGGTGTCATGAGTCTACACTCAACATGTTTGCCTGTGGCACATGAAGATGAAGACTTACATTTATTTACTTAGTTAAACTCTTGTATTGGGCCTGTGGCCTTGAGTTGTAAAGACTATGTTTATCTCTGGAATGGATGTAATAAATGACCTTTGTATTTGTGTACTTCATCTTTAACTGTGGATGCTAGCAATGATCCAGGGACTAGCATTGCAATCACAGGGATCCTTCTCCTTTACAAAGGAGGGATCTTACACTGATGTTCCGCTTTCACTCTACTACATACATCACACAAAGAAATATTCAGATCCATGTACATTTTGGTGTTACCTGGATGAATGGAATATGGTGAGTTGTGTGCTTCCTATAAAATCAGTTTCTGAAGCTCCGGATCTTGCGGAATGCAGATACATTTTCCATACCATAAAGTACCATGTTCGTCTTCATGGAATCCTTTGGCTTTCCCTTTGCTAATCTTTTCCTTAATCTCTTTGATTTCCTTGTCTATATTTTGGGCTTCATTGATTTTGTCCAACAAGGTGGGTTGAACATCCAATGACATGAGATGTCCCTCAGGCACTATCTCCAATCTTAGATCTTTGAATTGGGTACACAGATCATCTGGCAATTTTCCCTTAGTAAGGCCATTCACATAAACCTTACGGCTTAATGCATCCGCTAAAACATCTTTACCGGGGTGGTATTGCAAACTCAAGTCATAGTCCTTGATGAGTTCTAGCCATCTTCTTTGTCTCATGTTGATTTCTTTCTGAGTGAAGATATACTTCAAACTTTTGTGATCTATGAACACTTCACATCGCTTTCCCAAAATATAATTTCTCCATGTTTTGAGTGCATGGAGAACAGAGGCTAACTCCAAATCATGAGTAGGATAATTCACTTCATGAGTTTTGAGTTGTCTCGAGGCATAAGCCACAACTTTCCCTTCTTGCATCAAAACGACACCTAATCCTTAGTGAGATGCATCACAATACACTTGGAAATCCTTCTCCAAATCTGGCAGACATAAGACTGGTGCTGTCACTAGTCTCTTCTTCAACTCTTGGAAACTGAGTTCACATCCTTCAGTCCAATCAAATTTCTTGTCTTTCTTAAGTAATTCCATCATTGGCTTAGCTACCTTTGAGAAATTCTCAATGAATCTTCTATAGTAACCTGCCAAGCCAAGGAAACTACGAACTTCATTCACTGACGTAGGAGATTCCCACTCAGTTACAGCTGACACTTTTGCGGGATCAACTGCTACACCATCTCCTGATACAATGTGTCCAAGAAATCTGACTACATTCAGCCAGAATTCACACTTGCTGAATTTGGCATATAGCTTATGCTCCCTAAGCTTTTCAAGTATCAATCACAAATGTTCTTCATGCTCTTCATTGCTCTTGGAATAGATCAAAATGTCATCGATGAAAACGACAACGAATTTGTCAAGAAATTCCATGAACACCTCGTTCATCATATTCATGAAGTAGGTTGGTGCATTTGTCAAACCAAATGGCATCACGGTGTACTCATACAATCCATACCTAGTGGTGAAAGCAGTCTTAGGTATGTCTTGTTCCCTTATTTTTAGCTGAAAGTAGCGTGATCGAAGATCAATCTTTGAGAACACACGGGCTCCGTCTAACTGATCAAACAAATCATTGATTCTGGGCAAAGGATACTTGTTCTTGATAGTAACCTCATTGACTGATCGGTAATCTATGCATAATATTTGACTTCTATCTTTCTTTTCAACAAACAAAACTGGTGCACCCCAGGATGAAGAACTTGGTTGAATAAATCCTTTCTGTAACTGTTCTCCAAGTTGTTTCTTGAGTTATTTCAACTCATCAACTGACATCTTGTAAGGTCTCTTTGCTATATGTCCTGATCCTAGCAGCAGGTCAATCAGAAACTCAACATCTCTATTTGGTGGCATTCCAGGCAATTCCTCCAGAAACACATCCAGATACTCTCTCACAATTAGCACGTTGTCTATGCTAACCCCTTAAGAGAATTTAGCTTACTTCCTTTTGATTCAAAGTTAGACTTGATGTTGGGAATATGCCCTAGAGGCAATCATGTATGATGATATTTCCCATTGTATTCATAAAGTTATTAAGTAGTCCTTGTATAAACATCTGATGTGTATCATTGAATATGTGATTCAGTTGTGGAACTATGCATTCATGTTGTTTGTACTAAATATCCTTGGTCATTGAGGTTGTGCTGGACACACAACTTAGACCAATGTGAAAGTTGGCTTGATGACTCGGTTCCACTTGTCATGGGCATGGAGATGCTATTCCAACTTACACAGACTAGGCTAAAGAGTTTAGCGAGTCGGATTGACCCATATTGAGGTACAACGAACTAAGTTGTCATTTGTATATCTCAATCAATGTAATCCTTAGACCTGAGGTTGTTGCATAGTCCGAGTTGAGGATCACTGACTTAGGTTCTGTCAAACGCTGATCCGTAACTGGGCAGTTATAAAGGCAGGGTTCGGGTCGACTGAGAATCAAGCTGCGTGATGTGAATAACCAAGATGGGATTTTGCCCCTCCACTTGGAGAGATATTCTCTGGGCCCTCTCGTGAGATATGATTCGGAAAGCATGGCCATGCACGACTCGGTTAAGTGTTAACCGAGGCGATCGGCTAAGAGTTAGTCGGGTGAATCACTTATCTCGGATCGAGAAGAGAGTCGGACTATTTAAGGGATGACATATATTCGCCTATAGTCTGACAAGGTATATCGTGAGGCAAAAGGGACTCAGACGTAAGTCGCATTGGAAAGGCAAGTCGTCATGACTCTTTGGTACTTGGGAATCGGCAAGTTCTGCTAGGAGCCGATGCCGATTGATCGATTGTGAGTCGGACTCTAATCGTGTCCAAGTAACCATGAGCCTGCGGGGTCACACACTTAAGAGCGGGAGCAAGTTCGGATTGGATCCGAATCTATAATCTGGTTGGGTTGGACCTAAACCGGATTAGGACTGAGTTAGTGAGTTGGACTCACAGGTGACTAATGTTATATGGGCTTTAGTGAATGGGTCGCGCGAGCAGAGCCCACGTTCACTCCCTATATATAGTGGAGCACTGTAACCCAGAAAGGTTAATCATTGTTCGGTTAGGTCATTCCATGTGTTGGAAACCCTAGCTCCACAGCAGTCCAGCCGCCGTAACGAACCTAGAAGTTCGCCGCCGGCGCTCCTCCTTGTACGTGTGGACACCAGCAGAGGTGCTGTACGATCAGCACCAGGACGATCGGATCGTGAGGACTGCACTGCATCAACTGACGCGCTTCATCAGTAATCCGCAACCGCGCGTCTAGTGGTAAACCTCGTGGCCTTCTACCTCAGCTAGATCTTGGGATCACCACGTTAGAGGAAAAAGTTTTGTTTTATCTCTGCGTGGCCCAACAGTGGTATCAGAGCGATAGCTTCTGGTTTTAGGCTCGAGATCTCGCATATGTGATATGCGGTAGGCTATAGATGAGATCTATGTGCTGTTTTGGTGGTCGATCTATGAGATAGATCGGTTTTGTATGAAGTTGATTGGATCAACTATACTCGGGGGATGGTAGATCTGATTTCCGTGATCATACTGCTGAGGTCGTGGAACGACATACCCCTACCGGTCGGCTTCCGCCATCGGGGTAGACTGTGACACGTAAATCCAGAAGCGGTGATCGAAGATCAAATGGTTTGATCGAATCGGAACGATGGTCGGAATCCATGTTCGGATCATAGATGAGATCTATGTTTTCAGAAAAATCGTCGGGACCGCCGGCTTCGCCCTGTCGTAGCGCCTTAGATGTCGTTGCGAGTTTCACAACGCCGGTAGATATTGTATCTATGCATAACTTGTTTTTGCAGGAAGTTGTGAATGGTATGGTTCATGTGCATGTGATGTATGTGTGTAATCCATACGTGATCTGCGAATCACGGTTTTTGTCAGCCGGCTGGAGCCTAGGTGCTGTCATTTTATTGTATAACGACCTGCGTGTCGGATTCTCTATGTAATTTACTTTACTAAGCTAGTGTAGCTGTTTGAGAACCCGGAAGGCATGCAAGGCATTATACATGTCGGCGACATGGAGTAAGACGGCAAGTGACAAGAGTTGGCACGAGTCGGATTACAGGCTTTGTGGAGATGGAGATCGCCATACCATTTCACATTATAATTGCTTTATTTTGTGTTATTGTTATGTCTCGGTTTTACCTCTATTAGATAGTCGGTAAAATTTAATCCCTCAAAGAAGGTCTAGTCGGTTTTCCCGCCAGTGTTTGCACCATCACAAGTCGGACATTTTTGGTAGTGGGCTCATAAAATTGAGGTGCTACCAATTCTTTCCGACTAGGTGGGTTCGAGTCGGACTCTTACTGCAGAAACATTCGGTAAGCTAGACGGGTCTATCACAACGGTTGTGGGACTCGGGGAAAGGTCGGATGGGAGCCGGGGCATGTGATGCCACCCGTCCAACAGGAGTCGCATGAGATGTGATTAACAAGGAGTTGTCTACCTAGATCACTTGGCGGCTAGCGGTGATGCTAAAGCTCACTAGCCGACTTGCTTATTTAGGATCCTGAATCACTAAGTAACCATCGGAGGGGTGTTGGTTCTAGTGGGAGCATAAAATATTAAAATGTTTAATATGCTTGCTCTTTTATGAATACATGTCTTAAGTGCTTTGCATATTTTCTGTTGTAGATCATGGCACCAAGTAGCAGTCACTCTCAGATATCCGGTTTTGCGTTGAGAACCATTCTTGAGAAAGATAAACTGAACGACACTAATTTTACCAACTGGTATCGAAATCTGAGAATTGTTCTCAAACAAGAAAAGAAGGACCATGTCCTAGACAACCCACTTCTAGATGAGCCGAATGAGAATGCGACTGTCGCAGCCACCAATGCCTACCGTCGGGCTAAGGATGAGTCCACGGATATCAGCTGTCTTATGCTTGCTCACATGGAACCGGACTTGCAAAAGCAGTTCGAGCATGTTGAGGCCTACGATATGATCGAAAGCCTCAAAAGTATGTTCCAGGCTCAGGCGAAGACTGAGAGGTATCAAGTCTCTCAGGCTTTGCTGAGTTGCAAGCTTAAGGATGGTGATCCACTGAGTCCACATGTGATCAAAATGGTTGGTTACGTGCAGTCTCTGGAGAGGCTTGGCTATCCCATAAGCGAAGAGTTCGCTACGGATATAATTCTGAACTCTCTTCCTAGTGCATATGGGCAGTTCATTTCGAACTATCACATGCATGGTATGGATAAGAAGCTCACTGAATTGCATGGGATGCTCAAGCAGGCAGAGGCGGATCTCAAGAAGGGCACCAGTCAAGTGTTGATGGTGCAGAATAAGGCTAAGTTCAAGAAGAGTTCTTGGACTAAGAAGAAGGCTAAGTCAGGAGGAAAGCAGGCTCAGGACCCGGTCCCAAGCGCTTCCTCAGGGACTAAACCATCTCCTTCAGCCGGATCCACTTGCTTCTACTGCAAGGCGGATGGCCACTGGAAGAGGAACTGCAGCAAGTACTTGGCCGACAAAGCCAAGAGTGGAGGTATGACTTCCGACTCAGGTACACTTGTTTGCAATGTTATAGACATATATCTTGCTGATGCACCTAATAGTTCTTGGGTATATGATACCAGATCAGTTATTCACATCTGCAACTCGTTGCAGGGACTGGTAAGAACTAGGAGCGTAGCAAGAGGCGAGGTTGATATTCGAGTCGGCAACAAAGCAAGAGTTGCTGCGTTGGAAGTCGGCACAATGCAACTTCATTTACCTTCCGGATTCATTATGGAACTAAATAATTGTTATTATGTTCCAGTGCTCAGTCCAAACATTATTTCTGCTTCATGTTTGATGAGGCAAGGCTATGAGTCGAATATCAAGAATAATGGTTGTTCTTTGTATTTGAATGACATGTTTCACGGCTTTGCACCTGTCCAGGACGGGTTATTTATTTTGAATCTTGATGGTGAATCGGTTTATAACATAAGTGTTAAAAGGTTGAAACCAAATGATCTGAATATGACTTACTTTTGGCACTGTCGGCTTGGTCATATAAGTTGGAAATGCATGAAGAAGCTCCATGATGATGGACTCTTAACTTTGTTCGACTTGGAGTCGTTCGAGACATGCGAATCTTGCCTACTCGGCAAAATGACCAAGACACCTTTTGCAAAGAGTTGCGAAAGGGCGTCCGACTTGTTGGGACTAGTACATAGTGATGTATGTGGACCAATGAGCACGACAGCCAGGGGTGGTTATGAGTACTTCATTACCTTCACTGATGATTTGAGTAGGTATGGATATATCTACTTGATGAAACATAAGTCGGAAGCCTTTGAAAAGTTCAAAGAATTCCAGAATGAAGCACAGAATCAACTCAGCAAGAAAATAAAGTTTCTTCGGTCGGACCGAGGAGGCGAGTACATGAGCCATGAGTTTGATGACCATCTGAAAAGTTGTGGAATAGTTCCTCAACTTACTCCGCCAGGAACGCCACAAAGGAATGGTGTTTCGGAAAGGCGGAATCGGACCTTATTGGACATGGTACGATCAATGATGAGTCGGACAGATCTGCCTTTATCATTTTGGGGTTATTGTCTAGAAACAGCGGCGTTCACACTAAACAAAGTACCATCAAAATCGGTAGAGAAGACACCGCATGAGATGTGGACAGGCAAAAAGCCGAGTTTGTCTTTTCTTAAGATTTGGGGTTGTGAAGCTTTTGTCAAGCGACTTCAGTCGGACAAGCTTACGGCCAAGTCGGATAAATGTATTTTCGTGGGGTATCCAAGGAAAACTTTGGGTTACTACTTCTACAACCGAGAAGAGGGCAAAGTGTTTGTCGCTCGGAACGGTGTCTTCCTTGAGAAAGAGTTTCTCAGTCGGGGAGTAAGTGGGAGCACGGTGCAACTCGAAGAAATTCAAGAGGAATCGGCTAATAGCGAATCGGCAAAAACCTTGGAGGTTGAGCCGATCGTGGAAGCTGAGCCGACAGCAGCACCTGTACTACGAAGATCGGCAAGATTACAAAGTGTTCGTGATGTGTTACTGTTAGACAGTGATGAGCCGGCAAATTATTCGGAAGCGATGGTGGGATCTGATTCCGAGTCATGGATTGGAGCCATGAGATCCGAGATAAAGTCCATGGATTAGAATCAAGTTTGGAACTTGGTTGATCTGCCAGACGGTGCAAGACCCGTCGAGTGCAAATGGGTCTTTAAGAAGAAAACTGATATGGATGGAAATGTTTCAATCTATAAAGCACGCCTTGTCGCGAAGGGATTCCGACAAGTTCAAGGAGTTGATTACGACGAGACCTTCTCGCCCGTAGCGATGCTTAAATCAGTTCGGATCATGTTAGCTATAGCGGCCTATTTCGACTATGAGATATGGCAGATGGATGTCAAAACGGCTTTCCTTAATGGAAATTTAACCGAGGACGTGTATATGATACAGCCCGAGGGTTTTGTCGATCCGGCTAATGCTGACAAGGTATGCAAACTTCAGAAATCCATTTATGGGTTGAAGCAAGCATCTCGGAGTTGGAATATTCGCTTTGATGAGGTAGTCAAATCGTTTGGCTTCATCAAGAGTGATCATGATTCTTGTTTGGACAAGAAGTTTAGTGGGAACAAAGTAAATTTTCTAATCTTATATGTGGATGACATATTACTGATTGGAAATGATGTCCAGATGTTGCAAGAAACCAAGGAATCATTGGAAAGGAGTTTCTCAATGAAAGACTTGGGTGAGGCAACATACATCCTCGGAATCCGGATCTATAGAGATAGATCAAGGAGGCTCATTGGATTGAGTCAGAGTACTTATTTGGACAAAGTGTTGAAAAAGTTCAACATGGAATCGTCTAAGAAGGGGTTCTTACCGATGTCCCATGGTGTAAAACTTAGCAAGACTCAGTGTCCTTCGACAACTGATGAGCGAAGTAGGATGAGTGAGATTCCATATGCTTCTGCAGTTGGATCCATCATGTACGCCATGATTTGTACTAGGCCGGATGTTTCCTATGCTCTAAGTGTTGTGAGCAGATACCAGGCTGATCCTGGAGAGATCCACTGGACAGTGGCTAAAAATATCCTAAAGTACTTGAGAAGGACTAAGGATATGTTCTTGGTTTATGGTGGTGAAGATGAACTTAGTGTAAAGGGTTACACAGATGCGAGTTATCTCACCGACTCTGATGATTCTCGTTCGCAATCCGGATACGTGTTTATTATAAACGGAGGTGCTGTGAGCTGGAAAAGTTCCAAGCAAGAGACTGTGTCTGCGTCTACAACAGAGGCTGAGTATATTACCGCCTCGGAGGCAGCAAAGGAAGCTGTTTGGATGAGGAATTTCCTCATGGATCTTGGTGTGGTTCAGGGCTCGTCCAATCCGTTGGACGTATATTGTGACAACAATGGTGCTATTGCACAAGCCAAGGAACCTAGACAACACCAGAAGAACAAGCACATACTCATGCGGTACCACCTAATTCGCCAGTTCGTGAATCAGGGTGATATCAAGTTATGCAAGGTACACACGGATGCAAATATTGCAGATCCGTTGACAAAGCCGTTACCCCAGCCGAAGCATGAGGCGCACTTAAGAGCCATGTGCATTAGATGCTTAGACATGTGATGTCGGAAGATTGACTCTAGTGCAAGTGGGAGACTGTTGGGAATATGCCCTAGAGGCAATCATGTATGATGATATTTCCCATTGTATTCATAAAGTTATTAAGTAGTCCTTGTATAAACATCTGATGTGTATCATTGAATATGTGATTCAGTTGTGGAACTATGCATTCATGTTGTTTGTACTAAATATCCTTGGTCATTGAGGTTGTGCTGGACACACAACTTAGACCAATGTGAAAGTTGGCTTGATGACTCGGTTCCACTTGTCATGGGCATGGAGATGCTATTCCAACTTACACAGACTAGGCTAAAGAGTTTAGCGAGTCGGATTGACCCATATTGAGGTACAACGAACTAAGTTGTCATTTGTATATCTCAATCAATGTAATCCTTAGACATGAGGTTGTTGCATAGTCCGAGTTGAGGATCACCGACTTAGGTTCTGTCAAACGCTGATCCGTAACTGGGCAGTTATAAAGGCAGGGTTCGGGTCGACTGAGAATCAAGCTGCGTGATGTGAATAACCAAGATGGGATTTTGCCCCTCCACTTGGAGAGATATTCTCTGGGCCCTCTCGTGAGATATGATTCGGAAAGCATGGCCATGCACGACTCGGTTAAGTGTTAACCGAGGCGATCGGCTAAGAGTTAGTCGGGTGAATCACTTATCTCGGATCGAGAAGAGAGTCGGACTATTTAAGGGATGACATATATTCGCCTATAGTCTGACAAGGTATATCGTGAGGCAAAAGGGACTCAGACGTAAGTCGCATTGGAAAGGCAAGTCGTCATGACTCTTTGGTACTTGGGAATCGGCAAGTTCTGCTAGGAGCCGATGCCGATTGATCGATTGTGAGTCGGACTCTAATCGTGTCCAAGTAACCATGAGCCTGCGGGGTCACACACTTAAGAGCGGGAGCAAGTTCGGATTGGATCCGAATCTATAATCTGGTTGGGTTGGACCTAAACCGGATTAGGACTGAGTTAGTGAGTTGGACTCACAGGTGACTAATGTTATATGGGCTTTAGTGAATGGGTCGCGCGAGCAGAGCCCACGTTCACTCCCTATATATAGTGGAGCACTGTAACCCAGAAAGGTTAATCGTTGTTCGGTTAGGTCATTCCATGTGTTGGAAACTCTAGCTCCACAGCAGTCCAGCCGCCGTAACGAACCTAGCAGTTCGCCGCCGGCGCTCCTCCTTGTACATGTGGACACCAGCAGAGGTGCTGTACGATCAGCACCAGGACGATCGGATCGTGAGGAATGCACTGCATCAACTGACGTGCTTCATCAGTAATCCGCAACCGCGCGTCTAGTGGTAAACCTCGTGGCCTTCTACCTCAGCTAGATCTTGGGATCACCACGTTAGAGGAAAAAGTTTTGTTTTATCTCTGCGTGGCCCAACACTTGAATCTAATCTGTTTCTTATCCAGGGTTGTTAGTGTGACAGTACAATTGGCACAATCTTGTACTCCTTCATACTTGGTCATCCAATCCATTCCCAAAATAACATCCAACCCTTGGGAATCTAGGATTATCAATCTGACTGGAAACTTATGCTTTCCAAATTCTATTACTAGATCACGACATCCAAGACTTACTATCGTATCTCCATCGGGAGAACTTACTTTTATAGGACACCCAATATTTTCAGTTGGAAATCCATTTTTATCAACAAATGCTCTTGATATGAATGAATGTGATGCCCTAGTATCAAAAAGAACAAGTGCTGGAATAGAATTGAGTTTGAACTTACCAGCCACAGCATCAGATTCCTCATATATTTCTTCCACATTGATGTGGTTCACTTGTCCCTTTTGGGAAGTGTTGGGCTTAGTGGTTCCTTCAACCTTCTTTTCTGGGCACTCATTTGCACAGTGTCCCATCTTCTTACACTTGAAACACTCAACCTGACTGATATCTCTCTTTGCAGGCTGACTTCCACCTCCACTATGGTGGCTCTTGTGTCCACTCTTGTGGTTCTTATACTTGTCATTATCATGACTGCAGTGATGCGTGTTGTCATGATGACGGTTGTGGTTGTGGTGGTTGTTGTACTTCCCGTGTTTGTGGGATCCAGAACTCCCACTATCATCATGATGGGAACGCTTGTGAGACGATCCCGAGCTATGCTTATCAAAGCTATGCTTCCTCTTTCTGCTCTCAACCTGTTTCATCTTGTTTTCCAAGATGGTAGCCTTGTCACATAGTGATTGGTAGGTTGGAACATAGGCAATAGACATCTGCAGGTTCAACTCATCATTCAGTCCTTCGAGGAATTTCTCCTTCCTCTTGGCATCTGTGTTAACTTCATCTGGTGCATAACGCTCCAGATTGTTGAACTCCTCAATGTACTCAGCCACACCGTGGTGACGTTGCTTTAGATTATGGAACTCCTTCTTCTTCAAATTCATCACTCCGGTTGAGATGTGAGTTGTACGGAATCCATCCTCAAAGATAGCCCAAGTCACATCCTCAATGGGAGTGGTGATCTAAAAGTTGTCCCACCAGGTTGCTGATGGCCCTTCAAGCAGATGTGTTGCGAACCTGACCTTTTCTTCGTCGGTGCAGCCAACAGTCACTAAGTCCTTGTTCACTGAACGTAACCAGTCATTGGCTACCATTGGATCAGTGGTTCCCGAGAACTTTGCAGGCCTTAGTCCTAGAAATCTTGTGAGCATGTCAAATCCTGGCGGATTATTCTGGTTGTTGTTGTTATTGTTGTTGTTGTTATTCTGGTTCTGGTTCTGGTTCTACATGAATGTTGTCATCATCTACATCAGTTGATCTTGCGCTGTCATCAATTGTTGCATCTCGGGAGTGACGTTGTTGTTGTTGTTTTGGTTGGGGTTGGCACGTCGAGGAGGCATCTGTGGTTTTAATAAGGATAAGAATGAGATACCCATAGATGCTTAACATGCACAATACATCACATAGAACAATCACCATAACCAAGCATCAAAATAACATAGAGTTTGAACGATATAAACAACAAGTTTTGAAAATGCAAACACACCATAGCAAGCCATCCACATGTTGGATGGTCATTGCGACTCAATAATCAAAGTACGATAGATGAAAGATAATCGAGTAGTCTACACTACTCCTCCACATCAATCTCCACATCAACAAGGGTAAGACCTGCATTCTCCATGGCGGTCTTATACTCATCAACACTGGTAGTCAAGGCCTCAATCTTGGCCCTAAGAGCCCTCTTCTGTGAGCGAAGCCTCTCAATCACTCCCTGCTGGTTCTCAAGCTCGAAGTCCTTGGCCTCTAACTCTTCCTTCATCTCCCTGATCTTCTTGTTCCTGTCTTGGACTCTTTTCTCCTGGCTCTTGAATTTCTTGTCCTGGCTCTCAAATTTGGCCTCCATTTCCTTGGCGATCTCGTCTTGCTCCGCGAAGAGCTTGTCCTTGTCTCGTAGCTGAACCTGGAGCTCGTCATTGCTAAGCATGACGTTGGTCCTATCAGTATCAAGGTGTCTAATAAGACCCTCTAGGTCCTGAAGGTACAGACGTATCGGCTCCATCGTCTCTCTAGTAGCATCATTGTACTCTATAGCATCACCCTCCTCGTTGCGTCTCCCGAAGGGGTGAAAGTAAAGACCTCTAAGCTCGGTGGAGTGCCTCCCTACCAGGCGTCCAAGTAACTCCTGTATGACTACATCTAAGCCTCTCTCCTTGTCATCATGCATCATCTTGAAAGTGATAGCCTCTGTGGATGGCTCTACCTGGCGTCCCGGCTGTGTGACTCTGAAGCCCCATAGGTCCTTCCTCTCAAACTTGATGAGCTGAAGTGTCGTGATGCTAGGAAGTGGAAGGTTGAGCACACTAGTGAGCTCAATGAGACGATTACCAAAATGAGTTCCATTGAACTCCTCAGCTGTCGGGGTTGTACCCCCAGGTACCCCAGAGTTGGTGCATCAAGCTATTCGATAGAGTGCTAAATTAGTCAATTAAGAGACATGAAATATAAATGGAATAGAGAAAAAGAGAAGAAAAGTGCACTTGGGCCGACTCAGCATTTATTCGGCCCAAGTGAGAAACTCCCAGGATCAGCTCTACACACAACGGGCCGAATTAAAGCCACAGGAGCCGAGTCAGCCAAAATCAGGCCATCCATACCGGGTGGGCCGAACTAATCACCTCGGCCCACAACGCCACCTCCCCCACTAGCCGAACCCCTCCTCACAGAATCGCCCGGGTGGGCCAGAACCAGCCGTCACGGCCCACCACGAGCCGGCAAACCCCGGTCGTCCCCTTCCTCCTCCCCCGGGTGGGCCGGCACGGACAGTTTGGCCCACCGCGGGTCCTCGTTCGACGAGCAGTCACAAACCAGGCTCCCCCTACCAGACCGCCGAATCCTCCCGGGTGGGCCGACATCGGCTAAGTCGGCCCACCGCGGAGCTCCAGCATCCAGCCGGGCCGGCGGCTCCACCTGGGCTGCAACTTGCTTCAAGAGACAAATCATGTCTGACCCGGCTGGGCTGCCATATTCGGGCCGAATCATCCCCAGGCCGAATTACCTCCAGGCTGAGATGGGCTTTCTGCCCCAGGCCGAATTATCTCTAGGCAGGGCCGAATCTCCACCTCTTCTAGGGCATCTGGGCCGAGTTTCAGTGATCAAGACGTCCCATTATTCATCTCCAGGCGTCTCCACGGTCTCTACAACAATACGCCATCAGATCAAGACAAGATCAACAAGCATTGTCCCAGTCTTGGGAGCCCACCAGCTCAGACTGACACATGACGTATGGAATATGCCCATGGCATCTAACAAGATGCTAGGGATATGCTCTTGGCATCAAATAAGATGCTAGGGAATATGCCTGGCATCTCCAAAGATGCCAAGGCATATGCTCAGCATCTCTGGAAGATGCCCAGAATATGCCATCTAGATGCTAAGCGTGTAACACAAGACTTGTCCCCTGGGCTCCCCTTTATAAGGATCACCAGGGGGATGGTTCTAGAGGAGGCCCCGAAGGGCTCTTCCCCTCTCTGCTTGATAGGAGCTCTTCTTCTTCTCCTTCCTCCAATCTCATAGAGAGATCTAGATAGAGGCATAGGAGATACAGCTCAAGGAGCATGATTGTAGCCACAAGCATGACAAGATTATAAGAGATTATATGTAGAGAAAGAGGTCTTATCTCCACATGAGAGCCTCAATCCTATATGCATTGTATTTCTCTTTGTTCATACGAGTGCGATCTTCACTACATCATCCCTCCCCGGATTCCTCCACGTCCATCGGCCCCAACTTTAGCCTACCCATGGCATATGCCGTGATACCACCACGACATCGGCCGTGCTGATAACAACATTAGGCATCTATTTTTATAAGATAGAAAAAAGTTAGAACCAACACAAGTAGAAAAAATTCATAAGACAAAATTTCACAAGCACATCTTTTAGCAACAAACACACAAGTCATGGCATACACAAATCCATTACAAACACCAAAGGTTCAACATAACTTAGACAATTTTTTGGAAATAAAAAACGATAAGTGTGGTGTTCCAACTAACGAAGTACGTTAAAATTCTCACTCACTAAACAAAATAGCTATCAGGGCATCCTTAGTGGCCATCTGCCTATCTTGTTCACAAGACTCCCATATTAAGTCTATGATGTCTCCCCTTAGTTATTGGTTGGTAGTCTCTAATTCTTGGGTATGCTTATTTTCTTCTCTAAGTTTAATTTGGGTGTTGAGCATTCTTCACTTGAGTCTATCACCAAGCTCCTTGATGGCATTCCAAGCTGCATTTCTTGTAGAGTCAAAGAATGTTGTGTGCATTTCAGAGTTGGTGACCATGCAGAATCCTTACTCCTTGTTGTTGTCTTCCTTGTTTTTGTATAAGTGAAGTTGCACCCACCAATACTCTTCTCCTTCATCCATCATAGGGAATCCCTTGTACACGGCTGCACCATGTATCCCAATGGTAACCATAAGGTTCTTGAGTGCCTTGGGAAATTCAGTCTCACGCTACAAAGTCATGGTCATGAGTGGTAACTTCCTCACGGCTTCGTTGATAGAGTTTATCTACAAATAGAGATGATAAAGAAGATTAGAAAAGTTTACGAGAAGAAAAAAGACAAGTGTGGAAATTTTTCAAAGTGTTGAAAATTTTTACTTAGTGGTTTCTTAGTCTAATCCAATCCTAGGGTCATAATCCTACAGGCAACATAGTGCTCTGATACCATCTATAATACCCCACCTTTATAAAGGAAAAGATCCCTGTGATTGCAATTCTAGTCCCTGGATCAAATGCTAGCATCCAGAGATATCATAGTCTTTCAAGATGAAGTACATAGAAACAAAGGTCATTATTACATCGTCATTCCAGAGATATCATAGTCTTTTACAACTCCATATCCATAGGCTAGTACAAGAGTTTAACTTAAAAATATAAATAAAAGTCTTCATCTTCATGTGCCACAGGCAAGCATGTTGAGTGTAGACTCATAACCCTAATCCTCATCAGAGTAGCCTGCAACATCACAAGTTACAGCCATAGTGGGTCAATACATTGGAATAGTATTGGCAAGTGATACCTTAGTAAAATAATAGTATCTATCTTCTACATGAATTTGGCTAAATGTAGCTTAGGCTTGCTTTGCTCAAAATAGGTTTTACCTTTCAGTTGAAAACAATAAGTTTTTGTTTGGCAAAAACTCCTGAGGAACCACCAATTGACATTGGTGAATCTTTACCCTTGTTCAACCACAATTTTTTAACTTAGAAATTGGGATGAGGAGATTATTGATAGCTTCCATGTCTTGATGCTCAAATTGTCCATTTTCGGGAAAACGGCTAAGTACTTAGATTCTTCCTTCTGCAGAGGTGGTGCACTTTCCCCACAAGACTCGACATGCATCGAGACATGACCTTTCAGAAGCCTTCCCTTAGACCAGAATGGACGCGCTCCAAACCGATCACCCCCTACCACCAACTGTCCATTTGGCTAAGTTATTGTAACCTTAATGATCTAGGCAGAGCCCATAGGTCCAAGTGGCTGCACTAGAAGCTTCTTAACATATGGCATCTCAAATCCCTTTGTTCCTGGGTGGCATTCCATAAGTGAGATACACAGGGTAGGCCATTGAAAAATGGGCCCTGGTAACCACTCAACAAAAATCCAACCATGCAATTACCATTCCACCCAGGTGTTTCATTCACTTAGTTGTTTTATTAGGCAAAACAATAAGTAAAAGACTTAGCAACATTTTTCCATAGCATGTGTATAATCCACCCTTGTTTGCTACTAGCTAGTCTAAGCATGGTAATATAGCAAGTATCTTAACTTAGAGAAAATTCTATCAAGTCTACAACTACTAGGATTTCCCAAGCATAGCATATAGATACTTAGCAAAAACATCATGCGATCCCTATACAAAATATCACTAATGCATAGTCAAAATATTAGGACAAAAATATGAAGAACCACTTGCCTTGGTAGTTGGGGGAGTAACAACAATCCTCACAGTCACACTCACCACTAGCACCAAAATCTACACATAAAATGATAGCACCAAATTCATATTTCAAATAATCATGCAAAAATATATGAATGCATGAAAATGCCATGTGATGATTTTTCTAAACTAAACAAGACAAGTAAAACAGTACTAATCACTAAAATAAACATTTATATACCAATTAAACTTAATTTGGCCTTTAAAACATTTTCCAAATAATTTTTATACACAAAATAGGCCTACAAATTTCTCTGCATAAAATTCTATTTTAATAGAAGAAAAATACAAAACCAATCCAACAGATGTGTAGGATTTATTTTTGTGATTCCATTGATATCTTATTTGCATTTTTTGGATAAACAGAACAAAAGTTATTGAATTTACAAGTTTAAATAACAAATAGATGATATTCCAGATTTTAAATTTAAAACCCAGCCACGCGGCTGCCTCTAATTGGTGCGTACCGGTTCGGGGGGATCACGCTTGCGAGCCATAGGATCTAAGTGACGATGCACGGCTCAGATCTAATCGTACCGCTTAACTTAATGATCTTATCGTGGCCTTTGGATCTTGATCCAATGGATCAGATCTGGTTGACCAAACTCTGGCGGCGCGAATGGTGCTGGCGGCGGCGACTCTACTGGCAACGGTGCTCCAGCGATTTCAGAGGGGGCTAGGTGCGGTGGCGATGCTTACCAGCGTCTCAAGGATGCTCAAGGTGGCTTCGGCTTGGACGGGGGCGCACGGACACGGGGTCAGATGCTCGCCGGAGTTCGTCTTGGCGTCGGGTGCTTACTGCCGGAGACGAAGGCGACAACCTAGTGCACAAGGGAACAAGCGGCATGCATTAGAAAATGTGCAAGACAAGGGCAAACTCACTCGCGTGAACTAGAGATCAAGGGAAACATGGGGCTCATCGGAATGGTTCGTCGGAGTTGAGCTGAGCTTCGGACACCTGCAGGCGTTGACGGGGGCGACGACCTATGGTGATTTAAACGAATGCATGAGAAGATGTGCAAGGCAATGGCGAAGCAGGTCGCGTGAACTAGAAGGCAAGGCTTGCTCGAGACTCACCGTGATGGCTCGCCGGAGCTCCTCGGTGTTGCGGCGGTGCAACGCTAAATTCGTGGAGCCTGGCGGCGCTTGGGGGTTGCAGTGTTGGGGGAAATGGTCGCAGAGGGGTGGGGAATAAGTAGCCGGAGTAGGGGCGAGAATATCGCGAGCAATCAACGCCAATTAAGCGCATTTGCGTCGGGGAGGAAACGGCCACGACGAGCTGGCCTTCTGCACGAGATTGACGACGCTGAGTTGTCGCTATGGTGGGGTCCACGAGTCAGCGAGTGGGTGGGGGCACGCGCGGTGAGAAACAGAGGGGGAGAGGGGAAACCGGGTGGGATCGCTGTTGGGCCGCTTCTACTGTTGGGCTGGAATGGTGGCGCCGGCCTTTTCTGATTTTCTTATTCCTTTTCTATTTCTGATTGGATTTTCTGAAATCATTTTCAAATGCTATTCAAATGAGTTTGAATTCAAACTTCTTCTAGATTTTTGTAAAGTGACTTAAGCACATATTTGTGTATTAAAAATTGCTGTTTGATCACAAATACATTAGCCCATTGAAAATAAAATAAAACCATGCCTTAATTATTTATTTATAATAGGCATTGAAATTGGTTTTAATTTAGATTCTTGTTTTGAAAATTTGAGCAAGCTTTGAAATCATCATTCAATTCTTTCTGGTTGAAACAAAGTATTGAAAGCCATTGCCTTTCCTACAAAATAATAGTCAACAATTGGCTTCTATTTTGAAATCTTATTTGAAAATAATCCAAATTCTTATGAATGCATGAATGATATGCAAACTTTATAATTCATGATTTTTGGGATGTGACAAAGAAGGAAGTACCCAATCGATCCTAAACCTACCTAGACTTATCCTAAGGGGAAAAGACTATGTCTTTTCCACTTGTTTCAACTAAACCACCCAACCCGAAGCCCCTCATCTCCAACCCTTGACTAACCACGTTGGGTCTTTGCAAAACTTATTAACACATAATAATTTCCACCGCTACAATTGTTAAGCGGATGTTATCACCCCAACCCTACTCCTCCCTAATCTCGGGACGAGATTATTTTAAGGGAGAAAGGTCTATAACATCCCAATTTTAGCAACCCTGGTTAAATGTCCAAACAGCAAAAATTAGGGGGAACAAAAACTTTTTCTTGCATTGAGTGCTTACTTGTATGCTTGTGCTCAAGCAACTATTTATGTATTAGTTGTGTACCCCTCATCTCAACACTAGTTTACAAAACCTATTTTACAAAAGAGATGTCTTGGCTCATATTTCATATTCTCAAATGTTCTGGCATTTCAAAAACCTGAGCCCCGATGACCTTGACCCAACAAAATACTTTACTAGATTCTTTTTATTGGGAATATGCCCTAGAGGCAATCATGTATGATGATATTTCCCATTGTATTCATAAAGTTATTAAGTTGTCCTTGTATAAACATCTGATGTGTATCGTTGAATATGTGATTTGGTTGTGGAACTATGCATTCATGTTGTTTGTACTAAATGTCCTTGGTCATTGAGGTTGTGCTGGACACACAACTTAGACCAATGTAAAAGTTGGCTTGATGACTCGGTTTCACTTGTCATGGGCATGGAGATGCTATTCCAACTTACACAGATTCGGCTAAAGAGTTTAGCGAGTCGGATTGACCCATATTGAGGTACAACGAACAAGTTGTCATTTGTATATCTCAATCAATGTAATCCTTAGAGCTGAGGTTATTGCATAGTCCGAGTTGAGGATCACCGACTTAGGTTCTGTCAAACGCTGATCCGTAACTGGGTAATTATAAAGGCAGAGTTCGGGTCGACTGAGAGTCAAGCTGTGTGATGTGAATAACCAAGATGGGATTTTCCCCCTCCACTCGGAGAGATATTCTCTGGGCCCTCTCGTGAGACATGATTCGGAAAGCATGGCCATGCACGACTCGGTTAAGTGTTAGCCGAGGAGATCGACTAAGAGTAGTCAGGTGAATCACAATCACTTATCTCGGATCGAGAAGAGAGTCGGACTATTTAAGGGATGACATATATTTGCCTATAGTCTTACAAGGTATATCGTGAGGCAAAAGGGACTCGGACTTTAATCGCATTGGAAAGGCAAGTCGTCATGACTCTTTGGTATTTGGGAGTCGGCACGTTCTGCTAGGAGCCGCTACCGACTGATCGATTTGGAGTCGGACTCTAATCGTGTCCAAGTAGCCATGAGCCTGCGGGGTCACACACTTAAGAGAGGGAGCAAGTTTGGATTGGATCTGAACTGGAAATATGGTTGGGTTGGACCCGAGCCTGATTTGAACTGAGTCAGTGAGTTGGACTCATAGGGACGAACATTATATGGGCTTTAGTGAACGGGCCGCGCGAGCAGAGCCCACGTTCACTCCCTATATATAGTGGAGCACCGTAACCCATAAAGGTTAATCGTTGTTCGGTTAGGTCATTCCATGTGTTGGAAACCCTAGCTCCACAGCAGTCCTGCC
Source organism: Avena atlantica (assembly GCA_910589765.1). NCBI lineage: Eukaryota > Viridiplantae > Streptophyta > Magnoliopsida > Poales > Poaceae > Avena > Avena atlantica. The sequence goes on along the minus strand of OU342738.1, from coordinate 245,964,398 downwards.
GCCGTATCGAACCTAGCAGTTCGCCGTCGGCGCTCCTCCTTGCACGTGTGGATACCAGCAGAGGTGATGTATGATCAGCACCAGGATGATTGGATCGCAAAGGACTGCACTACATCAACTGATGCGCTTCATCAGTAATCCGCAACTGCGCGTCTAGTGGTAAACCTCGTGGCCTTCTACCTCATCTGGATCTTGGGATCTCCACGTTAGAGGAAATTTTTTGTTTTATCTCCGCGTGGCCCAACACTTTTGACAAACTATGGAGACCTATATATTATCTCCTTATGTTTTCAAGACATAACCTTCAACTACTCTTATCCCTAGGTTTTCCAAAACCTTTCTCATCTCAATCTTGGTAGAGATACCAAGATGGTACTTATCTTACTTCAAAGCAAAACCCCTTTCAACATACACATTCTTACCTCAAGCTAGGCTTGATGGTAACCCTAATAGTAGTTAGATAAGTGAGAAGATGAATTGCCTTGATCTGTTGGTTGATGAATTGCCTTGATCTGTTGATTGCATTGTTTGTTTAGGAACTAGAGTGAGCTAATCTAGTAGCTCATACCTTAGGACCCAATCCTTGCTTGTGATCATCAATTTCAAAGCAAGCATCCAAGTCTGGATCTATCTTAAGCCACTCAAGTGATCATCTCATCTCATCTCATGCCTATCTCAATCCAAGGCTAATCCCTCTAGATGGATTCCAACCCAGTGGAGACCCAATCCAAGCATGAATCCTATACTTAGTTAGTACCTCAACATCTTCTCCTTGAAATTGAGTTTGGAACCCAGCATCCCCTCAAAAGCCTCTACACTTGCACTCTAATCTAAAACCCTAAATCTGCCAAAATGGCTAAGTCTGGATTTCTTATCTGGATACCATCTTTGGAGCTCTACCTTTTCCAAACAGTGTGCATTCTTGAGGATGTACTTGAACCATCTTGTAGTACATATTAGTAATACCAAATCCCACTCTTTCCCTGGGATAAGCCATTCTATTTCCCACTCATCCATGATGTTTTTGTAGTCAAGATAATAATCTTTTCTGCAAATCTTATCATCTTGCCTACTTTGGCAGAAGCTCACATCTATATGCCACCTCCCCTTGACCAACTTCTTTCTTGGTTATGATCTACTAACACCCCCACTCCCCTTGTTTCCATTGGAGCCTAGTTCTTCCTAAACCCACATGGTTTATGAGGCTACCTGATGTATCTGCTATGGCAGCCTTATTTTCAACAAAGTTTGCCATCACTCCAAAACCACCTCAAATCCAACCAAGAACAACTCTTGATTCCATGATAATCTATATGACTTGGTCTATCCATCCATATACCTCTTGTACCAAATTGAGCTCTTAGCTCCCTAATCCAACCCTGTTTAGGTGGCATCAGAATAACCAAACTGTCAACACCCGGATTTTTAATCCAAGATGCCTGTTATGACATACATAGCAATCCCAGGATTACCATTTTTGCGAGACATAACATATTTGGATATCACAGTACATCATCCATTACAAACCATACATAAGGTCTTACACAAATAAGGATCTCATGATCCAGTTCTTAATACAATACAAGCAGCGAAATAACGTAATAGTAACGATAGCGTAGGCAATGCTCCATCTTCAGGGTCACAGGCAATATTGACGATGGGAGATGATCCTAGTTGTCGTAACCTTCCTGCGGTCCGTCATCCTGATACTCCTCTTCATAGTCTGGCCACGAGAACAGCCCGTGATAAAGCCATGAGTACTCTTTAAGTACTCGCAAACTAATACTAACAAGTTAAGGGGGTTTTTGTAGTAGGACACTAGGCTCTAAGGTTGTTTTGCAAAAAGCCAGATTTACCTCTACTAAGTTCAGAAGCAAGGAAACTAGTTGAAAGTTTTATAACACCTAAGTGGGAATTTGAATTTCATATCATAACTCTGTTGTGGTCAAGTCAAAGTCAAAAATCATTTCACAAGTCATTTTGAAAACATCTGACGGGGGAACAGTGTGGCCACTCCAACAGTCCATAACCGCTGACGTGGCTATTCGAATAGTTTGACACTCTACAAAGATTGTACACTTTCACCACAACATTCGATACATCCGTCAAGAACAAATCCAGAATTCACCATACTCAGTATGCGGATAATCAATCCTAACCTTTCAATTACATGCCCTAGTATAGGCACCTCTCCTGTGAGTTTGGCCTCCCAACCATGACCAACTGTCATCTTGGGTACTACACAGGCGGACAATCTTCACAAGGTAGCCTCAGCTCAGACCTTGGCCGCGAGCGAACCCATACTAAGGTGTATAAATTTCTAGTCAAGCCCTACCCAATATTCGGGTATTGTGGTTGGACGGTAAAATTGGAATGGTATCGCATCCAGACAACCATCAGTTTTATAAAGGGCTAAGGCTCATGCCTCAACATTTTCATCATCAAAATCATCTGGTGTTCGGAAACACATGTCAAAACATTTCAGTAGAATGACTCATCATTATAAGGTTTTCATAACCATTTTCACCAAGTATTCCCCTCTAAAGTTGATCAAGTTTTATACTTAGCACTAGCATCTACAAGTGGTGTTACATACTAATGAGGGGTGGTAAACAAGTGGAGATTTGCTAGGTTCAATCTCATGCCTTAGGATGACATCAAGATTAGCTAACTTAGGCCAAATTTTATGCTCTTTATGCTACCTTCCAATATCCTTCTAGTATCTACAATTCACTATGTAAACTCTAAGATAAAGCTTTGATAAAGAAATAAAGTATAAAGCTTGCAAGTAAAAATAGGATTGGGTTATCAAGTGGGTATGATCACATATGCTCAAGGCATATAGTTGTCATGGTAACAAGCAAGTATTAGCTTGCATAATTTGCAAGGGTTAGCTTGCAAGGTTTCAAGTATTGGCTTGCATAGGTCAACTTGTGTAGTAAGGCTTGCCTTGTGCAGAACAGTGGTTGAAGTTCTCCTCGGCTTCTTCCTCGTAGTATCCTCATTCCTCCTCGTATCCTTGGTCGGTACTAGCATCTATAAATAAATACGAGGTACACAGTCACCAAACAATACTTAACTATTTCCAATCATCACACAATGGTTCACACTATATGATCTAGCATCATCACTAATATTACAAGATTAAAGAACTGGTATTATTTATTTTATTTGAGAAAAGTAATTTCTACTCATTGAAAAACTACTTAAGATTTAATATTCTCCAACTCAAACATAGGATCATGTTGACACATGTCATCACCACATATTTCAGTACATGGGAATGTCATTTAAAGTGGTGTCACAATTTAATAAGGTTTAACCTTTTTATTTTAATTAAATAAAGTGACTAGAATTGCCTAGGTAGCATTCTTTTATTAATTGAACATTATTTCTGCAAGGTATGACCAAATGTGATTTTTGAGAGTTGGAATCAACTCAAAAGCTTTTATGGTTGAATTTTGAAAAATGTTTGAATGCAGAAAAGCTTCTGCCTTGTTATTTTTACCATGGTTGATCCAGAAATCCAAATGATTTGAATCCAACGGGCTTGGATTAAGTATTTCAGTACCTTTCTAGCAAAATTGGTTTTATGCATTTTCGTTCAGTGCATCGAGCTGGGTTGATTTTTGAATCTAGGTATAGAACTATGTTTGAAATTAAATGAATAAAGATGAATTTGAATTGTTGGGTCGCGCGGGATGTTTTACTGGGCCGACCCACTACGCACAGCTCGTACGCGGGCTGGCTAAGTGGCTGTCCCCACGCGTTAGTGAGACGGGGAGGGGCGAAGCTATACGGGGCAATGTGGACCGTGGGATCTAGTTCTAATCGAACGGCTCTGGTTCATTGTCCACGTCGGGCAGCGCTGGCGAGACAGAACCCTAGCGCGGCAGGTGGGGGTCGTGGGAGGCTCACCGGGGCTCAGGCGAGGGTCAGCAACGGGGGCGAACGACGAAGTCGACGACGGTGGTTCTCCTGGTACTGGCAGCTCCTCCTCGGGCAGCTCCAATTAACGGCTCCCTTCTTCTCCAGCAGCAGCGGGCTCCGGCCAAATTCCGGCGATGCGCTGCTCGTCTTGCTCCGGGAATGAGGTGGGGTGGTTCTGGGCGAGAGGGGAGTGAACTGGTGTGGCGAAAATGAGCGGTGGAGGCCTCTATTTATAGTGGCGAAAGGGGACCGATGGGCACGGGCTGACCTCTTCGTGGTTGACGGCACAGGAAGCTACTGGCATGGGCGACGGTAGGGGGCGGTGACGTGCTCCCTGGTGAAGCTCAACGGTGTGGTCTTGCGGCGTGGGTCGGTGCTGATCGGTCGGAACGTCGCGATGCTCTGAGCAGGTCCGATGGTAGTTTTAATGTCGCACAGCGCGCGTGGTCCGCGCGGCGGCGAACGGGCATGTCTGGAGGGGTGTTGGGGTGCTGGTGATCAACCCTGCAAGCGGTGAGGGCGGCGCGCGGTCTGTGGGTGCTGGTCGAGGGTGGCGCACTAGTGCGCTCTCGGCTCGCGCGCAGAGAGGTTTGGCATGGGCGTGTCGTGTGGTCAAGGGGCTGGCATTGCTCGGGGCTGGGACAGTGGGTGGCGGTGGACGGTGCTACATGTCCCAGATAAGGTTGGCAAGGCTAGTGCGGCCTCTAGCTCGCTGGCGACAATGGGGTGGCAATCGTGCTCTCGGCATGCTTGACATTAATGGCTAGGCTTGCTCACAGTGGTGCTAAAGATTGTTTAAGAGGCTAGATGATCTACTAAGGGCTAGTTGCAACCAGAGAGGGAACAAGTTAGGCCAATTTTACTGCACACTATAGTGTTTGATGTTTGTTTGATTTGAATCTGCAAGGTGTTTGATGAAATGGCCACAAGAACTTTAAATTTGAAATTTGTATTCAAACTTTGTGGGTTTGCTAGGCACATGCTAGGGAGTATCTGGTTAGTTGGATTAGTTAAGGGGCATGGGTTTGGTTGGGTTTTGAAAATGGATGATCTTCACATATGAATAACATTCAATATTGAGTTGTGATTTGAATGGGGTTGCCATATGTTTCTGCAAGTTTGAAAGGTGTTCCTTGATTCTCTTTTACTAGTTCTATCAAGGGGTGAAAAGAATTGGGAAAGTTTCTGATTAAAATCTTGAGCTCTAAACACTCAAAGTGACCTAGTGAGCAAGATTGGCAAAAATGACCATTTGCTTTATTTGCTTTGTTTTTTATTTTCTTTTTATTTGTTTCTGCATGGAAATTTTTTATATGATGTTATTTTCATCTTTAAACCATTTCTTGCTATTTAGATTAATCACACAAGTCTATTCATGCATTTGTCAAATCATTTCATTCACACATGCATTCATATGATTTTAATTAATCAAAGTTTCTGTTATATTTTAGTGATTATAGTTTGATGATCCTAGTGTTATATTTTTGGGATGTTACAAACCTTCCCCCCTTAAACAAAATCTCATCCTGAGATTTGAAAAAAGACGAAAAATATTACCTAGGATTTAAAGAGATCGGGAAACTCCGTCCTGCTGTGATCTTCGCGCTCCCAGGTAGCTTCTTCTTCAGTGTGGTTGCTCCACTTAATCTTGAGAAACTTGATGCTTCGGGTCCTGGTGGTCCTGAAAGCTTCTTCCAAAATATGGATGGGTACTTCGGGATAGGTCAGGTCATCGTTGATCTCTATGGTCTGGTGATCAATGTTCTTGAACACTTCAGTCTTCTATGGAACATCGAGGAATTTGCGAAGTAACGATATATGGAACACATTGTGCACTGCTGCCATCTCCTCTGGCAGTTCCAGTTGATATGATACCTCCCCTCGATGATTCAGAATCTTGAAGGGTCCGATATATCTGGGGGCTAACTTTCCTTTCAGCTGGAAATGTTGCATTCCTTTCAACGGCGACACTTTAAGGTACACAAAATCTCTGATATTGAAAGCGAGGTCTCGACGTCTCTTGTCGGTGTAGCTCTTCTGTCTTGATTGGGCGGTCTCGAGGTGCTCACGAATCTTGTGAACTTTCTCTTCTGCTTCTCGTAGGATGTCGGGTCCAAAAATCTGACTCTCTCCTACTACTGACCAGTTCAAAGGGGTGCGACACTTCCTTCCATACATGAATTCAAATGGGGCCATTTGCAAACTTGCTTGGTAACTGTTGTTGTAAGAAAATTCTGCGAAAGGCAGACAGTCTTCCCACTTAGATCCATACTCTAACACACCCTCTCAACATATCTTTGAGTATTTGATTTACTCGCTCCGTTTGTCCATCGGTCTGAGGGTGATAAGTTGTGCTAAAATCTATTCGAGTTACTAAACCTTCTTGGACTTTCTTCCAGAATCTCGAGATAACTGAGTTCCTCGATCCAATACGATGTTCTTGGGGACTCTGTGCAGACTGACTCCTCTAGCGATGTATAACTCCGCTAGCTTCGAACTCTAGTATGTGGTCTTGACTGGTAGGAAATGGGCGACTTTGGACAATCGTTCAACTATGACCCATATAGAGTAATTTCCCCTACTAGAAGTAGGCAATCCGGTGATAAAGTCCATTCCAACTGAACCCCATTTCCATTCCGGAATCTGTAGAGGTTGCAACAGTCCAGTGGGTCTTTGATGTCTCACCTAGACTCTCTGACATATATCACACTTGGCGATATAGCTTCCGATTTCTCTCTTCATCTTATGCCACCAAAATTGTTCCTTCAAATCCTGGTACATCTTCGTTCCTCCGGGGTGGATAGAATAAAGAGTATCATGGGCCTCTTTCAAAATCACTTCTTTCAATTCTGAATCTGCTGGTACACAAAGGAGTCCTTTGTATCACAAAATTTCTTCTTCATCTTCCATGAATCCGGGTACTTTGCCTATACCGATACGACACTTGATTCCATCGATACTAGCATTTCCTTTCTACGCCTCTTTGATCTGGCTGATTAAAGTGGGTTGAATTTCTATGCTAGCCAAAAATCCTTCACTCACTAATTCCATTCGGAAATCTTCCATATCTTTGTGCAAACTTGGTTGCTCCTTCAAAATCATGGAGTTCAAGCAGCACGGCAATCTGCTAAGGTCATCTGCTACCACATTGGCTTTACCGGGGTGATAGTGAATGTCTATATCATAATCCTTGATTAGCTCAATCCATATTCTCTGCCTCATATTCAGCTCCTTCTGAGTGAATATATACTTCATGCTCTTGTGATCCGAATAAATCTCACAACGGTTTCCCATCAGGTAATGCCTCCATGTCTTCAGGGCTAGAACTACGGCTGCGAGTTCGAGGTCATGGGTTGGGTAGTTCTGTTCATGTTTCTTCAATTGTCGGGATAGATAAGATATAACTTTGCCTTCTTGCATTAGCACACATCCTAGGCCAATCTTGGATGCGTCACAATACACGTCAAAGGGCTTCGTGATATCCGGCATGGTCAAGATGGGGGCTGAAATCAATCTCCTCTTGAGTTCCTGAAAACTCGCCTCACATTTATCCGTCTATTCAAACTTCTTGTCTTTCTTCAGCAATTGGGTCATGGGTCTGGCGATACTCGAGAATCCTTCTACGAACTTGCGGTAGTATCCCGTTAATCCGAGAAATGCATGAACTTGGGTTTGAGTGGTTGGGGCTTGCCAATCTTCGACATCTTTCACCTTTGCAGGGTCAACAACAATTCCTCCGGCTGATACGATATGTCCGAGAAATCCTACCTCCTGTAACCAGAATTCACATTTGCTAAACTTGGCATACAACTGATGCTCTCTAAGGGTTCCAAGAATGGTCCTTAGGTGTAGCTCGTGTTCTTCTTCTGATTTGGAATAAATCAGAATGTCATCGATGAAAAGAACGACAAACTTATCCAGGAAGTCCATAAAAATCTTATTCATGAGATTCATGAAATAAGCTGGGGCATTGGTTAATCCAAAATACATGACAGTATACTCGTATAATCCATATCTGGTGGTAAAGGCAGTCTTTGGAATATCCTCTGCGCGAATCTTGAGTTGATCATAGCCAGTTCTAAGATCAATCTTAGAAAACACTTTGGCACCAGTCAACTGGTCAAACAAATCTTCAATCTTTCGCAATGGGTACTTGTTCTTGTTACTGACATCATTCAACTTCCGATAATCCGTACACAGACGGTTACCTCCATCCTTCTTGTCCACGAACAAAACAGGTGATCTCCATGGTGACGCACTTGGTTGAATCAATCCAATTTCGAGCATGGCATCCAGTTGTTTCTTCAGTTCTGCTAGTTCTGACGGGTTCATACTATATGGTCTCTAGGCTATGGGTCCGGTTCCAGGGATTAGTTCAATGATAAACTCGATATCCCGATCTGGGGGCATATCGGGCAAAACATCTGGAAATACATTGGGGTATTCACAGACTATCCGGACTTGGGCAATGGTAGGCTAGGCTATACTCTTGTTGCACTTGAATTGACGAGGCAAGGTTTCAGATATATGCTCGACTGCTATTCCGGCTGTACTGGTCATGGTTATGGCTTTCTTGGCACAGTTAATTAATCCTTTATGTTTGGACATCCAATCCATTCCTAGTAATACTTCCAAACCTTTAGTTCTGAGTACTATTAGATTAGCATAAAAATCTATGCCATGGATTCAGATAGGGATGGCTTTGCAAAATGCCTAGCTTTGGTGGTTAAACCGGGTATTTGAACAATCATAACATGCTTCAATTTGGTTGGTTTAATCTTACTAGTGCATGCAAATTCTTTAGTGACAAATGAGTGCGATGCTCCAGAATCAAACAACACTCTTCCTAGTACTGAGTTAACAGAAAACATACCCAGCACGACGTCTGGCGCTTCCTGGGCTTCTTCAGCATGCATGAGAAAAAGACGGCTGTTGCAGTTGAGCGAATTCCCTGGGGCAAACCTTCTTTCGGGTTGAACATGACGCTCACTACTAGAAAAACGCCTATTCGTGACGCACCTGAAAAGGCCTTCCGTGGCGCACTAGCAGTGCGCCACGGGCCTCGCGCTACGGCTATCTGGTAGCCGTGGTGCACTGCATGGTGCGCCACGGTTATATCGAGATAGGCGTGGCGCACTACCAGGTGCGCCACGGGTAGGGTTACAGGTGCGCCACTGATGTTTTTTTCAAAAATAAAAAAAATGCAAAAAACACCCTCGTTTTGAATTGCAAAAGCAATCGGGTCCGCATTGCCGTCGTCGTGTCGCCTCGCTGGAGCATGGTGGCTGTGGCCACGACCTACCACCGCAGGGAGGTGCGGGAGGCCGTGGCCGTGCTACTCCTCACAGGCATCGAGGAAGAGAGGGGAAGGAGGTGTGGCTGGAGAAGGGAGGAGGTCGCCGCAAGGAGAAGGAGGTCGTCGGCGGTCGTCGGAGCTCGTCGTCGCTCTTCGTGACTGCAAGGAGGAGGAGGCCGCAAGGAAGGAGGTCGTCGCCGTCGTGACTGCAAGGAGGAGGAGAAGGTCGCCGCCGCCATCGTCAATGCAAGGGAAGGAGGAGAAGGAAAGGAGGAGGAGGAGGAGGAGAAGAGAGAAGGAAAAGGAGGAGGGAGGAGAATGAAAAGGAGAAGAGGGAGGGAATAGGGGTAGGTGGGCGGGGTGTGGATTCGAAATTTGAATCCCGCCCAAGCTTATCCGTGGCGCACTAGGTGGTGGTGCGCTACGGGTAAGTCGCCCTCTATTTTTTCTGCAGGAAAAAACGGTTTTTTGACCTTAACTTTTTACTCTTTTCGAATTTTGAAAATCGCTAAACAACCGTGGCATGACTTTTTTTTGCAGATAAAGTCGAAACTCATGTTTGTTAATTTTACTAGAAGCTATACCACATTACCTACCTAAATATGAAAGGATTTAATTTTTTGAAGTGTTTATCATTTTCTTTTAATTTTTGCAAAGCCTAAAAAGGCGATCCACGGGGGGGGGGGGGGGTGGAGTTGGTGCAGGATAGTTAGGCGTAGGGCACTAGGGCAAGGTGCCCTACTACTAAGTTTATACATCCATGGCGCACATGCCATAGTGCGCCACGGATGTGTCTGGCCGTTTCACAGCAGAGAGGGGCATGCGCTTAGGCGTAGCGCACCCCCTCCATGTGTGCCACGGTTGACACTAACAACCGTAGCGCACCTACCCTATGTGCGCTACCGATGTTTGGCGTGCGGCCAACAGGGCCCTGGCCCACACATATCTGTGGCGCACTATGGTCATGTGCGCCACGGTTGTTCTAGTTACTAGTAGGGCACTACCCATAGGTGAGCCACGCCTGTTTTAGCCATGGGGCACTTCAACCATGTGAGCCACGGATGTGCTGATTACCTATAGCCATTTTCCTAGTAGTGGCTGTTGTTGAGATGGCACATTTGCATTGGGGGCTGCGGCATTCTTCTTGGGGCACTCATTGGAGTAGTGACCCTTGGTTCCACATTCATAACATGTCACTTGCGACTTGTCCTTTGCTGCAACAGGCACAGCATTGCTTCCAGTCCTTGGGGCAGTGTTGGTGTTGGTGGCGGCATTGTTGTTGTTGAACTTGGGTGGGGCACGGTTGAAATTGTTGAAATTGCCGGGGTTGTTGTGGTTTCCTCCGGGCCTTGGGTTTCCACGGTTGGGATAGGTCAGACCGTTCATTGGGGGTCTGTTGGTTCTCGGGGCAAATCCTGGAGATGGGTTGGGGCGATACTTTGGTGTATGGTGGGTTCCTGGTTGATGCATCATGCGGCGCTTGCGGTTCTCATTGGCTTGGTTGATCTTTCCTTCCATCTGAATGGCAGAGTTGACTAGGGCTTCAATATCAGCAAAGGGGATATTAACCAACATCGTCTTCATCTCATCGTGCAGACCGTTCAGGAATCTCTATTTCTTCTTGGCTTCAGTGTCGATCTCATCCGGTGCATACCTAGCTAATGACAAGAATTTGTCACGGTATTCCACTACTGTCATCCTTCCATGCTTCAGTTATCTGAATTCATCTCTCATCCTCTTGATCAAACCTGGTGGCACATGGGTTCTGCTGAACTTGACCTTGAATTCATCCCAAGTCATCATCTGACCTCCGGTCATTGCACGAACGTTGTTCCACCATTCTCTTGCATCTCCGGCTAGATAGTGGGTGGCGAACAGAACTTTCTCGTTACCTTCCACTCATGCGACTTCCAGATTGTTCTCCATGGTTTGCAGCCAATCATCTGCATCTAAGGGCTCTTCTGACTTAGTGAAAATAGGTGGATTAGTGTTCTGGAAATTCTTGAGCTTAGATCCATGGTTGTCCTGATTTCCATGGCCTTGATTGTTGTTGGCCATCTGAGCTATCTCTTGAAGGGTGGCTAGGTTGGCTTGACGTTCGACTCTTTCAGCTTCGCGGTCCGAAACCATCATTTGCAAGAGTTGCAAAATCGGGTCCGGGGCTGAGCCACTTCCTCCGCGAGGCATCTGAAAATTGAGATAGATCATGAGAAAAGAGGGAAATTTCTAAGGTTCAGGGTTGTTTTGTAAAGTTTTTAAAGTGTGACTTAGATTTTGCTAGCAACTTGCTTTTCATTCATTCATAGCACATGATACAAACACACACCACAACAAAGAAAAACAGATGGTTTTAAGAACCATTCTGTGAAGCTACGGTACAGTGGGACCGAATAAAATTTACTAATGCTAGTGCTCAAGTGCTACTACTCCTCGGAGTCAGTGTCCTCATCATCATCATCATCGATGAAGGAGAAATCATCCTCATCGGTGAAGAAGTCCATGGCCTGATCCTCCAGAAAGTCATCATCACCGCTGAGATAGGAGTAGGTGTAGGGGTTCGTAGCATGGAAAACAAAAAATTTCTACCGCATGCAAAAAACAAGCCAAGATCTATCTACTAGATTGTAGCAACGAGTCGATAGAGGAACGCACCCTCGAAGATTCCAAAGCGGTTAACGAGAGCAGATTCTCGTGGGTGATGTAGTCGTACTCTTGCCGATCTCAAGATCGTGTAGACGATCCTTCCGGCGCTGCGTTCCGGTAGCGCTTCCGCAGTCGGTCACACGTTCGGTACTCGATGAAGACCTTCCTCTCCCTTGTTCCAGCAGGCAGTGGAGGTTGTATCCCTCTCCTCGCGATTCCGGCAGCACGACGGCGTGGTACCGGAAGTGGAGGAGATCTCGCAGGGCTTCGCCTTAAGCCAGAGCTAGTATGGTGGACTATGAGAGAGGCCTTGGCGATCTAGGGTTTATAAGGCACTAATGGGAGAGTGTAGCCGGTGGCTAGGGTTTTGGGATCACCCCAACTCGGCGGGTTGGTGGTGCCCTAGGCGGCAGCAGCAGGGGTGGTGGCGCCGGCGGCTTAGGGTTAGGGCTTCGGGGTGTGAGATGTGTAGGCTAGAGGGGCACCCCTGCCCCTCCTTATATAGGAGGGAGGGCGCCGGTTGGGAGGAGGGAGTCCTCCCCCAACTCGGCCTCCTTGGCCGGCGGGTGGAGGGAGGAGGACTTCCTCCCCAAGTAGGTTTCCTACTCTCCCTCCACCAATCAAACTTGTCGTTTCACTTTTAAATTGGCGTTTGACTTTTCAAACTAGGATTTTGATTTCTCCCTCTATTTTGCTCAGCCATGATACCTAGTACATGATGCAACCATTCCACATTGTCATGACACATTCATGTACCCTTCCCCTCCGGAGTGCCGAACCTTCTAGAACCTTCTAGAACATTCCGTGATGAAAACATCAGAATCATTCCCCAACTCCAAAACAGGACTTTCCTTATATGAATCATATTCTCCGGACCATTCCGGATCTCCTCGTGATATCCCGGATCCCATACGAGACTCCGAACAACATTCAGTCTCTTACTCATCATTCCATAACTACTCAACAACATCGAATCCTTAAGTGTGTCTCCCTACGGTTCGTGAATTATGCGGACATGATCGAGACACTTCTCCGAACAATAACCAATAGAGGAATCTGGAAATTCATATGGCTCCCACATATTTATACGATTACTTTGCGATCGAATGAACCCCTTACATACGATACCAATTTCCCTTTGTCTCACGATAGTTTACTTATCCGAGTTTTTGATCGTCGGTATATCTGCATACCTAGTTCAACCTCGGTAATGATAAGTACTCTTTTCTCGTTCCCGTGATATGTGATCCCTTGTGAACCAGTCACATGCTTGCAAGCTAATTGGATGACATTCCACCGAGAGGGCCCAGAGTATATCTATCCGTCATATGGATGGACAAATCCCACTCTTGATCCATGTGTCTCAACCCATACTTTCCGAACACTCAATGCCACCTTTATAGCCACCCAGTTACGGTGTGGTGTTTGATTTCATCAAAGCATCCTTCCGGTGATGGTGATAAGCATGATCTCATGGTCGAAGGAATTAGGTTACTATGTATCAGAAAGCTTATAGCAATTGAACTATTAAAATGACTTGATCTTTATGCTACGCTTATCTATAGGAGTATGTCCACCATACCATTCTCCTAATGATATGATGTTGTTATTAACAACATCTCAAATGTTCATGATCAAGAAACTATGATCATCTATTAATCAACAAGCTAGTATTAAGAAGACGCTTTACTAGGGACTCTAATTTAGTTTACAAATCACACAAGTATTAATGTTTCTTGTTAATACTATTATAGCATGAATGTAAACATTTATCATAAACACAAAGATATAATAATAACCACCTTTATTATCGCCTCTAGGCAATATCTCCAACAGTCTCCCACTTGCACTAGAGTCAACTAATCTAGATTACATGGTAATATACCGAACACCCATGGTGGTTTGGTGTTGGTCATGTTTTGCCCTCGGGAGAGGTTTAGTCAATGGATCCGCCACATTCAGATCTGTGTGTACTTTGCAAATCTTTATGTCACTATCTTGGACATGCTCTCTAATAGCGTGAAAACGTAGCTTGATATGCTTCAGCTTCTTGTGTGACCTTGGTTCTTGCGCATTGGCTATGGCGCCCATGTTATCACAGTAGATAGACATTGGGTCCAGCGCACTTGGAACCACACCGAGCTCTGTAATGAACTCCTTCATCCATATTGCCTCTTGTGAAGCCTCCGAAGCAGCTATGTATTCTGATTCAGTTGAAGATCTCGCCACAACGCTTTGCTTTGCACTCCTCCAGCTAACTGCTGCACCATTCAAAGTAAATATGTATCCAGATTGAGATTTAGAATCATCCGGATCGGTGTTCCAACTAGCATCGGTGTAACCATTAACAACGAGCTGTTCATCACCTCCATAAGAAAGAACCATATCCTTAGTTCTTCTTAAGTACTTAAGGATGTTTTTGACTGCTGTCCAATGATCCACTCCTAGATCACTTTGATATCTGCTAGTCAAACTAACAGCATATGCAATGTCGGGTCTAGTACATAGCATGGCATACATTAGAGATCCTATGGCTGAGGCATAGGGAGTCCTACTCATCCTTTCTCTATCTTCTGCCATTGCTGGACTTTGAGTTTTACTCAAGGTCGTATTGGGAAACATGGGCAAGAACCCTTTCTTGCTATCTTCCATTCCAAACCTCTTTAGAACTTTGTCCAAATATGTACTTTGAGACAATGATATTAGGCGTCTCGATCTATCTCTATAAATCTTTATGCCTAATATGTAAGCTGCTTCGCCAAGATCTTTCATTGAAAAACTATTATTCAATACCGACCTGACAAAGCCTAGTCGTGTTGTCGTGAGGAGAGGAAAAAGAAACATCATCGGAATGGATGGAGTCGCCAACGAGCAAGACTTCGACCAGTACGGTGACCCAAAGATTGAAGATGACGACGACTACGATGCAGCAACATACATCACAAGAAGAAAAAGGACAACCCTACCCAAAAAAGGTAGCCCGTTCGAAATAAGAAACATTAAAGTGCCGGGGCTAAATTATTCAACCGCGACAAAGAAAGGGAAAAAGATTGTAAAACGCTAGCTCAAAAAATATTGTAAAACGCGTGGTCGAAAGAGATTGTAATATTCATGGACAAATTATTTTGACATATTTGAATCATATTTAATTAGTACTACTTTTATGACATATATTATCACTTTCGGGCATTTTGGAATATTTAAAAGTATTTTAAAAACAAAACAAAACTTTTATACTACCTCTGATCCTAAATAAGTGTCGCCATTTTGAACTACTGACACTATTAAGAAGGTCTACATCATTCCCAATCAACAGTATGTCATCTACATATAGTATTAAGAATGCTACAGAGCTCCCACTCACTTTCTTGTAAATACAAGCTTCTCCATAAGTTTGTATAAAACCAAAACTTTTGATTACCTTATCAAAACATTGATTCCAACTTCGGGATGCTTGCTTCAATCCATATATGGACTGTTGAAGTTTGCATACCTTGTTAGCATCTTTAGGATCGACAAAACCTTTGGGTTGCATCATATACAACTCTTCATCAATGTCTCCATTGAGGAACACCGTTTTGACATCCATCTGCCATATCTCATAATCGTAATATGCAGCGATTGCTAATAAAATCCTCACAGACTTTAGCTTCGCTACTGGTGAGAAAGTCTCATCGTAGTCAACTCCGTGAATTTGTCGAAACCCTTTTACGACAAGTCGAGCTTTATAGACAATAACATTACCATCAGCATCTGTTTTCTTCTTGAAAATCCATTTGTTCTCGACAGCCTTCCGGCCATCCGGTAAGTCCACCAAAGTCCATACTTGGTTTTCGTACATGGATCCAATCTCGGATTTCATGGCATCTTGCCATTTATTGGAATCTGGGATCATCATTGCTTCCTCATATGTCGCAGGGTCATCGGTGTTGTCCACCAACATGATACTCATAACGGGATCATACCAATCAGGAGTGGTACGAGTTCTCGTTGACCAGTGAGGCTCTGTAGCAACTTCAACCGAAGTTTCATGATCATCATCATTAGCTTCCTCTCTTATTGGTGTAGGTGCCACAGGAACTACTTTTGGTGTTGCGCTACTCGCAAGTTCGAGAGAAGGTTCAACAACCTCGTCGAGTTCTACTTTCCTTCCAGTCACTTCTTTCGAGAGAAATTCCTTCTCTAGAAAGGATCCATTCTTAGCAACGAAGATTTTGCCCTCGGATCTATGATAGAAGGTATACCCAATAGTTTCCTTCGGGTATCCTATGAAGACGCATTTTTCCGCTTTGGGTTCAAGCTTGTTCGGTTGTAACTTATTTACATAGTCTTCGCAACCCCAAACTTTAAGGAACGACAATTTAGGTTTCTTCACAAACCATAATTCATACGGTGTCGTTTCAACGGATTTAGATGGTGTCCTATTTAAAGTGCATGCGGCTATTTCTAATGCATAACCCCAAAACGATAGCGGTAAATCTGTAAGTGACATCATAGAACGAACCATATCCAAGAGAGTTCGATTACGACGTTCGGACACACCATAACGATGTGGTGTTCCCGGCGGTGTCAATAATGAAAGTATTCCGCATTTCTTCAAATGCTCGCCAAACTCGTAACTTAGATATTCACCTCCACGATAAAAACATAGAAATTTAATCTTCTTGTTACGTTGACTCTCTACATCACTTTGAAATTCCTTAAACTTCTCGAAAGTTTCAGACTTATGTTTCATGAAATAGATATACCCATATCTACTCAAGTCATCCATGAAGGTAAGAACATAACGATAACCACCTCGCGATGCTACACTCATTGGACCACACACATCGGTATGTATGATTTCCAATAAATCCGTAGCTCGCTCCATCATACCAGAAAATGGAGTCTTAGTCATTTTACCCATCAGACATGCTTCGCATCTTTCAAGTGATTCGAAATCAAGTGATTCAAGAAGTCCATCGGAATGGAGTTTCTTCATACGCTTCACTCTGATATGACCAAGACGACAGTGCCACATATAGGTCGAGTTATCGCTCAATTTCAAACGTTTAGCCTCAATGTTATTTATGTGTGTATTACTACAATCGAGATTCAATAAGAATAGACCATCTATCAAAGGTGCATGTGCATAAAACATATTACTCATATAAATCGAACAACCATTATTCTCGGACTTAAACAAGTAACCGTCTCGCAATAAACAAGATCCCGATATAATGTTCATGCTCAACGCAGGCACCAAATAACAATTATTTAAGTATAAAACTAATCCGATGGTAGATGAAGAGGTAGCGTGCCGACCGCGATCACATCAACCTTTGATCCATTTCCAACACGCATCGTCACCTCGTTCTTCGCTAGCTTCCGTTTATTCTGCAGCACCTGTTTCGAGTTACAAATATGAGCAACCGAACCAGTATCAAATACCCAGGCACTACTACGAGTACTAGTGAGATACACATCAATAACATGTATATCGGATATACCTTTCTTCTTGATGTTGCCGTTCTTCAAATCCGCCAAGTACTTTGGGCAATTCCGCTTCCAGTGACCATCTCCCTTGTAGTAAAAGCATTCAGTATCAGGCTTAGGTCCAGCCTTGGTCTTCTTCGTCGGTGTGGCAACTTTCTTACCACCCTTCTTGAAGTTTCCCTTTTGCTTAGACTTGCCTTTCTTGAATTTGGTGGTCTTGTTGACCAACAACACTTGGTGATCTTTCTTGATCTCCACTTCTGCAGATTTCAACATGGAGAAGAGTTCTGGCAACGTCTTGTTCATGCTTTGCATATTATAGTTCATCACAAAGTTCTTGTAACTTGGTGGTAGTGATTGGAGGAAACGATGAATCCCCAAAGCATTAGGAATCAGTATACCCAAGCTTTGGAGTTTGTTGGCGTGCCTAGACATCTTAAGCACATGCTCACTGACGGAGCTGCCCTCTTCCATCTTGCAGTTAAAGAACTTTTCAGAAGCCTCATAACTCTCAACTGCCGCGTGAGTCTCAAATATCATTTTGAGTTCACGGACAATATCATGTGGGTCATGGTTCTCAAACCTTTTCTGAAGCTCTGATTCCAAACCATACAAGATAGCGCACTGAACTATGGAGTATTGATTCTTCTGAGCGAGGTAAACATTCTTTACTTCATTGGTAGCATCAGCTGCAGGTGGGTCACCCAGCGGTGCATCTAGCACATAGGTCAAATTACCAGCATTGAGGACAATCCTCAAATTGCGGAACCAATCCGCGAAGTTGCTTCCATTGTTTTTCAACTTTTCTTTCTCTAGGAACGCATTAAAATTGATGGTAGGGTCCGCCATTGATCTACAACATATTTGCAATAGTTTAGACTAAGTTTATGACAAATTGAGTTCTAATTAATAGTTAAATTAATCTAGGTGAACTCCCACTCAAAACAATATCCCTCACATTGTTTTAGTGATCACACGAACCAAATCCACCACATCAAAACCGATCATCACGAGAGTTGATGTAGCTTCCATGGCGAACAATCAACATGTTCATCATATCTACTATATGACTCATGCTTTACCTTTCGGTGATTCGTGTTCCGATACCATGTCTGTACATGCTAGGCTCGTCAAGATCAAACCTTAGCTTCCGCATGAGAAAATCTGGCGTGCTCACGTTGTATACACTCGCAGAATCTAACACACCCGATCATCACGTGGTGCTTCAAAACAACGAGCTTTAGCAACGGTGCTTACTAAGGATGAACACTTTAAAACTTGAAATTTATGTGCTTGAGGGATCATCTTATAATTCTACCGTCGTTAACTAAGCAATACAAGATGCATAAAGGATTAACATCACATGCAATTCATAATATGTGATATGATATGGCCTTTCTTCTTGTGCTTCCGATCTCCATCTTCAAACACGAACATGATCTCCATCATCACCGGTATGGCATCAAGGTCAATGGCGCCGCTTCATGGTTGTCGTCCACCAGCTTCAACTATTACAACTACTTTGAATAGACACGCGGGTCTTAACAGAAATTAAAAACAACCATATGTCTCCTGCCGGTTGCCAACTTACAATAAAGGACATTGCATACATCAAATATAATCACAATCATGGCCATATCACATCACAACACACCCCTGCAAAACAAAGTTAGACGCCTCTAATTTTCTTTGCATATTTTACGTGGTTTGGGGCTTTCAATAAGTGTCGCTCTAACTTACGAACAAGAACCACAACGTTGATGTTTAAACTATCAAGTGCCCATTGTAAATTGGATCTATACTATAATGGGAGAGACAGACACCCGCAAAGCCCTTATGCAATACAAGTTGCATGTTGAGCGTGGAGCAAGTCTCATGAACGATGTCATGTAAGGTTAGCCCGGGCCGCTTCATCCCATCATACCGCAAGATGCAAAGTACACAAGAAGCAATTGATAATAAAAACACCACCGTCCACAATGACCATTGTGTTCTACTCATGCAACAGATCTGCATATAGGCACGGCTCTGATACCACTGTAGGGTTTCGTAGCATGGAAAACAAAAAAATTCTACCACATGCAAACAAACAAGCCAAGATCTACTAGATTGTAGCAACGAGTCGATAGAGGAACTCACCCTCGAAGATTCCAAAGCGGTTAACAAGAGCAGATTCTCGTGGGTGATGTAGTCGTACACTTGCCGATCTCAAGATCGCGTAGACGATCCTTCCGGCGCTGCGTTCCGGCAGCGCTTCCGCAGTCGGTCACACGTTCGGTACTTGATGAAGACCTTCCTCTCCCTTGTTCCAGCAGGCAGCGGAGGTTGTAGCACTCTCCTCGCGATTCTGGCAGCACGACGGCGTGGTACCGGAAGTAGAGGGGGGATCTCGCAGGGCTTCGCCTTAAGCCGGAGCGAGTATGGTAGACTATGAGAGAGGCCTTGGAGATCTAGGTTTCAGAAGGCACCAAGGGGAGAGTGTAGCCGGCGGCTAGGGTTTGGGATCACCCCAACTCGGCGAGTTGGTGGTGCCCTAGGCGGCGGCAGCAGCAGGGGTGGTGGCGCCGGCGGCTTAGGGTTAGGGTTTCGGGGTGTGAGAGGTGTAGGCTAGAGGGGCACCCCTGCCCCTCCTTATATAGGATGGAGGGCGCCGGTTGGGAGGAGGGATTCCTCCCCCAACTCAGCCTCCTTGGCCGGCGGGTGGAGGGAGCAGGACTTCCTCCCCAAGTAGGTTTCGTACTCTCCCTCCACCAAGCAAACTTGCCGTTTGACTTTTCAAATTGGCGTTTGACTTTTCAAACTAAGATTTTGAGTTCTCCCTCTATTTTTCTCAGCCATGATACCTAGTACATGATGCAACCATTCCACATTGTCATGACACATTCATGTACCCTTCCCCTCCGGAGTGCCGGACCTTCCGGAACCTTCTAGAACATTCCCTGATGAAAACACCGGAATCATTCCCCAACTCCGAAACAGGACTTTCCTTATATGAATCTTATTCTCTGGACCATTCCGGATCTCCTCGTGATATCGCGGATCCCATCCGAGACTCTGAACAACATTCATTCTTTTACTCATCATTCCATAACTACTCGACAATATTGAATCCTTAAGTGTGTCTCCCTACGGTTCGTGAATTATGCGGTCATGATCGAGACACTTCCCCGAACAGTAACCAATAGAGGAATCTGGAAATTCATATGGCTCCCACATATTTCTACGATTACTTTGCGATCGAATGAACCACTTACATACGATACCAATTTCCCTTTGTCTCACGATAGTTTACTTATCTGAGTTTTTGATCATCGGTATCTTTGCATACCTAGTTCAACCTCGTTACTGATAAGTACTCTTTTCTCGTTTCCATTATATGTGATCCCTTGTGAACCAGTCACATGCTTGCAAGCTCATTGGATGACATTCCATCGAGAGGGACCAGAGTATATCTATCCGTCATATGGATGGACAAATCCCACTCTTGATCCATGTATCTCAACCCATACTTTCTGAACAGTCAATGCCACCTTTATAGCCACCCAGTTACGGTGTGGTGTTTGATTTCATCAGAGCATCCTTCCGGTGATGGTGATAAGCATGATCTGTTGGTCAAAGGAATTAGGTTACTATGTATCAGAACGCTTATAGCAATTGAACTATTAAAATGACTTGATCTTTATGCTACGCTTATCTATAGGAGTATGTCCACCATACCATTCTCCTAATGATATGATCTTGTTATTAACAACATCTCAAATGTTCATGATCAGGAAACTATGATCATCTATTAATCAACAAGATAGTATTAAGAAGAGGCTTTAGTAGGGACTCTAATTTAGTTTACAAATCACACAAGTATTAATGTTTCTTGTTAATACTATTATAGCATGAATGTAAACATTTATCATAAACACAAAGATATAATAATAACTACATTTACTATTGCCTCTAGGGCATATCTCCAATAGTAGGGGTCTCCATGAAGGTCTTCTCCAGAATTCTCCCTTTCCTCCAACTACATGTCTCTCTCGTGGATGGTCTCCTCCAAATCCGTGATCCGGTGGCTAAGACGGGCAATGATGCGCTCCTTCTTGTCGAGCTGACGGCGACGAGACTTGCGATCCTTCAGTAGCATGGAGAGGGTCTAATCCTTCTTCTTGGCAATGGCGTACTTGTGGTTGGCGTAGGCACGGGCATTGTCCAACTCCTTCTGACGGTCGTACATCATGAAGTTGAGGTGGTACAACTAAGTCTTCAGCTCGGGATGATATGGGGCCTCCAGTGGTTGCCCCATAACATCACGCCTTGGGTAGAACTCAAAACGGGTACCCTTGATCAGATTGATATTCTGCCCACACAGACGGGCAAGAGCTTCCTGTATTGCCCTGGCCAGTCCATCGAGCCAGTTGTTCTCTCTTAAGGTGAATTGAATTCCCTCGGCAGTGGTAGGTTCAATCTTTCCTCGGAGACTTGCAACATCTAGCCACTGCAGGTCTTCTCCTTCCTGATCATTGAGCTGAGCTCCGAAGAACTCGGGGTGCGGACGCTCCAGAAGTTCCAAAAGCTGGTCTAAGTCACACTCAAAGATGAGGTCTCCTCCATTCCCCAACTGATAAAACTTGATGTACTTCACGTCCATCTATAAGAATATAGGATGAGTAAGTTAGTAGAGTGATCAAGTGTGACAAATTTTATGTATTTTGCAAGCATTTTTGAGGAACAAGAATTTTCATGAAAGAATCCAAGTGATAAGAATGGGAATAAGTTTTTGTAAATACTCACTTCCGTTGGCTTTGAAACTAAGTTTTTGATTCAAACATCCATTCTAACTAGGGTCTCCTATGGTCAGGATGGCTCTGATACCAACTTGTCAACACCCGGATTTTTAATCCCAGATGCCTGTTATGCCATATATCCCAATCCCAGGATTACCATTTTTGCGAGACATAACAGATTTGGATATCAATGTACATCATCCATTACAAACCATACATAAGGTCTTACACAAATAAGGATCTCATGATCCAGTTCTTAATACAATACAAGCAGCGGAATAACGTAATAGTAATGATAGCGTAGGCAATGCTCCATCTTCAGGGTCACAGGCAATGCTGACGATGGGAGATGATCCTAGTTGTCATAACCTTCCTGTGGTCCGTCATCCTGATACTCCTCTTCATAGTCTAGCCACGAGAATAGCCAGGGACAAAGCCATGATTACTCTTTAAGTACTCGCAAACTAATACTAACAAGTTAAGGGGGTTTTTGTAGTAGGACACTAGGCTCTAAGGTTGTTTTGCAAAAAGCCAGATTTACCTCTACTAAGTTCAGAAGCAAGAAAACTAGTTGAAAGTTTTATAACACCTAAGTGGGAATTTGAATTTCATATCACAACTCTGTTGTGGTCAAATCAAAGTTACAAATCATTTCACAAGTCATTTTGAAAACATCAGACGGGAACAATATGGCCACTCCAACTATCCATAACAGCGGACGCGGCTATTCGAATAGTTTGACACTCTGCAGAGATTGTACACTTCCACCACAACATTCGATACATCCGTCAGGAACATATCCTGAATTCACCATACTCAGTATGCGGATAATAAATCCTAACCTTTCAATTACACGCCCTAGTATAGGCACCTCCCCTATGAGTTTAACCTCCCAGCCATCACCAACTGTCATCTTGGGTACTGCACAGGTGGACAATCTTCACAAGGTAGCCTCACCTCAGACCTTGGCCGCGAGGGAACCCATACTAAGGTATATAAATTTCTAGTCAAGCCCTACCCAATTTTCTGGTATTGTGGTTGTACGGTAAAATTGGAATGGTATCACATCCAGACAACCATCGGTTTTATAAAGGTCTAAGGCTCATGCCTCAACATTTTCATCATCAAAATCATCTGGTGTTCGGAAACACATGTCAAAACATTTCAGTAGAATGAATCATCATTCTAAGGTTTTCATAACCAATTTCACCAAGTATTTCCATCTAAAGTTGATCAAGTTTTATACTTAGCACTAGCATCTACAAGTGGTGGTAAATACTAAAGAGGGGTGGTAAACAAGTGGAGATTTGCTAGGTTCAATCTCATGCCTTAGGATGACATCAAGATTATCTAACTTAGGACAAATTTTATGCTCTTTATGCTACCTTCCTATATCCTTCTAGTATCTACAATTCACTATGTAAACTCTAAGAGAAATCTTTGATAAAGAAATAAAGTATAAAGCTTGCAAGTAAAACTAGGATTGGGTTATCAAGTGGGTATGATCACATATGCTCAAGGCATATAGTTGTCATGGTAACAAGCAAGTATTAGCTTGCATAAGTTGCAAGGGTTAGCTTGCAAGGTTTCAAGTATTGGCTTGCATATGTCAACTTGTGTAGTAAGGCTTGCCTTGTGCAGAACAGTGGTTGAAGTTCTCCTCGGCTTCTTCCTCGTAGTATCCTCCTTCCTCCTCGTATCCTTGGTCGGTACTAGCATCTATAAATAAATACGAGGTACACAATCACCAAACAATACTTAACTATTTCCAATCATCACACAATGGTTCACACTAGATGATCTAGCATCATCACTAATATTACAAGATTAAAGCACTGGTCTTATTTATTTTATTTGAGAAAAGTAATTTCTACTCATTGAAAAACTACTTAAGATTTAATATTCTCCAACTCAAACATGGGATCATGTTGACACATGTCATCACCACATATTTCAGTACATGGGAATGTGATTTAAAGTGGTGTCACAATTTAACAAGGTTTAACCTTTTATTTTCATTAAATAAAGTGACTAGAATTGCCTAGGTAGCATTCTTTTATTAATTGAACATTATTTCTGCAAATAAACCCATATGTTTTTATATATTCTGAAAGGTATGATCAAATGTGATTTTTGAGAGTTGGAATCAACTCAAAAGCTTTTATGGTTGAATTTTGAAAAATGTTTGAAAAATCAGAAAAGCTTCTGCCTTGTTATTTTTACCATAGTTGATCCACAAATCCAAATGATTTGAATCCAACGGGATTGGATTAAGCATTTCAGTACCTTTCTAGCAAAATTGGTTTCATGCATTTTGGTTCAGTGAATCGAGCTGGGTTGATTTTTGAATCTAGGTACAGAACTGTGTTTGAAATTAAATGAATAAAGCTTAATTTGAATTGTTGGGTCGCGCGGGATGTTTTACTGGGCCGGTCCACTACGCACAGCTCGTACGCGGGCTGGTTAAGTGGCTGTTTCCACGCGTCAGTGAGACGGGGAGGGGCGAAGCGGTACGGGGCAATGTGGACCGTAGGATCTAGTTCTAATCGAACGGCTCTGGTTCATCGTCCACGTAGGGCAGCGCCGGCGAGACAGAACCCTAGCGCGGCAGGTGGGGGTCGTGGGAGGCTCACCGGGGCTCAGGCGAGGGTCGGCGACGGGGGCGAACGACGAAGTCTACGACGGCGGTTCTCCTGGTACCGGCAGCTCCTCCTGGGGCGGCTCCAATCGACGGCTCCCTTCTTCTCCAGTAGCGGTGGGCTCCGGACAAATTCTGGCGATGCGCTACTCACCTTGCTCCGGGAGTGAGGTGGGGTGGTTCTGGGCGAGAGGGGAGTGAACTGGTGTGGCGAAAACGAGCGGTGGAGGCCTCTATTTATAGTGGCGGAAGGGGACCGATGAGCGCGGGCTGAGCTCATCGTGGTCGATGGCACGGGCAGCTACTGGCATGGGCGACGGTAGGGGGCGGTGCTGTGCTCCCTGGCGAAGCTCAACGGCATGGTCTTGCGGCGTGGGGCGGTGCTGATCGGTCGAAACGTCGCGATGCTTTGAGAGGGTCCGACGGCGGTTTTAATGTAGCACAGCGCGTGTGGTCTGCCCGGCGGCGAACGGGCATGTCTGGCGGGGTGCTAGGGTGCTGGTGATCATCCCTGCAAGCGGCGAGGGTGGCGCGTGGTCTGTGGGTGCTGGTCGAGGGTGGCGCACTAGCGCGCTCTCGGCTCACGCGTAGAGAGGTTTGGCATGGGCGTGTCGTGTGGTCCAGGGCTGGCATTGCTCAGGGTTGGGACAGTGGGTGGTGGTGGACGGTGCTGCATGTCCCAGACAAGGTTGGTGAGGCTAGTGCGGCCTCTAGCTCGCTCGTGACAATGGGGTGGCAATGGTGCTCTCGGCATGCTTGACATTAATGGCTAGGCTTGCTCATAGTGGTTCTAAAGATTGTTAAAGAGGCTAGATGATATACTAAGGGCTAGTTGCAACCAGAGAGGGAACAAGTTAGGCCAATTTTACTGCACACTATAGTGTTTGATGTTTGTTTGATTTGAATCTGCAAGGTGTTTGATGAAATGGCCGCAAGAACTTTAAATTTGAATTTTGGATTAAAACTTTGTGGGTTTGCTAGGCACATGCTAGGGAGTATCTGGTTAGTTGGATTAGTCAAGGGGCATTGGTTTGGTTGGGTTTTGAAAATGGATGATCTTCACATATGAATAACATTCAATTTTGAGTTGTGATTTGAATGGGGTTGCCAAATGTTTCTACAAGTTTGAAAGGTGGGACTTGATTCACTTTTACTAGTTCTATCAAGGGGTGAAAATAATTGGGAAAGTTTCTGATTGAAATCTTGAGCTAGAAACACTCAAAGTGACCTAGTGAGCAAGATTGGCAAAAATGACCATTTGCTTTATTTGCTTTGTTTTTTATTTTCTTTTTATTTGTTTCTGCATGGAAATGTTTATATGATGTTATTTTTATATTTAAACCATTTCTTGCTATTTATATTAATCACACAAGTCCATTCATGCATTTGTCAAATCATTTCATTCACACATGCATTCATATGATTTTAATTAATCAAAGTTTTTGTTAACCCTTATTTTAGTGATTATAGTTTGATGATCCTTGTGTTATAATTTTGGGATGTTACAAACCTTCCCCCCTTAAACAAAATCTCGTCCCGAGATTTGAAAAAAGACGAAAAAGATTACCTAGGATTTAAAGAGATCAGGAAACTCCGTCCTGATGTGATCTTCGCGCTCCCAGGTAGCTTCTTCTTTAGTGTGGTTGCCCCACTGGATCTTGAGAAACTTGATGCTTCGGGTCCTAGTGGTCCTGAAAGCTTCTTCCAAAATATGGATGGGTACTTCGGGATAGGTCAGGTCATCGTTGATCTCTATGGTCTGGTGATCAAGGTTCTTGAACACTTCAGTCTTCTCCGGAACTTCAAGGCATTTGCGAAGTAACGATATATGGAACACATTGTGCACTGCTGCCATCTCCTCTGGCATTTCCAATTGATATGATACCTCCCCTCGATGATTCAGAATCTTGAAGGGTCCGATATATCTGGGGGCTAACTTTCCTTTCAGCTAGAAATGTTGCATTCCTTTCAACGGCGACACTTTAAGGTACACAAAATCTCTGATATTGAAAGCGAGGTCTCGATGTCTCTTGTCGGTGTAGCTCTTCTGTCTTGATTGGGCGGTCTTGAGGTGCTCACGAATCTTGTGAACTTTCTCTTCTGCTTCTCGTAGGATGTCGGGTCCAAAAATCTGACTCTCTCCTACTACTGACCAGTTCAAAGGGGTGCGACACTTCCTTCCATACATGAATTCAAATGGGGCCATTTGCAAACTTGCTTGGTAACTGTTGTTGTAAGAAAATTCTGCGAAAGGCAGACAGTCTTCCCACTTTCAGCTGATATGATACCTCCCCTCGATATGATACCTCCCCTCGACGATTCAGAATCTTGAAGGGTCCGATATATCTGGGGGATAACTTTCCTTTCAGCTGGAAACGCTACAATCCTTTCAACGGCGACACTTTAAGGTACACAAAATCTCCGATATTGAAAGCGAGGTATCGACGCCTCTTGTCGGCGTAGCTCTTCTGTCTTGACTGGGCGGTGTTGAGGTGCTCACGAATCTTGTGAACTTTCTCTTCTGCTTCTCGTAGGATGTCGGGTCCAAAAATCTGACTCTCTCCTACTTCCGACCAGGTCAAAGGGGTGCGACACTTCCTGCCATACATGAATTCAAATGGGGCCATTTGCAAACTAGCTTGGTAACTATTGTTGTAAGAAATTTTTTTGAAAGGCAGACAGTCTTCCCATTTAGATCATACTCTAGGACACATGCTCTCAACATATCTTCGAGTATTCGATTTACTCGCTCCGTTTGTCCATCGGTCTGAGCGTGATAAGTTGTGCTGAAATCTAGTCGGGTTCCTAAACCTTCTTGGACTTTCTTCCAAAATCTCGAGGTAAACTGAGTTCCTCGATCCGATACGATTTTCTTGGGGACTCCGTGCAAACTGACGATTCTAGCGATGTATAACTCCGCTATCTTCGAACTCTGGTATTGTAGCACCCCGGATAAACCCTAATTATATTAATGCTTGTTGTTTCTATTTTTCATCATCATGACATCATCATCTTGCATACCTTGTCTCTAAACTATTTTAGTAAAACCCTATATTATTTTCTACTTTACAGATCCTCTTCTTATTCAAATTATATCCCTTGTTATTTAAATCGTGTAAAAATATTTACCAAAATGATTTTTAAACAAAGAACATAAAACTAAAAAAATATTTTATATATAAATAAATAAAACCTATACCTAAACCGGCCAGGCCGAAAGTCCCAACCGGTTTGACCAAACCCTAATTTCCCAAAACCAAACCCTAATCCCATCACCCCCTCACCCCGCCGCCACACTCCCTCTCTCCACCCAGACCCAACACTCATCTGGTCAAAACCACCACCCACCTCTCTGTGCTCTCTCGCATCCCACCCCTTCCCCTGGCCCCACCTCCCACGATCGATCCCTGCCCGCTCTCGTCCCCACCTGGTCTCTCGACCCGCTCGCTCGTGTGAACCCGCTCCTCTCCTGCACCTCTCTCTCCCCGACCCCCTCCTTCCTCCCAATCGACAACCACCTCTGTCGCCTCCTCTCACGAGCCCTGGATCGAGCTCCTCCCCCGCCGTCCTACACTTTCCCCCTCCGCCAGCCACCTCAACCGCTTTTCGCCAGCACGGCGCGGAGGCCACGACCCTCCTCCATGCCTCCGGCAGCAGGTCCTGCGGCCCATCCGCGGGTGCTCCTCCATCGTCGACCCCTGCTCTCGCTGTCGCTCGATCCCGTCGTCCTCTGCCCCGCATCCGTGCAGCAGCTGATGTCCCTGTCCGGTCGTCGTTAGGCCCTGCCTTCCGAGAACGTTACGGCCGCTCCTCTTCGAGCCAGACAGGCCTCTGCCTCTCCTTCTCGGGACCCACCTCCTCTGCAGCGGTCATCCCCGCCGAGCATGTCGACCCTACGAGCTCTGACCGCCCCTAACGCTCGGCCTTGGTTGCCTCCTCGCTACCCCTCTCGAACGCCTCCTGTCATCCCTGCATCCGCGACCCCCGTCCACAAGCTCGTCACCGGTCGTGTCGCCCCTCTCCTGTGTCCTGCACCTCACGGCCGCCGACGCCAAGCCCGTCACTGATGTCAAGCTCGTCGTTCAAGTGCTTGCCTCGCGGTGCTCCTCGTGTTTGCTGAAGTCCCGTCGAGGTGGTGGGGAACATGTTGAGTAGCTGGCACACGCAGCTACAGATCCCTGCTAATGTGATGTACATGTTAAGTGCTTCCTCCGCGTGATCCAAGACCGTCGTTGTAATGTTTCATTGGCAAGAACTCCTTCCGAACCCGATGCCTTCGACACGGAGCACTGGGACCACGGAACACCGAGATCTACAGAAGTCCGAGACCCCGTCCCCGGAGACGAAGACCGATCCACGTCAAACCCTCCCCAAACCCCAAGATCGTCGAACCCATGTGTGACCCTAAGCCCCTATTTTTATAAATGATATATCTTGTTGCATATAAATTGTCATGCTTGCACACATAATGTGGTTTGGGGGCACTATGCCGGTTCACCTCATAAATAAATATGGAGACCATATGCGGGCTATTCTAGTCTTAGTTTGTCTCCATTTAAATTTGCGTAGCAAACCGGTGCTATCTTTTGCCTTGTTACTACAACATTTAAAATTGCGGGTATCTAAACAACTTGAACCTAATAATTAATTGTCGGGACCTCGGTTCCGCTTAATATTGACTAATTGCATCACACCTTTGCCATGTCATACATCATACATGCATCATGCCCGATCTTCTGCCGTAGTATTAAATAGTGCGTCTTGTGTTTCTTCTAGTGCTTTGCTTCTTCACGGATTAGGCCGGTGATTTGATGCGAGTGTCGACCCAATCTTCGGACAAATCTTCGACAAAGTTTTTCAGACGAGCATTCTCCCCCTTTCTACATATCTTACTTTTATAGTCTTTATTTCCTCCTGTTGATCTATTGCTACCTGTGATGCGATGCTCTAGTTTTCGTACCCGTGATATGCCTTGCAGCCATTCAATTGCCTTGGACACATCCTATTACCTGTTGTTTGGTAGATAGTCAGCCCTCCGAGTCGTAGTTGCTTGTGCAGGTGTTGCGTCGCGCCGTTGATGTTCCACAGTTGTTGGATTAATGCCTTATGTTTAATGTTGGAGATGATTATAACTTTTATTACCGTTTAATAACTAAAATTGAAGTAGGTAAATAATGCAAAGGCACAGGTGGGCAATAGATGTTATTTGGTTTTTAACCGTCCACTTGTGTCCCGTAGGACCCCGAGTACTTGATACCTGTTCTTTGAATATTCGCACTATCCGCATGTGGGACCATGAATCCCCCTAGCCAGAGCTTGAGTCATATTTATTTCTTAGGGCCACAAAGTAGTTTGGGGCTTTATTACTATCCTGTACTTATGCCATGCTTTACTGCTTTATTTACTATTGCACGTGGAGTGCCTGTACTATTTAGGTAAGCGGAGTGTTTTCGCGGTATCGACAAGCCCAGTCACACTTTCAAGTTCCCAGTCGTTTACAGCCATTGACGCAAACCTCTGGGTCCGTTCCGGAGCCGGCCAACTTCGTCGCGGGTAGCTTGGTGGGGTGGCCCCCTGAAATTTATATGAATCTTGCAATTGCTCTGTCGTGATGCCTCGTTGGGTTTTATTTGGTTTTTCCCGAGGTTGATCGTGTGTGTGATGCTATTTGTGCCCCCTGCAGGGTAAAACTTTCTGAAAGCCGTGTCCGCGGTTATGGACGACTTGGAGCACAGTATCTCGATCATAGACAACTATAACTAAAGTAGTGCTATAAATTTGACTTTATAATGACTAGTAATCAGCTTCACTATAATGGAATGGCTAAATAAAAGTGCCAACAATTGCTGGTTTGGGTTGTCACCTGTTACCATTGTATCTGACTAGTAAATATTGCAACTACAACAGAATGGCTAAATAAAAGTATCAACAACTGCTGGGTTTTGGGATGCCTCATGTTACATGTATCTGACTAGTAAGTACTACCACTACAACGGAATGGTTAACTAAAACTGCCCACTGCTTATTATATCAGGATGACTCATGCTATCTATATCTGACTAGTAATTGCCGCAACCATAACGGAATGAATAAAACTGCCAACTGTGTGATTTCCTCGGTTGACTTCCTCGTTTGGTCTCGAGGGGGAAATACCAGGATGGGTATGCTTGGTGATAGTTTCAGGTTGGATTCGAATAGGTCTTTCTTACCCCTATCTGATAGTCGCCAGTTGTATTGAGTCTCTATAGGTTGTTTAGTGCATATTGCGCTGCCACTTCAGTCCACCATACCTATGTAGGCGAGGGCCGTCGAATTCTAGTCTCGCCATGTACTGGCCTCAGTACTGACCGCTCTCTCTTTCCTTTGCCCTTTGTCGGCACCCCTTTTGTTTAAGCAGGTTTTGTGATCGACGTCGTTAGCAGGGTTACCCTTCCGGCTTGGCCTGGGCCGGGTTATGGACGCCATTGGTTATTATACAGGGCTCTTAGCTCCATTTGCATCTTGTCCATACTCGGACGTTGTATCGTTTTAAAGGTGATTTGGATCTTTGTATTGTATATCTGTGTTCTTGACTCCTTGAGTCATTGTTGTATATATCTGTTCTGTGGGTTCCATCGTGGACTATTGTGTAATGGTATTACTTCGTTTTCCACCCGCACGCAAGTGCCTGGTGGGCACCTTTCAATCGTTTCTATGCGGGTTTGGCGGGAATCACTGAGACTTGCATAGGGCCGATAATGAGGGTGTTACAGAGTGGTATCAGAGCTCAGCAGTTACGATACCCACTGGTCCAGCCTGTAGGATAACCTAGACAACGGACGTTGTAGATTGTCAAAACTATTTTGAAAAATCGGTTGGAAAGATCTGATTAGGTCTACCTTTTCTTCTTACCCCTCTGATATTCTCCTCTTATATCGACGTGTTTTGAATCTGCTCTCTTATCTTTCTTTTTTTTTCCTCGAGTCCAGGGATTCTTGTGGTTGGGTTCACATTGTACCTTTAGGGTTTCACTTTCATCTTCTTGTAACTGTGCTTCGACATCTGGTCTTCATGCTATCTGAGTAATCTTCCTTTGTTGTACCTTTCAGTGGACCAAAAATTCACTAATTTTTTTGTATCCTCCGGAGTTTTTCCACGTGACAACCTTATCTGCCTCAGATCTAATGAAGAACCTACTTTATCCTTTTGTTTCCAAATCTTTATTGACAAGATATTCAGTCTGAACTCTGTGAGTTGGTTGCATAATCCTCCTATTCATGTGCAGAGTAATGCTTTGGGTGCGCGATGGACTGATCACCATCCGACTACTCTTATCATTCGCTCTTATATATTGAATCGGTGGATCGATGCGATTTTACTCCTTCCATAGAAGTTAGGGGTGGCCTTATCTTTTGAGACCTCGACCTTCTTCTTTGTTTCTCCGGAGTGTTCTCTCGACGATCATGGACAACAACCTCTTGTTGGTGGTGTCACCGACTTCAAGATAGAGAAGGAATCTTTGTTAGTGGTGTCGCGAGGATCTACACGAAGCGAGAAGAATCAGGTCGTCGGCCTTCTTCCTCGTACCATGAGGCGGATCTCGAGGACGAGTTCCACTGTTAGTGGTGTCGAATTGTAGCACCTCAGATAAACCCTAATTATATTAATTCTTGTTGTTTCTATTTTTCATCATCATGACATCATCATCTTGCATACCTTGTCTATAAACTATTTTAGTAAAACCCTATATTATTTTCTACTTTACATATCCTCTTCTTATTCAAATTATATCCCTTGTTATTTAAATCGTGTAAAAATATTTACCAAAATGATTTTTAAACAAAGAACATAAAACTAAAAAAATATTTTAAATATAAATAAATAAAACCTATACCTAAACCGGCCAGGCCCAAAGGCCCAACCGGTTTGACCAAACCGTAATTTCCCAAAACCAAACCCTAATCCCATCACCCCCTCACCCCGCCGCCACACTCCCTCTCTCCACCCAGACCCAACACTCATCTGATCAAAACCACCACCCACCTCTCTGTGCTCTCTCGCATCCCACCCCTTCCCCTGGCCCCACCTCCCACGATCGATCCCTGCCCGCTCCCGGCCCCACCTGGTCTCTCGACCCGCTCACTCGCGTGAACCCGCTCCTCTCCTGCACCTCTCTCTCCCCGACCCCCTCCTTCCTCCCAATCGACAACCACCGCCGCCGCCTCCTCTCACGAGCCCTGGCTCAAGCTCCTGCCCCACCGTCCTACACTTTCCCCCTCCGCCAGCCACCTCAACCGCTTTTCTCCAGCGCCGCCCGGAGGCCACGACCCTCCTCCCCGCCTCCGGCAGCAGGTCATGCGGCCCATCCGCGGGTGCTCCTCCGTCGTTTACCCCTGCTCTCGCTGTCGCTCGAGCCCGTCGTCCTCTGCCCCGCATCTACGCGGCCCCTGATGTCCCTGTCCGATCGTCATTAGGCCCTGCCTTCCGAGAACGCTACGGCCGCTCCTCTGCGAGCCAGGCAGGCCTCTGCCTCTCCTTCTCGGGACCCACCTCCTCTGCCGCGATCATCCCCGCCGAGCCTGTCAACCCTACGAGCTCTGACCGCCCCTAACGCTCGGCCTTGGTTGCCGCCACGCTGCCCCTCTCGACCGCCTCCCGTCATCCCTGCATCCGTGCCCCCCGTCCACAAGCTCGTCACCGGCCGTGTCGCCCCTCTCCCGTGTCCTGCACCTCACGACCACAGACGCCAAGCCCGTCACTGATGTCAAGCTCGTCGTTCAAGTGCTTGCCTTGCGGTGCTCCTCGTGTTTGGTGAATTCCCGTCGAGGTGGTGGGGAACATGTTGAGTAGCTGGCACACGCAGCTACAGATCCCTGCTAATGTGATGTACACGTTAAGTGCTTCCTCCGCGTGATCCAAGACCGTCATTGTAATGTTTCATCGGCAAGAACTCCTTCTGAACCCGATGCCTTCGACATGGAGCACTGGGACCACGGAACACCGAGATCTACCGAAGTCCGAGACCCCATCCCCGGAGACGAAGACCGATCCACGTCGAACCCTCCCCGAACCCCAAGATCGTCGAACCCATGTGTGACCCTAAGCCCCTATTTTTATAAATGATATATCTTGTTGCATATAAATTGTCATGCTTGCACACGTAATGTGGTTTGGGGGCACTATGCCGGTTCACCTCATAAATAAATATGGAGACCATATGCGGGCTATTCTAGTCTTAGTTTGTCTCCATTTAAATTTGCGTAGCAAACTGGTGCTATCTGTTGCCTTGTTACTACAACATTTAAAATTGCGGGTATCTAAACAACTTGAACCTAATAATTAATTGTCGGGACCTCGGTTCCGCTTAATATTGACTAATTGCATCGCACCTTTGCCATGTCATACATCGTACATGCATCATGCCCGATCTTCTTCCGTAGTATTAAATAGTGCATCCAGTGTTTCTTCTAGTGCTTTGCTTCTTCAAGGATTAGGCCGGGGAGTTGATGCGAGTTGCAACCCGATCTTCAGACAAATCTTCGACAAAGTTTTTCAGGCGAGCATTCTCCCCCTTTCTACCTATCTTACTTTTATAGTCTTTATTTCCTCCTTTTGATCTATTGTTATATGTGATGCGATGCTCTAGTTTTCATACCCGTGATATCCCTTTCATCCATTCAATTGCCTTGGACACATCCTATTACCTGTTGTTTGGTAGATAGTCAGCCCTGCGAGTCGTAGTTGCTTGTGCAGGTGTTGCGTCGCGCCGTTGATGTTCCATAGTTGTTGGAGTAATGCCTTATGTTTAATGTTGGAGATGATTATAACTTTAATTACCATTTAATAACTAAAATTGAAGTAGGTAAATAATGCAGAGGCAGAGGTGGGCAATAGATGTTATTTGGTTTTTAACCGTCCACTTGTGTCCCGTACGACCCCGAGTACTTGATACCTGTTCTTTGAATATTCGCACTATCCGCATGTGGGACCATGAATCCCCCTAGCCAGAGCTTGAGTCATATTTATTTCTTGGGGCCACAAAGTAGTTTGGGGCTTTATTACTATCCTGTACTTATGCCATGCTTTACTGCTTTATTTACTATTGCACGTGGAGTGCCTGTACTGTTTAGGTAAGCGGAGTGTTTTCGCGGTATCGACAAGCCCAGTCACACTTTCGGGTTCCCAGTCGTTTACAGCCATTGACGCAAACCTCTGGGTCCATTCCGGAGCCGGCCAACTTCGTCGCGGGTAGCTTGGTGGGGTGGCCCCCTGAAATTTATATGAATCTTGCAATTGCTCTGTCGTGATGCCTCGTTGGGTTTTATTTGGTTTTTCCCGAGGTTGATCGTGCGTGTGTTGCTATTTGTGCCCCCTGCGGGGTAAAACTTTCTGAAAGCCGTGTCCGTGGTTATGGACGACTTGGAGCACAATATCTCGATCATAGACAACTATAACTAAAGTAGTGCTATAAATTTGACTTTATAATGACTAGTAATCAGCTTCACTATAATGGAATGGCTAAATAAAAGTGCCAACAATTGCTGGTTTGGGTTGTCACCTGTTACCATTGTATCTGACTAGTAAATATTGCAACTACAACGGAATGGCTAAATAAAAGTACCAACAACTGTTGGGTTTTGGGATGCCTCATGTTACATGTATCTGACTAGTAAGTACTACCACTACAACGGAATGGTTAACTAAAACTGCCCACTGCTTATTATATCAGGATGACTCATGCTATCTATATTTGACTAGTAATTGCCGCAACCATAACGGAATGAATAAAACTGCCAACTGTGTGAGTTCCTCGGTTGACTTCCTTGTTTGGTCTCGAGGGGGAAATACCAGGATGGGTATGCTTGGTGATAGTTTCAGGTTGGATTCGAATAGGTCTTTCTTATCCCTATCTGATAGTCGCCAGTTGTATTGAGTCTCTATAGGTTGTTTAGTGCATGCTGCGCTACCGCTTCAGTCCACCGAATTCTAGTCTCGCCGTGTACTGGCCTCAGTACTGACCGCTCTCTCTTTCCTTTGCCCTTTGTCGGCACCCCTTTTGTTTAAGCAGGTTTTGAGATCGACGTCGTTAGCAGGGTTACCCTTCCGGCTTGGACTGCGCAGGGTTATGGACGCCATTGGTTATTCTTCAGGGCTCTTAGCTCAATTTTCATCTTCTCCGTACTCGGACGCTGTATCGTTTTAAAGGTGATTTGGATCTTTGTATTGTATATCTGTGTTCTTGACTCCTTGAGTCATTGTTGTATATATCTGTTCTGTGGGTTCCATCGTGGACTATTGTGTAATGGTATTACTTCGTTTCCCACCCGCACGCAAGTGCCTGCTGGGCACCTTTGAATCGTTTCTATGCGGGTTTGGCGGGAATCGCTGAGACTTGCATAGGGCCGATAATGAGGGTGTTACAGATATGTGGTCTTGACTGGTAGGAAATGGGCGACTTTGGACAATCGGTCAACTATGACCCAGATAGAGTCATTTCCCCTACTAGAAGTAGGCAATCCGGTGATAAAGTCCATTCCAACTGAATCCCATTTCCATTCCGGAATCTGTAGAGGTTGCAACAGTCCAGCGGGTCTTTGATGTCCCGCCTTGACTCTCTGACATATATCACACTTGGAGATATAGCTTCCGATTTCTCTCTTCATCTTATGCCACCAAAATTGTTCCTTCAAATCCTGATACATCTTCGTTCCTCCGGGGTGGATAGAATAAAGAGTATCATGGGCCTCTTTCAAAATCACTTCTTTCAATTCTGAATCTGCTGCTACACAAAGGCGTCCTTTGAACCACAGAACTCCTTCTTCATCTTCCGTGAATCCGGGTACTTTGCCTGTACCGATATGACGCTTGATTCCGTCGATACTAGCATTTCCTTTCTGTGCCTCTTTGATCTGGCTGATCAAAGTGGGTTGAAGTTCTATGCTAGCCAAAAATCCTTCACTCACTAATTCCATTCGGAAATCTTCCATCTCTTTGTGCAAACTTGGTTGCTCCTTAAAAATCATGGAGTTCAAGCGGCACGGCAATCTGCTAAGGGAATCTGCTACCACATTGGCTTTACCGGGGTGATAGTGAATGTCTAGATCATAATCCTTGATTAGCTCAATCCATCTTCTCTGCCTCATATTCAGCTCCTTCTGAGTGAATATATACTTCAGGCTCTTGTGATTCGAATAAATCTCACAACGGTTTCCCATCAGGTAATGCCTCCATGTCTTTAGGGCTAGAACTATGGCTGCGAGTTCGAGGTCATGGGTTGGGTAGTTATGTTCATGCTTCTTCAATTGTCGGGATAGATAAGATATAACTTTGCCTTCTTGCATTAGCACACATCCTAGGCCGATATTGGATGCGTCACAATACACGTCAAAGGGCTTCGTGATATCTGGCATGATCAAGATGGGGGCTGAAATCAATCTCCTCTTGAGTTCCTGAAAACTCGCCTCACATTTATCCATCCATTCAAACTTCTTGTCTTTCTTCAGCAATTGGGTCATGGGTCTAGCGATACTCGAGAATCCTTCTACGAACTTGCGGTAGTATCTTGCTAATCCGAGAAATGCACGAACTTGGGTTTGAGTGCTTGGGGCTTGCCAATCTTCGACATCTTTCACCTTTGCAGGGTCAACGGCAATTCTTCTGGCTGATATGATATGTCAGAGGAATCCTACCTCATGTAACCAGAATTCACATTTGCTAAACTTGGCATACAACTGATGCTCTCTAAGGGTTCCAAGAATGGTCCTTAGGTGTAGCTCATGTTGTTCTTCTGATTTGGAATAAATCAGAATGTCATCAATGAAAACAACGACAAACTTATCCAGGAAGTCCATAAAAATCTTATTCATGAGATTCATGAAATAAGCTGGGGCATTGGTTAATCCAAAAGACATGACAATATACTTGTATACTCGTATAATCCATATCTGGTGGTAAAGGCAGTCTTTGGAATATCCTCTGCGCGAATCTTGAGTTGATGATAGCCAGTTCTAAGATCAATCTTAGAAAACATTTTGGCACCAGTCAACTGGTCAAACAAATCTTCGATCTTTCGCAACGGGTACTTGTTCTTGATACTGACATCATTCAACTTCCGATAATCCGTACACAGACGGTTACCTCCATCCTTCTTGTCCACGAACAAAACAGGTGATCTCCATGGTGACGCACTTGGTTGAATCAATCCAATTTCTAGCATGGCATCCAGTTGTTTCTTTAGTTCTGCTAGTTCTGACGGGTTCATACTATACGGTCTCTGGGCTATGGGTCCATTTCCAGGGATTAGTTCAATGATAAACTATATATCCCGATCTGGAGGCATATCGGGTAAAACATCTAGAAATACATCGGGGTATTCACAGACTATCCGGACTTGGGCAATGGTAGGCTAGGCTATACTCTTGTTGCACTTGAATTGACGAGGCAAGGTTTCAGATATATGCTCGACTGATATTCCGGCTGTACTGGTCATGGTTATGGCTTTCTTGGCACAGTCAATTAATCCTTTATGTTTGGACATCCAATCCATTCCTAGTACTACTTCCAAACCTATAGTTCCGAGTACTATTAGATTAGCATAAAAATCTATGCCATGGATTCGGATAGGGACGACTTTGCAAATTTTCCTAGCTTTGGTGGTTGAACCGGGTATATGAACAATCATAACACGCTTCAATTAAGTTGGTTGAATCTTACTAGTGCATGCAAATTCTTCAGTGAGAAATGAGTGCGATGCTCCAGAATCAAACAACAGTCTTGCTAGTACTGAGTTAACAGAAAACATACCCAGCACGACGTCTGGCGCTTCCTGGGCTTCTTCAGCATGCATGAGAAAAAGACGGCCGTTGCGGTTGAGCAAATTCCCTGGGGCAAACCTTCTTCCGGGTTGAACACGGCGCTGCTGCTGATATGGGAATTTGCATTGGGGGCTGCGGCATTCTTCTTGGGGCACTCATTGGAGTACTGACCCTTGGTTCCACATTCATAACAAGTCACTTGCGACTTGTCCTTTGCTGCAACAGGCACAACATTGCTTCCAGTCCTTGGGGCAGTGTTGGTGTTGGTGGCGGCATTGTTGTTGTTGAACTTGGGTGGGGCACGGTTGAAATTGCTGGAATTGCCGGGGTTGTTGTGGTTTCCTCCGGGCCTTGGGTTTCTACGGTTGGGATAGTTTGGACGGTTCATCGGGGGTCTGTTGGTTCTCGGGGCAAATCCTAGAGATGGGTTGGGGCGATACTTTGGTGTATGGTGGGTTCCTAGTTGATGCATCATGCGGCGCTTGCGGTTCTCATTGGCTTGGTTGATCTTTCCTTCCATCTAAATGGCAGAGTCGACTAGGGCTTCAATATCAACAAAGGGGATATTGACCAACACCGTCTGCATCTCATCGTGCAGACCGTTCAAGAATCTCTCTTTCTTCTTGGCTTCAATGTCGATCTCATCCGGTGCATACCTAGCTAATGACAAGAATTTGTCACGGTATTCCACTACTATCATCCTTCCTTGCTTTAGTTCTCTGAATTCATCTCTCATCCTCTTGATCAAACCCGGTGGCACATGGGTTTTGCTGAACTTGACCTTGAATTCATCCCAAGTCATCATCTGACCTCCGTCATTGCACGAACGTTGTTCCACCATGCTCTTGCATCTCCGGCTAGATAGTGGGTGGCGAACAGAACTTTCTCATTATCTTCCACTCCTGCGACTTCCAGATTGTTCTCCATGGTTTGCAGCCAATCATGTGCATCTAAGGGATCTTCTGACTTAGTGACAACAGGTGGATTAGTGTTCTAGAAATTCTTGAGCTTAGATCCATGGTTGTCCTGATTTCCATGGCCTTGATTGTTGTTGGCCATCTGAGCTATCTCTTGAAGGGTGGCTAGGTTGGCTTGACGTTCGACTCTTTCAGCTTCGCGTTCCGAAACCATCATTTGCAAGAGTTGCAAAATCGGGTCCGGGGCTGAGCCACTTCCTCCGCGAGGCATCTGAAGATTGAGATAGATTATGAGAAAAGTGGGAAATTTCTAAGGTTCAGGGTTGTTTTGTAAAGTTGTTAAAGTGTGACTCAGATTTTGCTAGCAACTTGCTTTTCATTCATTCATAGCACATGATACAAACACACACCACAACAAAGAAAAACAGATGGTTTTAAGAACCATTTTGTGAATCTATGATACAGTGGGACCGAATACAATTTACTAACGCTAGTGCTCAAGTGCTACTACTCCTTGGAGTCAGTGTCCTCATCATCATCATCATCATCGATGAAGGCGACATCATCCTCATCGGTGAAGAAGTCCATGGCCTAATCCTCCAGAAAGTCATCATCATCACTAAGATAGGAGTAGGGGTCTCCACGAAGGTCTTCTCCAGAATTCTCCCTTTCCTCCAACTGCATGTCTCTCTCGTGGATGGTCTCCTCCAAATCCGTGATCCGGTGGCGAAGACGGGAAATGATGCGCTCTTTCTTGTCGAGCTGACGGCGACGAGACTTGCAATCCTTCACTAGCATGGCGAGGGTCTGATCCTTCTTCTTGGTGATGGCGTACTTGTGGTTGGCGTAGGCACGGGCATTGTCCAACTCCTTCTGACGGTCGTACATCATGAAGTTGAGGTGGTCCAACTAAGTCTTCAGCTCGGGATGATATGGGGCCTCCAGTGGCTGCCCCAAAACATCACGCCTTGGGTAGAACTCAAAATGGGTACCATTGATCTGATTGATACTCTGCCCACACACACGGGCAAGAGCTTCATGTATTGCCCTGGCCAGTCCATCGAGCCAGTTGTTCTCTCTTAAGGTGAACTGAATTCCCTTGGCAGTGGTAGGTTCAATCTTTCCTCGGATACTTGCAACAACTAGCCACTGCAGGTCTTCTCCTTCCTGATCATTGAGCTGAGCTCCGAAGACCTCGAGGTGCGGATGCTCCAGAAGTTCCGAAAGCTGGTCCAAGTCACACTCAAAGATGAGGTCTCCTCCATTCGCCAAATGATAAAACTTGTTGTACTTCATGTCCATCTATAAGAATATAGGATGAGTAAGTTAGTAGAGTGATCAACTGTGTCAAATTTTATGTATTTTGAAAGAATTTTTGAGGAACGTGAATTTTCATGAAAGAATCCAAGTGATAAGAATGGGAATAAGTTTTTGTAAATACTCA
Source organism: Avena atlantica (assembly GCA_910589765.1). NCBI lineage: Eukaryota > Viridiplantae > Streptophyta > Magnoliopsida > Poales > Poaceae > Avena > Avena atlantica. The sequence goes on along the minus strand of OU342738.1, from coordinate 245,923,484 downwards.
CTTCCGTAGGTTTTGAAACTAAGTTTTTGATTCAAACATCCATTCTAACTAGGGTCTCCTATGGTCAGGATGGCTCTGATACCAACTTGTCAACACCCGGATGTTTAATCCCAGATGCCTGCTATGCAGTACATCCCAATCCCAGGATTACCATTTTTCGAGACGTAACAGATTTGGATATCACAGTACATCATCCATTACAAACCATACATAAGGTCTTACACAAATATGGATCTCATGATCCAGTTCTTAATACAATACAAGCAGCGGAATAACGTAATAGTAACGATAGCATAGGCAATGCTCCATCTTCAGGGTCACAGGCAATGTTGACGATGGGAGATGATCCTAGTTGTCGTAACCTTCCTGCGGTCCGTCATCCTGATACTCCTCTTCATAGTCTGGCCACGAGAATAGCCAGGGAAAAAGCCATGAGTACTCTTTAAGTACTCGCAAACTAATACTAACAAGTTAAGGGGTTTTTGTAGTAGGACACTAGGCTCTAAGGTTGTTTTGCAAAAAGCCAGATTTACCTCTACTAAGTTCAGACGCAAGAAAACTAGTTGAAAGTTTTATAACACCTAAGTAGGAATTTGAATTTCATATCACAACTCTGTTGTGGTCAAGTAAAAGTCACAAATCATTTCACACGTCATTTTGAAAACATCTGACGGGGGAACAGTATGGCCACTCCAACTGTCCATAACCGCGGACGTGGCTATTCGAATAGTTTGACACTCTGTAGATATTGTACACTTTCACCACAACATTCGATACATCTGTCAGGAACAAATCCTGAATTCACCATACTCAGTATGCGGATAATCAATCCTAACCTTTCAATTACACGCCCTAGTATAGGCACCTCTCATGTGATTTTGGCCTCCCAACCATGACCAACTGTCATCTTGGGTACTGCACAGGTGGACAATCTTCACAAGGTAGCCTCAGCTCAGACCTTGGCCGCGAGGGAACCCATACTAAGGTATATAAATTTCTATTCAAGCCCTACCAAATTTTAGGGTATTGTGGTTGTACGGTAAAATTGGAATGGTATCGCATCCAGACAACCATCAGTTTTATAAAGGGCTAAGGCTGATGCCTCAAAATTTTCATCATCAAAATCATCTGGTGTTTGGAAACACATGTCAAAACATTTCAGTAGAATGACTCATCATTCTAAGGTTTTCATAACCATTTTCACCAAGTATTCCCATCTAAAGTTGATCAAGTTTTATACTTAGCACTAGCATCTACAAGTGGTGGTAAATACTAATGAGGGGTGGTAAACAAGTGGAGATTTTCTAGGTTCAATCTCATGCCTTAGGATGACATCAAGATTATCTAACTTAGGCCAAATTTTAAGCTCTTTATGCTACCTTCCAATATCCTTCTAGTATCTACAATTCACTATGTAAACTCTAAGAGAAAGCTTTGATAAAGAAATAAAGTATAAAGCTTGCAAGTAAAACTAGGATTGGGTTATCAACTGGGTATGATCACATATGCTCAAGGCATATAGTTGTCATGGTAACAAGCAAGTATTAGCTTGCATAAGTTGCAAGGGTTATCTTGCAAGATTTCAAGTATTGGCTTGCATAGGTCAACTTTTGTAGTAAGTCTTGCCTTGTGCAGAACAGTGGTTGAAGTTCTCCTCGGCTTCTTCCTCGTAGTATCCTCCTTCCTCCTCGTATCCTTGGTCGGTACTAGCATCTATAAATAAATACGAGGTACACAATCACCAAACAATACTTAACTATTTCCAATCATCACACAATCGTTCACACTAGATGATCTAGCATCATCACTAATATTACAAGATTAAAGCACTGGTCTTATTTATTTTATTTGAGAAAAGTAATTTCTACTCATTGAAAAACTACTTAAGATTTAATATTCTCCAACTTAAACATGGGATCATGTTGACACATGTCATCACCACATATTTCAGTACATGGGAATGTGATTTAAAGTGGTGTCATAATTTAATAAGGTTTAACCTTTTTATTTTAATTAAATAAAGTGACTAGAATTGCCTTGGTAGCATTATTTTATTAATTGAACATTATTTCTGCAAGTAAACCCATATGTTTTTATATATTCTGAAAGGTATGATCAAATATGATTTTTGAGAGTTGGAATCAACTCAAAAGCTCTTATGGTTGAAATTTGAAAAATGTTTGAATGCAGAAAAGCTTCTGCCTTGTTATTTTTACCATGGTTGATCCACAAATCCAAATGATTTGAATCCAACGGCCTTGGATTAAGAATTTTAGTACCTTTCCATAAAAATTGGTTTCATGCATTTTGGTTCATTGAATCGATCTGGGTTGATTTTTGAATCTAGGTACAGAACTGTGTTTGAAATTAAATGAATAAAGCTTAATTTGAATTGTTGGGTCGCACGGGATGTTTTACTGGTTTGGCCCACTACGCACAGCTCGTACGCGGGCTGGTTAAGTGGTTGTCCCCACGCGTCAGTAAGACGGGGAGGTGCGAAGCGGTATGGGGCAATGTGGACCGTGGGATCTAGTTATAATCGAACGGCTCTGGTTCATCGTCCACATCGGGCAGCGTCGGCGAGACAGAACCCTAGCGCGGTAGGTAGGGTCGTGGGAGGATCACCAGGGCTCAGGCGAGGGTCGGCGACGGGGGCGAACAACGAAGTCGACGACAGCGGTTCTCCTGGTACCGGGAGCTCCTCCTGGGGCGGCTCCAATCGACGGCTCCCTTCTTCTCCAGCAGCGGTGGGCTCCGGCCAAATTCCGGCGATGCGCTGCTCGCCTTGCTCCGGGAGTGAGGTGGGGTGGTTCTGGGCGAGAGGGAGTGAACTGGTGTGGCGAAAACGAGCGGTGGAGGCCTCTATTTATAGTGGTGGAAGGGGACCGACGGGTGCGGGCTGAGCTCGTCGTGGTCGACGGCACAGGCATCTACTGGCATGGGCAACGGTAGGGGGCGGTGTTGTGCTCCCTCACGAAGCTCAACGACGTGGTCTTGCGGCATGGGGCGGTGCTGATCGGTCAGAACATCGCGATGCTCTAAGCGAATCCGACGGTGGTTTTAATGTCGCACACTGCGCGTGGTCCGAGCAGCAGCGAACGGGCATGTCTGGCAGGGTGCTGGGGTGCTGGTGATCATCCCTGCAAGCAACGAGGGCGGCGCACGATCTGTGGGTGCTGGTCGAGGGTGGCGCACTGGCGCGCTCTCGGCTCGAGCGCAGAGAGGTTTGGCATGGGCGTGTCATGTGGTCCAGGGGCTGGCATTGCTCGGGGCTGGGACAGTGGGTGGCGGTGGACAGTGCTGCATGTCCTAGAAAAGGTTGGCGAAGCTAGTTCGGCCTCAAGCTCGCTGGCGACAATGGGGTGGCATGCTTGACATTAATGGCTAGGCTTGCTCACAGTGGTTCTAAAGATTTTTAAAGAGGCTAGATGATCTACTAAGGGCCAGTTGCAACCAGAGAGGGAACAAGTTAGGCCAATTTTACTGCACACTATAGTGTTTGATGTTTGTTTGATTTGAATCTGCAAGGTGTTTGATGAAATGGCCGCAAGAACTTTAAATTGTGGGTTTGATAGGCACATGCTAGGGAGTATCTGGTTAGTTGGATTAGTCAAGGGGCATTGGTTTGGTTGGGTTTTGAAAATGGATGATCTCCACATATGAATAACATTCAATTTTGAGTTGTGATTTGAATGGGGTTGCCAAATGTTTCTGCAAGTTTGAAAGTTGGGCCTTCATTCACTTTTACTAGTTCTATCAAGGGGTGAAAATAATTGGGAAAGTTTCTGATTGAAATCTTGAGCTAGAAACACTCAAAGTGACCTAGTGAGCAAGATTGGCAAAAATGACCATTTTATTTATTTTCCTTGTTTTTTATTTTCTTTTCATTTGTTTCTGCATGGAAATGTTTTATATGATGTTATTTTCATATTTAAACCATTTCTTGCTATTTAGATTAATCACACAAGTCCATTCATGCATTTTTCAAATCATTTCATTCACACATGCATTCATATGATTTTAATGAATCAAAGTTTTTGTTAACCCTAATTTTAGTGATTATAGTTTGATGATCCTTGTGTTATATTTTTGGGATGTTACATAAACCCTAGATCCTCCAAGAATCTAGTTTCCACCCTTTTCATCACTTTTCTTAAAAACCAAGGTTGACCTTGATGCCCACATCAATTTTACATCATCTACCTTGGGTATAAGCATCCCCAAATAATTCCCACAATTATTTGGATTATTAAACTATTTAATTTCCTTTACTTACCAATTTCCCAACAACCTTGTCCTCAAAGGCAAGATTTTTTCCCTCCAAATCACCTTGCCAACTCAAGGCACATTTGATGCTTATATATCATATCCCATCTTCCCAACTCAAAAATAAATATTTTTTAGATTCTTTATTATTTCTTTTTGCCCTTTTCTTAAATGGCAGAAACAAGAAATAATTCTCCAAAAAATACTTTTACACTTCAATAAATTCCAATAAAATCCTCCAATGTGTGTTAAGGTATTTAGGACCACATCACGTCTAAAACCAAGCTTGCACAGTGTAAAAATATCATCTTAGCTTCCATAATCTATTTCTACACTTTTTGAAGAAGTGCATTTAAATGGGATTATAATCATCAGAAAAATCCCATTTAAATCATGGAGAGATTAATTGATCTACTCCACCTAACAGTACCATTTCCACACTTTGTCCAATGCAAGTTTTTAAACTTCCTTCACAAGCCTCCAATTAATCAATTTTGCCAAAACCAACAAACGTTGATTCAAATCAAAACCACACCAGCTCAAATCTTCTCCAGCACTTCTCCCTAACCCCATCACTCTCCCCTGGTCGCCCAGCACTGTAGCATGCCCCCACACCCCTTGTCCCACATGGTTAATTAAGAGGGAGACAAAGGCAATGTCTTGTCTAGCCACTCCTTTTCTTATTACAACACCCCACCCCCTCTCTGTCCCCTAGCACGACCAGGACCCTCTCTCTCACCTCTCCACCGCCTCCCTTGCCCAATGGATGGCCAGCACCCCTCTCCCAAGCTCCCCCATGCAACTAGTGCACCATGGACCCATCTAACCCGGTTTATAAGGCCCCAAGGCACCCCAGAGCCTCACTCCCCTCTCATTTGCCCTCAGCACACCTCCCTCACCTCCCCAGAGCCCCCTCTCCTCTTCCTCTGCCCTGCCCAGCTCGAAAGAAGGAGAAAGGAGAGCTTCGGCCTCCTCACAAAAGTCGAGCACCCCATCTCCCCTCTCCCCTCTTCCCTTCCTGCATGTCACCCTGCACGAACCCCCTCGCTCTCCTGCCCCTAACCCTATCCTCTTTTTCTCGCAGGACGGCTCCAGGAAGTAGCCTCGACAAGCTCCCGAGCGTGCACCGGAGGGCGTCATAGTGCGAGCGTCATCCCCGCGTCGAACCACCCCGTGTCGCCCCTCCATCTGCTCCCCGTCGAACACCGCGTCGCCCTGACCCATCCCTGGCTCTCCTCCGCCCTTAGGTGAGCCGCCCCGTGCCTCGCCGCTCCTCCCTAGGGTTTACGCCCTCGCCCTAGAGCTCGCTGGGGAAGACGATGGGTAGCCGTAGGATCCATTCGGATCAGACGACCCCCACGCTCCCATACCCCTTCGCCCTGCTGGGCCTTGACCCATGCCTCCAGCAGCCCCGGGTGGGCCGAACAACCCTCCCTTACCAGCCCACCTCCGCCCCAGATCCAACCCGCGAACTCCCTCCCCTCTTTTCTTTTTCTGTTGGTATAGACCCAGCAAAATACCTAGTTACTTTAAATCAAAATAAAAATGTAAAAGCCTTCAAAACCTCCAGATCAAAACCTCCAGACCATGTCTTACACCAAAATAGTATATAAAATAAATATGATAAATTCTCTCCCCAGATATGTCCTAAACACTAAATATTTTCTCCAGAAAGATTTACCAACCCAAATGGAGTAAATCCAATTTGTACAGAAAGGTATCACCCCTACCTTTCATGTCCAACTGGCCCCACCTAGTTTGCATCCTAGTTTGCCCTTGGCAAAAATAACAAAAACAGAGCCTTTCTGACTTTAGGAAATTCCCTAGGTCAAACCAAATGAGGATCTGACCTAATTCCAACTCCCCTTGGACACACAACCATATCTTCCATAATCGAGCAGCTCATATGTTTATGAGTCTCTGTTGAATTTTAGTGAATTAAACTCTTATGTCAATAGTTTATTCACTAATAAAAACATTATAGTAGCTATGTATATCCAAAAAGATTAATTCCAATTTCTACAGAAAGTTATTCTCATTACCTAGTATGTGTCCTTGGAATCGACTAAAAATCTTCTGTATATTAACTCTGATCAAAAAGACAAATCCCATCCAGTACTATCTTTGGGAATTTCTCAAGGGAATTCTGGTAATTGTTTTGAGGTGATTCCAACTCCTCTTGATTCAGTCCACTAAATAATACCTAATAAACCAAGGAAATAATTTTTGGAACTCCAGAGAAGTCCTGCTGAATTATTTCCTAAAACTAGAGTTTTAATCCCTATAAACTCCATTGTAAATCAAGGGAAATTGATAAAATAGTGAAACCACTTTTGTTGGATTCATTTTACCAATACCTATCTGATGATATCATTTTTATACAATGGTATCATCCAGATCCAATCCTTGGTCAAAAACCCCTCCCTTAGGTAGTTCCTAGACTCTAAATCCAAAGGCATATTTACCCTAGTGACTCCAAATCTTCTTCCAGTCCAATCGCATCAATCCCCCAACATCCTACTGATGTATATCATGCATTTATCCTTTGCTTGTTGTATGGTTTGATGTTTGTATGCCTTGTATTGATTGTGGGTTGTTGCTTGCATGTATGCTCGATAACGGCGATAGTTGCGATTGTGTGACGCCGAGAATAAGGAAGGATCGGGTTATTATTATTATTATTATTGCTACTATCGGTATTCTGGTTATCTAACGCCGTCAAGGGACAACTCGCTGGTCACAGGAAAGCTACCATTCCTGAACTCCTATATTAACCTACCTCTGTTTATCAACTGTTTTATATCTCGTTTATAAATATCATGATCATCGGCATGGTTTGTTTCAAATAAATGTGCGTGAGTAACTTGGCTCCTCCAAGTTATGGATGAGTTTCCATTAGGACACCTACCCTTTTTCACCAATGTTTACCCCTTTAGAGTGAGGCAAAGATGATTAGCATCTTCCCTCTTGGAACCCACGGATTTTCAAAGATAAAACCATTTTGGGATCTTTCCCTACTACAAAGCTTTCAAAAACCCTTGGAAATAGGCATCATTTCCGAGTGGAAGTTTTACTAAAAGAAGATCTGAGGTGGATGAAGAGAAAGTCAAGCAAGATAAAGAGAAGGGATGTTCTAAGCCAATGTCCGGAACAATTTTATCCGTGCAACCACATTACCCTAGATGATGGGGCTTAGCTCGTAGTTTGTGATCCTTAGCCGGGGCTGCTCGTACTCGCTAAAGGGGAAAAATCCCCTGGAATCTAGGATGTCTGGGACAAGGCATTCGTGCAACAATTGGGTCTCTCGTGGACGGTATTCTTTTAGGTAGTATGGATGGAAGATTGTCACTATTGCTATCTGCCAGACTTCGGTCTGGAGATAGGGGTCAGTACGGGAAGAAGGACCAGGGTAGTAGTACCCCATACTCGTACAGGAGAGAACAACCCAAAAGGAAAAGCCGTCGTTTCTAGGGATGGACAAATGAAAAGCTAGGTTTGATTATCCGAACCCCCTTCTACAGTGTGTAGCAGGCCGTGGTTAAATCCCGGTCGATGTATTGATTCTTGTGGGTAAAGTGCACAAGCTCTACAGAGTCTAATCTATTCGAATAGCCGTGTCCACGGACAAGGACGGTTGGAATGGCAAGTGCTAGCAGGACCCTTCGGTTAAGTTGAGATGAAACTAAGGATGTGACTTGGTCACGAAGAAATAAAAGAAAGAGTTTGGTTTTAACCCGTGATGGTCGAAGACGTTTAACAAGGGTTTTACAACAAAACTATTTTAATATTTTTAGCAAGGATGTGGAGATGTCCAGGTTTCCAAAAAGGAGGCATGATTTCCAAAAACTCTTTTTCAAGAAAGATATAGAGATGCCAATGTTAGGTCTTTCAAAAAAAACTATAGTGTAGAGCTATCTTGCCATAGCCAGATATGCATTATCTTATTACCTTGTCTCGGTGGTTTGCGAGTACATTCAAAGTACTCACCGGCATTGTCCCTGGCTATTTACATGGCCATATTGTAGATGTTAAGAAGGAACGAAGGTGCTGACGTCTATGCGAGCTAGGCCATCTTCCCAGTCAGTTGCATGTAGGTTAAGGCACGAGCTCTGCGCTGAAGACTTCTGATACTTGTATTGTAATCGCCATAAAGGCCACCTTGTAAGTTTGTACTCGATATTGTATGGATGATGTAATGATACTAGTCGGTTATGCTCACGGCTCACTGATAATGGGAATGTGAATTGTATGCATAGCGGGTATTCTCGGACCGTAAATCCGGGGTGCCACATTACTTGAACTAATACATGCTTGTGATTAAACCCCTTTCAAGCATCTGCAACTACAAGAAGTAATTAAGATAAAAAACCTAACCACAGCATTAAACTCTGAGATCCTACACTCCCTTGTGCAAAGGTTTCCTAACGGGGGTTCAGGTTTCTGCCACTCCGGCAACCCCACAATTATTAGTCAAATACACAATGCATTCCCCTAGGCCCATAAATTGTGAATTATCATGTAGTCGACATTCACATGACACCACTAGAATAATATCACCACAACTTAAATATCAAACCATTGAATATTACTTCAACACAAATCCACTACTAACAACATGACTTCTCCTGTGTCCTCAAGAACTAAACGAACTACTCACGAGACATCATATGGATCAAGATCAGAGATCATATGATGATGAATAACAATCTGAACATAAACAATAATTCAATGCTTCCACTCAGTAGCATCAACTACAAAAGTAATCAACACCGGGAAAGTTTTCCCTAAGAACAGGATGGAGTGGTGATTCAACCCAATTGTTACAACAGGATGGAGTGGTGATGATGGTGCTGGTGGAGATGGTGGTGAGGATGATGATGATTATGATAATCCAGATGAAGTCTTGCTTGATGACGGTGTTCATGGCGATGATCTCCCCTCTCCGAGAAGGAATTTCCCCGGCAAAAATCTGCCTATCGAAGAGCTCTTTCTCTCTCTGTAGTTTCCGCCCCACAGAGGAGGAAGAATCTTTATGTGGTCCCCCCTCTCATATTAGGGTTTCAAGGAGAAGATATAGGCGAAGGGGCGAAGCCAGAGGTGGTCCAGGGTGGCCACATCCCCTGGTGGTGCGACCCAGGGTGGGAGCGCGCCTGGGGGTGTGGGACCCCTATGGCCCATCTCCGCCTCCCCTTCTGGCTTCCTTCGTCTTCTGGAAAAATAGGATTTTCCATGTATTTTCTGGTATTTTCTGATCTTTGCGAATATTGCATCTGGACACCGCTTTTTCCATCAGAATCCTGACTCTGGCAGTTCATCCTCCAAAAGTCATCCAACATGCAAAAATGGATGAAACAACATAAGTATCACCTCTTAATATGAAATAAATCAATGAATAACAGTAAATTCTGATATAGAATAGTGATGCAAAATGGACGTATCAACTCCCCCCAAGCTTAGACCTCGCTTGTCCCCAAGCGAAAACTGAGCTCGGTAAACATGACCACAGGTTTATGGAGTGAAGTGTCGATAAAAAGAATACGGTCAAGAAGCATCACATTTACCAATACACAACTCATAATAGAAAACAACTAACCATTATATAACTTAACTTGCAACGAGCATGGGAGTCACAATAGAGATGCATAAAGACAATCATAATTGGTAATGGCAAACTTTGTTCTTGGTCAGAGAACAGTTGACAAATCATACTTAGTTTTCAAGCAAAGCATTTGTAATGAAGTGTATAACAGGAGTTCTTTTGCTCAAACATAAAGGGCTTTTCACAATAATGGATTTCAAAGTAATATTCATTTAGATAAGAGCAATGTGCAAAACAAGGAAGATAAGAAACATGATTGAATAAATCATCATATGAATGATTGAATCACAACTCAAATGCTTGTTGGAGATAGAAGGGAGTAGGTTTACTGACTCAACTTAGAAGTAAAAGAAAGTCCCTTCGCGGAGGGAAGCAGGGATTTCAAGTTTCATAAAGAGCTTCCAAAAGATTATGGTACTTACTATCTTGAGCTCTCATTGATCCTATCATAAGCATCTTGATGTGATTAAGGTTAAAGTGAACAAATATGGAGTATATGCTTGACAAATCATAAGTTGGCAATCTCATGTCCCTTGAGTACGAGGTCCATTCCTCAGGCTACTCAACTTTAGTTACCGGTAAGTTCTTGTCATTGTAAATATATGTGTATCATAGAGAACCACCAACAGGGTACCCCTTTCCCCATAACACGGGAGCTATCCGATATCAAAACGACAAGGCAACAAACAGTGAGCATCTCAGCAATCCTTTATTTACCATGAGAATGGTGCATATATTTTTTTCTCTTTTTTTTCTACATATTTTTTCTGAGGATGCTTCATAGATTGCTCATTATGGTGATGCTGCAAGTTCCCACCATGATTAGGCATGGCTTAGGCTAGCCGCCCAGGCATTTCTCTAACACATATACATAACTCCTTGGACTTACAAGCTCCCCATTTATTTCACTCCGCCGACATCCATAAACAAAAGATCATGATATCAACTGGATAGATATTTACATGTGTTGAAAGCGTTCCCTGTGACAGCACGGTTCTGCTAATTCCCAACTTATAAGTGCAAGCATATACAACATAGATGACACAATGGTTCAAGTTTATTAAGGGCAGGAAAATAAGGTGTGCCATCAAGTTCATGAGATCTTTACTAACTAGTTTTCACATAACAAAAGAATTTTTAATTTAAAAGGTAGACGAAACTCGAGAATTTACTTGGAATAGCAATAATTCTAATAGGTAGATATGGTGGACATAAATGGCAAGGGTTTTAAGTTCAAGGATTGGATGCACGAGAATCATTCCCTCTCAATACAGGTTTTTGGCTAGCAAGGCTGGGTAGCAAGCAAAAGAGTTGAAGGAAACAAGCAAACATACAAGTGATAGAAACAAACATGCAATCTTCCTTGAAAACACAAAAGATCTTAAATAAATAATACTAAGCTTATGAGCCAATCAAGAAAGAAAGAAAATTAAATAAAATACCTGTAAGTGTTTTTCTCTTTTCCTTTCAAACCTCAAAAAGTGTGGCTACTAACCAGTGCTAGGTTTGCCAAAACCAATTTAGATTTACTTGATGCTCCCAAAGTGATACCAATACTAATCAACACGATCAATCATATAACAGAAGTTCCAAACTAAAATAAGATGTGCAATAAGTAAAAGATGAAACTTCTCATTAATATTCCATAAAGGCACTCAAAAGAAGGGATACATAGATAATCAACTAGAGGAGAGATACTTCCACAATGCAAACCATCATGTATGATAACTTCTCTATTCATGATATGTCTCTACTAAAAAGGTAAAAAGATGAAAGATAATGATGTGATACCACGGTGCTCCCCCAAGCTTGGAACAAACCAAGGGGATGCCAAAACTTGATGATGAACTACTCCTTCGGTGGTGATGGTGTTCCCTTGATAAGATTTTCAATCAATTTCCTCAAATCCGCAATCTCGAAGGCTAGAGTACGAATCAACTCCGAATTATGCTCAATGCGATTCATGATCATGTCAGACCGAGACTCCCAGTCCTTATGATTCTTTCCCCACTCTTCCTCCTTAGAGTGTTCTTTCCCTGCATGGTTAGAACGAGGCATATCCCAACTAGAGGGCAACTTCCCTTTGGGAAACTTTTGAAATTGCTGGTCATGTGTAAGAGTATGGAAGGGGTTCTTGGTGCATGGAGGAAGTGACCACTGAGCTAGGAAATGACGCGGAGTTTTCCCTTCAGTAGACATCCATGCCGTCCTTTTGAGCTTGATAGGATTTGACACCACTCCAATGCTTGCAATGGTAGCGCGGGTGTGCGGACGCTTGTCTTCCTCCACTTCTTCTTCATCCTCAACCACAATCTCCTCCTCCTGCTTGGGGTCTTGAAGATCATCTTCCATGGGCTTCTTTGCCCTTTTCGTTGGCGGAGACCATGGTGCCTCTAAACTTGAGAATATTTCCTCACAGAAATAGATCAAAACAAAAACACGACGAGAACATGATACACGGACCTCGGGGGGTCTAGGTGATTATCTATTAGGAAGTTTTATGATATAAGGAAGGTACTGGGCAAAAACGGGACGGAGACGGGCTCCGGGGTGGTCACACCCCCTGGTGGCGCAGCCAGGTGGAGCCCACGCCACTGGGTGGTGTGGGCCACCCGGGCTCCGTTTCCTTCCCTTTTATTTCCAGCACTTTTACCTATTCGGAAACGGACACTCCAGGTTCCTGAATTTGGTGTTTAATAAATTCTTCCGGAGTCAACATTTGAATAATATCAACATCTTCATTATAATAATCTCCAGAAATATAATGTTTGAGCCTTTGGCCATTCACCACTTGTGTAGTGTTGCTCTCAAAGAAGAAATTTTTATAGCTCTTGAACTATACACCTCCTCAATAACAAAAGGTCCTTCCCATTTTGAGAGTAGTTTTCCTGCAAAAAATCTGAGACCATACCTATACAATAGAACTTTCTCACCAACATGAAACTCTCTCTTCAGAATCCTCCTATCGTGCCATCTTTTAACTTTTTCTTTAAAGAGTCTAGAATTTTCATAAGCTTCACTTCTCCACTCATCTAAAGAACTCAAGTCAAGCAATCTTTTCTTACCAGCAAGTTTAAAATCTCTATTTAGTTCTTTCGCTGCCCAGTAAGCTTTGTGTTCTAATTCTAAAGGAAAGTGACAAGCTTTACCATAAACCATTTTGTAAGGAGACATTCCTATAGGATTTTTATAAGCAGTTCTATAAGCCCATAAAGCATCATTCAACTTTTTAGCCCAATTTTTTCTAGATCTATTAATAGTCTTTTGCAAGATAGATTTAATTTCTCTATTTGAGAGTTCTACTTGCCCACTGGTTTGAGGGTGATAAGCTAAAGCAATTTATGATTAACATCATATTTAGCAAGGGTCTTCCTAAAACCACCATGAATAAAATGAGAACCTCCATCAGTCATGAGATATCTAGGCACACCAAACCTAGGAAAAATAACATCTTTAAGCATTTTTAAAGAGTTCTTACCATCAACACTATTTCTAGGTATGGCTTCTACCCACTTTGTAACATAATCAACAACAAGGATATGAGTACACCCTTTTGAAGGATGAAAAAGGACCCATAAAGTCGAATTCCCAACGATCAAATGGTTCAATAACAAGAGAATAATTCATAGGCATTTCATTGCGTCTAGAAATGTTACCAACTCTTTGACATTCATCACATGATAAAATAAACATTCTTGAATCTTTAAAAAGAGTAGGCCAATAAAAACCTGATTGTAAAACCTTTTGTGCGGTTCTATCTCCAGCATGATGTCCTCCATAAGCACTACCATGAAATTTTCTCAATATCTCTTGTTGTTCATATTCTGGAACACATCTTCGTTGTCACATCCCAAAATTTTCCAAATTTTGAAATGTGAAAAATAAATAAACAAAATAAATAATTGTTGAAATTTAGAGTGAAAAGAAACTTTTTGTTTCTAAATGGAAACATCAAAACCCATCTTGAACAAACCTTGAATAAAATTTGAATCCAACTAAGTTCAAATCAAGTGAAATGCATTCTTCATAAATGCATCCTGAAATTCAAACACCTGGAAAATAAACCAAAACTCTAAAACCCTAATGGAAGAAATCATTTCTAAGATTATTCTAAGACCATGGATTTGATCCATATGAAAATTTTGTCAACAAACATTTATGATCAAGAATGATAAATAAATAAAACCATAGTAATTGATTTCATTCTATTTGGAACCTTGGATAAAATCTTATGAATTTAGTAAGATAAAGGAATTAAATTTCAAAGCTAATAAAAGCTCCTATCTAAAATCCATACCAAATTGTGATCAAATTAATCCTAAAGGGATATAAAAGGTTAAACAAATATTAAATAAAATTATACAAATTGGAATCACCAAGTTTGGATCTTTAAATAAAAAGATATGGATTTTAAAAGATAAAGAAAGAAATAATAATTAAGGAGTATTTAAAAGCCAAATTAAAACTTGGCCTAAACCATAAGCAAATGGAATAAATATAATCCAAATAAATAAATGGATAAAGAATATTCAAATAAAATTATATGGCATTAACCAAATTCTATTCCATTTGATTAAAGACAAAATCCCTAATAAGAATGATTAATTTAATCATGGGAAAAGAATAAAATGGAATTTCACAAGGTGAATATAAAAGTTATTTAATTAACTTAAATGTAATAAAAGAATAAATTTAAATAAAAATTTTGGAATTAAAAACCATATTTGATTTCATTGGAATAAAGACATTTACCCAATTTAAATGATTAATAGATCATATGAAAATATTTCAAATAAATCAAAATGAATTATTCAACACCCATTTGAATAAATAAAACCTACTGAAAAGGTTTAGTGAAAATTTGGATTCAAATAAAGAGTTTTGAAAATATATTTAATCTTATTTGAATAAAGGCAAGTGTTATTTTAATAAAGAATAAAACCATAAAATGAATAAAGAAATTATTCTAAAAATGGTCTTAAAAATACATATTTAAACAGAATATAAACTTACTGAAAAGTTTGGAAAGATTTGAATTGAAAAAAGTTTGAAATCATTCGATCAAATTCAAAACAGAAAAAGAAAACAGAAAAAGAAAACAGAAAATGAAAAATGAAACAGAACAAAAAAAATGGAAACCAGCCAGACCAGGCCCAGCAAGCCCAGTCCAGCCCAGCACCAGCCCACTCCCTCTCTCCCCGCGAGAAAACGCTTCGCACTAGTGAACCTACCCACGCAGTCGATGAAGACCGGACCCCACCACTCCTCTCTCTCTCGCTGACCGCTGAGCCCCACCTGCCAGACCTTCTTCCTCACCCCGCGGTGACCACGCCGGCCGTTTCCTGTCAATGAATGCCGATGTTTAATTCGCATCAATGCCGCGCTTAAACCTCTCCGCGACCACGCTCGATTTATCGCCCAGTCTTCCTCTCCATTTCCCCCCAGAAGCCACCCACCCTCTACCACCAGGCCGCTCGGAATTTTCTCGAGAACCACCTCTGCAGAGTGAAAAATCTAAGTACTTAGTTGTGTCCCCGGTAATGGACAATTTGAGCATTAAGACATGGAAGCTATCAAGAATCTCCTCATCCCAATTTTCTAAGTTAAAAACTTGTGGTTGAAAAAGGGTTGAACGATCACCAATTTCTATTGGGAGATGCCTTGGGTGATTTTAACAAACAAAAACTTAGTGTTTTCAAATGACAGGGAAAATCTATTTTGAGCAAAGCAAGCCTAAGCTCCAATTAGCCAAATTCATATAGATGATAGATACCACTATACTACCATAGTATCACTTGCCAATACAATTCAAATGTATTGACCCTTGTGGCTGTAACTTATTATGTTGTAGGTTTGTTTGATGTTAGTGAGATGTGTTGATTAGGATTACAAGTCTACAACCAACATGATTGCCTGTGGCACTTTGAAGATGAAGGACTCCATGCTGTAGAGTTATTTCTGTTGCATTGTAATGAGATACCCAAATGAGCTATGTAAGATGTAATAAATTATTTTATTCCTGGCTATAAAGTTGTATTATGACCTTTGTTTCTTGATATTACAACTTAACTGTGGATGCTAGCTATTGATCCAGGGACTAGCATTGTAAACATGGGGATCTCTACCTTATTAAAGTTGGGACCTCTACATTCGCATAATACCATCCACTCCTTCTTTATATAAATGTGGGTCATCCCAAAAATAATGCCTCAGATCATAAAAGAATTTCGTTCTTTGTTGGGTTGTAAAGGTTAGAGGCAAATACTTGGAAACAATAAAGTTAGCATAATCAGCATACCAAGGACTCTCTCGCGGGTTTACCTTTATTGCAGCCAACTATTCATTTGGAAAACTATCATTAACAGGCATAGGATCAAAAGAAATGTTTTCCAACGAGATAAATTATCAGCAACAGGATTTTTAGCACCTTTTCTATATACAATATGTAGATCGAACTCTTGTAAATGCAACACCCATCTAATAAGCCTAGGATTAGCATCTTTCTCTATCATAAGGTACTTAATAGAAGCATGATCAGCATGAATGGTAACTTTTAAATCAACAATATAAGGTCTAAACTTATCACAAGCAAAGATTACAGCTAAAAACTCTTTTTTAGTAGTAGCATATTTCTTTTGAGTAGCATCAAGTGTCTTACTAGCATAATGGATAACATTCTATTTTTTATCTATTCGTTTCCCAAGAACAACACCTACAGCAAAATCACTAGCATCACACATAATTTCAAAGGGTAGATTCCAATCAGGTGGTTGGACAATAGGAGCAGTAGTTAAAGCTTTCTTTAATGTTTCAAAAGCTTCCTTACAATCATCATCAAACCCAAAAGGTACATCTTTTTGGAGAATATTAGTAAGGGGTTTTGAAATTTTGGAGAAATATTTAATAAACCTTCTATATAAACCAGCATGACCAAGGATACTATGAATACCTTTAACATCCCTAGGACAAGGCATTTTCTCAATTGCTTCAACTTTGGCTCTGTCAACTTCAATGCCTCTTTTAGAAATTTTGTGTCCAAGAACAATCCCTTCATTAACCATGAAGTGACATTTATCCCAATTAAGAACAAGATTAGCTTCTTCACATCTCTGTAAAACTTTATCAGGGTTGTGCAAACAATTGTCAAAGGAAGTTCCATAGACGGAAAATCGTCCATGAATACTTCCACACTTTCTTCACAAAAACCATGAAAGATAGCATACATACATCTCTGAAAAGTAGCAGGAGCATTACATAAACCAAAAGGCATACGCCTATAAGCATAAGTTCCATAGGGACACGTAAAAGTGGTTTTCTCTTGGTCTTGTGCTTTCACAACAATTTGAGAAAACCCAGAATAACCATCAAGAAAACAAAAGTGAGTCTTCTTGGACAACCTTTCTAGCATTTGATCGATAAAAGGCAAAGGATAATGATCTTTCTTAGTGACTTTATTCACCTTTCTAAAATCAATGCACATCCTATACCCAACTACTACTCTTTGAGGTATAAGCTCATTATTTTCATTAGGCACAACAGTTATTCCTCCTTTCTTAGGGACAAATTGAATAGGACTAACCCAATTACTATCAGCAATAGGAAAAATAATACCAACATCAAGAAGTTTTAATACCTCATTTCTTACCACTTCCTTCATCTTAGGATTTAAACGGTGTTGATGTTCCACAACTGGTTGCATCAGGTTCTATATTAATAGCATGTTGACATATAGTACGAGAAATCCCTTTTAAATCATCAAGAGTATAACCCATAGCTCCTCTATGTTTCTTCAATGCTTCCAATAATCTTTCCTCTTCCTTTCCTGAAAGTTTAGAACTAATAATAATAGGATATATTTTCTTATCGTCTAGATAAGCATATTTAAGATCATCATGTAGAGGTTTTAAATTGAAGACATGATCCCCTTTAGGTGGTAGTGTTGTACCCAAATCTTCCACAGGTAGGTTATGCTTAAGCATCTCAGGTTGACGAAGGAAAATCTCGTCAATCTCATTTATTTCTTCCATGAAGACCTCACTTTCATGATCTTCTATATATTGCTGCAAAGCATTGTTAGGAGCAAGAGAAATAGAAGAATGTTGTTCAACTCTGAAATCCTCATTAGGCAATTCATTTTCATAAGGAGTTTTAGCAAATTTGGAAAAGTTAAAC
Organism: Avena atlantica; assembly: GCA_910589765.1. Classification (NCBI taxonomy): domain Eukaryota; kingdom Viridiplantae; phylum Streptophyta; class Magnoliopsida; order Poales; family Poaceae; genus Avena; species Avena atlantica. The sequence goes on along the minus strand of OU342738.1, from coordinate 245,905,447 downwards.
TCATAATATTCTCCATAAAACTTAGTTAAAACTTTCTCCTTCTTACAGTCTATAATATCTCCACAAGTGTTCAGAAAAGGTCTACCAAAAATGATAGGACAAGTTTTACTAGCTTCCTTACCAAGCACTAGAAAATCAGCAGGATATTTAATCTTACCATAAAGAACTTCCACATCTCTTACAATACCAATTGGACAGACTGTCTCTCTATTATTAAGGTGAATAACCACATCAATGTCTTCAACAAGTACCAATTTCATGCATAATTTCTTTGTAAAGCTCATAAGGAATAGCACTAGAACTTGCACCAATATCACATAAACCATAATAGCAATGATCACCAATTCTAACAGAAAGCACATGGACACTAGCTTTCCTAGTTTTACTAGGATGTGAGACAATATTAGAAGCATCTTCACAAAATATAATGTGCCCATCTTCTACATTTTTAGTGACAAGGTATTTCACAATGGCTACTACAGGTTCAATATTTATATGTTCATCAGGTTCTACAGCTTTCTTTGTACTTTTGCTAACCACATTAGCTATAATAGAATGTTCCTTTACCTTAGAAGGAAAAGTTATTTTCTCAATATAAGGTTCAGGCAAAATATGATCAATAGTATAAACTTCAGTATTTCTAGCAGGAACATGATTAACAATATCTTTATAAGGTGCTTATTCCACTCCTTTTTGGGAATTTCAATATAAGAGGCAAAGGCCTCAAAACAATTTGCAAGAACTTGGGAATCAAGACCATACTCTGTACTAATATCATGAAATCCATCAGTTTCCCATAAAAGATTTAATGCATTTATAATCATAATTTATACCTGACTTTCTTCCTTTGTCATTCTCCCATGCTTCAGTATTCTCTTGAATATGGTCTAGAAGATCCCATTTAGCTTCTTCTTTCATACGTGTGAATGATACAGCACAAGAAGCATCTAATAAATCTTTATCATGAAGAGAAAGCCTTGCATAAAAGTTATTAATAATAATATTATTAGGGAGCTCATGAATAGGACATTTGAGCATTAGTAACTTCAATCTCCCCCAAGCTTGGGTTGTACTCTCTCCATCACGAGGCCAAAAGTTATATATTTGATTCTTATCCTTATGAATCTCACTTGGAGGATAGAATTTAGAATAAAAGAGAGGTACAATTTCCTCCCATTCCATAGATTGTCCATTCTTCAGCAACTTATACCATTCTTCAGCTCTTCCTTTCAATGATATAGAGAGTAACTTTTTCTTAACTTGTTCTGTTGTGATACCTACACACTTAAACAACCCGCATAATTCATTGATAAAATCAAGTGATCACCAGGATGGACAGTTCCATCACCAAAATAATAGTTGTCCATAACACGATCAACAATTCTTGTAGGTATCTTAAAAGGATCCATCTCAGCAGGTGGTGGTTCATCTACTATCCTAGCAGTGGTAGTAGCTTTCCCAAATAGGAAACCAAGTGGGTTATCCATATTGGAAACAAAGTAGCAAACAGAAATAAAAGCAATACTCACAGTAGAAGTTTCCTTTACCAGTTCCACTCTTCAATAGCGCTTCACACCCCGGCAAAAGCGCCAGAAAATAGTATTGATGACCCACAAATATAGGGGGTGTATCGTAGTACTTTCGATAAATAGGAGTGTCGATCCCAACAAGGAGTAGAAGGTGTTGACTAGTGGTTTGGATCATGAATTCTCTGTAAATACTTAGCAAACGGATTTTTAGGGGTTTTTGATAATGCAAAGAAATAAAGTGCAAGTAAATAAAGACAATAATAATTGCAGCGAGTGGCCCAATCCTTTCTTAGCAAAGGACAAGCCGGTTGTATTACTTATCAGGACCAAACATTCTCGAGGACACATGGGAATACTGTCAAGTGCTTTCGCTTCATATAGTTGATTAATCTTCTTTGGTTCGATAAGTGTTGTGTGGGTGAACCTATTCTAAGGTACCGACCTTACTTGTCCTAATACATACTTGTGATTAAACCCCTTGCAAGAATATACAACTAAAATAAAGTAATTAAGATAAAAATCTAACCACATCATTAAACTCTGAGATCCTACACTCCCTCGTGCAAAGGTTTCCTAACAGGGGTTCAGGTTTATGTCACTCCGGCAACCCCACAATTAGTAGCCAAATACACAGTGCATTCCCCTATGCCCATAAATGTTGAAGTATCATGTAGTCGACATTCACATGACACCACTAGAAGAATAGCACCACAACTTAAATATCAAACCATTGAATATTACTTCAACACAATTCCACTACTAACAACATGACTTCTCCCATGTCCTCAAGAACTAAACGAACTACTCACGAGACATCATATGGATCAAGATCAGAGATGATATGATGATGAATAACAATCTGAACATAAACAATAATTCAATGCTTCCACTCAATAGCATCAACTACAAAAGTAATCAACACCGGAAAATTTTCCCCTAAGAACTATGCAAGATTCAACCCAATTGTTATAGCGGGATGGAGTGGTGATGATGGTGCTGGTGGAGATGGTGGTGAGGATGATGATGATGATGATCCCGATGAAGTATAGCTTGATAACGTTGTTGATGGCGATGATCTCCCCTCTCCAGGAAGGAATTTTCCTGGCAGAAATCTACCTGCCGAAGAGCTCTTTCTCTCTCTATAATTTCCACCCCGCAGAGGCAGCGGAATCTTTCTGTGGTCGCCCCCCTCGTATTAGGGTTTCGAGGAGAATATATAGGTGAAGGGGCGAAGCTAGAGGTGGGCCAGGGTGGCCACACCCCCTAGTGGCGCGGCCTAGGGTGGGCCCGCGCTTGGGGAGGGTGTCGGCCCCCTGTGACCCATCTCCGCCATGCCCTTCTGGCTTCCTTCGTCTTTTGGAAAAATAGGATTTTCCGTGTATTTTCTGGTATTTTCTGATCTTCGCGAATATTGCATCTGGACACCGCTTTTTCCATCAGAATCCTGACTCCGGCAGTTCATCCTCCAAAAGTCATCCAACATGCAAAAATGGATGAAACAACATAAGTATCACCTCTTAGTATGAAATAAATCAATGAATAACAGTAAATTATGATATAGAATAGTGATGCAAAATGGACGTATCAGCCGACTAGGGCAAAATCCCTAGCCCTAGCCGTCGGCCACCACCCCCCTTGGCCCTCTAAACCCTAGATCGCCAAGGCCTCTCTTCTATTGCACCATACCTGCTCTGGCTTAGGCGAAGCCCTGCGGGATTTCCCCATTAAACTCCAACACCATGTCGTCATGCTGCCGGAATCACGAGGAGAGATCTACAACCTCTGCTGCCTGCTGGAACAAGGAAGAGGAAGGTCTTCATTGAGTACCGAATGTGTGACCGACTGCGGGAGCGCTGCCGGTATGTGGCACCAGAAGGATCATCTACACGATCTTGAGATCAGCAAGTGAACGACTACATCACCCACAAGAATCCGATCTCGTTAACCGCTTTGGAATCTTCGAGGGTGAGTACTCTATGGACTCATTGCTACAATCTAGTAGATAGATCTTGGCTTGTATGTGTTCATCCGAAAGAAATTTTTTGTTTCCCATGCTACGAACCCCTACAAAACCAGGCCCCGCCGGGCCTCGACAGGCCCGTAAAGACCTACCGCCCTGCTGTGATAGGCAGGACACAATGTCGCCGTTCCTGTACATGAACTAGTCGCCGCCACAACCTCTAGGAAGGCCCACAGCCGCAACGCCTGTAACGCCCGAGCGCATTTGAAGCCTGCTCGAACCCATCTAGGATCGGGCACCCACACCATGGTCGTGGATACAGTTGGCGAGTACCATCATTCCAAGAGGCCCGTACCTACCATGATACACCGCCGCCAACACCCTCCCCTCCCTCGCGGTCGTGCCGTACCAGGGGTGTTCCGAGGAGCACCACAACTATGGGGGAGAGGCCCCGACCCGCGTCAAGGAAATTCAATACGACCTGCCATCGGTTATAATTCAGATTAGTTTAATACGATCTATGCATCAAGTTAAGGAATGGAAGTTCTCTCGGTAAGTGAGGAAGGAAGAAGAGAGTAGTTAGGGAAGAAGGATAACATCAACTACCACAACACGATACCTCTATCTGACAACTCCAGCAACCATATAACAGTAGTGGCCTCCGTGGCTCATGGGAATCGTGAGTGTGATTTTTGTGGACTAGCAAGTGGAGCTAGCGTCCCAAAGATCTCGTGTCGTGACTGATGGCTGTGAAATATAGCCATCCACGTCCGCATTTAAACTATGTATTATTCATATGAAATATCTCTCTAAAACTTGCCACTAATGCCTAATGATCAAAGGGGTATGCAATCCTTTCTTGCTATTTTTGCTTGCGTAGATAATGATGTATTATGATGGGAATCACTACATAAATGCCAAAGATATGAGATTTCTAACATGCCAAAGAAACTAGGAGTCGTGAGGAGGCAACTACAAGTTTAACGACCAACTATATGGCCCGTCGCTCTATAGTTGCCGTCGTATAGTTTGAACTGACCTCCTTAGGTCAAACAGAACAACTTTCGTCAAGGGACCCCTATATAAAGAGGCTTCAGGCGACGAGAAACAAGCCCCCGACTCCACAACATTGCTTCTTTCATCCTCAACTCTCCCTGCCGCCACGCTGGAGGAATAGATCTAGATCTAAACCTCTAAACCCTTCTCTACCACCATAACCATCTTCAACCACTTGTAATAGTAGCTATCATCTCCAATTTGCAACATTATAAGACTATTTGTTATCAACTCTATGATCTCTATTACAATGTTTATGATTGTTGATTTCATCTCTGTGTGTGAGTAATTCCCCTTGGGCTAAGGTCTTCGGCCTAGCCATGCTTTTGTACATGTTATTTATCATAGATGGGATCATGTATTAGTTTGTATGACATGATGATTGTAGTACCCTCTCTTGCCTCAATCTAAGGACTTTTCAGGTACCCAAGACCCCGAGGATTGATCTAGGTAAAGGGAATGTGAGTAACGACTAATCTGCAGGATAGGAACCCTAGTGACAGAAAGGGTAGTATGACTGTATGTGAGGAACTTACTTGGGATTAACGGTGAAATCACTATGAATATCATTAGTTATCTTTCTTTCATGGATGAGACTAGTAGGTTATTGCCATAAGCGGTTGCGGAGGTGATAACATTTATGGATGCACTGCCCACATATAATTATCTTGCTCTAACAATTACATGATTACTTTATTATTATCTATTATTACCATCAGATGTTTTGCATAACTACTGGTGAAAACCGAAGACCCTAGGCCCTCTCTCCATCATCAACAACAACAACAACAACAACAACAAGATCGCAAACTCTTGATCCGGTGAAAACGCAATAGGAATTCTAAAACTCTCGAAGGTCCGTTTAAGTAATCTCACTTTTTTTTCTGCTTCCCGAGGATTCGATAAACTTTGGTCTACTAGGGAAAAGGATCTATACTACATTCGTAATCCAGATCAAAGGTATCAACCCTTTTTCTAGCGCCGTTGTCGGGGAAGCAATAGCTACCCTGGTGAGCTTAGTAGGAACCTTGCTAGTTTTAATTATCGTTTTTAATTTTGTTTGTTTGCTTTCAGTTTTTATTTGGAAAAACAAAAAAAATAGTTAGTATTTTTAATTCTTGTTTTATCATCATTAGTACTTGTTTAAGAAAATACAAAAACATAGGAAGTATGGTTGAAAATAAGCTTGGGGAGTTTGCAAATCCTAACAATGATTATTTGCATACTCCTATTACTCAGCCTGCAATTGCTGCTGAAGATTATGAAATTAAGCCCCACTATTTAAGTTTAGTTCAACGGCATCAATTTGGACGCTCTGATGTAGAAGATGCAGGTATGCATTTAAATAATTTCACTGAAATATGTGATATGATGCGCATTAAAGATGTTGACCCCGATGCGGTCAAGTTGCTCTTATTCCCTTTCTCTCTTAGAGGAAGATCAAAAGAATGATTGCTATCTTTGCCTAGAAATAATATTGCATCATGGGTGGAATGTACTTCTTTATTTATGACTAAATTCTTTCCACCTGCAAGGACTATGCAACTCAGATCTAATATTACTTGTTTTAGACAGGAAGAGCGTGAGCCACTAGCGCTTGCATGGGAGAGAATGAAAGAATGCATGAGAAACTATCCCAGTCATGGGATGGAAGATTGGTTAACTATCCATTTATTTTAGAATTCTCTTAACCCTGTTTCTAGTCTATGCTAGATATTGCAACTAGAGGAACATTTATGGGTATGCAAATTACCAAAGCAAAGCAGCTGCTAGACAATATGCAAGATAACCATGCCCAATGGCATGTGGAAAGATTAAACACTAAGAAGGTGAACTCCGTCACACCTGAAGAGAATGAAGAACTCAATGCTAATTTGGATGAGCTTATATTAGCCATTAAACGTAAAGAAACCCCGATAAGAACTACTCTCGAACCAACTATTGAAGAAGTAGACTTCATAGCTCGTAATGATTATAACCCTGCTTGGAAGAAGAATTATAATCCAAACTTTTATAAACATTACTCTAGTCCAGCAGGTAACTCTAATAATAATATGGCATCAAGCAATACTAGTCTCCAAGAAACTCTTAAAGCTTTTGTGGACTCACAGAATGAGCAAAACAATATTCTAGTCAAAATTATGGAGAATCATGATGTTATGCTTGGTAAATAATCTAACCAAGCTGTAAGGTTCCCAACCTTTAATAAGGTAGAGATCCCTGTGTTTACAATGCTAGTCCCTGGATCAATAGCTAGCATCCACAGTTAAGATGTAATATCAAGAAACAAAGGTCATAATACAACTTTATAACCAGGAATAAAATAATTTATTACATCTTACATAGCTCATTTGGCTATATCATTACAATGCAGCAGCATTTAAAAATAGCATGGGGTCCTTCATCTTCAAAGTTCCACAGGCAAACATGTTGGTTGTAGACTTGTAATCCTACCTCACTAATATCAAACAAACCTGCAACATAACAAGTTACATCCACAAGGGTCAATACATTTGAATTGTATTGGCAAGTGATACTATGGTAGTATAGTGGAGTCTATCATCTATATGCATTTGGCTAAGTGGAGCTTAGGCTTGCTTTTCTCAAAATAGATTTTCCTTATCATTTGAAAACACTAAGTTTTTGTTTGACAAAAATCACCCAAGGCATCTCCCAATAGAAATTGGTGATCCTTTAACCCTTGTTCAACCACAAGTTTTTAACTTAGAAATTGGGATGAGGAGATTCTTGATAGCTTCCATGTCTTGATGCTCAAATTGTCCTTTACGGGGGACATGGCTAAGTACATAGATTTTACACTCTGCAGAGGTGGTGCACTTTCCCCACAAGACTTGGTTTCACCAAGACAAGATCTTTCAGAAGCCTTCCGTTAGACCAGAATGGACGCGCTCCAACCTAACAATCCCCTACCACCAACTGTCCATTTGTCTAAGTTATTGCAACCTATATGATCCAGGCAGAGCCCATAATGCCATGTGGCTGCACTTGAAGCTTCTCAACATTTGACATCTCAAATCTCTTTGTTCCTGGGTGGCCATCCACAAGTGAGATACACAAGGTAAACCATAGAAATGGTCCTTGTGAACCACTCAACACAAACCATTCCTTCCATTCCACCCAGGTGATTCATTCACTTAGTTGTTTTATTAAACAAAACACAAGTCCTTGACTTAGAAATATTCCATAGTATGAATATATATTCCACCCTTGTTTTCTACTAGCTAAGCTAAGCATGATAGTAGTAGGAATCTTAACTTAGGAGAATTCTACTAAGGTTTCATCTACTAGGATTTCCCATGGCATAGTTTACACTTAGCAAAATTCCATGCAAGTCCTACTTAGAAATATCACTAATGCATAGTGAAAATATTGGGACAAAAGTATGAAGCATCACTTTCCTTTTTGGTAGAGAATATAAGTTCACTCCTTGATCTTGCAATACTCACACTCTTCAAATCACTACAATTCAATCAAGCAAGAAATATTTCAATCTACCATTCAAGCAACAACACATAAAATAGTGAAAACAAAGTAATGCATGCAAGCATGCTAAAGATGGTTTATTTGTAATAATGGTTTCTAATGGGTTACAAACATTGGAAAACACCTATTGGTCATTTTATATAAGTGGAAAAATCATTTGCAAAAGATTTTACTTATAAATCATTTTTGAACCAAATCATTATTTTATGTGGTTGAAAATGCCTTTAGCAAAGCAATAATTTTTATAGAGTTCACCAAATACATTTTCAAATAATAAAACCTTGTGTTTATGGTCACAGAGTTTAAATCAAAACATTTCCCAAAGGTTTTCCTCCAAAATCATTTTTAAACCATAATCAACATTTTTATTTGGCTAGAAATGCTTTTATTCAAAGATTTATTCTTTTGCTTCACCAAATATATTTTTGAAACCACAAATTGATTTCTATGGTCAGTAGGTTCAAAACAAACTATTTGCCAAAGATTTTATCTCAAAAATCATTTTAGAACAAATTTTATATCCAAAATATACCTACACAAGTTTCTGCAGAAACAATCATTTTACTGGAAGCAATTTGCTAAAAAAAAGGGCATGGTTGGATAGGGCTTGTATTGCTGATTCCATTGATATAAAATTTGCAAAATTTAGACGTGTGGTTTGAAAGTTATGGATTTTACAAAATTGAACAACTAATAGATCAATTCTGTTTTTATTAAAACAGACAGGGCCACGTGTCTTGTTCCTATTCGCCGGTACCGTTTCGCTCGGATCGATCGCTGTGGAGCGTTGGATTTTAAACAGATCGTGCGGCTCAGATGCCAACTTGCCCCTTCGGTTAAATTCTATCCTAGCCACTAGATCAAAATTGAACGGTGCACAACACGCTTGCCATCGAGTGGCGGCGACTGGCGGCGGAGCAGCCTGGCGGTGGCGTTGCTGGCAATGCAGGAAGCGAGAGAGGGTGGGGAGAAGCTCACCAGGTTCGCAGGGTTGTGCTCTTTCTCGACGTGGTCGCCACAGGGTCAGGGGCGCACGGGGGTGACGGTGATTGCTCTCCGGAGAGATGTCTGGCGACGGGCTCATACTGTCGCGGTCGGAGACGAAGTTGTAGATCGCGCGCGGTTGATTGGCGAGCACCTGGGGATGCATAAGACACAGGCGAACAAAATGGCATGATCCACTGGTCGAGGCACGCACGGAGTCGAGTTCTAGGGCTCACCGGAGTTGCGAGAGTCGTCGGTGGCGCACTGGTGAAGACGTTGTCGACATTCTGGACCGAGCGCGGTTGAGCTAGGAGTACTGGGAGATGCGCCAGAGTCTGTGGGCCAAGCTCATGTGGTCGAGGGGGCGAGGGGCGATGGGGACTGGCCGGAATTGCCGCCGCAGGGCGTCGGAGGCAGTAGGATTCGGGTGAGTAATTCGTGCAGCCTGGTGGCGAGAAGGGGGTGGCGACGGAGGGGAAAGAGAGAGGGCGTCGAGGCGCTTTAATGAGCGTGTTTGTAGGGGTTAAAGGATTTGTCAATGTCGCGAATTAAATCGAGCATTAAACGGCGAAAACATCCGGCGAGGTGAGGGGGAGAAGAAGTCGTGGCGGGTGAGGAAGAAAGCTAGGAGGTGGGACCTGGCGGTCTGCGAGAGAGAAAGAGGTGGGGTGAGTCCAAGTCGTCAGCGACGCTGTGGGTCAATTCACGAGTGAAAAACGATTCGCTGCGGGTGGGGTGGGGAGATGGGCTTGCTGGGCCGGTGGGTCTTGCTGGGCTGGGTCGACCTTGTTCTTTTTTTTGTTGTGTTTCTTTTTCTTTTTCCATTTCTTTTATTCTGTTTTCATTTTGTTTAATTATTTCAAACATCAATTTGATTTCAAACCTCAACCAAAATTTGTGTAGATTTAAATACTGATTAATACTTCATTTTAGAGTCAAAATTAGAATATTTCTTTTATTCTTTTAGGGTCTTTGAATTATTTAAAAGTAGGCCCATGCATTTAAATTCAATTAATATCATATATATTTTAAACCCTTATTTAATTTCAATTCTCACAAAACCTTTTCAGTAGGTTTATTTATTTAATAGGGTGTCAAATAATTCACCTTGACTTATTTGGAAAATGATTTATTAATCATTTTTTTAATTTGGGTACTTGTCCTTTATTCTCATGAAATTAAATATAGTTTTTAATTCCATAAATTTTATTTGGAATTTTTCTTTGATCTTATTTAAGTTAATCAAACAAGTTTTATTTCACTTGGGTAAATTCCAATTATTAATTTCCCATGATTTAATTTATTATTTCTAATATGGATTTTACTTTATTCAAATAGAATAGGATTTGGTTAATGCCCTCTTAATTAATTTGAAAATTCCTTATCCATTAATTTATTTGGATTTGGATTATATTTATTCCATTTGCTTATGGATTAGGTCAAGAGTTAATTTGGCCTTTAAATATTCCTCATTTAATATTTCTTTCTTTATCTTATAAAATCCATATCTTTTTATTTATAGATCTAAACTTGGTGATTCCAATTTGTAAAATTTTATTTAATATTTATTTATCCTTTTAAATATATTTAGGATTATTTGCTCACCATTGGGCATGGATTTCTAGATAGATGCTTTATTAGCTCTGGAAATTCAATTTCCTTATCTTATTAAATTCCTAAGATTTTATCTATGGCTCCAAATTAAGTGAAACCAATTCATATGGTTTTATAATATTTCTAATAGTCATTCTTGATCATTTTGAAATGTTTGTTTGACAAATTTTTATATGGATGGAATCCATAGGCTTGGAGATATCTTGGAAATGATTTTATTCCATTAGGGTTTAGGGTTTGGGTTTATTTCCCTAGTGTTTAAATTTCAAGATGCATTTTATAAGGAAAGCATTCCACTTGTTTTGAATTTATTTGGATTCAAACATAAACCAAAGTTTGTTCAGGATGGGATTTTTAAGTTTCCATTTAGAAACAAAAGTTTCTTTTCACCCTAATTTTCAACAATTATTTATTTTGTTTATTTATTCATCACATTACAAGATTTGGAAAATCTTGGGATATGGCAGGCTACCACCCTTAAAATAAATCTCGTCCCGAGATTTGGGAAGGATAGGGGTTACAAGTTGGCTCAAAGCAACTAGGGTACTACCACCCTGAAAATATTTTCCAACTTGATTACTTCTTGGCTTGCTTGGGGTCTTGATGATATTTCTCTGGGCAAACATCTGCATAGTGTCCTTTGTTTACACACTTGAAACATGTGACAAGGCTGAGATCCTTCATAGGATTTATCTTGTTCTTCATCTTTTCTGGACAATTGCTTGCATAATGTCCTTGGTCACCACAATTGTAACAAGTGACAAGATTGAGTTCTTCACGTATCTTCTGTGGACAAGTTGACACATAATGGCCTAGCTCTTTGCAGTTGTTGCACCACACTTTGTTAATCTCCTTATATTTCTTCTTCTTCTCAGGACATTCATTGGCATAGTGTCCCATCTCTTTGCAATGGCAACACTGCACTTGACTTTTGTCCTTCTTCTTCTTGGGTTTCTCCAAAGCTAGGAGTGCTTCTAGTTCATGCTCTTCATATATTATCTCAAAGGTAGGAAATTTTCCTGGTCTCCTTGATCTTTTCCTTGGATAATACATATGTATCCTCTTTGGTCCATCAAATTGAGTCATATTGCATGGAGGTGCAAGCTGAGATTTTCCTTTGTCTTCATCCTTCTTGGTAGAAGTTGTTCCCTTATGGTAGTCTGCAATCAGTTGTTGCACTCCACCTTGTTTCCTTTGTTGAACTATGGAATAGATGGGGCATTGGATAGGGACATGATTATTTCCTTCACATAGGAAACAAGTAGCTTGGGTTGTGGGGCATTGATTAGCTGGATGTTTCTCTTCACAATTGGGGCATTGATCTTCATGCTCTTTGGACGTGTGATCTTTGTCTCCACAATGTCACATCCCAAGATTTTCCAAATCTTGTAATGTGAAAAATAAATAAACAAAATAAATTATTGTTGATTTATGAAAAGAAACTTTGTTTTTTTAAAAGGAAGCTTAAAATCCCATCTTGAACAAACTTTAATTAAAGTTTGAATCCAATTAAATTCAAGTCAAGTAAAATGCATTCCTCATAAATGCATCTGGAAATTTAAACACTTGGAAAATAAATCCAAACCCTAAAACCCTAATGGAATAAAATCACTTCCAAAGTTATCTCCAAGCCTATGGATTTGATCCATATAAAAATTTGTCAACAAACGTTTAAAAATGATCAAGAATGACAAATAGAAATATTTTAAAACCATAGAAATTGATTTCACTTAATTTGGAGCTATAGATAAAATCTTATGAATTTAATAAAATAAGGAAAAGTAATTCCCAAAGATAATAAAGCACTTATCTAAAAATCCATAACAAATGGTGAGCAAATAATCCTAAATATATTTAAAAGGGTAAACAAATATTAAATAAGATTTTACAAATTGGAATCACCAAGTTTGGACCTCTAAATAAAAAAGATATGGATTTTATAAGATGAAGAAAGAAATATTAAATAAAGAATATTTAAAGACCAAATTAAATCTTGGCCAAATCCATAAGAAAATGGAATGAATATAATCCAAATCCAAATAAAATAAAAAGATAAAGAATTTCCAAAATAAAAATGGCATTAACCAATCTATCCCTATTTTAATAAAGACAAATCTCTAATAAGAATAATTATATAATTCATGAGAAAATAGTATTTTGGAATTTACCCAAGTGAAATAAAAGTTGTTTAATTCAACCTAATTAAGATTAAAGGAATCTTACAAATAAACTTTAGGGAATTAAAACTATATTTAATTCCATTGGAATTAAAATGAAAACTCAATTCAAATGATTTAAAAATCATATTAAATACTTTCAAAATATTTCAAGATAAATTGTTTGCAACCCAAATAATCAAATAAAAACCTACTGAAAAGATTTGGAAAGTTTTTAGAAACTTAAATGGAGTTTGAAAATATTATTAAACCCTATTTGATTTAAAACAAGGGCATATTTGAATAAATAAAAGACTCCAAAAAGGATAAAATTTTATTCCAAAATTGACTTCAGAATATAATACAAATCAATATTTAAACCCACACAAAATTTGGCAAATATTTGAATTCAAAAGGATGTTTGAATTGACGAAAGCAAATCAAAACAGAATAAAGGAAAACGAAAAAAGAAAAAGAGAAATAGAACAAAAAAAAGAATCAAGCCAAACCCAACCCAACAACCCAGCGAGGCCCAGTCGCAGCCCAACTTCTTTTCCCCTCTCTGCGAATCGTTTTCCACTGAAAAACCAACCCGCAGAGTCACAGACAGCAGGACCCCACCCCTATTTCCTCTCCCTCGCTGACAGACCGGTCCCACAGCGCCAGCTAGGCGTCACCAACCTCGCGACCTCGTCGCCTCGCCGTTTCTGGCAGTAACACCGGCGTTGAATACGCGTTAATAGCGGCCCTAATTCCTCCAGTGAATACGCCCATTTAACCGCCCGTGTTTACTCGCCATTTCCCCTCGCTCGCCTCTCCCTCTCTGCCACCAGGCTGCCCCGAATTAGCTTTGCATCGCCGTTGTTCCGACGACGTCTCCGACCAATTCCGGTGTTGTCCAGCCTCGCCTCGCCTCGCCTTCTCGAGCACGCGAGCTTGCTCCTCAGACCAGCGCGCACCTGCCAGTGCCTCCCGTTCGCCCGCGCTCGCCCCAGAGCGTCAGCAAGGACAAGCTCAAACGCACCGCCGCGTCTGCCACCTCTCCGGCGACCCCTCCCCGTAAGAACTGATCGCCCCTTTCTCTCTGCTTGTAAGCCGCGTGTTCAGCATCTTCACACGCACCTAACCGTGACATCATTTTGCCTTGGCATGGCCTATAGCCTCTCCTCCGACAAGAACCAGATGGACCCGACGGTGAACCCAACTCCGACGAGCGATTACTCCCGCCCCCGTGCGCCCCTTTCCTCCTCGCGACCACCTTGAGCTTCAGCATCACCCTACGAGCACGGTGAGCCATTTCCCCCTCTCCCTCACTTCCAGTATCGCCAGCTCCGCCGCGAGCAGAGCCGCGCCGCAAGTCGCCACCGCGCAGTGCCGCCACCTTGTGGTCAAACCCATCTGCACCGTTAGATTTAGATCCGACGTGTAGGAACAGATGACTTAACGAAGGGGTATCACTCAATCTGTGCCGTGCATTTCTAGTTAGATCCTACGGTCCAGAGAGCTCGATCCACCCGAAGCGGTACCGGTCAATAGTATCACGCCACGTGGACATGGTTCAGTTAAAAACAGAATTAGAATCAGATTGTTATGCAAACTTGTAAAATTCATAACTTTAATTCTACATGTCCAAATTTTGCAAATTCAGCAAGACAAGCCCTAGCCAACCATGCCCTTTGTTTAGTAAAAAGCTTCTGTTAAATTGTTTGTTTTTGCAGAAACTTGTGTATGCTTGTTTAGAATATAAAAATTGTTCAATAATGATTTTGGGGATAAAATCTTTGGCAAATGGTTTGTTTTGAACCTAATAACCATAGGAAACAAATTGTGGTTTCAAAAATGTATTTGGTGAAACAAAAGGATGAATCTTTGATTTAAACCATTTCTAGTCAAATAAAAATATGGTTTAATTATTAAAAATGGTTTTGGAAGAAAACCTTTGAGAAATGTTTTGGAAATAAACTCTCTGACCCTAAACACAAGGTTTTGTGGTTTGAAAACATATTTTGTGAAACCTATAGAATGTTGCCTTATTAAAAGCATTTCTTCACCACAAAAAATAATGATTTGGTTTAAAAATGGTTTATGAAGTAAAACCTTTTGCAAATGGTTTTGCCACTTTATAAAATGATCATTAGGTGTTTTCAAATGTTTATGACCCATTAGAAACCACTTTTACAAATAAAACAATCTTTATCATGCTTGCATGCATTGTTTTGTTTCTATCATTTTATGTGATGAATTGCTTGAATGGTAGATTGAAATATTGTTTGCTTGATTGAATTGTAGTGATTTGAAGTGAGTGAACATTGCAAAGATCAAGGAGTGAACCTATACTCTCTACCAAAAAGGAAAGTGATGCTTCATACTTTTGTCCCATTATTTTC
Organism: Avena atlantica; assembly: GCA_910589765.1. Taxonomy (NCBI): domain Eukaryota; kingdom Viridiplantae; phylum Streptophyta; class Magnoliopsida; order Poales; family Poaceae; genus Avena; species Avena atlantica. The sequence continues at coordinate 245,890,257 of OU342738.1, read as the reverse complement.
ACTATGCATTAGTGATATTTCTAAGTAGGACTTGCATGGAATTTTTGCTAAGTATAAACTATGCCATGGGAAATCCTAGTAGATGAAACCTTAGTAGAAATTTCCTAAGTTAAGATTCCTACTACTATCATGATTAGCTTAGCTAATAGAAGATAAGGGTGGAATATATAATCATGTTATGGAAAATTTCTAAGTCTGAGGACTTGTGTTTTGTTTAATAAAACAACTAAGTGAATGAATCACCTGGGTGGAATGGAAGGAATGGTTTGTGTTGAGTGGTTACACAAGGCCAGGGGACTGGTGAACCTTGTGTATCACACTTGTGGAAAGCCACCTAGGAATAAAGAGATTTGAGATGTCAAATGTTGAGAAGCTTCAAGTGCAGCCACTTGGCATTATGGGCTCTGCCTGGATCATATAGGTTGCAATAACTTAGCCAAATGGACAGTTGGTGGAAGGGGTTTGATAGGTTGGAGCGCGTCCATTCTGGTCTAAGGGAAGGCTTCTGAAAGATCTTGTCTCGATGCACGTCGAGTCTTGTGGGGAAAGTGCACCACCTCTGCAGAGTGTAAAATCTAAGTACTTAGCCATGTCCCTAGCAAAGGACAATTTGAGCATCAAGACATGGAAGCTATCAAGAATCTCATCATCCCAATTTCTAAGTTAAAAACTTGTGGGTGAACAAGGGTTGAAGGATCACCAATTTCTATTGGGAGATGCCTTGGGAGAGATTTTGTCAAGCAAAAACTTAGTGTTTTCAAATGATAAGGAAAATCTATTTTGAGAAATGCAAGCCTAAGCTCCACTTAGCCAAAAGCATATAGATGATAGACTCCACTATACTACCATAGTATCACTTGCCAATACAATTCAAATGTATTGACCCTTGTGGCTGTAACTTGTTATGTTGCAGGTTTGATTGTTATTAGTGAAGTTTAATGATTTAGGATTACAAGTATACAACCAACATGTCTTCCTGTGGCACTTTGAAGATGAAGGACCCCATGCTATTGTTATATTTTGCTGCATTGTAATGAGATAGCCAAATGAGCTATGTAAGATGTAATAAATTATTTTATTCCTGGTTATAAAGTTGTATATGAACTTTGTTTCTTGATATTACATCTTAACTGTGGATGCTAGTTATTGATCCAGGGACTAGCATTGTAAACACAGGGATCTCTACCTTATTAAAGGTTGGGAACCTTACACACAAATATTGCAAGCTTGGGTTCCTTCTAGAATATCATCCTTGACATCCTTGTTGTCACAAACTCCTTGGGAAGAGTTGTCTCCCATGTTGATCATTTGATCTGTCACCTTATGCAACAATTGGGTTTGGGTTTCCAAAAACCTTTGCATGGTTGGATCTAACTCACTGGTGTTGGCTAAAAATTGAGTTGTCACTTGGTTCAACTGGGTTTGGGTTACTATGAGTTCCCTCATGTTGGTCTCTTGGTTGTTGTTGATGTCACCATCCTTGATGTTGGAGTTTCTTGGAGTAGTCATCTGTTTGGGTTGGATTGGGATTAGAATAGGCAAAAGGTTTCTAAGTAAATAATTCTAATCACTCATATCTCAATTCACACAAGCAATGTGCAACCAATCACAAACAAACATTCCACTCAAACAACAATGTTTCAAGCACTTTTTAAGCAACAAAATATTTTTGCTACACCACATAAGTTGGTGTGTTTGATCTATACTAAATATGGTGGTCCAACTATATGGTTCACTTGAGATCATTCCATCCTTCTTAGTTGATTTTTCTTGTATGAGATCATGGTTTCCTTGGGAAAATTCTTAGTCACAAAGCTTCAAAGGTGATGATGATTCCTTATAAGTTGTGTTTCCTTAGTCCTCAAGTCTTTAGTAACATTTCTTGTCTCACTTGTAGTCCTTAGTGATATCCAAGGTTGAAGTCCTTGTTGAGAATAAGGTTGAAATCACTTGAAGATGTTGAAGTCATTTGAGTTGATGAAGTCCTTTGCACATGGTGAAGTCTTTGGCCATGGAGAAGGCTTTATCCATCAAGTTTAAATAGACAAGATGTAGAATTAAAACCAAAATGGTTGAGGAAAGAGTTTACAAGATTGTTTGTCAATAAGTTTTGGAACAAATATAACTCCTATTTTTCTAAGGGGTTTTGTCCAATCCTAGGGTTACAATCCTACAGGCAACACAATGCTCTGATACCATCTGTAAGGTTCCCAACCTTTACTAAGGTAGAGATCCATGTGTTTACAATGCTAGTCCCTGGATCAATAGCTAGCATCCACAGTTGAGATGTAATATCAAGAAACAAAGGTCATAATACAACTTTATAACCAGGAATAAAATAATTTATTACATCTTACATAGCTCATTTGGCTATCTCATTACAATGCAGGAGAATTTAACAATAGCATGGGGTCCTTCATCTTCAAAGTGCCACAGGCAAACATGTTGGTTGTAGACTTGTAATCCTACCTCACTAATATCAAACAAACCTGCAACATAACAAGTTACAGCCACAAGGGTCAATACATTTGAATTGTATTGGCAAGTGATACTATGGTAGTATAGTGGAGTCTATCATCTATATGCATTTGGCTAAGTGGAGCTTAGGCTTGCTTTTCTCAAAATAGATTTTCCTTATCATTTGAAAACACTAAGTTTTTGCTTGACAAAAATCACCCAAGGCATCTCCCAATAGAAATTGGTGATCCTTTAACCCTTGTTCAACCACAAGTTTTTAACTTAGAAATTGGGATGAGGAGATTCTTGATAGCTTCCATGTCTTGATGCTCAAATTGTCCTTTACCAGGGACATGGCTAAGTACTTATATTTTACACTCTGCAGAGGTGGTGCACTTTCCCCACAAGACTTGGTTTCACCAAGACAACATCTTTCAGAAGCCTTCCCTTAGACCAGAATGGACGCGCTCCAACCTATCAATCCCCTACCACCAACTGTCCATTTGGCTAAGTTATTGCAACCTATATGATCCAGGCAGAGCCCATAATGCCAAGTGGCTGCACTTGAAGCTTCTCAACATTTGACATTTCAAATCTCTTTGTTCCTGGGTGGCCATCCACAAGTGAGATACACAAGGTAAACCATAGAAATGGGCCTTGTGAACCACTCAACACAAACCATTCCTTCCATTCCACCCAGGTGATTCATTCACTTAGTTGTTTTATTAAACAAAACACAAGTCCTTGACTTAGAAATATTCCATAGTATGAATATATATTCCACCCTTGTTTTCTACTAGCTAAGCTAAGCATGATAGTAGTAGGAATCTTAACTTAGGAGAATTCTACTAAGGTTTCATCTACTAGGATTTCCCATGGCATAGTTTACACTTAGCAAAATTCAATGCAAGTCCTACTTAGAAATATCACTAATGCATAGTGAAAATAATGGGACAAAAGTATGAATCATCACTTGCCTTTTTGGTAGAGAATATAAGTTCACTCCTTGATCTTGCAATACTCACACTCTTCAAATCACTACAATTCAATCAAGCAAGCAATATTTCAATCTACCATTCAAGCAACAAAACATAAAATAATGAAAACAAAGTAATGCATGCAAGCATGCTAAAGATGGTTTATTTGTAAAAATTGTTTCTAATGGGTTAAAAACATTGGAAAACACCTATTGGTCATTTTATATAAGTGGCAAAATCATTTTCAAAAGATTTTACTTATAAATCATTTTTAACCAAATCATTATTTTATGTGGTTGAAAATGCCTTTAGCAAAGCAATAATTTTTATATAGTTCACCAAATATGTTTTCAAATCATAAAACCTTGTGTTTAGGGTCAGAGAGTTTAAATCAAAACATTTCCCAAAGATTTTCCTCCAAAATCATTTTTAAACCATAATCAACATTTTTATTTGGCTAGAAATGCTTTTATTCAAAGATTTATTATTTTTCTTCACCAAATATATTTTTGAAACCACAAATTGATTTCTATGGTCAGTAGGTTCAAAACAAACTATTTGCCAAAGATTTTATCTCAAAAATCATTTTACAACAAATTTTATATCCAAAATATACCTACACAAGTTTCTGCAAAAACAATCATTTTACCAGAAGCAATTTACTAAACAAAGGGCATGGTTTGATAGGGCTTGTCTTGCTGATTCCATTGATATAAAATTTGCAAAATTTGGACGTGTGGTTTGAAAGTTATGGATTTTACAAAATTGAACAACTAATAGATCAATTTTGTTTTTATTAAAACAGACAGGGCCACGTGTCTTGTTCCTATTCGCCGGTACCATTTCGCTCGGATCGATCGCTGTGGAGCGTTGGATTTTAAACAGATCGTGCGGCTCAGATGCCAACTTGCCCCTTAGGTTAAATTCTATCCTAGCCACTAGATCGAAATCGAACGGTGCACAGCACGCTTGCCATCGAGTGGCGGCGCTGGCGGCGGAGCGGCCTGGCGGTGGCGTTGCTGGCGATACAGGAAGAGAGAGAGGGTGGGGAGAAGCTCACCAAGTTCGCAGGGTTGCGCTGATTCTCAACGTGGTCGCCACAGGGTCAGTGGCGCACGGGGGTGATGGTGATTGCTCGCCGAAGAGATGTCTGGCGACGAGCTCGTACTGTCATGGTCGGAGACGAGGTTGTAGATCGCGTGCGGTTGATTGGCGAGCACCTGGGGATGCATAAGACACAGGCGAACAAAATGGCATGATCCACTGGTCGAGGCGTGCACGGAGTCGAGTTCTAGGGCTCACCGGAGTTGCGAGAGTCGTCGGTGGCGCACTGGTGAAGACGCTGTCGACATTCTGGACCGAGCGCGGTTGAGCTAGGAGTACTGGGAGATGCGCCAGAGTCTGTGGGCCAAGATCGTGTGGTCGAGGGGGCGAGGGGCGATGGGGACTGGCCGGAATTGCCGCCGGAGGGCGTCGGAGGCAGTGGGATTCGGGTGAGTAATTCATGCAGCCTGGTGGCGAGGAGGGGGTAGCGATGGAGGGGAAAGAGAGAGGGCGTCGAGGCTCTTAAATGAGCATGGTCGCAGGGGTTAAAGGCTGCGTTAATGCCGCAAATTAAATCGAGCATTCAATGGCAGAAACAGCCGGCGAGGTGAGGGGGAGAAGAAGTCGCGGCGGGTGAGGAAGAAAGCTAGGAGGTGGGACCTGGCAGTCTGCGAGAGAGAAAGAGGTGGGGTGGGTCCAAGTCGTCAGCAACGCTGTGGGTCAATTCGCGAGTGAAAAACGATTCGCTGCGGGTGGGGTGGGGAGATGGGCTTGCTGGGCCAGTGGGTCTTGCTGGGCTGGGTCGACCTTGTTCATTTTTTTTGTTTTGTTTCTTTTTCTTTTTCCATTTCTATTATTCTGTTTTGATTTTGTTTAATTATTTCAAACATCAATTTGATTTCAAACCTCAACCAAAATTTGTGTAGATTTAAATATTGATTAATACTTCATTTTAGAGTCAAAATTAGAATATTTCTTTTATTCTTTTTGGGTCTTTGAATTATTTAAAAGTAGGCCCATGCATTTAAGTTCAATTAATATCATATATATTTTAAACCCTTATTTAATTTAAATTCTCACAAAAACCTTTTCAGTAGGTTTATTTATTTAATAGGGTGTCAAATACTTCACCTTGACTTATTTGGAAAATGATTTATTAATCATTTTTTTTTAATTTGGGTACTTGTCCTTTATTCTCATGAAATTAAATATAGTTTAAATTTTATTTGGAAGTTTTCTTTGATCTTATTTAAGTTAATCAAACAACTTTTTTTTCACTTGGGTAAATTCAAATTATTAATTTCCCATGATTTAATTTATTATTTCTAATAGGGATTTTATCTTTATTCAAATAGAATAGGATTTGGTTAATGCCCTCTTAATTAATTTGAAAATTCCTTATCCATTAATTTATTTGGATTTGGATTATATTTATTCCATTTGCTTATGGATTAGGTCAAGAGTTAATTTGGCCTTTAAATATTCCTCATTTAATATTTCTTTATTTATCTTATAAAATCCATATCTTTTTATTTATAGATCTAAACTTGGTGATTCCAATTTGTAAAATCTTATTTAATATTTATTTATCCTTTTAAATATATTTAGGATTATTTTCTCACCATTGGGCATGGATTTCTAGATAGATGCTTTATTAGCTCTGGAAATTCAATTTCCTTATCTTATTAAATTCCTAAGATTTTATCTATGGCTCCAAATTAAGTGAAACCAAATCATATGGGTTTATAATATTTCTAATAGTAATTCTTGATCATTTTGAAATGTTTGTTTGACAAATTTTTATATGGATGGAATCCATAGGCTTGGAGATATCTTGGAAATGATTTTATTCCATTAGGGTTTAGGGTTTGGGTTTATTTCCCTAGTGTTTAAATTTCAAGATGCATTTTATGAGGAAAGCATTCCACTTGTCTTGAATTTATTTGGATTCAAACATAAACCAAAGTTTGTTCAGGATGGGATTTTAAGTTTCCATTTAGAAACAAAAGTTTCTTTTCACCCTAATTTTCAACAATTATTTATTTTGTTTATTTATTTTTCACATTACAAGATTTGGAAAATCTTGGGATGTGACACAAGCTGTTAGTTTGAGAAATGATTTGCAGGCCCTCCAAGAAAGAACAATGATCGTTGAGGCACATCTAGGTAAGATAACCGAGAGTCAAACTCTCATTCTATCAAAATTTGTAGGTAAAGCTGAGCCCAATCCATTTGAAGAGCTCAAGATGATAAGAATCCAAAGGGAGGAGCCCGAAGAACTTGATTATAGCAATGCTTCTTCACCAAACTACATTGTTGAAGATCTTGTAAAAAGGATCGATGTCAAGATTCTGATAAGTGAAGGAAATGAGGAAGCCATGTATCAACACTTCGTTAATCAGGTAGCAATAAAGGTACGTGAGCTTGAAGAACAATACAAGAAAATTGCTAAAACGTTGCCTGTTAAGCCAGATGATATATTTGAGCCTACCATTAAGATTAAAATTGGGACTAATGAAATAGCTGCACTGTGTGATCTAGGTCCAAGTGTTTCAACAATTCCAAAGAGTCCTTTTAACAGGTTGAATCTTGGCTCTTTTGAAATCACTGAACTAAAATGACATCTAGCAGATTCTACTTATAAACAAGCAGTAGGCATTAAAGAAAACACTTTAGTTTACATTAAAGGTTGTCCTTCTATTATTGTAGACATGCCTGAAGATGCTACTGCCCCCATCATATTAGGCCGTCTTTCTTAAGAACTATTAAGGTGTAACATCCCAAAAATACTAAACTTGAATCATCAAACTCTAATCATCAAATTTAGGGTTAACAAAAACTTTTCTAAATAAAAATATGAAAGCATGCATGTGTGTATGCATTCCAATTTTGAATTCTTTTGAACCACCTTGTTTGTGTGTTTCTTTGCTTGTAAAATGTTGCTTAGGTGAAATAAACATCATCTAAACATTTCCCAAACTTTTCCCAAAGACAAATAAATCAAAACAAAGCTAAATGAGTGAATGGTCATTTTGACCAATTTAACTCCCATGCCTACTTTGGTTGCCTCAAACTTTCAGAACCTAACAGAAACTTTTCTGGATCTTTGCACCCCTTGATTGTACTCATAACAAAGTATAAAGGCCCACTTTGTGATCATCCAAAAACATTCAAATGCATAGTTTAAAGGACAGTTCAAAATTGAATCTTTATCATATGGGAAGATCCCACTTTTTCAAAAACCACTCAAACAAGCTCAACTTTAAAAACCCAAGCATCGGCAGACTCACCAGCACCAACCTAGCACACCCACCAAAAATCTTTTCAAAATTCAAAACTTGAATTCTTGCGTCCATTTCATCAAACACTTGGCAGACACAAATCAAACAAAATCCAAACACTATTGTGAGCAGTGATTCTTGACTAACTTGTTCCCTCTCTAGCTCACAACAACCTCAGTAGATCATCTAGCTAACTAAACCAAGCACTATCCCCACTGTAAGCTTGGCAATGCCATCAATGGTGAACAGCCGAAGCCACCCATGCCACCCCAGTGTAGACAGCAAGCTAGGAGAGAAACTAGCCATGCCAACCTTGTCTAGAAGATCACCCATGCCTCACCGCCCCCTCTCGACCAGCCCTGCCTCGAAGACGTCGAACACAGCACCCATGAACGCCGTGCCCGTGCCTCTGTAAACCATGCCGAGCATGCGCCACCCTCGACCGAAGCCCACAGACCACGCGCCGCCCTCGCCGCATGCATACACGATCGCCATCGTCCCAGGAACACGCCAGACATGCCCATTTCACCGCCCGTGTCTCTTAGCCACCGCTCGCCGTCGAAGACGCCGCCTCTGCCGCGCAGAGCGTCGCGTGTTCCAGACCAAACAGCACCGCCCCTACGCGCGCATTGAAGCCGTAGAGCATCGCCAGGAGACCACTAAGCGATCGCCACCGCCGGCCATGCTTCTAGCCGCCCGTAGCCATGTCGCCACCGTCGCCTGCCCATGTCGTTCGGTCTCACCGTCGCGACTATAAATAGAGGCCTCCCCAGCTCGAATTCTTCACACCATTCCACTCCTCTCTCACCCAGAACTACCCCACCTCAGTCCCGGAGCAAGGCGAGCAGCGCATCACCGGAATTGCGCCGGAGCAGGCCACCTCTGGAGAAGAAGGGCGCCGTCGATTTCGTCCACCCCAGGAGCTGCCGCGACCACCCCTGAGTTCGCCATCATCGACTTCGTCGTTCGCCCACCTCGCCGACCCTTGCCTGAGCCCCGGTGAGCTCCCAACGACCCTCACCTGCCGCGTTAGGTTTTAGTCTCGCCGGAGTTGCCCGACGTGGACGACGACCCTCAGCCATTAGATTAGACTTAGATCGTGTGGCCGATATTGCCCCGTACCGCTTCGCGTTTAAAGAGCCACTGACTGGTGGAACCCCCCTGTCAGCTGAGCCCCGTGCCGCGGAGTGTCACTGGGTCAGCCCGTTAACCTTTCCCGCGCAGCCCAGTTATTTGAATTTAACCTTTTCCTTTTTAGTTCAAACACACTTCTGTACCCAGTTTCAAAAATCAACCCAAGTAGATTCAGTGAACCAAATTGAATGAAACCAATTTTGTTAGAAAGGTCTAGAAGTTCTGAATCCAAGCCCGTTGGATTCAAGTCATTTGGATCGATAGATCATCCATGGTAAAAATAACAAGGCAGAAGATTTTCTGCATTCAAACATTTTTCAAATTTAAACCATAATAGCTTTTGAGTTGATTCCAACTCTCAAAAATCACATTTAACCATACCTTTCACAATATATAAAAATATATAGGTTTACTTACAGAAATAATGTTCAAGTAATAAAAGAATGCCCCATAGGCATTTCTAGTCACTTTATTTAATTAAAATAAAAGGGTGAAACCTTATTAAATTGTGACTCCACTTTAAATCATATTCCCATGGACTAAAATATGTGGTGATGACATGTGTCAACATGATCCCATATTTGGTTTGGAGAATATTAAATCTTAAGTAGTTTTTCAATGAGTAGAAATTACATTTCTAAAAATAAAAGGAATTAAACCAAGCTTTAATCTTGTAATGTTAGTGATGATGCTAGATCATCTATAGGACCCTTTTTGTGTGATGATTGCAAGTAGTTAAGTATTGTTTGGTGATTGTGTACCTCGTATTTATTCATAGACGCTAGTACCGACCAAGGATACGAGGAGGAAGGAGGATTCTACGAAGAAGAAGCCGAGGAGAACTTCAACCACTGCTCTGCACAAGGCAAGCCTAATGCTACTAGTTGAATGTGAAAGCTAACACTTGCAATTTAGCAAGCTTATACTAATATTGTGCAAGCCAATACTTGCAAGACTTACTAATCAAGTTGACCCATGCAAGCTACTACTTGCTTGCTACCATGCCCCTATATGCCTTAAAGCATATATGATCATAACCACTTGATAACCAATCCTAGTTTTATTTTCCAGTTTATTACTTTATTTTTTTATCAAAGCTCTTACTTAGAGTTTACTGGAATAAATGGTAGATACTAGAAGGATACTTGAAGGTTGCATAAAGAGCATAAAATTTGGCCTAAGTTAGATAATCTTGATGTCCTCCTAAGGCATGAGATTAAACTTAGTCAAACCCCACTAGTGTACCACCCCTCATTAGTGCTTACCCCCACTTGTAGACGCTAGTGCTAAGCATAAAACTTGACCAACTTTAGATGGGAATACTTGGTGAAAATGGTTATGAAAACCTTAGAACGATGGAGCATTCTACTGAGATGTTTTGACATGTGTTTCCGAACACTTGATGATTTTGTGATGATTTTGTGATGAAAATGATGAGGCATGAGTCTTAGCCCTTTATAAAACTGATGGTTGTCTGGATGCGATACCATTCCAATTGTATCGTACAACCACAATACCCAAAGATTGGGTAGGGCTTGACTAGAAACTTATATACCTTAGTATTAGTTCCCTCACGGCCAAGGTCTGAGCTGAGGCTACCTTGTGAAGATTGTCCACCTGTGCAGTACCCAAGATGACAGTTGGTCATGGTTGGGAGGCCAAACTCATAGGAGAGGTGCTTATACTAGGGCGTGTAATTGAAAGGTTAGGATTGATTATCTGCATACTGAGTATGGTGAATTCAGGATTTGTTCCTGACGGATGTATCGAATGTTGTGGTGAAAGTGTACAATCTCTGCAGAGTGTCAAACTATTCGAATAGCCGTGTCCGCGGTTATGGACAGTTGGAGTGGCCATACTGTTCCCCCGTCAGACTTTTCAAAATGACTTGTGAAATGAACTGAGACTTTGACTTAACCACAACAGGGTTGTGGCATGAGATACAAGTTCCCACTTAGGTGTTATAAAATTTCAACTTGCATTAGTTGCTTCCAAACTTAGTAGAGATGAATCTGGCTTTTGCAAAACAACCCTAGAGCCTAGTGTCCTATTATCCAAAAACCCTTTTACTTGTTAGTATTAGTTTGCGAGTACTTAAAGAGTACTCATGGCTTTGTCCCTGGCTATTCCCATGGCCAGACTATGAAGAGGAGTACCTGGAAGATGGACCCCAGGAAGGTTATGACAACTAGGATCATCTCCCATCGTCAGCATTGCCTGTGACCCCGAAGATGGAGCTTCGCCTACGCTACCGTTATTATTACGTATTCCGCTGCTTGATGTTGTATTAAGAACTGGATCATGAGATCCCTATTTGTGTAAGAACTTATGTATGGTTTGTAATGGATGATGTACTGTGGTATCCAATTCTGTTATGTCTCGCAAAAATGGTAATCCTGGGATTGCGATGTATGGCATAACAGGCATCTGGGATTAAAAATCCGGGTGTTGACAAGTTGGTATCAGAGCCATCCTGACCATAGGAGACCCTAGTTAGACTGGACGTTGAATCAAAAACTTAGTTTCAAAACCAAAGAAAACAAATATTTACAAAAACTTATTCTCATTCTTATCCCTTTGATTCTTTCATGAAAATTCATGTTCCTCAAAAACTCTTGCAAAATACATAAAATATTGACACACTTGATCACTCCACTAACTTACTCATCCTATATTCTTATAGATGGACTAAAGTACAACAAGTTTTATCAGTTGGGGAATGGAGGAGACCTTATCTTTGACAGGGATTTGGACCAGCTTTCGGAACTTCTGGAGCATCCACACCCCGAGTTTTTGGAGCTCAGCTCAATGATCAAGGAGGAGAAGATCTGCAATGGCTAATTGTTGAAAGTCTCCGAGGAAAGATTGAACCTCCCACTGCTGAGGGAATTCAGTTTACCTTAAGAGAGAACAACTGGCTCGATGGACTTGCCAGGGCCATGCAGGAAGCTCTTTCCCGTCTTTTTTGCCCAAGGCGTGATGCTAATGGACAACCACTAGAAGCCCCATACCACCCCGAGCTGAAGACTCAATTGGACCACCTCAGCTTCATGATGTACGATCGTTAGCAGGAGTTGGACAACTGTCGTGACTACTCCAACCACAAGTCTGCCATCATCAAGACGAAGGATCAGACCATCGCCATGTTAGCAAAGGATCGCAAGTCTCGCCGCCGTCAGCTCGACAAGAAGGAGCGCATCATTGCCCGTCTTCGCCATCGTATCTCATCTTTGGAGGAGACCATCCACGAGAGAGACATGCAGTTGGAAGAAAGGGAGAATGTCGGAGAGGATCTTCGTGGAGACCCCTACTCCTATCTCAGCGATGATGATGATTTTCTGGAGGATCAGGCTATGGATTTCTTCGCTGATGAGGATGATTTCGCTTTCATCGATGATGATGAGGATGATGAAGCCATAGATTCCGAGGAGTAGTACCACTTGAGCACTAGCGTAGTGAGTAGTATTCGGTCCCACTGTATCGTCGTTTTTAGAATGGTTCTTAAAACCATCTGCTTTTCTTTGTTGTGGTGTGTGTTGTATCGTGTGCTATGAATGAATGAATGAAAAAGCAAGTTGCTAGAAAAATCTGAGTCAAACTTTAAAAACTTTTCAAAGACCCAAAACCTTAGAAATTTCCCTCTTTTCTCACGATCTATCTCAATCTTCAGATGCCACGTGGAGGAAGTGGTTCACCCCCGGACCCGATGTTGCAGATTTTGCAAATGTTGACCTCTGACCGCGAAGCTGAAAGAGCGGAACGTCAAGCCAACCTAGCCACCCTGCAACAGATAGCTCAGCATGCCCACAACAACCAAGGCCACGGAAATTAGGACAACCATGGATCTAAGCTCAAGAATTTCCAGAATACCAACCCACCTGTTTTCACTAAGTCAGAAGAGCCCCTAAACGCCGATGATTGATTGCAAACCATGGAAAATAACCTACAAGTCACCGGAGTGGAAGCCAACGAAAGAGTTATGTTCGCCACCCACTATCTAGCCGGAGATGCCAGGGCATGGTGGAATAGTGTTCGCGCAATGACCGGAGGCCAGATGATGACCTGGGAGGAATTCAAGGTCAAGTTTAGCAGAACCCATGTGCCATCGGGTTTGATCAAGAGGATGAGAGACGAGTTCAGAGAACTGAAGCAAGGAAGAATGACCGTAGTGGAATACCGTGACAAATTCTTGTCATTAGCTAGGTATGCCCCGGATGAGATCGACACCGAAGCCAAGAAGAAAGAACGATTCTTGAATGGTCTGCATGATGAGATGCAGACGGTGTTAGTCAATATCCCCTTTGCTGATATCGAAGCCCTTGTCGACTCTGCTATCCAGATGGAAGGAAAGATCAACCAAGCCAATGAGAACCGAAAGCGTCGTACGATGCATCAGCCAGGAACCCATCAGACCCCAAAGTATCGCCCTAACCCTTCTCCAGGATTTGCCCCAAGAACTAACAGACCCCCGATGAACCATCCGACCTATCCCAATCGTGGAAACCCTAGGCCCGAAGGAAATCACAACAACCCTGGCAACTCTAGCAATTTCAACCGTGCCCCACCCAAGTTCAACAACAACAATGCTACCACCAACGCCAACACTGCCCCGAGGACTGGCAGCAATGTTGTGCCTGTAGCAGCAAAGGACAAGTCGCAAGTGACCTTTTATGACTGTGGAAATAAAGGCCACTATTCCAACGAGTGCCCCAACAAGAAGAATGCCGCAGCCCCCAATGCCAATGTCCCAGCTCAGCAGCAGCGTCGTGTTCAGCCAGGAAGGAGATTTGCCCTAGGGAATTCGCTCAACCGCAATGGCCGTCTTTTTCTCATGCATGCTGAAGAAGCTCAGGAAGCGCCAGACGTCGTGCTGGGTATGTTTTTTGTTAATTCAGTACTTGCACGAGTGTTGTTTGATTCTGGTGCATCGCACTCATTTGTCACCGAAGAATTTGCATGCACTAGTAAAATTAAACCAACCAAACTGAAGCATGTTATGATTGTTCAAATTCCCGGATCAACCACCAAGGCTAGGCAAATTTGCAAAGCCGTCCCTATCCAAATCCATGGCATAGATTTTTATGCTAATCTGATAGTACTCGGAACTAAAGGTTTGGAAGTAGTACTAGGAATGGATTGGATGTCCAAACATAAAGGATTGATTGACTGTGCCAAGAAAGCCATAACCATGAATAGTATAGCCGGAATATCAGTCGAGCATATATGTGAAACCTTACCTCGCCAATTCAAGTGTAACAAGAGTATAGCCCAACCTACCATTAACCAAGTCCGGATAGTTTGTGAATACCCCGATGTATTTCCAGATGTTTTGCCCGGTATGCCCCCAGATCGGGATATCGAGTTTATCATTGAACTAATCCCCGGAACTGGACCCATAGCCCAGAGACCCTATAGTATGAACCCGTCAGAGCTAGCAGAACTGAAGAAGCAACTAGATGCCATGCTGGAAATTGGATTGATTCAACCAAGTGCGTCACCATGGAGATCACCTGTCTTATTCATGGACAAGAAGGATGGAGGTAACCGTTTGTGTACGGATTACCGGAAGTTGAATGATGTCACCATCAAGAACAAATACCCCTTGCCCAAGATAGAAGATTTGTTTGATCAGTTGACCGGTGCCAAAGTGTTTTCTAAGATTGATCTTAGAACTGGCTATCATCAACCCAAATTCGTGCAGAGGATATTCCAAAGACCGTCTTTACCACCAGATATGTATTGTATGAGTATACAGTCATGTCTTTTGGATTAACCAATGCCCCCGCTTATTTCATGAATAAGATTTTTATGGACTTCCTGGATAAGTTTGTCGTGTTTTCATCGATGACATTCTGATTTATTCCAAATCAGAAGAAGAACATGAGCTACACCTAAGGACCATTCCTGAAACCCTTAGAGAGCATCAGTTGTATGCCAAGTTTAGCAAATGTGAATTCTGGTTACAGGAGGTAGGATTCCTCGGTCACATTGTATCATTCGGAGGAATTGCCGTTGACCCTGCCAAAGTGAAAGATGTAGAAGATTGGCAAGCCCCAACCACTCAAACCCAAGTTTATGCATTTCTCGGATTGGCGGGATATTACCGCAAATTCGTAGAGGGATTCTCGAGTATCGCCCGACCCATGACCCAATTGCTGAAGAAGGACAAGAAGTTTGAATGGACCGACAAATGTGAAGCGAGTTTTCAAGAACTCAAGAGAAGATTGATTTCAGTCCCAATCTTGATCATGCCATATATCACGAAGCCCTTCGATGTGTATTGTGACGCATCCAAGATCGGTCTCGGATGTGTGCTAATGCAAGAAGGCAAAGTTATATCTTATCTATCCCGACAATTGAAGCAACATGAGCAAAATTACCCAACCCATGACCTCGAACTCGCAGCCGTAGTTCTAGCCCTGAAGACATGGAGGCATTACCTGATGGGAAATCGTTGTGAGATCTATACGGATCACAAGAGTCTGAAGTATATGTTCACTGAGAAGGAGCTGAATATGAGACAGAGAAGGTGGATTGAGCTAATCAAGGATTACGATCTGGACATTCACTATCACCCGGGTAAAGCCAATGTGGTAGCCGATGCCCTTAGCAGATTGCCGTGCCGCTTGAACTCCATGATTTTGAAGGAGCAACCAAGTTTGCACAAAGAGATGGAAGATTTTCGAATGGAATTAGTGAGTGAAGTATTTTTGGCTAGCATAGAACTTCAACCCACTTTGATCAGTCAGATTAAAGAGGCGCAGAAGGGAAATGCTAGTATCGACGGAATCAAGCGTCGCATCGGTATAGGCAAAGTACCTAGATTCACCAAAGACGAAGAAGGAGTTCTGTGGTACAAAGGACGCCTTTGTGTACCAGCAGATTCTGAGTTGAAAGAAGTGATTCTAAAGGAGGCTCATGATACTCTTTATTCTATCCATCCCGGAGGAACTAAGATGTATCAAGATTTAAAAGAGCAATTTTGGTGGCATAAGATGAAGAGAGAAATCGGAAGCTATATCGCCAAGTGCGATATATGTTAGCTTGTCAAGGCAGGACATCAAAGACCCGCTGGATTGTTGCAACCCTTGCAGATTCCAGAATGGAAATGGGATTCCGTTGCAATGGACTTTATCACTGGACTGCCTACCTCTAGTAGGGGAAATGACTCTATCTGGGTCATAGTGGACCGATTGTCCAAAGTCGCGCATTTCTTGCCTGTCAAGACCACATATCAGAGTTCGAAGCTAGCGGAGTTGTACATCGCTAGGATAGTTAGTTTGCACGGAGTCCTGTAAGATCCCTCCCTTTATAAAGGTAAGGATCCCTGTGATTGCAATGCTAGTCCCTGTATCAATGCTAGCATCCACAGTTTAAGATGAAGTACACCGAAACAAAGGTCATTATTACAAGTCATTCCAGAGACAAACATAGTATTTTACAACTCCATGGCCACAGGCCTAGTACAAGAGTTTAAATATGTAATAAGATAAATAAGTCTTCATCTTCATGTGCCACAGGCAAGCATGTTGAGTGTAGACTCATGACTCCTAATCATCATCAGAATAACCTGCAACATCACAAGTTATAGCCACAGTGGGTCAATACATTGGAATACTATTGGCAAGTGATACCTTAGTAGAATATTGGTAGTCTAGATACTATATGCACGTTGGCTAAGTGTAGCTTAGGCTTGCTTTGCTCAAAATAGGTTTTTCCTATTAGTTGAAAACACTAAGTTTTTCTTTGACAAAAACTTTCCCAAGGAACCACCAATAGAAATTGGTGTACCTTCACCTTTGTTCAACCACAAGTTTTTACTTAGAAATTGGGATGAGGATATTCTTGATAGCTTCCATGTCTGGATGCTCAAGTTGTCCAATACCAGGGACATGGCTAAGTACTTAGATTCTTCCATCTACAGAGGTTGTGCACTTTCCCCACAAGACTTGATTTTCACCAAGACAGGACCTTTCAGAAGCCTTCCCTTAGACCAAATGGACGCGCTCCAACCTATCATCCCACTACCACCAACTGTCCAAATGGCTAAGTTATTGCAACCTATATGATCCAGGCAGAGCCCATATTGCCAGGTGGCTGCACTAGAAGCTTCTTAACATATGGCATCTCAAATCCCTTTGTTCCTGGGTGGCTTTCCACAAGTGAGATACACAAGGTAAACCATAGAAATGGGCCTTGTGTAACCACTCAACATAAACCATTCCTTCCATTCCACCCAGGTGTTTTATTCACTTAGTTGTTTTATTAAGCAAAACAATAGTCCAAAGACTTAGAAATATTTTATCATAGCATGAATATATAACCACCCTTGGTTGCTACTAGCTAGTCTAAGCATGGCATTGATAAGACTTAGAAATATTTCTAGCAATTCTACAACTACTAGGATTTCCCAAGCATAGCATATGGATCAAAATATCCATGCAAGTCTAGCAAAAATATTTCTAATGCATAGTTGAAAAACAATAAGAATTAATTATGAAGCACCACTTGCCTTGGTAGTTTGGAGAGTAGCTACAATCCTCACAATCACAATCACTATTTGCACCAAAATCTACACATAAAATAATAGCACCAAAATCACATACAAAATAAATACAAGCAAAAATATATGGATGCATGCATAATGCCATGTGATGATTCTCTACACCAAACAAGACAAGTGCACAGTACTGAATCATAAACAAGTTCAAAACTTGCCAAATAAACTTTGTTTGAACAATAAAACATTTTTCAAATAATTATTATACCCAAATTATGCCTACAAATGTTTCTGCAAAAACAACCATCTTAGCAGAGGCAAAACTTTAAACACATTGCATTAATGGAAAGGATTTTCTCTCCTGATTCCATTGATATAAAATTTGTCAAATTTGGACTTGGGAATCAAAAGTTATGAATTAAACAAGTTTAAACATCTAATAGATTTAATTCAGAATTTTAAAACGAAGAAAATGCCACGCGGCAGCTTCTGGTTGGCTGGTACCGCTTCGCGCTGGATCGTGCTTGCGCACCGTCAGATATAACTAAATCGTGCAGCACAGATCGCTACTTACCCCTTCGACTATGTTCTATCGCGTTCGTCCGATCTACATCGCACGGCTCTCAGCGACTGACCAACAAGTGGCGGCGCTGGCTGTGGCGAGTGGCGGCGGCGTGCTCTGGCGGTGAAGTTGCCGGAGTTACAGGAGGCGAGAGGGCAAGGGAAGGTGCTCACCGAGGTTGTCGCAACGTGCTGATGCTCAACGATGCCTCAGTTGACGAAGGGGCGCTCGGGGTCGTTGTGGATTGCTCGTCGGAGAAGTCCCTGGCGATGGTGCTCTCGGTTGGCGACGGAGACGACGTTCTGGGCCACGCTAAGACAAGAAAAGGGTGCCGTTAGATGCGTAGGATGCTGGGGATCACACGCGTATCAACCAGAGGGAGAGGGGAAGCTGGGGCTTACGGGGAACGGTCGCCGGAGTTCGAGCAGACGGTGGCGGAGCTCAGTCGATGACGTTGCCGAGGCTACAGAGCATGCGCGAGCAAGAGGAGGGTGTCAGTAGGTGCGCACAGATATGCAGCAACAGTTAGTCTGAACCATAGGCACAGATATGCAGCAACTCCAATTCAAATAAGTTTGAATCAAAATATTCTCTATATTTTTATACAGTGAACTTTGTACTCAAATGTGTGTCAAACACTTCTGTTTACTCAAAAACACTTTGATCAATTGAAAAATAAAATAAAACCATGCCTTTATGGGATATAAATAATAGGCATAAAAATTGGTTTTATATTCATACTTTCTTTTGAAATCTTTGCCCAAGCTTTCGAAATCACTTAAGTTTGAATTCAAAACACTACTGAACACATTCAGTACCTTTCTCAAAATAAGGTAGCACTAAGGCTTGAGCATACTTACATAAAATAATGAGCAACATATGCTCCTATTTTTGAAATGATTTTGAAATGGAACCCTAAATGATCATGGATGTATGGATGATATGCATGAGTTTTGAAACATGATTTTAGGGATGTTACAAATCAAAACCTCTTAAGGTGAATCTCGCCCTTGAGATTCGGATTGGCTAGCAAATAGGTGAGGGTGGTCTTTCCGAAGATCATCTTCTCTTTCCCATGTTGCTTCTTCTTCGGAATGATGGTTCCATTGAACTTTGCAGAATTTGATAGTCTTAGTCCGAGTAACTCTTTCTGCAGTGTCAAGAATCTTGATAGGCTTCTCCTCATAGGTGAGATCACTTTCCAACTGAACTTCCTCCAAAGGTATAGTATCCTTCAAAGAAGTCTCTTCCATTTCTGGATGACATTTCTTAAGTTGACTCACATGAAACACATTGTGAACAGCAGACAAAGACTCTGGCAATTCAATCTCATAATCTACTTCTCCTTTACGACTCAGAATCTTGAATGGTCCAACATATCTTGGGGCCAATTTACCTTTGACACCAAACCTCTTCACTCCACGAAGTGGTGACACTCTAAGATAAGCTCTATCACCTACTTCATAGGTGACTTCTATATGCTTAGGATCTGCGTAGCTCTTTTGTCGGGATTGTGCTATCTTTAGTCTATCCTTAACTAGCTTGACTTTCTCTTCAGCTTCTTTGATTAGTTCTGGTCCGAACAAACTTCTTTCTCCCACACCATTCCATAGCAATGGGGTGGTACACTTTCTCCCATAGAGAAACTCAAATGGTGCCATCTCAATACTGGCTTGATAGCTGTTATTGTAAGAGAATTCTGCGTAAGGTAGACTTTCATCCCAACTGGCTCCATAGTCTAGAGCACATGTCCTCAACATATCTTCAAGAATCTGATTGGTCCTTTCTGTCTGTCCATCAGTCTGAGGATGAAATGCAGTGCTGAATTCCAACCTCATTCCTAATGACTCATGTAATTGCCTCCAAAAATGAGAAGTGAACTGAGTTCCCCTATCAGACACAATACTCTTGGGTACTCCATGTAGACATACAATTCTACTCATATAGATCTTGGCTAACTTAGCACTTGTGTAAGTTGTCTTCACGGGTATGAAATGAGCCACTTTAGTTAAGCGATCCACTACTACCCAAATAGAATCATATCCTGACCGGGTCCTTGGCAATCCGGTGATCAAATCCATACCAATCTTGTCCCACTTCCAATCAGGAATAGGTAGTGGTTGTAACAATCCTGCTGGTTTCTGATGTTCCGCTTTCACTCTACTACATACATCACACAAAGCAATATGTTCGGCGATGTCCTTCTTGAGATTATTCCACCAAAATCTTTCCTTCATATCCATGTACATTTTGGTGTTACCCGGATGAATGGAATATGGTGAGTTATGTGCTTCTTATAATATCAGTTTCCAAAGCTCCGGATCTTGTGGAACACAGATACATTTTCCATGCCATAAAGTACCATGTTCGTCTTCATGGAATCCTTTGGCTTTCCCCTTGCCAATATTTTCCTTAATCTCTTCAATTTCCTTATCTGTCTTTTGGGATTCTTTGATCTTGTCCAACAAAGTGGGTTGAACATCCAAGGACATGAGATGTCCCTCAGGCACAATCTCCAAACTGAGATCTCTGAATTGGGCACACAGATCATCTGGTAATTCTCCTTTAGTAAGGCCATTCACAAAAACTTTACGGCTTAGAGCATCCGCTACAACATTTGCTTTACCGGGATGGTATTGCAAACTCAAGTCACAGTCCTTGATGAGTTCTAGCCATCTTCTTTGTCTCATGTTAATTTCTTTCTGGGTGAAGATATACTTCAAAATTTTGTGATCTGTGAACACTTCACATCGCTTTCCCAAAAGATAATATCTGCATGTTTTGAGTGCATGGACAACAGAGGCTAACTCTAAATCATGAGTAGGGTAGTTTACCTCATGAGTTTTGAGTTGTCTCGAGGCATATGCTACAACTTTTCCTTCTTGCATAAGTACTGCACCTAATCCATGATGAGATGCATCACAGTATACTTGGAAATCTTTCTCTAAATCTGGCAAACATAAAACTGGTGCTGTCACTAGTCTCTTCTTCAATTCTTGAAAGCTGAGTTCACATCCTTTAGACCAAGCAAATTTCTTGTCTTTCTTAAGCAGTTCTGTCATTGGCTTAGCTACTTTGGAGAAATTCTCAATAAATCTTCTGTAGTATCCTGCCAAGCCAAGGAAACTAAGAACCTCTTTCACTGACTTAGGAGATTCCCATTCAGTTACAGCTGAAACTTTAGCAGGATCAACTGCTATACCATCTCCTGACACAACGTGTCCCAGAAAACCAACTTCATTTAACCAAAATTCACACTTGCTGAATTTGGCATCCATCTTATGCTCTCTAAGCTTCTCAAGTATCAAACGTAAATGTCCTTCATGCTCTTCTTTGCTCTTGGAGTAGATCAAAATGTCATCGATGAAAACGACAACAAAATTATCAAGGAACTCCATGAACACCTTGTTCATCATATTCATGAAGTATGCTGGTGCATTGGTCAAACCAAATGGCATCACGGTATACTCATACAATCCATACCTTGTGGTGAAAGTTGTCTTAGGTATGTATTGTTCCCTTATCTTGAGTTGGAAGTAACCTGATCGGAGATCAATATTTGAGAACACACAAGCTCCTTCTAACTGATCAAGCAAGTCATTGATTCTAGGCAAAGGGTATTTATTCTTGATGGTCACCTCATTGAGTGAACGATAATCTATGCATAACCTTTGACTTCTATCTTTTTCGTTTCCACAAACAAAACTGGTGCTCCCAAAGATGAAGAACTTGGTTGGATAAATCCTTTCTGCAACTATTCTCCAAGCTGCTTCTTGAGTTCTTTCAACTCATCCACTGACATCTTATATGGTCTCTTTGCTATTGGTTCAGATCCTGGTAGCAAATCAATAATAAATTCCACATCTCTATTTGGTGGCATTCCTGGCAATTCTTCCGGAAACACATCCGGATATTCACTCACAATTGGCACACTATCTATGCTAACCCCCTTAAGAGAATTTAGCTTACTCCCTTTTGATTCAAAGTTAGACTTGAATCTAATCCGTTTCTTTTCCGGGGTTGTGAGTGCAACAGTATGATTGGCACAATCTAGTACTCCTTCATACTTGGTCATCCAATCCATTCCCAAAATTACATCCAGTCCTTGGGAATCTAGGATTATCAGACTCACTGGAAACTTATGTTTTCCAAACTCTATCACTAGATCCCGGCATCCAAGACTTACTATCATATCTCCACCTGGAGAACTTACTTTTATTGGACACCCAATGTTTTCAGTTGGAAACCCATTTCTATCAAAAAATGCTTTTGATATGAATGAATGTGATGCACCAGTATCAAAAAGAACAAGTGCTGGAATAGAATTGAGTTTGAACTTACCAGCCACAGCATCAGATTCCTCATAGATATCCTCCACATTAATGTGGTTCACTTGTCCCTTTTGAAAAGGGTTGGGCTTATTGGGTCCTTCAACTTTCTTTTCTGGGCATTCATTTGCATAATGCCCCATCTTCTTGCACTTGAAATATTCAACCTGACTAAGATCCTTCTTGACAGGCTGGCTCCCACTGCCACTTCCATTGTGGTGGCTCTTATATCCACCCTTGTGATTCTTTTACTTATCGTTGTCATGACTACGGTTGTGCTTGTTGTCATGATAACGGTTGTGGTTGTGGTGCTTGTTGAACTTCCCATGCTTGTGGGATCCAGAACTCCCACTATCATCATAATGGGAACGCTTGTGCGACGATCCCGAGGTGTGCTTGTCAGAGTGCTTTCTGTTCCTGCTTTCCACTTGTTTCATCTTGCTCCCCAAAATAGCAGCCTTGTCACAAAGAGACTGGTATGTGGGAACATAGGCCACAGCTAACTGCAGGTTCAATTCATCATTCAACCCTTCAAGGAACTTTTCCTTCCTCTTAGCATCAGTGTCAACTTCATCCGGTGCATATCGCGCCAGATTGTTGAACTCCTCAATATATCCAGCCACGCTGCGGTGGCGCTGCTTCAAGTTATGGAACTCTTTTTTCTTCAAACTCATCACTCCGGATGAGATGTGAGAAGTACGTAAACCATGTTCAAAGATAGCCCATGTCACATACTCAATGGGAGTGGTGATCTGGAAGTTATCCCACCAAGTGGCTGCTGGTCCTTCCAACAAGTGAGCTACAAATCTGACTTTCTCTTCATCAGTACAGCCAACAGTTACCAAGTCCTTGTTCACAGAGCGTAGCCAATCATTGTCCACCATAGGATCAGTAGTTCCTGAGAACTTTTCTGGCCTCTGTCTTAAGAACCTGGTAAGCATGTCAAAACCCGGTGGGTTGTTCTGATTGTTGTTGTTGTTATTATTGTTGTTGTTGTTCTGATTCTGGATGAAAGTAGTCATCATTTGCATCAGCTGAGTCTGAGCTGTCATCATCTACTGCATCTCAGGGGTGATGTTGTTGTTGTTGGGGTTGGGATTGGCACGTCGGGGAGGCATCTGTGGTTTTCAATAAGGATAAGAATGAGATACGCATAGATGCTAACATGCACAATACATCACATAACAAATCACAATCATGCATCATAGTAGTAAAGGTTCAACAACACAGACAACAAGTTTTTGGAAAAGTAAACACACCAATAGCAAGCCATCCACATGTTGGATGGTCATTGCGACTCAATAATCAAAGACAGGATAAATAAAGGTAAATGAGTAGTCATCACTACTCCTCTGCATCAACCTCCTCGTCAACAAATGTAAGACCTGCATTCTCCATTGCGGTCTTGTATTCCTCGACATTGGTGGTCAAGGTCTCTACTTTGGCTTTGAGAGCCCTCTTCTGTGAACGAAGCCTCTCAATCACAGTCTGCTGATGCTCGAGCTCGAAGTCCTTGGCCTCTAGTTCTGCAGTCATGTCTCGAATCCTCTTGTTCCTATCTTGGACTTGCTTCTCTTGGCTCTTGAACTTTCTATCCTGACTCTCAAACTTGGCCTCCATCTCTTTGACTATCTCATCTTGCTCCACGAAGAGCTTGTCCTTCTCACGAAGCTGCACCTGGAGTTCGTCATTGCTAAGCATGACGTTGGTCCTATCAGTGTCTAGGTGCCTAAGAAGAACCTCTAAGTCCTGGAGGTATAGACGAATCGGCTCTGTCGTCTCTCTCGAAGTATCCTCAAAGTCAATGGCCTCACCATCCTCATCACGTCTACCGAAAGTGTGGAAGTGAGTACCTCTAACCTCTCGAGAGTGTCTCCCTAGTAAACGTCCAAGCAAATCCTGCATGACTACCTCTAGGCCTCTCTCCTTGTCATCATGCATGAGCTTGAAGATGATTGCCTCTGTGGTAGGCTCGGTCTGGCGTCCTGGCTGATTAACCTTGAAGCCCCAAAGGTCTTTCCTCTCAAACTTGGTGTGGGGAAGCATCATGATGGTAGGAAGTGGGAGATTGAGCAGACTAGTGAGCTCAATAATACGAGTGCCAAAACGAGTTCCCTTGAACTCTTCAGCCGTGCTGATAGTAACATTAGGCATCTATTTAATAAGATAGAAAAAGTTAGAATCAACACAAATTAAGACAAATCACAAGACAAGGCATCACATGCATAACTTTTGGAAATCAAAACACACAAGTCATGGCATACATGGATCCATTAAAAACAACCAAGGTTCAACTTATTTTAAACAACATTTGGGAAATAAAATGATAAGTGTGGTGGTCCAACTAACGAAGTACGTTTACAATCCCATCTCACTTGCCAAGTTGGCTAACAGGGCATCCCTAGAGGCAATCTGTTTATCTAGATCACATGACTCCATTGCTAAGTCTATGATGTCCTTCCTTAAACTTTGGTTGGTAGCCTCTAACTCTTGGGTATGCTTCTTTTCTTCCTTAAGGTCATTCTGGGTGTTAAGCATTCTGCACTTGATTCTATCACCAAGTTCTTTGATGGCCTTCCAAGCTGCATCCCTTGCTGAATCAAAGAATGTGGTGTGCATCACTGAGTTGGTGACCATGCAGAATCCTGAGTCTTTGTGGTTGTCTTCCTTGTTTCTATACAAGTGAAGTTTCACCCACCAGTACTCAACTCCTTCATCCATCACAGGAAAACCTTTGTACACAGCTGCACCATGTATTCCCATGGCAACCATGAGGTCCTTGAGAGCCTTGGGGAATTCTGTCTCACATTCCAAAGTCATAGTCATGAGTGGTCCCTTCTTCACGGATTCGTTGATGGAGTTCATCTACAAATAGATATGAGGAAGAAGATTAGAAAAGTTTACGAGAAGAAAAGACAAGTGTGGAAGTTGTTTAAAATTTTTCCTTAGTGGTTTCCAATCCTAGGGTCATAATCCTACAGGCAACACAGTGCTCTGATACCATCTGTAAGATCCCTCCTTTTATAAAGGTAAGGATCCATGTGATTGCAATGCTAGTCCCTGGATCAATGCTAGCATCCATAGTTTAAGATGAAGTACACAGAAACAAAGGTCATTATTACAAGTCATTCCAGAGACAAACATAGTCTTTTACAACTCCATGGCCACAGGCCTAGTACAAGAGTTTAAATATGTAATAAGATATTATTAGTGAGTGAAGTATTTTTGGCTAGCATAGAACTTCAACCCACTTTGATCAGTCAGATTAAAGAGGCGCAGAAGGGAAATGCTAGTATCGACAGAATCAAGCGTCGCATCGGTATAGGCAAAGTACCTAGATTCACCAAAGACGAAGAAGGAGTTCTGTGGTACAAAGGACGCCTTTGTGTACCAGCAGATTCTGAGTTGAAAGAAGTGATTCTAAAGGAGGCTCATGATACTCTTTATTCTATCC
The DNA here is from genome assembly GCA_910589765.1 of Avena atlantica. Taxonomy (NCBI): domain Eukaryota; kingdom Viridiplantae; phylum Streptophyta; class Magnoliopsida; order Poales; family Poaceae; genus Avena; species Avena atlantica. Next base: position 245,864,520 of record OU342738.1, on the reverse strand, counting down.
ATCCCGGAGGAACTAAGATGTATCAAGATTTAAAAGAGCAATTTTGGTGGCATAAGATGAAGAGAGAAATCGGAAGCTATATCGCCAAGTGCGATATATGTTAGCTTGTCAAGGCAGGACATCAAAGACCCGCTGGATTGTTGCAACCCTTGCAGATTCCAGAATGGAAATGGGATTCCGTTGCAATGGACTTTATCACTGGACTGCCTACCTCTAGTAGGGGAAATGACTCTATCTGGGTCATAGTGGACCGATTGTCCAAAGTCGCGCATTTCTTGCCTGTCAAGACCACATATCAGAGTTCGAAGCTAGCGGAGTTGTACATCGCTAGGATAGTTAGTTTGCACGGAGTCCTGTAAGATCCCTCCCTTTATAAAGGTAAGGATCCCTGTGATTGCAATGCTAGTCCCTGTATCAATGCTAGCATCCACAGTTTAAGATGAAGTACACCGAAACAAAGGTCATTATTACAAGTCATTCCAGAGACAAACATAGTATTTTACAACTCCATGGCCACAGGCCTAGTACAAGAGTTTAAATATGTAATAAGATAAATAAGTCTTCATCTTCATGTGCCACAGGCAAGCATGTTGAGTGTAGACTCATGACTCCTAATCATCATCAGAATAACCTGCAACATCACAAGTTATAGCCACAGTGGGTCAATACATTGGAATACTATTGGCAAGTGATACCTTAGTAGAATATTGGTAGTCTAGATACTATATGCACGTTGGCTAAGTGTAGCTTAGGCTTGCTTTGCTCAAAATAGGTTTTTCCTATTAGTTGAAAACACTAAGTTTTTCTTTGACAAAAACTTTCCCAAGGAACCACCAATAGAAATTGGTGTACCTTCACCTTTGTTCAACCACAAGTTTTTACTTAGAAATTGGGATGAGGATATTCTTGATAGCTTCCATGTCTGGATGCTCAAGTTGTCCAATACCAGGGACATGGCTAAGTACTTAGATTCTTCCATCTACAGAGGTTGTGCACTTTCCCCACAAGACTTGATTTTCACCAAGACAGGACCTTTCAGAAGCCTTCCCTTAGACCAAATGGACGCGCTCCAACCTATCATCCCACTACCACCAACTGTCCAAATGGCTAAGTTATTGCAACCTATATGATCCAGGCAGAGCCCATATTGCCAGGTGGCTGCACTAGAAGCTTCTTAACATATGGCATCTCAAATCCCTTTGTTCCTGGGTGGCTTTCCACAAGTGAGATACACAAGGTAAACCATAGAAATGGGCCTTGTGTAACCACTCAACATAAACCATTCCTTCCATTCCACCCAGGTGTTTTATTCACTTAGTTGTTTTATTAAGCAAAACAATAGTCCAAAGACTTAGAAATATTTTATCATAGCATGAATATATAACCACCCTTGGTTGCTACTAGCTAGTCTAAGCATGGCATTGATAAGACTTAGAAATATTTCTAGCAATTCTACAACTACTAGGATTTCCCAAGCATAGCATATGGATCAAAATATCCATGCAAGTCTAGCAAAAATATTTCTAATGCATAGTTGAAAAACAATAAGAATTAATTATGAAGCACCACTTGCCTTGGTAGTTTGGAGAGTAGCTACAATCCTCACAATCACAATCACTATTTGCACCAAAATCTACACATAAAATAATAGCACCAAAATCACATACAAAATAAATACAAGAAAAAATATATGGATGCATGCATAATGCCATGTGATGATTCTCTACACCAAACAAGACAAGTGCACAGTACTGAATCATAAACAAGTTCAAAACTTGCCAAATAAACTTTGTTTGAACAATAAAACATTTTTCAAATAATTATTATACCCAAATTATGCCTACAAATGTTTCTGCAAAAACAACCATCTTAGCAGAGGCAAAACTTTAAACACATTGCATTAATGGAAAGGATTTTCTCTCCTGATTCCATTGATATAAAATTTGTCAAATTTGGACTTGGGAATCAAAAGTTATGAATTAAACAAGTTTAAACATCTAATAGATTTAATTCAGAATTTTAAAACGAAGAAAATGCCACGCGGCAGCTTCTGGTTGGCTGGTACCGCTTCGCGCTGGATCGTGCTTGCGCACCGTCAGATATAACTAAATCGTGCAGCACAGATCGCTACTTACCCCTTCGACTATGTTCTATCGCGTTCGTCCGATCTACATCGCACGGCTCTCAGCGACTGACCAACAAGTGGCGGCGCTGGCTGTGGCGAGTGGCGGCGGCGTGCTCTGGCGGTGAAGTTGCCGGAGTTACAGGAGGCGAGAGGGCAAGGGAAGGTGCTCACCGAGGTTGTCGCAGCGTGCTGATGCTCAACGATGCCTCAGTTGACGAAGGGGCGCTCGGGGTCGTTGTGGATTGCTCGTCGGAGAAGTCCCTGGCGATGGTGCTCTCGGTTGGCGACGGAGACGACGTTCTGGGCCACGCTAAGACAAGAAAAGGGTGCCGTTAGATGCGTAGGATGCTGGGGATCACACGCGTATCAACCAGAGGGAGAGGGGAAGCTGGGGCTTACGGGGAACGGTCGCCGGAGTTCGAGCAGACGGTGGCGGAGCTCAGTCGATGACGTTGCCGAGGCTACAGAGCATGCGCGAGCAAGAGGAGGGTGTCAGTAGGTGCGCACAGATATGCAGCAACAGTTAGTCTGAACCATAGGCAGAGGGGAACGCGGTGCTTACCGGAATTAGACGACGAGTTTGTCGGAGCAGAGGGGCGTCTAGAGAGAAATTCGAGCAGCCTGGTGGCTCCGGTGGGGTGTGGTTTGGGGGAAAAGGAGGAGGGCGGCATGGTGCTTAAGTAGGCGAGGACGTGGGCGTGAATTACTCGTGCATTCAACGGAATTGAAGCCGCGGAATTTAAACAGGAAACGCCCGGCGTGATTTGGGGAAGAACCAGTCGCTGGGGGTGGAGACGAAGACAGTCGTGTGGGCCGTGGTTGTCAGCGAGAGAAAAGGAGAGGAGGTTGGTCCAGGCAGTCAGTGACTCTGTGGGTGTGGTTGTGAGTGAAAGAAAAAGTTTCACGGGAGGGAGTTGCTGGGCTAGATGGGTCGAGTTGGGCTGGGTTGGGCTAGATTGGCTGTTTGCTTTATTTTTTTCTACCTTTCACTTTTCTTTTTCTGTTTGATTTTCTAGAAATGATTTTTCAACTCCAATTCAAATAAGTTTGAATCAAAATATTCTCTATATTTTTATACAGTGAACTTTGTACTCAAATGTGTGTCAAACACTTCTGTTTACTCAAAAACACTTTGATCAATTGAAAAATAAAATAAAACCATGCCTTTATGGGATATAAATAATAGGCATAAAAATTGGTTTTATATTCATACTTTCTTTTGAAATCTTTGCCCAAGCTTTCGAAATCACTTAAGTTTGAATTCAAAACACTACTGAACACATTCAGTACCTTTCTCAAAATAAGGTAGCACTAAGGCTTGAGCATACTTACATAAAATAATGAGCAACATATGCTCCTATTTTTGAAATGATTTTGAAATGGAACCCTAAATGATCATGGATGTATGGATGATATGCATGAGTTTTGAAACATGATTTTAGGGATGTTACAAATCAAAACCTCTTAAGGTGAATCTCGCCCTTGAGATTCGGATTGGCTAGCAAATAGGTGAGGGTGGTCTTTCCGAAGATCATCTTCTCTTTCCCATGTTGCTTCTTCTTCGGAATGATGGTTCCATTGAACTTTGCAGAATTTGATAGTCTTAGTCCGAGTAACTCTTTCTGCAGTGTCAAGAATCTTGATAGGCTTCTCCTCATAGGTGAGATCACTTTCCAACTGAACTTCCTCCAAAGGTATAGTATCCTTCAAAGAAGTCTCTTCCATTTCTGGATGACATTTCTTAAGTTGACTCACATGAAACACATTGTGAACAGCAGACAAAGACTCTGGCAATTCAATCTCATAATCTACTTCTCCTTTACGACTCAGAATCTTGAATGGTCCAACATATCTTGGGGCCAATTTACCTTTGACACCAAACCTCTTCACTCCACGAAGTGGTGACACTCTAAGATAAGCTCTATCACCTACTTCATAGGTGACTTCTATATGCTTAGGATCTGCGTAGCTCTTTTGTCGGGATTGTGCTATCTTTAGTCTATCCTTAACTAGCTTGACTTTCTCTTCAGCTTCTTTGATTAGTTCTGGTCCGAACAAACTTCTTTCTCCCACACCATTCCATAGCAATGGGGTGGTACACTTTCTCCCATAGAGAAACTCAAATGGTGCCATCTCAATACTGGCTTGATAGCTGTTATTGTAAGAGAATTCTGCGTAAGGTAGACTTTCATCCCAACTGGCTCCATAGTCTAGAGCACATGTCCTCAACATATCTTCAAGAATCTGATTGGTCCTTTCTGTCTGTCCATCAGTCTGAGGATGAAATGCAGTGCTGAATTCCAACCTCATTCCTAATGACTCATGTAATTGCCTCCAAAAATGAGAAGTGAACTGAGTTCCCCTATCAGACACAATACTCTTGGGTACTCCATGTAGACATACAATTCTACTCATATAGATCTTGGCTAACTTAGCACTTGTGTAAGTTGTCTTCACGGGTATGAAATGAGCCACTTTAGTTAAGCGATCCACTACTACCCAAATAGAATCATATCCTGACCGGGTCCTTGGCAATCCGGTGATCAAATCCATACCAATCTTGTCCCACTTCCAATCAGGAATAGGTAGTGGTTGTAACAATCCTGCTGGTTTCTGATGTTCCGCTTTCACTCTACTACATACATCACACAAAGCAATATGTTCGGCGATGTCCTTCTTGAGATTATTCCACCAAAATCTTTCCTTCATATCCATGTACATTTTGGTGTTACCCGGATGAATGGAATATGGTGAGTTATGTGCTTCTTATAATATCAGTTTCCAAAGCTCCGGATCTTGTGGAACACAGATACATTTTCCATGCCATAAAGTACCATGTTCGTCTTCATGGAATCCTTTGGCTTTCCCCTTGCCAATATTTTCCTTAATCTCTTCAATTTCCTTATCTGTCTTTTGGGATTCTTTGATCTTGTCCAACAAAGTGGGTTGAACATCCAAGGACATGAGATGTCCCTCAGGCACAATCTCCAAACTGAGATCTCTGAATTGGGCACACAGATCATCTGGTAATTCTCCTTTAGTAAGGCCATTCACAAAAACTTTACGGCTTAGAGCATCCGCTACAACATTTGCTTTACCGGGATGGTATTGCAAACTCAAGTCATAGTCCTTGATGAGTTCTAGCCATCTTCTTTGTCTCATGTTAATTTCTTTCTGGGTGAAGATATACTTCAAAATTTTGTGATCTGTGAACACTTCACATCGCTTTCCCAAAAGATAATATCTGCATGTTTTGAGTGCATGGACAACAGAGGCTAACTCTAAATCATGAGTAGGGTAGTTTACCTCATGAGTTTTGAGTTGTCTCGAGGCATATGCTACAACTTTTCCTTCTTGCATAAGTACTGCACCTAATCCATGATGAGATGCATCACAGTATACTTGGAAATCTTTCTCTAAATCTGGCAAACATAAAACTGGTGCTGTCACTAGTCTCTTCTTCAATTCTTGAAAGCTGAGTTCACATCCTTTAGACCAAGCAAATTTCTTGTCTTTCTTAAGCAGTTCTGTCATTGGCTTAGCTACTTTGGAGAAATTCTCAATAAATCTTCTGTAGTATCCTGCCAAGCCAAGGAAACTAAGAACCTCTTTCACTGACTTAGGAGATTCCCATTCAGTTACAGCTGAAACTTTAGCAGGATCAACTGCTATACCATCTCCTGACACAACGTGTCCCAGAAAACCAACTTCATTTAACCAAAATTCACACTTGCTGAATTTGGCATCCAGCTTATGCTCTCTAAGCTTCTCAAGTATCAAACGTAAATGTCCTTCATGCTCTTCTTTGCTCTTGGAGTAGATCAAAATGTCATCGATGAAAACGACAACAAAATTATCAAGGAACTCCATGAACACCTTGTTCATCATATTCATGAAGTATGCTGGTGCATTGGTCAAACCAAATGGCATCACGGTATACTCATACAATCCATACCTTGTGGTGAAAGTTGTCTTAGGTATGTCTTGTTCCCTTATCTTGAGTTGGAAGTAACCTGATCGGAGATCAATATTTGAGAACACACAAGCTCCTTCTAACTGATCAAGCAAGTCATTGATTCTAGGCAAAGGGTATTTATTCTTGATGGTCACCTCATTGAGTGAACGATAATCTATGCATAACCTTTGACTTCTATCTTTTTCGTTTCCACAAACAAAACTGGTGCTCCCAAAGATGAAGAACTTGGTTGGATAAATCCTTTCTGCAACTATTCTCCAAGCTGCTTCTTGAGTTCTTTCAACTCATCCACTGACATCTTATATGGTCTCTTTGCTATTGGTTCAGATCCTGGTAGCAAATCAATAATAAATTCCACATCTCTATTTGGTGGCATTCCTGGCAATTCTTCCGGAAACACATCCGGATATTCACTCACAATTGGCACACTATCTATGCTAACCCCCTTAAGAGAATTTAGCTTACTCCCTTTTGATTCAAAGTTAGACTTGAATCTAATCCGTTTCTTTTCCGGGGTTGTGAGTGCAACAGTACGATTGGCACAATCTAGTACTCCTTCATACTTGGTCATCCAATCCATTCCCAAAATTACATCCAGTCCTTGGGAATCTAGGATTATCAGACTCACTGGAAACTTATGTTTTCCAAACTCTATCACTAGATCCCGGCATCCAAGACTTACTATCATATCTCCACCTGGAGAACTTACTTTTATTGGACACCCAATGTTTTCAGTTGGAAACCCATTTCTATCAAAAAATGCTTTTGATATGAATGAATGTGATGCACCAGTATCAAAAAGAACAAGTGCTGGAATAGAATTGAGTTTGAACTTACCAGCCACAGCATCAGATTCCTCATAGATATCCTCCACATTAATGTGGTTCACTTGTCCCTTTTGAAAAGGGTTGGGCTTATTGGGTCCTTCAACTTTCTTTTCTGGGCATTAATTTGCATAATGCCCCATCTTCTTGCACTTGAAATATTCAACCTGACTAAGATCCTTCTTGACAGGCTGGCTCCCACTGCCACTTCCATTGTGGTGGCTCTTATATCCACCCTTGTGATTCTTTTACTTATCGTTGTCATGACTACGGTTGTGCTTGTTGTCATGATAACGGTTGTGGTTGTGGTGCTTGTTGAACTTCCCATGCTTGTGGGATCCAGAACTCCCACTATCATCATAATGGGAATGCTTGTGCGACGATCCCGAGGTGTGCTTGTCAGAGTGCTTTCTGTTCCTGCTTTCCACTTGTTTCATCTTGCTCCCCAAAATAGCAGCCTTGTCACAAAGAGACTGGTATGTGGGAACATAGGCCACAGCTAACTGCAGGTTCAATTCATCATTCAACCCTTCAAGGAACTTTTCCTTCCTCTTAGCATCAGTGTCAACTTCATCCGGTGCATATCGCGCCAGATTGTTGAACTCCTCAATATATCCAGCCACGCTGCGGTGGCGCTGCTTCAAGTTATGGAACTCTTTTTTCTTCAAACTCATCACTCCGGATGAGATGTGAGAAGTACGTAAACCATGTTCAAAGATAGCCCATGTCACATACTCAATGGGAGTGGTGATCTGGAAGTTATCCCACCAAGTGGCTGCTGGTCCTCCCAACAAGTGAGCTGCAAATCTGACTTTCTCTTCATCAGTACAGCCAACAGTTACCAAGTCCTTGTTCACAGAGCGTAGCCAATCATTGTCCACCATAGGATCAGTAGTTCCTGAGAACTTTTCTGGCCTCTGTCTTAAGAACCTGGTAAGCATGTCAAAACCCGGTGGGTTGTTCTGATTGTTGTTGTTGTTATTATTGTTGTTGTTGTTCTGATTCTGGATGAAAGTAGTCATCATTTGCATCAGCTGAGTCTGAGCTGTCATCATCTACTGCATCTCAGGGGTGATGTTGTTGTTGTTGGGGTTGGGATTGGCACGTCGGGGAGGCATCTGTGGTTTTCAATAAGGATAAGAATGAGATACGCATAGATGCTAACATGCACAATACATCACATAACAAATCACAATCATGCATCATAGTAGTAAAGGTTCAACAACACAGACAACAAGTTTTTGGAAAAGTAAACACACCAATAGCAAGCCATCCACATGTTGGATGGTCATTGCGACTCAATAATCAAAGACAGGATAAATAAAGGTAAATGAGTAGTCATCACTACTCCTCTGCATCAACCTCCTCGTCAACAAATGTAAGACCTGCATTCTCCATTGCGGTCTTGTATTCCTCGACATTGGTGGTCAAGGTCTCTACTTTGGCTTTGAGAGCCCTCTTCTGTGAACGAAGCCTCTCAATCACAGTCTGCTGATGCTCGAGCTCGAAGTCCTTGGCCTCTAGTTCTGCAGTCATGTCTCGAATCCTCTTGTTCCTATCTTGGACTTGCTTCTCTTGGCTCTTGAACTTTCTATCCTGACTCTCAAACTTGGCCTCCATCTCTTTGACTATCTCATCTTGCTCCACGAAGAGCTTGTCCTTCTCACGAAGCTGCACCTGGAGTTCGTCATTGCTAAGCATGACGTTGGTCCTATCAGTGTCTAGGTGCCTAAGAAGAACCTCTAAGTCCTGGAGGTATAGACGAATCGGCTCTGTCGTCTCTCTCGAAGTATCCTCAAAGTCAATGGCCTCACCATCCTCATCACGTCTACCGAAAGTGTGGAAGTGAGTACCTCTAACCTCTCGAGAGTGTCTCCCTAGTAAACGTCCAAGCAAATCCTGCATGACTACCTCTAGGCCTCTCTCCTTGTCATCATGCATGAGCTTGAAGATGATTGCCTCTGTGGTAGGCTCGGTCTGGCGTCCTGGCTGATTAACCTTGAAGCCCCAAAGGTCTTTCCTCTCAAACTTGGTGTGGGGAAGCATCATGATGGTAGGAAGTGGGAGATTGAGCAGACTAGTGAGCTCAATAATACGAGTGCCAAAACGAGTTCCCTTGAACTCTTCAGCCGTGCTGATAGTAACATTAGGCATCTATTTAATAAGATAGAAAAAGTTAGAATCAACACAAATTAAGACAAATCACAAGACAAGGCATCACATGCATAACTTTTGGAAATCAAAACACACAAGTCATGGCATACATGGATCCATTAAAAACAACCAAGGTTCAACTTATTTTAAACAACATTTGGGAAATAAAATGATAAGTGTGGTGGTCCAACTAACGAAGTACGTTTACAATCCCATCTCACTTGCCAAGTTGGCTAACAGGGCATCCCTAGAGGCAATCTGTTTATCTAGATCACATGACTCCATTGCTAAGTCTATGATGTCCTTCCTTAAACTTTGGTTGGTAGCCTCTAACTCTTGGGTATGCTTCTTTTCTTCCTTAAGGTCATTCTGGGTGTTAAGCATTCTGCACTTGATTCTATCACCAAGTTCTTTGATGGCCTTCCAAGCTGCATCCCTTGCTGAATCAAAGAATGTGGTGTGCATCACTGAGTTGGTGACCATGCAGAATCCTGAGTCTTTGTGGTTGTCTTCCTTGTTTCTATACAAGTGAAGTTTCACCCACCAGTACTCAACTCCTTCATCCATCACAGGAAAACCTTTGTACACAGCTGCACCATGTATTCCCATGGCAACCATGAGGTCCTTGAGAGCCTTGGGGAATTCTGTCTCACATTCCAAAGTCATAGTCATGAGTGGTCCCTTCTTCACAGATTCGTTGATGGAGTTCATCTACAAATAGATATGAGGAAGAAGATTAGAAAAGTTTACGAGAAGAAAAGACAAGTGTGGAAGTTGTTTAAAATTTTTCCTTAGTGGTTTCCAATCCTAGGGTCATAATCCTACAGGCAACACAGTGCTCTGATACCATCTGTAAGATCCCTCCTTTTATAAAGGTAAGGATCCATGTGATTGCAATGCTAGTCCCTGGATCAATGCTAGCATCCATAGTTTAAGATGAAGTACACAGAAACAAAGGTCATTATTACAAGTCATTCCAGAGACAAACATAGTCTTTTACAACTCCATGGCCACAGGCCTAGTACAAGAGTTTAAATATGTAATAAGATATTATTAGTGAGTGAAGTATTTTTGGCTAGCATAGAACTTCAACCCACTTTGATCAGTCAGATTAAAGAGGCGCAGAAGGGAAATGCTAGTATCGACGGAATCAAGCGTCGCATCGGTATAGGAAAAGTACCTAGATTCACCAAAGACGAAGAAGGAGTTCTGTGGTACAAAGGACGCCTTTGTGTACCAGCAGATTCTGAGTTGAAAGAAGTGATTCTAAAGGAGGCTCATGATACTCTTTATTCTATCCATCCCGGAGGAACTAAGATGTATCAAGATTTAAAAGAGCAATTTTGGTGGCATAAGATGAAGAGAGAAATCGGAAGCTATATCGCCAAGTGCGATATATGTTAGCTTGTCAAGGCAGGACATCAAAGACCCGCTGGATTGTTGCAACCCTTGCAGATTCCAGAATGGAAATGGGATTCCGTTGCAATGGACTTTATCACTGGACTGCCTACCTCTAGTAGGGGAAATGACTCTATCTGGGTCATAGTGGACCGATTGTCCAAAGTCGCGCATTTCTTGCCTGTCAAGACCACATATCAGAGTTCGAAGCTAGCGGAGTTGTACATCGCTAGGATAGTTAGTTTGCACGGAGTCCTGTAAGATCCCTCCCTTTATAAAGGTAAGGATCCCTGTGATTGCAATGCTAGTCCCTGTATCAATGCTAGCATCCACAGTTTAAGATGAAGTACACCGAAACAAAGGTCATTATTACAAGTCATTCCAGAGACAAACATAGTATTTTACAACTCCATGGCCACAGGCCTAGTACAAGAGTTTAAATATGTAATAAGATAAATAATTCTTCATCTTCATGTGCCATAGGCAAGCATGTTGAGTGTAGACTCATGACTCCTAATCATCATCAGAATAACCTGCAACATCACAAGTTATAGCCACAGTGGGTCAATACATTGGAATACTATTGGCAAGTGATACCTTAGTAGAATATTGGTAGTCTAGATACTATATGCACGTTGGCTAAGTGTAGCTTAGGCTTGCTTTGCTCAAAATAGGTTTTTCCTATTAGTTGAAAACACTAAGTTTTTCTTTGACAAAAACTTTCCCAAGGAACCACCAATAGAAATTGGTGTACCTTCACCTTTGTTCAACCACAAGTTTTTACTTAGAAATTGGGATGAGGATATTCTTGATAGCTTCCATGTCTGGATGCTCAAGTTGTCCAATACCAGGGACATGGCTAAGTACTTAGATTCTTCCATCTGCAGAGGTTGTGCACTTTCCCCACAAGACTTGATTTTCACCAAGACAGGACCTTTCAGAAGCCTTCCCTTAGACCAAATGGACGCGCTCCAACCTATCATCCCACTACCACCAACTGTCCAAATGGCTAAGTTATTGCAACCTATATGATCCAGGCAGAGCCCATATTGCCAGGTGGCTGCACTAGAAGCTTCTTAACATATGGCATCTCAATTCCCTTTGTTCCTGGGTGGCTTTCCACAAGTGAGATACACAAGGTAAACCATAGAAATGGGCCTTGTGTAACCACTCAACATAAACCATTCCTTCCATTCCACCCAGGTGTTTTATTCACTTAGTTATTTTATTAAGCAAAACACAAGTCCAAAGACTTAGAAATATTTTATCATAGCATGAATATATAACCACCCTTGGTTGCTACTAGCTAGTCTAAGCATGGAATTGATAAGACTTAGAAATATTTCTAGCAATTCTACAACTACTAGGATTTCCCAAGCATAGCATATGGATCAAAATATCCATGCAAGTCTAGCAAAAATATTTCTAATGCATAGTTGAAAAACAATAAGAATTAATTATGAAGCACCACTTGCCTTGGTAGTTTGGAGAGTAGCTACAATCCTCACAATCACAATCACTATTTGCACCAAAATCTACACATAAAATAATAGCACCAAAATCACATACAAAATAAATACAAGCAAAAATATATGGATGCATGCATAATGCCATGAGATGATTCTCTACACCAAACAAGACAAGTGCACAGTACTGAATCATAAACAAGTTCAAAACTTGCCAAATAAACTTTGTTTGAACAATAAAACATTTTTCAAATAATTATTATACCCAAATTATGCCTACAAATGTTTCTGCAAAAAAACAACCATTTTAACAGAGGAAAAACTTTAAACACATTGCATTAATGGAAAGGATTTTCTCTCCTGATTCCATTGATATAAAATTTGTCAAATTTGGACGTGGTAACCAAAAGTTATGAATTAAACAAGTTTAAACATCTAATAGATTTAATTCAGAATTTTAAAACGAAGAACATGCCACGCGGCAGCTTCTGGTTGGCTGGTACCGCTTCGCGCTGGATCGTGCTTGCGCACCGTCAGATATAACTAAATCGTGCAGCACAGATTGCTACTTACCCCTTCGACTATGTTCTATCGCGTTCAACCGATCTACATCGCACGGATCTTAGCGACTGACCAACAAGTGGCGGCGCTGGCGGCGGGGAGTGGCGGCGGCGTGCTCTGGCGGTGACGTTGCCTGTAGCATCCCAATTGTCTAACAATTGTAATGCTACTTGTTCTAGTAATATAATGGCTACTTCATATATATAATTGTTGCATCATCATTATATCATGCTCATGTCATCATGCCACCTTGCATTTGAGCATCATATAAAACCCTTTTGATTTGGTTCTTCTCTCATATGCATTGTAAATTGTATTTGCCTCTTGATATTGTATTTGGTTCTTGATATATTGTTTAAATGCCCAAGTTGAGTTGGGGGCATATCTTTTATTCAACTCCACCACCTTTCTCTGCCACCACCTTATAATTCCACCATCCAACTAAATATGAGCTTTGCACTTTATTGGGTTTTACCTCTAGCTCATGTGGGTTGGGATGGATCCAGATTCTATTTCCACATGCTCTCATCTTAGCATCATGTTGTTTTCACATTATTGATGTGTGGAGCCACCTTTGCATGCATTATGGATGCATTGCATGGCACATGCAATATGGGCACCATCTACACCTCTTTTCCTTCTATTTTGTTTTGGTGATTGTTTTGGGTTTTACCTAAAGAGTTGAGATTAATTGTTTTTGGGTCAACTAAAATCAAACCTAACTAGCCAATCTACCCAACCTAACCACACCACTCTAGCCCTCCCCAAACCGTGGCCACCACCCATGTGCTTGCCATGGCACACATGGATGGCATGATCCCACATCACCCACATTCCGTACCTCTTCTTTTCTTGCAAACCAAGAAGATGGCCTGCACCCCACATCTTCCCCTCCCCTCCTGCTCCCCATCTCCTTCCTCTTAAGCAAAGAAACAAAGAGAGAGAAGGGAAGACCTAGCCCTAGACTACCGAAGCCTTCCTCCTTCTCTTTTTGCATAAAGGTGACCCCCCCCCCATGTGATCCTTCCTCTCTCATATCTCCAACCCCAACCACCCAGAAATCCTCTCAGATCCCATCTGGGCGAAGCCAGACCCCTCTCCTTCCTCCCCACCACATCCTGGCCATGGCCATGGGTTCTCTAAACCCTAGCTCCGGCCTGCCTTGCTAGCCGACGATTCCGAGCGCGCCAAGCTGTACAAGGAACACGAGGAGCTTCGTCTGCTTCCTCTATCTCACCCTGCACCGGCCAAGCCTCGCCGGAGTCCTCTGGAGCTCCCTGGGCACGCCGTGGCCACCGGATCGGACGCTCGCGGGACCCCTGCCTCTGCTCCGCCTCGACCCACCTCTCGCTCCGGCAACCACACCGACGAGCTCCTGGTGAGCCTCTTAACCCCCTAGACATGCCCCCCTACCCTATCTTGTACCGTAGCGCCGCCGTGCTCCGTCGAGCAGCCTTCGTGCACTGCCGCGCGTCGCGCTCGGGCAGACAGCAGCAGCCGCAGCCTCAGGTCCCCCCTGGCCCTCTGTTCCTCGTCGAAGCCCGGCCAGCACAGCCCACCCCCGTAGTTGCTCCCTGCACGAAAGTTGTAGGCCTACGTCCCCTCTTCGTTTTTCGTTTTTGTGGCGACGCGTTTCGTCCAGCTTATGCGTCGCCATCGTCGTCGGAAGACGGCCAGATTTTCCGCCGCCGGCAGCACCTTGTCCGTCAGCGTGCAGCAGCCGATGTCCTTTTTGCGCTTGAGCCCCTGCCCTTTTTCCCGCCTGAACCCGCCGTCCCAGGAGCCCCACCTGTCAGCCCCGGAACAGTCTTGCCAGAAAAACCCCCGGAGAATCCTGGCCATCACGGACAGACCCCTCCCCCACGCCCTGGATCGCCCACGTGTCAGCTGCCCGCTGGCCGCGCGCGCGTTGTGGCCCCGCCGCCTAGAGGCCCACCTGTCAACCTCTGCGGCTAGAGTAGCTCGCGGTGAGAAAAGCCCTGGCGCGTAGTTCCGCCCAGTCAGCACTGGTCCCACACGTCAGCTTCTGGGGCTAGCTGCCTCTGGGTATAAAAAGTCTGTATGTTTTTCTGTTTAAATAAAATGTTTTCCAGAAACGTTTAAATATGAATGTAATTCTGTTTTTAATTACTTTTAATTTATAAATCCAAATAATACATGTAATATATGTTTTGAGGTCAGAAAAATGTGAGGAATTCAAATCTTCCATCCAAAATATATTTTGAACACTTTAAATTTCAAATTGACTAAAATTACAATAAAATGCCCTTTTTCCTTAAATAATTAATAACTTTTGTTTCATAACTCCAAATTTAACAAATAATATGTCTAAAATGATTAGCTCGACGAGACCTTTCTGTTTATGCATTCCATGTTCTATTTTGCAGCATGCATCATATAAATATAAAGTATACAGCAACTTATTTGAGTATGAAACATAATTAGAACCCCATAAAATGTTTATTTCTTGTATTCCACACCTCACCCATGCCATGCTAATTTATTGCCATGCAAATTGTGCATCATTCATCATGGCATGATTGTTTGCTTGTCGCATCTTCTTCATATGCTTGTGCACTTTATTTATGTTGGCCCTTGTTTGTTTGGTTCTTCTTCGAATAGACGCTGAGCAGGGGATATATCAAGAAATCCAGGAGCACTACCCAGATCCTTCTCTCGCTTCAACTGAGCTGCCAGGCAAGAACTACCACATGCTTGCATACATACAGTACCTATTGCCTCTATCTTATTCTTGCATCATTGAGTCGCGATTGCATTAATCTGAATCCCAAGTATTGCATAGCCTTTACTTTTAGACCCCACCAAAGCTTGTTCCTCCATCCCATGAGCCATTACTACAGGAGTTGTTTGAGCCATGCGAGTCGTAGAACAGCATGTGTAGGGTATGTGAGTGTCTGATGGATAACGAGGTACCTATACAACTTAACCTGAGTAGTAATGGGATAACTAATGAAAGTGGCACCGGTGAGCAATATCTGCTATTTGGTTTTTCATCCTCACTTGTGTCCCGTAGGACCCCGAGTACTTGATTCCTGTTCCTTGAATATTCGCGCTATCCACATCCGGGAGGCTTATGGGACCCCCCTGATCCAGAGCTTGATTCATTCTTATTTCTTGGGGCCACAAACTAGTTTGAGGTTTTATTTACTATCCTGTACCTATGCCATGCTTTACTGCTTTATTGTAAATTGTGCGAGGAGCACCTGTACTATTTAGGTAAGCGGAGTGTTTTCGCGGTATCGACAAGCTCGAGAGTTTCGGGTTCCCAGTCGTTTACAGCCTTTGACGCAAACCTTGAGTCCGTCTCGGAGCCGGCTAACTTCGTTGCGGGTAGCTTAATGGGGTGGCCCCCTGAAATATTTCTGAATCTTGTGATTGCTTTGTCGTGACTACCTCGTTGGGTTTTGATTTGGTTTTTCCGAGGTTGATCGAGTGTGTGTTGCTATTTGTGCACCCCTGCAGGGTAAAACTTTCTGAAAGCCGTGTCCGCGGTTATGGACGACTTGGAGCATAGTTTCTCGATCATAGACAAGTATAACTAAAGTACCGCTTTTAATTTGACTAAGTAACTGACTAGTAAATAGTGCAACACCCATGGAATGAATAATAAAACTGCCAACGGATGGGGGGTTGTTCGTCCGCTTCCTCGTTGGTAAGCGAGGAGGAGAATGGATCTGTTAATATTACTGTTATAATTGTTGTATTAATTTACGGACATCCATCTATCTTTGGTTAGGCGGATGGTTAGCGAGTATCTATAGAATTGTTAGGTATTAACTTTTGCTGCAATTGCGTCACCCAGGTTGTGTCCCCTTTAGAGGCATAAAGACTTGCTGAGTACCCCTAGGGTCTCACACGATAAATTATTTGATTCAGATGGACAGGTACACTCACAAGATGGATACTGGGTGGAGGAGACGGACGATGTGGGCAACGATCATTCGGTGTAGAGATTCCGGGAACGGGGATCCGTGAGATCTGTGGGCGGGATGTGTTTATTTATGGGGCATCTTATGCCGATTTGCTTCTTATCCGTACTCGGATCTTGTTTGCCGCTTCCACCTGATACTCTGATGTTTGATGTATGAGGAGATATCCTAAACTATTATATCTATCTAGGACATCTGGATCTTGCCGTATGGCGTTGCAATATTTCCATTTCTTTTAGATGGAATGGCTCTGAGAACTGTTGTATGGTGGCTTGCATACATACTCATTTGTGTATGTAGTTGATCCCTTCGCCTGCCGATTACGCCGCCCATTCTTGTCCCGATGTTTGGAAATGGTTAGGACGGCCGAGAGGTCTACCTGTGAGTGGCATTTGGGCCCCACCGTACTATCTTAACCATTTCCGTTCATCCAGGCTTGTAACTAGGAGCGTAATTCACCGAGGTAGTTACAATTGGTATCAGAGCCATCCCGCCCTTCAGGGTCTCAGCCAAATGGTCGTTGTCAGTCTAGCAAATATTTTTGGTAGCTATGTATACTAGGGAAAAACAAAACGCGAGAGTAGGACTGCTTCCACTTTTCTTCTTAACCACCCACCCACCCTTTTCTGGTAAGGAAGTGTAACGTTTTCAATCCTCTTCTTAAAAGTTCAAACTAGGATTCACGTGTTTTGGGTTCCGTAGTACCATAGGTTGTGTGTGTGTGTGTAATTCCTTGTCTATCTGTTGCATCCAAGTTGTTATCACAATCAGCCTTTTGGTTATCAACTGTTGGTACATTCCATACCGACAGGCTTTTGCAAACCGACGCGATCTGTCTGATTCGTTGTATACCACCGCGATCTGTCTTACTCTTTGTTATCCGGCGCTATCTTGTTTGGGGTGTTCGTTTCCATAGTTACTAATCTTTAGGTCCATCCTGAGAAGAAGGTGTTGGGATATGTGTTCTACTTAATCATGTACGGGGTAATGATTTGAGTGCAGGATGGAGTCGCGACCATACCACTACTTTTATCATTCGCTCTTGTATATTGATTTGGTAGAGTCACTAATCTTGACTCGTTAAGTGATTTTGCGCATCTATTGGTATTTTAATGCCGAAATTTGCGGAAAAATTTTCTTTGATAGTTGTGTACCACACTCCTTTTCAGTCGTGTGCGATATGCTTAATATCTTCTAGGTGCTTTGAACTTTGCTGATATTTTAATATCATCTTAGTAAATTGTATCCTTTAATCTTGGTTAATTCCATCTTGGTACTATTTTGGATTATTATCATTCTCCATTATAGTACTGACTTGTGTTTTATATCAATCACAGGATGGCACCACCACGCCGTTCTGAGGAGGACATACAACCTGAACTGGGGGCCGCGTTGTCAAGCATCGCCAATGCCTTGGCAGCAATGCAGCAGAACCAGCAGCGTTTTGAGGAAAGTGTCAGGAGGAATGAGTTTGCTCCGCTACCTCCACCTCCCAAGCGAGGAGACATCAAAAGCTTCCTGAAATTCAACCCACGCCAATTTGATGTGTCCGATCAACCACTTGATGCTGATGATTGGTTGCGTGAGATGTCAAGGCTACTGGTGACTGCTGATGTTCCTGAGCAAGAATGGGTAAAATGTGCTACTCACCTTCTGAAGGGAGATGCAGATCTCTGGTGGGAGAATTACCTGAAGGCAAACTGCATTGGTTTTCAGCCTACTTGGGGACAGTTCACTGGAGCTTTCAAAGAGCAGTATCTATCAGAAATTGTCATGGAAAGGATGAAGGAGGTGTTTCTCAATCTCAAGCAGGGCAATGATAATGTCAATACCTACATCAGGAACTTCATGAACCTTTCTCGTTATGGTGGCGATGAGATCTCTGATGACAAGAAGAAGCAAAAGAGGTTCCGGCAAGGGCTCAATGCATCGATTAAATATGCAATCACACATGCAAGGCCGGCGTCTTTTCTGGAACTTCAGCATACAGCTCTACAGGAAGAAGCAAGTAAGCAAGTGTTTGAGGAGTCAAAGAAACACAACCGCGATGCAGCAAGCTCTTCAGCTATGTCAACTCCTTCTAAGCGTCATGTCTGGGTTCCTAACACCCCACCGTCGCTCCCGGCTCCACCAAGACCTTCAAGCTACGCGACAAGGCCACCAAACTTCCTCATTGCTGCTCCTAGGGGCTACAACCACCACTACCCTGGAGCGCCTGGCGGAGTCCCTGGCTACGTTGCTCCACGTCCACCTGGTGCTTGTTACACTTGTGGAGACACTGGGCATCAAAACTGGAACTGTCCGATGAAAAACAAAGCTCTTCCTCCACCACCTCCAAGATCTGCGGCAAGCTCTCCTATGGTTCGTGCACCACCACCTCGGGCTCTCAACATCAACACCAAGCCCGGGTCTATTGTAGCTCGTGCCAACTGTGTCAACGCCGCTCAAGCTGAGCATGCATCTGGAGTTGTGATGGGTATGCTATCCGTTAACTCAGTCCCTGCACGAGTTTTGTTTGATTCTGGTGCATCGCATTCATTTGTTTCTCACAAGTTTGCAAATGAAAATGAGTTAGCTATGGATCCTCTCCTTAAGCGGTTAATGGTCCTTTCTCCTGGAGCAACAATGGCAGCTTCAAAAATCAGCCATGGCAATCAAATTGAGATTGGTGGCTCTTCGTTCTCGGCGTCCTTAATTGTTCTAGGCAATTCTCATCTTGGGCATGGATTGGTTGACAGCAAATGCAGTTGTGATTAATTGTGCTAAACGCTCGGTTTCTCTGAAGATTCCTGAAGGCCATATAGTCTATTCTCCAAGTCTGACTCCTGCTATGCAGCTTTTCTCTTTGGCGGCTCTGAATGATGATGCTATGGAAGCTATTCAGAGTGTTCCGGTGGTCTGTGAGTCTCCAGATGTTTTTCCTGAAGAGTTGCCGGGTATGCCTCCGGATCGTGAGGTTGAGTTTGTAATTGAGCTTGAACCTGGAACCGCTCCTATCTCCAAGCGGCCTTATAAAATGGGTCCTGCTGAGTTGGCTGAACTCAAACGTCAGCTTGATGAACAAGAGAAGTTGGGTTTCATTCAACACAGTACCTCTTCTTGGGGTAGCCCAACCCTCTTTGTGAAGAAGCAAGACAGGACTGATAGACTTTGTGTTGACTATCGGGCTCTCAATGCTAAAACCATCAAGAATAAATATCCCCTTCCACGGATTAATGATCTCTTCGATCAGCTAGCTGGAGCTGTGGTATTCTCAAAGCTTGACTTGAGAAGTGGTTATCATCAAATCAAGATTCGCAAGGAAGGTGTTCCTAAAACAGCTTTCACCACCCGCTATGGTCTGTATGAGTACACGGTCATGTCTTTCGGTCTCACCAACGCACCTGCCACCTTCTCGAGGCTTATGAACTCGGTTTTCATGGAGTATCTTGATAAGTTCGTTGTGGTCTATCTGGATGACATCCTAGTCTATTCTAAGTCAAAGGAAGAACATGAAGAACACCTTCGGTGTGTCCTAAACAAGCTTCGTGAGAACCGCTTGTATGCAAAGTTCTCAAAGTGTGAGTTTTGGCTGCCTCAAGTAACCTATCTTGGTCACGTCATCTCTGCCAAGGGCATTGCAGTCAACCCGGAAACTGTAAAGACAATTGTTGAATGGCTTCCTCCTGTTAATGTCAAAGAAGTGCGGAGTTTCCTTGGTTTGGCTAGTTATTGCCGTCGCTTCGTTCAGAACTTTTCGAAGATAGCGAAGCCTCTTACCGATCTCCTCAAGAAAGGCAAGAAATATCTTTGGACTCCTGCGTGTCAAGCAAGCTTTGAGACACTCAAAGAGAAGCTCACTTCCACACCAGTCTTGGTTCCTCCGGATACATCTAAGCCTTTCCAGATATTCTGTGACGCCTCTTTGCAAGGATTGGGTGCGGTCCTTATGCAAGAAAAACAAGTTGTTGCTTATGCCTCTCAACAGTTGAAGACGCATGAGATCAACTATCCTACACATGACCTCGAACTCGCGGCAGTTGTTTTTGCTTTGAAACTTTGGAGGCATTACTTGCTGGGCAACCGTTGTGAAATCTTTTCTGATCACAAGAGTCTGAAGTATATCTTCACTCAGCCTGATCTCAACCTTCGGCAGAGGAGGTGGATTGAAGCAATCAATGACTTCGATTTGACAATCAACTACACTCCGGGCAAAGCTAATGTCATGGCTGATGCTCTCAGCCGCAAAGCTTATGTCAACAACCTCATGATGGAAGAACAACAGCCTCTCTTGTGCGAAGAATTCCGTCAGCTCAACCTTGAAATTGTGGAACAAGGGTATCTCCTGAACCTTCTGGCTACTCCTCTCTTGGAAGAAAAGGTTCGCTCCTTGCAGCTTGGTGATCCGCACACCAAAAAGATCATCTCCAGACTTCAGCTTCCGAAGTATGAGTCCTTCCACGTCGATGACCAAGGCACGCTTTTCTTTCAACACCAGATGTTTGTTCCGAACTACCCGGGTTTGAGAGAGCAAGTTCTCAAGGAGGCGCATGATTCTGTTCTTTCTATCCACCCTGGCAGCACAAAGATGTACATGGACTTGAAAACACAATATTGGTGGCCGGGTTTGAAACGATATTGTGCCAAGTATGTCTCGGAGTGTGATGTCTGCCGCAGAGTTAAAGTTGTCCATCAGAAACCTTTCGGTCTTCTACAGCCATTGAAAACCCCGGAATGGAAATGGGAGAAAGTAGAGATGGACTTCATCACTGGTTTTCCAAGGTCTCAGAAGGGTAACAATGCAATCTTTGTTGTCATTGACAGGCTTTCCAAAGTGGCTCACTTCTTCCCCGTCAAGGAAACAATTTCTGCAATTCAATTGGATGAGCTCTATATCAACAGAATTGTCTCTCTGTATGGGGTTCCGCTTGATATCAGTTCAGACCGTGGGAGCATCTTCACTTCCAAGTTCTGGGAAAGTTTCCAAAATGCTTTGGGAACAAAATTGAACTTCAGCACAGCTTACCACCCTCAGTCGCAAGGACAAGTTGAAAGGATCAATCAGATTCTGGAGGATATGCTTCGTGCTTGCGTCATCTCTTTTGGCATGAAGTGGGAAGAATGTCTTCCTTATGCTGAATTCTCTTACAACAACAACTTCCAGAAAAGTCTAAAGATGGCACCATTTGAGGCTCTCTATGGCCGCAAATGCAGAACTCCGATTGGTTGGTCGGGTGCAGGAGAAAGAATATTGTTTGGCCCTGACATTGTAACTCAAGCGGAGGAGAAGGTGCACATCATTCTTGAAAATCTGAAGATTGCTCAAAGTCGCCAGAAGAGCAATTATGACAGAAAGCACACGGACATGGAGTATGCCCCTGGTGATCTCGTTTACCTTCGTGTCACTCCCATGAGAGGCACGCACCGTTTTGGTATCAAAGGAAAGCTGGCTCCTAGATACATCGGTCCTTTCAAAATTCGTGGAAGAAGAGGAGAAGTTGCTTATGCTCTTGAGCTCCCGGAAAAACTCAAGGTTCATGATGTTTTCCACATCTCTCAACTCAAGAAGTGCTTCAAGGATCCCGGCAGGACCGTGGATCATGAGCTTATCAATCTCCAAGAAGACCTGTCTTATCAAGAACACCCCACAAAAATCCTTGAGATCGCAGAAAGAAGGACTCGCAACAAGTCCATCAAGTTCTGCAAGGTGCAGTGGTCGCACCATTCCGTTGATGAAACCACTTGGGAACGTGAAGATGAGCTCCGTGCCAGTTATCCTACCCTCTTTGTGTCTTCTTCTTCTTCCTAGAATCTCGGGACGAGATTCCTGTTTAGTGGGGGAGAGTTGTAGCATCCCAATTGTCTAACAATTGTAATGCTACTTGGTCTAGTAATATAATGGCTACTTCATATATATAATTGTTGCATCATCATTATATCATGCTCATGTCATCATGCCACCTTGCATTTGAGAATCATATAAAACCCTTTTGATTTGGTTCTTCTCTCATATGCATTGTAAATTGTATTTGCCTCTTGATATTGTATTTGGTTCTTGATATATTGTTTAAATGCCCAAGTTGAGTTGGGGGCATATCTTTTATTCAACTCCACCACCTTTCTCTGCCACCACCTTATAATTCCACCATCCAACTAAATATGAGCTTTGCACTTTATTGGGTTTTATCTCTAGCTCATGTGGGTTGGGATGGATCCAGATTCTATTTCCACATGCTCTCATCTTAGCATCATGTTGTTTTCACATTATTGATGTGTGGAGCCACCTTTGCATGCATTATGGATGCATTGCATGGCACATGCAATATGGGCACCATCTACACCTCTTTTCCTTCTATTTTGTTTTGGTGATTGTTTTGGGTTTTACCTAAAGAGTTGAGATTAATTGTTTTTGGGTCAACTAACATCAAACCTAACTAGCCAATCTACCCAACCTAACCACACCACTCTAGCCCTCCCCAAACCGTGGCCACCACCCATGTGCTTGCCATGGCACACATGGATGGCATGATCCCACATCACCCACATTCCGTACCTCTTCTTTTCTTGCAAACCAAGAAGATGGCCAGCACCCCACGTCTTCCCCTCCCCTCCTGCTCCCCATCTCCTTCCTCTTAAGCAAAGAAACAAAGAGAGAGAAGGGAAGACCTAGCCCTAGACTACCGAAGCCTTCCTCCTTCTCTTTTTGCATAAAGGTGACCCCCCCCCTCCCATGTGATCCTTCCTCTCTCATATCTCCAACCCCAACCACCCAGAACTCCTCTCAGATCCCATCTGGGAGAAGCCAGACCCCTCTCCTTCCTCCCCACCACATCCTGGCCATGGCCATGGGTTCTCTAAACCCTAGCTCCGGCCTGCCTTGCTAGCCGACGATTCCGAGCGCGCCAAGCTGTACAAGGAACACGAGGAGCTTCGCCTGCTTCCTCTATCTCACCCTGCACCGGCCAAGCCTCGCCGGAGTCCTCTGGAGCTCCCTGGGCACGCCGCGGCCACCGGATCGGACGCTCGCGGGACCCCTGCCTCTGCTCCGCCTCGATCCACCTCTCGCTCTGGCAACCACACCGACGAGCTCCTGGTGAGCCTCTTAACCCCCTAGACATGCCCCCTACCCTATCTTGTACCGTAGCGCCGCCGCGCTCCGTCGAGCAGCCTTCGTGCACCGCCGCGTGTCGCGCTCGGGCAGACAGCAGCAGCCGTAGCCTCAGGTCCCCCTGGCCCTCTGTTCCTCGTCGAAGCCCGGCCAGCACAGCCCACCCCCGTAGTTTCTCCCTGCACGAAAGTTGTAGGCCTACGTCCCCTCTTCGTTTTTCGTTTTTGTGGCGACGCGTTTCGTCCAGTGTATGCGTCGCCATCGTCTTCGGAAGACGGCCAGATTTTCCGCCGCCAGCAGCACCTTGTCCGTTAGCGTGCAGCAGCCGATGTCCTTTTTGCGCTTGAGCCCCTGCCCTTTTTCCCGCCTGAACCCGCCGTCCCAGGAGCCCCACCTGTCAGCCCCGGAACAGTCTTGCCTGAAAACCCCCCGGAGAATCCTGGCCATCACGGACAGACCCCTCCCCCACACCCTGGATCGCCCACGTGTCAGCTGCCCGCTGGCCGCGCGTGCGTTGTGGCCCCGCCGCCTAGAGGCCCACCTGTCAACCTCTGCGGCTAGAGTAGCTCGCGGTGAGAAAAGCCCTGGCGCGCAGTTCCGCCCAGTCAGCACTGGTCTCACCCGTCAGCTTCTGGGGCTAGCTGCCTCTGGGTATAAAAAGTCTGTATGTTTTTCTATTTAAATAAAATGTTTTCCAGAAACGTTTAAATATGAATGTAATTCTGTTTTTAATTACTTTTAATTTATAAATCCAAATAATACATGTAATATATGTTTTGAGGTCAGAAAAATGTGAGGAATTCAAATCTTCCATCCAAAATATATTTTGAACACTTTAAATTTCAAATTGACTAAAATTACAATAAAATTCCCTTTTTCCTTAAATAATTAATAACTTTTGTTTCATAACTCCAAATTTAACAAATAATATGTCTAAAATGATTAGCTCGACGAGACTTTTCTGTTTATGCATTCCATGTTCTGTTTTGCAGCATGCATCATATAAATATAAAGTATACAGCAACTTATTTGAGTATGAAACATAATTAGAACCCCATAAAATGTTTATTTCTTGTATTCCACACCTCACCCATGCCATGCTACTTTATTGCCATGCAAATTGTGCATCATTCATCATGACATGATTGTTTGCTTGTCGCATCTTCTTCATATGCTTGTGCACTTTATTTATGTTGGCCCTTGTTTGTTTGGTTCTTCTTCGAATAGACGCTGAGCAGGGGATATATCAAGAAATCCAGGAGCACTACCCAGATCCTTCTCTCGCTTCAACTGAGCTGCCATGCAAGCACTACCACATGCTTGCATACATACAGTACATATTGCCTCTATCTTATTCTTGCATCATTGAGTCGCGATTGCATTAAACCGAATCCCAAGTATTGCATAGCCTTTACTTTTAAACCCCACCGAAGCTTGTTCCTCCATCCCATGAGCCATTACTACAGGAGTTGTTTGAGCCATGTGAGTCGTAGAAGAGCATGTGTAGGGTATGTGAGTGTCTGATGGATAACGAGGTACCTATACAACTTAACCTGAGTAGTAATGGGATAACTAATGAAAGTGGCACCGGTGAGCAATATCTGCTATTTGGTTTTTCATGCTCACTTGTGTCCCGTAGGACCCCGAGTACTTGATTCCTGTTCCTTGAATATTCGCGCTATCCACATCCGGGAGGCTTATGGGACCCCCCTGAGCCAGAGCTTGATTCATTCTTATTTCTTGGGGCCACAAACTAGTTTGAGGTTTTATTTACTATCCTGTACCTATGTCATGCTTTACTGCTTTATTGTAAATTGTGCGAGGAGCACCTGTACTGTTTAGGTAAGCGGAGTGTTTTCGCGGTATCGACAAGCTCGAGAGTTTTGGGTTCCCAGTCGTTTACAGCCATTGACGCAAACCTTGAGTCCGTCTCGGAGCCGGCTAACTTCGTTGCGGGTAGCTTAATGGGGTGGCCCCCTGAAATATTTCTGAATCTTGTGATTGCTTTGTCGTGACTACCTCGTTGGGTTTTGATTTGGTTTTTCCGAGGTTGATCGAGTGTGTGTTGCTATTTGTGCACCCCTGCAGGGTAAAACTTTCTGAAAGCCGTGTCCGCGGTTATGGACGACTTGGAGCACAGTTTCTCGATCATAGACAAGTATAACTAAAGTACCGCTTTTAATTTGACTAAGTAACTGACTAGTAAATAGTGCAACACCCATGGAATGAATAATAAAACTGCCAACGGATGGGGGGTTGTTCGTCCGCTTCCTCGTTGGTAAGCGAGGAGGAGAATGGATCTGTTAATATTATTGTTATAACTGTTGTATTAATTCACGGACATCCGTCTATCTTTGGTTAGGCGGATGGTTAGCGAGTATCTATAGAATTGTTAGGTATTAACTTTTGCTGCAATTGCGTCACCCAGGTTGTGTCCCCTTTAGAGGCATAAAGACTTGCTGAGTACCCCTAGGGTCTCACACGATAAATTATTTGATTCAGATGGACAGGTACACTCACAAGATGGATACTGGGTGGAGGAGACGGACGATGTGGGCAACGATCATTCGGTGTAGAGATTCCGGAAACGGGGATCCGTGAGATCTGTGGGCGTGATGTGTTTATTTATGGGGCATCTTATGCCGATTTGCTTCTTATCCGTACTCGGATCTTGTTTGCCGCTTCCGCCTGATACTCTGATGTTTGATGTATGAGGAGATATCCTAAACTATTATATCTATCTAGGACATCTGGATCTTGCCGTATGGCGTTGCAATATTTCCATTTCTTTTAGATGGAATGGCTCTGAGAACTGTTGTATGGTGGCTTGCATACATACTCATTTGTGTATGTAGTTGATCCCTTCGCCTGCCGATTACGCCGCCCGTTCTTGTCCCGATGTTTGGAAATGGTTAGGACGGCCGAGAGGTCTACCTGTGAGTGGCATTTGGGCCCCACCGTACTATCTTAACCATTTCCGTTCATCCAGGCTTGTAACTAGGAGCGTAATTCACCGAGGTAGTTACATTGCCGGAGTTACAGGAGGTGCTCACCGAGGTCGTCGCGACGTGCTGATGCTCAACGATGCCTCAGTTGACGAAGGGGCGCTCGGGGTCATTGTGGATTGCTCGTCGGAGAAGTCCCTGGCGACGGTGCTCTCGGTTGGCGACGGAGACGACGTTCTGGGCCACTCTAAGACGAGAAAAGGGTGCCGTTAGATGTGTAGGATGCTGGGGATCACACGCATATCAACCAGAGGGAGAGGGGAAGCCGGGGCTTACGGGGAACGGTCGCCGGAGTTCGAGCAGACGGTGGCGTAGCTCAGTCGATGACGTTGCCGAGGCTACAGAGCATGCGCGAGCAAGCGGAGGGTGTCAGTAGGTGCGCACGGAGATGCAGAAACAGTTAGTCTGAACCATAGGCAGAGGGGAACGCGGTGCTTACCGGAATTCGACGACGAGTTCGTCGGAGCAGAGGGGCGTCCAGAGAGAAATTCGAGCAGCCTGGTGGCTCCGGTGGGGTGTGGTTTGGGGGAAAAGGAGGAGGGCGGCATGGTGCTTAAGTAGGCGAGGACCTGGGCGTGAATTACTCGTGCATTCAACGGAATTAAAGCCGCGGAATTTAAACAGTAAACGCCCGGCGTGATTTGGGGAAGAACCAGTCGCTGGGGGTGGAGACGAAGACAGTCGTGTGGGTCGCGGTTGTCAGCGAGAGAAAAGGAGAGGAGGTGGGGCCAGGCAGTCAGTGACTCTGTGGGTGTGGTTGTGAGTGAAAGAAAACGTTTCGCGGGAGGGAGTTGCTGGGCTAGATGGGTCGAGTTGGGCTGGGTTGGGCCAGATTGGTTGTTTGCTTTATTTTTTTCTACCTTTCACTTTTCTTTTTCTGTTTGATTTTCTAGAAATGATTTTTCAACTCCAATTCAAATAAGTTTGAATCCAAATCTTCTATAGATTTTTATACAGTGAACTTTGTACTCAAATGTGTGTCAAACACTTCTGTTTACTCAAAAACACTTTGATCAATTGAAAAATAAAATAAAACCATGCCTTTATGGGATATAAATAATAGGCTTAAAAATTGGTTTTATATTCATACTTTGTTTTGAAATCTTTGCCCAAGCTTAGGAAATCACTTAAGTTTGAATTCAAAACACTACTGAATACATTCAGTACCTTTCTCAAAAGAAGGTAGCACTAAGGCTTGAGCATACTTACATAAAATAATGAGCAACATATGCTCATGTTTTTGAAATGGTTTTGAAATGGAACCCTAAATGATCATGGATGTATGGATGATATGCATGAGTTTTGAAACATGATTTTAGGGATGTTAAAAGTGAAGGGAATATGCCCGAGAGGCAATAATAAAGTGGTTATTATCGTATTCCTTATTTATGATAAATGTTTATTTTGCATGCTATAATTGTATTAATACGGAAACGTTAATACATGTGTGTTTAATAAACAAAAGGTAGTTCCTAGTTATGCCTCTCTTATAAACTAGCTCGTTGATTAACAAGATGATCATAGGTTTCCTGATCATGGACATTGGATGTTGTTAATAACGAGGTCACAATATTAATGTAATGGTGTGATGAACATTCATCCGAAGTATAGCATTACGATCAAAGTCATTGAGTTTATATTGCTATAACAACTTACGAAGTGATCCTAATCCTTAGACCATGAGATCATATCAATCACTAACACCGGAAGAGTTTCTTGATAACATCAAACGTCACACCGTAACAGGGTGATTATAAAGATGGATTCAGAACTAATAAAGTGTTATGTTGAGGCTCATGGATCGAGAGTGGAATTTGTTCATCCCGATGACGGATAGATATACTCTGGGCCCTCTCGGTGATATCACATTGATTAGCTTGCAAGCAAGTGATTTGATCACTAGAATGTTATATCACGGGAACGAGAAAAGAGTGCATGTCGATAACGAGATCAAACTAGGTATGGAGATACCGATGATCGAATCTCGGACATGTAATATATCGCGAAACAAAGGGATTAAGATACTAGCGTAAAAGGTTCCGACGATCACAAGAAAGTCATCGTTGAATGTGTGGGAGTCAGTATGGGTCTCCAGATCCCGCTTCTGATTATTGATCCGAGAGGGGTCTCGATCATGTCCGCATTATTCGCGAACCGTAGGGTGACACACTTAAGAGACACCGACATCCATTTGGAGCAAAAGTTTCATGCCGAAAAGAAAAGGAAAGCGCAGGAATTTATTTCACTAGACACCGAAACTGTTTCGGTTGAAATTGCTGAAACTGGTTCTGCATGTGAAATGGAATACTAGCAAGGGGTTTTATGTGAATGTTTGTTAATTAAAGTAATTAACAAAATTCTGAATAAATAAATAAATAAAAGAGTTTTATTTAAATGAGAGCTTGCATTAAATTTGGTGGAAATTTAATGCATGTGAGTGGATTTTTGAGTGGAGGCTTTTTAATGGGAGTGGAGGCTTTTCATTTTGAGTGGGAGCTCCACCCACATGAATGTGGAAGAGGTGGGGGCAGCCCCATGGCTGGGCGCCATGCCCCTTGGGTGCCCCCCCTCTCCCCTATAAAAGGCCCCCCTCTCCTCTCTCTCACTCACACCTCCTCGTGAAGGATCTCTCTCCCCCTCTAGAATTTATCCCCCATGGTCTCGGACTAGCGAGATACATGTTCCCGGTGGCTATTCGGCAAGAAAGAGTTGTGCTTCCGCTGCATCGCTGGAGCGAGGAGGCGGAGGTTGCTCGGTGCCTCGAACGTGTGTGCGAGCACGGATGCGCTGCTGTTTTGCGGCGCTAGGACTTCCTCTCGATCTTGAGATCGGCAAGAGATCGTCTACATCAACCACGAGTTTGGACTCGTTAAGCTTTGTCGGTCTTCAAGGGTATGTTCTCTACGGATATACATCCGCCCGTTGTTTGTATCTAGTAGATAGATCTTGGTACATAGTTGTTCCCATCGTAGGAAAATTTTTGTTTTCTATGCTGCGAACCCTACAGTGGTATCAGAGCCGGATCTATGCGTAGATGCTTTGCATGGGTAGTACACATATGAGTATGTGGGCGATGATGATCATTTTATTGCTTCTTAGTTGTACTTTGGATATTGGTGGCATAGTGGGATGAAGCGGCCCGGACAAACTTTACATGTCCACGCACATGAGACCTGTTCCACGCTTGACATGCAACTAGTTTTGCATAAGTGGCTAGCGGGTGTCTGTCTCTCCTACTATAGTCAATATCTAATTTGCAACGAGTTGTCAACAATTTGGTTATCCTCGTTGTGGTTCATGTTCGTAGGTAAGAACGGTTCTATCTTCGAAAGCCCTAAGCCACGTAAAATTTGCAATGGATAAATTAGAGGCGTCTAGTTTAGATTGTTGCTGGGCTAGTGTTATGATATGGTGATGTTGTAAGTAGAAGTATGAGATGATACTCTTACAACATACATAACGTGTAAACTCCATAGACCTTGGATTTACACATAAAGGTATGATAGTGATCATACCACGGTGCACATGATAGAGATCATATGCGAGAACCATATCATTCCACTAATAAACATGTGATGTTTGATAGCATCTTATATTGCTTGTTTGGCGTTTTATTAGCATAATAAGATGATCCCTCATTTAGATATCAAGATAAAAATGTGTTCTTCCTTAAGTATGCACCGACAATGTTTCGTCGCTTCAAGACATCACGTGATGATCGGGTGTACTTGAATCCACGAGCATATCTCGGGTGTAAGACAGTTACACACGCGAATACTAAGGTTCTTACTTGGCGAGCCTAGCATGTACAGACATGGCCTCGGAACACGGACCGAAAGGTTAAGCATGAGTCATATTTTTTGATATGATGACCATATGGATGCTCGCCTTTGAAGCTACGCCGACTCACGTGATGATCGGACTTGGTGTAGTGGATTTGGTTCATGTAATCACCAAAAAGACACGAGGGATGTCGTTTTTGAGTGGGAGTTCATTTCTAATTTGGATTAGTAGAACTCAATTTATCATAAATTAAATCAAAGTGAATTTGCATAATTTGTTGTAGTCATTGGCATTCGTTCACCACCTTATGCATAGTTGTAATTGAGATAATAGAACTATAGAATTCTGGATATTTACTTTACGAACTGGTATCGTATTGTGTTGAGTGTCAATCAAAGTTTAAAGTCCTATTGCAAACTTTCAGCAAACTCTATTTACTCCGTGAAATTTAATAATTGGTATTAAATCGAGAGTAACAATTCCAGTGTTAGTATCTTAAGTATCATGTTTGCCTCCACGATTCTTGATTGTTTTAATATCAAGTTTATCTAGGAGCTGAAAGAATTGTTTCAGAAACCATCATGTGTGGCAGATATAACGATATCTGAAACAATGTTTTGGTTGCAATATGATAGAGTATAATATATGTTCTCATATTGGATGAGAATTTACGAAGGTTGGAGATGCTAGACATCCTAATCATCCAAAAGGGTTTTGGAAAGTAATGTTATACTCACGATTCTCCTTTATAAGCTAAATTGGCTTGATCATGAAAGTCGTCATGATAAGGATGAATAGAAGATGTATGTAAAGTGTTTACTACACTAAAAAGATTACTAAAGAATGGATTTTGAAAGAATACCGATCATTTTGATGATGGTGATCTACTTCAAAGTGCAAGTCCAAAGGTATTATTATTTGAATATACACGCTTTGGACTATGTGTCATGTATATGGCGCCACTTTTGATGTTGATAGATTCTTTTAAAAGGAAAAGGAAATGCTGAAAGAGAATCTATAAAATATATTTGGCAGAAAAGAAAAGATTGGAAATATCCAATTTAGGTATATGGATGATATACATGTTATGGTTGTATTCTTTGCTTGTTAAACAATGTGGTTCTTGGGTATTGGATACCGAATTGGTTGGTATGAAATTTCATACGGAATGACGCAATTCATGAACCACAATGGCCTAAGTAACTAGCAAGAGAATATGTGATGATGTTCATCGAAAACAAACAAACCGTTGTTTGTATTTCTCGTTGACATCAAAGCTTGACTTCAAGATTTGTTTTAATAATTGTTATTTGAATCAGGTATTATAAGAACAAAGGTTGTTCAAATAATTACCGTATTCCATATAAGATGGATGATTTACAAATCTAGTTGAAGAAATCACATCCATAAAACCTAATGCTAAAATGTCGCAAGACAAATGATTGAAAGATCACTTATGAAGTGACATCGCTGTTTAAATTATATTGGAAAGAAAACATGAAGAATCTCCATATTCATGGATTTTTGGAGTCTTTGATTTGATCAAGTGACGCTTGTGAGACTTTCCACGTGATAATTAAAACTTCGTTCAAAGGCCAAAGAAGAACGAACGACTAAATTATTGGAATTTATGCATATCAATGTATGTAGTCCATTATGTGTAGTCGTAAGCGATGGGTTTCAACTTCATATGCTTTCTCCGGAATTTTGAGTGAATGTTCACTTAATGAGAAAGAAGTATGAAATATTTGAAAATGTTTCAAAGACTTTCAAGATGAAGTGGAAAATCATTGTAACAAGAAAAATAAATAAATTATGATTTGATCATAAAGGGATTTATTTGAGTTACAAGTGTAACAAGAAAATAAATGAATTATGATTTTATCATAAAGGGATTTATTTGAGTTGCAAGTTTAGCAAAACACCTAGATTTACATCTCTCGAAACACCATAGGAGTATGGAGTGTTTGAGATTTGTAATGAAACCTTGTGAGACATGGTTAGATCAAAGATGTTATTTATAAAACTGCCATTATGTTTTAAAAGATTAAAGCTTTAGAGACTATCGCTTTTACACTGAAAAGAGCTCCATCTTGATCCGTTGAAATGACACCATGGAAGTTATGGTTTGGGGTAAAACCCAAGTTGTCATTTCTTAAATTTTGATATGCTAAACATAAGTAAGATGTTTACAACTGAAGTCGGATGAGCATGTCTTTGTAGGTTATTTCGAATAACAATTGGTTATTCCTTCATAACACCAAGGACAAAAGGGTTTGTCGCTTGAAACGTGAAGTTTCTTGAAGAAGGAATTTTTCATAAATGTTAAGTGGGAGGACAATAGAACTTTGATAAGGTTAACGAACCTTAGCTATATGTGCTGAGTTGCGCAGCGCCGGAAAATGTTCCGGAGGCTGCCATAATACTCATAGCTTATGTGCCTCAAAGGTTGTGGTCACGGAGATCTAAGTTCCTATTGAACCAAGTAGGTCGGTTAAACAATCAAATGCTAAGATTTGAGAGTAAATCATTATTTTTTGACAATAATGAACCGAATACATACAAAGAAGCGATGATGGGCCCTGACTCCGTCAAATGGCTTGAAGCCATAAAATCCGTGATAGTTCCAAACACGAGAAATCAAGTTTTGAACTTGGAAGACCCTCCGGAAAGGTGTAAAAACCTATCGGTCGTATTTGGATCTATAAAGAAACAGACATGGATGTTTAACATCTATGAAATAGTCGACATGTCGTAAAATATTTTACGACAATGTTCAAGAGTTGACTATGACAAGATTTGATCTTTCATAGCGATATTTAGTCTGGACGGATTAAAGTAGCAACCACTACATATAATTTGGTATATGGTAGATGAATAAACAAAACAAAGTTCTTCTAATAGAATGGTTACCTAGGACGTGTACATGATACGATCCAAAGGGTTTTGTTAATTCAAAGGATGCTAAAAAGGGCATGCAAACTTCAATGGTTGAAGTAAGCATCGCGGAGTTGGAATCTTCACCGTGATGAAAAAGAGTTTTCATCAGGAGACGATGAAGATGCTTGCATTTGCAAGAAATTAAGTGGGAGCGCTAAGACATATTTCTAATACATTATGTGGAGGACATCTTGTTGATTAGAAATGATGTATATTTTATTGACAAAGGTTAAGAATTTCATTTCGATGAAATACTTAGGCAAAACCCGAATATTTAGCGTGAATGTCTATAGTGGATAGACTGTAACGCCAATATGGTTGTGCCAAACGTACATATATGAGATATTGAAAGAGTTCAATATAGAATCAACAAGAAACGGTTCTTGTCGCATGGAAAGGAATTGAATCAAGATTCAAGTGTATCGACACTTGATAAGTGAAACAAGATTCAAGTGCTTTGACACTTGATGAGTACAATCACGAGAATGTTTTGATCAATCATACCATGATATGTACACATCCAGATATGTCCTATGCTCTAAGTGTTATGAGCATATACCAGAATGAATAATAAAATGATCATTGGACGATAGTGAGGATATTCTTATGATCTTTTGGAAGAACTAAGAATATATTTGTGTAGAGGTGACAAACAATTACAAATAGTTCATTGTAAAGCGTTACATTGATACTAGTTTTGTCACAAGGTACAAATTAAGTTTATCTCAATTTAAACTATGGGTGGCACAATGTAATGGAAAGGAGATTCCATGATGGATTTGGAAGAGTTCCAAAGTTAAGACATTGTGACGGATACTACAACAAAAGGCTAAGTATATGACTGCTATAGTAGCAGCAAAGGAGGGAATTTGTGTCAAGTAGTTTGTTATCAAACTAAGGTGTGGTTCGCAACGGGCTAACACTAAAGATATATTGTATGACAATAGTATCGATGTGTTTTAACCCCAAGGAACTAAAGGTCTCACCAAAAGACCAAATTTATACAATGCCATCTCATTGGAGAATGAGTGATGCGTGGAGACGCAAAGACATGCAAATACACACGGACCTGAAGCGTCAGATTCGTAGATTATGTTAACCACTTGCAATTGCGTATATGGAACACCAGAAAGTCATAGGTGTTCAATACGCAGAGTTTTCAAACTAGATTATTGTCTCTAGTGCAAGTGGGAGACTGAAGGGAATATGCCCGAGAGGCAATAATAAAGTGGTTATTATCGTATTCCTTATTTATGATAAATGTTTATTTTGCATGCTATAATTGTATTAATACGGAAACGTTAATACATGTGTGTTTAATAAACAAAAGGTAGTTCCTAGTTATGCCTCTCTTATAAACTAGCTCGTTGATTAACAAGATGATCATAGGTTTCCTGATCATGGACATTGGATGTTGTTAATAACGAGGTCACAACATTAATGTAATGGTGTGATGAACATTCATCCGAAGTATAGCATTACGATCAAAGTCATTGAGTTTATATTGCTATAACAACTTACGAAGTGATCCTAATCCTTAGACCATGAGATCATGTCAATCACTAACATCGGAAGAGTTTCTTGATAACATCAAACGTCACACCGTAACAGGGTGATTATAAAGATGGATTCAGAACTAATAAAGTG
Organism: Avena atlantica; assembly: GCA_910589765.1. NCBI lineage: Eukaryota > Viridiplantae > Streptophyta > Magnoliopsida > Poales > Poaceae > Avena > Avena atlantica. The sequence goes on along the minus strand of OU342738.1, from coordinate 245,829,604 downwards.
TTATGTTGAGGCTCATGGATCGAGAGTGGAATTTGTTCATCCCGATGACGGATAGATATACTCTGGGCCCTCTCGGTGATATCACATTGATTAGCTTGCAAGCAAGTGATTTGATCACTAGAATGTTATATCACGGGAACGAGAAAAGAGTGCATGTCGATAACGAGATCAAACTAGGTATGGAGATACCGATGATCGAATCTCGGACATGTAATATATCGCGAAACAAAGGGATTAAGATACTAGCGTAAAAGGTTCCGACGATCACAAGAAAGTCATCGTTGAATGTGTGGGAGTCAGTATGGGTCTCCAGATCCCGCTTCTGATTATTGATCCGAGAGGGGTCTCGATCATGTCCGCATTATTCGCGAACCGTAGGGTGACACACTTAAGATACACCGACATCCATTTGGAGCAAAAGTTTCATGCCGAAAAGAAAAGGAAAGCGCAGGAATTTATTTCACTAGACACCGAAACTGTTTCGGTTGAAATTGCTGAAACTGGTTCTGCATGTGAAATGGAATACTAGCAAGGGGTTTTATGTGAATGTTTGTTAATTAAAGTAATTAACAAAATTCTGAATAAATAAATAAAAGAGTTTTATTTAAATGAGAGCTTGCATTAAATTTGGTGGAAATTTAATGCATGTGAGTGGATTTTTGAGTGGAGGCTTTTTAATGGGAGTGGAGGCTTTTCATTTTGAGTGGGAGCTCCACCCACATGAATGTGGAAGAGGTGGGGGCAGCCCCATGGCTGGGCGCCATGCCCCTTGGGTGCCCCCCCTCTCCCCTATAAAAGGCCCCCCTCTCCTCTCTCTCACTCACACCTCCTCGTGAAGGATCTCTCTCCCCCTCTAGAATTTATCCCCCATGGTCTCGGACTAGCGAGATACATGTTCCCGGTGGCTATTCGGCAAGAAAGAGTTGTGCTTCCGCTGCATCGCTGGAGCGAGGAGGCGGAGGTTGCTCGGTGCCTCGAACGTGTGTGCGAGCACGGATGCGCTGCTGTTTTGCGGCGCTAGGACTTCCTCTCGATCTTGAGATCGGCAAGAGATCGTCTACATCAACCACGAGTTTGGACTCGTTAAGCTTTGTCGGTCTTCAAGGGTATGTTCTCTACGGATATACATCCGCCCGTTGTTTGTATCTAGTAGATAGATCTTGGTACATAGTTGTTCCCATCGTAGGAAAAATTTTGTTTTCTATGCTGCGAACCCTACAAAAAGTCCCCAAGAACATCGTATCGGATCGAGGAACTCATTTTACCTCGAGATTCTGGAAGAAAGTCCAAGAAGGTTTAGGAACCCGCCTAGATTTCAGCACCGCGTACCACCCTCAGACCGATGGACAAACGGAGCGAGTAAACCAAATACTCGAAGATATGCTGAGAGCATGTGTGTTAGAATATGGATCCAAGTGGGAAGACTGTCTGCCATTTGCAGAATTTTCTTACAATAACAGTTATCAAGCCATTCAAATGGCCCCATTTGAATTCATGTACGGAAGGAAGTGTCGCACCCCTTTGAACTGGTCGGAAGTAGGAGAGAGTCAGATTTTCGGACCCGACATCCTACGAGAAGCAGAAGAGAAGGTTCACAAGATTCGTGTGCACCTTAAGACCGCCCAGTCCAGACAGAAGAGTTACGCCGACAAGAGACGTAGAGACCTCGCCTTCAACATAGGAGATTTTGTTTATTTGAAAGTGTCGCCATTGAAGGGAATGCAGCGTTTCCAACTCAAAGGAAAGTTAGCCCCCAGATATATCGGACCTTTCAAGATTTTGAACCATCGAGGAGAAGTGTCGTACCAATTGGAACTACCCGAAGAGATGTCAGCCGTGCACAATGTGTCCATATCTCATTACTTCGCAAGTGTCTTGAAGTCCCCGAGAAGACCGAAGTGTTCAAAAATATTGATCACCAGACCATAGAGATCAACGATGACCTGGCCTATCCCGAAGTACCCATCCGTATTTTGGAAGAAGATTTCAGAACTACCCGAACCCGAAGCATCAAGTTTCTCAAGATTCAGTGGAGCAACCACACAGAAGAGGAAGCTACCAGGGAGCGCGAAGATCACATCAGGACGGAGTTTCCCGATCTCTTCAAATCCTAGGTAATCTTTTCCTCCTTTTTCAAATCTCGGGACGAGATTTTGTTTAAGGGGGGAAGGTTTGTAACATCCCAAAAATACTAAACTTGAATCATCAAACTCTAATCATCAAATTTAGGGTTAACAAAAACTTTTCTAAATAAAAATATGAAAGCATGCATGTGTGTATGCATTCCAATTTTGAATTCTTTTGAACCACCTTGTTTGTGTGTTTCTTTGCTTGTAAAATGTTGCTTAGGTGAAATAAACATCATCTAAACATTTCCCAAACTTTTCCCAAAGACAAATAAATCAAAACAAAGCTAAATGAGTGAATGGTCATTTTGACCAATTTAACTCCCATGCCTACTTTGGCTGTCTCAAAGTTTCAGAACCTAACAGAAACTTTTCTGGATCTTTGCACCCCTTGATTGTACTCATAACAAAGTATCAAGGCCCACTTTGTGATCATCCAAAAACATTCAAATGCATAGTTTAAAGGACAGTTCAAAATTGAATCTTTATCATATGGGAAGATCCCACTTTTTCAAAAACCACTCAAACAAGCTCAACTTTCAAAACCCAAGCATCTGCAGACTCACCAGCACCAACCTAGCACACCCACCAAAAATCTTTTCAAAATTCAAAACTTGAATTCTTGCAGCCATTTCATCAAACACTTGGCAGACACAAATCAAACAAAATCCAGACACTATTGTGAGCAGTGATTCTTTCCTAACTTGTTCCCTCTCTAGCTCACAGCAACCTCAGTAGATCATCTAGCTAACTAAACCAAGCACTAGCCCCACTATAAGCTTGGCAATGCCATCAATGGTGAACAGCCAAAGCCACCCATGCCACCCCAATGTAGACAGCAAGCTAGGAGAGAAACTAGACATGCCAACCTTGTCTGGAAGATCACCCATGCCTCACCGCCCCCTCTCGACCAGCCCTGCCTCGAAGACGTCGAACACAGCACCCAGGAACACCGCGCCCGTGCCTCTGTAAACCATGCCGAGCATGCGCCAGAGCGCCAACCTCGACCGAAGCCCACAGACCGCGCCCCGCCCTTGCCGCGTGCATACACGATCGCCACCATCCCAGGAACACGCCAGACATGCCCATTTCACCGCCCGTTCCCTGTAGCCACCGCTCGCCGTCGAAGACGCCGCCTCTGCCGCGCAGAGCGTCACGTGTTCCAGACCAAACCACACCGCCCCTACGCGCGCATTGAAGCCATAGAGCATCGCCAGGAGACCACCAAGCGATCGCCACCGCCGGCCATGCCTCTAGCCCCCCGTAGCCATGTCGCCACCGTCGACTGCCCATGTCGTTCGGTCTCACCGTCGCGACTATAAATAGAGGTCTCCCCCGCTCGAATTCTTCACACCATTCCACTCCTCTCTCAGCCAGAACTACCCCACCTCAGTCCAGGAGCAAGGCGAGCAGCGCATCGCTGGAATTGCGCCGGAGCAGGCCGCCTCTGGAGAAGAAGGGCGCCGTCGATTTCGTCCACCCCAGGAGCTGCCGCGACCACCCCTGAGTTCGCCGTCATCGACTTCGTCGTTCGCCCGCCTCGCCGACCCTCGCCTGAGCCCCGGTGAGTCCCCAACGACCCTCACCTGCCGCGTTAGGTTTCAGTCTCACCGAAGTTGCCCGACGTGGACGACGACCCTCAGCGATTGGATTAGACTTAGATCGTGTGGCCGATATTGCCCCGTACCGCTTCGCGTTTAAAGAGCCACTGACTGGTGGAACCCCCCTGTCAGCCGAGCCCCGCGCCGCGGAGTGTCACTGGGCCGGCCCGTTAACCTTTCCCGCGTAGCCCAGTTATTTGAATTTAACTTTTTCCTTTTTAGTTCAAACACACTTCTGTACCCAGTTTCAAAAATCAACCCAGGTAGATTCAGTGAACCAAATTGAATGAAACCAATTTTGTTAGAAAGGTCTGTAAGTGCTTAATCCAAGACCGTTGGATTCAAGTCATTTGGATCTATAGATCATCCATGGTAAAAATAACAAGGCAGAAGCTTCTCTGCATTCAAACATTTTTCAAATTTAAACCATAATAGCTTTTGAGTTGATTCCAACTCTCAAAAATCAAATTTAACCATACCTTTCAGAATATATAAAAATATATAGGTGTACTTACAGAAATAATGTTCAAGTAATAAAAGAATGCCCCATAGGCATTTCTAGTCACTTTATTTAATTAAAATAAAAGGGTAAAACCTTATTAAATTGTGACACCACTTTAAATCATATTCCCATGGACTAAAATATTTGGTGATGACATGTGTCAACATGATCCCATATTTGGTTTGGAGAATATTAAATCTTAAGTAGTTTTTCAATGAGTAGAAATTACTTTTCTAAAAATAAAAGGAATTAAACCAAGCTTTAATCTTGTAATGTTAGTGATGATGCTAGATCATCTATAGGACCCTTTTTGTGTGATGATTGCAAGTAGTTAAGTATTGTTTGGTGATTGTGTACCTCGTATTTATTCATAGACGCTAGTACCGACCAAGGATACGAGGAGGAAGGAGGATTCTACGAAGAAGAAGCCGAGGAGAACTTCAACCACTGCTCTGCACAAGGCAAGCCTAATGCTACTAGTTGAATGTGCAAGCTAACACTTGCAATTTAGCAAGCTTATACTGATATTGTGCAAGCTAATACTTGCAAGCCTTACTAATCAAGTTGACCCATGCAAGCTACTACTTGCTTGCTACCATGCCCCTATATGCCTTAAAGCATATATGATCATAACCACTTGATAAACCAATCCTAGTTTTATTTGCCAGTTTATTACTTTATTTCTTTATCAAAGCTCTTACTTAGAGTTTACTGGAATAAATGGTAGATACTAGAAGGATACTTGAAGGTTGCATAAAGAGCATAAAATTTGGCCTAAGTTAGATAATCTTGATGTCCTCCTAAGGCATGAGATTAAACTTAGTCAAACCCCACTAGTGTACCACCCCTCATTAGTGCTTACCCCCACTTGTAGATGCTAGTGCTAAGCATAAAAATTTACCAACTTTAGATGGGAATACTTGGTGAAAATGGTTATGAAAACCTTAGAATGATGGATCATTCTACTGAGATGTTTTGACATGTGTTTCCGAACACTTGATGATTTTATGATGACAATGATGAGGCATGAGTCTTAGCCCTTTATAAAACTGATGGTTGACTGGATGCGATACCATTCCAATTTTGTCGTACAACCACAATACCCGAAGATTGGGTAGGGCTTGACTGGAAACTTATATACCTTAGTATTAGTTCCCTCACGGCCAAGGTCTGAGCTGAGGCTACCTTGTGAAGATTGTCCACCTGTGCAGTACCCAAGATGACAGTTGGTCATGGTTGGGAGGCCAAACTCACAGGAGAGGTGCTTATACTAGGGCGTGTAATTGAAAGGTTAGGATTGATTATCCGCATACTGAGTATGGTGAATTCAGGATTTGTTCCTGACGGATGTATCGAATGTTGTGGTGAAAGTGTACAATCTCTACAGAGTGTCAGACTATTCGAATAGCCGCGTCCGCGGTTATGGACAGTTGGAGTGGCCATATTGTTCCCCCATCAGACTTTTCAAAATGACTTGTGAAATGAACTGAGACTTTGACTTGACCACAACAGGGTTGTGGCATGAGATACAAGTTCCCACTTAGGTGTTATAAAATTTCAACTATCATTAGTTGCTTCCAAACTTAGTAGAGATAAATCTGGCTTTTGCAAAACAACCCTAGAGCCTAGTGTCCTATTATCCAAAAACCCTTTTACTTCTTAGTATTAGTTTGCGAGTACTTAAAGAGTACTCGTGGCTTTGTCCCTGGCTATTCCCATGGCCAGACTATGAAGAGGAGTACCTGGAAGATGGACCCCAGGAAGGTTACGACAACTAGGATTATCTCCCATCGTCAGCATTGCCTGTGACCCCGAAGATGGAGCTTCGCCTACGCTACCGTTATTATTACGTATTTCGCTACTTGATGTTGTATTAAGAACTGGATCATGAGATCCCTATTTGTGTAAGAACTTATGTATGGTTTGTAATGGATGATGTACTGTGGTATCCAATTCTGTTATGTCTCGCAAAAATGGTAATCCAGGGATTGCGATGTACGGCATAACAGGCATCTGGGATTAAAAATCCGGGCGTTGACATAAGGCTTTGATCAATTTGCATGAAGGGAACGTGAATCTTCAATTACCTTCGTGAGATCTGATGACGCCCTGCACTATCGTGGGACGCTTCGTTGGAAACCCCAAGAGCAAGGTGTGATGAGCACAGTAGCAAGTTTTCCCTCAGTAAGAAACCGAGGTTATCGAACCAGTAGGCGGAAGGAAACGTCACACCGGTGTAGCAAGCAACATGGAGACCTGCACAACACAAACTCAAGAGTTTGCCCCAACGAATCAGTGAGGTTGTCAAGGTCACCAGTTTGCTGTAACAAAGAATTAAAAGTATGGTGTGGAAGGTAATGGTTTGCAGCAAGTAAACAAGTAATAGTGGAAGATGTATCAATGGTAAAGATTGGACCGGGATCCATAGTTCACTAGAGGTGCTCTCCTTAGATAAACAACATGGCATGAAGGGTAAACAAATTACAGCAGGGCAATTGACAGGAACTGATCAAGGCATAATAATGCAATACTAGTCAAAAAGATCCTATGAGATTCGATTGGGAAATACAACAATATACATAGACCGCCATCCAATTGCATCTATGACTATAAGTCCACCATCAGGTTATCATCCGAACCCCCTCCAGTATTAAGTTGCAAGCAACAGACAACTGCTTTAAGCAAAGTGTGTAAGGTAAACAATCCACTTGTTTCATGAACAAGAGACAGTTGTTTTCTCCCTAGTAGCAACAACACATCTACAACCGAAGAGATTTCTGTCACTTCCCTTGGAAACTAGAGGCATGAACCCACTATCGAGCATAAATACCCCCTCTTGGAGTCACTAGCAACTACTTGGCCAAGATAGCTACTAACAAGGGAGAGCATGCAAGATCACAAACAACACAGACATGAAAGAATCATAAATACAAAACCATTAATCAATCTGACATAATAATCTCAATATCCATCGGATCCCCGCAAACACAACATGCATGATTACAAATAGATTAGATCTTGATCATGAACAGAGCTCACAAGATCTATACATGAAATCACAAAGGAGGAGATACAACCATCTAGCTACCACATGGACCCATAGTCCACGGTGGAACTACTCACGCATCATACCGGAGAGAAGGCCTCGGGGATGATGTCCCCTCTGGCAGGTTGCTAGGAAGAACTTCAGATCCCCCCCGATCTAGGGACAACGGTGGCGGAGGCTACAGAAGGTTTCGTGGAATATTGAACGGGTACTTAGGGTTTCTGCATCGGGGGCTTCTTATAGGCGAAGAGGCGAGGCTGGGAGACGGCCAGGGGGCCCACACCCTACCCAGGCGCGGGGTGGGGCCCACCGTGCCTAGGGGGGTCTGTTCGCCCTGTTTGCGTCTCCGTCTCGTCTGTGGATTCGTGTCCCCCACGGTAAAATATTGACTTTGGCTTTTGCCCCGTCCAATTCTGAGAATATTGATTTTCTGCCTTTCTGGAACCAAAAACAGAAGAAAACAGGCAACTGGCACTGTGGCAACTTATTAATAGGTACTTCCAGAAAAGATATAAAAACTCCTCAAAGTGTAGACAAAGCAAAGCAAAGTAGATACTAAACAAGCATGGAGCATCAAAAATTATAGATACGTTTCTGACGTATCAAGCATCCCCAAGCTTAACTCCTGCTCGTCCTCGAGTAGGTAAGTGATAAAAATAATAATTTTTGAGGTGACATGCACCATCGAAACCAAGATCAAACCATTTGCAAGCATTGAAAGCCGGGATCAAAGAATTCTAAACATGTGCATGAAAGATGGACTTCTAACAATAGGAGATAGTAACTATGCATGCAACATGAAAGGCTACAAACAAAGATCATGAATAACATGCATTAAAAAACGTTTGTTTGTTTCACATACAAAAGCATGGCATAGTGGCAATCAGCTTGTCCTTCATAGAGTAGCAAAGAGATGCATAGGACACCTTCAAAGTTCACAAGGGTGACTAGAAACAAGTAGCACAAGAACAAATAATATCACAATATGCATCAATCAACACTACTAGGAAAATGGCTATAGGTAATCAGCACATCCGTGGCTCACATTGTCGAAGTGCCCCACGGCTAAAACAGGCATGGATCACCTATGGGCAGTGCCCTACTAGTAACTAGAACAACCGTGGCGCACATGGTCATAGTGTGCCACAGATATGTGTGGGCCAGGGCCCTGCTGGCCGCAGGCCAGATACCCGTAGCGCACATAGGGTAAGTGCGCTACGGTTGTTAGTGTTAACCGTGGCGCACATGGAGGGGGTGCGCTACGCCTAAGCGCATGCCCCTCTGCTCTGTAAAATGGCAGACACATCCGTGGCGCACTACGGCATGTGCGCCATGGATGTTATTATTCCCTGTGGCGCACTGGAGCCACGTGCGCCATGGATGTGGTGACCCTTTTTTTTGGCAGCTCCACTTTGTGCACATGTGTGATCATCCACCACCCCACACTTCACTTTCCCCTTCTTCTTCCTCCTTAGATCTAGTCTCGGATCCTTCTCCTTCCCACCTCAATTTCTCCACTCATTCACCATTTTTAGCATGTAGAACTTGCCTTGGATGTTACCTACGTAATAGAGGAAGCTAGCTCTCCGGTCTCTCATCTTTCCTTCTCCGGTTTCGCGCGCGCACCTCTCCTTTCTATCTTCTCGCGATCGGTCTCTCATCTCGGTAAGTTGTCCATGTAAGGATGTGTTCATGTGTATATGGATGATATGCTCATACGTATGTAGATGATCGATGCTCATGATGTGTGTATGGAGAGGATCTCGATGGTCATGTGTGTGTGTATATGGAGAGTATCGATGATGCTCATGCATGTGTGTATGGATAGGATAGTGATATGTTCATGTGTGTATGGATCGGTCTCTCTCTCTTGTGTTTGTGTGTGAACAAGTTTCCATTTGTTTTGCCAAAATTTTGATTCATTTCCATTTTTGCAAGACTTTGGCATTTCGCAAAGGTCCTAATTTTATGATAGGTCATGCCGAAATTTTCTATCGACCATTGCATGCATGCATTCATTATGTGGTTATAATAGACTTCTAATTGTACCGTGTACACCGTGCATGCAAAAATGGTCAGCATAATGAGCGAAGGCATTGTGGCTAGATTTTTGAAATGTGCGACGGCCGACATGATACGAGATAACAAGACAGATATAAGATGTCCGTGTAGAATATACAAACTCAACTGGGTGATCGACCCAGATTCCGAGAATCTGCAGGCGCACCTGCTCCGCCATGGTTTCATGGATGGATACACTCGTTGGATAAGCGATGACGAAGACGATGGAGACGGTGAAGGTGGGCAACATGACGATGATCATCATCACGGCGAGAACGGGCGAGATGATGAAGAGTCTCCTGGAGGTTGTGAAGGTGCGGAAGCATACCGGGATGATGATGATCTAGATGTGGGAGGAGGAGACGACGATGGAACAACGTCAGGCTGGGTGCGGGACCCTTATGTGCAAGAGCTGCTTCTCAAGCAGACGAGTAACGCCAGGGCTGTCGCTAGAGAGAAAGCCAAGCTTCCGCAACTTGAGAAAGACGCGGTTACTCCATTGTATGAAGGATGAAGGCCCGATGATACCCGGTTGAATGTAACGCTCAAGTCTATGGAGATGAAGGCAAAACACAAATTGAGCGACGCAAGCTTCGACGATATGATGGCATTCTGGCACGATCGTCTCCCGGAGGGGAACACATGTCCAACTAGTATCGAGGACGCCAAGAAAATCGTCTGTCCTCTCGATCTACCGCATGTTAGATATCATGTATGCATCAATGATTGCATCATTTATCAGGGCGAGGACATGGAGAAAACCACATGTCCGGTGTGCGGCATGAGTCGATACAAGAAAGGGAAGAAAGCACCTCGAAAAGTGGTATGGTACTTTCCTATCACTCCTCGTCTGCAGCACTATTTCGCGGACCCTAAGGAAGCAAAGCTCATGCGATGGCATGCGGAAAGGAAGAAGCCAGGAGATGACGATGATGACCCCGAAAAGGATGAGCTGCTGACGCACCCTTCAGATGCTAGCCAGTGGAAAGCATTGGACCTCGAATTCCCAGAATTCGGTGGAGATTCGAGGAACATTAGGCTTGGTGCGAGCACCGATGGACTCAATCTGTTTGGTAGCCAGAGCAGCACGCACAGCACTTGGCCCGTGTTTGTATGGATGTACAACCTCCCTCCATGGTTGTGCATGAAGAAGAAGTACATACAAATGAGTATGCTAATTCAAGGGCCAAAACAACCTAGTACTGACATCAATCTGTATCTCGGGCTGTTGAAAGAGGAGCTAGCCATGTTATGGGAATCTGGAGCCAATACTTACGACGCTGTCGCACAAGATTATTTCACTATGAGAGCCGCTTTGGTCACTACGGTGCAAGACTATCCAGGTTGCGGGTATATCTCGGGGCAGGTTATCCAAGGATTCTCCGCATGCGTTAGGTGCATGGATAACACAAGCTATCTCCAACTAGAGAAAGATCCAGGGTCTTCGAAAACCGTGTTCATGGCGCACCGGAGGTGGCTCAACAAGAATGATCCATGGAGAAAACGTGGAGACCTGTTCGATGGCAAATCCGAGACCCAAGGAATCCCAGAGCGTAGGATCAGCGAAGAAGTGGAAGGGTTGCTGAAAAACTGGAAAGATTGTCCTAAGCCTGGAAAGAAGCGAAAGAGGCAGCAAGACAAGCCGCTGATGAAGGTATGGAAAACAAGGTCTGTTTTCTGGGAGTTGCCATACTGGAAGTTTCTCCGCACGCCTCATAGCCTCGACATCATGCATATCACGAAAAACGTGTGCGAGAGTCTGGTCGCCACCATAATCAACATGCTAGATAGGACGAAAGATGGTCCGAAAGCAAGGAACGACCTGATATGCTTGGGTATTCGGAAGGAGCTTCACGGAGGATGCACTACTCCTGATGATCAGGAAGATGACGATGATCATGAGTCGGAGACGACACAAGGTCGTCGGAAGGGTAAAAAGTTCAAGAAGAATTAATATTACTGCCCTCCTTCTTGCTTCACTCTAAGCTAGGATGAGATCAAACAGTTTTTCAAGTGCCTTCTAGGAGTCAAATTTCCTTACGGCTACGCGGGCAAGATAGGCAGATACCTAGACGAGGCGAAGCAGAGGTTCAGTGGCATGAAGTCTCACGACTGTGCCGTGCTAATGACGCAGGTACTTCCGGTTGCACTAAGAGGGATAATGGACGAGCACGTCCGTGAAACGTTATTTGGCCTCTGCAAGTTTTTCGACGTCATCTCTAGGAAGTCGATTGGCATGAATCAGCTCGGGAGGCTACAGGAGGAGATCGTGGTTATACTATGCGAGCTTGAGGTCTACTTCCCACCCGCATTCTTCGACATTATGGTGCATCTACTGGTCCATGTCGTGGAGGACATCATCCAACTCGGGCCGATGTTCCTCCATAGCATGATGGCGTTCGAAAAGATGAACGGGCACATCAAAGGATACGTTCGCAACAGGTCCCGTCCAGATGGAAGCATAGCCAAGGGCTTTCTAGCCGAAGAGTGCATCTCTTTCTGCACGAATTATCTAGACATCGAGAACCCTATCGGTCTTCCCGTCAACAGGCACCTTGGCAAGCTCGACGGATCTGGTCACCGAGAGGGTCATCGCATACTGCATGCAGACTTCGATTTTCAACGCGCGGACTTTGATCGAGCAAACCTCGTCGCGCTACAGCATTTAGAACTGGTCGATCCTTGGGTACAGAAGCACAAAAGGTTAATCGAGAAGAAGTACAGTGACCGGGGCATACAGAGGACGCAGGGAGAAATAATCAAAGAGCACAACTCAGATTTCACGCGTTGGTTTAGGCAGACGCTCCTTGATAATCCCCCGCGATCGCATTCTTCTGACATAGAAAAGATCATATTCACCTTGTCGCAGGGACCGATGCAAAACCTGGTGGCCTATCAGGTGTATGATATCAATGGCTACACATTCTACACGGAGGAAAAGGACAACAAGTGTGATTATCAGAACTTAGGCGTAACATCGGAATTCTACACCGATGACAACGTGAAGGAAAGATTCTACGGAAGAATCGAGGAGATCTGGGAGCTCGACTACTGTGGAGAAAAGGTGCCGATGTTCCGTGTCATATGGGCAAAGAGCATCGAAAGAGAAGACCGGTATTTCACAACCATGGTTATACCCGAAGCAGCCAAATCTAAGGCCGCCGGTGCGAACGTGGCAGCGAAAAATGAATCGTGGGTACTGGCTACCAAAGTGGACCAATGTTTTTTCATTACCGACCCGACAAAGCCTAGCCGTGTTGTCGTGAGGAGAGGAAAAAGAAACATCATCAGAATGGATGGAGTCGCCAACGAGCAAGACTTCGACCAGTACGGCGATACAAAGATTGAAGATGACGACGACTACGATGCAGCAACATACATCACAAGAAGAAAAATGACAACCCTACCCAAAAAAGGTAGCCCGTTCGAAAGAATAAACATTAAAGTGCCGGGTCTAAATTATTCAACCGTGACAAAGAAGGGAAAAAAGATTGTAAAACGCTAGCTCAAAAAATATTGTAAAACGAGTGGTCGAAAAAGATTGTAATATTCATGGATAAATTATTATGACATATTTGTATCATGGACAAATTATTATGACATATTTGAATCATATTTAATTTGTACCACTTTTATGACATATATTATCACTTTTGGGCATTTTTGGAATATTTAAAAGTATTTTAAAAACAAAACAAAACTTTTATGGAATATATCACCACTTTTGGGCATTTTTTGGAACATTTAAAAATATTTTTAAAATAAAAATAAAAAAAGGTGGGCACCAGGATTCGAACCTGGGTGCTCACAGGTTTAGATTAGAGCAGTGGGTGGAACCAGTGGGATAAGGCAGTGCTAGTGACAACTATGGGGGTGGCAGCCCTCTTATCTGACTAGTCCTACCCACTTAGGCGTAGCGCACCCTGGCCAAGTGCGCTACGGTTATCCGTAGCGCACTTGGCCAGGGTGCGCTACGCCTAAGTGGGTTGGACTAGTCAACTCGCCGTGTCGGCCCTACCCTCCCCCATCGTATTCAGACACCGATCGAACCCATCTGCATCAACGCGCTGCCGCCGCATAGACGCGCCCATCGACGCGCCACCACCGCATCCCATCTGCATCAACGCGCGCCCGCCAGGAGGAGGTGGAGGAGGAGCGTCGCCTGCGCACCAGCCAGGAGGAGGAGCGTCGCCCGCGCGCCAGCCAGGAGGAGGAGCGTCGCCCGCGCGCCATCCAAGAGGAGCGTCGCCCACACGCCAGCCAGGAGGAGGTGGAGGTGGAGTGTCGCCAGCCAGGAGGAGGTGGAGGAGGAGCGTCGCCCGTGCGCTTGCCTTGCCAGCGGCCTCGACCGCCTACAGCCCCGCCTCGCCAGCCACCTCACCCGCGGGCTCGTCCTCGTCCTCGTCTCAGGGAGGTGAGTCTTCTCCCCTCTCTCCATCTCTCCCCTCTCCACTTCTCGGGGTATTTAGGTTTAGGTTTAGGCTTAGGCTTAGGCATTGATTTAGAATTAGATTTAGGTTTAGGTTGACGTGAGGTTTAGGTTGATTTAGGATTAGATTTAGGTTTAGGTTTAGGTTTAGGTAGTAGCAGTAGCTTGATTTAGGTCGATTTAGCAGTAGATTTAGTGCTAAAATGATGCAAGTTGTTAATCTGAAATGATTTAGCAGTAGCTTGATTTAGGTTGATTTAGCAGTAGATTTAGTGCTGAAATGATGCAAGCTGAAATGATTTAGGTTATTTAGCAGTAGATTTAGCTTGATTTAGGTAGTAGCAGTAGCTTGATTTAGGTTGATTTAGCAGTAGATTTAGGTTTAGGTTTAGGTAGTAGCAGTAATCTGCCTACTAAAATGATGCAAGCTGTTAATGTAAAATGTGCTGAATCTTTTTGTGCTTGAGCACATCAGTGGAATGCTGTTAATGCAAGGTTTAGTGTTGTTTGTGACCTCCTGGTTATGGTCTAGTGTGTGATGAAATGTTGCTGAGCTACATGTGCTAGATAATTACATCCAGTTTAGGCTCTAGCTAGCTTCTGTTCTGAATAGAAGCTATGGTAACCATGTTGTTTGCTGACATAAATGGTTTTAGTGTTGTTCCAGTTTTGCTAGCTTCTGTTCTAGATAGGAATGTCAATGCAAAAATATAATTCTGCACAGGTGACTGACATGTATCATGATTGGAGTTTACATGCACAGCCACAAATGTATCTGTTCCACACTCACCCTACTCAAACTAAGAAACTTTTCAAACTGTTCATCAGTTTATATAATTTTTGTGCAGTGAATATATATGTGTATATTTTGATCCTGGTACTGATCCTGGTCCTGATCCTGGTCCTGGTACTGGTAGTGAATATATATGTGTATATAATGATGCTCCTGGTGATGAAATGATCCTGCTTATTTCCAATTATGCTTGTGCTTGTATGAAGCACTTTCTTATGTCGTGTATGTAGGTTCTTGTATGAAATGAGTCCCGATTTTTGCCGGAATGTTGATTAACTTCCGTTTCCGCAGAAATCGGGCACTCCTAGTTTAAGAAAATTAGCAAAGGTCATGCCGGATTTTTCCATGCATTTAACCAATTATTAGTTTTTTATTAGTGCAAAGATGTGTGACAACGACGAGGCTGGATGTTCTAAGTGCATCAGCGCTGAAGGAGAACTCAGACCTCCGAATAAACAATTGACATTCTGGGAGGCGGCCCAGCGGCTAGAATACGATGAAGAATACCATCCTTCGGAGAGCGAGGATGATGAGATGGAAGACGCGGAGGAAGAAGCCGAAGGAACGGCAGGTGATGAAACCACTGATGGCGGCGAGGGCACAGGGAGTGGTAGCAATCCTCCTAAGAAGAAGAAGAAGCCGAAGGAAAGGCGCCCGAACACGGTCGGCGCCGTCAGGGAGGAAATTACCGAAGTGAGCCCATCAGGGGTT
Organism: Avena atlantica; assembly: GCA_910589765.1. Classification (NCBI taxonomy): domain Eukaryota; kingdom Viridiplantae; phylum Streptophyta; class Magnoliopsida; order Poales; family Poaceae; genus Avena; species Avena atlantica. The sequence goes on along the minus strand of OU342738.1, from coordinate 245,814,335 downwards.
CCTTTGGAGCTCGCCCTTGTCGTCAAAGGGTACGGTGGGAAAGTGGCGGCGATCACCCGGACAACCATCTCGATCAACACCGAGAATCTCCGGCATAAAGATAATGGCCACTTGCGCACACTCCTCTTCGAGAAGCTGCACGCAAGATACAAGTTCCCCGCTAAGTATCAGAACACAAATTATCATGGGAACAAAGTAAACAAATCCGCCCTCACAAAGATAAGCACCGCCCTGGCCAGCTGGAGAACCCGGATAAAGAAGAAGATCTATAAAGAAGGAAAAAGTCTCGAGGAGATCCAGAAGATTGACCCGCAGATCACCGAAGATCAGTTCCGGGAGTTCAGGGAGAGGGTGAATCCGAAAGAGCCCTGGCTAATAGTAATCAGGGAAAGGTGCTGCAGGCGATGATATAGGTCATCACCATCTCGGATCTGGTGGATACAGAACTGGGGAGGCCAAATGGAATAAGGAGGACGAAGAGTATAGATCCAAGGGGATATAAAACCCCTTTGCGAAATTCGAACCCGGGCAGGTTCGAAACTTCATCAGGGCCTGTTACCATGTGGACCCAAAACCTAACAACTCACCGCGGATCCTGCGGTGAAGAAATTCGAGGAAATTGTGGTAAGTAATCTAATTACCGCAGATCAACTCGATTGCATTCTAATCGATGATCTAAACGATTCACTGTTACTTCTTCTGCAGGAGGAGGAAATTGTTGCTAGTCATGGATCCCAGGGTTCCTCATCCCAGGGGTCGACGGCGGCCACCCGGTGGGATAACCCTTTTAATAGGGCGATGAACCGGGCCAAGAAAATAGAGCCGGTTACGAAGAAGCCATCGTCGGCTGGCCGTCTGGCCGGCCTCGGGGGTAAGAATTGGGTGGATCATTTTGGTCCACCGCCGAGGACGCATGTGGCGCCGTCGGGAAGGAGCGAGGAGGAAAACCGCGAGGTTCAAGAACTTAAGGAACAAGTGGCGCAGATCCCGCAGATCGTCCAAGACAACCTGGCAATCACCCTCACGTCCTTCCTGCCTACCTTGGTGGAGTCAATAGCGAACTGGAGTGCGGGTGGTCGAGTAAGGCCGTGCCCGATTCCAAGCATGGTCAGCAGCCACTCGAACAACGCGGCACCGATGAATCAGGCGAACTACGTGTTCGTGACTCCGCCCGCTAGCACCGCGGCGCCGCAAGTGTTAGTGACTCCCCCTGCGATCACCGCGGCGCCGGAGTACATGTTGGTGGCCCCCCTGCCATCGTCGCGACGGCACCGGAGCTACAAGCACCCGGCGGTAGGGAGAATACACCGGCGGCCAGCACTGGGCCATCAAGCAGCCCTTCCGTCTCTTGCACGCCCGTCGCCGTATGCGGTGCCTCGACATTAGCCGATCTCGACGCCATCACGGTAAACAAATTTCTTTACCGCCTTTCATGCCATCTATTACTCTTATGGCATCTCTGACGACGCCGTACATGTTTTCCGCAGACGGATGTTCCTTGCACTCTCTTATGCTACGTGAACAATGAGCTGAGGGATGTTGCCAAGGGTACCATCGTTCAACCCTTGCAGCGCATGTTCCACTCAAGGCCGATGCCAGATAGCGTGCACAGGGTTAAAATTAGTCGGGTGCAAAGGGGCTGCGACGACCTGGAACCTCCCATTCAACCCCCAGGAGCGGATGAAGAAGAGTCGGCTGTCCTCAGAAGTTGCTTCGGCTTATTCTTGCAATGGCCAAAGTGCATGATCCGTTTGGGGACGGCGGGGGCCATCACGCCACAGACAACAGCACCGCCTGTCGTGCCAGCGACAAGCGGTGGCAAGGCCCGCTTACCGCCCTCGCCGTCACCTCCACGCGGTGGGTCGGATGATCATGTTGATGATCACATGGCGCAGGATCCAGCCGAGGATGACGAAGACTGGAATGATCACCTCTTCAACACTCAGTTTAGCAACGAAGACCTAGCTGGTGGCCCCACAGAAAAAGCCATTATCACCAACCGTCTATTTGGTTCTCAGGAGACGCCTCCAGCTTGCGCCTTTACAGAGCCAGCTGATACAACCAACCGGCCTTTTATTCTAAGTCCTGAAACACTACATAGGGCGGACGGTGCTCATATTGCGGTGCCTTCCCGCTCTCCAAAAGGAAAAAAGGGTAGGAAAAGAAAATCTAGCAGCTCGAGCCAGCCGGTGGCGTCAACAACTGCGAATCCGATCAGGTTTCGGGACGGGCCACCAAGACCCGAGGGTATTATGTGGAGGATTCATGTGGCAGGTGAGCCCATGCTACCTAAGAATTTGCGGAGGCTCGCCAGTTTGGAACTGCAGAGTGTGCATGACGGCGTGCTGACGATAGAGAGACGCCTTCTATCGGAGAAAGATCCCTCGCACTCGATATTCGTGGTTAAGGTGCCACCGGGCTTGGGCTTCGTCGACAATGCCCCTACGGATCTATTCTTCCTGCGGTTCAACGACATCTTCAATATGTTCCACCTATACCCGCTGCACTATACCATGGTCTGCATGTTTTCTCTCACCCTGGCCATGCAGATCATTAGAGAGAACACACCGGGCATCGCTATAGTGGACCCCTACTACATGCGTGACGGTTGCTTGGGTTCCCCCGCCGAACGACGTATCGTGGCCTCGTACCTAAAAAGAATACTCGTGGCGAACAAGACAAAGGAATACATTCTCGTGTCTTACTTTCCCGAGTAAGTCGTTATTCACTCGCCACCGTCGATTGGCTTTATTAGATTATCATCATTCTTTTTCCGACACATTCCATTTGATTTTTTTGCGTAGAGATGAACACTGCACTCTCATCTCCTTATCGCCGAGGCATTCCCACGCCACGTATTTCAACTCGGGGAGTCTAGAAAAGAAGAAAAACTACGATAAGACCAAGGAAGTTCTGGATGATGCTCTCACTGGCTATGCCTCGACGGAAGGCACCACCTTCGTGCGTACGAAGGTCAAGTTCGGCAGGCACGTCTTCAACCACGTAACGGGGTTCCCCTGCGTGAAGCAGCCGGAAAACAGTAAGAAGGAAGCCTACTACGCACTCCATCACATGAGGGCGTTCCTACTTGACCAGCAGAATTCTACGCTGCCAGATCATCTCAAACAGTGGGCCGAAGAAAAGGCCAAGATCACTAATTCAGATATTAGACAAGAGATGTATCGCATCCAGCAGCAGTTTGGGGCAATCATGTTTCGTGATGTCATGACTTCGGGGGGATATTCTACGGAGGAAATATCCCGAATAACCGTGACATAGAAGATCGCCTAGAGATGCAGGGTGACTATAGGAAGTTCATGACGAGACAAGGCGTCCTCCCGTTCCCTAAGCCGAGCCAGAAGGCTTGATGTTGGCCTAGTTGTAGTTACAAACTATAGATGACCTTTGTGTGTGTGGACAAGTGTACATGCTACTATACTTATCTTATTAGGTTTATGAATCATCGCTTACTTCTTTTGCTTATTATTATTATATATCAATCAATGCTTGGTTTTTTGCTTACTCTTTGGTCCTTTGCTCACTTTGGTCCTTCTTTTTTCCTTACTCTTTTTTCGAGAATAATGCCAATGATTGAAATGTCGTGGCACACTATATATGTGAATGTGCTACGACGAGATTGTGAGCCTTGTGATATGCACAAGTCCAGGTCTTGTGCATCCTACTTGGCTCACGGTTCCGTCGTAGCATATTCCTGTGTCCAATGACCTATGTATATATATGAGGCAGTCTTTTTGATTTACTTTGGTCTTTTTCGAGAATAATGCCAATGATTGAAATGTCGTGGCACAATATATATGTGAATGTGCTACGACGGGATTGTGTGCCTTGTGATATGCACAAGTCCAGTTCTTGTGCATCCTACTTGGCTCATAGTTCCATCGTAGCATATTCCTGTGTCCAACGACCTATGTATATATATGAGGCATTCTTTTCGAGTTACTTTGGTCTTTTTCGAGAATAATGTCGATGATTGAAATGTCGTGGCACACTATATGTGAATGTGCTGCGATGGGATTGTCCGCCTTGTGCTATGCACAGGTCCAGGTGTTGTGCATCCTACTTGGCGGACAGTTCCATCGTAGCATATTCCTGTGTCGAACAACCTAGTTATATATGAGGCATGCTTTTTGAGTTTGGTCTTTTTGATTTAGGAGTACTTTCTATAAGTGTATCTTCATATGCGACTTTAATTATATATGTTTTTTTTCAATCATTGGTTAATTATTATTGTCAACTTGTAGATGACGTGGTACGTCGTGTACAAGGGACGGGTTCCCGGAGTCTACGATGATTGGGAAGACTATCGGAGACAGGTGCACCGTTTCAGCGGCAATAGCTATAAAGGGTACAAAACTATGGTGGAGGCGGAAGCTATATACACGCGCTATCTAGCGGGAGTTAGGACGAGGAACCGGATGAAGACCTACACCTTCGTCGCGGTGATCATGCTTATCTTCTTTGGTTGTTTATCCCGCGTTTGTGTCTAGCTAGTTTAGATGTCTAGGCGAGCTTCCGAGCTCTAACTTGTTCGATCGACACATATATTCGCATGTCACCAACTACTTTGTAACTTGATCGAAACAATGTATAACTTATGTATTCATGTATGAGACTTATCTATATGTATTTGTTTCAATCTTGTTTTGCGAATTGTGTATTTATATATATAACTATATATCTTATATCTGTGTGTATATCTATGTGTATATCTGCTTATATAATCTGTATTGTATATCATCTGGCCCCGAAATTTAAAAAAGACACCCGTGGCGCACATGGCACAGCTTCTGTGGCGCACTACAACTAAAGCGCACCTGCGCAGCTTAGTGGCACACTGCAACGTGCGCCACAGAAGATCCAAGGCGTAGCGCACCTGCCAACATATCCGTGGCGCACTAGTAGGTGCACTACGCCTATCTCGACATAACCGTGGCGTACCAGGCAGTGCGCCATGGCTAGGAGATAGCCTTAGCGCAAGGCCCGTGGCGCACCACTAGTGCGCCACGGATGGGCCTTTTAGGTGCGCCACAGACGACCATTTTCCTAGTAGTGCAATAAGCTTTGGAACACTACACACAGAATGACAACTATGCTCTATTAATGGTGCCTAAAGGTAGAAGGTGGAGACTCAAATAATGGTGGAAGAAAGTCCCTTCACAAAGGGAAGCAGGGATTTCAAGTTTCAAAAAGAGCTTCCAAAAATTATGGTACTTGTTAGCTTTCAGCCCTCATTGCCCCTATCATAAGCATCTTGAAGTGATTAAGGTTAAAGTGAACAAACTATGGAGTATATGCTTGACAAAGTATAAGTTGGAAATCTCAAGTCCCTTGAATACGAGGGCCACACCTCATGCTACTCAACTTCAGTCACCTGTAAGTTCTTTTCATTGTAAGTATTTGCATATCATAGAGAACCGCCAACGGGCTACCCCTTGCACATGGTACAGGAGCTATCCAATAACCAAAATGACAAGGCAAGCAGACAATGAGAATCTCAACGATCTTTTTATTTACCATATGCATAGCTTTTTATTGAGGATGCTTCATAGATAGCTCACTATGGTGATGCTGCAAGTTTCCACCATGATTAGGCATGGCTTAGTCTAGCGGCACAGGCGTTTCTCTAACACAAAATACAAACTCCATGGACTTACAAGTTCCCTATTTATTTCACACCGGTAAGATCCATAGACAAAAGAGCATGATATCAACTGAGTACAAAGTACAAGTGCAATGTTGAAAACGTTCCCCGTGATAGCATGGTTCTGCTAATTCCAATGTATAGGTGCAAGCATATACAACATAGATGACACAATGGTTTAATTTTATTAGGGGCAAAGAATATAAAGTGTGCCATCAAGTTTGTGAGGGCTTTAATCACTAAGTTTTCACATAACAAAATAGTTTTTAATTGGAAGATAGCTGAAAGCAAGAATATACTTGGAATGGTGTAACACACCATGCATAGGAGTTTATAGTGGACAGTTCGGAAAAACTTGGTTTCTTGGGAGTTGGAAGCATGAGTAGAGCTTACTCATACAAGTGGAGGCTAGCAAAAGACTGGGAGCAACCAACTAAGAGAGCAATAATGGCCATAATCATGGAGTGCAACAAAGCATTACTAATCAAGGCATAGAGTGGTACTACAAGTCAAGGACTAAATGATCATAGAGGCTATGGTGAATTGTTCATAGTCATAACATGGTGTGATCATGTGCCAAGTCAACCCAAGCAAAGCATCAAAGGAGAATACCACAATACTATGCTTTTGCATGCTAAAACAACGCATAATTTCTTCAAGGCACACTAAGCAATCCCAATTGTTTGGAACAAGACATGCTACAGCAATAATTAATAAGAATAAGGTCAAAACAACACCTAGCATGTCATGCTAAAGTCTAAGTCACAGTCAATGCAAGCTCCTCTTGCACTTACAAGCAAGAACTTACTACTCCTTTCCAACACCAAGCAACTTATTTGCAAAACAACACAGCGAGATCGGGGGTCCAAACTAATTTACTCAAGCAAACTAAACAACCTAAGAAAAGAAAACGAAAACTAAGACGCTCCAAGAATAACACAACTGTGCATGGAACAATAAAAATGAAATGTCTAGGCAGACCTGAGCTTTTTATTGATGAAGAAGGGGATGCCTTGGGCATCCCAAAGCTTTGACGGTTGTACCTCTTGGATATTTCTTGGGGTGACACCGGGGTGGAATCCCCAAGCTTGATCTTTTGTCCATTCTTCATCTCATTACATCATTCTCTCTCTACACCTGAAATTTTTCCTTCATACAAAACTTCACACAATCTTCATTAGCAACATTAGTTCATTCAAAAGATATTAGACCTCTGGCAAAGCTTTGGAACAGCAAGAATTTTCACTAAAAACACATGCTACTGTAGGAACTCCTTCAAAAGGCTTAATTCACCTAAAGGGAACTCAAAAAGGAATCAATAAGAAGCAAATGCAAATAATGGCAGAAATCTGTCAAAACAGACCAGCAGGTAGAAACCGATTTTTTCGAAAATCTTATGTTCCTCAAATCAAAAAGTGTTGAACTAACGAAAGTTATATAACATACTGGGGGATTTATTCGTAAATTTTGAGCTCAATCCGAGTTACAGAGACTCCTCACGAATTTTATTGGTGGAGGAAAGAAATCTGATTCGGGACAGCAACTCCCCAAATCTTACTTACCTCTCATTAGAGGTCCTTCTTGGCACAAAAAAGCAAACAAAAAGGATAAGGAGAGGTCATTACTTAAGTAATAAGTTCTAAGACTCAAGGAAACTCTTGGATTATCTCCCAACAAGTACTTTTCTTTAACGCCTTTAAGTTAGGCACAAGAAGTAAGAAGAATCAAGTATTTTCTAATGAGGAAGCATTCACATCAAACCTTGATTTCAAAGGAGGAGAAAAAAGCAACTTCTATCTCCTAATAGGGAAGTTTTCAATACCTTTCTTTAATGCAAAATGATATTTAATGGTCCCTTCTTTCATATCAATGATGGCACCAACTGTTCTAAGAAAGGGTCTTCCCAAAGTAATAGGACAAGAAGCATTGTATTCAACATCCAAAACATAGAAATCCACAGGGACATAAGCATTGTTAACCATAATGAGAACATCATTAATACTCCCCATGAGCTTTTTCTTAACATTATCATTAAGTGGGACATCCAAATAACAATCTTCCAACGGTGGCAAATCAAGCATTTCATAAATCTTCCTAGGCATAATAGAGACACTAGAACCAAGATCACATGAAGCTTTGAGATCAAAGTAATTCACTTGCATATTAATAATGGGTTCCCAACTATCTTCTACTTTCCTAGGAATAGAAGCTTTGTGTTTTAGCTTCTCTTCCTTAATTTTCACAAGAGCATCTGTAATGTGTTTGGTGAAAGCAACATGCATATCACTAGCATCAGGACTTCTAGCAAGCTTTTGTAGGAACATGATCACTTCAGAAATATTGCAACCATCAATATCAAAACCAAACTTAGCATCATTAGTAGTAGGCTCAATAGGCTTAGACATAGTAGGAGGAGGAATAGGGACTACTTGTGGTTTAGTGGTAATAGTGCACACACTATTGTTTCTATCAATTTCAGCTTCCCTTTCCCACTTATCATGAAGTTGAGCTAACAGCCTAACATTTTCATCAATAGTAACTTGTATGGCATGAGCAGTAGCAAAGGTATTTTCCATAGTTTCAGGTTTAGTAGCCATTTTATTAATCAAGGAGGACTGTGCTTCAGACAAAGAGGATATATTTTTCTCAACAGTTAAAAGTTTCTCCTCCATAGTTTTGTTGAAAGCATTTTGTTTACTAATAAAGTCTTTGATCATGACTTCAAGTTCAGAAGGGGCACTTCTAGCATTGTTGTAGAAGTTTCCATAGGAATTGCCATTATTAGGAGGATAAGGCCTATAATTGTTGTTACCACCAAAATTATTCCTATAGGCATTGTTGTTGAAATTGTTGTTTCTAATGAAGTTCAGATCAACTTGCTCTTCTTGAGCAACCAAAGAGGCTAAGGGAACACTATTAGGATCTAGAGGAGCTTTCCCATTAACAAGCATAGCCATAATAACATCAATCTTATCACTCAAAGAGGAAGTTTCCTTAACAAAATTTACCTTCTTACCATGTGGAGCTCTCTCAGTGTGCCATTCAGAGTAGTTAACCATCATATTATCAAGGATTCTAGTTGCACCACCCAAAGTGAGGCTCATAAAGGTACCTCCAGCAGCTGAATCCAACAGGTTTCTTGAAGAGAAGTTCAAACCTGCATAAAAAGTCTGGATAATCATCCAAGTAGTGAGTCCATGAGTGGGACAATTCTTAACCAAAGATTTCATTCTTTCCCAAGCTTGAGCAACATGTTCATTATCAAGTTGTTTAAATTTCATAATGTCACTTCTCATAGATATAATCTTAGCAGGAGGGTAGTACTTTCCAATAATTGCACTTAGTCCAAGAATCAATACTAATTTTAGGCAATGATATCAACCAATCCTTAGCTTTTCCTTTCAAGGAGAAGGGAAAAAGCTTGAGCTTAATAATATCTCCATCTACATCCTTATACTTTTGCATCTCACAAAGTTCAACAAAGTTATTGAGATGGGCAGCAGCATCAGAACTAGCACCAGAAAATTGCTCTCTCATCACAAGGTTCAACAAAGCAGGCTTAATTTCATAAAAGGTAGCATCAGGAGCAGGTGGAGCAATGGGTGTTCTAAGGAAATCATTGTTGTTGGTGCTAGTGAAGTCACACAACTTGGTGTTCTCAGCAGAGTTCATTTTGGCAAAGGTGGGCAAGCCAAAAACAGCAGCAGCAGCTAGAGCGGGAACTAATTTTTTTGTGTTTTTGAATAAAGAAAGAAAACCAAACTAGGCTAATTTTTTGGGTTTTTTGAAAAGAGGCAAACAAAACCAAGCAAAAGGAACAAAGCAAACTAAAAATAAAGTAGAGATAAAGGAAGTGAAGGACTCCTCTAGTGAAGACGTCCTTAGCCTCCCCGGCAACAGCGCCAGAAAAAGCTTGATGACGCCCAGCACTGTCGTGGGACGCTTCGTTGGAAACCCCAAGAGCAAGGTGTGATGAGCACAGCAGCAAGTTTTCCCTCGGTAAGAAACGGAGGTTATCGAACCAGTAGGAGGAAGGAAACATCACACAGGTGTTGCAAGCAACGCGGAGACCTGCACAACACAAACTAAAGACTTTTCCCAACGAATCAGTGAGGTTGTCAAGCTCACCGGTTTGCTATAACAAAGGATTAAATGTATGGTGTGGAAGGTGATGGTTTGCAGCAAGTAAACAAGTAACAGTGGAAGATATATCAATGGTAAAGATTGGACCAGGGTCCATAGTTCACTAGAGGTGCTCTCCTTAGATAAACAACATGGCATGAAGGGTAAACAAATTACAGCAGGGCAATTGACAGGTGAAGGGAATATGCCCTGAGAGGCAATAATAAAGTGTTTATTATGTGTATTCCAAGTATATGATAGATGTTTATTTTGCATGCTATAATTGTATTAATACGGAAACGTTAATACATGTGTGTTTAATAAACAAACAGAAAGTTCCTAGTTATGCCTCTCTCATAAACTAGCTCGTTGATTAACAAGATGATCAAGGTTTCCTGATCATGGACATTGGATGTTGTTAATAACGGGATCACAACATTAGTGTAATGGTGTGATGAACATTCATCCGAAGTATAGCATTACGATCAAAGTCATTGAGTTTATATTGCTATAACAACTTACGAAGTGATCCTAATCCTTAGACCATGAGATCATTTCAATCACTAACACCGGAAGAGTTTCTTGATAACATCAAACGTCACACCGTAACAGGGTGATTATAAAGATGGATTCAGAACTAATAAAGTGTTATGTTGAGGCTCATGGATCGAGAGTGGAATTTGTTCATCCCGATGACGGATAGATATACTCTGGGCCCTCTCGGTGATATCACATTGATTAGCTTGCAAGCAAGTGATTTGATCACTAGAATGTTATATCACAGGAACGAGAAAAGAGTGCATGTCGGTAACGAGATCAAACTAGGTATGGAGATACCGATGATCGAATCTCGGACATGTAATATATCGTGAAACAAAGGGATTAAGATACTAGCATAAAAGGTTCCGACGATCACAAGAAAGTCATCGTTGAATGTGTGGGAGTCAGTATGGGTCTCCAGATCCCGCTTCTGATTATTGATCCGAGAGGGGTATCGATCATGTCCGCATTATTCACGAACCGTAGGGTGACACACTTAAGAGACACCGACATCCAATTGGAGCAAATGTTTCATGCCGAAAGAATGAACAAGCGCAGGAATTTATTTCACTAGATACCGAAACAGGTTTTCGGGTGAAATTGCATAAAGTGGTTATGCATGTGAAATAGAATTCTAGCAAGGGGTTATTTGTGAATGTTTGTCATTAAAGTAATTGACAAAATTCTGAATAAAATAAAAGAGTTTTATTTAATGAGAGTTTGCATTAAATTTGGTGGAAATTTAATGGGAATTTGAGTGGACTTTTGAGTGGAGGAAATTTAAAGGGCATTTTTGTGAGTGGAGTGTCCACCCACATGAATGAAGGAGGGGAGGGGGCAGCCCCCATGGCCGTCGGCCACCCCCTTGGGTGCCCCCCCCCCCTCCTCCTATAAAAGGAGCCCCCCTCCTCACTTGTCTCTCACACCTCCTCGTGAAGGATCTCTCTCCCCCTCTAGAATTTATTCCCCATGGTCTCGGACTAGCGAGATACATGTTCCCGGTGGCTATTCGGCAAGAAAGAGTTGTGCTTCCGCTGCATCGCTGGAGCGAGGAGGCGGAGGTTGCTCGGTGCCTCGAACGTGTGTGCGAGCACGGATGCGCTGCTGATTTGCGGCGCTAGGACTTCCTCTCGATCTTGAGATCGGCAAGAGATCGTCTACATCAACCACGAGTTGAACTCGTTAAGCTTTGTCGGTCTTCAAGGGTATGTTCTCTACGGATATACATCCGCCCGTTGTTTGTATCTAGTAGATGGATCTTGGTATATAGTTCACATCGTAGGAAAATTTTTGTTTTCTATGCTGCGAACCCTACAACAGGAACTGAGCAAGTCATAACAATGCAATACTAGTCAAAAAGATCCTATGAGATTCGATTGGGCAATACAACAATATACATAGACCTTCATCCAACTGCATCTATGACTAGAAGTCCACCTTTAGGTTATCATCCGAACCCCCTCCAGTATTAAGTTGCAAGCAACAGACAACTTCTTTAAGCAAAGTGTGTAAGGTAAACAATCCACTTGTTCCATGAACAAGAGACCATTGTTTTCTCCCTAGTAGCAACAGCACATCTAAAACCGAAGAGATTTCTGTCACTTCCCTTGGAAACTAGAGGCATGAACCCACTATCGAGCATAAATACCCCGTCTTGGAGTCACTAGCAACTACTTGGCCAAGATAGCTACTAACAACAAAGAGCATGCAAGATCACAAACAACACAGACATGATATAATCATAAATACAAAACAATTAATCAATCTGACATAATAATCTCAATATCCATCGGATCCCCGCAAACACAACATGCATGATTACAAATAGATTAGATCTTGATCATGAACGGAGCTCACAAGATCTATACATGAAAGCACAAAGGAGGAGATACAACCATCTAGCTACTACATGGACCCATAGTCCAAGGTGGAACTACTCACGCATCATGCCGGAGAGAAGGCCTCCGGGATGATCTCCCCTCTGGCAGGGTGCCGGGAAGAACTTCAGATCACACCCCCCCCCCCGATCTAGGGACGACGGTGGCGGCGTCTGTAGAAGGTTTCGTGGAATATTGATCGGGTACCTAGGGTTTCTGCATGGGCTTCTTATAGGCAAAGAGGCGAGACTGGGAGGCGGCCAGGGGGACCCACACCCTACCCAGGCATGGGGTGGGGCCCACCCACGCCTAGGGGGTCTGGCCGCCCTGGTTTGCGTCTCCGTCTCGTCTTCTCGATTCCTGTCCCCCACGGTAAAATATTGACTTTGGCTTTGTCCCGTCCAATTCTGAGAATATTGATTTTCTGCCTTTCTGGAACCAAAAACAGAAGAAAATAGGCAACTGGCACTATGGCAACTTGTTAATAGGTTATTCCAGAAAAGATATAAAGACACCTCAAAGTGTAGACAAAGCAAAGCAAAGTAGATACTTAACAAGCATGGAGCATCAAAAATTATAGATACGTTTCCGACGTATCAAGATCCTTTTGTTATTCATTTCCCCGGGAAAAAGAAAGCCAAGCAAGATGATAAGTATGCCATCACTTTGAAGGACAATGTAGAGGTCCTAACCTTTAATAAGGTAGAGATCCATGTGTTTATAATGCTAGTCATTGGATCAATAGCTAGCATCCATAGTTAAGATGTAATATCAAGAAACAAAGGTCATAATACAACTTTATAACCAGGAATAAAATAATTCATTACATCTTACATAGCTCATTTGGCTATCTCATTACAATGCAGCGGGAATAACTATAGCATGGGGTCCTTCATCTTCAAAATGCCACAGGCAATCATGTTGGTTGTAGACTTGTAATCCTAATCAACACACTTCACTAATATCAAACAAACCTGCAACATAATAAGTTACAGCCACAAGGGTCAATACATTTGAATTGTATTGGCAAGTGATACTATGGTAGTATAGTGGAGTCTATCATCTATATGCATTTGGCTAAGTGGAGCTTAGGCTTGCTTTGCTCAAAATAATTTTTCCTTATCATTTGAAAAACACTAAGTTTTTGCTTGTCAAAAACACCCAAGGAACCACCAATAGAAATTGGTGAACCTTCACCCTTGTTCAACCACAAGTTTTAACTTAGAAAATTGGGATGAGGAGATTCTTGATAGCTTCCATGTCTTGATGCTCAAATTGTCCTTTGCCAGGGACATGGCTAAGTACTTAGATTTTTCACTCTACAGAGGTGGTGCAGTTTCCCCACAAGACTTGGTTTCACCAAGACAAGATCTTTCAGAAGCCTTCCCTTAGACCAGAATGGACGCGCTCCAACCTATCAAATCCCCTACTACCAACTGTCCATTTGGCTAAGTTATTGCAACCTATATGATCCAGGCAGAGCCCATAATGCCATGTGGCTGCACTAGAAGCTTCTCAACATTTGACATCTCATATCTCTTTGTTCCTGGGTGGCTTTCCACAAGTGAGATACACAAGGTAAACAATAGAAATGGGCCTTGAGTAACCACTCAACACAAACCTTTCTTTCCATTCCACCCAGGTGATTCATTGACTTAGTTGTTTTATTAAACAAAACACAAGTCCTTGACTTAGAAATATTCCATAGCATGAATATAATCCACCCTTGTTTTCTACTAGCTAAGCTAAGCATGGTAATAGCAAGTATCTTAACTTAGAGGAAATTCTAACATTACTACAACTACTAGGATTTCCCAAGCATAGCATATATATACTTAGCAAAATAATCATGCAAGTCCTATACAAAATATTTCTAATGCATAGGTAAAATATTGGGATAAAAACATGAAGCACCACTTGCCTTTTTGGTAGAGAATATAATTTCACTCCTTGATCTTGCAATAGTCACACTCTTCAAATTCCACTATAATTCAATCAAGCAAGCAAATGTTTAATCTACCATTCAAGCAATCATCACATAAAATAATACAAACAAGGCAATGCATGCAAACATGCCAAAGATTGTTTTATTTGGAAAGGTAGTTTCTAATAGATTATAAACATTTGAAAAACACCTATTGGTCATTTACAAAAGTGGTAAAACCATTTGATATTAAGTTAGTAAAAAATGGCCAATTTAAATCATTTTTGTTTTGCTAGAAAGGGTTTAAATCCAAGTAATATTATCTAGTGTTTGACAAATATAATTTCCACACAAAGGTTAGTGTTTAAAGTCAAGTGTTTAGTATTGAAACCATTTGTAAAAGGTTTTATTTATAAACCATTTTTATACCACATCAATATTTTATGTTGTTGGAAATACCTTTAGCAAAGTAATAATTTTTATGGGGTTCACCAAATATGTTTTTAAATCATAAAACTTTGTGTTTAGGGTCCGAGAGTTTAATTCAAATCATTTCCCAAAGGTTTTTCTCCAAAAGCATTTTTAACATAATAACATTATTTTTATTTGACTAGAAATGTTCTAAATCAAAGATTCATCTTTAACTTCAAAAAATATACTTTTAATTCCACAAGTTGTTTTATATAGTCAGTAGGTTCAAAACATACCATTTTCCAAAGATTTTATCCTAAAAACATTGCTAGAATAATTTTTATATTCAAAATATACCTACACATGTTTCTGCAAATTCAACCAATTTTCTAGAAGAAATTCATTAAACAAAGTGCATGGTTGGATAGGGTTTGTTTTGCTGATTCCATTGATATAAAATTTAAAAAATTTGGACATGTAGATTTAAAGTTATGCAATTTACAAATTCACATATCTAATAGAGTCTATTCTGTTTTTAAAACAACACACAGGCCACGCGTCGTGTTTTCATTGGCCAATACCGATTCGCATGTATCAAGCGATACAGGTTGTCAGATCTAAAGCACATAGCACGGTGTAAAACCAATCTTACCTCTTCGTCTAGTGGATCTATCATAGCCGACAGATCCAAATCCTACGGTTCCTAGCAACTAGCCAAAGACGGGCGGCGCTGGCGGCGGCAAGTGGCGGCGGCGCGCTCGGCAAGAGAGGTTGCCGGCGATACAGGGGTTAGAGAGTGAGAGGGTAGCTTACCAGGTTCGCAACAATGAGAGGATGCTCAACGTGGCAGTCGCTTGTCGAGGGGCGCTCGTGGTCGATCTTAATCGCTCGCCGGAGTTGCTTTAGGGATCGGGTGCGGTCAGTCGTCATCGGGGGCGACGCTATAGAGCACGAGAGAGCAAGCAAAAAATGTTGTTAGATGCACTGGAGAGTGGGGAGTACAGGAGTATCAGTGAGAAGGGATGGCGTGGTCAGGTGTTACCAGGTGGCTTCGCCGGAGACAGAAACAGACGACGGCGGTGGTTTGCGTTGACGTTGATGACGATGCAGAGCATGCGCGGCTGAACGGGCGACACTGGGAGATGCACCAGAGGCCAGGGGGTATGCTCGTATGCGCCAGGGAGCAAGGGGGCGTGGGCTGGCCGGAATCCGTCGGTGAGCTCGTCGGAGCAGTGAGGGCGCGAGCTCAAAACTGTGGCAGCCTGGTGGCTCCGGTGGGGTGATGATTGGGGGAAAAGGAAGAGGGGAGCATGGCGATTAAGTACGCGTGGTCGCGGCAAGATTTATTCATGCATTCAACGAGAATTGAAGCTGCGAATTACACAGGAAATGGCCGGAGGAAAGAGGGGGAGGAACTGGTCACGAGGACGACGATGTGCTGGCGGTGGGGCTCAGCAGTCAGCGAGAGAGAGAGGGAGAAGGTGGGGTCCAGTCGTCATAGACTCTGCGGGTGTGGTTGCGAGTAAAAGAAAAAGTTTCGGGGAGAGGGGGATGGGCTTCGGCTGGGCTTAGTGGGCTAGCTGGGTTGGGCCGGCTCCTTTCTATTTTTTTTTTGTATAGATTGTTTTTCTTTTACTATTTTGAATTTCTATTTTGATTTTTATTCAAACAATTCAAACTCCAATTAAATTCAAACCTCTACTAAACTTTGTGTATAATCATATACTATTTATTAATACATTCTAAAGTCAAATTTAGAATATCTCTTTTATTCTTTTTAGGGTATATTAATTTTTAAAAATAGGCCCTTGTATTAATTCAAATAAGATTTATTAATGTTTTCAAACCCCATTTGAAATCTAAATTTTTCCAAACCTTTTCAGTAGGTTTTATTTTTAAATAAAACACTTTGAATTATTATTCAAAATACTTTATTATGTTTTTTATGTTCATTTAAAATGGAAAATATCTTTGTTTAAATGAATTTGGATAATAATAAATCCTCATGATTTTATTGAAATAATCCTTTAATCTTTTTATTAATCAAAAATATTTTATTTTATTTGCTTGGCCAAGTTTTAATTTGGCCTTTTAAAATAGTCCTTATTTATTTATTTCTTCTTTTATCTTATAAAATCCATATCTTTTTATTTAAGGATCCAAAAATGGTGATTCCAACTTGTAAATTTTTTTTTTTAATATTTGTTTATCTTTTTAAATCTCTTTAGGATTATTTACTCACCATTGGGTATGGATTTTTTAGATAGGTGCTCTATTAGCTTTGGAAAATCAATTTCCTGATCTTACTAAATCCATAAGATTTTATCTATGGTTCCAAATTGAATGAAATCACTTTCTATGGTTTTAAAATATTTCCATTTGTCATTCTTGATCATTTATAAATGTTTGTTGACAAATTTTTATATGGATCAAAACCATGGTCTTAGAGATATCTTGGAAATGATTTTCTTCCATTAGGGTTTTAGGGTTTGGGTTTACTTCCCAAGTGTTTAAATTTCTAGATGCATTTATGAAGAATGCATTTCACTTGATTTGAATTTAGTTGGATTCAAACATTACTCAAGTTTGTTCAAGATGGGATTTTAAGTTTCCATTTAGAAACAAAAAGTTTCTTTCACCCTAAATTTCAACAATTATTTATTTTGTTTATTTATTTTTCACATTTCAAAATTTGGAAAATTTTGGGATGTGACAGACAATTACTTCGGAGTGGGTGTTCCACTCATATGGCCTAAGTGAGCAATATCAAGGTCAATTTATTGACCATAAAAGAGCGCTGCATGGGAGGCAACCCATGTGAAATAAAGGTTTGAGTTAAGTTTTTAAGTTTAGTTTAAGTTTTATAAATAAAGAGTGCTAGAAAACTCCAATGAGAGGAAGAGATTCAGCGGTACTAAAAAATTCTGTTTTATATATGCCATAGTTGGTCAAAATTTAATTCTATCATTTTTTTTGTCAAAACAAGGTGTTTTGCTAAGTTTTAGTCTAAAAAGTAATTCTCAAAGAAATAGAAAAATTTTGATATGTACAGAAAGGTTAACGACCAACTATACGGCGGGAATAAAAATTCCCGCCGTATAGTTGCCACCGTATAGTTATGTTACCCATCGACAATTTTTTATCCTAGAATACAGAAGGTTTGACGACCAACTATATGGCGGGAACAAAAGTTCCGGCCGTATAGTTGTCGCCGTATAGTTACAACCGCTAGACAGAAACCCTAGGAAACCCTAAAATTTTGCGGTCAGACCAACTATACGGCCGGAAAACCTTGTTACCGTCGTATAGTTGCCACCGTATAGTTATGTCTGACCACTTAAACGCTCGGGGAGGTATCCAAAACATCAAAAACACAATATTTTTTCTCTCTTCTACCTCCAAACTCTCTCAAAACCTCAAGGGATCTTCACCCCTGCTCAATTTCGTTCGAATCCCTCGCACACAAGGGTTCTACGGTATGTTTCTCCTCCGATTCTCCAGTTACTTTTTGCAATTTCATCTCTGATCTATTGTCATTATCAATCTAAGGAGAGACTTATATTTGATTTATCGCCATGATTATCTTGCCTAGATTAATATATTGAGGATATTCTTTAGTGTCCTATGATGAGGATTATGCTATGACTATTACTATTGGATCAAAAAGTTTTATATTTGTCACTTTTATTATTTTCAGAAGATGAACACGAGGATCCAAACACGTGATTTTTCCGCAGCTAGTTCTTCTCGAGCTGTAGCTCAGGAACGCATGGGGATTCGATTCAAGAACGAAGCCCACCGTGATCGTTTTGACAGGATCAAAAACGAGAAGTCAAGGCAACCAAGTGGGCTTGCCCCGTCACTTTGCACCAACTCGGTATTTCTGATGACTTTAATTTACTTTACAATATAGTTGGCCTGCAAACCTTTATATTCCATGATGCACCAGCCTTAACCATTGAATTTCTTAGCTCTTTAAAAAGCATCGTTAAGGCATAGCATGGGGACGATAAGATTTCTTTTCGACTCATGAACAACAGTTATTCTCTAACACTAGATGAATGGTGCAATTGTTTTGGTTTAACCAACAATGATCCTAATGCTCTGCACGCAGCTTTTACCAACATGGTACCTTCCCCTGAACTCTGTTATAATAGAATGAGCTTTACTTCTAGAGTTAGCAGAGGGAATAATATTCAACATCCTGCTATTCACTATTTGTTCTATGTTATTGCTAACACCTTGCACGCGTGCAATGAGTTCACGAGACTCAATGAGGAGGACATATTAGTCCTCGCAAAAGCTGCTTTCAACTATGACAACTTGTCACTTCACTTGGGCGCAATACTTGTGCGCTACTTGGAGTACCAATCCCACCAAAGCCAAGGACCAACCACTTGTGGAGGCGTCATCGCCGTTCTTACCAATGCATTGGCATCGACCTAGGTGAGTTACAGCCGGTGCTAGGTGAGCGACGTGTTGGTTACTCTACTTTGAGGGCTTGTGGAATTCTCACTAGGAGAGGTGGTGTTTATTATCTGCATATTGCTGGAGTTGGGCGTATCTACCCCGCTCCTTTGCCTAATTATATTTTCTCTATCGAGGAAGGATGTGTGCTTTATGACTTGCAGGCTGAGCAACACCAACTCGAGTAGGATATTCCGGAGGAGGATGAGGACCAAGAGGAGGAGCAAGAAGTCCCTCATTAGGAGCATCAGCCACCAAACCGGTTCGCTACATATCAAGATTTCCAAGAACATGGAGGAACTATGGAGGGAATGCACAATCTCGCCCTGAACCTCCTAGAAACAACAAGTAACCTTTCAACTCAGTTTGCGGACTAGAGTTACAACTTTTCCCCCCGCCACAGTGATTTGAAGGGCTTGCAAAAGCCTAAGCTTGGGGAGGTTTTCTATCTATTTTATATTTTGGTTTTCATTTGCTTTATCTTATTTTCGAGTTATGCTTTTATTTGAGTTTATAAGCACTCGTGTTGGTTTCCCAAACACTTTATCTTAGTTATTTTATTTTGTTTGAGATTTTCAAGCTGAGCTTTGCTGCCAATTTTCTATTCTTTAATCCCCTTTATCAAAACCCACGAAAAAATTTCTCCGTTTATCTTTATTTTTTCTCTCTTTTTCTTTCCGCCTCAAAGTTCTCGTTGATTTGCAGGAGAGTGATTGACTTCGAGTTTCAAGAAACAAATAAAAAGGGAAGAGAGAAGTGGAACCAAACATGAGAGGTATGTCTTATGACTCCCCACTTTTGAAATTTGAGAAACCCATGCTAGTTAGTAGTAATATTAATATGTTATATCGGTGGAGTGAGTCTTTATATTGTAGTAAAATTTTGTTTGCATGAGTATTTAATTGGGTATGTTTTGTTCCAGCTCTTATACTTAACCAAGTCTTGCTTAAAATTTGCTAAACAATTAAAATAAGAAAAAGTATTACAATTAAAGACTTGGGTGTTGTAGTGTTTAGTCTTGAAAGCTTATTCCTAGAGACACTCAACACCATAGAAAATAATGATTGACTTGATGGCTCTCTTTTAAAAGATTTGTTCAATTGAATTAATGTTTAGTGGTTTTTGTGAGCATGCCAAAGTTTGACTTGTAAATCATAAGAATGATATAGCTTTATGCGTGTCAAACTTCATGGTATGCTAACAACTCCGCTGGCCTACGAACGATCTTCATGGAGGAAACTCCTAGATTTCGGATATGAGTTGATTAAACATATGTAGCAGCAGTGCTATAATGGGTAAAATTCTTGGCACTCCCGGGTAGCTATAACATGATGGAATCACTCCTCTGGCTGATATGAGTAATCATTATGAAAAAGGAACAAAAACCTTAGTGATGCCACGAGTGTCCATCTCAGCCTGATAAACTAATGAAATTTTTTGGCATGCTCTCAATTACTTAAGAACTAGAAATTCTTGAAGGACAATGAATAGAAAAGTAGTGCTTGAAAAGTCTTGATTTATTGATGTGGGAGAATTGAGATACTTTAGTGTATATGCTTTTCATGACAAACTCTCACAATCTTAATTCTACATGATTACACTTTATTGTTTAAAGGCAAGTCTATGAGTTAATTACATGACATGGAATAAAGTTTACTCTTTTGAATCATCCATGCTTACAATAATTTTCCTGCGCTATAAGGATTCGTGAAACCCATATGATATGCTTGAAATTACTCTATCTATGCTAAAGTTTTTCAGATTAATAAAGTGGAGGAAACATGAGACTACCAATCATGAGTAAGATCATCATCTCGTTATTTCAGTTTAAATGCTGAGTTCCCTTTTGATTTTGGTTTTCTTGCTCGATGACGATCAAGTTTAAGCTTGGGGAGGTTGATGGCTATAAATATAGTCATCCACGTCCACATTTAAACTAGATATTATTCATATATTTGAAGAAATATCTCTCTAAAACCTGCCACTAATGCCTAATGATCAAAGGGGTATGCAATCCTTTATTGCTATTTTTGCCTGCACAGATAATGACGTATTATGATGGGAATCACTATATAAATGCCAAAGATACGAGAGTTCCAACACGCCAAAGAAACCAGGAGCCTTTAGGAGGCAACTGCAAGTTTAACGACCAACTATATGACCTGCCGCCGTATAGTTTGCACCGACCTACTTAGGTCAAACAGAACAACTTTCTTGAAGGGACCCCTATATAAAGAGGCTTCAGGCGATAAGAAACAAGACCCTGACTCGACAACATCGCTTCTTTCATTCTCAACTCTCCCTGCCGCCATGCCGGAGGAATAGATCTAGATCTAAACCTCTAAACCCTTCTCCACCACCATAGCCATCTTCCACCATTTGTAATAGTAGATATCATCTCCAATTGGCGACATTATAAGACTATTTGTTATCAACTTTATGATCTCTATTACAATATTTATGATTGTCGATTTCATCTCTATTTGTGAGTAATTCTCCTTGGGCTAAGGGCTTCGGCCTAGCCATGTAGCTTTTGTGCATGTTATTTATCATAGACGGGATCATGTGTTAGTTTGTATGACATGATGATTGTAGTATGCTATAACACCCTCGCCTGATAAGGCTGAGTTCATGTGTATACTGCCAATCCCTGGATCAGTTCACTCGCACACACAGTACAAAATGAATACCAAATATAATTGTGCATCATAAATACGATGAATATGATCCGGAGATTACATTATATTAAACAAGTACACAGCGAAAACAATAATAAGGTAGATCTCCATTCTTCAAATGTGCCACAGGCGAACAATCATTGAGTGAAGTCTCGCGACCTATAACGATCACTCAGAAACGATATAACCCGCAACATGAAAGGTTGCAGCCACGAATGGTCAATACTTTGAATGTATTGGCAAGTGTCACTAGTATGTGGATATAAATGGAACCTAGCAATTATATGCATATTTGGCTAAGTGGAGTTTCAGGCTCATTTTCATAAAGCAATAGTTTTATCCTAACATTTCAAAATAGTTTTAATTCTTTCTGAAAATTGTCTGAACACATTGTCCAACACCAAGTGCTCCTACTCCCTTGGTCAACCATCAAATTTTATTAAGAAATTGGAATGTCGAGATCATCCATAAGCTTCAAGCCTTAGTTGCTCAATATTGTCCATAACCGGGGACACGGCTAATCGATTAGATTTATATATTCTGCAGAAGTTGTACACTTTACCCACACGACAAAATCTCGCCTTGATGCCACCAGTGGCCGCTGGTTTATTACACACCAATTGGTATACCGGCAGATCGAGAATGTGACGAAGTCTTTCCACAAAAGTCCTCCCAATATACAATACTAGCACGTCTAACAGGCACCAATGAAAGGATATAACCTCTGTTGTACAATTCTAGTTAACCTGAAGATATACCAATGCAAAGGTCTTCCGCTATGTAATTAACTAAGCCAGAGTTCATATTAGCATGTGGCTATACACGAAAGCTACTGTACGAGAAACATGTCAATCTCTATGATTCCTAGGTGGTCTTCTTCTAGTGCACACATGACAGAGGTAGCCAAAGATACGGTCCCCTTCATTGCCACTTCTTCCAAACTCAACAACAACAATATTCCACCTAGGTGATTCATTAAGTACTTGTTTTATTATATAAAAACATAGTTTTTCCAATAACTCATAATACTCATAACATGATATTCCATCCCGAATCTATAGCAGGGCTAAGCATACTACTACTACAATGTTTCCAGTAAGCAAGATATAAAAGGATATCCTAAATAGGACATAGCATAGCATAGCACATAGTGCAAAACATTCCTACACATGCAATTCTACTAAAACAACTACAATGCATAGGAAAATAATTAGGACATTTATGATAGTGCCACTTTCCTTTAGTTGATGTAGTAGTTCGAACAATCCTCACAATTGCAATCGTTGCACTCGTCACAATCACAAACGTTGCACTCCTCGCAATCTATCAATCAAACAATAGCACAACAAACACACCATTCAAAACAATGCAATTATGCATAATACAACAAAACAATGATGAACAAATGCATGCATGATGATTTAATATGTCACAATGGTTGTAATTAGTTCTCTTAACATTACTAGATCATATGATGCATGCAAGAGATCATTTAATGCAATAGGATATTTATTAATAATACTTGATTGCCAATCTAGGGGTTTTAATAGTTCTGTTGAAACTTCTATACTAATTGTCGTATTAAATTTGGAACTGAGGTGTACTGGATAGAGGACATTACTACTAACCAGTAGCAATTTGATTCACCCTAATCGGAGTTGTATATATTTTTCTATGATTTAATTATTGTTTAAGAGAATCTAAATCATTTATATAGTCTAATTTGTCTAAAATTAAAACTAAAATCATATTTGTAATCTACACGAGATTGTGAATTCAAGGACATATTGTTCATATTTTTCTGATCTACAAATAATTTAATATGATTTATTTAGTACAAAGTGTTCATTAAACTATTTAAATTATTACAGTAAATATGTACTGTAAAAGTTATATATAATCTCATATTAATATTCTACACGATTTTTTGAATCCATTGATATATAATATGTAATTTGTGGACATGTAGGTATTTTACTATGCATTTTACAAGATTAGCATATATTCTGTCTATATTCTATTTTCTGAAATC